>CM074577.1:31911875-33390000 GCA_037305975.1 Chrysolophus pictus | reverse complement strand
CATCATAAAGTGACTACATGCAAATATTTTTTAAAGTAATGTAGTACTTAAGAATGACTGAAGCCAAAAAGGAAAATTTCTTGACAAATCCAAGAGAACAGCTGACAAAAAATCACCTTTTAGAATAAAGTTTTATCCTGTAATCTTATTCTCTTCCGATTATCTTGAAAACATTTGTAATATGTAGGCTTATGCTCAATAATATTTTACATGTTGACGTTACAATATAATTTAACTTGTAAGGTTTTCTCCTTTTTTTTTTTTTTTTTTTTTTTAGGAAGAGGTGATTAGTGATTACCAGGGTTTTCCAATGTAAACAAATTGAGAAAGTTGTTAAACAAAGAAGTAGAAAAGCACAATACTGGATTCAAAAATACTCTCTTGCATTCTATATTTCATTGGATATCCTATCTAGTTCTAACTCATTGTAGATAAGACAGGCAAATGATAGTTTACAACCTATGACAAGAGAATCTGTGTCAAAGACTTCAAAATATTCTTGTATTTTTGATGAACAGAAGGAATGAGCTTTCTCTGGTGGAAATAATATTAGCAATTATTTGTTTGAAAATCTGTTTTATTTTTGTTGCTGTTGTTCATCTAGAAAAGCCTTCTGATTGGAGATTAAGGCATCAATTTCAGAAAAAAATCCTTAAGACACCATCAATTGTAAGTTTGATCCTGGGCTTCGATACTGTGCTTCTTTCTTTTGAATGATGGACCAAACAGTGACTTTCTACACAAAGTGTTTATTTAGAAACTGATCAGCTAGCAATACTGACATTTTTACAGTATTATTTTAATTCTCTTACAGAATTGAAGTAGGGGAGTAGGTTTTCAATTGCTTTCTACATCAGACAAATTATTTTCAGAAGTAAAAAAGGGGGAAAAAAACACACGCAGTTTTAGTTGGTAATGGAATCATCCTAATTTCAGAAATAAGATTAATTTTCTCTTAAAACAGTACTTATTTGCATTATTATAAATGCTGCTATGTAACCCCAGCTTTTTGCAAACAAGTGTGGTAGATTTTTTTCTTTTATACTTTGTGTACAGATGACCTTCAACTGAGACACAAGAAGAAAACTGAATTTTTTATACATAGAAGCTCATGAACAAAAGGTCTTTTCTCAGTACTCTTTTTCACAGGACCCATGCATTTAAAATACTGTAGGCTTCATTTCATTTTATGCTGACTGAGGTGTTTACTATTGTCATGTTATTAACCTTGCTTTAAGAAGGCTTTTATAACATCAGTATTAGAGTTTACTACCAGTCTTAGCTGTGATATACAGTTCATGGCCTTATTAAAGGATGTGTCCTGCCCTTGGAGTTCCCTGGAATCAGGTAAATAATATAGAGGAATGTTGCAGAGAAAAAAAGCATGCTTTTTTTGAACAGTCAAATAAAATCACCGGCATACAAGTTTCCTTTACTCTTCTCCCTATACAGAAGTTTGATAAGAACTGAACTTAGAAAATTAATACTGCAATAAAAATCCTTTCTAACTAAAATCTGGTCCATGAAACTAACAACTGATTATTACCTGTTTTTTTTCTGTTTTTTTTGCCCATTTTACATGAGTTTGTTGGTTTCAGGTCATTTTCCAATGGACAAATCACAACATAATACCCCAGAGTTGCCATGTTTCTACCTTACTCCTGATCAGATAAGACAAGAAACACCACAGCCGTGGAAAACATATTGGTTTTGTGTTGTATGTTTTTCATTAAAGAAAAAAACAAAACAAACTTTCCAGAGGTCTAGGTTCACAATTCTTGAGTAGACTTATTTTTTTCACTGGTCTAGACACAAAACTTGAAATAATAGTTATGTTTGAACATTGATAAATACACTGAATATTAAGTGTGAGATGTTTTGAGATCTCTTTTAAATTTATGCCTTGTCACAGAGTATATAATCAACAGGTTTTGTACCCTGAAGCAGCCTATAGAAATTCCTCTAAGAACAGAGCTTAATCCTGTCAAATTTCTACATTCTCATTTTTGTGTAACAGCTTCTACTGCAGATACCAGTCTTTACACACTATGCACTGAAAAGAACAGCTTCAATGTTTCTGGCCCTGCCCAGACAATTTTCCTGCTAAACTCTTTTGAATATATTCCTGTTTTGACTGCAGAATAGTTCTGCAAACTTCTATGATTTGCCTCTCTTGGATGCTTTCTACCTGTAGTTCTTTGAAATTACCAACATACATGAAAACATTCCCATATATTTCTAATATTGTCCTTTGACAATAGAAGTCTTTGACTTTAATCCATTGTTTTTAATTTCTGTATAAAGGATATTATATAAAGGCACATATGAATCCAGCTTACTCTAAGGAAGTACATTCTTTAAGGCTTGTTGCCTACTTGAAATCAAACACAGCATTTATAGAGCATAACTGTTGGGTTAGTGCTCTTTTTAAGTAATTTTCAGCCTGTAGGATCTGAGCATTATACATATTTGCACTCTGGTTAAGAAGCATGATATGCATATCCTCTCCATCTGAAAGTCATGTTCAGCCCCATTCAGCTTTGGAAAATCCCTCCAGATCACATTTAGAATACAGTGAGGTCCTTTTTGTAATTGTAACTGGTGTGAATATTGATAAGTTACCCCAGGTGCACTGCGAGGCATACAAAATTAGACAACTCCTGTGATCAAGGGGAGCTGTTAAGATATGAGATTTTTTTGGATCATTTCCTGGGATGAAGACTTCTTGACCACCTCTATCTGCCAAACCACTAAAGTTGGAGATGTCTAGAAAATCAAAGAGCAAGCAAATTTATTTTCTTAAAATGTCTCTTTCAACTCCACCACCAAATAAAGACACTTCCTCCCCTTCTTTTCTGTTTAAGCAAAAGAATAAATCCTTATAATAATTTTAGTATGACAAGACAGAAATGAAAAAGTCAAACTTAGTGAGTATTAGTGAAGCCTCATTTAGTTCGATGTTGGTTTTAACTGTCAGCTAGCATTGTTGAGTGACAGTACCTGAATTTCTAGTTTTATTTTGCCATCCTTTTGTCTTTGAAATACAGGGAAATCTTCAAGACAGCAAAAACCTTTCTTTAAAAGAAAGGAAATCAGACTTCTGAAGATTCACAAGAAAAGAGCTATCCATCCGCATTTGAAAAGAAAAACAAAAACTTTCCTTTGGATGTAGAATGACCAATTTAAAAGAAAATTCTGACAGTAAGTGAGTGCTATTACATGCTGTTGTTTCAAGAACACTTATGAAAAAAATAGTAAATTTTAAATATATAGGTAAATTTTTCTAAATGCAGGTGAAATATACACCCACAATCATTCTTTCATCTAGAAATGTGTCAGTCACGTTTCCTTTGTCAGCTGATGTGATAGTTGAAAAATGCATGTATTTCATGTGAGAAAATCACATATATTTCATGTAAATTTCTACAAAATGTTATAATATTTTCAAGCTTGATCGTCAACCTTAATGCACATCAGAATTTGCAGAATTTTCTCTGCCATAGTAAAGACAAGTTCATAAAAAAAAATGATTTGGGGACAAATAGCTCCAGTTTGTTCAGTAAAAAAAAACAGAAAGAGAGTTGCAAAAATGAAAATTGTCAGTGGGAGCACACCGAAGTTAGACTTAAGAGTCTAATGTGTAACTTTTCCTTTCTAAGCAACAGATACTTACATCTTCCATAATAAAGGTATTTTCTTCTGTATTTTCTTCTCAACTACAAAATATCAGTTTCTGTGCTGGTTTTTGTTGTTGGTGTTGTTGTTGTTGTTGTTGTTTTGTTTTGTTTTGTTTTGTTTTGTTTTGCAGAAGGAAAGCTTTTTATGTCTGACAGTACCCAATATGGAACTTCTTAGGTAAAATAAACTTTGCTGCCAAGAAGGGCACTTGCAAACCAAAGGACTTTATCCTGATCAAAAACTAAAGTAATTCCATTGGTTCATTTCTGGTTTGTATCAGCAAAGAGTCAGAAGTGGATTCTTACCATCAATGGATTTGATATCAACTGATATTAAGACAAAGTACAAGCAAGGTACAACATTCTTCCTTGTCTTAAAATACACTTCAGTTTTTCTGGATTTCCACTAATTCTCAGCTGACTAGATAGTTGACAAACTTGCTGCAGTAAAGCAAATAATTTTTATTTTTATTAGTGCACAGAAATAGTTTGCAGATTAAAAGTGTTAAGAAATAATTCCTTACTCTTCCACTATTTAATGCAAATTGTAACAATATTCAGCAGTTCTTTCACTGTTTTAGTCTTTGTTTTGCTGTCTTGTTCCACACATTTCTGCCACATTCAAGATGAGGCTTCCTATAAATTCACTTTAAAAAGTGTGAAACCTCTTTCTTCAATGTACAATGTCACATAGTAAAAGTCATGGAAATAATTAACATATACACTGGAAGTCAATACATTACTGCAGTATTCTAGAAGTATGCCAGATATGTAATAACAACTTTTTTATTCCACATACTAACATATCAAGGCAAGTCTTCAGCTTGCATATGTTGCTGTACTTTGTCCAAAAAGAAAGAAGCATTTGCTACAAATAACCCACCCAACCACTTTTTTTTTTTTTTTTAATAAGTTTTGATGCAGTGAACTTTATACTTTGTATGAATGTATAACACATTGGTCAGGAAAAGACTTGTTATTAATAAATACTCGAGTCATGTGATCTTTTCAGAATTGGTGTTGAGTGCTCTCTGCTGAAAATAAAAAATAAAAAAATCAACAGTGGAATTGAACCCCTATTGTGATCTAAGACCCAGACCTTGCAGAGATGAATTATGCGCTTACATTTATGCTCTCCAAGTGACAGACAGCACAGATGCAAGGAGTAAAGGCTGTCATGAAGTCAGAGACCCTGCTCCATATCCTTGAAATACCACTGTGCTGCACAAATCCAAATTCATTTTTCTTGGTCCATATTTTCTCCTTCAGCCATCCCATCTCACCAGCTCTAGTGACGTCAAAATGTCACTAGAAGTTCACATTAGGAAGTCTTTACGAGATAATGCAATGAATGTCTACTTGCATTATGATTACTTCAGCTTTATGAGATTCCACTAATTTTTTGCCTTAATTAATGCTAATTTGACCACAACGTTAAATAAATTCTATGAGTAGATTTTAGGGCTCTTCAAAATCTCTCTCTGAAAGAAGCAAGTCAGGTCTTGGAACAAACCTCTAAAAAGACATCACTCTTAAAAGGCAGAAATAGAGAAAGGAACTGTTCCAACATGATTTCAAATATACACTACTGAAAACTGAAACCAGAACAGTTACAGGTGGTTACAGCTAATTCAATACTTGGTGTCAGAAAATTACCTAAAAAGAAAGTAAGTTTAATTAGTCTAACACAGCCAGTTTCACTTTCCCCTCATCTTAGACCCGCACCCTCATTAAAAAATGAAATTGGTTCATGCACTTTACAGAGGTGGTATTTTGTTGGGTTCTTTCGAAACCAAAAATATCACCAGAATGACTGTTCATCATTACTAGACTGCTCTCATTCTACTCTTCAGTTGGCTTTTATATGTATATGTGAATGATCTTCACAAATATTCTGCTGAATACTTACTAATAAAATGCTTTAGTATTTGCATACCATATGCTCACTGAGGGCTTAATTACACTTTGTTCCACAAACAGGTATTTTTAAAAAATTAACGTATGTCAGCTAATTATTTTTCCTGACTTATTTACTTTTTCATTTTACTTCATTTTTAATTTATACATGACCTCTCTGTGTCCTCATTTCATTTTCCAAAGAACGATAATAACTGAGGGTCTAATATCTCAAGCATTAGGACTCATGTTTTAGTTTTTCCACCTGAGCAGTTCTCAAAGAATTCTATACACAAAATGAGGAAAGTTACGAAGAAGCATAAATTGTTCTATGTTTAAAGCTGAGATATGCCCATATGTCATATATACTGCATAAACTGCACACTGCAAAAATTGGAGCTTGAAAAAAAAATTCCACCATTGCATCTCAAATAACGCGTCTGATAGGATTGACAGAGGTACACTGATTATCTTCATTTCACACTCTGTAAGATCTTTTAAGACATGTTCTGAAGTAGTTATATGAGTCTATATTAAACAGACAAATATACACTTCATGTGCTCCAAATACTGATTGGAAAATAAAACTTGATATACATATAACTGTTCACCAGAAAGTGAGTGTCCCTGACTTGAAGTTAGTACCAAACAGCCAGCCTCATCAGGCCCTCAGGACATGCAAGTGTTGCAAATTCACTCATATGGTTCAATGAGCATACTGACAGATCATTTCACATAATGTAATTCCTCTAAAAGACATGACCCTTGGACTCACAG
The DNA here is from genome assembly GCA_037305975.1 of Chrysolophus pictus. Lineage (NCBI taxonomy): Eukaryota > Metazoa > Chordata > Aves > Galliformes > Phasianidae > Chrysolophus > Chrysolophus pictus. The sequence continues at coordinate 33,383,650 of CM074577.1, read as the reverse complement.
GACATTCACAAAGAATTTAAGAACAAGTAAAATTGCTACTTTTTTTTTTTTTTTTTTTTAAACATACAGGAATTGCATTTCATGTGAAATATCTGACTGATTTAATATACAAAAACTTAACAGACACAGGGAGTACAGTTCTCACACTGAAAGTCACAAGAAGTAAAAAATGCCAACCAAGCAAGGCAAAATTTTTGATCACTTGATTCCAAAACCAAGTCCAAGAGGTGCAACGCTGAAATGTAATGATATGCTTGCAGCTTGCATAGAAGCGTCTTCAAAAATCCAGGAGCGTGTTTCTCAAAACTGCTTAGATTTCAACGCAAGTTGCCACAGCCCACCTAAGATTCTTCATAAACACTTGCCAACAGAAATCCATATGAAATAAGAGGGGCAGCTCAGCTCAGCTCTAGCTATCTAAGATTTTAGTTCATGCACCTGTATCATTTGTACCAGTGCAGCTCAGGATCATATAGGTGCATTGCCGGCAAATCCAGAACACCTAAGTGAGGAGACAGGAAGAACCTTAAGCAAGTATCCAGGCCAACTCCTTATCTAAGGTCATGCCTACTGCAGCTGTTTCTGTTTCATCTGTTTTTAAGCAGGTCCATATAAGACAAAAGGGCAGTATTTTAATGTAGTGGATAAAGAGGCATGCTGATTGTGAATACATTAAACTTCTTCTTTCATCATTGATAAAGACAATACATTAATAATAGCACCTAATGTGAAGTCTAATTGAGACTTGGAATAAGCAGTTTGTTGATATATGGATATCTCCCAGAACAGGAACAGGTTAGACAAATAACTGTGAAAACCCACAAAATCCAGCTTTTATAAAGGTCTATGCAATCAAGATAATATATTTCAGTGCTTCTTGATTGTCATGCTAGAAAAGAAAGAGGAGGCTCAGGAACATTCTTGCTGCAGTCTCACCCACGAGGCTAGCAAACAATCCTCTTCTCTTTACAGCAGCCTTTTGCAAACCTTGCTTTACTATGTTTCTTCTTTGTTCCTTCAGACTAAATAGCTCCAATGCTACAGCCTCTTCCCTTTCAGCTTGTTTTCTCACCTTATTGTTCTTACTATCCTTTTTACTTACTATAATTAATCTTCACTGTGGTGTCCAAAACTGATTGCAGTGGTCAAGACCTCATGAGTTTCTAAAGTTAAAGAATTATAGAATGCACCTTGTAGTCATAATGCTGTTTGCCTTCTGTAAATAATGTGTTTGCAGATACATAACACGTTTGCCATATCCAATGGTTTCAGTCTATTAAAAAACAAAACAAAACAAAAACAACCTGTTAAATTGTTAAGAGGCAGAGAAAATTAAGCTGTTCAAAAGATAGGCAGTATGGCACGAACAATTTTGGTCAAAATGTAGTAAGGAATAGGGAATAGAAAGGCACTAGAATGAGCAGAGAGAGAAGAGAACAAAGATAAGAGGTGTGAATTTCTGCTTTGTGCCAGGAGGAATACCGTGTATGCAAGCTAATTGCAGCTCTTGTATTATTGGTCTATTCAGTGTTATTTCAATGGACCCATTGAAGTTAAGCAAAGTTTAAGTGGTAAGAAATAGACTTACCCAAAGCATATTCACCATGGAAGAAATACCAGGGTATTGGGATTTTAGCTGTTGGACTTCTCAGTGGTAGTTGTCAGAAAGTGGTGCTGGGGATCGGCCAAAATCTAGGGACTGACTGCTGAGTGTGGATGCTGCCTCAACACTGTTAATGCAAAGAGATATTCTGGTTCCCTTTTCCCAAGACAGGCCAAAATACATACCTCCATGGAAATTCAAGGCAAGTTCTATTACACACTAACAAGTCCAAACATTTCTGGGCTCAGTGAAGCACCTCTAATAGATTCTCTCACTCAAGTCCAGAACTAGTTTACATAATACTGCTGGAACAGCTCAGCTAGGCAAAATTCCCTAGGAAGAGCCCACACAAGGGGAGGATTCCTTCACACAAATGCAGTGCTGCAGTAGCAGTATTAGGCGTGCTAAGAAAGAGATGAGAGGTAATTCTGTAAGAGGTCTGGCAAAAGTAGGAGAAAGCAGAATCAAAGTACAAAACAAACTGGTTTGTTAACACCTGAGTGAACCTCCTTCAGCAGTAAAACTAATTATAAATAAGCAGAAATGATGCCTGAAGATCTTGCCACCCAGCAGAGACTGCAGAGCTAAGGCAGTTTGTTTTAAACCCACAGTGCTTACAAACTTTCTTGAGACAGATGGAGAGCATCTGTATTTTTCTTCTTTTCTACAGCACGCAGAGAGCAGCAGAGGCAGACAACTGTTCCCAACAATGTAATAATGCTGCTTTGCTGAAATTTCTGCAAAATAACATACTTCACTTGGAACTTAGTTTAAGGAGAAGACCGTCTTGCAGAAAAAGTTTATGTAAGTTAAAATAAGAAATCAGTTTGTAAACTCCGATGTAGAAGGAATTTGTAGGTTTAAAATACAGGCTCTGCTTACACCAGGCTCATTGCCATCTTTGAAGAGCTTCCTTCATAGCCAGGAAGAATTTGTTTGCTATCCGGAGCAAAACCAGCACTGTTTCAGGAGTCTGCAGCACTGGCAAATACAAGGTTCCCCATCACAACTTTACTGCAAGTTCTGCAGGATTATCACACTACCACCACTGGATTCTCTGAACTGTGCAAAGCTTTCCGTTCCCATCTTCCAAGGTGGCAGGTTTAAAGCAGGCTACTTCACAAGGTGAAATTATTTTGCATGTGGCCATGAGGGCATGACTACAGTTCTACTTTAAAGTACAAATCATTTCACTTTTAATCCATTTAGATTTCAAATTTCAGTGTCAACACATTCACAATATTATTTCTTGCAGGTGCTGAGTATGGTTGCTTGAAAAAAGAAAGGATCAGATACATCAACCTGGAATCTACAAGGCAGCTTATGCACAACACAGTCTGAGATCTCCATATATGACCCTTCCCTGGGAAGTCTAATGCATTTTTTCATTTATATACATTTCAGTACTGAAGTGCATTTTCTCACATCCTATGGAGATGGGAACAATAAAGTTCCTCTGGCAGTTAAGGCAGCCGAATCAAATGTACAGTTCGCTGTACGTCTCCCCAAAGATACTATGTGAACTGGTGATAAATGAAGTCAACACAACCCAAAATGGAACATTCCCATTCCAGTGGAAACTTCTATTTTTCAAATAGAAGGATCTATCTATTTTTAAGATGAATTCAGAAGCAAAACTATTTGGTCAAAAATCTACCCCCCCCAAGCTCATTAGACATTTTCCATACTTGCTTGCTACACAGTTAGAGCAAGTTTTCCTGATCATCTCTGTTATTATTACTATTGTGAACCAAGAACAGGCAATATTTCAATCACTTTGCTAGCAGTCTGCAGTGCTGTTTATCTTTCTTCTGTGAAGCAGATATCTAGTCCCCAACTTCCATGAACTTGGTTGTTTAACAATTCAGATTGATGGACTGATGTCAAAATCAACTTGCTATTCTGAGATCATTCTAGAAATTTAACTGAGGATCTCTAGTTGTTTACTTTCAGTCACATTCAGAAAACTGGTGTGTACTCAACATCTTATTGATTTCCAGATGATGATCTTACATCACTGAGCATTCTGTTCTCAGTCCTCCTGAATCACTGAATGTATTGAAATAAACTCATGAGATTTCAATGTATGCATAGTGCAAACACTTAACTTCATGCTCTACTACTTTCTCAATTTCTCAATTCACAGTTTTTATTGCATTGTACTTAAAATACTTGATAGAGACCTGCTTTATCTAATTTTGCTTTTAAAAAACAAATGGAAAAAAAAAAAAACAACTAGTATTTCTTTCCCTCACCAATACTGAAGCTTGGAATGGTTCTCCTGTTATACATTCTATCCGATCCTTGCAAACAATTTAACTCTTTCTGCATTTCATGCAACTGCATGTCATCTACACTTCTATCTGCAGAATTCTTCATTTCTTCTGTCATCAGCAAAACAGAAGCCAAAGTACAATAGCAAAGGAAAAGCCAGGGTAAATGGAGTAGTGTTACATAGATGCATAATTTTCCATTTGTTACTATTTCCAAAATGCACCCCAGATATGGAGGGGGAAATGAGCATGAATGACGCTGTAATATGTTACACTATGCACTAAAGTTCCATTAAAATTGTAAAAAAAAAAAAAAAAATAGAGCATAAGAAAAGCTTGAAAAAAGAAAAGTTTGTAGAGAATAAGAAATTAACACAATGTAAGAAATAAAAACTTTGAACTCCAGAGGGTTTAGTTAGGATAGAATGAGGGATGTGAGAAAAGAGGACAAAAGACAAACAAAAGATTGTGAGGAAGAAGGAAAACAGTGCTCTGCCTTCACTGGGAATACTTAAATGCTACACAAGATGAGCAGAGCATTAGGATATGAAAACCTAAAGGGCAATATAATCCCAAAGGGAATGACTAGTTTCAAAAGAAGGTTTATTAAAACTTAGCTTGCTTTGCATAATGTCAAAAGAAAGAAATACAGTGAAACTCCAACCTTTTTTCCTTTCAACTTAACAGTTTCTTTCCATTCTTTCTTTTCTCTATGATCCCCTTCCTTACCCTGTAGCTTTACTCCTGCTTTCTGTTTATAACCTTTAGAATACTTTCATGAGCATATGCTATAATTCTCTTCCCTTTTCTTTATCTCCTTGTTCCTACAAGCTGGCTTGAATAAAGAAGTCATTATCAGCAAGCCCACAATGGGTCCAGACATCCACATTCAAGATGTTGTATAGATGATATATTGATCAGTCCTCAATGAGTAATAGCGTTCTAATGAAAAGAGCTTACAGAAGTTAATGTATCTGCTCATGCAAACCACAAATGAAGCATTCTGTGGCACAAAGGGTCTGGCCCTGTGAATTATAATTACTCCCTACAACAATAAAAGTCAGGAGCGGTTTTATTTATTTACCACAATCAATGATAGTCTGTGGGCTACACATTGAAAATTCGTTTTACACACTAGTACCCAGACTGTTTGCTTTTTCTGTGTCCATTGGGAATTAACCCTTCAACAGCCACTATCAATTCAGAGGTAGATATCCCCACAGAAATGAAAAGAACGCAATTTTTTTTCCAGTGTTATTCAGGTTAAGAAATGCAACTACAAGCATTCAGAGAGGAGTTGCTACATATGACTGCTCCCAGTAGAGACAACATATATTAAAACAGGGTGATTATATGAAGACAAAGACTTTCTGTCCTACATGAATGGCTTAGGGAGTCCCAGGCTTGAAATCTGCACCACAACACTGTCATGTAACTTTCCACAGTCTGATGACAGTGCTTTTAATGCTCTGCAACCTCCTTTTCTGTTCTCAAACAATGTGCAGTAGAATAAATGTAATATATGGTAACACATAAAGTATACATTCAAAGAAAATAGAAGGAGTACCATTCCTCTTGCTAATTAAATTGTGGGGGGAAAAAAATAAAATTCTATTTCTATCTATGCTAAAACATAGTAATCGTGTCACTGCACTCCAGTAGAAAACAAAAAGACAAAATTCCAAATGAAAATTCCTCCCTGGAATGGTCCACGATCTTCAAATAACTCATCTCACAAGTGAATAGTCTCAAGATTGTAAACTGGCACTGAGGACAGCATTATAGAAGTAAGAGAATAAGCCAAGAATGAACAGAAGAAATGTCACTAAAGAACATTATGTATTATGGCCAGCAGTAGATCAAACAAAATACAAGAAAGTAAGCATGAGTTCTAAGTACAAAAAAAAAAAAAAAAAAAAAAAACCAAAAACACAAAGTAGATGTGGAAATTTTGGAAGCAATTCAGTAACAGAACAGAGCATGCGCATGCAGTCCATAAGAAAGGGAAATTCTCAGAAAACAAATGCATATAAATGCAGAGATGTTTTGAAAGAAAACTTCAAACCTCTTCATTTTTTTTTTTTGCCTTTTATGACTTTTTTCCTATAACACACACACACACAAAAAAATTAATTATTTCCACATAATTTTTTGAATTAAAAAAAAAAGTTTCCAACAAGTGGGAAAATTTTCAGTCTAACCTATTTCAAAACAAAAATATAGCTTTTTTTCAGATAACTGAAAATGGAGAAATCATGGAAGCTATTTGTTAGAAATTAATTTTCCAATAATGTCCTTGAGGAAGATACATAGAAAATAGGAAATATTCCTAATGTATATTGCCTATTGCAGCTCTTCAATAAAAAGTTTGATTGCCTTCATGTTTGATTACGTCTGTGTTTATCAGACCAGTACTTTAGATACTACTAATGATGATATAATATTTTTAACAAACATTTAATGAGATGTCATTATTAAACAGAAAACCATAGAATTTTGCTGTGTTTTACTGACTTGAACATTTTTATTCATGTGTTAAAATTAATAATTAATTAAAGTATTGGCTAAAAATGTGGGTTGAAATCCTGAATGAAGAAAAAAGAGAGAGAAAAAAGGTAAAAAAAAATAATAATAATTGAAAGAGCCACCAGAGGTTTCTTTCAACTTCAGTCATTCTGGGATTCTGGGAATATTAGCAATTAATAAGGAAACTAGAACATAATTGTGCTACTTTATAAATGATCCGTTGCATCTTAAATACTGGTCTCTCAGCCTCTCTGAGCCAGACGCTAGGAAACTCAGAGAAAGCCAGTGTGGTAGATGAAAGGTGAGAAACAGCTTATTTCTTTTGAAGAACAACTAAAAGAAAGGAGTGGTCAGTCTGGAAAAGAGATGTCAGAGGGGGAATAAGGGAATAATACAAGTACATAAAATCTATGAGTGCTTCACAGAAGACAAAAGAAGAATATTTGTTTGCTGTTTTTCTCAGTACTCAGAAGTAGAGGACACCAAGTGCAACTAGTAAGTTGAAAAAAAAAGAACATGCTTTCCACACAACAGTGTTGCTTGTTCACTCACAATGCTGGAGATGTTCGAAGTTCATGTGATTACAACAGATGATTGAGCAAGTATCATGGAAGATAACTCTATCAAGATCTCTATTTCAATAAACCATAAACCACAAATGACAAGAAGTTGTAAAACATTCTGTGGCTATTATGATTCAATGATATTTTTACACATTTCTTCTGGCTTACTGAACTGGCCACTGCCAGATGATGTTAATCATTACCTGAGACAAGTACACTGATTATATTAAAATAAAACACTGATCCATAAAACTAAGCATTTCTTAAGCAACCAAACAGTTTGTGAGGAAAAAAAAAAAGCATCTTTTCTGATGCTTTTGCTGTAACTCAGATCAACAAATGACCATGTGATGGAAACTTTGTCTGATGTAAAGTCTTATTTCCTGGCAGAGGACTGTAACATCGAATTTGCTCATGCACACCCATCTGTTTTTTTGGCCCTAATATTTTTTATTCTTCTTAATGTTAAACTGCATGGGCTTGTAGTTTCACTGTCTTGCTGTACCTACTATGCCAAGGAAACAAAAAGCTTCCTTCATGAGATGCCAGAATGATATGCAGCTAGCTTTTAATTGCTATGGGAGGCCTTTGAAGAGGAGAAGTGAAGGCTCCAGTTTCTGACAAAAAAAAAAAAAAATTACCTTCCAAGAGTCCACGACTAAAATCTACACTGATAGGAAAGTAAAGCTACCCTCCCTTGAATCCTGAATAATCTAGGTTTTGAATTAATTAGGTCTTTCCAAAGCTTAACCGTAAGTAGGAGTCGTCATCTTTTTTTCTTTTCTTGTCCATTCCCTGCTCTGTGTGTACATGTGTCTTTCTTAAGTCTTGGTAAATCTCTCTGATTACGAATAGGTTTAATATATAAGAATTAAACTTTTAAGATCAAAAAGAAAAGACATTTCACTTTTACCAACAAGAAATTGTTACTAACAGGCATTCATTGAGTGAAATATCGGCTTTCTGGGTACAAAGAAATGTTTAACTGAAAGTACGAAGGTTTGTTTTTTTTTTTTTCTCTTAAACAAGTAATCTTCAAAAGGAAATATTTTATTTTTACATTTATTTCCACTTTAATCTCAATCCTTTCCTGTCTCTATTAAGGCCTTCTTGTGCAGAATAAAATCTTAAATGGTTGTTCTATGCCAGAGTCTGGATCAATCTTTGTGCTTTATCTATATTTTTATATGGAAATTTCCCTTCTGACTGTCACTGATGTCAGCAATTTTATTGGAGGGTTTCATCAGGTTTGAGGGAAGGAACCGTAAAATGGGTGTAAAGTTTATGCAAGGTCTTCAGTAAGGGTCCAGATTTAATTTGTGTATAGAAAGTGAATGAATGAGATACTGATAGTCAACTTGACTTTTAGACTTCAGATATTTGGTGTCAAACTGAATAGCATTAAATTTGAACTAGGAAATTAAAACTAACAGCAGAAGAGTCTTCATCCATGTGAATAATAAGAGAATAGAAATGAAAGAGGTGGTTCATGGAAAGGGTAATGCTTTAGAGTGTAAGCAAACTAAGAGAAGGTATTCAAAATGGATGGCAGAAGAATATAAAATCATCTTTTTTTCAGGAGTGAGACAATCATCCATCTGGTTTCTGAGCACCCAATGAATGCTTACAAAGAAGATTACACAGATCATTTAAAATATACAATAAATTTGTTATCCAATATATTTCCAACACAATAGTGATAGAAAGTAGGAAATATGTAGAAGAAAAATTTGCTTCCTGTTGTAGGAAATATTTTCATTTTTCTGCATACTATTTTCTCCATTCCTTTTTCTGGAGACAGCTAGTCTCCAGAAAAAAATAGAATCTTGCAGTATGTTTGTTCTGCAACCTGCTGTTCAATAGAACTCCTAGCATATCACTAGTATAAATAATCATAATCCCCTACTATTCCAAATAACCCCATTTTTATAATTCCATTGCTAAATTCACGTAAATCTAACTTGAAAGCAATTTGGTTTCCTACTTTCTTTATTTTAATAGCAAGCCTGTTCCAAGCCTTCACTCTTCCAATATCTATAGACCTAGTTCTAGCTTGGATGTCTTTACACATATTTTCTCTCCCATTGGAATCCAGTCACTGAAAGCACAGTAGCAGAGCAGTGGAAGAATGTCCCCTTTAAAAAAAAAAGCCACAGCACTAACAAAAAATGATATGAAAAGTCTTTATTCCTAGAGTACAAGAGCCAGAAGAATGGCCCATTATTTCTCTTTTCAGACTTCTCAGTATTTTGATCTTTCTAGGACATCTTCTGTGTTTTGCAAAGATTTCATTAACACGTCATCAAAGGCATTAATTCAATGCTATTGAAAGAGCAAGAAGAATTTTCCTCCGTACAGCACATTAGCAGTCCTTTCTCCTGCATCAGACTTCATATTTATCTAGCAAATCTTCTACTAATGTTTTCTATTTTATTTTATCTATTTTCACTTGCAACATCACACCCAGTGATTTACTGAAGATGCACATCTACAGTATGTAAATCATCATCTTCTAAAGAAATGCATCAGGTAAGTCTGAAATGTGTATCTGGATTTATTTCATCTCACAAGTAACTTCCTTTCTAGATGTTTTCCTCTCCCAGGTGTGTTTTCAAAATCTGTACCCTACTGCATTCTGACTGAAGAGTTCCTAGTTACTCAAATCATCTGCCACTTCTCAAGCATGAATAGTTCATTTTCTCCAATCATACCATACTTAAAAAGTAATAAACAATTGCAATAAGATTTACTGTTTCCAAACCTTATGGTAAGAACCATATTATTAAATATACAGTAAAAAAAATTTTAAAAATAGATTTAAAAAAAAAATTACTGTCAGATTTATTTACCTTACATTTCCTTTAGAAATATTAGCATACCACCAATCTTCAAGATACACTGTTTGAAGACATCCTTGATGTATCATTTGGGATGTACAGATGATCTGATGTTTAGATCTAAGAGAGCTGGACAGGCCCATAAGTCTTGTTAGATAAGCCATGGTTTGAAACCTCAGATCAGGAAGCCAGCAAACAGATTGTGAAACATCTGGATAGTTTTTCTTCTCATTTTCAACAGACTGGGGGACAAGACATAATGGGATATGTAGCCATTCCACTAACGTAAGTTATAAATGCTTGAGTTTTCTAAAATTTTTTCTAATTTTTTCATATTTTTCATTTTCACTAGAATGGTCAACTTTTCTATTTTTTTTTCTCTGAAAAAAAAAAAAAGTAGAAGGAAATGAAAATACTACAATTACTTTGCTACTGAAATACTTCAGAAAACTTTAAAACATTCTAGCTTTACTTTAGACAAAAAGCTTGAGTACTCTGTAATTTACATAAATGGCTTTCCTATCACTAATTAAAATTTGCATTCTTAGTTGAGATTTTTTTGTTGATGATGAATACATTGATTTTCCATGATTCTCTACACTCTCAGTGAAGTGTAATTCAAATTAGAATATTTTACTTAAATGCAAAATAATTTCAGTTACCTGAACAATTGTACTTTTAATACATATATTTAATAGAAATCTTAAAATTTTATACCTAGTATTTCCATTGCATTTTTTATATATGTTTTTTGTCTGTGTTAGTATAAGCACAATAACTGTGTTCTTGCTATACAGCAGTGACTCAAAGTATGAGTGATAAACCTTCCCCACACCCCCAGACTGAGTGGGATTTAAATGCAAGGGACACTATCCTACAGATAGTCTTATAGGAAGAAATAGAATTTGATGATTCTTTGCAGCTATTGCTTATGCACTGTAACTATAGCAAATGCATTTTACCAGGTTGCTTTTAATGCACTAATGAACAACTTATTTTGTGTCCTTTTGTTCTCTCAGTGCTAGAAGCATAAACTAAAAGTATGTAATGCTTAAGGGATGTTACCATATCCTTTTTTTAAAAGAGTGTGCATACGTGAACAATTCAATACAAGCAAATCACTCAGTCCTTTCTCTCTCAGAATTTTTCCTTACATTATAACTCAATGACCTACAGAACAAAAAAATGCTGTGGGCTGTTCAAAATTTGGATCATACAGGACATCATCTGGAGAAAATTTCCCATCACAGAAGCCAGTGAGGCTAGGATAGTTTACTTGAAGGATCTGTCTATTAGTAATATTCTAAGCAACAGACCCTATTCCACTAGATGACTTTTATAAACAGGAACATAGCCTAAATAAATCATTACAAGCATGATTTCTTCAGGAGACAATGCAGAACAATTTGAAGTGGAGACAGAAATACACATAAATTGTAATGAATTTTCTTATCCTCCAAAGGAGGGTCTTTGAGAACTAAATACAGCTCTGAAGTTTTACATTTTAAAATGTTATTTAATCTTGAGTAATAAAGTGAGAAATAAAAAAAAAAAAAACCCAAAAAACAAGAAATGCATTGCTAGCAGAGTAAAATATGTATTCAAATGTTTATTTTAGTACACTTCATGTATATATGTAAGTTGCTCAGAAAGTAATGCCTCCTTTTGGAAACTACAACACATACAAAGAGCAGAACAACACTACTCGATAGAGCAAATCTTCTGCTACGAAAGACTATTTTTCAACGCAGTCGCCACCATTAAATATGCATTTTCAGCAGCAATGAATGCTGCCTGCATGTTGTCCTCATAAAAATCTGCACCAGTTGAGGTGGCCCACTGTCACTGTCACCACTGTTAAAACACAGCACCCACTGCCTCACTGTGCTCACATCTGCTGTTTGGTCTCCATCGAAGATCAGCAACTGTCAGTGAATGTCAATAGATGAAGTTTTTTCTCTGAGAGGGACTCAGTGACACACCTTTGCTTCATCCACACTTCCATGTCAGAGGTCATGTTATCGGACTGCCCTCTGCTGTCATTTTTCACGTGACATCGAAATATAATGGAATACTGGGGAGAAGGTTCAACCTCTACTGCCATACCACCAACATCTGCCTCTGACTTTTTGGGCCAACATAATAAAATAGGAGGCATGGCTTTCAGAACAGCTCTCACATTTGTCACTGCCTTCTATGGGAAACAAACAGACAAAAAAAAAAAAAGTCATCTTTTTAAAAACAAAAGAGAGTAAACATATAAAGAAAGATGGAACTGACTTTCACAGACTTTCCCATATTAAATTATTCTTCAGATGAATGAATCAGAGCATTCACTCCTTGTGATACCTAGATTTCATTTGTTTTGTAAACAGAATTACTTTCAGGACAGACCTCATAATAGCAGAAATGACCTAAATGAGGTATGAGAGATAATCATTTTACCTTCGGTAAGAAAAATTCCACGTAAAATATTGGTAACATTTTACTACAATACATGGGAGCCTCCTCAGTCCATTTCTTATTTGATTTATAAGTAACTGACTCATGGTTATCAGACACACACCATCTTCTCACCAGTCATTCTCTGTGAAGGTGGTCTCTTATTATCTCTTTCATGTGTCCTAACTATTTCAAGGTCTCTTCTGTCCCTATGCCTGGTATGATCAAAGTACATATGTTTCTGCTGTATTCCCATCTTTGTAACATGTAATTTCTCTTTGATATAGAAAATATGTAGGTCCTCACCAACACCATTTTTAAAAGCCCCTACAGCCTCATACAGGCAGCATGTATTTTTCATGATTTTATACTCAGGAGAACAGGCTAATAATTATACTTTGCACTAAACTTTCATACATTCTTAGAAAGAATCTTTTCATTGCCTTCTGTGAATGAATGAATGTTTTAGTGAGAAAGCCAAATTTTATTTCCTTTTGAATCTGTTTTTTTAATATACTGAATTTGAATTAATCTGTTACTTCTACAGTATATTCACTGTGTGCAGAACTGCTTTGGTTCCACTGTTGAGACAAGCTATATACAATTTAGATTTGCTCAATTTAGGAATGATCTCCTCTCCTCGCCTGACTTAAACTACAGTGTTCGATGCATCACATTAAAAAACTACTGTGAAGGACTTGGAGTCAACAATATATCCAATATTACTTAAGGTACAGCCACTTGTTTCTTCTACTATTTTAATCCTCACAGGATCTTCCAGATTATGTCCTCCATTGAAAACTCCAGCAGATAAGGATATGCTTTAACAAATTAAAATCTACTCACAAACTTCTTTATTACAGTGTCAGTTGTTAAGGCAGGAAGTCTGTAAGATGCTTTGAAATGTGAGTTATCTACCAGCACCCTTCAAATACAAGTCCTCTGCTCAATTAAAAACAAGCGGCTAGCCACTTTTGTGCAATTTCAAGTAATGTATATTTTGCTTGCATTTGCATTGTTCCTCTCTAGTACAGTACTACACTTCTTCCAGAAACCATATTCCCCTTCATTTCCCAGAGCATATGTCTCTGCTCCACCTCATCCTTTCTTTCTCCTGATCTCTGGTGCAAGTTGCTCTGATGAACATCTGGATTAACACAATGATCCCTCCATCAGAATTTACTGTGAAGAAATATGGAAGGAAAAAAAAAAGAGAGATTTGTCACCTCAGGAGATTCTTTAATGCTTCATTGTCGGAAAAAAAAAAAAAACAGTAAAGACTAAGGCTATTGTTATCATGTCTTGCTCTCCTAAGAAATTACTGTCAGAATGTTTTAACATAAACTCTCATTTATTTTTTATTTCTGTGGAGGTGTCAGGTAAACTAGCACAAAAAGGTTTTGTTCAAAAAGTTGATATTTGATAAATTTGTGCATGTAAAAAAAACAAGTAAACAGCCTTTCAGAGGGGTTAGGGACTTCCACCTACTCATCTACATACTAGATCAGTCTTCATCAGCTCTTCCACACACACAAGATTTCTGTGGAATTCAATGAGAACTGTAACATTCTGAAATTATGAAAAACAAGTGTGATGAAAATACTGTATTTCTTAAATAATCCCCAGCCTGGGACCAGCATTTATTCAGAGATTACGGTCTATATGGACACATGGGTAGTTTCTAGGCTGGAATAGGAAGTAGATATACTTAGACACATCTATTCAGATGTATTTGAGATCCCAAATCAATCAATCATGAAATAAAACAGTCCCATTTCTTCTACAATTCATGAACACAATATCCCAAAGGGACAGGTTTTATTAATATATATATGTATATATAAATTTATAAAACAAGGTAGCTCTGAAAATAGAGGTGATTCCAGCAGAGTCAGAGCCTTGTCAAGAAGACTAGACAATGACTATATATGTTTGTAGAAGAAATTTCCAGTCCATGACACACACTTCCCTTTTTCTATAGTTTAGTAACTAGCAGTAGTTTTCAACACAGCACAACACACCCCTCCCTCCTGCGTGGAAAACCTTTCCAACCTTTCCATGACCAATCTGCCTGAGATTTGTCTGTAGCCACAGGGTGCCCTTTTCATGGCTTCCTCCTCACCTAATCCACTCTTTGCAGTCACCTCAATTCCCACATCTCTTTTTCCTTACCCACCCAGTCAAGTATCCTGAAACATCTCCCAGCTGCACCCAAGATTTTGTCATTTCTCCTTTTCTGTGCCACACAGAATAATAGTGCCAACACAGCCATCTAACAAGCCTTTCTGCTGTCTGTCACACTAGGATACGGCCAGACATATGCCACCTCCCAAATATAGTCAACTTCATTCTGAGAGCTGAATGAAAACTGACACGTGAGTGCATTAGAAGGACAAATTTCTCTTTGGTGCATCTGCCCTGGAACCCTAATATCTAAGTAAATTGGGACACAAGGGGTCTTTTCAGCAAGCTAGTTAGTGCAGTTAGATCTGGTTATAGGCTTGTTCTGTGGAGAACAGACAAATCTAACCCCATAGTTACATGGTATAAGTCTCTCTGCAACAAATGTGTTTTTCTCTTGAGCCCATCTTCTTAAATGTTTTACCACAGGAGGGAGTGATTTAACATTTTCTATTGAAGTTTCTATTAAATTATATGGTTTTTAGAGTAATTTCTATGGAAACCTATTAATCTCTATAGTAGGTTGTTATCCTTGTTAAGTTCTATATGATGGTTTTTCTCATAAGGATAGTCTTGTAGCTGGAGGAAAAATCTTCAGCTGTACCGTGAAAGGTAGAAAAAGGCAAAGATTTCAAAACTGGGGGATAACAGAAATAAGAGCACGAAAAAGGACTATATTTAGTATTTATTTTATTATTATGGGAGTCATTTTTTTCCAAAGCTTGGGTTCTTACTGTACTACAGAAGATTACAGGGACCAAACCATTTTTTAAAATTAATTTTTAATAATGTGTAATAATCTGAGTGGCACTGGTCTGTGTGTGGAATTAGAATTCCTCTGATAGAAAAAGAAATATTTGTGCAGAGTTTTATGAGCAAAGTTGACCTGAGGCTTCCTGAGGCTGATTGAGAAATTGCAGACAACGAAGATTCTTAACCCCTTCCCAGCTCCATTTTCAATCTACTAAAGAATAAAGTCTCTGTGGTTTAATATACAAAGAAACTGACAAAGACCTGAAAAGAGCAATAAACTTGTATATGATTACAAGAAGCTCATACTTCTTTTAAATTTGACTTAAGGACCAAACTGGCTTCTCAGCTCAGTAAGGCATGAACCTTCTGTTTAACATTTCACAGCTTTATTTAATAGAGCATTACACTTCAAAGAAAATGTTTGGAGGTCAGCTTTCTACAGTCTAGAAATTTGCTATTGATTTCCTTTCCTTCAGTTAAGAGAGAAGAAGCGACAGTCAGAAAATCACACTTGATACAGGCTCAAAGTGTCCAAAAAGCAGGACAATTCTGAACTGAAAGCAGGGAGGGGGAATCCCTGAACTGAATGTGCCTAATCCTTACAATAAGCATGGAGTTAGCTGTCCTAATTCTTTCTCGAAAAGCCTGAAACATGGGTGTTAGCAGGGGTTAAGGAGAATATTTATGAGACCTAAAGATAAAGACCCTGCTAATGTTACTGCCTGTTGCCACACATTTCCATTAACCTGCAACAACCTACCAGTGGGCCAGCTCTGTGGGTGTTAATCTCCGTAAACTTTTTCATCCAGTCAAACATGTTTTGCAAGGGCATTGTGCTAACCTCAAAGCTTTCCCTGTTCCACCACCACTAGTGATAATTATATTTATTAATGATTTCCGGTTACTAAAGGATACTGAATCTGCAGCACAAAGAATGCATCTCTTAAAGTTGAAAGGGAAAGGCAGCCATCACTGTAAGGAAAACTCCAAGCCTCTATATGCTGAAGGATTTACAATAAAGGTTGATACATTTAAGGATACAGGGAAGTATGATCAGGAAGTCATTATCTAAATCAATGAATACATAGAATGCATAGCAAATTGTTTTACACACAATGTCATTAGAGAAAAAATATTTCTACTGCAGAGTTTTGTAAAATCAGTAAGGTTAACATAAAATTATTTTGTTTTTTAAAGCTTTATCTAAATGTTTGCTAAAAATTGAAAACATGGAACTTCATTGGGAAGGTGTAACTAGAAATGAACTCTACCTAGAATATGTTGTTGTGTATCAATTGTTTAAAGGCAACTATTATGATGTTCAATTTCACATTCTGATTTTTAAATTTCTCTTCCATGATTTACATCCTTTTCTCAAGGACTAGGACACCAAACATCTTTGGCAGTAGAGGATGTATGGCCTTTGTGCTGGAAAACTTACAATGCCACAGCAACATCTAACAAATATTATCTAACAAATACTGTTCATCCTTGGTGCTTAACTCAACCGGTGTATTAACTTGGTGCTTAACTCTGCAGTAGCTGATTTAGTTATTAGAAAAATGGAGAAGTGGCAGGAAGACCATGCTGTTGAGAGTGCTCTCTGACTTTTCCTAGAAAGACTAATGCAATTTTGGGAGCCCTTACTGAACTTCTGTTGGATCAGGATATTACCAGATATGTGACTTAAAGAGTGTGTCAGAATAGTATTTTATAATATGTTAGCTACCATGTTTTAATTAGTATGCTTTAAAGCATTACTTAGCATCTGGTGGTGTTTGCTGGTGGCAGTCCAAACTCACTCGCAGTGGCTTTTATTCCATCCTCTAAGTATTAATACAAGATCAGGCACAACACATCAAGCAAGTCAAGGGAAAGGATTCTTGCCGATACAACTTCATGAGTCTTCTATGGCTGACTGTACAAATTTCTACAGTTCTACAGTAATAATGAGAATTTTCAGTTGTTTTAGAAACTGTTGTTGGCTGTCTCATTCATGCTTTAAAAAAAAAAAAAAAAAAAGCGCCTATATTTAGAATAGATGATAATACTGTCTACTAAAGGAACCTGTCTTTTGTCATCTCAGATCCAAAATGGACAGCGTTCTCTTTATTTAAAGAAGCTAGAAAAAAAAAAAAGATAGCAGAGGAAGAAACATGATTTTGCTTGGGTGAAATGACAGTTTTTGAGCTGTTAATTACATATCCTTAAATATGTGTCTGCAACATTCAAAGACTTCCTGTTGTGGGCTGGGGTTCTACCATTGCACTAGATTCATTTAAATAAAATATGCAATTAAAAGCTGGAAATCCCACCTCCATTTAACCTCCAGCCAGGTGTTCCTGTTGCCTCCTCTTTGCATACATTAGCCGGGGGGGTGACGCAGGTGGAGGAAATGATCAAGCTTACCATGGGTATGCACACATGCTAGTGCTGACACAAGAGAAGCAGCAAAAAAGCATGGTGAGACAAAGCAGTGGGTAGACCAGAATTACCTAGTTTGAGAGTAGACCACACTTTTGTTAGCTTAAAGCAGTTGTGAATCCTCAGGCTTTACAGGAATGAAAATTATTTATTTGATGACAAGAACTACACTTTATTTACATCAAGAATAAAGATTAAATATTTCAACTTAACAATAGTTTTAATAAACGAAAAACATAGCATCACTGTAAAATCTCTAATAAAAGGAAAAGTAAGTAATTCAGAAAGGCAAAAGAAAATTAAAAGGCAGGGTGAATGTTTACTCCTAAGTGAGCAGGGAGGACATTCTAAAGTCTGCATAAAGATCAACAATACCTGTGTTAGCCAAAACAAAAATCACTGTTGCCATCTTTCTTGTTCACTTCTTTAATGTTGCTGTACTCATAGTCATGTAATTGCCCCTGTGAATATAAAGGAATGCTGGAAAACATTTTTTAACTTGTTGGCAGAGCTCTCAGCAGGAGAAACAGGCAGTACTACCATTTCTTGCTCTTTCCTGGGAGAGAAAGAAGCCTAGTGGCACTCTGTGGCAAGTGGAGCAGCTTCATACTGTGCAGAGCATAGTGCTCTGCAGAAGGCATTGCAGATTTGCAATTCCACAAAGGCAATAAGAAACAGCAGGGTTCCCTTCTCTCTTGTCTCTTTCCCAAAGATAGCTCTTTGTCCATTCCTTTTTCCACAGATATTCTTTTTCGGACATGCAATTTCTTGAGTCTCATGAAGGAAAGCTGTTCTGCTCCAGTGGAGTACTAGAGATTCCCTTACTTAAGTCTTTCTCATGTGACTGAAGGAGAAAGAGTCCAGAAAGAGTAGATGAATATGTAAGGAATGGAGGGGAAAGCACTCTAGTGGAATGTAGATGAAAAGACAGTGGGAAAATGAGAAGCATAAACTTAGGTGACCTGTGGTGGTTCCATAAATCTTGGTTGTGTTTTGCTCATAAAAAAAGAGCAAAGGATGGTAAGTCCAAAACCCATCACATAGTGCAAAGCAATCTTACTATACTGAGGATAAGTATCAGACTGACTAGCTGTCTCTATCTCTACTGCTTATTATGTGCACATATGAATTTCAAACATCTTGAGTATTCAGACAACTTTATATAGGCTTCAGAATACCACCTTCCTTACATCAGCTTGCAGTTATTATACAAGGTTGGATTTTTTCCTAGCAAGAAGGATGCAGTAGATGTAACCAGGAGGACATGGCAGCTGGTATCATTGGCAGGGTTTGTGAAACAGAGACATCTACTGGTTGAGCTTTGGGGGGAAATATTTTCATTTGCAACTTTGCAGTGCTGTGTTCTCCTCCTTTTCTTTGATCTGCATCATTAATCTGTTATGATAGGTTTGCCACTTAATCCATGGCCTCAGAAAATATACACACGTCAAAATGAGTTTTGCTATAAATTATTTAATGGTTTACAAAGCAACACTCAACACATGCCACCAATTGATTTTTAACTTCTGTATGCTTACAGTGTTTTTCAAAATCTTTAGTGATATTATTCATTTATCACAACATAGAATCACAAAAAAGCTTGAGACAATAAAATAACATTTTAGAGACAATTCTGTAAAGCAGTGAAAGCAAAAATTCCCTATCTGGCCATTGAAACCTATAATTTTCAGCTTAGAACCAATAAAACTGAAGTTACACAGAAAAAGAATATACCTTGTTTACTTATTAAGACCTAAAGTGTTATACAAATAAAAAAAGTCCACAGATGGTTATTTAAATACCCTTTAAAAAAAAAAAAAAAAAACTATTAACTTTTATCTTTATTGAGGAGATTCATTACCCTAGTTGTTGAGGAGTAAAGCGGTGGTAGGAGGAGCTTGGGAGGTCTAGAGGTGTGAGGACATGAAAGTACACTAGCAAAGTTAGAAAAAAAAAAAAACTTTGTTCATATTATCCATGTTTTATATGTCTGTAGAAACAGACATTCACACGAGAATAATTTTTTGAGGGTTTCCTGATATCAGTTTTCTCCAGTCAAGCTAGAAATATTACCAGACACGCTTTGCTAAGAAGTGTTTTTTAAACAAACAACTTTTCTCCATTTTTCTTCAGTTGAATTTAGCACACAAAAGAAAGAAAAATATTTTCAGAAGGAGAAAAAATTGCATGAGCCATCTTTCGAGTGAAAAACTAAAAAAAAAAAAGCCAGACTGCTTCAGTGAGTTCAATTCAATAGAAAAAAGTAACTACCTGATTCAAAAAGCTTGGAAGCTCATACAAAGTAAGCAGTTACCAAATGCCACCTCCCTTAAATCTGTGATTTCCACTAAGCCAGTGCTGCATACATCTGAGGCAGCAATACTCATCTGCGGCAATAAGGACCATGTAAAATGATTATAGAAGTAATAAGGCAGGTAAGTAGACAGATAGACAGACAGGTAGGTAGGCAGGTAGAATCCTTTCAGTTTTTGGATTACATTTAATTTCACAGCCTCTTAATACATGATGTCCTCTTGGGAAAAAAAAAAAAAAAGAAAAAAATGTTTCTGTTAAAAAAAAGTTTCTGTTAAAATACAGCACTACTTCAGTAAATTTTATTTATTCTCCATATCGCAGTGCCTGCTAAAAAAATTTCTCAGATGACTAAAATATGATTTGAAGCCTTAAGTGTGAAGAGGTTCTTTGTAAAATTTTATTCTCTCTGTAGTAATTCTACTGTTAAAAGACCAGCCATGGCTCACCTCTCAAAATATATGTTGTATCATGACTGATATCACTCTTCGGGGTTAAGCTAGGGCAGAAGGAACTGGTTCAGGTCTAATTGTTGAAATGTATGCTTAGTTCAAGTTAAACAATAGTTCCATTGGAAAAAAAAAATCAGCACAGAGGTGCTGAGTTGTGAAAAGAGTGTTGTTTTGGGCCCAGTCGCCTGAATAGACTTGTTAAAGCCCATAGCTGATGTATGCTAAGCAGAGCCAAGCAGTATGTGGAGAGAAAGGGAGGGCAGGCCAGTTGAGCGGGCACATCACTCTCTGAGCCAGGGCACACACTTTGATGGCTCCTTTGGAGGTATGAGTGAAAGCCAAACCTCTGTTCCCTCCTTTTTTTTTCATTTCTGCCATGCAAAGATAATCAGGTTTATGTAAAGTATGTGTGCTCTTTTGACAGTCCGCGATATCTCATTAATTCAATCACACCAAACACCATTGTTCCCAAAGTGTTTGAAATGCGGATAGGCATGGAGGCTTTCTTAATCCTGTCAATCAATGTTAACATTTTTCTTGCAGTTGCCATGGCCAGGGCCAGAGTTCATGAAAACACAGAATAAGAGCCAACAAAACAAGAATAAAGACTTATTTGAGATACTCTTTTTAAAGGACATCTACCATGCACAAAACATGGGAAGTAAATGTAGACAAGTTTGGACACTATGGCTCACTGAGAGGAAAAAGGGGGAAAAAGAATTTGAAAATCAAATAGGCCTATAAAAACTTGACCCAAGAGTCTCTGGGAAAAACCCGATGAATTGCTCCCTAGTAGAACAATGTTCTTTCTTTCGTGCGTTCTTCAGGAGGACAATGCCCAATATATTATAACACATGCCACTGATGTCTTTACACTGTTGTAAGCCAGCTCAGACCAACGGAATGCTGATCACGGACAACAAGAGATTGTGCAGCAGTAATTCTCTCTTTCTCCCACTCGGTTACAAACAAACACTGGGAAAATTATTCATGCATATAGGCCAACAAAGCAGAGACGGGAGATTTGCGATGTCATGCGGCGAGATCATGTGACAAACTTTAAGCTAAAACCCCAAGCTTTCACCCTTTGAAATTTTGTAAAATAACCAATTTATCTCTGTGAATGTAGCAGCCAAAATGTCTTATCATACTGTTAGAAACTGTGGGCATTTTAGTCCTGCACTACAGATTAATGAGACCACAGTGCATGCACCTAAACAAAGAAACATAACCATTACATAATTATGCAATTTCTAAAGCTATGGGAGAAAATTCCTCACTGGGATTTGCATTATCACTACTGACTTCTAGGAGGCCTCAAATACATTTATACATGCTTCTTCAGTAAACAGGAGGAAAGATATGCTATTAAACCATACAAGAACCCAAAGACAGATTTTTCCTCAGGTGTATATAGAATATACGGACATCTTGTAGGTGCCATTTTTCACACTTCAAAACAGGATTTGTTTCCTGTTTAAAATTAAAAAAAAAAAAAAAAAAACACCAATATAACAACAACAAACAATTGTGTGTGTTTTGAGATGAATCTAGAATATCTGGTATTTTAGCTATGAAAAGGATAGAAATGGTGGCTCCTTGATAGCTGTCAACATGTCAAGGTTTTTTCATCAAGATTTTTGCAGGTTGGAAAGCAAGTCCTTTCAGAACATGTAATTAAGTAGTGTTCTTCCACTGTTGTGGCAGATCTCCACTGATCTAGAAACATACATCTACACAGATCAATGAAGTCTGACATGATACAGAGTGCTTCAGTGGGACAGAACAGTAAAACAGCCTCTTTGCCAAGGACAGAAACTTGATGCACTATATTTAAGCAGGTAAGGGGAAAAGAAGAAAATTTATCTCAGTGTTAGTGAAACAGATCTAGAGTACTCTTTACATTTCTAATGGCTATAAGTGAAATTGAAAACTTGTCAGCTGTGTTGATATTCTACCGTTGAAGACAAAGCCTGCTTCTGCCATCTTTCCAGGTTCAACAGTATGCAGAAGTTTTATATTTTTAGTATCAATTTCACCTTGACAAGCCAAGATAAGGTATCTGACCCCAGAGGTCATTTCTTTTAGGTTTTTCCAAAGTACCCTGGGTACTGAAGCTAGAGGGGATAAGCTCAGTTTCTGTATCTCCTTCATTCCCATAACTTATTCTTCATCCTCTTCCGCATGACATACCATTTTCTCCAGCCTCACACACTGAGTCAGTAGAAGAAACTATTCTCAGTATCTCCATCCATTCCTGTGCAGATCAGGAGAAAACTGAAGTCTTTCCTGCACATTTCCTAGAGATGTTTCAGATAAGCCAAGAGTCACATGGTTTGCAGGCATAGTACACAGTTTGAATAAACCTAACCAACAGAATGGCAGGAATTTTTTGCATAATGCTAGACCTTTATGTATCAGCTAATTTATTTCACAATGGAAATAAATGTTTTTAGGTTTTTTTTGTTTTTTTTTTTTTCCCGCTCTCTTTTCTCTCTTGCAGTTATGCACTGCTTTGCCTACTATCTAAATATCATTGTCACAATATTCTGTTACTTAACTCATATGAGCACTGGAAATTAAAGACTCAAAAATTAAATTTACAAAAGATGTGCTAGCTAGTGAAGGTATTCTGAAGATGGTATAGTTATATATTGGCAGGATTGTTATTATTTACATTATTCTCAATTTTGGTAGATAGATTTCTGAAAATATCCATAGCTGAAGATAAATATCAGTCTGTCATACTGTTTTCCACGTTACCAAATTCCTTCTTTTCTTTGCACCTCCCCTCCCCACCTCCACTTACAGTGCATCTACATTCACTCACTCCCAGTCTTTCTATCTAGCATGCTTCCCCATTTTTCTGTTTGATCCTCACTGTTTTCCTTAGTATCTTGTGCACAAGGATAGAAGGATGGGAAGCTTTGATCAGTCACTATTCAGTCCATTCCACACCCAGCTGCAATACAATTCCCTTCTGGTATAATGATTTGTGAGGCAAATGATAAAGAAGAAAACTGATATAAATATTAGATGTTCTTCAGTATTTCCTCGACAGTGCTATCTGACTATTTAAAAATTCACCTGTGAAAACAACTGAGGTATCTAGCTTGATCATATTTCAGGAATGATCAGAGATGAAGTGTTACTGGACCTGATGCTCACAAGTGTGGAAACAATCATTTAAGAGGTTAAGATTGGAGGCAGTCTGGACTGTAGTGACCATGTCCTAGGTGAGTTTATGATCTCAAGGATTATGGGCCTGGCAGAGACCAGAGTCAGGATGCTGAATTTCAGGAGAGCAAACTTCAGGCTGTTTAAGATATTACTGATGGGCTCCCCTAGTAAACTGTCCTTAGGACACAGGAACAGAACAGACATGGAAGTTCTTTAAGGACACCTTTCTGAGAATACAAGAGCTCTACCATACCCTAGCCTATAAAAAACAAGCAGAGGAGGCAGGAATCATGGCTGAACAAGAACCTACTGGTCTGAAGGAAAAGAAGGAAAAGTAGCAGCAGTGAAAGGAGGGACGGATAGCCTGGAAAGAATATAGGGATGCTATCTGGACATGTAGAGATGGGATCAGGAAATTCAAGGCTCAGAATGAAACTAACCTTTTTGAGGGATGAGATGTTAGGAGGAAATTCTTTACTCAGTGGGCAGTGAGGTGTTGGACCAGGTTGCCCAGAGAAGTTGAGAATATCCCATCACTGGAGCTGTTCAAGGAGTGGGCTTTAAGGTCCCTTTCAACCTGAACCATTCTATGATTCTGTGACTCACTTCTTGAGGTTTTTGGATCATTTGGATTCTTGGATTTGGATCATAAACTTGCCAGAAGAGTTGTAACGTTAAGGCTGCACCATTAAAATACTAAGCAGCCAAGAAATGCAATATCTAGTATGCCAAATGGATGAGATTGTTACAGATTCTATATACGCTCATGATAATTGCTTTAAAAATATTTACACTATTTAATTATATACACCAGCAATATTCACTGTGCATTTCCCAGTCACTATGGGGGATCGGAAGACCTACAGTGAGTAGGTAATGTAAGTAGGACCCATTTGAGACAAATAGAAATATCCTACTTTAGGAGGAAGACCAGAAAGTGACAGAAACTTCAAAAAGTAACTGCACCCATTGTTGCCCTGCTGGAACAACACAGGAACCTCCTCTTTCTTCTAGCAACACTGTTCTGCTCCAAGTGCTGCATGCAGAACCATGGGAGTTATGGAGCCAGGTAACTCAGCGACAGTCAAGCACTATCACATCTGGAAGTTCCCAGTTGTCTATTAATCCAGATATAGCACCTTTATACAATCCTTAGCACTAGTTTAGTAGTAACTCTTGTGAAATCACATGGCAGTTCATGTTGGAAGGACTTCAAGACGTATCAGCTGTGAGGTCAAAGCAGATTTCTCAGTATTTTATCCAGTCTTGAAAATACGGACTCCACAGCCTCTCTGGGCAAGCTCATACACACCTGTGCTGTCCTCGCATTGATAGTTTCCTGTAGATGGTTAACCAGACTCACACTTGTTTGAACCTAAGATTTTGTCTCCTTATACTCTGCTATGCACCAAAAAATGTAGCTTTGTTTTCTGAATAACCTTCTCATACGTACTGGAAGGCTGCTCATAAATCTGTCATAATAATTTCTTCCTCAGGGTGAACAAGCCATATTCTGTCAGCCTGTTTTAACAAAACAAGTGAACCAGCCTCCAGCCAACATTATGAACATTATGGTCCTCTGATAAAAGTGCTCCCATTGATGGACATCTTTCTTTCAATGGGAGCCCAAAAGTACACCTAGAATTCTAGCTATCACCTAAGGAGTGCTAAATTTAGAAGGACAAGCACCTCCCACCACCTACCAGCTACGGTCCTGTTGATAACAATCAGTAGTGACGCTGGCTGTTAGTACTTACACAGCATGCTGCTGGCTTCTCTCCAGCCTGCAGTCCACTGGTCCCCCCTTTTCTCCATAGAACTCCTCTTTCTCCATAGAGCTGTTTTCCCACCTCTCATGCTCCAGCCTGTAATGTTGCACGGTACTCTTCTTTCCTTGGCACAGGGCTCAGTACTTTTCCTTCTTGCATTTCACATGATTCTTGTTGACCCTTTCCTCCACACCATGTAGCTCTGGATGTTCTTGTTCTTGAGCTTACTGTGTTATCCCCACAATTTGTTATCACCTGTAAACTTCATGAGAAAGAAAGAAAGAAAGAAAGAAAGAAAGAAAGAAAGAAAGAAAGAAAGAAAGAAAGAAAGAAAGAAAGAAAGAAAGAAAGAAAGAAAGAAAGAAAGAAAGAAAGAAAGAAAGAAAGAAAGAAAGAAAGAAAGAAAGAAAGAAAGAAAGAAAGAAAGAAAGAAAGAAAGAAAGAAAGATGGATGAAGAGATAAAAGCTTTAGAGAAGCTTAATTACATTTTGTTATAGCATATTCATAGTTACCAGATGAGCAAACTCAGAACTAATTTTAACACCTTATTAGAATATATATTTCAACCCAAGTAAACCAAAGGCATTAATCTTCAACACATATACATAAATCTAGACTGTAATTCTTTTAACTTTTTCCTTTGTTATAATTTAATACTGGTTTTAATATAAAATGCAATTAGACTATTGGTTACACTTTTGCATTTGCAAAATAAAAATATTCCATAATTCAGAAGTATTCTAAATATTTTACTTGAAATTTTTAATTAAAAGACCCACATATACCTCAAAATATAACTTTCAATAAGTTATGAAGTGGTCAAGATCACATCTCTAAATGTGAACATGCTTGAGAAAGAACAAGAACTTAAAAAAAAAGAATTTTATGGATGTTATTCTGAAAGTTTAATTACAGCAAGAGACACCAAATACTCTGTATAACCCCCTTTTTTTCTCCCCCATCCCACCCCTACCTCCCCACTCTTGCTCCAAATCAAAGCAGCTTCTCTTTCCACTTCGACTTAGGCCTCCAGGACAGGCATACAGAAATTCTCTCTCCTTTGTCATTCATTTCTTACAGTTCTCACAAATTTTGATGCTAAACTGCCAGTTCTATATGAAGTTTTTAAAAATCAAAATACATTGTTCCTGCAGCTTGTTATGACAATTCCATTTGAGTCTTCCTTATTTCTGCTCTACCAAGAAGTTGGGTAAGCAAGAGGAAGTCTCTGAGTACCTGCTCTGTGAGCCATGCTGTCTCAATTAGGGGCACTAGTGACCAGGAAGATGGTGGTAACTTCTTCAGCTGTGACAGAAGCTTTTTAAATGCACCTATGCTCATGGATATTGCAGACAAGTCCTGGCAACTTAAGATGATAGAGTGAATACAGGACAAAAGAGACATGCACTGAGGTATATGTTAACTGAAGGATTAGCCAAAGCTATGAGTTTTAACTGTCTGAGGACTGCAGTGCTTTACCACCATGCAATGGAAAGGCAGGTAACTGGGCATGGACACCCTTGATCTCCCATTGCTAAGCGCCTTACAACACATTTACCAAAGTTTTAAGTCTCACAGTGCTATATTTACAAACAGCTGGCAAAAAATCCTGAAATTTATTGTGATGATTTTGTTTTGTCATAAAAACACACTCAGATAAAAACACGTTGACTTTGGGTTTTGCCTGTGTTTTCAGGGTCTTCATTCTGTGAGCTTTGGGGAGGTTGTGGTGTTTTTCCTTCCTGTTTGTATTCACTCCTTTCTGCCACAGGAATATTTGTCAGGACAAATAAAAAAGTCATCTGAAAAAAAAAAAAGCAGAACACTGTGCAGAACCATTATGCTATGCAGGTCATTTTGCTAATGCTAACTGGAAATAAATGTGTTATCTTTCAATTTCTAGTGCTGGATTTGTTAATATTCAGAACTACCTAAAACTGCTGGATTTGTTAATATTCAGAACTACCTAAAACTATAGATATTCTAATGGTGCACAGATGCAGTTCTGCTGTTCTAAAAAGACTTCAGGGACTGGAGAATAGCTGTGTTGGAAGATGGCAACCAAGACATGCCTTATATGTATCATTTTTTTGTTTGTGATTGACTTTCATAATCTTTAGAAAAGTAAATACAGAAAGATGTATGACAACTAATGGAGTAGCTCAGGTGGGGTAAGTATTCTCCCCATGACACAAAGAAGACACAAAGAAGCTCCCCTCAGTCCTGATAACAAATAATCTGAAACTGCACTCTGTTGTGCAACAAATTCATCCATTAAAAGGGTAAAGAGAGCTCAAACTTTGAAAACTAGGAATACTGCAGAATCCTCTGTCAGTCTCATGTTGAACAGGATTTGATTTGCTTTTATGGCATAACATAAAGAACTAATAGGTCATAAAGCTTTCAGGGCTCTGGCATAGGTGACAGTCTTTATACCCCCTTTGCACATGGGGGATGAGAAACAGATGTCACAACACTTTTCCACACTCTCCTCTGTGTCAAAAGCTGTCAGAAGAGTGGAGGACAAAGCTATGTGCTCACTGCTCTATGAAGTTAGTGTTGTTGTTGAGTCCATAGCCCTTTCACAGGTAAAAGACCAATCAGATGCAGTTTCCAGCATTACATAATAGCCATTTGCAAGCAGCAAATCTATAGGAAAAATAAAAACAACAACAAAAAAACTTCCACTGGGAGACTGTGACTATATATGCAATGTAATTTGCTTTCAGTTTGGCAGAGATTTTCATCTTCATCCAATAACTCTTTCACTGGAGAGCAAACTGAAGGTTTTGCTAGCTCCTATTCTTCAGGTATTGTCAAGAAAGGTAAAACAACAACGGAAGAGTTGTATTAAATTGCTGCAAGTGATCAACAAATTAAAGACCAAAATATTTTTGGGTTTGGACTTCATAAAGAAACAGCTGTCCAAGACATTTCCTATATTTTCAGAAAGAAATGCAAAGAGGAAAAGAAAGTTTGCATGCTGGCTACAATGACCTCTCAGCTGTTGAAAGGTGTTTAACTGCTCCATGTAAACATTTTTCAGCAGTTAGAATGCAGCGTATTCATAGCCCTCACTGTGTTATTTTCCATGTGGTACAAGTGGATATGAATATGTCAGGAAAAATGTTCAATAACTAAAAACGCACCAGAAAATTAATGGGAATGAGAGGGCACAGAGTTCTTGATCCACATGAATGTGCGGGGTGAAAGTGTAGATAAATTTGGATTAGCAAGCAAAACTGAGCCCTGTTGTTAAATGGCACTTGATTCCATTAGACTGTGTCGGATTGTTAAAAATGCTAACATTATGTGTGACTATTCATTTTCATCACCTGCTCTTGATTAATCCAGTCCTAAATGGCATCGGTGGACCTTGCCATCTCATACTACTTAATTAAATTAGCAACACATTTGTCTCCCCCGTTTTCCTATCAAAGGGTTGTGCTCAGGAGAAATAAAACCTTTGTTCACTGCAAGTCCGTATAATTTACACTCCTTTTTCCTTTTTTCTTTCAGCTCCTGGCTCAGATGCTAAATTGTAACTGGTAATAGGGAGCTATTAGGTCTAGTGAAGCGTGTCAAAGAAGTCAGTGGAAAACCAGACCTGAAAGGAGGCCTCAGATCTCATAAAACAATGCAGTCAAGATCCTAGATTCAGGATTACACTGTACCAAGATTCATTCATTTTGCAGTAAAAAATCATAGGACCTTTATATATATTGGGGCCAGAAAGATGGGGAAAAGACTGGAGGAGAAGAGAAAAAGAAAGTATGCTAAAAGAGTTAGAGGGCTTTTGTTTAGGTAATTTTACCAAGAAGGTAAAGAACATAAGAGACAGCCATATATGAGTAATGGGACATAGTGTATACTGTATCTCCAGGGTAGGGGGTTTCTATAATTTATGCTTGTAGAGAACAGTACTATATAGTACTACCATATTGTACAGTGGATGATCAAAAAATCTCGTCTGTGGAAAATAAAACCTCTGCTGTACAAGTAACCACCACTTGTGCATTAATATGATCTTATTTATAACTTCCTCGAAACTTTACTCCTCGTTCCCAAAAATGCTAAACTCTTTCATCCTTGTGAGTTCCTACAATAATTTATGGCACGTGTTACATGTCAATCAACTTAATATAACCTAAATACCAGCAGCTGTCTTCCTTTTCTTTCAGGTCTCACAGCGATATGAGAAGAGCCTGAGACACAGAGTACTTTTTTTCTGTGTGGTAACTGAATTCCAGAAGGTAGGCTGCAAGTATACCCTGTGCTGTAGTCGTAGCTTTGCTGAAAGTCCCTTGCATTTCTTGAATGGTAACCTAGAGGTGTGCAGATCTCTTTTCTAGCCTTCCTCACCCTCCTGTGATTTATTCTCTGCAGCAGGAACCTGACATTGCCGAAGAACCTGTGAACTTCACCTTTCTATGCAACAACTCCTCTTTAGGAAATCACTCCTTGGAGAATGTCACAACAAATTTACTCTTATTTGTGAAGCACTGTGAAACACTCATCAAAATATAAACGGACCATGAAGAAAATGATACACTGAGGGATCAAAGACAGCCATAATTAATTGGATCCTGCAAGACACAGTGCTTTTGCATGCTCTCTGCAAAGCAATCCTCTGCCCTGCTTTTAGTGTCTGGTCTTCCCATATATGCATAGGTGAGTGAGAGGCCTGACAAAGACATCTCCAGAAGCATTTACATAGGGAAGTATCAGTGCTAGTCAGGACTGAGACAGCGAAGACAGGCAACTGCTTCAGCAGCTTGGACCTCTTCCACATGCAGATGGCTCTAGGCCAGAACACTCAATAATCCTGATTGAAATGCTCAGTTGGGATGCAGGATCAGCATTTTCAAATTCTCTATGCTTTCATCAGTTTCAGACAGATATGTGAACATAAACCCTTTGAGCATCCCTTGGCCCTGGCTTCTTCAGTCTGTCCTGTATGATTTTGTATAGAACAAACAGTTACAGGGCCAAAATAGGAACATATGGCTTACATAGTGCAAAAACTGAGGCCCGCTTTTCTGAAGCAGTCACTGGTTTTCAGTACTTAACATCACAAGTCAGTGGGACAGGCAACGTACTCAAAACAGTGGGTTGACTGTTTTCAGTGTTCCCTGAGCACACCCAAAGGATTGAACTCCACTGTTCAAACAGTCATTCCCTTAAATAACCTGAGAATCATCTTTCATGCTTGAATGAGGCTCTCAGCAGTGCTAAAGTCTGAACTGTTCCCCATATGCTAGCCAGTGCTGAAGTATCAGTGCTGAAAGAAGAACTAAAGCATGTCTATAAAATGGAGGAAAATAGGCTCCTAAAAGATTAAATAAGCACCATTTTCATCAGAATGGGAATGGTTACTTTTGGATAATAAATTGGAAAAAAAATCATAATACGGAATGTTGACTAGTTTCTCCCTTAACATCATCTACCATGTTCACTGAATGAAAAAAAAAGGCTAGTTGGATTTCTGTGATTCTGTAGTGACTACCTAATTAACTGTATCATAATTTATATCCACAGACAGATGATTTAAACTGATCTGCTCAGACTTGATCTTGGCTCTTCCTATTGACCAAGTGCTTGTTATTCAACAATATTATTGTTATTAAACTATATATATATATATATATATATATATACACACACTTCTGTTTCTTGCTTGCTTTGTGTATAAGTTTTACAACATCAACAAAAATGCTGAAGGAAAACTTAGGTCTTTCATCTTGACAGAGATATCAGGAATCTTATAACTTGTATTTTTAAAAATATAATTGATCAACTCTTTGAAAAAGTGAACTTGGTGGAGTTTCAAATATATGTTTTCCATTTAAATCTTTTCATATTGAGTTGACATGCACAATCAGTCTTCCTAGTGACATTGTAGCAAAGCAGAAATTACTGATGTTTAGTAGCCACAGGATCATAAATAAAGAAATGGAAAATGATACTTAATTGATAACATTCTTTCTTTTCCACTATGGAGGATTTCTAATTGCTCCACAGAAAGACAATGTTTGGAATTCGTGTGAATACACAGAAATACAGGGTAAATAACTGCAACTTCAGCTGACTTTTCATGTGGTTCCTTGTATTTTACAGAAACCTCAAGATATATTGTATACTTTCTCTTCTCTGCAAACAAAGGATAATTTTCAATTATTCAGAAAACCCATTTTTGTTTTACCTTTGTTTGTTTGTCAGATTATTCTTTAATATGCAATTTTTTGATACAAAATAAAACTGCCACATGGTCATCCTGCTTTGAGCTCTACCAAATACTTGGTAAACATTAAAGCTCCCACTCAGGAAATCATTGATATTTGGATGTTTTTATATTAACATTAAAAACATGTATATGTGTTGCTTCCAATAGAGCTGAATTTATACACACGCTCAAATTTTTCTGTGAATGGAACCTAACAGGGAAAAGAAGGCCTAACTCTGTTACTCTAATATGATCTTGAAAATAGAGAATATTCAAAACAAAGGTGGAATCTTTACAATCAAAATTAATAGTTATAATGAATGATCACAATCAGGAGAGAGAAAAGAGCACAGATGTCCTCTAGCATACCAAAGGAAGTTTCCACTGAGTCAATGAAAGCATCAGTTACAGTTTATGGGCAGCTCGAGCATCTTCTGTTTCTCAGTTAATTATTGGTGTTTCTCTCAGCTGAGAGGTAACTGGGCATATGAATGGTCCTGATCTTCTTCAGAGCAATTTTTATTAATGTGGTGCTGTCTACCATATCTATGCATCTTATCCTGTATTCTGAATTATTACCATTTATTCAAATTCAGCTTTCTCGAAAAATGACTAAGGTTTAAGGACTAATTTCATTTTCAGTTAAGAAAGAAATATAAATATAAATAGATCTCTTATAGAACACAGTACCTCAAGAAGCAAAATATGAAATGATGATATACAAAAGGGCTTGTGAAGTCTTTCCCCTCTGTGCAATTTGAAAAGTAATAGGAAACCAGTTGTCAGTTTTGCTGCTCCCTTGTGGATATATTGTGGCAGAAGATTGCACCATTTTTATGCCTTCCATTCAAAGAGTTTCTCTTCATTAGATCAACAGAAGGATTGTTTTTATAATTAATTCTTTTATCAGACCAAGTCTCACTTTACAGGCTAGAATATGAAAATTATGAGTTCAGGAATAGCCTTCATTAGAAAGATTTCATAGGTTCATAAACCATCAGGAGGCTGTATCATGCAGATCTTATCTGTTGTATAATAAATCAAACAGCTTCCCATCAGTTTATATCTTCTACGTAAGTGACTTTTGTGATGTTTCATTTCTTATATTCTTGGATTGATTTGAAAATTAAGAGACAGTGATTGATTTTTAGCTTATATCCATCAAGCATAGTTAAAATCTTATGAAATCGGCGTTAATTAAAATGTGTCATTTCCTACTTGCTGTCAGGAAATAATAGGCCTAAGGAATTTAAGCACCAGCACAGGCAAACAATTTTATACTGTGCAATCTTGTCAACTGTATTATTTATTATTTGTTTTTATTTTGTTATAGAGAAAGAAGAATTATATTAGTGAAATATGTATTTCAGAGAGCTAAAATATAGTAGCTATAAATGTATATTCAGTAGATATTCAAAACTGTAAGCGTGTTGTCGGACAGATATATAAAGATAACTTTGAAAATAATGTTTTCTGTGGAAGATTATTCAAAGTACCAGGAGATTCTCTACCTTAAATCTCCTGTTTTGAAAAGACCCTTTGCCCGCTGGAAAATATGGGGAACTGTCACAATTAGTTTTAATAAGCTGTTTCTGGGTGGTACAACTTTACTTGCAAAAATAAAAAATGACATTAAAAATAATTCCTTTCATACTCTCAGATGGTATAAATTGTTATAGTTGCTTTGATAGACACAGCTACAATTGGTGCTACACACAAATGTTTTATTATTGCTATGTGGACTCTGTTTCTCTTATGTCACAAAGAAGATCATTAGGTACGTCTTGGCAAGAGGTTTCAGCAAATACACAGGAATGTATAGCTGTGTTCACCACTACCCGAGTATCTGAGATGGTGCAGTGCATGAAGTAGTGCTGATGTGGTGGCCACAGTCATGTTGGCCTCCCCAGGAAGTTCAACTACATAAGACATAGCTTTCCTTCACCCTAACTGTGCTGTGATTTCTGTTCAAGTTACTCAATAAAACAAATTTGTATTAATTACCTATTGATCTTAAAACATTGAAAGTTTTGATATTTTGTATATATGCATTTTCTAGCATTGAAATTTCCAAGTTTTATATGTATCCTGTGTTTTCAATAAAATGTATTTTTTCATATATTGTTTGCAACTTGTAAATTCCGATATTTAAAATGTGTGCAGTTGTTGACTTCTGCTTGTTTTGTTGTCCTTTTTAATGCAGTAAACAAACTTGTTCACAACTAATCTCAACTAGGCCTAAGATAATACTCAGAAAATGTCATTTTCCTTTAGTCTTCATAGTCCAAATCCCACAGTTATCATCACTTTTTTCAGCTCTGTAGCATACTCAAGACAAATTCATAGTGATATATTACATATTATCCATGTCTTAATCAAGCTTTATTCCTCCTTAGTAGATATGAGCTCATTTACATATTAAAATACCATAATAACTGAGCTTCAGGAGTGGTAGTCTCTAAAGTCTCATGATCATCTAGATCAGGGCCTGCTCTCCTGAACATGCAACCCAGAGATCTGCACAGAGTACAAACCCTCTCCAGCTCTAGGTAGAAGTGTCTACTGTAGAGAAGGAGAGAAGGGAGGAGAGAAAAGTAAAGAGGAGAGGATGTGAACTACTCACAACTCTCATTTCACAATGGAGATGGTACACAACTTTGCAACATGCCTTGGTTTTGCAGGTAAGACACAATTAGATATGTAAAAGTGCCTCTGAAGACATGACTCTGAACAAAGAATCATGACATGATTAAGTTTGAACAGGACCTTTGGAGTCCTCCTGCCTACCCTCCTGCCCAAATCATAAGTAGCTGATTCAAACTGAGCTGAAGGAAAAATTAATTGCTCAGGACTACTACTGTGACACTGGGCTATGCAGCAGATTACCTCAGAAATGTTTCTTGTACCATAAGGAACCTATCCTTTCAGGTGGAGGGTGGGGGCTCTGTTCTCAGCCACAGCAATACTCAGTTTTCCTAATTTTCATTCTGGTATGATATTATTTTCTCTGAGGATGGAGACTGCAAAGACATTTCATTTTACTCCAAACTGAGCAATTGATTGCATTATCACAGAAAAGGGAATAGGACGCACTAGATTAGTGCTGATGCTGATTAGTGCTGATGCTTCTGATTTCATGTTTCTAGAGAGCCAATACAACACATAGAGTTTTGATCTTAAAGGCTTACCCAACAACTGGAGTAACCATTTTACAAATGGGCTGAATCATTTCAGTGCCTAAATGATACTGTCACAAACAGGACTATTTTTCTGTAACAATCAGATTATACAGAGACCTTACACTATCCTGAATATTTGTGATTTTACCATTTAAGATAGGTGAAAAACATTTTTCTGAAATTTTATTTTGTTTCTGTCCGTGACAATGGAATTATTTATTTTGCAATAGAAGCTTGAAGTACTCAAATTACACAATTATGAAAAAAAGCATTTCATGATTTCATACAGAAGAGAACTCATCTGATCTCCTTTTGGGCCATGCCACTCCTACATGTAGCTAATAGTAGCTAAGTCCTTGTTCAGAAAAGTTTATCTTCCGAGTAGACAAGAAATAAGAAGCAGCAGGAAAAAAAAGCATACAGATTCCACTGTATCTTTTGAGAACAGAAGCACAGAAGTCTACCAAAAAGCTAGGAGGTTATGTGGGGAAAAGGAAGAAAAAAGAAAGGCAAGAGAAACAAGTAAGAATAAACAAGATATGCACAGACTATAACGGAAAAAGAAGGTCTGACAAAGAGAGCAATGACAATGGTAAGATTGTAAATAGTCTCTGACTACAGAGGCTCAAGTTTTACCTGTGTCTGTAGGTGCAATCACTGTTTCCAACTGCCTTTTATTTGACAGCTAAAGGGTAAGGGGTGGAGAACAGAAGGGAAAAATACTGGTCTTTGTTTCTTAGCCTTACCCTCATGCCATGCTAGTAAAATCTGGGAAACAGAGAGAAAATAAAAAATAACTAGAATCCAAAACCAGATTAAGAGCAATTAAATCTCCTCAGTTGCTAAGCGAATAAATAGAGCTAAATTTTCAAAACTAGCTGTAAAAATTCGTTTGTAATTCTTTTCTATTCTTTGAGTAAAAATTCCATTGCTAATCTTCTGACAATATTTGCGTTTATGAATTAGGGAAATCATGGTCTACATACACCTTGAATGAAAATGCAGTTTATGTGTAGCTTTCCGAATTTGCACCAATTTGGATAAGACAAATTGCACACGTATAGTTTTAGATACTGCTTAGAGGCACCCTTGAATGGCACCCTTGATTCAAAAGCTATTAGCTACTCATCTTAAATCTCACAAGTCATGCAGGATTAGTCCTAGTATTATTAATGCAGAGAACAAAGTGATTGGAGATTCAAAAGCCATTTTAGATGAATTTAGTAAATTTTATAGCAATCTTTTCACATCAAAGGGTTAAGAGGATAATGGTTATGAATATAGTCCTTGATGTTTAAAGGCTTCTTCAATTCCACCTGAGGACAGTGTAGGTCTGGAATAGTCTATTACCCATAATCAGATGAAACATGCAATTTATTTTGGGTGAAATTCTCCTCATCTGCATAATTGGTCTTTATGTACAAGAACTATAAGTGAGGGAAATTCATATTGCCGACATGGGGTCAGGAAGCATCATATGCGACTTGGAAAAAAAAAATTTATCACGCTAAATTCAACAAACATGACTAATGCCGAGAAAAGGGAAAGGAAGGGATATAGAAAGGGGAATAGATAAGGGAGTGGAAAAGAATAAGAGAAGGGGATGGGGAAGATAGACAAAGGAAGGAGAAAGTAGAGGAGAAAAGGTTTTCCATCATGATTCTTGTGCACCCATCAACATCTATATGTGATATTCACAAAATATCAGTGCGTCTGCCTCTCAATATTAGTCATAGAGGAAGTGTAGATGTTAAAAAAATGTAGACACGTGTCTTTTATTCCATTTGCTCTTATAGAGAAACTTCTACGAGATTTGCTTTTAAACCACTGTAACTTTAAAAAGCATATTTAGATCTAAACATGAGTTTGCAGGAACATTTACCTCCAATTTTTCAAAAAATAGAGAAGATTGATATTTTTCATACTGCCTCTTTTAGACATTTAGGTATCTGAAGTTTGCATTGAAGTGTTCAAGTTTGTGATATAGCTGTATAACTACAGAGAATGATACTGAAATTACATTCTGTTCCAATCAGTGACATATACATGATTTACATTTAGGAATATAACTGGAAAAATCTCCGTTTTTTTTTTTTTCATAAAATATAGTCACATTTTAATTGTTTTATGGATTTTGACATAAAAAAATCTCGCAAAATCCTAAGCTAATCTAGAAGACTAAGGTTGTTTAAATACTTTCTTTTCTGTTTCCTTCCACTAATATGTTAAGCTTGTTCTGTAGTATATATACTTACCTATGCTTCCTTATGTAGACAGTGCTGCTGTGCAGCAGATTATCCCTTTTTCAGTCTGCTCTCCCTGAGACACATACATCGTTCAAGGCTCAGCTCTGGCAGGAGAGTGTCCCTTTTGGAGCAGCTAAAACTGGCTCCTATCTGACATGGGGCAGCTCCTGGGCTCTGCATAAACCCAGTACAATCTTGCACACTTATAGCTGTGCCATCATACGTGAAAGTGAGCAATTTTACTATAAAATCATAAAAGATTTGTGATTTTTCTTTGCTTTCTCAGATCTGAACAATGAGTGATGACTTCTGGAAACCTTATCTGAAAATAAGCATTGAGCCTTATCTGAAAATAAGTTTATAAATAAAAAATAAAAGATCCCAGATGCATCTATATCCTGGATTTAAGGATAAATCATATGCTCATAATAGAGAGAAAAGTGACAATACTGGAACTCTACATTTTTGTACTCCAGCCAGCACAGAAAGCAAGAACATGTGGCCATATGGATTGTGTTAAGGACTCCAAAGAAGCCTCTTTTTTGAACCACTTTCATAGTAAATATATGCGATTAATTTCCAAATCAGATATTTTAATTGCAAGGGAAAGAGCACGAATGCTGAACGGTAATATCTGAATGAACATGCAAACTGCAAGATTTTTATGAATTTCTGATGTGTTTCATCTGTGATGGCTTAAGCTAATCTAAGTACTGCCGTTGTCCTGACATGGTCAAACCTGAAAAAGAACATCCACTTCAATCATTTTTTTAAAGCTTTATTGTGGTTTCTTGTTTTTTTTTTTTAGTTTGGTTCATTACAACAAACAAATATTGATTTGCTTACATGGCTTTCCATATTTTTGCAGTACATATGTTCATTAAATAAGTAGTAATTATCCTCAAATTTATTGTAATGCACATACACACATGGCAAATGATCAGTTTGTACTTTCCAGTCTTCAAATATTTCAGTTTTTAGATCTGTTGAAATGTTATTAATAGTCCTCAAAGAATATTTTAAAAAATAATGTGTTCCAACAGAAAGGCTAAAAACTTTTTGTTTGGTTTTCAACAACCAGATTTTTCCAATGGAATGGAGAAAGTGAGGAAACAATGTCATTAGCTCCTTTATGCAAAACACTGCTAGAAGTGAAGCTCCCTTCTTAGCTGGTGTTCTATCATTTCTCCAAATATTTGCTGCATCTGGTTATAGAACAAGAAATGGACTCCTCTGAAGTGTAAGAATATTTCACATCTAGTTTATAGAAAACTCTCATCTGCTTGGAGCTTCCACTTTAGCCCAGTTCTCAACAAATTACCTCATTATGTTTGTGTTGAACATAAGTAAAACTGTATGACTACTTATACAGCTGCATATTCTTATGCTATGACTACTTATGCAAGCACTCTATGTTTCAAAAATGAGACCAGTAGTGTAGAAATAATGATCTCTAGTTAATGAATCTAGTATCTTTGACGGGAAAAAGAACAAGAGGAAGCAGAATAAGGTCAATTTACTAGTAGTCCACAGTCCCACTCTATTTAGAGAGGCTTTATTTTGCAGGCTTATGAGATGTCTTCCTGGAATTTTGCACTGTCTTGGGCTGTGATGATTAGAGAAATAATCATCTTGTAAAGCAATGGAGATAAGAAAGATATTTAAATAATGTTTCCCTTCTTTGTTTACCTCTGCAGAAAGCTGAGGGACCATACAGATGAGAGAAACATCCTGCTAGCTTTTCAAATTTCCAGAGTAAATTCAACAGTGTTGCTGTGAGAGTTATCACTAAGTATTCATGCCTGAGTCTTTATCAAATTAGCTCTTTTATGAGTAAATACATCTCTTTCAGTTGTACTCCTAGAAAATCAGCCTATAGCCTGAAAGAAACAAAACTGTGGGAAAGTGACTGGATATCTCTTGGAAAGACCACACAGCAAGTTGCAAGAGGTCTAGGAGGCTCCTGGAATGTGTTGATGATAACTTTCCGGTCCAGGTGTTGGACAGACCGACCAGAGGTGAAGCGTTGCTGGACCTGCCGCTCACCAATGCAGGGGAAATCATTAATGGTGTTAAGGGTGGAGACAGCCTGGGTTGCAGTGACCACGCTCTGGTCGAGTTCGTGATCTCGAGGGATGGGGGCCTGGTGAAGAGTGACGTCAGGACTTTAGGAGAGCAAACTTTAAGCTGTTCAATGGACTGTTGGCCAAGATCGCCTGGGATGCTGTCTTTAAAAACAAAAATGTTGAGGAGATCTGGCTACTCTTCAAGGATGCCTTCCTGAGAGCACAAGAACTCTCCGTCCCTCTGAATAAGAAAGCAGGCAGAGGAAATAAGGACATGTCACCTCGGAAGAATACAGGGATGCCGTCCGGACTTGCAGATGTGGGATAAGGAAAGTCAAGGCGCAGGTGGAACTGAACTTGGTGAGGGATGTGAAAAACAACAGGAAGACTTTCTACAGGTACACTGATCAGAAGAGACAGGCCAAAACAAGTGTACCTCCTTTGGTAAATGTAAAAGGAGAACTGGCTTCAATGGACGAAAAGAAGGCTGAGGTATTGAATGAGTTCTTTGCCTCGGTCTTTACTGGTGGCCAGGATTCCAGTACTTCTCACGTCCCTGAGCCCTGCATCCCTACACCTCTGGGTGGGGACCGGGGTGGTAAATCCCACACTCCTGCTGTGAGAACAGAGCAAGTCCGAGAACGCCTCATGAGACTGAATGTCTCATGAGTGTACAAGTCTATGGGGCCAGATGGCGTGCATCCCAGGGTTCTGAAGGAGCTGGCTGAGGTGGTTGCTGACCTGCTCTCCATCATACTTGAAAAGTCGTGGTTGTCAGGTGTGGTCCCAGATGACTGGAGGAAGGGTCACGTCACTCCCATTTACAAGAAAGGGAGCAAGGAGCACCCTGGGAACTACAGGCCAGTGAGTCTCACCTCTGTGCCCGGGAAGATCATGGAACAGATCATCCTGGATGACGTGCTTGATCACATGAGGAAAGGGCATGTGATCCGTGACAGTCAGCATGGCTTCACCAGAGGAAGGTCATGCTTGACCAATCTGGTGACCTTCTATGATGGAGTGACGGCATTGGTGGACAAGGGAAAGGCAACCGATGTTATTTACCTGGACTTGAGCAAGGCCTTTGACATGGTCCCCCACCACATCCTTATCTCCAAATTGGAGGGATGTGGATTTGATGGGTGGACCACTCAATGGATAAGAAACTGGTTGAAAGGCCGCAGACAGAGGGTGGTCATCGATGGCTCTATGTCCAGGTGGAGGCTGGTAACGAGCGGCATCCCCAAGGGGTTTGTCTTGGGACTGGTGCTCTTTAACATCTTTATCAATGACATCGATGATGGAATCAAGTGCAACCTCAGCAGGTTTGCTGACAACACCAAGCTGAGTGGTGCGGTCGACACGGTTGAAGGAAGGGATGCCATTCAGAGGGACCTTGAGAGGCTAGAAAGGTGGGCCTGGGTGAACCTGATGAGGTTCAACACGGCAAAGGGCAGAGTTTTGCATTTGGGCCGGAGGAATCCCAGGCACCCCTACAGACTGGAAGGAGCGGTCCTTGAGAGCAGCCTTGTGGAGAAGGACCTGGGGGTCTTGATAGATGAAAAACTTAACATGAGCCAGCAGTGTGCCCCTGCGACTTGGAAGGCAAATGGTATCTTGGGCTCCATCAGAAGAGGGGTGGCCAGCAGGGACAGGGAGGTGATTGTTCCCCTCTACTCTGCTCTTGTGAGGCCCCATCTGGAGTACTGTGTCCAAGTGTGGAGCCCCCAGTACAAAAAAGACAGGGAGCTGTCGGAGAGCATCCAGAGGAGGGCCACAAAGATGATCAGGGGACTGGAGCACCTCCCCTATGAGGACAGGCTGAGGGAGCTGGGCTTGTTCAGCGTGGAGAAAAGAAGGCTGCGGGGTGACCTCATTGCAGCATTTCAATACCTAAAGGGAGCCTACAAACAGGAGGGGAATCAACTCTTTGAAAGGGTAGATAACTGCAGGACGAGGGGAAATGGTTTTAAGTTGAGGGAACGGAGGTTTAGGTTGGACGTCAGGGGGAAATTCTTTACAGAGAGAGTGGTGAGGTACTGGAACAGGCTGCCAAGAGAGGTTGTGGATGCTCCATCCCTGCAAGTGTTCAAGGCCAGATTGGATGGGGACTTGGGCAGCCTGGTCTAGCATTAAATGGGGAGGTTGGTGGCCTTGCATGTGGCAGGGGGATTGGAGTTTCACGGTCCTTGAGGTCCCTTCCAACCCTGGCCATCCTGTGATTCTGTTTTGCAAGTGAGCAAAGCAATTGATCTACTTTGCTACAAAATAATGTCAGTAAAATAAGTTGTTTCCAGTTTAGAAGAAACAGATATTAAATCCAGGCTCTACATTACTTTTTTTCAGTCTTTTAGATCATGCATTCAAACTGCATAATCTTACATTGTTTTGTCAAAATTTGAATTATGAATCTTCTGTCCTGCAGCGGAAATTTGTATAACAGTTTTGAAGACAAAGAAATTCAATGAAAATAAAACTTTTTTTTTTTTTTGTCATACTACCTCTAATTTTTTTTTTTTTTTTGCAGTACTGTCACATATAGTTCATGTCATAATTGAACTAAAATTTGACTCAAATCTGTAATAAATTATTTAATAGTAATGTTTTTTTTTTTCAAAATCATACTGAGTACATAAGCCATACATAATTTGTTCACCGTGACAATACTGTCAAAGTTAGAACAGTTATATGTAAAATATCATATACGTGTATATATATATATATAGAAAGAGAAAGATTCATATTGTTATGAACAGGTAGGTATACTGATGTATATTTTGGTTGAAAAGAAAGAAATAAAGCCATAAATTTAATTCCTTTTGTGTTTTTTTTTTCTTTTAAAAAAAAAATCCTAATGTTTCATACACATATGCACAGATCTAGTTGGCAATAACAGAAGCTTGGATTTTTCTTCCAAATTCTGTATAGTGCTTTTAACTGGAAATGTTTTGTTAAGGAAGAGCATGGTCTCTTTATTCAAACTAAACATTTTTATAAATTTGTTGCTGCTATGAATAACTCCTGCAATATTTTTTTTAATGTTATGATATCATTTGATATTTGCTCAACTTCAGTGTAGCTTTTACAATCACAATA
Organism: Chrysolophus pictus; assembly: GCA_037305975.1. Lineage (NCBI taxonomy): Eukaryota > Metazoa > Chordata > Aves > Galliformes > Phasianidae > Chrysolophus > Chrysolophus pictus. The sequence continues at coordinate 33,341,523 of CM074577.1, read as the reverse complement.
TGATATGAAAGCCATATGAAGCTTTTTTTTTTTTTTTTAATTCAACAGTCATCATGGCATTCACATGATACTGCCACTATAGATAAAATAAATAATTTCATGCACAGTACTTTCATGACATGGGTCTTCTAACTTCATTGACTTTAAGACCCTAGGGATGCCCAGACACAATTGTCAATAGACCTCCTTGAAATAAAAACATCATTTTTCCTTCCACCCATTGCAAGGAAGACTGAAACTGCCACTGATAATTAATCCACTGAGAGAAATCAATATTGCAACTGGTTGGAGATGAAACAACCCATAGCAAAATAAACTTTTGCCTTGACAGTGTAGCAGTTCTTCTGAGCATATTCTGTCTGTGGGCAGATGTGGAATCTTAATAAATGACTGTAAAAAGCTAGAAGCCAGTTGTACCAAGCAGTTGGATTTTGTGTCATAAAAGATGGTTATTGTTCTTGTATATACTTCTTCAAAACATAGTAAACGGTTCTATATTTATAAAAAGTGAAAATACTCTGAGAGAAAGAGAAAGGAGACAGAACAGCTTGTAAATGGCTAATAGTGGGAACTGGTTATATGAAAAAAAAAAATCACGGTTGTACAGCATTCAGCATACACCATTTCTGAAATTAGACTGCAGCGCAAGAAGTTAGTTTTTGGCTATAAACTGAAGAGTAGGTCACCATTTCCAGGCTTATATTCATTTTAACTCCCAGGTGAAGGCTGAAATATTTACTGTAGGGATTTTAGGGATCGGTTAGAAAAAGGAAAAAAAAAAAAAAAAGAGTTTTAGTACAGATTCTTGACTACTTCAAACCACTCAGGTAAAATTCCTGGGGGAAAAAAAAAACACAAAACAACACAATAAATCGTAAGACACTACAGTTGGAAATTAAAACTATACAAATTTTAAGTGCAATTTAGCAGAAACAAACATGACAATCAATGACAGAGTTCAACATTGCACAGTTGTCTCCCAGAAGCCCTCTTCTAGGAGCATTCCAATGGGCCTTCAGAAGTACACAGATTTTAGAGTCAAATGGCTAATATTCCCTCATTTATTATCAGCACAGACTACAGAATTACAGCATTACAGAAGCTGGTTCCCTACAGTACATTGCACAGCTAGGTTTTTAATTATATATCCAGAGAAGGGGACTCCACAACTTCTTTGGGCAGTCTGTTCCTGTATTCTGTTTCCCCTGAAGTTAAGAAGCTCTGCCTCATGTTGATATAAAGACATCCACCTTCTTTTAGCAACAGAAAGAATCCTATCTCCACTCTAAAGAAGGTTCTAGAAGAATGAGTTTATAACCAAAAATGTCAAGCCAAAATAAGGCAGGAATGGCAGAAAAAGATGGAGTGTTTTTGGTTTTTGTTTTTCAAGAAAGAGGAGGTAGTATTGACTTGCATCCCAACATAAAGCTGTGCTATCAGCAGTACTCAGACACCATTAGAGGCTGGAAGAAGCTCCTACAAGACGTTGTTATTCTCTTTCTTTGTACAGGAGTCTTTCCCTACTCCTACATCCTTTTATCAGATTAGGAAGAGGTTATTTTTCTGCAGCCAGTATTAAGTCAGAAGAGTCCTTGTGATAAGCAATGCAACAGACTGAAATACAAAGCATCACTCACGAGGCTTGCTCTGTTTTGTTGCTATTGAAGTTTTAGTTTCACATCAAAATCTCATTCCAATATGGTCTGGAACTTTTCAGTGTTCTTCGTGCTTCTATTTGCAAGATTTTTACCTCTGAGGAGAATACAACTGAGCTTTTCAAACATGGAACAGTGAAATAATTCTTTTGTATATGGAAAATGCTACTGCTACCGACTAAGCTCACTGAAGTCCCACAATGAGTGGTTACTATGTAAGTTTCTTTTCCCCTAGTGGAAACAATCCCTACACAGAGCAATTATTCAATGGCTGACAGAACAACTGCCTTCAAGCTCCACACCTATATTCAACTAAACACACACATAGACGTACGTTCTAGCTTAGTTTTAAAATCTCAGTACACTGAAACAGGACATCTATATTAGGGTTCTACCAAAAGCTTTGTTAGCAATGGCATATGATAACAGCATACAAGTTGGATATGGGTTATTTATAATCAGATCTTTGAAACTGAGAAGTTACATGAAAATAATATAACTTTGAAGACCAAAACCAACCTGAACAGTTGGTACAGTAACTACAAATCAAAAAATTAATAAGCAGTTTATACACTACCTGCTTGGCATGCAGAGTTGAGTATGCCACAGGATGCAATATATTAACAGGACTCCTCAAGAGGTTTTCCATATAAAAAGTAAAATTAGGAATGGTTTGTGCATTAGGAGCAACAATACGTGGTTCTCGAATAGTACTTTTCACCATCTGAAACCGTTATTTCCATTTATAGCAGAATAGGCATCACAGACAGAACCAATGAGGCATAGGGATTTCCAGTGCAGCACAGGTCTGAAATGAATCATCTTCCACATCCCATTTTGTCTTTATTGCCTTAAAATAAATAATAATATCTATTTTTTTAATTAAGCTCACATTAAAAACAATACCTATGCCACTAGCCTTAAAGTAGTTTCTGTAAGAAGAAAAAGATCAAGTACTTCAGAGAAGATACTTGGAGCAGCCATGAATATATGTATATAAATGTGCGTGTGTTGATAATTCCGTGCACTTGCACCTGATGGTCTCCAGATATTTAAAACTTGTTTTCACAATACCTACATAGGAACACTGAAATATAGCAAAGCAAGGAAGTCGCATTTCCAGAAGGAAAAAGGGGTGCAGAGTTGAGTCTTTAAATTCACATATCCCTTCTACCTTCTATTAAATGCAAATTTTTAATAATGGCAAACAGATAGTTTATCTAGAGAGAAGTATATAGCAATGCTTTCACCTTCTCTCTAGTCCTCTTTCAGGAAAACACAGTTTGAAGTTAGGTTATATAAAAACTCAAAGTCATGGCACACATGAAAGCAATCTAACCATGTTTTTCCATGGATAGCTTGAGTCTGGGGATCATTCATTATATTAACTGGAATCCTTTTACTTTGGGAAGACTGGTGGTAAGGATATTACCAATTTTGCAACAAAAAGCTGTTTGTTATAAGTGAGTTTCAGAAAACAGGATTGTGATTTTCCTCCTCTCAGATACAAGGTTGCTTTAGTGGAGGGGGCACCAGACTGAAATTGTTTGGGATTTTGAATCTCTGAAATTGAGGTGGGAAGAGAATCGGCTCCCTGCTGACCAGAAGCTACTCTTCTGCTATTGATCCTTCTGCACAAGCTGCTGAATTGCTCTAGTCATCCCCTGTATTTCCAGCCTGTCAACTATCCTGATTCCATCTATACTTTCTGTGATAAATATACATCACGCAGGTACTGAGCCCCATGACTTCTCAGTCTTACAAGCACAGTATGAAAAGATTTTGTCTGAAGCAGCAGACACTGCAGTAATTTTCAAATCCATTTGGCCCTTTAAGGGTGATCACTCGTCTGCAGGGCTGGCCCTGAGGACAGGTAAACTAAGTGCTTGCCTGAGGAGCTGGATTTTGGAGGAAAGGGATGGATCACACAGACTGCTGCGTGCTGAGCAGTTTCACATCAGTGTTTCTGTCTGCTTAAATTAATCAACACTGAGCACCCAGGAGAAGCTCAGGTTCCCAGGGATTGAGCCTCCATTAAAATACATTGAGCTCAGCATAGCCTGGGAAGTAGGAGCCTGGCTGGGCCTTGATGCACCAGGGATGTGGCCGTGAGCCATGATGGAGGCAGAGGCTGACAGGCAGTTAGTCGCTGGCAGACCAGGCAAGGGCTACAGTGAGACAGGTGTGGGACAAGCGTGAAAGAGAGAGGCATCAAGTACCTTACCTACAGGGCAGGCCCTACATGTCTGACACAAATGCTCAGACAAAGGTGGGATCAGGCACAGCACTGGCGCTGAAAAGCTGCACTGCGAAACCCGGGTGCTTCCCTGTGTGAGCAGTGCAGTTGCTCCGCCTGACTTGCTTCTGCCCTGACACTTGTCTGCTGACCCACCGCATACCCAGCCCCACGTGCTGGCCTGAGGAGCTTTGATGAGAAGGGCTGATTTCAGAAATAGATGGCCTGTGTGGCTGATTTATTTCTGCTACAGCAGACTACCAGATCCTCTGAAGCAGTCTCAATTACCTTTATGTAAAGGCTGTTATTCTTCTCCTACAAATAGTAGTCATGTTTGAGTGGCCCGATTTGTGCAGATTTGGCCTGCCTTGTCCACTTAAAAGATCATTAATCACCACTCCAGTTTATAAATCAAGGAGGCCAAGTTGCTGAGAGCAATTGAGAATCTGAGGCTCCGCAGAAGTACTTAGCCAATTCCCAGACCCAGGCTTAGCATTTCTTTCTCCCTTCCTCTAGTAGTCAGACAATTCATCATCCTTCTCCCATTGAGGTAGAACGAGCCTGACAGAGGAATGCCTGAAAGCTAATCAATATGATCAAGTTGAGGGGGAGAGCAGAACACAATTTTTTTTATTTTTTTATTTTTTTTGTAGTATGTTTCTAAGTCTTCTAAATATACCAAAACCACTCACTTTAAGATTTGGTAGCTTGTGTTTATATAAGACAAAAACAATAGGCAAGAAAGCATGCCCCTAAGCCAAACACCAAACAAAAAGGAGCTGCAGCAACAGAGAAGAAAAAAAAAAAAGATACTACAGTCATCCTTTTGCAGTAGTTATCTGTGAAGAAGAATAAGAGTGTCAGGCAAGGAATAGGACTATTATGATCACGGATTATCAGTTATGGGTACTACAGTCACACAAGATTGCTTTCCTCTACAGCAGTGTCAAGTGCAATTGGCAGGCCAGAAGTCAGGAGGTCTGCTCCTGCTAAATAAACTTCAGCCTGTACTGTGCCTGCGTGAAGACTAATGAGGTTACAATAGAAAATGGATGCGCTCCATGAGAGTAAGGGAATTTGAACAAGAGGTTTATTCTCCTTTGCCGTGATAAGTTGCTTTTACATATTCCAAGCACAGCCCTTTTTTTGAGGAGAGAGAAAACACAAATTGTTCATTGTATAGACGAAAGCATGAGTGACAACTGTAAGTGGAATAGACAGTTTCCATTACCCCCTCACACTTGCTGAAGAATAATTTGCAAAGGCTGGGTAAATTGTGTTTTAAGAAGTGTAATGACGTGTAATAACTTCCTGTCAGCATGTCAGTTGCAAGCAGAGAGAGTTTGATAATTTTGGGATAGGAGATGGAAAGAACTGAGAATAGGGGGAGGGAAGACAGAGAGAGAAGTGGGAATGAATTCTAGGATCGCTGGCTCCAGAAACTAATGCAAGCATAATTGTAAATAAAAAACACCAACAAACAAAACAGGTGGAGTGCTAGATAAAAGCAAGAGCTGTGCAGCAACCCACCCAGATACTAATTCCCATTTGCTTTTCCATTAATCTTGCATAAAGATTTCAGGTCACAGGTCCAGCTACAGGGAGTATTAAACAATTTAGTAGAATGGGATATGGTTCAGAAATCAGAAAATGGATGATCAGGAAAATCTTCTTTTCTTGTGCTGTGAAAGGCATCTGTATGACAGTGTGGGGATGAAATGTTTCTGCTCTCATGTCTCTGTGAGCAGGAAACAAACAAACAAACAAGAAAAACACAGCAAACAAACAAAACACAACAAACATACAAATAAATCTACAAATAAATTTTCAAAAAAGTCTTAAGATGTAGTTGACTACATACTTATGTCTTTGGAAATGCACAGTGTGATAGAGATCTGTAAATGTCACAGCTTATAGATCAACCTAAGATGAATGAGACAGTTATTTTCACACACTGTTTCACTCCTGCTTCTCATTTTTATCTTAAAGAGAGTATTGTCTGAGTTTTATTATTTATTAATTTCATTATTTTATCATGCTGGCAAATCTGTCAGCAGGATAATATTTGCTTTAATACATCTAGGGCTGAGACAAAATTTCACTCTCTATTATACAGGCAAAAAGAATTAATCTACTGACTTCAGCGGGTTTCTTACTAATTTATATAGTTGCAAAAATAGAGACAATTTGACCCTTATTATTTAAATGTTAAATTCTGCCCTTCTCGATAGGCAAGAATTTCCCCTATTCAATATTTGTTATTCAGATCTTAGTTTTAAAGAAGGGGTTTCAATCATTTCTTCATATTTTGGAGGGAGAAAAAGGGTTTGAGAGAGGTTTTTTTGTTTATTTGTTTATTTGTTTATTTTTAATATAGAAAGTAGGATAGTATTTAATACCAAAAAAATTACATTACTTTCCTAAAAATTTCTTTTCTTGGTACTGTCTTGAATTGTATGTCTTGAACAACCTCCATGGCAAACTGGAATTTGAGCATTTTAGAAGGTAGAGAACTTTTAGCCTGCATTAGGAAGAACTCCTCTGTACCTCAAACATTTAATGCATTGTTTAAAATAAAATAGAATATTTAGCTGTGGATATGCCAAAAGACAGGCAAGCCTTTTGTTTTAATGCATGCCATTTTGGAAAACAAATGTTAAAATGCTCCGGTTTGTGTTTTTGTATGTTTGTTTTAATTTGTGTTATGTTTTGTTAGTTTGTTTTCAATAAAAAATTAACACAGTTTTGCATGAATTTCTTTTCTTCTGAAATGTTTTTTAAAAACTGTATGGCAGTCATACCTTGAGACTGAATATAAAACTGTAAACATAGCAACACATGAAGGAGCCAGGAGTGTAATTTACTTCTATAAACACCTTCACTGAAGTAATGCTGAATCACTGTAAACAGTTTTCATTTTGCTCCTTTTAAAATGATGTTGAAAAGCTGATGTGGATAAAGAAAGGAACCATGAAACTGATCCAAGTTCTATAGAAATTGCCATGTGATGAGACATTAAAGGCAACCAAACTGTCTAGATACCCAGGGAAGGAAACATAAAAGATCAAGTTGACTTGATTTGTGTCATATAAATATCCTTACAGAGAAAAAACACTGTGTACTAAAGTGCTTTCTCATCTAGAAAAGAAAGCACATGGCCATCAATAGCGTAAAGGTGAAGACAGATAAATTCAAGTTAATAATAAGGCTTACACTTATACAGTGAAACTAACTAGCAAGTGAAGCGGTAGGTCCACCACTACTTAATATATTCAAAGCATTGACTGGAAGTCTCCCTGGGAGATATGCTGTCACCAGATACAAACTATTGGGCTCTGGAGATAAAGCTATGTGATCTAATGGTTCTTTTTAGCCTTTAGTTCCCATATAAAATATGGTACAGATTAAAAATTCACTGTATAGAATCAAACTTAACAAATAACTTTGAGAATTTCTTTTGTTCTTGTTAGTTTATTGGCTGTTTTAAAATGTCTACTGGGTATCACTACCTGATTCTGTTTTCTTTATGGGGCTGGGGTCAATTCAGAAGTATTTCATTTTACTTTTGAGAATAATTTTATAGGCAGCTATCACTGTAATAGTCACATATGCACATGAAGAACTGAGGAGCAGTTCAGTAAATGAGCTGATAAAATATATGTTTCCTGGTAGGATATGTTTTTAATTTCTAGTAAAAACAAATGACGTGTTTTGTCGCTCATGTCCTTCCACAGCAGGACACAGAACTACATCTGTATCTAAAATTTTGTTTCAAACACGCATTAGAAAATTTCCAAACTGTATTTATAAAACTTAATTTTCCTTATTTGGCACTTGGTAAAAGTTAGTCTTCAAGAATCTGTTAATATTTTTACTAAGAAGAATCAATGGGATTTCCTTCAATCAATATAACAAAGAAACAACCCATATTAATTGTCTGAAGTCTTCAAAGTTCTCTGCTGCTGTAATCAATAATCATGAGGTAAAATTTTGACAAAATGCATTGCACTGACTCTAAAAGAACCGTCATTGACAAATAGGTCAATAGCATGCATTATTAAATATTCTTAAAGTGAAGCCACTAAGTACAAATGTGGTCTAAATCAAATAATTATTTCGATTTTAAAAATTGATAGGAAAGAATCAAAATACAAATAGAAATGACAAATATCCAAAGACATAATCAAGTTACTAGTAATTTCTGTCAGTCCTTAAATTTCTTCCTTTGAATTTTGCCTTTATTATTGTTGTAGCTCTTGTTAAGTTTATGAATATAATTAGAATGATCATGCGATAGGCATGCTCCAGATACAAAGGAAGACACAGATTTTGTTTGAATGTTACTGTGTTTCATATAGGTTTAATTTTTATAATACCTAAACAATGAAGCTTTAAAATGTTTTCACTTAAGTTTAGTGGAAGTAATTACTGTTTGCAAAAGAGAGGTCACATGGACTAGCCTTACAAATCTTTGTTTCCCATAAAGATCAATTTTGCCACACACGGAAATAAGCAGCATGCATTTTTGACAGATAAGAGAAACCTTGCCTTTGTTAGGAAGTGAGCTAGGACACGTGGTGTGCACTGGTCTGTGAACTGCCCTAGTCTGACAGGAAACTGAAGGGATGCCTGTCAGAATTTATACTGATACTTCTGCTTTCTGATGGTGGCTTTAGACACAACCATAGGCTAAGCCATGAAGAGGTTTTAAGCTCTGTTTCTTGCTATAAAAATTACCTTTCCCTGAAATGTGAATAAGTCCATCATTCCACCTTGGCACCAGAAACAGTCTGTTTCTCTAGCCTCTCCTCCACCCTTATTCCTCTCCAATACTCATGACGCTCCCACAGGATCAGAAGATTTATTTCCAGAGGATAAGTCTCATAGGTCAGGCATAAAGGAACACAGGGAGATCCATCTTAAGCCAAACAAATATTTCCATAAGGTGCCATGACATCTCCTGCATTTCTGCTCTTTCCTTCAGCCATTGCCCCTTCAGACTAGAGCCCTTGATAGAAGCCTGCTCTCATAGACAAATCTGTTATATGAGAACCAGTTGTCATACATAATTTGCAGACCATTTTGACCCTATCAGCAAGCGGAGGCCAAGTTTTTACTTGCATTGCGTTTTTCTTTAGTGTATGATAATAAAAACGACCATTCTAGCAGTAGGATATGGGTAAGTAGCATAGCTAGAAACAGGTTTTCCTCCCTAAAAGTACTTGTGACAACAGAGTGAAGACCTTGACAGCATTCATCTTATCACTGTACCTTGCATCCTTGTTCAACCTCCTGAAAGAGTTGTACTCCAAAGTCAATCTATTCAGCTGTGCTAGAAAGCCCAGATTAGACTCACTGCTGGGGTTGTCTGCGTGCAAAGTGGGCTTTATCTTCCTCTGCTGTGTAGCTGCATGCACTCTGCTGTTACTTGGGAACATCCATCTGAGTGCCATGCATGGTGTGGTAGTAAGATTGCTCTGACCATTGTAGCATACCTCTGCTAATGTGCACCCAAGTTCACCTCTCACATTGCAAATACAGGAATTGTTAGTCCCTTTTGAGAGTGTCTCAGGCCAGTTCTGTGTGAGCTGCCCACAGCTGAGCTACTTCTGTTTTAAAGGCTCCATGTAAAGCCAGATTTTTATTCAGAACTCAAGAGACTATGCAAAAATATAGTGAAGAACTGAGCTGCAGGCACCTTGACTGTGTTGCCAATATGGAAATGGTTTCTAAACGCAGTGAAAATTACGAAAGCTTTATTATTCATGATGACACTGATTATCTACCACTATACCTCACTGACATATTCAGCCACCATTTTCAGATGAGATATCCTACTTTGTCGACAGACGGCCCTAGAGGTAAGAATTAATTATTAAATACTAGTTGATGATAATTACATGATAACTTTATTGACCAAAATCAGAAAGGAATATGTGATGTATTCTAGATCTGCTCTGTAAAATGAATCCTTTGAGAAAAGAGACTGTCTGTTCAAAAAGGTAGTTCTCATAAAAACCATCTTTAGAAACTCCTGTGTCAAAAATGCCAGCATAATTCTCTAACAGCATAAAAAATAGGAACACACATTTTAATCCAAGTGTTTTCCTTGCCTGCATTAATTGAAATCTATGATAAAGCAGAACAGTAACTCAAATTCAGTATTGGTGATCACAATCGATCTCCATCCCTGAGCAAATGTTAATATTGTACATTCTTCTGTCATTCATTATTCATCCTTTTAGAAGGAGTGTCCAAATTGAGAAGTTTCAACTGAGTGCCCTTAAATAAAGCTCTCCTAAATCAAGTAGACAAAATTTCCAAATTTTTTTCAAGATTCTTCCACTAGAATACATTATTATTTCTTATGTTTACAATCAGTAATAATTTTAATGTGACTGCTAAGGTTTTTTATATTTTAGAAGATATATTATTTCATAAAGTACTAGTTCAGTTCTTTCTGATCCTTCTTCGATATCACTGCATTAAATGATTTTTCAACTCCATGTGGCAATTAAGAGAGAATTCGGGAAAAACTAATTAGGGTAATTCATAGTTTTATGTTGTCTCTCACAAATTGCTTTCACTTCTGGTTGGACTTAACAGTCTTTTACACATATACAGATCTAAATAAATAGACAGGAGGTTTAGTTCCAAAAAAAAAAAAAAACCTGAAACAGTGTGTTTGCAGTAGCTGTATGAGAACTGATTAACCTTCACTCCAAAAATCCTAGCAAAATACCGCCCTAAATTCGAATCCTTTCATCATTCAAAGATGTAAATTCTCCTGAAGAATGGACATAGAGACTAAAATTAGAATCACATACAGCTCTGCAGCAGGCAGATTCCGGAGCATAGGAAGTTCCGCACAAATGTGTCCAAGAGCTTCTTTACGGTGAGGGTGACGGAGCACTGGAATAGGCTGCCCAGGGAGGTTGTGGAGTCTCCTTCTCTGGAGATATTCAAGACCTGCCTGGACACCTACTTGTGCGACCTGGTGTAGGGAACCTGCTTTGGCAGCGGGGTTGGACTCAATGATCTCTGGAGGTTTCTTCCAACCCCTACGATTCTGTGATTCTGTGATTCTGTGATCTAGATGGGTCTATGAAAGTAGATGCAAGTGACAATTAGAGGCACTGCTAAACAGTCCAATCTGGTATTTTTTCAGATCTTGGAATGTGTCTGCAATGTGTCAGCTTGGCTCAGTTCTTTCAGGAGCCCAGTCTTCCTCACTCTATAGCTCAGACTGTTCCCAGATTTCAGCTGAGCATAAGACAGACACCCATTTCCTTCTGTGAAGAAGATTGGTGGGGTTGAAAGGACAATTTGTTTTGAAATCCAATCCTTACAAACATATTTATGGTGCAGTGTCAGACATGATGACTTCTGAATAATACCATTTTGGGAATAGGGTCTGATTCAGTAGGAAATAAAGGGCTCATGCACATAGCATAATGAGTTATTATATTCATGACTTTTCCACTGCAAAGTCTTCAGGTTTACAGACTGGTGTCCCCTGTGCCCATTACAAATACAGAAGACATGGAGAGGGATTAAAGCATCCTACAGTAAGGAAAATCTCATAAGACATCTTCCTTTCCCTGCTGTTGCACAGTCTACAGACAAAAGGTCCTCATGATCTGTGGGATTTCTCAGTGCAGGTCTCTGTATGATCATAAACACTGCAGATCTCCTTAATCGAAACTGGCTGTCCACCCAATAGTGCAATTCCAGGCTTAAGTGGGTACCGGTAACAGCAGAGAGACTCACATGTTACCCCCTCAACCCCAAGTTCTGGATCTGCTACTGGTTATCTCACAATACAAAATGGCCACACTAACTCAAGATCATCTCTGTACTCTCCTCAACAAAAGGAAGATTATTTAAAGTTCTAGCTATTAACCCATCCCTGGCTACTGCCAACCACCTGTAATATTGGCTCATACCTTTGGCAACAGATATAGCCATAAACATCTTGAACCACCAACTATGCTGGGATGTTGATATTTATTCACAGAATTGACGTTTTTATAGTATTACTGCCATGAGTTCTTAAGCATAACTAGTAATGACAAGGATAGAAGAAACAGCAACTGAGCCCTCAATCAAGGCTGCCAACATGTTTCTCCCCTGGTTTCCATATCATCCCTTCCTTGTGATCATACATTATATAGGAAGTAGAGATTTTATGTACTGCATGCTAGACAGATTTGTAGGTGAGTAAATGTACAGGGCTTGGGGGACAGATAACAGAATTTGAGGACATGACCAGTCCCAGGCAGCACCTGCCTTGAACAATGTGAATAGCATCAGAAGAGCTGGTCTAGAAATCAAAAATTACTCCCTGACATCGGACAGTAGTTCAGACATATCTTCACCTTAATTTTGGATTTTTCGCACCCAAACACAAAGAGAAGAGTCTAAATACCTAAAAAAACCAACAACAAAACAATGCATGCCTTAACACAGGAAACATGAAGAAGGTTGTGAGGGATACGGAGTGCAAATAGTTTATTATTGTTCTAGCAGTAGATCATCCATACATTTCTCAAGGAAAGTAATGCTTACTACAGGTGTAATCACTATAACTGAATCATTATGTTGTCTGGTTTTTTTTACTGCTTTGTTCAATACTCTGCCCTTGAGAGTATATCTTTTCAAAGTCTGTTTCACTGAACAGTTTCACTAGACAATTCTGCTACTCTTTAAATACCAGATTGAAAACCAACCCAGATAACAGGTAGAAATCATATATAATGCCAAGAGAACAGAATTAGTGGAAGTTTTATGACAAAAACAGTATTTAGAAGAGAAACGATTAATCAATACTAATGATTGAAACCTCCTGTAATGATGAATAATTCAATATATAGTGAGTAGGAGTATCACTAGCCTGGATCACTATACACTTCAACTGAAAAAATCACTATGTAAATAGAAGGAGCACAGAAACACTCCAAGGCTCCTGTAACAATAGGAAATTCTTTATTTAAATGATGGAATTAACATCAGCCAGAGGCTTTCCTGTGAATTTCTGATGTAAAGCTGCAATTTGCATATCTGTGAGTATGTATGATATAGTTTATCTTTATATAAATAACGATTCACACAGCTCCCTGAATTTTTCCAGTATGAGTCTATAAGTAAGTGATAATGTACTGCCTATTTTGGATTTATCTATGTGTTAAGGAGCATTAACTGCCTAGCATGCCAGAGTGATTTAAATTAGCAGTGTGTAATGTATGAGTAGAACACTGGAGCACAGTTGTGTGGAGAGCAGCCTTCGACCAGTCCAAACTGGAAGAGTTAGGCCCTTCTCTGACTTTCCCTATCCCTGTAATTGCCCACAAGTACCTAATGGAGTGAGGAAGAAAACAGCTGCAGATGGTATATTGCATATTTCCCTCTCTGAGGCCCTCAGTAAGGAGGACTTGGTAAAAGTTCACCTGTGTCTAGAAGCAATAGGAAAAGCCTTGAACCAACGAACAAGCTCATCCTTCCCAGCAATTAGCAACTAATAACACTGTAATCTAAACTCTACTTTAGTTGAGAAGAACCATCACATCCGTGTAACCTGCTCCATCACTAACTGGGAATCCTCCAAATATGTGGACTAGGTGTTGTCTTGCTCCTGTTAAATCATCTGGCAAAGGGAGTAGGACAAGGCAAAAAACCTTTTCATAGTACAAGCTATATAATCATTGACCACACACTAACAATCTGCTTTGATCTTCTAGCTGGAGTGACAACATTACACTAATAAGGAATTAATATTGAGCTGAAAGATAAAGATCCCCCAGTATGTGGGAAATAGCATTGATCCTACTCAGAATATGAACTAGTGGCAGCATCTGCATCATCCTTAACAATTCTCCTTCTCCCACCTACTGATGTCTCCCTTGGTTATGTAGTACCTCAATATACTTTCCAAATCCTGCTTTGTTAATGGAAATCATTATACAAGTGATGCACCACAGATGATAACATAATCTATCATTTCTTCCTGTAAATATGACTCTGCATTATATCAATTCAAGCAGATCTGGGAGAATCATGACATTTAATGTAGCAGCCCAGAACTTACTTTGCCCATTTTGGAAAGTAGGTTTGATATTTGTATAAATTATAATGCATTATAATTTACAATACAAATTATAATATATATATATATTTATATATAGGTTATAGATTATAGACCCTTTGGTCTATCAATTACCACTAGCATAAGTGAAAACAACCCTAGAAACAACTGGCAAGAAGATAGATAATAATAACCCCTAGACTTGCACATATTTAGTAGTAAGTAAAAAGCAAAAGTGGCATTACATAATAACTTCCTTGAAGAAGATAACTGAAAACTTAAAAAATTGGTTTTGTAAAATATCTTTAGAAAGGACTCTCCTAGATGGCACTAAAACAATAAAGACCACCAGAACCACGTGCCATTTCCTCAAGAGCCTTAAGAGACTCAAATATTAAGTATCTGAAGTATAACTGGTGTTATGTAAACTGTAACTTAAATTTGGTATTGGAAGAAGAAAAGATGCAAAATATCCTTGCTTTCAACAACATTGAAGAGAAATGCAAGCAGGAAACACTGACAAATCATTAAAACCTGTAATGAAACCTAATGAAATACATGGATAAATGATAAACTATGACAAAGTTGATGCAGCTTTTGTAAGAAAGCCATGCCTTAAAGATTTGCTTGAAGATTTGAAAGTATAACCAAGTACATATTAAGCTGGAACCAAATGACACAGTGTACTTGAATTACTAGGAGTTTCATCCAGCATTCCTTACCAATGGCTTCTAATGAAACTAGACTGTTACAAAATAAAAAGGAAGAAACATACATGGAAATAAAGAGGAAGAAAACAAAGACTGTGAAAGGAAGGCTACCAGGGTTGTGCTGTGAGAACCCATACTGGTATCTATGTCCATCAGCATACTCATATATAATGTTGAAATGGAGGAAAATACTGTGGCAACAATTTGCTGAGACAGGAAGTTAGAAAAGATAGTCAAAACTGTCACTGTCTAAACATTATAGAGAATCTTGCAGCTAATGACTGATAATGTGATAAAATTATATTAGGAACACAATGATAATAAATAAAAGGAACATATGCACAAAAAATATTTTTGCCTACAGTTTTTTGGACTCTACATCATCTGCTGCCACTTTCAAAGAGAACTTGAGATCTCTAGAAACATCAGCTCAGTGTTTTGCAGCAGAAAACATAAGGCAAAAATAACATTAAGACATATTAAGGAAAAAATAGTAAAGCAAAGTAATATCATTACACTACCATCAATTTTTGTGAGTTCATGCCCTGAATACTCACATGGCTCTAGACATCTGATTAAGGAAACCAGCCTTACCCCCACACTTACCAGAAAGGGAAAAGGAAAAAGAATCCAGAGTGAAAAAATGATAGAACCAACAGAATAATGCAGGGAAAGGCAAACTAGACTAAGACTTTTGATTTGTAAAAGAAGCAATGAAAGAAAATATAATGAAGCTAATCATTAATTCAGTTGTTCAATTACTGACAGATTTTTTCAGAAGTATGTATAATTGCTGAAGTTTTCACAGAAATTTCCACAGTATTGTATCTTTTTTGCTGTTTGTCTGGGTAATTACTACACTTAAACTGCTTCCTAGATGACAGCAAAAAAAAATACTTCAAGGTTGAATATTTATAACTTTACCTATTTATAAGAGTTAGGGACTCATAGAAATTCTCATGATACTTTTATCTTTCTCCAAATACTTTTGTACATATTGCTGTGTGATATCAAGATAATTAATCTGAATCACTTGAATAATAAAGTTAATTGTGAAATATTTGGAAAATGTTAAAAACACATTCATGCAAGAGTGACCAAAGAAAACAAAGCAGTTTTGCAGTGAGTGACTCAATTGTAGTCCCCTCCATTAGCATCGCTGAAAAGTACAGCTTTGCAGTATCTCACCCAGACTGCAGAGCTGTGAACATGGCACTAGAGGATGAAGATGCAGAAAGGAGACCCAGAACGAGCAACAGATGAAAAACAGACATTGAATACTTAGTTGCAAGGCTTCATTCTTGACAAAGTGTCCGGGAGGTCAGCCAAAAGAACTGAAGGGAAAGAAGTGCAACAAGCTGGAGGAGGCTTGTATTTGGTAAAGAAGAAATGTGTCGATACAAGGATTTGGAGGTGACTCTGCAGAAGCAGAAGTGTAAGTGAGTTTATTTTGATGTGACAGCATTTTTGTTAGATTTAAGGCAATACAGCAAGTGTTGATAGAAGCTTTCTAATAAGCAATTTAAGAAATCCCAAGTGCATGAGTTGTGTAATGAAGGGCATCAAGAGGATTTAAAGATGTTAACAACTTAAAAAACAAGTGGCTTTCTATATAAGAAAAAGTCATGTGAAGGGAAATGTAGGAGTATTTGAACACAGCAGTTTTAGTTTCCCAGGTTACAAAATTTACTACCTATAGTAGTGAACACAGACAAGAGGAGAACAGAGTAGAATAATGCCTAAATCACCAAGGGAAAATCAAGACCCACAAACACAGATACAAAAATAAAAAATAACAAAAGTAATAACCAAAAAAATGAAAATAAAAAAAAATAACCAAAGTGACTATAGTTAGAATGAATAAATTTTACAAAAGTAGCCAGAAATTAGTTTTACCAATGCTTGATGTTGTTAACAAAAGTCATCATTACTATGAAGCTGTGAACAAAAGTCATCATTACTATGAAGCTGTGAAAAGAGGAGGGTATGAAAGTTCGGGTGGTAGCTGCAACGTATACGGTGAAAAAAAAAAAAAGATGTAGTAATGAAAAAAATTACAGAAACAACAACAAAACACTATCAGGAATCTTTATAAAGTAGAGAGAGTTATAATTCCACTCTAGAGTAGAGAAATGGCCAGAAACCTAACTCACGCAACACACAATAAGGTAAATATTTTTAACAAGTTTGAGATGGTATCTGAAACCTTTCAAAAGATTTTACCCGAGGAAAAATATTATTTGAAGTCATTCTTGTTTCACCTTCTAATTTCATGCAAGGACTGGAAATGATGCAGTTGTGTAACACCCAATACACTTTTTTTCTTACAAGAGATAAAAATTGAAGAGATTTTTTTTATCTGCCTGAAGTTTGTGAAGCAGCTCTTTACAGTGCTTTCTGAGAGAGGTTTCCTGGGATAAATCAAAGCTGGTCACATGCTATGTGGCATTTCCACCCAGTCCTTGATTATCTAAGAGCCCAGCAAGTAATCAAGAGTATCTTTCCAGCTCAGCAGAAGCTGTTTCCACTTAGCTCTCTTAGAGAAAGAGGCTCTACTTCAGCTGAGGTCTCTTGCTGTAGCTGGAAAAATTGATGGCTTTCTGTTTCCTCCCAGGGGCTATGTGTCTTGGGTTTATCACCAATCCAGCACATTATTAGCTACGAAAGTTTTTACTGCTTATGGAAGCCTGTTTTTATTCTTCCTCTTCCCTTGCAAAACGCAGGATTTTATGTTATTGCTTACAGATTTAATAAACATTCTTTTATATTGGTAATCTCTCCTCATAATGAGATGCTACTGTAAAACAGCCAAGGCTGCAGCTTTCAGTTCAGGAGATGGAAGCTCTACAGGAAGCTGAGAAGCATCCCATGAAGAGTAACTTTTTGCTGGTAGAGTGATGCCATACTTCTGATTATTTTCCTGCCTGTGCAGTACTACTTTACCACATCAGAGAGGGATCTCCACCAGTTTCACAAGAGGCTTCCCAGCCCCATTGCTGGAGGTGGAAGAAATGTATCACACTCACAGGCAGCTTCTGCTCTTTGTCCTGAATTTCTGCATGGCCAAACCAGTATAATTTGAAGTGTTCCTCATTTCTCTGCAGTCTTCTCTGTTACATTACACCCTGGATACTTGTGTATTTAACTCCTCTGAGGGCAAACTTTCTTACTCTGTTTACTGCTGGGAGGCATCCACTCCTAGATGGAAAACATCCAGGAGAATTAACTGTTGAATGTATCCAGCGTTAAGCCTGAAAATACCTAACCACTAACAACATGGAATAGCTGCAAAACATTCCAGAAACCTGCTCCTTTACCATTGTTTTCTGAAGCTCAGAAGTGCTAAGTCTCCAGCTATATTGCATTCCTTTTCCCAATTGAGAAAGGGGGTGAATTAGAAATATCAGTTTATACATACCATCATAAACATAGTTACTTGAAGTTTTGTATAGAACAGCTTATCACTTCAAGAAGAAGCATTACAAGCACAAGAGATTACCTCCCAATACTTTTACCTCCCAATATTTAATGAACAAATAAAGAAAAAAAGAAACAAAATCAATTTCCCTATGAAATCTACTTAATATAAAGAGTGCCATCTGCTGGCACGATTGAAATGAGGCATTGTTCATTGGCATAGAGTTTTAATAAAGTTTTGTTAAAGGCACATTGCAGCTCTAAACTGTTTCACACTCAGTTTTATTTATTCATAGTGTTGCTTTCACAGAGTAACAGTGCAGTCAAGCACAATGGTGTAGACAGCTCCTGCATGAACATGGGGGGAAAAAAGCGGCATCTATTAACTCATATTTTTATTCAAGGTGTTTTGGGCGTTTTTGCTTTCTTTTGGGATTTGTGTGTCTATTTTGCTTAAGGTTGCTACATTCTGAAACAAATATTTTGGAGAATCTCTAAGTTAGAACTAAAAGAGGCAACTAATTACTTTTCAAAATACAGAGGGTGAGACTTTCAAAAGAACTTAATCTTCAGTGTATTTGTGAAAGTGTCAAGCAGCTTCCAAAGTGCAGCTTTAGGGTCTCTGGTTTAGAAGTATATTGCTGATAAAGAGAATAGGAATGGTTGAAAGCAGGAAAATGTGTGTTACCTTTTCAATACTGTTCTGTTACAACCAATGTTAAAGTAACATTGCCCTTTGCTAGCACAGTAACTATTTACTGAATAAGACTACTGGCTGTTTATTTGGTTGTTATCCGTATTAGCAATATTTGCACTTGAGACTATATTGAAGAAGTAGAAAAGTCTTAGACTGCCCTTCTTCTGGGCTGGGATGATAGAAATGTTTATTAATCTAAACTGGTGTTCAATGTCTGATTTCCAGCATGTCCACAACAAAAGATACTTCATTCCCTTTCCCAAAGAAATTTCCATTCACATTGCAATTCACATACAATTTCTCCTCTTACTTCTTTAATGGCCATTAATTGCCAGGTCATTTCCTGAATAGTTAAGCTCTTTCCATATCTCATTTTGGCTTTCTTAAAATATTTCACATCTGACTTTTTGTTTGACTTCCTCTGCTTTGTTGTGTGGTTCCTATGAATTGCTAAAGCAGTTTTCAGTTAGCATCTCGCTGTTCAGATTAGACACTCCTATTCTCAACTGTCTGCTTCACTATTATTCTCACAGTATTTACTCCCTCTTTACCATCCATTCACTGATCAGTTAGGTTAGCCAAAACCCACAAAGGTTACTTGCCAGGTACTTCAGCAGACAAATATCACCAACTTTCCACCAATTGGTGCTTTTACCAATCCTGATAATACTCATTATCTTCCTAAATGTTTGCCCTCTTGGTCTAGAAAGTTGAATAATTTCAACAAAGATCTTTGACTATCTTTGCCCATCAGGCACAATACTCTTTGATACACTTAAGTATGATTCTCATAAGGCGTCTTACAAGAACTCTTGCACTCATATGGCAGAAAAACAAAGGATTCTTTCCCATCCTCTTCAGAATGTCCTTCAGCCTTTTGCTTACCCCTCACATGATTATGCTTGTACAGGCTTTATACCAGGCTGTTTTCTAGTCCATTCTGATGACCAGTCTCATAGTACTTCTTACACAAAGGATGGCCTTTCAGAGCAATCTGAGGCTGCCTTGCTTCCTTGCTGCTTTCCACTCACCAGTTCTCTCTTCTGTTCTTCAGCTTTTAGTCCCTGCTGTTACCGTTTACTTCATAGCTTCTTTCTTGCCATTCAGTTTTCTGTCTCTAGCTGTTGCATCTCACCATTCTTTCCATGGATCAAACTCCTTCCACAGCTTTATCTTTCTTCACATACTGGTATCTTCCTCTGTCTTGTTCCATTTTCATATACTTCTAGAGGTCTTCTTTTCATCTCAGAATCTGACAATCATACCAGCTGCAATTCCTGATATACACCTGCTCTTTCCTTTCATCTCATCTGTCATCCTCAAAGACACTTCTATATTCTACCCACATTTCTAGCTTCATTTCAGGCTTTCACACCTTTTTTTTTTTTCTTTCTTTCTTTTTTTTTTTTTTTCCCCACAAGCATTATAAGATGGCCCTTCATGCATATGTAAATGCTGTCAGAAACTCACTGAAGGATAGCACGCACCTTACAGATTCTGCATCCAGTCATAGTTTCTGCCACAATTTGGTCTTCTCCACTGGTTCTCAAGTTGCTATGGTCTTTTCTTCCTTACCCTAGCTTTAAAACCAAGCAAACCATCTGTATACCAGGGTCCTTTCCAAAATCCTTCTTTTAGTAGACTCCTATCATCCCCTAGTTGCTTTGATTCTGACACCTTTTTACCTACATTAGCCCATCACTTCACTGAAGGATAACTATGATCAAAGGCCATGATCAAAGACTTCCTTTTTGTGCTTTTTAAACTAAGCCATATGGCTTTGCAACACAGCTTATCTAGTCTTGTTTGAACTGGTCGTGCACTTCCATGAACACCAGTCACTTCCAATCATAGTAAGAAATCTACGTGGATTTTCTGATGCACTTATGCCAAAGCTCACATTACAGTTACCCCAGGCAGAGAGGCTGTCTGATGTTTTGGAAGTCTGAACTAGTATTTCAGATCTCTGCACTCATTTAGCCATACATAGATGGCAGGCAATGGGTGTGCTTTGCTTTTGGAGTGTTGATTTGTTTTCTTTTTTCAAAAGTAAAACATCAAGGCAAAGCTCAAGCAAAAGTAATGGGTAATGCTGATGACAATTTGAGAAACAAATGCTCACAGTCTAAAACCTACCTAGTGCCACTACTGGTTTTGATAACTACAAGAAAGGACTGAATGCAAAATCATGCCCTTCTCAGTCAAGCCTGAGTGAGCTACTGATTCTAGAGCTCCCCTGATGTGACCAATAATTTTCACTAAATACAGTTCACCATTGTCTGAACATTACTGATTCTCCCTTTTTATTCTCAAAATAATGTGAACCAAAATCCAAATCTGAACTTAATTCTCCCGAGGTAGAAGATAAATAAAAATGTCTTTTGTTTTACTTTAAAATGCCTATAAGCACCACATTTGCAATACAAAAGCCCTTTCTGAAAAAGCAACCTGCATTTATAAAGCCAAACAAAACTGCAGTATATCATAAAAATTTATATAAAGATGATATCTTAAAAAAACAACTACAACAAAAAAAAACAACTGGGAAACAGAAGAGGAAATATATCCTTTAGTGATCTTCAAGTGTTTTTTTACATCTGAAATGAAGGTTTAAATCACCAATTCAAAAATTACTGCTAAGATGACTGCGGATCCTATGGTCTTTTCTTAATTTGGTTGTACAATATAACGATTATTTTTCTGAAGACCAAAATGCCAGATGTTATACTTCATTTCTCTTGGAGTTCCATTTTACAATAGTGCATGTATTGTCTTGCTAATCTTTAACATTTCAATCCTGAAAACATAATATTCAAAAAATATTAATGCATTGATGCAGCTTCCAGAAATCTAGTAATGTGAACACTAATATATTTTACTGATAAAGCAAAAGCTTGGACTAAAGAATCAGAATAAAATGTTCATAAATGCCATATATTAGACTGCCTGGTTTGTTATAAGGTAATAAACAGAAAAGCATGCATCTAGTCATTCATGGTTGTTAAATAAGATTCTTTGTGACTTGCAAAAAAACTAGAACACAATGAAGAATTATCAGTGCATTCTCCACAGAAGTCATCTACATGTGTTTATTTAATAAACAGAAGATGGCTTTATTATACACATTTGATTTCCATATGCAATCGTCTCCTTATCTGTCACTTGTATCTAAGCAGGGTGCTTTATACAAATCTGGAAATGAAAAATTCAGAGCAGGACACAGGAAACTCATTTAATGTCGAGTGCAGTCAAAATCAAGATTTCTTTATTTGTAGTAACAACGCTGTTAAATCAGAAAATTACTCTCCTTTTCTGCATGTCCTTCTTCTTTTACAATTCAGTTGTTTGATCATAAATTGTCGAGTGCAATGACTTGTCTCCTCCACTTTCCACACTGGTCGAGACAGATTAAAAACTCCGGCATACCACCAACCAGTCTCAGCATACCATTAGCATATATATGAGATTTGAGACATTTTCTAATATTCTCCAGCAGAACTCATCTGTCAGCCAGGTGATGAATTATAAAAACTCTTAGCTTGTTTAGAAAAGAGGGGGAGAGTAAAGGAGAGAGAGAGAGAGAAGGGGAGACAGAAGAGGAAAACACGATCCCACCTTTCTTTTCCATTTTACCCATCCACCTTTGCAGCCATATGAATAAACACTAGTCTCAAAAAAAAAAAAAAAAAAAAAAAAAACAGACATACTGTGAAAGACTTGAATACACAAGCAGCAGGATACAATTAGAAACTGATGGATGACAGTGGACAGAAATATGGAGTGATCACTGATTTACATAATTTTTTAAAATATATTTTTATTCACCTGCTATTAATAGAGATTCATGAGGTGCATTATCACACCTCCTTAATTATCATGAATTGTTAATCTTTATCTGGAATAATGAAAAACAACAAATTCATAGAATTGACAAAGGTGTTTTGGTGTGTTTTTCCTTGAAATCATCTGTGACTTCAACAAGTTCTCATGCACATACTGAAAATTTCATAGATTAAGAAAATATATATATATTCCTTAATTGCACTTCTTTAACCTGTGATTAGTCTTTTTTCCCTGACAAGAAAGTGGAAGATGAACAAAAATAAGTACATTGTCAGCTGGAAATAACAAATACATTATGTCACCAATAACAGTTATATTCTCATATATGTCAGCAGGTAATAACAGAATACAAGTATATTTGAAAATTATAAAGTGTTTAATGAATGTTACAGAATAAAGAAAATTTAGTATTTATCATAAAAATTTACAGTATCATCAGCTTTCTATAAAGTTTGAAGCATTTGATACTAACTAAATATGTCCCAGGGACTCTTGGAATTTAAGATGAAAAATTATTAAAAAGTACGTATAAGTTTTCCACGGGAAAGAAATCTCAACAAAGTTATTCATAAGTCTTAGGAAAATTTGGCCAATAGCCACAGATTAAACAGGGAGAAAGTAGAATTTTTTATTTAATGCCAACATTTTAAAAAATGTTAATTTCTGAATATGCCAAAAGTATTCGTTCCTATACTTTCAAATAAAAATCACGTTCAAATTTGTTTTCCAATTAACATTTTTGTTTAAAAATTAGGGGGAAAAAAAGAAAACATTTAAAAGAAATGAAAGCAACTGAAAATGAAATAATTATTTTAGATGTGAGTTGTACTAAAAATAGATGCATAAATCAAAATATGATCAATGTACATAACAGTGCAAGTAAGACAAATGCTACTTAAAAATCTAGTTAAAAGTTTACTTAACAAATATTCAG
The DNA here is from genome assembly GCA_037305975.1 of Chrysolophus pictus. NCBI lineage: Eukaryota > Metazoa > Chordata > Aves > Galliformes > Phasianidae > Chrysolophus > Chrysolophus pictus. The sequence goes on along the minus strand of CM074577.1, from coordinate 33,317,950 downwards.
GTAAAACAATGGATATACTAACTTGCTTTTTAATTGTAGGGACCTGTGCATTATCCACAAAGCCAGTAGCAAGTAAGACATAATTAATTTTCAGCTTGGACTGTATATAGAAAAAGTGATGGATTTATTTTGGTAGACAATTTTATAGAAGGATGAAATATAATAATATCAAGCCAAGAAGCTTCTGAAAACATAAGACAGCAGTTAGTTCTGCTACTGAAATATTTGCTTTCATTTTTGCGATAACCAGAGTAAATTCATATCTGTTTTGTTTTTCATTGAACAGATGTATGCAATGCCATTATTAATACTTGCACTTATTAATACTTGCACTTAAAAAGATGAAGTGACTTAAAGAACAGATGTCTAACTAGTCCTTTCTTTACCTGATAGTCACCATCTGGTTGCAGTACATCATGTTTGTTCAGGTATTTCATTCTGAAATTGATAATTTTAAAAAAAAACAAACAACAACAACAAAAACCTAGATTAGCTCGAGACATTTCCTCCCTAATGCTCAGTACATGCTTCAGTTTACTATCAAAGGAAAGCAGGAGGATGCTACTATCCTACTAGACATGATAATACTGTTTAATATTTTGCAACTTACAAGTACACCACTATACACAGGTAACACCCAAATAACAACACAATGAGAAGTGTAATGCACAAAATTACTACATTGTCAGTTTCAGTGAGGTAATAGAAAACTAACAGTGACATGGACATCCAACTGTTGGCCTGTCAATTTACACAGAATACATTTACTGAAAATACTAGCACAAAAGATATGACATTGGGGTACATCCTCCTGATCTCCATTTAGTTTTGGAGTTAAAACTAAGGCCCTTTTAGATTCTGAAAAATCTCCTGAACCACTAGTGTTTTAGGACCAGAAGAGATAGCATTAAAAATAAAAACAGATGTTTTTGTAAGACTGCAAAGCCAGCACTGTGGATTTAAATGATCCGGCTAAGTTGCAAGCTGAAACTTTCAGAGATTTGCCAGCAAAACTTAGCAGTAAAAATCTGGTTAATATTAAAAGCAGAGATGTTTTTCAATATAATCCTAAGTGGATTCGTGTATCTCTTTTCACAAGCAGCTTCAGTGGAGAAGTGGAATGAGAAAAAAAGCAATATGCCTTTACTGTCTTCACTAAAATGTGGTGGGGAAAAAAATGTCTAAATCGAGTATTGATTTTTTAACACTAGATTATAATTTGAAATGGAATATTGACTATATTGAAATCAAACTAGAAAATGGAATCTAAATTGCCTTAATATTTAAACTCTAGCTCACCAGCTGATCAAAACTTACATTTATTTTTTGAGGAAGTTTGCAACAAGCTGTATATAAGGAGTTACAGCTGACGAGTTTCTTCTATTAAGACATCAAATAACAGTCATTATAAGAAGGAAACTGCATTTTGCTTCAAAAGGAATAGTATATATTTAGTAGCTTATCCTTTAACAAACAAGTTTAACTCAGAAAATGGTTAATTCTTCAGTGATATCTTGTAGCATTCCCAGCTCTACAATGCTCAGTAAAAAGGAGTTTTATTCCATGATATAATTTTAAGCAAGATTATTGGCTGAAGAATTATTTTCTCAAAGAAAAATTCTGGGAGGAAAAATATCATAGAATCAATTTTATTGGCACATTAACAAAAGACATGCCTTCTTAACTGGAATAACTGCCAAGGGACAGATTCAGTTTTATGCAGGGTTTCAGTTCCTCTTAACAGCACCAGGAGATAAAGTGGCAAGCAGTTTATTTCGTGCTGCTTGAAGATTTCTCCTTATGTGGAATGATAGGATAAATGTCTTTCTTTAGGCATGCCATTATTGACCATTCTGGCATTAGTTTTACCAAGCTGAATTCATCTCATTATAGGTTTTATGCATGTTGAAATGGTTTTAAAATTTTGTGTATTTACCTGTTTAAAATCACTTAAATAGTCTCAGTATGATCAAGATTAATGCCATAATCAAGGTATTTACTTTCAAATGTGTGTGTAGCAATGCAAAGACAGCAATACCATACACTTCCATTTCAACCACAACCCTTTTATGCTATGAGACCATCACTGACAGACACAGTGATGTTTCAGCTGAGCTTTCCACTAAATCCCTAAATCCAAGAGGAGACGTTTTAACTACCCACATGAAATCCTCCAAAAAGTTTGTCTTCTGTATGTTTCTATAGATATTTTTTCTATTTAGGAAGTTTATTGATCAATCTTCTCTTTAAACTGTGCTATTTCCCATCTGGAACAGCTTAAAGAAGGAAGAATGCATATTTAAGAGCAGTTGTCTTTATAAGAAATTTATGATATGTGTAAAAAAGGAAAAGGCTGCATTAACAGTCAAAATCTCTACATTTAAAGTTGTCTTTTCATAATAAATTATCAAAAGGTAACCAGTCCAACAAAACTTGCCAAATCAAATGAACTTTCTCTTGAGGGTTTCTGTTGTTGTTTTTTCTGTTTATTATCACCTCTTTATCTCCTCTTTCCTTCACTGCTTTTTTTTTCCTTCTGTCACTTAAAAACAGTCGTTTACACAACAAGTGGAACCTCTCCACCCACTTGCCCTCCCAGGACTGTAACCACTAGGCTGTAAAATTTCTCACAAGCTACTCCATGCATACTGGTGAAGTTTTAATAAGGAGGATGAAAAGAGATTCCAGCACAGCACCTCATCAGGCAACACTGTGGAAAATCATAGAATCACAGAATGATCAAAGATGGAAAAAACCTCAAGAGCATCCAGCCCGTATATTCATCTACAACTAGTATTTCCCCACTAAACTGTGTCCCTTAGTACAACACCTAAATATCTCCTGAACGCCTCCAGGGATTTCATCACTTTCCTGGGCAGCCTGCTCCAGTGCCTCACACTCTTTCAGAGAAGAAATTTTTCCTAACATCCAACCTGAATCTCTCCTAGTGCAACTTCAGGCCATTCCCTATAGTCCTGTTGCAAGAAAAGAGGCCGATCCCCCACATTGCCACAATATCCCTTCAGGTCACTGTAGAGAGCAGTAAGTTCTCTCCTAAGCTTCCTCTTCTCCAGACTAAAAAATCCCAGTTCCCTCAGCTGCTCCCCATAAGATGTGGCCTCCCCAGGGCTGACTAAAGAGGAATGATCACTTCTCTGATCCTGCTTGTAACGCTATCTCTGATACAAGCCAGGATGCAATTGGCTTTCCTTGCCACCTGTTTTCCTGGGCACCCTGTTTGCTTGTGTTCTGCTGAGCGTCAACCATCACCTCAAGGTCTGTTTCTTCCACAGTGCTGTCTTTCAGGTAGTTCAGAGCTGGATCAGGCTTACCAATAATGCAAAAAAAAAATAATAATAATAATAATTTTGCCTGCCATGGGAGCAGGTAAGGGCAGTGGAGCATCTGAGCCAGTAATGGGTTGCTCACGTTTCCTCTCTCATTTGCACTTATGAAAGATATAACAGCAGTGCCTGGGTACGGATCCCCTCCTGAAGCAGTGTCTCTCGCACCCACTCTTAGCCTCCCTATAGGAGCAGTGACAGCAGCCAAACTAGCTACATCCATGTTCACAGAATCACAGAATCACAGAAACACCAAGGTTGGAAAAGACCTACAGGATCATCCAGTCCAACCATCCACCTATCACCAATAGTTCTCACTAAACCATGTCCCTCAACACAACAACCAGCGTTTTGTTGCTATTCCAGACAACTGTCTGCTTTATCTCCTAGAGATAAACTCATCAGCATGAAAGTGTTTCAGTCTGACCTCCTGGTGATTTGGGCATGATCAGAAACTGCTTTAATTATGTTCTTCTCCAGCCACACCGTCAAGGAAGGTAGTAGCTGTCCCTACTTTCAAGTTCCCAGATTGTCTAAACTGTTCTAATCAATCAAGCCTAGGGCAGTCCTGGTTAAAACAAGACAAAATGTCTGGGAGCTGACATGCTTAGAGAGCAAGGAACAGATGAGAGGGTTTATAACTTCAGTTTGGCTTAAATTCATTCCCAGCATCTCGTTAGATGTCTATTAGTGTATGGACTGCATAGAATTCAATTTAAAATTTCATAGTTGCAAAGTTCACATTAATCAGCAGACTAATAGTATTTCCTCATGTATAACTCTATCATGTACACTTTATACAGTAGGAACAACATGCCGCAAGATACTCACAGAGTACTGTACATCCCTATCTAAGTTTTTTCTGATAAATCTTTCTGACCACACAGACTGCTCACCTAAACGAATGTGCAGTAGAGCATGACTGAGGTTAAGATCATGTCGAAATGGAGGGTTAGCAACTTCAACTACGTCATGTACTTTGTGAGTTATAAACTTCCCTAACTTATATGCAGATTAAATGAGCAGTGTGAAAAAAAAAAAAAAAAAATCCTGTTCTTGTTTGTTCCCTGCATGCGTAAGACTGAAGCTTTTTGAATCTACTTTAAAAAGTCAAAATTTTTATGAGGCTGATGCACTTTATACATCCTATTTCACCCTAAACACTGCACATCATTCTTCACTGAAAGACATTGTTGCCAGTAGAAACAGGGAAGTGCTCCTCCATCTGTCCTCAGCAATAGTGAGACTGCACCCCGAGTACAGTGTTCATTTTTTGGCCCCTCATTGCAAGAAAGACATTGAAGCCCTGGATTGTGTCCAGAGAAGACCAACAAAGCTGTGAGGGGTCTGGAGCACAAGTCATACGAGCACTAGCTTAGAGGTCAGGGATTAAATCTGGAGAAAAGGACATTCAACTGACCTTATTGCTCTCTACGACTACCAGAAAGGACATTGCAGCGATGTGGGGATCAGCCTCTTTTCCATTGTAACTAGTGACAGGACTAGAAGGACTGGCCTCAAGTTGCACCAGGAGTGATTCAGGTTGGAGATCAAGAAAAATTTCTTCTCCAAAAGAGTGGTGGAGTCACCATCCCTGGAGATATTCAAGAAATGTTTAGATGTACTAAGGGATGCAATTTAGTGGAGAAATATTAGTGGTAGGTGGACAGTTGGACTAGATGATCTTGCAAATTTTTACCAACCTTGGAGATTTTATGATTCTGTGATACAGGAATATCAAGATTTCTGACTTGTGACTAGATTTAATGCTCAGCTGGTCTTAACAGTCAGGATTTTGCTACTGAAGCACACTTTCATGCTATAATAATTAAAAAAAAATACAAAGCTAACCATTAATATCCAAACTGCTGGAGGAGAAGTGGTGCTCGATCAGATGTGTTAAAATACAATCATAAAAAGTGTCAGATATATTAATAACCACAATAAAAAATATATTTTTCATTAAAAAAAAAAAAACTTTTTGCTTATAGTATGTTTAGCCTTTTAAATTTATATCAACTACTTCAAGTACTTTCAAAGTATACTAATAACTAGACATGGAAAAGTAGAAACTATTGAAAACATTGTTTTCATTTCTGGCTAGACCTTGAAATAGTGTCTAGGTAGAACACAACCTTCAGATTTAGAGAGTCTGTTATTCCCACAGAACAGAGCTTGGGGGAATCAAGAAATTGCAGGAGAACAAAAACATCAGGCTGAAATCAGGAAATCAAGATCTGGCCCCATAGAGGAAGGGAGAAACTAAGTAGGATTGAAAACAAGGCAAAAATTCTTGGAACTGAGCAGAAACATGAACAGTTTAAAGTACACTGACACAGTAGAACAGAGGAGCAACTTGAAGAAAAGCTGACTTATGTATTCCTTGCTTCTGTTAGAGTCTCCTGAGAATCAGGACAACCACATCCTCTAATTTCTTTTTTTTTTTTCTTTTTTCTTTTTTTATTTAAACTCATGTGCCTAATGAATTTTGGTTTGTTTTGTTGGTGGTGGTGGAGTGGTTTTTTTTTTTGAAGTTATAGGAAAATAATGTTTCATTATGAACTGAATACTTATGGATGATGACTAAAAACAAAAGTCCAAGAAGTCTACATTGCTCAACTCCAATTTAATGACACATTAGAAATTGTACTTTCAAAGGCCAGTTCTCGATTTCCCTTTTTAGATTCTTCCATTTGCTATCCTTCCTGGCATCTTTTCCTATGAAGAAACATGACTGGAAAAGGGCTTAACTATGTAAGTTTAAATGATAAATGATTTGGACGAGATAAGTATGGAATTCTCACACAACATTTTTATGGTAACTTAAGGTCAAAAATCATTTGATTACGGTTGATACTCTAGAAAAAGATCTACTTCTATCTGACTCATAGAATTTAAGACATGCAAATTTTAGGTTAAAAATTTGTCTTTTGAAGTACATAATGAATCTGAATTCTACCCAAATTGAGATGAAGGCCCAGTGAATCTGACAATAACTGAAACTGCTCTCAGTATTATGTCCAGGAGAGCCTACATCTCCATTTTTGGATGACAGAGCTTCCTAAATACTGAAACAGTAGTGAACAGTAGTGAACAGTAGTAAAACACACATGCCTTTTCTTAGCCAGTATAAATCTTAGTTTGTAATGGGACTGAGAGATGGTCAAAGACATATGTAACTTTTTCTGCTCTCATATGCACAAAGACCTCTCCTAATACACTGGACAGTGATTAATTCAAATGGGTCCAGTGCTCAAAAGCATGTCTTAGACATGGTAAAATACCATTCTTTTCCAGTAACAGACTGCTAGATACTCCCTCAACCTGCTGTAGTTGAAATCCACAGCATTCACCTTCCTGAAAAAGACCTTTACCATAGAACAGTGTTAAGGCTAGGACTGGTCCATCTTTCATCCTACAAGAGGAGTTGAGACTGCTATCAGGAAGGATAAGCGGGGCTGAGTAATTCAATATGCAACTTCAGCTCAAGCACCCAAATTATAGAGGCATTAATACTGCATGTGCCATTGTTCCATATAGCCCAATATTTAACACCCTTCTCTCTTCAGTCTCTTACCCCTTCACCAGCTTGATGAGATGAAATTTAGATGACTAATTTACATGTTTTTTAGATACACTTGTTTAAGAAAGTAGTCTATATTTGCTTAGATGCTGTGTGTTTAACAGAGGTGGTCAGATTCTGACCACTATTCCTAACTGCTGGAACAGCACATGCCAGCCTACTGGAACAGCACATGAATGCTGGCAAGCATCATGAAATCCTACAAAATATGAATTTAAAAAATTAAAAAATATACCTTATAGTTGGGAAAGTGGGAATTAGAATAATTCAGTGATTACATTAGTTGTTAGTTCACTCATTTCACTTCATTTGTATCCTTTTCAGATATCAGAACAAGGTTACCACATACTTGGAGTAATAATGTCATTCTGAATGGCAGAAATCTCTTTCTCGGTAAAAGAGGATGCAAAACTAATATCTCTTTAAAGACTGTTAAGGCTTTGAAAAACATATGGACTATTTTCTCTCACCAAATTAAAAAAAAAAAAAAAAGAGTAGAAGAAGAAGAAATAAGTTGCATTAGTAAAACAAATGGTGATAAAATCCATTTAAGGAGTTTCATCTCTTTGGTCAACATCTGAAGTTAGCCACTTGACACCATCTGTTCACCATTCAATATGGATGGAAGTTATAATTGAATGATGTACTAAGATACTTATAAGCTTGAATTATATATGTAATTAATCATTAAAATCAATGAAATATAATATTTCTGAGGATACGTTAGTGCTCTACTCTTTATATCTGCTTTCTAATATATCTAAGAATATAAAGTCAATTTAACTATATGTCATTGAAATCACGTGTACTAGTTCTACTCTGGTAAAATTTAAAAGAATTGAGAAGGACAACAAATTTGGTGATATTTAAAAGTCCTATTCTAGGTTGTTACAGACAGTCTCACAGGATCAAGAGTATGGCTCAAAGGAAGAATACGTTTCTTTGTGCTGTGCAGCTATTGAATCAATATGTATCAATATATCTTTTTTCTGTGATAATAAATTAAGTAAAAGCAAATTTCAGCTGGTAAGTGAAACAATCTGACTCTCCCTCAAATGCAAAACTTTCTTATAAAAAAGGTTCAGTGACTATGGAAATGTATCTGCATTCTACCCTCTCCTAGCCCATTAAGGTGAATGATAGACTTTAGATTACAGTGACTTGGAAAAAAATTACTTTTTTAGTGTATAAAAAAAAAAGACATTCAGAGAAAAGGAAAAAAAAAGGCACCTTTTCAGTAAAAACAGAAGACAACAGCAGCTTTGGAATGAGCGCTTGCCAATAGAAGGATTTCATGCTTTTGTTAATTAAAGGAACAAAGAAAAAATAGTGCAGTAGGCTGTATCCTACATAACAGCTTCTACTAATAAAAAGTAATAGACAATTTCCTGCATTCAATTCTTTTGAATACTATTATACAAGGTAATAGAGTTTTGGAAATGGAAGTCCTAGCAGCCTGTCAGAAAGAGCTTTCTTCCACTTTTTTTATTAAATGACTAAGTGCAGCAGTCTGTGTCCTATCTCTCCCTCTTGCATCTATTGGATTGTATTATTTTACATTTTGATTGAAATGATGTCACCAGCAGATAAAAGCCTGGCCCAGGCATTGTAATTGAATCAGCCTGAGTTGTTTATTCTAGTGATCTACAGTGATGCTTTCCTTGTCCTAACACAGAATACATAAAAGATCCCCTCTTGTTTAACATGCTACTGATTAGATCTATTTTTTTAAAAGAAGGAAGAATCAAATTGGGGGGTTGATAGAGTAAGAACTGGAGTTTGGGGGGGAAACTGAAAAAAATAGATGAGAAGAGACACCATCTGCAAAACTTTCCATGTGTGACTGAAAGTTTAAATAAATAAATTTCACATGGCATCAGTACCAGATGCAAACAGATTTGATTGACAACATCTAAATGATAGTTAATGAGAACATGTATATTTTTTAGAAGTTTTTTTCATGTTCATTTCCTAAATCCAAGGCTTATTCACGTTTTTATTTAAAAATAAATCTTGTACTTGAAGAAATATTTCAAATCACTGTTTTACTGCCAAATAATTAAATTACTACTGACCCTTCATTTTCATTTATAACAATAGATTTTATAGAATAGAATAAAACAATATTCAGATTGCACATGAAAGGGATAACCTGTAACTGGCATTACTGGGAATCATATTTTACAGAACATACAATGACAGAGGCAAAAAAAGAAATATAATAAACTTTCACATGGCATGTTCTAAACAAAGATATATGCCTCCTTTAGTAATTATTTTTTTGAAAGTATGTGTTTTATTCAAAGTGCCATTTCTTCACTTACACATCCACAGAGAAGCCTTACTGAAATAAAGAGAAATAGTGCACTAGTTAATGTTACGTGCACACCCAAATGCAAAACTTCTTCAACAGTATTTGGGGAGTAGGAGGTGTTTTTATTTGATGTTTTTCTGTACATTTTTTAACTTCTGGGTCTTTTCTCAACATAAAACAAAATTATATGAGAATTAGTAGGAGCACTAGTACCGACATGAAATTTGCTAAATGTCTTTTTACTTGAAACCTGTAACTTGCTTTTGCCTTGAATCGAAAGCTGGGAGCTTATTTAGTTATTTGACTGAGAAAGGAACACAGGTCTAATTTGACAAAATATTCAGTGCAAAAATAAATTATGTGAAAAAAATAAAAAAGTTATTTAGCAAATTTCTATAATTGATACAATATTGTCGAGGAAACTATTAAATACAATAATGAAAAAAATAGTTTTGGATCTTTTTAACCTAATTTATTTTAAATATATACAATACCTGCAAAAGAATATTTTCCACAAGTGAAAATTAATATTAGCAAAAATATTTTTTTAAGTACAATAGAAATATATCTACGATCTCTCAATATATACGTTATTGTTACTGTTATATCCTGATCATTTGTTGAAATGTATGAATAAAAATACATGTCCCTTACAATTTGCAGTCTGTTTTACTCTCCTAATAGCTCAGTTACAAAATTCAGTCAGAATACCTAACAAATACACCTTCGAGACCTGCAGATTTCTGTAGTTCATGTATTGTCCTGAAGGTATCATTATTCAAAATCATATGCAAAACATACTTTTTAATACTTCTAATCAGTGATGAACTCAGAGGTGGGAAGCTAGCAGATATACTAACAATATTTATAAATCTGTTTGTCTGAAGTGTATTTTGATTAATATACTTTGAGTTAACCCTTCAATATGCAATATTCAAATTAGAATGAGTTAGGTAATGCACATTTCTGTTATCTTAGTTTTCAGTACTTCTACTGCTACCCACTTTGAAAGTAATAATTTCAGGGGGAAAAAATGAAGTCAAGAACAAATTGATTCAGATCTGTCATTAAGAATTATAAAGCAAACTCAGTGCTTTATCTGTAAACAATCATGCGTACTACAGTTGGCCACAGTTCTGTAGCCATGTAAAGAGAGCCAGGCTTACCAAAGCACCAATCCATATTCAGTCCCCAGAGCTGCTTAAATGTAATTTGCATCATAGAGGTTATGCATTTGGTCTCTGGGAAAGGGAAGAAAAAAAGAAAGAAAAAAAAAAAAGGAGGCAATGTTGATTTAGCCTCTCTTCAATACTCTTCAGCAGCTGCCTCGGGGAATAGCACTCAGAGGAACAGCCCAATATGCCATGCTTTTTCTCACCACCACATTAGTTTCTTGTTAAAATGTAAGTGGTAAGTATAGGCAAATTGATTTCAACAAAGGAAAACCATTGTGAACATGAACTCCAATATCCAAGCCCCTTAAACATGAACGGAGATTTATTTATAATTCAAAGAAACAGAATGATTTTTTTTCATAGCAATTTTCATGATTTTGGAGTTTCGACTGTGAATTTCTGTGATTCTTGGATGTCTGACATACATCCTAATATCTTCAATGGGATTTCTGATTTTAATGGATTTTAATTTGGCTCCAATGCTCCAATCAAGAAGGTGTGAATAAAAAGAAAGAAAAGGCCACATCTCCATTTGGTATTTCTACACAGCCTCTCATGAGAGTATGCTCCTGTGAGATTTGCATCCATAAACATGTCTGACACACCAAATTTGGACTTTAGTGATCTTATCAAAAACAAACTCAGCTTTCAAACCTATTAAAGTATGCAAAAAGAAATTTAAGTTAGCAAAATGGAATGCCAACAAGTAAAAGCAATGATTGGAAAACAGGCTGATGGAAATGGGTAACAATCACCAAATAGAAGCACAGGAAAACAAAGCATTTAAACATAAAAGGGATGGTGCATACATGTTTACTTGATTTAAATGACATTTTAGAAGATAGTCAGATGCCAGTACTAATGATGTTTAAATTGGAAAAGGCACTTTAGACCTTACAATTTGTCTTCCTCCAGTGTTTCAAGAAAGTCATCTATTTAAATGATAAGAAGACAGTATAAGAGTAAAATTTGTTGGGCTTTTGTGGGTGGGAGTGACAAAACTGAGGCTCTAAAAAACAAAGTTTTCAGATTAAGTGATGTTCTTGAAAATCCTGAAAGTGTTTTAATTACTTTCTTAAACTAACCCATCCAGGAAACCAAAATGATATGGACATATTACATATACTTCAGGTTTTTTCTTTCATTATAGCACCAGGTTTAAACACAAACATTAAAAAAGCAGCAAGACGTTAACATTTCAAGCATTTTATATCTAATGAAGGCATGGAAAACAGAAATAAATGGGATTTTGATGAGAAGAAATGGAAATTTCCTCATTCAGTGTTCAAATTTGTTGTATCCTATAACCAATAATTCAAAACTGAAATACAATTCTTTCCAAAGCAACTCAAATAAACACCAGATTTTCAAAAATATTGTGCCCCAGCATACTCCTCTGAAAGGCAATTCTTTAGAAAAAAATAATATATAATTGTGGAAACTCGTGTACCATTCTGATTTTTAATATTCTGATCCAGGTAATTTAAATAACCACCAACATAGCTAAATATAGATTCTCATGCTTTTTCTCAGAACTGATGCATCATCTATGTTTTGTCTTTTAAAAATAATTAGTCCTAGCAACCATGCAGATATCTCAAAAAATCAAAACAAAATGACAACAACAACAACAACAACAAAAACAACCAAAAACAAAAACAAATGAAACTGTTCTATAATAAAGGAATGATAAAAAAATAAGTAAAGATACAGATGTTTGCATCAGAATTTAGGGAGTTACTACAGATTAAAACAAATGTAAATATATGAATGATTATTTCTCTATATATGTACATATATCCACCTACATGTACATATACACCAAAAAAAGCACAGAGTACAATTTCCTTCTATAATATTTACAAAATGGGCTGGATATTTATTAATTGTGTTGAAAAGAATCTGATTGTTTAATGAAATATATTACAGCTGAAAGAAAATATGTTTTTGTAGCATAATTTTTCATCCAAGGAAGTGTGAATATTAAAAAAAGTTTACATGTCATCCTGTTCCATCTTTGCATGTACTTGCTCTTTATCTCTAAAGCAGCATACGTTCCATATGAGAGAGGGGGTTGCCATGGTATCTGCACTTTAAAAAATTGAATAGCAGATCTAAAAGAAGCATAAAATCGATTTAACAAGTTGTCATGTAAGTTACCCTGGCCTATAAGGATGAAGTCTACGCACCTTTTTCCATATAGAAATGTTTATTTTGAAGAAAAAAAAAAATGAATTTTTAAGTCACAGACTTAAACATACTGATTGCATGTATGAATGGTTTGTTTCCTGATCAACTCACTAAGATTTGGGAGTGGACCTAAAAAAAATACACTTTTTTGAGCAATCTTTTTTATTATTATTTTCTTTAAAAAAAAAAACAAAAACTGAAAACTCTAAGCAGTGATCCTAATTCAAAAGATAAAATGCTCTCAGAACTAAACTTTACTTAAAAATTAATTGATTTATGAAGTTCTTACTCATCAGAAATGGACAAAGTTACAGGAGATACCTTGGAAATGGTCTTCTTTTCTTTTTGATTGCTCTGAAGAATTTACAGCTATAATTCAGAATTTGCTAGAGTCTCAAGCACAAAACAGGAGTACACATTGCAAGTACCCAGTCTCCAGGGAAGGCCATAGCATTCTTGCAACTATAATAATATGGTTTCACAGGCAAATTAAGAGAAACTGTGGCTTTCCTCCCCCCTTTTTTTTTCTTTTTAGAAGAAAAAAGAGAAATAAGGGTGAAAGAGTAGGACAGGTGGAAGATAACAGTTTGTTCCAAAACTATGTGCTCTCAACTTCCCAGCAGGATAGGTTACCACAAACTCATAGAGTAAATCACAGACAGAAACATTACCTCTGCTGAAACATCCTCATTGGCTGAACATAGCCTTTGGGAAAAGGTCAATGTTACCTAGCAACTACTAAGAACTTGTGCCTTTTTTATAAATTAACCCCTTCATATGAGGCTTCAATGGCATCTTGCATACCAAAATTCTTTTTTCTGTTTGGTGTGAAGCATACTAGGAATCAAGGGGTTCATCTGTGAAAAGTTGCTCAATGAAATCAAGGTTGAGCCTGAGAATCCTTGCAATGATTTTGTTCACTGGAACATATAATTCTAACTATGCACAAGTAGAATTATGCTGATCTTCTCTTGTAAAGTCATGCAAAAAACAAAGGCTGTTTCACAGAGAGTTTTCAGAATTTGTATGCTAAATTAGCATCTCTGTCACTTGGCTGTAGTTAGGCCCAAGACATACAACAGAGACAAGGCGGGTATGCAAAGCAAAATCTTGTCACAGGGAAGCCACAAACACTAACCGCTCATCAAGGCAGAAGAATCAGTCTATCAGCTTCTCTTTGCTACTCTGAAGGTAAAGCTTATATTGAGGATGGATGTGAAGAAAGGTATTTTTTTGACACAAGGATCCCAAACAGTCAGTGTTCAGAAAATAACAGTGCTCAGGGGAAAAAGCACAGCCATCAAATAAGTGAAAAGTCTGTCCATGTTGGAGAATGCAAGCAAATACTGTGCTCAGAGCAACTAAGAAGGGAACAGCCTCTCTATCTTATCTTTTATCACGTGCAAGGACTCAGTCATGGCCTATTCTTTTGTCTAAGTGTGCTTTGGCTCAACAAACAATCTCTATGTTAACAAACTAGCAGCCTTAAATATAGACAATTCAGTTGCCAGTTTGAAGTCTTCCAGACATGTCTCTCTATGCCATGATACACTAGAAGGAACATCACAAAGCTCCAGGAGATCTAATGTTTGGACCACAGCATAAAAAAGCATAGATGCAATGATTTTTAGACATAGCCAATATTTGCATGAGTCCTCTGCTATTTTCAGAGAGATTAAGATGAGATAAAAATAGTTTGCTGAAGTTGAGTGTGAAGTTGAGTTACTATTTTTGTTTCTCACAACTCACTGAATAGCAAAGTGCTATTTAGTCATAGCTCTGTAAGACAAGTTTAAGTCTTAAATACTTTGTGTTGAAAATGAACAACAATTAATGACAACCATGTAAAAAATCACAGTGTGTATGCAACATCTAAAATATTCTCTTGAATTCAAATCTGATGTTTTAACCCAGACCCTCCCAGGTCTCTGCCTGCAGTCTATAACTTAATTTATGGTGCATAAATACAGTCTTGTACAATTGTTCCCTAGACAGCAGTAAAATTCACTTGACTTTTAATCCTAATTCTATCTAATTGAGAAAAATGTGGCCTAGCTGATTAAATAGAGTTAAGATCTTTATGTTACATGAGATCAGAACTACAGATTTAGCTCTACATCTCAGTGTTCTGCACAAGTATATAAGTAAAAGAACATCTTCAAAGAAAAGCCAGTTACATCAATTTTATACAGCCATTTTGTACTCAATGCCTTTTCCCAGGAAAAATCAGGTAAACAGCAGAGTCCGTATCTATTGTGCAAGACTGCAAATAGCTGATTTGATGCATGCTTGCCATCCAGTCAGCAAATGCTTTACTACAGACTAGTCATTAAGCATTCTGTTACTTGCCCCCCCCAAACTGGTGTGTCAAGCAGATGAGGGCATACGCAGACAAGGAAGGTTAAAATTGGAAAGAAATAAAAGCACAGAACTAATCTTTAGGAAGCCATATTCTACCAGAGTTATGTTCATTGAAAACACTGATAGTATTATATCTGTTGTATTTTTTTTTTTAATGAAATCTAGAAACATTACTAAAAAGCATAACTTAAGAGTATATATAAAAACAACAACAAAAAACCCCAAAACCAACCAATCAAACAAAATAGAGTATGGCAAACTTGATGAATTTTGTAAAAGATGTCAATCCTGAGTTACATGGCATGAGAGGAACACAATACTTCAGGAGAAGAAATGCCTTTGATTTGAATGAGATTTCATATTTTATTGTCCATATCATTCCTAGACTAATCTTTTACTTGTATTTTTACTTACTTTGTATCTAGCTGTCTATAACACACTAATCTTTCCACCAATTAATTATTTTGCATCCAATAAAACATTAAGAATTTCAAACTACTTCATCCAGCATACATTACAAACAATAGTTCTGTCAGCAAATGATTGTCCATTTGACTACTGCATTACATTCCTCTTCAAGTCCCTTAGTCATTGCTGTTTCTTAATAACTAATTAATTTTAGGTCATCTGCATTCCTCATCATCCTCCTTCTTTTTCAGGTAGAAAATGTATGGAGTACCAGAGGAACCACCATAACTAATGTCAGGATTTTCTTCTTAAGAGGTTTGATAAATTGTCTAAATATATATGTGCTTTGATTTACAGGGCTCATTAAAAAAATAATCCTTTTTTAAGGCTGAAAACCATAGTTAGATCAGGATTCATGTCTGTCAAGTCGACTTTTTTTAAATCACAAGATTAGGAATTTAATACATTATACATGATGGACTCCAAACCTTCTCCAGAGAAACTTTGGGTTGAATTTTTGAAGGAGGTAAGGGCAGAATTTATTTCAACCAATGTTTTAGGCTTACAGGGTAGTCATCGATACCTGAAATGCTGCTTCTGAAATGTTATTTCTGTTGGCAGTGGACAAAAATACACTTCTGAGATACAACTCACCTTATCCAAAGGTAAGTATCTCAGGAAGGGTAACTGCATGGCAGTCCAGGTGAGCTCACTGGCACTAGATGACCCATCTAGGTAAGAACAGACAAATCTGAGATTAGTTGAACAAATCATATCCCAAAGGCTCAGAAGTTGTACCTACCTGCTCACTCCCTTGATATTATCCATAACTGCTTTTATCTTGAGACAAAAGTTCAATTCTATATTATATTTAAACCTAGCAGGAATCAAATATGAGGTGAGCATTTCTACACATCACATATTAGTCAGGTTCAGGTTTGATCAGTCTCCAGACATACCAGATCAAGAGCAAGTGAAAGTTATCAGTTGAAGCACAGTGCAAGTCCTAATCCTGCTGTTTTTTCAGAAGGAATAGTGAAAGTATTTCCAGAAGATAACATTCAGTTATCATTTTGAAAATGTTCATCTTAGATAAAGAGTACATGTATTTTACTACATATACACATACATGTATATATACAGACATGTGCATACATGCATATACTCTAAGAATGAAGTTAACAAATCTTAGTAACTTTGGAAATGTTTGATTTGGAAAAATATCCTCTGGTCGTCAGTTGAAATCTCTCCGTGATATATTTTATGATAATTTCACTAACTTTAACAGGTCCTTGACTTCTCTCCTAAAATAGAGGAATGAGGGCAAAGAGAAAGACTGATCACAGTTTTTGTCTTGGCCCTACCTGGAATCTTTGAGGCAATTCATTTTTATATATCGTATTTGCTACCAAATTGCAAAATGTGATGCCTTTTGCCCCATCCACTCACTTCTCTGCACTTCTCTGTTGGGTTTTGCTACTGTTTATTTTTTCACAGTTTTGAATGCAATATGATTAAATTTCTTCATAAAGGCTAGTATGGTGCTGTGTTTTCTATTTTTTATTAAAATAACAGTAGTAACACAACAACATTTTTAGTTTGTACAGAGCAGTGTTTACACAGAGCCAAGGACTTTTCTAATTCTCAAATTCTCATGCTGCTCTGCCAGCAAGGAACTGAAGGTGCACAAGAAGTTGGGAGGGAGCACAGACAGAACACCTGACTAAGACTGACCAAAGAAACATATCATACTGTACAAAGTCATGCTGAACAATAAAAACTGGGAGAAAAAAGGAGGAAGGGGGAAATGTTCAAAGTGATGATGTTTGTCAGCTTAAGCAAGCATTATGTGTGATGAGCCCTGTTCTTGGAAAATCTGCCTGCTGATGGGAAGCACTGAATGAATTCATTGCTTTGCTTTGCTTGTGCACACAGCCTTTGCTTTATCTAGTGAAATATTTTTATCTCAACTCATGAGTTTCACACTTTTACCTTCCTGATTCTCGCCCTTATCCCACCTGGGGAGCATAAGCAAGTGGCTGTGTGGTGCTGAACTACTTTTGGAGCCAAATCATAACAATTTTCTATTCTCCCATCTCAGTGTTGTGACTTTTCCCCTACTCTGCATTATTCCCTTTGGCAAGCTAGACAAACAGAAATAACAAGAAAAACTTGGAAACAGAAAGAACAATTAAAATATATTTGTATGGAAGTGATTCCTCTAAACTATTTCTTGAGAAAAATGCTGTTATCAGCTCTTTGTGCAGAGGTATAATGTCTTATAAATGTCTCTTACACTGGAAAGGAACAAAAGATTACTGAGCTGTTAAAATACTATTGTGAACATTGTGAACCTGCTGTTTTGTTCTGAGGGCTTACATCCTAATTATAGCATTTTTCTTTTTTCTTTCTTTAAGAGTCTTTTTTATCACAGTACAGCCTGGACATAAACATTTCCTTGGATCCTATGTGTAAATAATGAAAACATAAAAACTATTGATTTTTCCCCTATCAAGCAGGTTAATAGTTTAATTGTATACGGTTATTCTTACATTAAAAGCTGCATACCTGGCAAGCTTTATCGGGTAACAGGGACTTTTAAATGTGCCAATGTTTCTACAGAAGTAGCGCAGGTCAATTGCAAAAGGGATAACCATAATGATTAAATCATTAAAATTTTGTCTATGCTTCACAGAGCATAGAGAAAATTAACTTCCCACCAACCTCATTTTTCTGCTGAACATGAAATAATGATTTTCTGCCAGTATAATTACAAAGCTAACATCTGATAGAGTCAGCATCCAGGGGGGATTATCACATGCATGAGTATTAGACCTCATTACCAGCTTGACTGCAAAATTATTACATCTTGTAATTGGATGGTGAGATTTATATACAGATTGGCTGGGTTCTCTGTAAGATTGTAATTACAAGCTTCGTTGGTTCGCTACTTATCACACGGTGCAGGAGGAGGCAAAAACAAGCAGAGGAAAGACCATTTCATTAAGCCATAACCCTATCAAGGGAGGAGCACTGTAACATCCCTGTATTTATTAGGCCAAACAGAGCTGTTTGCAGAAGGGGAGGCCATTTATTACCGGCTGACAAATGGGATTTCATTTATTTAACCTCGGTGATCTATTTCAGTAAAATGTACAAACGAGCCATCCATTTTATGATTCCGGAGTCAACGCCTCAATTATCTAAAGGCTAACTGACTGTTAAAGCACCCATCTGCTAGGATGAATTCATTGATTTAATTTGCTTCATGTTACTGAATGATTCTTCCTATCCAGGGAGGGAAGGGAAGGGGGGGCTGCTGGTTTAGGAGAATGCATCAGAGTGATTCAGCACACTGGTGTCTGTCTGCGTGCGTGCGTGAGCGCTCGTGTTTTTTTTAATCCTTGAGCACAATAGAAGAAGGCGATCAATAGCAGCTTAAATTTTATGAGACAAGGAGTTAAGTTGTTCAGCCCGAGCCAAAACACCTTTGTTCTACCATAACAAGTAATCTCTGTGGCGGAATTAATATTGACAAGCTGGCTTCTTTGTAGCTAATTTTGTGGGTGCCTGAGCCAATCAGAAGCCTTGCAGTAATAGAGTTGTTATTAGAGTTCATTATAAAAGCTGTGGATCAATGGCTACACTGGGAGGGAGAGGACATGCTGCAGTAGAATGCATATGTATGCTCAAGGAAATGAAATCCTTTTAATGTCCTTGTAATAATTTATTCTATAGTTCTCTTTGACTTGAAGAAAAAATCTTTCAAAAACTAAATTAAAAGCATTCCCTTGTGAGGCTTTTAATTTTATCACAACACTGAAACCAGTAGCAAGAAAAGCAGAATTTCAGGGGTGGGGAAACTCAGGGAGACCTCGTTATCCAGCTCTGAGTTTTATCACAACTGGATTTCAATTGGAAAATGCCACAACTCCCATCCTTTCCAAACCATGGGGGCTGGTTTGCTGAGAGCTTAAGCTACAGTGAATGTAGCGTTGATGTCTTTTAAGCCACCCCTTTCCTCTTGCCTCCCTAAACTGTCTGTCTCATTAAATCTGATTTTTAGTTTTTCTTTGACAGGGTGTCATTTTGTAGAAAACATCTTTACATTCAAGGAGAAGAAGTCACAAATAGCATGCTAAAGATTTTCTCCTGTTTCTAGGGAGGAATGACCTGTATGCTGTAAGTGAGTTAGCACTTTCAGCAAGCTGACAAGGAGTTCACAGAACACAGCTCTTTGTAAAAGGTTGCCTCTTTCAGCTGTAAAAGGGCCCTCCTTGATGTAAGTGTTCCCAGAGTAATAATCCATTTCTCTTGTGGCAGGCTCCAGCTCACGCTATAATCTTTCCCACAAGCTCCGAATCAGTACAAGAAAGCTGTTTACTGGACAATTTTCCCTGCATCTCAATGTCAAATGATATTGCATTAAAATGTGAGAACATCACACTCTAAGAAAGGCAGGAGGATCAAAGGGAACCCTCACAGTGAGTGAGTTAAGACAAATTAGCATCTTTTGGTCATGGTTTCCTAGATATAATAATATGGTATTTCAGGGCCATAAGTTGTTTGCCTTGCTTCCTCCCCTTTATTTTACTATTTTAAAAAATGATAATAATTTATTTTTCCATCTTCCCTTGTTCATCTCTTCCCAAAAAACTGAATCACTTTCAATTGATGCAATTAAAGAAGGTAAGTCCCTTGTGTAGGCACTGTTGTTTCAATTTCAGTGGACATCATTAAGTCAATATAAGAAACTGTTCTGAAAAAATAAAACCATCAAATATGAGCACTGTTCTAGTTTTTTTCAATTATCACATTTTTCAAAGATTCACTAAAACAATTGTTTCTGTTTTCTCATTTTTTTTTCCTCCAGATATCTGTCATAATACTTAGATTCTTTCTATTTAATACAGAAACAAGAATTATTCCGGTGTACAAAAGCTGGAAATAAAAATAAAAAACTGCCCTTGCTTTTTCATACACTTTTTCTTCCATTGTTCCCCTTCAGATGAAAGAAAGTAGCTGTATAATACCTGAAGCCAGTGACAAAAGGAGTTGAAAGTGAGGAAAAAGGTATAAATGCAGAAAATGTAGGAACCAAAAACTTATAATAATTTTGTATCAGGAAGTTCTGAATTCAACAATTTATTTCTTTGACATAATAAGCTTGAATTTCAGAATTTTGATTAAATATCTCTGTTGTTTTTTGTTTGTTTGTTTTTTAATGTATATATAAAAGACTGAAAGGAGAAG
Organism: Chrysolophus pictus; assembly: GCA_037305975.1. Lineage (NCBI taxonomy): Eukaryota > Metazoa > Chordata > Aves > Galliformes > Phasianidae > Chrysolophus > Chrysolophus pictus. The sequence goes on along the minus strand of CM074577.1, from coordinate 33,297,322 downwards.
TGTGGAATATTTAAATAAATATTTTTTTCCAGACACCTCTTCCTCATTTCCTTTCATAATGATTTATTACTAATATTGAAAGAATTTCAACAGAAAATTAGTTTTTTTTTTTGTCTCCTCATGCTGTTCTCTGATATTCATGTTCCTCCCAGTATCTTCTAGGATATATTCAGGTATGAGCGTCAGCTATGATGATGTCATTATTCTTAGGGATTTATTATTTGTCCATTAGGGAAAACCTGTAATGAACAGGGAAAAAATGGACTGGTCAGTGAAAAATGCTGTCAAAATGAGGTCAAAAGGGTTTTCCCTACAATGACATTTACCATCAAAATGAGCAAGATCCTGCAAAATTGATGAAAGCAAATAGAAAAATATTTATTTCTTTGACCATGTAAAGGAAAAGTAAAATAAGATCACGATGGGGTTGATGATTCATAGATTAAGCGCAACCTAAATATATCTCTAAAATTAAATGAATACTACCATCCTTGCTGAAAATGGAGATTAAATACTCACCCAAAATGCTAGGACAAGATAGCTACTGGGAATTGGCACAGCTCGGTGGAAACATAACTGAGCAGCTCCAGCAATATGCATCAGAATCAGTGTTTTTCTGAATCAGATTTGACCAGACAATCTGATCTGAATCAGATAATGAAGATCATGATATGGACTTTGGGAATTACCAATTTAAGCAGATGTTTAAATAACTATAAAACCTAGAGCCTGTAGGTAAGCATTTGGACTTGGTAACATAGGAAGGATTCTCTAGTCTCAAATGTCTGTATTCTCTTAAGAAATGTTAGCTTTTCTCATCAGCAGCAACAGTGAGGAATATCTCACCAAATTATTTCTTATTCAATATATATCATTTCTTGCAGACCACCCTACAGTTTTTTTTCAGGATTCTACCATGAGCATCAGATTTGAAATATGGGAAGACCAAAAGGGCAATACAAATTTAACATTATGTTTTCTTCCATGTTTCTGCCCTCATCAACTCATCTATTGGGCCCCCAGCCAGACTTTTTCTTCCTGTTTGTTTGAAGTTCTTCAAGACACTAAATTCCTTCTTGCAATATGTTTTGGGCTATTCAATGCCAGTGCAATACAAACACTGAAATAATAACAGATCTTCAGTTTTACATTCCCTAGTACCAGATTTCACTTCTTTGAACTGCCATTAGTCACTTTTTTTACTTCTACTTTTCAGTTTAAAAGTTTTGAAATTATTGTTTGTTTGTAAGTATTGAAGCAGGCAAGATGACCTTTGATCGTTGACTTTTAAAGTTGTTTCTATAACTCATTGCAATCCATTATCAATTCCAATACCATCAGCACTAAGATTGGTTTCAAATTTCCATTGATTTTAAGGAAAACATAGTGACATGTTGCAGATGTGATTCTCTGTCATAGTACTTCATCTCACTGACATTACTCCAAGAATTTCATTGAGCCATTCCAGATCTACAGTATCATGGAATCATAAAATAGTCTGAGTTGAAAAGGACCACAGTGATCATCTAGTTTCAACCCCCCTGCTATGTGCAGGGCCACCAACCACTAGACCAGGCTACACAGAGCCACATCCAGCCTGGCCTTGAATGCCTCCAGGAATGGGGCATCCACCACCTCTTTGGGCAACCTGTTCTAGTGTGTCACCACCCTGTGTGAAAAACTTCCTCCTAATATCTGACCTAAACCTCCCCTGTCTCATTTTAAAACCATTCCCCCTTGTCCTATTACTGTCCATCCTCATAAACAGCTGTTGTCCCTCCTGTTTATATGCTCCCTTCAAGTACTGGAACGCTGCAATGAGGTCTCCCCAGAATCTTCTTGTCTCTAAGCTAAGGAAGCTCAGTTCCCTCAGCCTTTCTTCATAGGAGAGGTGCTCCAGCCTTCTGATCATCTTACTGGTCCTCCTCTGGACTCATTCCAAGAGCTCTGCATCTTTCTTGTACTTTGGGCTCCAGGCCTGGACGCAGTACTTCAGATGGGGCCTCACAAGAGACAAGTAGAGAGGGTCAATCACCTCTCTCTCCCTGTTGGCCAATCCTCTTTTAATTCAGCCCAGGGTATAGCTGACCTTCTGGGTTGCAAGTGCACACTGCTGGCTCTTGTCCAGCTTCTCGTCTACCAGGACACTCAAGTCTTTCTGTACAGGGCTGCTCTCAAGACGTTCTTTGCCCAGTCTGTATAAATACCAGGGATTACCCCAGCCCAAGTGCAACACCTTGCACTTGATCTTCTTGAACGTCATTAGGTTTACATGGGCCCACTTGTAATAGAAAAAAAAACAGAACACTGTGTTAAACTGTCCACTCCTAGGTGAGGAGCATCCTTTGTTATAGATTTATCTGTAATGGAGATAAAATAGATTGGGCAGTTTTATCTGACAGTGAAGAAAAAAAAAAGCTATTCATAAGGATAACTTTTTTTCAACCCTATTGCTTACAATTAGCACATTCAATAAGCCATTATATATAGCTGAATGTTATATACACAGTTAGAGTAAATAGTATCTACTTTCAAAATTTTACAGCTACTTGTCCTTTGGCCTTATACCCCATAATATGCCTAAGGCAAGAATATATTGCATTATAAGTACATGCCTTAGAGTATGCTATTCTTCAGTAAAATGTGTGTTGTAATGAGATAACACTCTGCCTCTAGTAGTTTACCATATCCTGAAGGTCTACAGTTATCTCATTACAAAGTTCAGTCATGTCTTATTGACTAATTCAGTTATTTTTTTATTTACAAATTTTCAGTATGACTCAACTGCCCATAGAAGAAAAAAAAACACAGAAGAGATATTCAGTGCCAGTGGGTTGGTGTCAAGAGGCTGACTATAAATTTCAATGCTAGTGTCAACCTTTCCACCATTTTTCATGGGAATAGGATATATGCCAATATATTTGTAAGCATTATTTTTGTCTTTCAAGACTTTAAATCCCGACTAATCTACATGTATTAAGAACTGCAATATTTTTCAAATTAAATATGTCCACAACTCAGAAATTTGTCAGAAGAAAAATAGTAGCCGTGGTAGACTGTAATTAAAATTAACCCATAATTCAGGAATCTTCTGCTTTTGCCATCTATACTTTTGTATATACATATACATATACATATATATATATAAATTTTTCTCCAAAACAACAGGGATTATATTCTGAAAAGTAAGTTCCTTAATGACATTTCCTATTATTTCTCAATTTATTTTTTGTGTACTGCCTCTGACAACTGTGGCCATAAGGAAACCACTGGTCTTCGTGACTAGTCAAGAATATTTTGGACTAATAATAATTAAGTAAAATTATAATAATTAAGTAAAAAGATAAAATTAGAGACTGAGTGCCAAAAATATAATTTGGAAGACTTGCATCACAATCGGTGTTTGGGAAGCACCTTTCTCCTCCAACTTTGGAAGTCATAATGAGGTGTCAAAATTCAATGTATCTACCTGTTCATGTTCTTTGATCTAGCATTCACCAAGTGACAGAGTAATTTTCAGTAGTTCGTTCTTCTGCTACATGGGATTTCTTAGGTCTCTCATTCAAGTACTGGGCATGAATGGAGCTTATAATCCAAAAGTCAGACAAAACAAGTGTACTCTGATCATCTGGACAGTGTGGTACCCCAGATCACAGATGAATATCAAGTTGAGTTTTCCATCACACTAATACCAAGGCATAAGAAAGCCAAAATATCCAAGTAAATATCCTCCTATTTATTTCCACGGAAAATACAACAGATACAAAGAGCACAATAACATTATTTGATAGAGCAAACTCTCTGCTACAAAACACTATTTTTCAACACAGTCACCATGGTTAGCTTTGCATTTTCACCAGCGATGAACAAGAGCCTTCATGTTGTGCTTGTAAAAATCTGCATCAGCAGAGGTGATCTACCATTTCTCATGCTAGGACCATGTCAGTGCTAAGAAAACATTGCCCAAACAATTAAAGATTAATTTCTGAACCAATGGAAGTGAGAAGATATCAAATCCAAACTATGTGGTGGATTTGGTAGGACAGTTAAGCCAAGATTGGCAATGTGCTCCATGTTCTTCAAACTAGTATGGCGCCTAGGGTTATCATGTTGCAGGAGAAAGGTTGTCTTCTTTTCTGGCCTGAATCTGGTAGTTTGATCCTTCAGCTTAGTCGTCATTGCAATATAGAAGTCAAAGTCTGTTTGTCTGGGTTCCAGGAAATCCGGAAGGATCACCTTTTTCCTATCTCAAAAGACAGCACACATCACCTTGCCTGCTGAAGGCTGCATCTTGAACTTTTTCTTTGATGGGGAATTCATGTCACCACTCCATGAACTAACATTTTACTCTGGCTCATAGTGGTGACTCCAGATCTCATCACCAGTAATGATGCATTCCAGGAAACTGTCATCTTCAGCCTTGTATTGCTTTTTCTTTTTAGGTCCTGACAAACTTGCAAACTGTGTTCTTTCTGTATGAGCATTCATGGGATCTACTGTGATATTCCAACATTGCCATCAATTTTTCCAATGCATCAAAGCTGATATTCAGTTCTGTACACATTCCGCTGGTCACAATCTGACAATTTGCACAGATGAACTGATCAAGACACATCATCTCGTGGTGTGACAGTTGCACAGGAATACAGAACATGCCTTGTATTTCACGTCACTGTTGCCACTGCTGAAACACAGCACCCACTGTGCTCACATCCACTGTTTGATTTCCATAAATGTTCAGCAAACATGAATGAATGCCAATGAAGCCATTTTTTCTGCAAGGAGGAATTCAATGGCACACCTTTACTTCATATGCACTTCCATGTCCATCATTTTGTCAGACTGCCCCTTTGTTGCCATCTGTTGCACAGCAACAAAATATAGCAGAATACTCGTGGGAAGGTGCAATGTCTACTGCCATACCACCAGCATCTGCCTCTGACATAATGGGGCAATACAGTAAAAAAAGAAAGCACTGCTTTTGGAGCAGCCCTAATATTTTAACCCCATTTACAAAATCACCAATTTCAACTAAACGGAACAAAATTACAATGTTGGATAAAATCTAGTATTTTTGGATGAATAATACTCCGTAATGATTCTATTATTTTATTATAGTAGTTACCTAGATGGAAAGGACATGAAAACTTACTGCTTCTAGCTCTCAGATAAACACTTAATTCAGCAGCCTACAATGCTGTGATCCCCCTGTAGGCATAACAGTGCCGAAATTTATTGTGCAGAGCAGCTTCAACAAGAGACCAGGGAGCACTGACGTTGAAATATCCTACACCTCACCTGTGAAAGTGCTTTCCTAATACATGTACTTTACACCTGTTTTCCTCTTTTTTCCAAATTCCTGTGTAGAAATGGTATATGAATCCAGCTTTGAAGGATCCTGAACACACAGTTTGCAAAGTAAGAAGTTTTTTGCTGCCTCTGTCTTGGAAAAAGATCTCTCACTAAAAATATTCACCAATCATTTTACTTCACAATTGTTCCTGTCTGTTAAAGCTGTGAGGTATTTCTGTGGTGAATCAAATATTTATGGTGCAAAAATTAATAAAGAACAATAAAATAATAAACCTAACACAATGTACTCACTCCCACAGCTACACTGAATGAGCCAGTCATCTAGTGACAGTAGCTTTGCTTGTTAAAGACTGAGTAGTCCTCTACCAATCCCATGCTAAGGGCAATCTTCTCATTCTTATGCTAAGGTTTTGCTTCTTGAGAAAATAATTCTGTATCATACTAATCTGCTTCTTTTTGTGGGAAACCTATACTGAAAAGGGAAGTAACACAGCATGCCAACTGGATGGCTTGGAAGAAGGGGGCTTATTACTCTGCATTTCTGTGAGGCCAAGACAGAGGCCAGCTGAATTTGAGGAATTTCATGATGCTTTTTCCCAATCCTTGGTATGTAAAGTGAGCATCAGCTCCAGCAAAAATCAGCTGACAGGTCTGGGGGGTCTGGCGGGGGGGGAGGGGGAAGTTGGGTGGGGGAAGGAAGAAATGCTCATCTGTTCTACCACCCTTTTTCCTTCAGAAGCAGGGTCCCTGTTTTCACTACACTGCATACACTCAGCTTCCCGTGGGGTCAACCAATGCCTGAAGAGAAAGCATCTTCCCAGAGAGGTTCCACATGGCACTGCTCCTGATGAGGCCCCAGATGCTGCCTAGCTAGGAAGGAGCAGTCCTACCCTACCCCAGGCATCAAAATGTTTCACTACAGCTGAGAAAGTAACACTAGATAAATAACACAGATATGGCACGACTGTCCTACTTGCACTGCAAGAATTCAATCCAATTGTTAGTGGAATTACAGTGGTGTAAAGCCTGCAGAAGTAAGGTAAGAATAAGATCCTTTTCTCTCCTCTACAGACTGATTGTATGAGCATCTGAGCATTTCCCACTAAGTGCTTACTGCCCTCTCCTCACATCTATTCAATTTCAGTGAAAATTCAGCTAGCAGAGTTAATCGCTTACAACCTATGATTCTGATGCAATATGTTGCTCTCATTCAGGAAATCTGAACTGAGTATACAAACTCCCAGGTCCCTTTGACAGTCAATAACTTGCTATTTTAGTGCAATGAGCACATTAGCCCTGAACAGCTTGAGACTGCATTCTCCACTGATCAGATAAACAATTTGTGAGATATTTTATTACAAAATGATGCACCAACTTAGCCATCTTTTCATCAATGATGTGCTTAAATTGGATGTGAAATGCCAAGAAAGTTCCCTCCCCAGGGTGCCATCAGTGAGAAATGTAAAGCAGAGGCTTTCAGTTAATGTGGTTCATGTAGTGGAGTTTTATCTTTCAGTCAAATCAAATTTAAGTCAGCTGGTAATACATGTTTGACCTCCCATTATCTAAGGCTATAAATTGCATTGTAGTGGTTTGTTAATCTGACCTTAAATCATCCAGAAATATCTATACCTCTTTTATGAATTGTGGGACTTCTTCATTTTCTTATGAGTCCAGAGTACAGCTGACTGCATCTCTAGCTTCTTGTCCCTCCCCACTCAAAAACTTTTATTTGTCAGATATAAAATGCAGTATTGTTTCTAAATTCAATTAAGTATAGAAATACACAATTTTATCTTCTTTACTCCAGAGGATAGCAAAGATATTCTCAAGAATTCCCCTTAAGATCTCTAACTCACAAGAGAAGAATTGGAAAATGAACTGCGTAGCCTTTGAGATCTTTTATTTAAAAATAAAAATATAATCCCATGCCAGCACATTTACTGAGACAAATGTAATTAAGAGAACAGAGGTCCTATTTACTGTCACAGCCACCTTGTGTTGCACTTCCAAATAGTTTGGCCACAAAATTTTGGCATGCTATGAACTATCATTAATTGTATATAATGATGTATGGCATAAGTAATTTTTTTTCAGCTTTCCTCACCACCACTTCTGGAAAAGAAAGGAAGACAGTCCAAAAAAGGGAAAGAAAATTTCTTAGTACTTTCGTAAGAAAAAGTTCTAGAGCCACAAAACATGAGACTATGAGAAATATCTCAAAGCAAAAAACATGAAAAAATAACTCTCAGTTATTTGCATTCCTCAGCACTTTTAAAATTTCTTCTGTGATAATGACATTTGATACCTTTTAAAAACCTTTTACAAGTACTTTTGCTTGTAGCCTATAGCACACAAGTTCCAGGCAGAGGACCCAGAAAAGATATGATCTGGTGCATTAGTCATTCGTAATGGGCCTAAGGAAAGATTCACCACAATGTTAAGGGACTAAGGGTTCAGCTTCATCCAAAGGCTGAAACAGGACACAAATTGCTCACATTTTAAAAGTTATGAGATGTGAATGTCTGTGAATGTCCCTTCTGACCTCAGTTAACATATTACCAAGCCCTATTTCAGTCTCATATGCCACTTTCATGTACCCATAAAAACCAATATGACACTATTTCTCATTGTACAGATTCCCTACCAAAGCACTTGAAAGGTATGGTCCTGGAGAGCTATCCATAATACCAGCATTTACTTAAATATTAAAAGCACATTTCTGATAAGTATATAAATAGAATGACTACTTCTTTAATTTTGGCTACTTATGTAAACCTGTTTTAAAGTATAAGCTTTCTGTTTGGCATTCACAAAAAAAAAAAGGAAAGAAGGAAATTCAACTGACAAATATACCAAAAAAGGATCCAGTCCCACTAAATGCAGGAGAAAAAAAGAAAAAAAACAAAAAAACAAAAACAAAAACACAGAAACTGAAGCCACCAGCATGACTTTGTTTTCACGAATAAGAAAAATAAGAATTTTTCATCCTCAAGATGACATCTTCTTCTTCTGTTTGAATATATTATGTTTGTGTGTATGGAAAAGCATTCTTGTTTGTCTTGTAAAATGAACTGTGGTTTACATTTCAAAACATCTTGCAAATTTATTATGGGTCAGTATTCAAAGATTACATAAAGCATTAGAATGGTTACAAAGCTATTTCATCTAGGATATTCTCAAAAGTCAGAACAGCTGACTTATGGAAATCTTGCAGGGTTTTTTCCTCATTATTAGCTTTTGTATTTATTATCATCGAAAGCGATCTTATTTTTACCTAGATACTTTGTTTTTGCTATGTTTTTGCTATGTACTTTCAAATTTCACAGGACTGTCCTTCAACCAAACTGTTCAAAATCTCTATACACTCAAGACCACAATCATCAGAGCTATTTGAAAAATTATATTACAGGCAAGAACAGACAAGAATTCATTATTTTGTAGGTTATGAAAGAGTCAGACACTTATTGTCATTCTTGTAGGAGAGGGAGTTTGTGATAATAAAAGGCAAATAATACCCACCGATATCAATTATGCGGTCAAAACCTGGGGTTGGATGGTTGTTTTTTTTTTATAAAAATGTGAAAATTGACATCCACAAATTTTTACTGCTTTGCAATTGTCACTTACATTTACACATTTACAGATTCAGTCTGATTTGGACATTTTTTATTTGGTCCCAAATAAAATTAGAAATACTGTTATTTACTCGTGAACAAAATAAAGCATGAGCATTTAAAACTTCAAAGGTTGAGTGCTCACATGATCTTAATAACAATTTGAGTCCTGCACAAAGACAGGACAGGAAGTATAAGGTTGAGGAGAATCTTTCTAAATAATTAAACTGGTACCAGTGATCAAATTTACAAATGAAAGAATGAAAAAAAAAAAAACCTGCACTTTTCAACAACTTTATTCTAAGTCTATTCTGAATGTTTCCAGTTTATCAAAATAATTTATTAGCTAACTGAAAACACTACCTTCTTTTGAACAACAATAACAGTAAATCCTAATTATGAAGACTTTACGTTCCTACTCAAAGATTATAAATGATAAATCAAGTTAATATTTTCAAGTTTTTTTTCATTTCAAGAAGTGCTCAGATATTTTTCCTCTCGAAGTTTGACTGTTTTTATTTTCTCAGATTATTTTCTTCTTGCATTCCAGTTTCAAACTTGTCAAGGCTTTTCAGTGTTTTGATCCTGTGATACAGAGAATAATGTGTAGCTGGAAGCACAACTACACCGAAGTCAGTCCACAGTTTAAGATAAATAACGACTTTGAATAATACGGCATAGCATGTGATAAGACTGCCACACATTACCTACTAAACTAGTAGCCATGGGACTCATAGTGACACAGTTCATTCCAGCCACACATCCACTTGCTCAGAAGCGACCTGTGGTTTGGTTTGCTGTTAGTTCACAAAACCTAGTCCAGACAGCGCACCCTGGCCTATTCTTAGCCTGACTTGCTCTCCTCCCTTTTTGTAAGGCAGATTAGTTTCTTAGCCTCTCACTAAGGGAAGGGAACTGTAATTTTCCCTTCATAAACTCGCTCAGTTGCAGACATCAGACCCTTGCTCAATATTACTGTGTTCTAAACTCTCCTAATATTATTGTGACCTAAACTCTTATATTAGCTAAACAGCTCAGCTACTGCACTAACATGTGACCAAATCCAATGGGAAAATAATTTAAACAGAAATATCAAATGACAACTAGAAACTGTGAGAAAACATTTTACTACCATTCTGGACCTGGTCCTTGGTAACCCGGCTCTAGGTATCTCATGGGACCGGACCAGATGACCTCCAGATGTCTCTTCCAAACTCAACGATTGTGTGATTCTGTGAAAAACATTACCTGAAGTAACCAAAAAATGCATCTACTGGATAAAAATACAGCAGCAGGTATGATAGTACCTATGGAAGCACTGCTGACAATTAAAGAAATAAAAAGCTGTCAGTAAATACAAATCGGAGTGTAGGAACTGTTGAAAACTGATAAGAGAAGGGAAGCAAAACAGCTCTATCATTGTGCCAGAGCAGAGGACCCATTAAAGGGATATTTTTCCAAAACTAAGACTCTCACAAAATTGCAAGCCTCTAGAAAATTATAGCTCAGTATCTGGAGAAAGGATGGATAAAAACATTGTATGATGGTGAATAAATACTCTGCACACCAGCATACATGAGCAATATGTTAAAAAAGAGCTGCTAAAACTACAAATCTCATTTCAACAAGTCTGTAAATAATTGATTTCAGATGTGTAAAAGAGCTGATTAAGGATCTATTTAGATCATTGTGTGCATTGAGTTGCATTCATGTTCCAAAGAATAGAGGAAAATCAAATAAAAGAAATAATACTAAGTTCTGATGGTATCTTAACAAAGTTCACAGAGAGTAGAAAAAGTAAATATACCCGTGGCTAGATTCTTAAGAAAAGAGTTTTACTGTGATAATAAAATTTATGTTGATGAGTATGAATCTTTTGAAAGTTAAATATTTTAATGATTTGACATCTTTTTTTACAAAAATGCATCAATTAATAAAGGTAATAAGGTCAATGAAATATACATATGCAAGAGAATGTACTTTGACACTAATGTGATTATTTCTGGATTGCTAGGAACTAGCTGTATGTCCAACTGAATAAACTGGTTATTCTGAGAAGTACCACCAAAATATATGAATTCCAGAAACACACATCTGGCGAATAAATAAATCCAGCCTCACTGTAGTTTCACAGCAATGTTTAGTTTTGCTTTGAAGTTATGTATGAAACCCTAAGCTCCAGAGGGGCTTGTTCTTTCACCTCCAGATCTAATCCTATTCCAACTTCAAACTGTCTGCAAACCTACTGCCTTCTAAAAACAGCAGAAGATGAGGGAGTTGTTTTTTCTCTGTGTCAAATGGAAGAAAACGGGAAAAAAAGATAAAGCCATGAAGTTCTCCTTTCTTTCTCTTGTCCCATCACTGGTCAAAGTGAGGGGGAAAAAAAAACAAAGCAAAACATGACTACAGGACTTTTTCCATGCAGAGCTGAAGGAAGCTTGAATCTTCTGACATTCTTAAGAAAAACTGAATTAGAGCAGCAGCATCAGGGAATAACACTGCTCCTCCATCTCTACTTTCTCCCTCTATTGCAACTTTTATTGTCCCACTGCCAAACCTTTCTGAATCCCTGCAGGAAAGACAAGAGTAGTGCAAGGTCAGGGCATGGTTTCCAACACAATATTTCTCACATTTTCAACTTGAATCCTTTCCTTTGATGTAGTCTAGCCAGAGGCAGGCCTCCAAACCACACTGTCTACTAACTGCTGAAACAGCCTCCTCCTTCATTTCTCTAACTATACCATTACATTTATTCATATTTTCCGCTATCTGAGTTAACAAATTATTTTGTCTTTCTCATTAGATTTCATTCTACTATCCCGCTCTAGCTATTAGATAGTAGATTTTACTTCACTGTCAAATTCCATCTTTGGTCTTTCAAACCCTGCAGCCACACGCATACACATGCACATTTCTCTATCAAGCACTTGTCATTTCCTCATTGCTGCTTCTCACCAGTAATAAAACCTTCACAAAATCCTCCTTTGCAATTTTCCTTCAAATATATTTCTCTCGTGATGTCTACAGATAATGGCAGTTCCCAGTGGCAAAAGGAGGAGTAATCTGAAATTGCCGAGGTGGTTTGCAGGGAAAGAAAGTCAACAAGCAGAAGTCATAACATGAGAATGTTCTTCTCCAAGAATAATGCGGTTCAAATATGCTGTAGCCACATAAGACACAGGTTTAATAAACTTAGTCAACTTATTTTCCTTTAGTGCCCTTGTGTAAAATTGGCTTCTGTTTGCATTACTGAGTTCGCACTTGTCAACAGACTCAGCACACTTACTGCAGCCTTTAGTTGCATCTATTCTGAAATACTGTCTCTGAACTTTACCTTTTTTTACATGTTCACAGTGTTTAGGACAATATCAAGCTGATCTTCTACTGCGATTCTTAAATACAATCTTGATATAATTGGTTAAGAGAAACAGTAGTAATGAAGCTGCATTTTTAATGAGCAACAAGCTCAAATTTATGCTCGGTTTAAATCCTATGATGATTATTGACCGTATGATTCTTCCAGTATACAGTACATTGCAGGTGAATTAAGTCCATGGAGATTTACTCTCTGTCACTGAGATACCCTACAAGTACAGTTTAAATGTAAATCTAAATTTGGTTCATTGGTTCTAGTTTGTTTTTATTTCAAACATAATAGAGCATAAACCTGATCATACGACTCAGATAATATCATTGTTCACTTTATAGCCATGGCTCACCGTCACACTGGACAAGATCACATAGGGGATAAGGTCACAGAAACTCTCTGTGTGTCTTCTACCCTCTGATGTTATCAGGTACTCAACCCTAAAGCAAGAGAAACACACTGATAAAAATAGGAGAAAGGGAACTGTGATAATAAATCAACTCAACTGCAGAGAAAGTGCCAGGGAAAACAATATTGATTTTTTTTTTTTTTTTACAAGTCAGTGGACAGATATGTCAGACAAAAGAATAGAGATGTCAAAACCCACAGAATCAAACAACACTAATATTAAGAGAAAAACAACTTTACTACCTACAAAATGCTAGAATGTGTACATAGTGATGTTTATCAGAAAGAGGAATGGTATTTTATCATACTCAGAATATTTAAAAGGAATATACACTCTATATTTAACAGCCACTGTTTGCCCCTCATTGTTTTTACAGTAAAACCTCTTAGTAGGGTCAGGCAGAAGCACAGTCAGAGTCCACTGCAAAAGAAAGGCACCTCTAGCCCAGTGAACAAAAGATGCTTCACTCCTCACCTAAGGGAGGTGACTCACTGGTCATCATCAGTGACCATGTAGTTACCTCCCCAGGTGGTAGCAAAGTATCTTGTTTCTCTTTAGTGTCTTAGAGCTTTCTTTCCAAAATCGCCATGCTATGTTCCAGCTCAGGGATTGGTCAGCAAAAGTCAAGCAGACAAAACCACACTGAAGAGAAAAGACATTTAAATTATATTAAACTAAGGAAATGAAGTGTTAAAATCATATAGCCAATTATTTAAAAAATGCTAGATGACATCATAAAGTTGAATATGCTCACTGAGGATCATAAGAAAACAATAGTTGTACAAAATGTCAGATATAAGAATAGAAATATCTAGTAGTTCAGAAAAATTCTTTGTCTGCTCTCTAGCACTTGCCTTTAATAAATTAAGATAAACTAAGGTCAGGAAGAACATTACTTCATTTATTGTGTTCTGTGTAACAGAAGCCTTTAGATTTCATTCAGTTCCCTTTACTTGTAGTTCCAAAACCTGTTTGCTAAATCAATCATTTCGGAAAGACATCAGTATTGATTTGAAGACCTCATAAGGTGTAGAAATCATCTATTCCACTGCTAATCTATGTAAATCTTTCTGCACCCTCACTGTTAAAAATTAGGCTTAATTTCTTATTCAAATTCATATGCCTTTAACTTTCTGCCATTAATCTTTTCTCTCTTAAATTACAGAGCACATAATTTTTTCATCTTGAAGGTATTTGGGCATTATAACTGTGTCACATTTGAGTCTTCTTAGAAAAATTAGTAGATTGAATTCCTTAGAACTCCCATCATAACTCACTTTCCTCAGCACACAAGCTATTTTTGTGACTTCTTACTTCAACGCTTCCAATTCTTTCTAACTTCACAACTACTAGTATTGTTTCTTATGTGACCTAGGGTGCGCCTGAGACTGTCTAGAGATAGGATGATGTCACCTCCCCAGTTCATGAGACTTAACTCATTTTGTTTTACAGCCAGTATGGCACAGGATATACCAATTGTTAGAAGTCACAGTACACATGCCAAATCAAGACACTTGAAAAATATTATCCTTCAACAACTTTTGACATACTTTTATATGCCATTTTCATTTTCTTTCTGATACCTAACAGTTCCCCTACAAGCTTTGAGTGAAGTGAAGCAACTCCCTGTAGAATTTTGTTTTTTTTTTCATAGGGTGGTGAACTGGTCCTAACACTGAATCAGAACTTTTTTGTGCTGTCCCTACACAGCAGAGCTCAGCGCTGCCCTTCCACTTGCTGTGAGGAGTTGCAGCCACTATGAGGCCTCCCCTCAGCTCCTCTGCTCTGCATTGAACAAACCAAGGGACCTCAGCTGCTCCTCATGCTCACCAGTCCTTTCTCTGCCTTTTTCTTTCTTTCTCTTTTTTTTTTTTTTTTTTTGCCATCCTTTGGGCATACTAATATTTATTATATTCTTATACCACGGGGTCCAAAACTGCACAGAGTACTAGAGTGGTAGTGCTGAGTATAGCAGGACAATCGCTTCTTTCAACCAGTTAGCTATTCTGTGCTTAGTGTACACCAGGATATGACTGACCCTTCCAGCCACTAGCTCACACTGAGCTTATCATCAGCCAAAATCCCCAGATCCCCCTCTGCAGGGCTGCGCACAAGTCACTTGTCCCCCATCCTAGGACTACACAGTTCCAGGTGCAGAATCCAGCAGCAGTTCTTGTTAAATTTCATATAGTTGGTAACTGCCCAACAGCCTAACCTATAGAAATCTCTCTGTAAAGCCTCTCTGCTCTCAAGGTAGAGGTGTCTTCTTCTCTCTTAGTATTGTCTGCAAATTCATGTGTGCACTGGTTTGTTTTGCTCATGAGACCTGACAAATACAAAATGAGATGTTTCTGTGTATGTATGAGCTGTACAATACACGGAATTTTGAATTTAAACCCATCACTGCAAGCCTAGGGAGTCTTGGACAAATATCACCAAGAGCTCTAACATTGTATTAATTTTACTTATCTATCTGTTTAAAGACATTCCCTTGGAACTAAAACCCTTAGACCCAAATAAAAGTCCTACTTACTATGTTAGCAAGAGATTGTCTTCCCTATTACTCTTTCCCTAGAAATCTCTTTTCCACCCTGCCATGTGATGATGAAAGTGAGTTCTTTCTTTTACTTTTCCATAAAACATTAGTAGAATTTTTTTTTCTTTTTTCTTTTTTTTTTTAACAACAAAACAAATCCCTGATGGTTCTTTAAGAAAAAGAAAAGCCTCAACTGCGTAGGCCAGCTGCAAGTCTTTTATCTGAGAAGTTCATAACACTTGTCTTGTTAGAAACAAGTTCAAATTAAATACATATTCAAACCACTTGAAAAAAAAATCACAGTATACTTAATTATTTCAATGCTTTATTTTCCATATTAAATATGTGATTAACAACATGAGTGGCCATACAGAGTACCTTGCTAGGGACTGAATTTTTATTTTTCTCCTGAACCAGGCTACTCTGTATTCCCTGAACTCAGATTCAGACAGGAATACTGAATGCTTGTTCCTTTACATCTCCACTCCTTCCTTCTGAGTCTCTTACCTTGCCCACTTTTCCCCATTGGCTGATATGACATCAATATTCAACACTGCATGGCAGAGGACCAAAATATATATCACAAATTTCTTTTGCTCAGTCCATGCAGCTATTTGTCTGTTTAAAGCTAAGTTATTCTTATGAAAATGTGAGTCAAATACAGCATGCCTGTTGGCATTTTTTCTTCACATCAGCACATCTCACAAGACTAACAGGGCTCATCCATCATTCTCACTAACCACAGACTGAGGTGAAAAGTCAGGAGTCAGGGTTTGGAGAAAGCCAACTGTAAGGGGACAGAAGGCATACTGAGAGGGGAAAGATTGTATCTGTTATCTAACGGTAACAGTGACTGACAGTGTTTTTTGATATTATATGACAATTATCCATATATTTAATATTTTCCTTTTGTTCTCCACAGTTGTATGATAAAATAGTAACTACTGAAAGTCTTGAAAGATTTTTAGGACTTCTGCCATGTGTACAGTGTGTAGCATCTGCTTTTTCTTTGGATCCTGTAGTGAGGGAGGCTCACAATTTTAAATTCCAGGTTCAGTCATTTTGCACTACTGAGATGTTTTTCTCCTCCAGAGAATTCAAAATATGGGTGAAAGAAAGGCAGATGGCCTTGACACTGTTAGATGTTCCTTACAACACCATCCTGTAGAGACCTTATAACAAAAACCATCACCACATTAGAGAAAGCTTTAAACAGTAAGTCTCCCTAATCAGAGTTTCTCTTTCATTCCCACCTATCCAAGCAAAAATATTGGCCACAGTATTTCCAATTTCCATGATGTTATTCTAAATCTCTTACCTTAAGGTATGGCTCCCTCGTCAATACGTCATTCCAGTTTTTCAAGTTGAGCTTGAGATTTAAAAAAAAATCAAGAGCAAAAAAAAGGCTGTATGTATAGGATTACTACAGAAAGAGGAAGATGTCTCAGTAGGGCTGCTAAACAAAAGCAGGTCCTTTTACCTGAAATGCACTGTGTTTTGAAAGCACAACACAGTAATATGAAAACAATCTCTGAAGTGAGATCATATTTCTCCCACAATGCAAAGTGCAAGTTAAAGGGGCACTAGTCTCAGACGGTATTTTTAAGGCAAATCTACCCAATAAAATACACATAGCATAACCTGGATTCAAAGGCAGCAGTCTCCAGCTCTTAAACTTGTGACCTAAGGTAAGGGCAGAAATATGGTCTGTGGCTGTCTTTTGGGGATGCAAAGATGAAGTCTAAAATTTAAAATGGAGAGAGAAAGCATTCCTTACAGGAAAGTAGCCAGGGAGTTTAATGTCTGAGGGGATCTTTCAATCATTCATTCTGACTTAACATAACAAGCATTATGGATTTTTCAACTATCCTATGCTGCACTGCAAATCTTGCACTTGGCCCAAAAATTTTAGAAACATTTGCCCCAGATCATAAGATCCATCGGGTACAGTTGAAGTATATTTCAGTGCTTGACCACTCTCCTTGTGTGGCATCATCTCCTAAGGATGTTACTCGTTATGCCTATCCAGATCTCTCCAAGAGCCACCAGTGTTTTTTCACCTTAAAAATGCTTACATGTAGTAATCAAGTTGCCATAATCTTTTGTTTTCCCTTCTTTCATATCATCAGCTGGAGTTTTCTAAGCATGCCCTTGGAAAGACTTTACATTATTTTTGCAGCTCATTTACACCAACTGATTTACACCATGACCCTGCCTTTAAAGTATGACCATAACTAAACTGTGAGGAACAGAACTCCATTCAGCTTTTCAACATCTGTCTCACTGACTTGGTTTAAAGAAGTAGAAATCACCCTTTTTCTCCTACTCATTGATTCTGTGTTCATACCTAAGCATAACATTTTGACAGTGAATCAGTATTTATGAATGAAAAAATTGCTGTTTTTATTCTGCTGGGCCCCAGCATACAGCTAAAAATTGTCACTTATACTGTGAACATCAAAAATTTTACACTCCCTTTGTTATTATCCTCATCCAAAATTAATTGGAATTACAGAGCCCAGGAAGTATAGGGAAGTATATAGAGCAAAAAGTGCCAGTATTTCTCTGAGTGTTTCACTCAGCATTTTACATACTTGCCTTTATTTCCATGAGAAGATAAGTATCTAATCTTTCAAAAAGTTACATGCTGTTTTATTCTATTATTGTTTCAAGTGGGATTTATTATTGTAGCACCAGCAAGTCATTCATCTTAGATACACACACTGGGAAAAGAGCATACAAAAAACAAAGAGCAACTTAAGGATTTTAGCCTTTAATGGGACATTCTTTTTCTGTGCCCAGTTCCAGAAGACTTAAACTAATCAACCAACACATTTAACTCCCAGAAGGCACCAAAAGAAAGGCCCATATGAAAAAGTACTCAACTGCTGAAGGAGCCACTTCGTATAACTATTAATCCCCAAGAAGGATGGCAGAGCTTACACTAAGAGTGAAATATGTGCAATTGAGAGCGCTACCCATTTCATTATTGACTGCTGAATGACCCAACACTGCAACCTGCTGCAAGGAAGCAATGATTCTTTTTTTCTCCTTTGCCTGTTTCTTTACATTGATACTCTGGGTCTTTGATGTTAGCACCATAGCCAGACTGCCCTTTTATAAGAGTTTCCACTTCTTGTTTTGGAACACAAGTTAGGTCAAGGCTATTTTAGACTATTTATTTTGAGAACAGGGAACTGGAGTTAAAAAATAAAAATACTCATCTTCTGTTTAGAATTTTTTTATTTGCAATTTTATAATACATACGAACATTTTGTACCATCAAAATCAGTATCAGTCTCACCTGTCAATTTAAACTCTCCCAGACTGAGAATTACTGAGAATACAGACTTTCTTCTTCTGAGAAAGGCTATTTATTAGGCAGGCATAGCAAAGTTAATGCCTGTTTTTCTAGTGTTAGTCAAAGGAGTGTTGGTTTATTTTTTCCCCTTGTTAAAGTCATTTTAGTTACAGAAGCTGATGAGGCATGCTCAGGGGACATCTGGTCATTTCTGACTCTTCAGGGAGCTTAAAGCTGCCCAGAGAGTAAAACCCTGCACTGATGAGACAAAATGTTTAAAATAAAAGCAGAAATATTAACATAGGAAATAGTTCAAAGCTTCTTCCTTCTTTTATCTGAAAAAGTTGCCATTTTCTTTTGATCATCAAACAGAAATCCTATGTTCATCCATATCATTTAATGCTAATCCCTGCAAATGAATGGATTTTTTTCAGCTTTTGCATTACGTAAGTACAGTATTCTGTTAAAATATGCTGAGAGTCTTCAGTTTCTCCCTACTCTCAATTACTTACTCATCTCTGTTTATAATATAGAGCTGTTCAGATGACTCAAGATGCTTCTAGTACACTCTATTTTAGCGCTTTTGAAAAAATTACCAGGTACTTATCTATCTAACATTTTCATTGGTATGTTCTTTAATGAAGAGTGCAGGTAGCAGGTTAATTATGTGCATAGTGAATACAAGTACTTTTGAGGAAAAAATAATTTGAAAAAATCTGTTTGGCATTTGAGTTAATAAAATCCATATATAAAAGTGGGTTTATGATGTAATTTTTTCACATAAATAATATAAAGATGCTCTCTTCAACTCAATTTTAGATTTAAAACATCTTGTTTGGGTAACTGAGATATCATATTTTCCACCTAAGGTACTATCTCAGCTGTACTTCTGTTTCTCTTACTAGATACCACAATGACTCTAGTCAGAGTATTTATTTCCCAACAAACACAGAACATATTCTTCAGCTCCATAGATTTGCTTAAAGAAGGAATTATTGTTCTTCTAAGTCCAGATCACTGACTAGTCCTGTGTTATGCTGGATTCTGTTAACTTGCTTCAAGTAGAGCCTAAAGAAGTTGGCCCTTCACTCCCAGAGGCTATGGGCTAAGACTCAGCATTAGAAAGCAGAAAGATCAGATATACAGAGGAGGCAGAGTCTATATCACACTCAGACATATCAAAGTTAAACCAGTTTCTGGTGGACTGTAGAGCTTAATCATTCTTTCTGATAAGGTATATGGGATTCAAGTAAAAGAAGCACATACTTCTGTAAAAGATCTTCATTGTCAAATCCACATACAAATGACATACCTTCCACCATTTCAGAGGAGATAGTGAGGTTCCTGGTTTGTCACAAATTTGCTTTTGTATGATTACAATTTGTTTTTGCATGATTGCTTCTGATTCCTTCTCCAAGAAATTAAAAGTTCACAGATCTTTAGGGGCAAAGATCCAGTGTCAAATGAGTATTACATGACATTATGTCGAAGTTCTTAAAATGCACTGAAATAGCATTTCATGGCTAAATTCTATTTAGCAATCCGATGCTGAAAAAACTTTCTGTTCCTGTGAAGTGCTCCTGTGGCTACTTCACATATTTCCAAGTCCTTTTCCAAGATGCATTCTCTCTTAATAGTTTTCAGTACCACTAAATATCCTTTTTGATTTGGCAAATGATGTCTATGTACCACTCCCGTGCATTCTGTGACATTTCATTACTGCTTTTAGTTGGTAGTTAGCAGTTATGTTTTGCAGTGACAAGTAAAGTCAGCAATGTCCAGCTGGATATATCAGTTAAATGAAATTATATAACAACTAAATACACTTTTTATCTCAGCATTTGAACACCCTCTTCAGCTGACAGATACGGTTAGTGGGATCACTTCATATGTGAAGCTGTCTCTATACAGCTGTCAATCATATACTTCATCAGGTTTCAGAGACTGTTCTCTTAACTTTTTGATAAAGCTCAGCCTAGATTTTTTTATGCTACATTCCATTTAATACATGTAACCCAATGCATCACCTTTTTAACAAAAAAAAAAAAAAGAGAGAGAGAGAGAGAGAGATGGAGACATTTCTGTTAATGATGGTTCTGTTAAAAATTTTGGTTTTATTTACACATTATTTTTTGCCAAGGAAGTTCTTGAATTTCTGGATCTATCACAGAATGCATTAAGTAATTTTAAGTACTCTGTATCTGATCTTATAGAACCCCAAACATTTTTAAATACTCTTATCTGATAATAAAATCATACATAATAAAACAGTATCAAACTCTACTTTGGTCTACTCTGTATCTCTTTATTATAGAGGATTAAATATTGAACATTTTAAATAAAAGAAAGATGAGAAAGAAGTATTCTTCTTATCATAATTTAACATTAATATTTCATTAAAGTCCAGATGTGACATATTATTAAATAGTGACATTTTTTTCAGGAGCATTACTTCATATCACTTCATTTTCAAATGGCAAAACTAAAAATATTCTTTTTTTTTTTTTTTTTTGGCGTGGAAAAATTACATTTAGAAACAACAAAAAGAAATAAAAGAAAAATCAAAGGATTCTCTATTTCCACGGCTTTTTATAAACTGTATAAAACTAAATCATGGTCAAATCATATTGTTGACATTTCTGGATTATTCACAGTTTCCAAACTTTTTAGCTATTATCAGGATCATATCAGGCATTATCAACATCAATTCATTAAAAAAAATAAATAAATAAAAGACTGCTTTAGTAATTTGATCTTCTTCTATGACAAGATGGATAGAGGGCAGGCAGTGGACATAATCTTTCTGGATATTAGTAAGGCCTTTGATACTGACCCACATAACATCCTTCTGGAAAAACTGTCCTATTTTGAGATTAACAGGTTCATGCTATGGTGGGTGATAAACTGGCTCAAAGATAGAGTTCAAAGGGCTGTAGTACATGCTTGCCACGGCAGCGTGTGCTCCCTACATGTCTCATCTTCAGCATTATAGTAAGGCTTCTAGTTTTGGCATTTTATTTATTAGCTTCAATTCCAATTTTATTGTATTATATTGTGTTATCTCACATTCTGCTATCGTATTTTGTAAATTAGTTTTCTCCCTTAGTTCGTTGCTGCTGTTCTGTTTTATGCCCATCTCCCTGCCTTTTACTTTTTCTCCTTCCCCCCTCTCCCAGCTGAGATACGTGACTCCTCCTGCCCCATTAGTCATGGAATCAGGCCAAACCAGCCCATAAACCTTTGACATTTTCTACATCTGGCTGGTGACTGGTCCCTAGTAGTGTTCCCCAGGGCTAGCTTCTAGAGTCAGTTCTGCTCCACATTTTTATGAAAGATCTGGATGCAGGAGTGGAATGCATCCTCAACAAGCTTTTTTTTAAGACAATAAACTGGTAGGCTTTGAAGATAGGTCTGGATAAACTGGAGCATTTTGCCATCAGCAACAGCATGAAATTCAACAAAGATAAATTCTGTGTGCTGCAATTGGGACAGAGTAATGCTGGACACAGACATGGACTAGAAAATGAGTGACTGGAGAGCAGCTCAGCAGAGAGGGAGCTGGGATTGCTGTCGCCAGTAATCTCAGCATGAGCTAGCAGTGTGTCCTGGCTGGCAAGAGGAAAAACTGTTTTTAGGGTGCATCAAACAGAATAAATGGGGGATCAAAAGGCAATTCTCCCACTATATTTAGTTTTGATTCAGCCTCACCTTGAGTATTACGTGCAGTTCTGGGCTCCACAGCATAAGAAGGATGCTAAGATGCCTGAAATTGTCCACTGGAGAGAAACAAAGCTCGTAAAAGGGCTGGAAGGCATGTCCTGTGAGGAGAGGATGAGGCCTCTTTGGTTTTACAGTTTGGAGAAGATGAGGCTGAGAGTCAGCCTCATTGCTCTCTGCAACTCCTTGAGGTGGGAAAGTGCAGAGGGAGTTGCCATACTCTTTTCCCTGGTCTCTGATGTCAGAATGCCTAAGAGTGGCCCAAAGGTGTGCCAGAAGAAATTCAGATTGATCAAACACAGGAACAACCTACCTACTGAGGTGGTTGATTCCTCATTTTCATCAGTATTCAAGAGGCATTTGGACAATACTCTTAATAATATATTTTAAGTTTTGGTTAGCCCTGCAGTGTCAGGCTGTTGGACTAGATGACCTCAGAAGGTCCCTTCCAAATGAATTATTCTCTTCCTTCCCTCCTCTCCCCTCCTCTCCACTCTATTATTTATTTACTTACTGAATGAGAAAAACACAGGAAGTCAATCATTCATTCAACAGTTTGGGTTTGTTTTTTTTTTCAAATACATAAAAATTTAAAAGAAAATCATCTATCATGCCTTTATTTCTCTCTGGATTGCTGAACAATTTGCCTCCCATAGTTAAAGACATTGCAACTGTCTTTTCCACAGGCTTTTCAGGAGTGTAAGCAGCATCTGTACTGATGGCTCAGCATTTCAAAGGCAGAGCTTTCTAGTTTAAAGTTTGTATTAATGTTCTGTTGAAATGCTCTTTGTCTACTGAGTTGCATGCCAATCATGACTCCAGCACTTAATTGTTGTGTTATGTTCTAAGATCAGGGACTATTCCAAACATTAGAATTGTATTAAGTTGTATCTCCAATTTCGTTTATTTGAAGTACTTTATAGTTTTTATGTGCTTTCTTCATCCTAAGGATTTTTCTTAATAACTTAAGCTTGACAGTTAATAACGCAGCAATCACTTGCATTACTTTTACTGCATGGTATAGGAAAAACAAGTGACCTCTGGAGTCTGTAGTATTTTGCTGAGCTATCTGCACACAGTGAAAGAGAAATAGCTCATTCACTCATGCACACACACATACACACGCAGAAAAGAATCAGCAAGACAGGTACTGTCATATAGACACAGTGCAGACAAGAACGAGATTAGTGACGATATGTTTATCATCCCTGGACACAAGGGATGTTCAGTTCACATCTTAACAGTTATACCTCTGGTGACCAATAGCTTTTGCAAAGAACATGATGACTTAC
Organism: Chrysolophus pictus; assembly: GCA_037305975.1. Classification (NCBI taxonomy): domain Eukaryota; kingdom Metazoa; phylum Chordata; class Aves; order Galliformes; family Phasianidae; genus Chrysolophus; species Chrysolophus pictus. The sequence continues at coordinate 33,273,770 of CM074577.1, read as the reverse complement.
TTGTCTTGCTTGGTGGAAACAAATGCCATTTAGGGATTTTTAGGACATCCTGTGAAATCAGAAAATGAAGTCCTGAATATCTATACAAAAGACAGTGAAAAATATTTCAGGCTCTGGGACAATTTTTTTTCTTTAGGAAAAAACATTTACTTGTTTCTCCTGTAACTCGACCACGAAGCCAAAAACTCTCAACTCCCTCTATCAGGCACTGTTCACACACTTGCATATATCCTTGGCACACAAAAGCTCATAGGATATAAGCATATGCAATGGTGTGCTAAAGAAAAAAGAAAAATTGGCAAAGAGAAGATGGAAAGAAAGTGCAACTACTCATTGTTATTTTCAAACACTTCCTATCTTATAGGAAGATAGAAAGCATTTATTAGTAGACAAACTGAAGAGAATAGGGAGAATGTTTTTCATCCCATTACATTTGCTTATTCAAGTGAAAAAAAAGAAATATTCATGTGGATAAAAACACAAGTATCATCACAGTAATCACTGTAATCACATGCCCTTCACTTTCTATATTACTTAAACACAAAGTAGAAAATTAAGTTTAGCTACTTTTGCTCACTATAACTACATTAAACAAAGCACAAGTTGCAAATTAAGTAGTTTACAAAACAGCAGACACTGATCAGCCTATTTTCAAGTGCGTATTCACACATCATTGCTGAAGTTATTTAGTTATTTAGTTATTTACATTTGCTATTCACCTTTCACATTAACTTATTAAGTCAAATTTTTTCTCAAAAATATTTATAAGACTTAAATAGAATTACAACAGTTAGACATGTTGCTTGTCATTTCCCATGCAGTCGTTTTCTAAAAAAAAAAAAAAAAAAAGTAATTTAAGATGATCTCCATAAAACTAAAAATGTACTAGAAACATTAAGAAACATGCCTCACAATGTGGACTTGTGATGGAGCATACTTTATATTGTTTGAGAAACATTTTTTTATATAAACAGATATAAACAGGGGAGGATTTATCACTTTCTTAATTCATCATCATATCACTGTTTTGTTGTGCTCAATTTTCATAAAAAAAATTGAGATAATCAGCATCCTTAATCAATTTCCCAAGGACAGTATTTCTTTTCTTCACTCTAATCCTCTTTCAATGCAAGCTGGAACAGAGTTGACAGCAGCTTACTTGCTGCCATTGTTTTTTATTCAGCAATGGACCCAAGTTCACAGGTACACTTCAGAAAGTGTGTCAGTTTGATTTTCTCTCTCTGTTTTGTCGGAGCAGTATATCCCAATAGTTAACTTAAACACACAAATATCCTGAAGCTCCAGTGAATAATAAAACAATCACCTTGAACCAGTAGATGAGAGATGCAGATAACATGATCATGAGCCATGCCATGATCCAATCTTCTACCCAATGCAGTGTTCTAGCACTGTTCTTGTACCTTCCTGAACTCAAAAATGCCTTGTAAAATCAGAATGCTCTTTTGATGGTATACAGTAAAATCCCAATCTGTTCAGCTATAAAGCAGCCCTCTCATGAGTTGACAATGTAGTTTACTATGAAAAAAGAAAGTAATAACAATGTCAAATGGTAAACCAGAGCAGCCTGTAGACTCAGAGACTGCAGACCTGCTAAACATCTGCAGGGACCTAAGTTGAAGTTTTGCTACCAAGAAGATAATGATGGTAGCAATACAGGGGAAAGATCTGGGAACTCGCAGCTGCCAGCTATTAAAGAAGCATCAAGAAATGTAACTTCAAAGTGAAAAATATGAAAACTCTGCAAAAGAGGTCATAAGATGCCATTGAGCATTCTGAAGTACCTAAAAACATGTGCCTGCAATATCTCGAGCTGCACACTATCACTAGCCAAGAAGCAGAAAAAGAGACCTTTCTGTTCCCCAACCCCAGCAAATACACGTTTTGGTGTTTCACCGTGCGGATACATTTCCCACTGTAAATGCTACTTCATGCTTCCCAGAATCCTTGAAGTCCAAGACAGAAGACACTTTCTTTTTCTCCAGACTATCTCTTTGCCAGTGCAGGTTTTTAAACTTATGAAAGACAACTAGTACTTTCTATCCATGCTCTGGTATCATTTTCAGCTATAGTGAGTTCCTGCCTCTATTGAATATCATTCTTATTTCTGTGAGTGTTCCACACTTGTGTAACTGCTTTTCTAAATAAAGCAGAAGACAAGGGTTACAGAAGCCATGAATGGAGACGGCTCTCTTTAGCAGCACAGAAATTTCAAGCCAGTTACATTCTCTCTGATGGAAAGCAGAGCTATTTGGAGATCTTCTTGTAAATGAACATGAAAAATATCAATTACAATCATCCAGTCTATCTTATAAACTTTTGGGTCATTTAAATTGTGTTATTCCCACAAACATACAAACCTCAAATTTCTGAAGATGCATTTTTTTATTCTTATTAAAGATTTTTTTTTTTTATGTTTCAGATTTTAAGTCATTTTTATGCCTTCATCACTGATCACTAGTAGCCTATTTTTCTGCAGGATCTTTTTCCTTTGAAGTTTATGAATGACTTTTAAAATTTCTTTCAATCTGTTACTTAAATTATTTAGCCATTTATCTTTCTTTTCTGACCTTATTTTATTCTTGATTTCCTAAATTATTGCCTAGTTCAATGCTACATTTTCTTTCAAACAAACAGAAATACATATTCAGACATTTGAACAAATCTTTCTAATGTCCTTTTTCTTTTTCAAAGAACATCCATTTTTTTGAATGTTGAGACTTACCAGCTACCACCAAAATCAGTGACATTATGGGTGGAGATCTAAACAGAGGCAACAAGTGCTGTTTCAAACATTTTAGGTATCCACGATACCAGCATGGCAGATACAGACCAGAGACTGGAGAAGCTTTGCATCTCTCTGAAGACAAGCTGCCCAAGGTATCAGAAGTAGTACTTAAAGCTCATGTTTGGGAAACTATCCTATACTCTATGGTTCTTCTAATTAAATATTACTTGTTAGGAGCCTGAAATTCTTACTTTGCGTGGAACAATGGAATACACAGTGATACTCTGGATTTTCAAATGCATACTTTAAATGTCTAAGGGAAGATTGTATGAAACACCCTGAAGGATTTTAAAAAGCTGTGATACTGTATATTCCAATAGGAACTTTGTAATTCTGAATACACACTAATGCAAGAACAGAATGCCTAAATCATAATACGGACAAAAATGACCACACTAGTCTCATCCCAAATAGGAATAAATTGTATAACCTCCAAGTTGTCTGTGCATTTCCATAGCTGCTCCTCTGCTATGTAGTCAAGTGCTAAAAGAACACTTAAAAGATGGATCCATGTAAACTGGATACTGTAGCTGTATACACTTACTAATACTAATACTTGTTGTCTCTGAGCTGGACAGAAGATAAATACAGCCGGACATAAACACATTATCATGTCTACAAGAGTTGAGACGCAAGTTGCCTACTGGAAACACAAGCATAGACACGGATGACATCTTACTATGCAGTCATGCTCAGAAATCACTGCGTTCTCTGATCTGCCATGTAAAATATTTGTGTGAGCTACTGCAAGAATCAAAGTCACTCAGTAGTGAAAACCTATAGTCTCGAGGCTACAATTTAGCTCAGCCCATATAATTTTAATTAAAGAACAAGTTAGTAAGTAGGCACACACAGTTCATCCAGAGAATCACAGCAGATGGTGAATCCCAGCAGAAGGCAGTGACAGAGCACTGGGGTAATTTCTCAGGCCAGCACAACCACAGACAAAAAGGGACCAGTCCTAATATGCTATCCAGGCTCTTTCAAAACTCTGTATATACTTTTTCTTCTGTCCTTTGTCTATTTCAAACTCGAACTAGAAAAGAGACAGAATTGGAAATGCTTTGACAATTCCAAAACACTGGAGAAATCCACCACCAAGGGAAGATTGTACACCTGGCCACCAGGCCTTGTTACCAAATACACAGCTGCTTCATTCCCAGGAGCAACCTAAAGCTGCTAGATCACATCAGTTAATTATGTCACATCCACACTTACTTTTAGGGATAAAAATAGAGCAGGCAAGACCTAATCCCTCTCATCTCTAGCTTCTCCTCAAAAAGTTCAGAACCGATAGATCATCAGTCCTTCTTAAGAATTATGAAAGCAATGTAAAAGGCCAAGACTAAGGTTTTTCCTTTTCTGTCAACTTAATGTTGAAATTTTGATACAGTATTTATTTTTTCCTTATCTAATTTCCTGCAAGTGCCTGCGTTAGAGAGAGAAAGATTTGGAACATATATTCAACAAAAAAAATTAATTCCTCCGGAAAATGGCTTACAACAGATGTCTGTGAGCTGTTAGCCACATGCTGCTGATTCAGTCTTTTGTTGTCATAAGCTAAGCACAGTTCCTCAAAGTAACATTAGTTCCCTCTAGTATCACCAAATAATCTGATTGAAAGACCAGACAGTAAGCTCCAAATTCCCAGATGCGGACTGCCTGTAGCTGCTAATAATTTTCACATCAGGGAAACATAAAAAGCTCTTCTGTGTTAAGAGTGTTTTATTTTATTTTTTAAAAGGTACCTTAGATCCACATCTTTCCACATACTCATTCAAACCACTTGCAAACATTCTTGCACATTTTCACAGTCTGTTGCCAAAATATATAAGCCCAACAGCATCAAATTACTTCTCCATCTCTTCCTGATTTTTAGACTCACGCTTTTTTGGCTAGTCTGATGGCTGAGGAAATTGCAAGGTGCTAAAACAATAAGATAAAACAAAACAGACCATTACCTCCTCTTACTGGCATATCCTGTACTCCTTTATGCAACTTTCATTTTGAATAACGATAGAAATGGCTGCCTCATAGCCACCATTAATATCAAGCTTACAAGAATGGAATTTAACGGAAAATATAAGTATGAAAAATCTTTAACAAGCATAAGGCTTCAACCAAAGAATGAGTTTGAACTGAAACAAATACCCAAAATGAACTTTCTCCTGTATTCAGTTCCCTAAACTCCTAACATTTTCACTGAAGCATATTATGAAGAATATTATATCTATTTTCAACTTTCTTTTCTGAATTCATTTATCTATTCAAATCGCAATCCTAACATAAAAGGCAAATATTTTTTCTTCAGAAAGACCTCTTGTTTTTTCCTTGCCCTATTTGATACCTCTTATCTCTCTCATCTTGAAGTGATGTCAAAGCACAGTGCAGTCAAATTTAAAAAAAAGAAAAAAAAAGCCTTCCTTCCCAAACTTCAGCAGCTGAACACCAAAGATCAGCATAAGACAAAATGTTAGAGGTTATTCTTTCCTTGCTATCTCTTAAAATGCCACAACACATGTAAAATATTTTATCTTCCCTATTAATGCAAAGTGAAATACAGTTTTGCATGCTGTCTTATATAGATCTGCAAAAGAGGCAATGATTGTTCTCTAGGAAAAAATGGCAATCAGAAGTTTTAATTATATTGTTATATAACAATGAAGTTATCTTGCATCTTAGAAAGCTGCACTTGTTTAGATTGAAAGCACGGGCATTTACCTGGAGACCATTCTGTAAGTACATCATATCTAGAAAAATGCAGTAGGATCAAGATGATTTTCTAGAGTGCATTTAAATTTCCAACAACTGTACACTTGCATGCTTTTTGTCCAGAGCCAAGGCATCACAGATAAGTTTGGATCTGCTTTTGCAGATCCTTTCAGTTAACATTTTTCCATACACCAATATATTTCTGTGAGCAGACAGAAATGAAAGCAAAAAAAATTAATCCTGTATTATTTCCATTCAACACAGGAATTTATGTCTAACTTTAAAACAGTTCTATTCCTGCACTATTTACTGTTCTAAGACTCTCCCTTGCTCTTTCCAATCAAACTTACAAATGCTTTCAGAATGATTCTTCTTCAATAATCCTGTCCTCCAAGCTCAACAGTGGTGCATTCCCACATGCAGAAAGTATAATGATGGTAGGCTTGCATGAATAAACAAGGAGCTCCTGACTAAACCCAAACAGAAATAATGCTTAACCAATGTAGTAGTCTTCTATGACAGAATGGCTGGTCAAGTAGATGAGAGGAAATCAGTGGATGTCATTATCATGGACTTCAGCAATTTTGACATTTTCTCCCATAACACAGGTAAACTCAGAAAATATGGATTAGATGAGTGGACAGCAAGGTGCATTGAGAACTGGCTGTCTGGAAGAGCTCAGAATGTTGTGATCAGTGGCACTGAGTCTGGTTGGAGTACTGTAGCTAGCAGAGCTACCCAGGGATCGGTACTGGATCCAGTTATGTTCAGATTATTAATCAATTATATGGATGAAGGAATAGAGTGCACCCTCATTGATTTTCCTGATGATACCAAATTGAGTTGAGTGATTGAATGCACCACTGTTCAGAGAGATCTCAACAGACTAGACATATGGGCAGAGAAGAATATCATGAAGTTCCTGCCCAGAGGCAGGAATAACCCTCAGGTTATTCCTGAAAATAACCATTGGAAAATACGGATTAAAAAAGACCTATCCTTGGTGGGAGAGGATCAAGATAGTGAAATCAGACATACAGAGGTCCATGGCTTCTGATGGGATGCACCCATGAGTGCTGAGAGAGTTGGTTGACGCTACTGTGAACTCTCAGAGGAGAGGTCAGTGAAATTCAGAAGAAAGCAAATGTCACTCCTAAATACAGATCAGTTAGTTTCACTCCAGTCTCTGGAAAGGTGATTGAACAACAAATTCTGGAAGATGTTTCCCAGTGTATAAACGACCAGAAAGCAAAAAGCCTGGATTTATGAAGAAAAAATTATGCCTGATCAACCTGATAGCCTTTCAAAATGAAATTACCATCTCAGTGCATGAAGGGGCAAGCAGTTGATACTGAATTAAAAACTGACCTGCTGGGCTCAAATAGTGGTGATCAGGTACATAAGGTCAGTTGCAGAAGAGTCACTAGTGGTAATGGGTATATGTCAGGGGTCAGTACTGAGCTCTGTATTATCTAACATCTTCAACAGTGATCTAGATGATAGGACAGAATGTAACCTTAGCACAGTTGCTGATGATAAAATCTGGGAGGTGTGATTCATAAACCAGATGGATGTTCTGCCGTTCAGAGGGACTTGGAGAAGCTTGAGAAATGTGCAGAGGGGAACCTCATGAAGTTCAACAGAGAAAAAGATGTAATCCTGCCCCTGGGGATGATTAATACCATACACTAGCATGTTCTGGAGGCTAACCAGCTGGAAAGATGTTCTGCAGAATAGGAACTAGAAGCCCTGGCAGACAACAAGATGACCATGAGTCTTCAGAGTGAAGGTGTCCAGCAGCACCTAGGCTGCATTAGGGAGAACACTGCCTGCAAGCTGAGGAAGGTGATCTTTTGCCTCTACTAAACAGCAGTGAGAGCTCATTTGGAGTCTTGTGTTAGGTCTGAACTCCTTGGATAAACGGAGATGTGGACATACTAATCAAGTGCAGTAATGTAGACGGCTTAACCAACTGACTATAGCTTAAATGAGTTTCTACATCACCCAACATTTGTTTCCAAAAATCCCTCACAAAGTCAGTTGAAGCTATTGTTGCTTATATCTTCCTTTCTTGAGGAAAAAAAAAATACGTATATCCACAAAATGTTTGGAGGTTTCCTTTGATACAATCATGCAGGGATAAGTCATCACTACACAAAATGTGTGTACACATACACTACAAAATAGCTGTAGAGGTCATGGGATTTGTCTCTAATAGTAGGTTCCCCAACAGACTCAAGTCATTTAATACAGAGAAGAAAATGTCTGCTTCTCTTCAGGACACTTTGATATATCAGGAGGGCTAACTTTTTCAACATACTTTTGTTTCCTCAGAAAAGAATCATTCAACACCATAACATCATAACACAGCATTGATTTTTATGAATTATATGTCTCTCCTGAACACCAAAATGCTGAGATTTTCATTTTTCTCTGTTTCTATACATCTGCTTGGCATTCCGACTATGAAAACATGCAATAATAATAATAATACATATATAAATAAGTGGAAGCAGGAAGCAAATCAAGTTCCAAGATTTGCTTTGTCCATCTGTAGCTCAAGTACACTTGGTTGGACTCTGTGTTCCTCTCCAGGAGGATCTTTACTCTCTTCACACTCCTATATATATATCTATATCTATCTCTGCTCTCATGTCTCTACAGACTAATTTCCCAGCAGGAGTTATTATTAAAGCAGACGATGCTTAGGCCATATGGATTTGATTTTCCAGTGACGTTTTTAGTTATTCAGAGGACTGAACGAACAGATGGGCAGCCAGGACTAGCAACTCTGTTCTCTTTACTGTATAGGGTCTTTCTTCTCCTTTGTTCCCCACATAGACTTTCCCACTTTATTTTTGCCTGTATTTTAGTGCATTTCTAAGGCTTTAGTTATGTATTCTTATGACATAAGCCCTAATAGCATTAGCATCACTATTCATCTGAGGTCCATTTAAACCATATTTGGCTCTTCCAAGGAATGATGTTTTACATGAGACAGCTTACACTTTTTGATGGTTCATTTTAGAGCTCAGGCTCTTTTCAAAGACTGCTTTGTAACTTGTAGTAGTGGATTTCAAGAGTTAAAGTCTTGTTGCCTTAAAACAAGAGGTTATGTATACAGATCTTAGTGCTTACTTCAAGATCAACTTTCTGTCATTTTTATTAGTGAAATAACTTGGGTGCCAATAATAATTCATGCAGCAGTCTGAGAAAACAATGTTTCCCAGATGAATTACTGTAAACGTACAGATGTTTGTACACATTCTCTTTTCCCAGGACACTTGCAGAATTCTATCACTGAATCAAGTCATTGATTCATCAAGTCATAAAGCATTTCTTAATGGATATCTGCAAATGAAGTACTGAAAATATTCCCTTTCTTATTTAGAATGCATGAATTTGAAAAACATTTTATGTTTGTCCTCCACCCCCTATCCACACCTTACAGAGAACAGCAATTATATCAGCTCCATGGATTACTTGCCCTAGCCACTACCTCAGTAACAAGCATCACCTGCATTCTGCATATATACATCTAAACTTTCCGACTTCAAAATAAAAAGTCACTTTTCTAAAGAATTAATCCTGGTTTACATAATTATCCTATTTTTTGATACTTCATTCCACATGATGAACTGAGAGAGAGGGAGAAGGTCTCTTCAGTTGGTTGGGCTAGATGATTTTGGAGGTCTTTTCCAACCTTGGTGGTTCTATCACTCTATGACTACACATGAAAGTGATTCTGTTTATTATTATTATTATTATTACGATTCTGTTTATAATTATTATTATTATTACTATGGTTATTGTTGTTGTTGTTATTTTCTTGTATTTTCTGTTTAAAAGAAAAAGTCAGATACTTCATTTTTACAACATTCTCATCTTCTTTTTTCTTTTTTTTTTCTTTCCAAATGCTTTTTCTCATTTGTTAATATTCTTTTTAATTTGGGGAACTGGCATTCCACACTCTATTCACAATGAATGTACATGATGGATTTGCAAAGTGAAATAATGAGCTTCTGATTTGTTCTCCGTTTCTTTCACAATAGTTCATAATATTCCATACTGAGCACTGCACTCCTTTTTTCATAAGGCTATCTATTACCACTCAGAATGAGATTTAGAGTTGTAATAGTCAACTCACAACTAGTCAAAGAATATGTAAAAATGTAAAATTAGAACCATTCTTTTTTCTCCTCCCCTCTCTCCCCTTAAAGGTATCATTATCTATTGATCTACATTGAAGTTAATCAGCTGTTTTATCAGAGCATTCTGAAATTGCTCTGCAGCTCTTCATCATTAGTATGCATTCTTTCTCAGTTCATTTGTGAATATGCTAAAAAGCCTATTACAGCACAGACTGATAGACTCCATCAGCAAATTCTTTCCAGCAGGCAAACTACATTTTATCCATGCCCTCCATTTACCTAGTTTACAACTGACTATTTAGTTATATGAGAACTTTCCAGGTTCCTTAGTTCTTAGAAGATTTTGGTGAGAAAACTGGAAGTCTAAAATGACTACTAGCGAAATCACTCTTGCCCATATGTTTACTGAAATCAGAGAATACTAATACACTTGTCCTCCACCCCCTATCCGCACCTTTTTTTTTTTTTTCCACAAAATACAGAGGTTAATCCCAAGAACACCTTTTCCATCCATCTACCTAACAATATTTTTCAGAATAGTTCATCAGTAAATGTGGTGTCAGATATAAACTTGTAATTGTAGTTCACTGGATGTTCTTTTGAAATACTGTTTAAAAGCATTACATTAGACAACTATATTAGCAAGACATTTAAATGACTGGTCATATATGTCAGTAACTCAGATGTTTCATCTCTGAATTTCTTTAGTTCTCTTGAGTATAAGTCATCTGTGTGTGGATTTCTTGTCCTTTTCGTCCGTTTGCTCAAAAACCTCATCCATCAACAATTTGATTTCATACTGATCCTCCAATGTTTACTCTACTGTTGTGGTTTAACCCAGCAGGTGGATAAACACCACACAGTCATTTGCTTCCTCCCTCCCTTTCCCAGAGGGATAGGGGAGAGAATCAGAAAAAAAAAGAAAGTAAAATTTGTGGGTGAAGATTAAACTACTAAGAGAGAAAAGGAAAAGGATAATAGTTAAGACTATGCACATATATATACATATATGAATGTATATAACAAGTGAAGTACAAACAATTGCTCACCACCCACCCAATCAATGCTCAGCTAGCCCTCCAAGCAGTGGCAGAGAGAAAGATGAAATTCCATCCTCTTCAAAACTTCTTCTGAATGGTTCACTTCATATATGAAATACCCCTTTGACCAGTTTAAGGCAGCTGTCCTAATTCTGTTCCTTCCCAGCTCCTTGGACCCTTTTCTAAGAATGGCCTTAGCTCTGTACAACACTGCTTAGCAGCAACTGTAAACATCAGTGCATTATCAACATTGTTTTTCTCCCAGAACCAAAAGCATAGCATCATGCCAGACACTCGGAAGAAAAAAATTCCATTCCAGCTTAAACAAAGGCATCTATCAAAAAGGATTATCATGTGGAAAGCCTCACTGTGTTCTTCTTGAGTGTACTCAGATATAAATAAAGAATTTAGCTTTTAAGATATAATATCTCATCTATAAGTCTTAGTGGGTTCACAGATCTGTAGGAGACTTATTTTTTGAACATATCAGGAAAAGTAATTTATTATTCATTTCTAGGTCATTTGCAAATTATTATCTCAATCCTTTTCTGAACACCTTTATCAAATGATCTTTTTTTTTTTTTTCCCCAGCGTTTTTACAGCCAGAGCTGATGATCCTGTCTGTTCTCATTTAGCTATAATCTCAATACTTTTCAGGTACTCTTCGATTTTTCAGAAACCTTTACTAATGGCATGTTTATTCATGTTCTTTTGGTATTTGAAGACTTTTGTATACCACAGGCAATATGCCAATTTCCTCCGAGTTGTGAGTAAATTTTGTCATTTGCTTTTTTTTAAGTGTAATTATTCCAACAGCAGAAGTTTTACTTCTACCTCCATGATAAGCATCTTTTTAATAAAATGCCTCACATTCATAGAGTTTGTTATTTTAACTTAATATACAAAATTTTCCTACACATATTGAATCTATGCATACTGCTATTACTTTTATACACTGGCACTTCTTTACTAATACTAAGGTTCTGTTAGGCACACAGCTCAGTGCAGGTCACAAGTTCCTCCTTCTTGTATAAATTCCCTATGAAATATTCACTAATGGTTTCTTCACAGTCAAGCCTAACAAGCCTAACATTCACTCGGTTTACTTGAAGTTGGCATTATTTGTTGCAGGTATATTTCCTACCATTACAATCACTTGGATTTCCTTTACTGTAATTAGATACTCAACAATATATCTAATGTTACACTTGTTCTGTTGGACCTAAAATTCCAATCTATCTGGATTCTTTCCCACTTCTGGACAAATTTAGCATGTTAATTTGCCTTAAATCTAAGCTTTGTTTATCAGCTTGAGTCTTATTCCAAAATAACAATATTTAGCACCATAAACTAGTTATTTTTTCTGTTTTCTTGTTGTACTTTTCATTTTTTTCTGTACTAGCAGTTACAAATTGAACCACTGTTTATGCTTTCTGTCCTGTATTGCACTTATTTTAGTCCTAACGAGACTCTGTTACTCCAGTCTTCCCATGAAGAAGTGCATTCTTTGTGCATTTTACTTTTAGTATCAGGTCCTATTTAGAAATTAGGATAAAGAAATGCAAAAGAGATTTTCTTATTTCAGTCACTGTTTAGCATCATGTACCCTGTATTAGTACATGTTACAGCTGGCTCTTGTGAGAGTTTTCTCCAGTGTTCCAGTTCTCCACAATGGCACTTGAGCCACACAGATGTTCAGAGAGCATCTACCAAAGGTTATTAAGTAAGAAAACTACAACTTACTTTTTTTTAACATCAGAAGTTTTTTTCCAGTCTTATATTTATTCTTCCTTGTTCAACTCCTGAACTACTGTTATCTCTGTCAGTTGTACTTACCTCTTGTACTTACTTAGCTGCAGCCTCTGCAACTCTTCACATCTAGCAACCCAATAATAATTATTATTCTAAAGTATTTTGTGATGTTCTTGACAACAAAGATCAGAAGATGTAAAAAAAAAAAAAAAAAAAAAAAAAAAAAGGATGAAAAAGTACAAGTGGCCAAGAGCAACAGTTCCACATCTGATTGTGAAATAATCATGCTGAGAGCTTCTGTTATGTATGCTCTCTCCAGACAGATGTGTGAAAATGAAACAGAACTGAAACAGAGGCTTGATGCCCTGGAAAAAAATAAAATAAAATAAGGACAATGGGAATGAAGAAATTGGATGCCAGCTCTGAAGTGTGACACTGCAAATACCAGTTATTGGAAACTGAAGGAGAACCAAGTCAGTGCAGAGAAACACTGAAAGAAACCAGAAGGGACATTCAAAGACTCAAACAGTATTAAAAATGGCACACAGAGGGATATAGATTTCCCACAGTACATGGAAAGGCAAGCCTATGCACCTGTTGCCTCCTTGGTATTGACTCTCAGGCTGGTCACCAAAGGGAATCAGAAATCCAAAATAGTATAACGTCTGTCAGATGCACGTGCAACTGAAAAGCATTGTAAGAAATCTTCCTTCAGATCCCCCAAAACAATACTGCCTAATTCCCACTAGGAAAAATAAAAGAAAAAAAATCCTATTAAGGATTAACTGCTTCAGGGAAGACTTGCAAACAAGTAGATATTAGTATGAACTTCAGGAATACCAAGTCTCTAGAGAAGGAATTAAATGCCTAATAAGAGAATAAACTGACCAACAACTAACGGATGAGAGATATAAGGAAACCTCCATAATGTTTGACTGTTGGGATGCACTTACTGAAGAAAGTCAATTTTCAAAAGCTAAATTTGACTTGAATGCCCAAGGGAATATCTAACTGCAATCACAGCTGGCACAACTGATAAGAACAGCTTTAAACGGAGAAATGATAGATCTCCAAATACTAGTTGAAAATCAAAATATAGGGTAAATGAGAATTCAGAAATGAATTAAAAACTGCGGTAACAAGAAAATGTAATAAATAAAATAAAAAGAATTAAGACTATGGATAGCAATCAGACAACAGGACAGAGTCTACTCCGTACAGGCAATGGAGTAAGAAAAAACTCTGATGTGTAAACTATTCTCAGGAGCTTTCTCAACACAGTGAAAGATCCTGAAATACTTTTATAGAATGTGAAATTTAAAGTCAAGGAGAAAACTGAATCTTGATAACACAGAAGTCAGAGCTGAACTACAGATACAGGAAGACAGATACCATTCAAGAAAGATAACAAAGATAAGAGATGGGGGATATACAACAAGGTGTAAGTCATGACAGACATCAGCACTTATGGCATTCAGCAGTACACTCAAAGACATAATTAATTGGAGGTTTAATTAAGAAGTAATAGGCATATACATTACCTCAGTAATGAAAGCATATTCCAGAACAAAAGAAAGGAAAAAAGAGAGAGAGACAGACAAGAAAAATGTCTTCTTTCTACTTCATCAGGACAAAAAGACATATCCATTCTCAGGAAGTCTGTAAACTCAGATCATTTAAGTTTCTACCTTTTACGTAGGTAAGTTCGTTTGACATTTTTCTCTGGAATGAGTACAATGTCAAACAAAGTATCCGAATTTAAAATAACATTGACATTCTTACCTAAACGACAATTGCATATGCATGTTGTAATGCTAATACTGGCATACTCTGCAGTACACACAGAGTATGCCAATACAGACGGTGCCACAGTAGGGTTCTCATTTTAGACAAAGTGTACTTCTAAGTACTCTCTGCATACATAGACTATAAAATTTATGCAATTTTGAGTATTTCTAAGACAAAAGTAAGATCCTTCTCTTTTGCTGAAGAACTCTGATCAGAACTGTCACTCCTTTGCAAGCCTGGGAATCTTTAAAGGACTGATGAAGTGGCTACCCTGATGAAGGATTCTGGTTCATAAAAGAGATATTAGTCAGTGACATGAACTAGCCTAGTAAATAAAATTTCAATTGCTTGTGTATACAGACAATGTACTGAGCCCAGATTTAACACACTATTGCAAAAAGAATGCTTTTATTCAATACTGCAGTACAGCAGTATAATAATACTACATTTTAAAAATAATCCTATTATGATAAGGATTTCATTTTTGCATCATGTAAGACAGCAAAGCAACTGAAGTTACAGGGTAACAAACACCTGAATTAATGTTTTGCAAATATCATCAGTAGTATGTTCCAAACGTCATCACTTTTCCTGATTGAGAAAATGATCCCACCAAACTCATGCAGCGGCTCTTTCCATTTTAATCACATGTTCAAAGTTCTATGAGCAGAAGTTGCTGATATTCAAATTACTTGTAAATTTTTCAAGTAAACAATGTAAAAAATATAAATCTATTTATCTTATGTTGTATACAGGTTATATAATTCTGTTTCGGCCTCATTTTCTTAACGTGAGTTATACAATGGAGAAGTAGTCCCAAAGAACCTGGTACTGCACTATTTCTCTTGACTACATACCCAATGTAATCAACAGGGATTTTAGATGAAGTAGGATGCTGGTTATAAAAGCATAGCAAGAAACATCACTAAAGCTAAAATGCACTTGCATCTTCATTCACTGGAACTGAGTTTTTTACTTTCATTTTGCAATATGATCTTTGCTAAACTATTCCTGGTATCCCATCACTCCTCATTTTTGTCCTATAATAATTCTATACTAGAATTTGAATTATTACAAAATCTGCTCAGTAAGTACTGCTAATAGTTATGAAATGTTTCATTAACTAATATTTATTCTACAAAGTAATCCACAGGAGTCTTTAAATTTCAACACATGGAATCCATAGCAAGGAAAGAATGTCACACTGATTTTTTTTTAAACAAGAGATGTTACAACTGACTTAGAATAAATTTTGCTTTTAAATCTTGAAACTGCCAAGAAGACACAACTAAGCAAAACAGGCACCCAGGTAATAAATATTTATTCAAGCTATATTTTAGCTGCAAGGCAGAATGTCCATTTTGCAGTCCTCTTTCATAGTGACTTTTAGATCTGTGTCATCAGTTAGAACAACACCAAGAGTATACTTGCTGATTTCACTTCAAGAGAGATCACTCCAGCCCTGGATCCAGAAAATAAGCTGCTAAGTGGAAAGCCCTGCATACCTGTCTTGTCATTAGCCAACACGTACCTCAGTCAGCTAAGAGAGATCATAGAGAATTCTCACCCTAAAATATTCCATAACACTTTTCGCAAACACATCATCATATTTCCACCCCAGTAATTACTGTATTAACAGTTATTTAGTCTTTAGTTCACATGATGAAACAAGTGACAAGATTCACTCACAAAGTAGTTTTGTACTACAAAAGACAAAAAAGCAATTTCAGCACTTCTCTCAAGGCACAGGAAGATGCTCAGTGACTGCAGACTATCGTAGGATGTATGAAGTCACACACAGTGTATTTCTTCACAGTTCCACAAGAGACAGAATCACATCTCAGAGATTTTTCCAACTTTTCAATATAACTACAGCCTGCTAACTCGTTCCAGATGCTAAATCTACTGCACACCAGCATTAGGGTTGAGACATTAAAGAGGCTTTTCGAGTATTTTTCTCCAAAATGTTATGCAAATATCCCATAATCTAGCACAGAAGGAAAGTCTTACCCAAAGTTTTAAGACTTCCAGTGCAGTACTTTAGGGGGTGGGGGGTGCTGAAATAGCTCTGCAGTGTAGATTTGTAGTATCATCAAAATAAGAATTTTATTTTACTTTCTACAGAGCATAACTTCAATATTTCATGTTTTTTTAACTAAACAGATCACTGCTTTCAGACTAGAATTAGGATTACCCTATTATTTGCCTGAAGCCTAATTAGCACAAGAGGAACTTCACACAGATGCTAATATTTGGCCCAGCTTTCAAGAACAAGATAAACCAATAACCAAAGTAAGTCCTGAAATTCATTAGCTGTCTTTAGACAAGCAACTAACACGAGCAAATCCTGCCAAGAGACACACAATTTAAATCCACACACATGTATGCTCAGAAAAACAACTTGCTACAGGTGGAAACGGTCTGCATAAAATCACTTGAGAATTTATTAACTCTGCTTCTCTCGCACAGTTCAAATGAATACTTGAACACCCTCATCCTCTTTCACTCGCTGAGAAAACCATTTTATTGAGCTTCCTCAGGTGGAAACAACTAAACCCAGCGTAAAAACTTGCTGTCCCTGCTGCTTCCTCATGACACACATACACATACGCACCAGTCTAAAACCTCTTGGTGTGGCAGCTGTATGTCTTAAGATCCAGCAGAGCAGATGGCACAGAATTTAATTACAGGTGGAAAACTGAAAGAAATTTGCAGGAAACTATGTCACTCCCCACTGGCAGAACAGTAGAAAAGAAAATGACTTCAAATACCAACACAAATTTCATTTCAGTTGTCATGAGAGAGTTCACACACTACCAAACCACAAGAAACCACCCCTTGCTCGTCTTGGTTTTGGAGTCTGTTGATTACGGCAGGTAATTCTGCAGTTACTCTGGGAGGAAACACCTCAGGCTCAGCCAATTTGGCAATATCTGACTTATCTTAACAGTCTCTAAACTGCACGTTTGTCATTCAAGGCTGAGACCTTATCTCTTTCTCACTGGAATGCACTGAATTAGCTACCTCTTGCAGCTGATAATTTTAGTCAAGACTGATAACAAAAAATACATTAATGACATCTGCCTCCTAGGTGTTATTTGTGCAACACAGCCCCCCTCCACAGAATGCCAATTTTCTTGAGTTTCCCATTAATGTTAGAGCATGTAGCCAATTATATCTTGTTCCTCCTGAAAGTTGTTTCTTCTTTTGTGTCAATATATTCCTGGTTTTGCTGTGCTTCTCAGAGTGCAACCCAATCTTTTATCTTCCTCTCTGTGTTCCTCTTTCACCTGAGATAAAAGAAGAACTCATAATTTTTAAAAGCTGATATTTTACTATATTTCTCAACATTTATCCAAAAAGGAAAATTATTTGTGCCTGTAATACTCACATATTAAAGGAATCTCTACCACTGCCCTTTAGCTGTCTTATCTCTCTGATGAGTTTCTTGGAATAATATATCTTCCAGGTGTTTGAGTTTACTGAAGTCTATTTCCATAATATCTTTTATTCTAGTAGTCATCCTAGGCTATCATTTCTTGGACAATGTTAGCTAAGTTACTTTCTGCCTGAACATTCTCAGTGTACTCCCCAAAAAAACAAAACAAAAAACAAAACAAAACAAAATTTAAAAAAAAAAAAACCAACATCTAGAACTCTTTCACCTCTAGTTGTATTTCTTTTTCCACAACTTGCCTAAAAAAACATGAACAGTGCCTTCCAAGGAGCTGTTAAATAATCTGTCTTGCTATAGTCTTTTCTCAACAGAAATCCAGACAGTTAAAATTCTCTGAAAATAGAATAGAATAGAATAGAATAGAATAGAATAGAATAGAATAGAACAGAACAGAACAGAACAGAACAGAACAGAACAGGAGTTGAATCAATGGTTTATTTTAGTTGCAAGGAACCCTCAGAGGTCATCTAGTCCCTTGACTGCTTCTGGGCTAGTCAAAACTTAAAGTACATTACTGAGGTCATTGTCCAAATGTCTCTTGAACGCTGACAGACATGGGGCATCAGCCACCTTGCTAGGAAGTCTGTTCTAGTGTTTGACCACCCTCAACAGTAAAGAATGTCTTGCTAATGTCCAATCTGAAATTCTTCTGACATAGTTTTGTGCCATTCTCATATGTCATCCATCAACGAGAAGAGACCAGCACCTTCCTTTCCACTTCTCTTCCTCAGGAAGCTGTAGAGAGTCATTCTTTTTTCTTCTTTTTTACAGGATTTTTTTTCTTGCTCTCGGGATTTATCACTAAAATTCTGCACTCTGGATAATTCTAAAAAACCTCCAACCAGCTGTTCATCTTGGCTTGTACTGAACTCCCATGATCATAGTGTTCAAGGCATTTTTTGTTTTTCTGCTCGCCACTAACTCAGCTCTGCATTTTGAATCTCAGACAATCTTTTTGATATTTGCACTCCTTCTTCCTCAAACAAAACTCTGTCATGTCACATCATCTCTCTTCTATTCCAACCAAATTGTAACTTTCTTACTATTAAGACTCCACATTTCTGTACTTGTTTCTGATCTCAGCTTCTCCATTTAGCATGGTTTTGAATATATTTTCATCACTGAATATTTCAAACAGCCGTCGCAGGTATCCTAGCATACATATCTTAGATCAGCTTGGGCAGTAGATTCATGGATACTTTCATCTGACTTTTATAAATAGAATTGAATTCTATGCTGCCACAGCCACACTCATCAGTTATTTAATGTAAAGGGATTGCATTTATATGTACTTAACCTGCAATCATATAGCCTTCCAGGGACTATGTACACTTGCTGCAAACCATGAAAAGCAAATTTATCTCCCTCCAATGCTATCAGCTTTTCCCTACAGTCTATCGCAGCTCAGACTTCAAGCAGTTCCATGCCTCTGAATGATCACAATGTTAGCAACTTTTCCAGACAGACAGGACTCCAGTTACCATGCTTCTTGACTCTGAAGAGACAAACACAGACAGCAATCTACTCACAGAAACTTCTCATGTTCATAAAAAGTAAAAAATACCCCCTAAACTTACCCAACGCATAATGAGGCATTTACTCCTATTTTTATAAAGCTCAATAATGCTACAAGCCATTGGTCTTCTTAGCCTTTTTGTTTGTTTCAAGATCATCCAAACAAATGCATACAAGGATCTGTTTTGAAATCCAAGGAAACCAGCACAGCTGTTTTTAACCATATCAGTGCCAAGTCACACTCAAATGGATTTCTTTCTTCATGTACAGAAGTAGCTATTTTTAAATTCTGTAATACTGCACACATCTGGGAGTGCTTACCATACTAGTAATCTCTGTATAGTATATGTTGTCATCACTGTTAGAAATTGCCCCTCCTTGATCATAGCCCCAAAGAACCCAACTTTTTGAAGCACCTCTGATTTATCTGGGTTTCACTTCAGATTGTTAGTGATACTCTTATCACAAATTACTAGTGATATTTCATTTCCAGAATTTTCTACCAAATGCCATGAAGTAAATCACAGAACGCAGTAAGTCGTTAGTTATGTATGCCATACTGTCTTCCTTATTATCCTCTTAGCTCATGCAGTTTGCAATTCAACATCCTGAAGAAACAAATTACAAGTAGGAAGAAGGAATAGTGAACAGCCATTCTTCTTGATAGATTTTTTAAAATAATCTCCAATAATTTTGAATAATTTTTTTCTGATAGTGGTTCTTGGTCAGAAGGCTACTGAATGGTTCAAAAGTTCTTCAGAAAGCACCTTCTGACACCTCCATCCACCAGATAAATCTTGTTTTCTTTCTTGTTTTAAGGAACTACTAATGGTGTCCTGGAGGAAGTGTTTCTCCTTTCTTTTTATGCTTTTTTTTTCCTTTATCAGATCCACAGCTTCATTCTATTCAACAGCCCTTCCATTTGTTGAGTATTTGCTGTTTGTGTTATTTGGCAAAACCATTAGGGAGTCGTTTCTATTTCAAGGAATTCTGCTAATTTAATTCCATTAAGAAAGTTTTAAGACAAGAATCAACAACTCCCTTCTCTTCACTGAGCTCCCATTCATTACATCTTGCTGTCATTACAGTTTCTATCCCTATAGCCAGGAAACTTTCTTCAATGATAAAACAACTGTGAAAACATGCTTTTTTCATGCAGTTTCTCTCATCTAACCCATATCTTATGAGGAACTTCCATAGATGAAGTTTTAGGATGTTATTCCTGTCAGTTATTTATCTATACAGTAACTAATATCCAAGCAGTTATTTGTAATTTTTAGTTCAGGTCAGTTATTCCCTAATCCAATATTTTTGTTTTCTTCAAAACTTTTGTTTCTTCCTCAAATTTCAGAGGTCAAAACTGAAGACTCATTTCTCTCAGTTTTGGATAAACACTTATTTATCAATCATAACCTAATTTCAACCTGACAGAAGGGAGCAGCAAGGGACAATTGTTTTTTAAAGCAATACAAGACTCAAACCTACTCCAGGCAGTGCTTTCACTGGCCATGGCACAGTCCCACAGCATTTGAAGAGAGACACAGAGCAGAGTGCTTACTGGCAATAGGGCCTGGACAGTTTCAGACTCAGAAAAGGGATGAATTATGGACATAGTCCATCCTGGGAGTCCAGTAAGAAGCAAAAGACGGAACCAGATGTTACAACAGTGGTCCAAAGGCTATCCAGAAGACAAAGACAAGACTGAAGACAAGCAGTAAAGTACATTCAAGGGTATCTATCTAAGAAATAAGATCCCCAAAACACATCTGAAGTCCATCCAGGAATCAAAGGTACATCTACAGTATAACTCTAGCCAGATCTGAAGTCCTGAGCCTAAGAGGAATGGAGCTTTGGGGCCCACAACAGGGATGTGCATGGAGGTCTTACTGAGGCTGGTCAGGACCATGAGTCCTGTTGATGCTCTCAGGGTCCTGACATGTTGTAGTCCTTATTTGCATATTTACTATCTGCATTTAATTTGTATCAGATCTACCTACAGCAGTATATGTCCAAACATTTTGCCCAAATAGCCACCATTCTGGTGCATTTCACATAGAGTTTTAGGATTTACAGCCAAACCTGTGTTATTGCCCTTCAGATGCCTAAACCAGAACTAAAGTTTTAGGGGAACCTTTATAGTTTTATTTGCTGCTTCAATTTTATACCATTCCATTCCTCCAGCAGCTGAGTGACTTTCATATTGCCCAGCTGTGACTACCAGTTGTGACTACCAGTTTTACTCAAATTTATATGTGTGCTATTTGTGTCCAGGTCATTTTTTTGTTGTTTTGTCTTGTCTAGGACATAGGACTATCAAATATCTGAGCTTTTTTTTTTTTTCTTAACTTTTCATTACTGATAAAACACTGGAAATACTTTATTGGCCTGTTTTTCTTGGGCCTGTTTCAGAAGAACATCTCACTGACTTCTACTAGATCTGCAGGTGGTGGAGGTCCCACCCTTGGATACATTCAAGGTCAGTCTAGAAGGGACTCTATGCACGCTGATTGCTGTAGGTGTCTCTGTTCATTGCAGGGGAGTTGGGCTAGGTGGCCTTTAAGGATCTCTTCTAATTCAAAGGATTATATGATTCTATGATTTACTGCCATGATTTTCTCCAGCTTAGTCCCAGAGGAACAGAGAACACCAGTTTGCTCCATGGAAACTGAACCCTGTCCAGGCATGCAGGCTCTTTTCACTAAGAGGTCTGTTGAAATATATACGTCTTTAAGTTGGCTTTATTACAAGTCACATGTGATGGACTCACATACCTCTGTTTAATTAAGAAATGCATAAAGTAAAACGGCATAAATTAGTTTCTCTTTTCATATGCCCAAGTCCCATACAAACATTACCTATTAACATTTATGTGTTAGTCCATGCTTGCTTGTGCCAAACTCCACTTTTAATCTACAACTCTTCAACTTCTCTTTGTCTGCCCCAGACATAGTATTCAGAACATTATTTATTTATCTTGATCACCTTCATGGATATACCTTTGACTTATACTAATACCACAGTTTTGGGTGTCACATAAGGTCTTCAGCCACTCCTCATATGTCTCCTTCATTTGTGTTTGCAAACAAAAGCCTCAGCAATGTTTCACTCAGCTCACTGAAATAATTTAATAATAAATAAGACAGTAATTACTTAATTCACACTATATACTCACCGTGAATCTATTCATAAGGCCTAGACTAACATTTTAATATTCATTTTGATGGCTGATGCTCATGCTTCACTTGACAGTGAGAAGCAGAGTCGTGCTTGCATCTCCTGCGTGTCACTATCACAGGCAATTCCTCTTTTATAGGTCTATTTTCCACATGTGCTTGGGAATCTCCATGCCTCTTTCCTCCCACACAAACTTCAGTACATTAAGTTCATTAAAAAATGAAATCTCAGTTACCTTCTGGTTGCCATAAAACCACCTTCAGTGCTGCCTATCAGAATTTAATACCCAAGACCTTACTCTAGTCGTGGATGTGGAAGACGTGACAGCACAGAGCAGAGGAGGCTGAAGAGAGGCCTCATGGCATCCTACAGCGCTGAGCTTTACTCTCTGTGACAGCGACAGGGCCCGAGGGAACGGCATGGAGCTGTATCAGGGGAGGGGCAGCTGGAGGTTAGGGAAAGGGTCTGCACCAGAGGGTGGTGGGGATGGAACAGCCTGCCCAGGGCAGTGGGCATGGCCCCAAGTTGCTGGAGCTCAAGGAGCATTTGAACAACACTCTCAGTTACGTGTTTTGGATTTTGGGTGGTGCCATGTGGATCCAGGAGCTGGACTCTAAGATCCTTATGGGTCTCTTCCAACTCCGGATATTCTATGATTCTATGATTTGTTTAGTTCTCTCTTACAAAGATGGTAACAACTTCTTATGTCAGCAAAACCAGGAGATGTCTATCCAGGGGGACAGCTCCCAGGAGCACATGGAAAATAAGCGGTCAACAATGCAGCTTCAGATTCATACACGGCTGGAGCCGGCGCTACAACCGTGGGGCCGGGGGATAGCGTGGGGCTTTAACCTCTCTTTCCCCCACCTGCACAACCGCAGCCTGGGCAGGAGTAGCACCGCAGCACAGCGCGGCACGGCACGGCCCGCCCACGCGTCTATCCCGCCGGCCCGCTCCCCGGCAGCCAGGCGCCGCTTACCCCGTGCACAGCTGCCGCCAGGCGGCGCCACGGCCCGGCCCCGGCCCCGCTAGGAGCCGCTCCTCTCTCTGCCGAAGTCCCCGCGGCCGCCAGCCGAGGGCGCCGGCTCCGCTTCCCCGCCCCGCTTCTCCGCGTCTCCGCCCGGCCCGGCGAAGCGCTGCGCAGCTTCGCGATGCCGCGGCGGGAGAAGGAAGAGAGGGTGGGCGCGTTCTGGGCGTCCCGGGGCACGGGGGAGATGGACTGGGAGAGTGTTCGGTTCGGGCTCCCCGTGGAAAGCGGGGCTTTGCGACGGGCAGGGAGCCGATGGACTCTGCTCGGCAGTGAGCGGGGCAGAGTGACATTCACAGCGACGGGACAGCGCGTTTATCTTTTCTATATTTTTTTCTCTTTTAAAGCAAAAAATAGCCCTGCATCTCATTTGGTAATTTAACGACGCATGATTTAAATCAATATAAAATTCAAATACTTTTGTGCCACCTGTTGGATTTTGCTACTAATTACATGTAACTGGAAGTACGCTTCTGTATGCATTGTGGGAACTACTTCTCACAAATGTTTGTAGGTTCCCTTACAGAAATGCTACTTTATTTGTTCCTTAGATATATTTTCTCTCTGGGCAGACAGGTAGATATGTTTTTTCCTCATAGAAGTCAAGTCCATAAATTATAACCTGCCTTCAATGAAGGTGCAGTATGTATGAGGCTGGAGTCTGGAGGTAATGCCGAATTATTTGGGCACGTTATTAAAGGAGAAGCTCCACTCTGTAGAAGTAAGTGGTTCTCAGGGCACAAAGCCATACAGGCATCCGTGGGCTAAGTTCAAACTATCAGTCATGAGTGATTGTGCAACACAGAGTATGACAAATGCAGTCACTCTATCAAAATATAATTTTGTTTGACCTTCCTTCAGTCGCTGTCAAGCCGTAGTGTCAGAATATATCTTACTGTTTATGAATGCCTTGATTTTCTTCCACATTACGATGATCAGATTTATTTATTTTTATATTATTTCAGAATCCCATATATAAAGGAACTGCAAATAAAAAATATTCCTATAAGAATCTGAAAATTAACCAGTGATTTTTATCTGGATTTCACTGGAATAGATAATGAGCTATGAGTTACCAGGTGTCCTATTTGTTATTCCTTCTCAGTGTATGATCATGCTTCAGACACATTGCTGTTCTTTGAGATCACAGAATCATAGATTCATTAGGGTTGGAAAAAGCCACTAATCTCATCTAACAGTCAACCTATCCCTGCCGTGCCCACTAACCACTTCCCTCAGTACCACACAGTTCTTGAACACTTCCAGGGATGGTGAGTCTACCACAGGGGCAGCCTGTGCCATTGCCTCATCACAATTTCTGAGAAGAATTTTTCCCTAATGTCCAACCTGAACCTCCCCTGCCACAATTTGAGGCCATACCCTCTTGTCCTATCACTGTTGCCTGGGAGAGGAAGCCTACCCTCACCTGATCACAACCTTCCTTCAGGTCATTGTAGAGAGCAATAAGGTCTCCCCTGAGCCTTCTCCAGACTGAACAATCCCAACTCCCTCAGAAGGTTTTGAAGCATGTACAGGAGTGCATTTGTATGGGGAAAGATCGACGTGCTCTTTCTCCATCCCAGTGACTGCTGAACTAAACGCAGGAGATCCCCATGATTCTGCTTTGGTACAGAGAAGAATGAAAGGCTTTTCCTGCAATAAAGGGTGACTGCCAGCATTCCAGAGGATGGAAAAGAATACTGGATCCCAGAATTATTCTGTGGGGACACCATGAATACCTAAAGCTCCAAAACTGATTGAATTTTCCTCCATTTACATCTTTTTTTCATTATTTTCCCATTTTTAAAGAGGAAGTACACAGAACTGTTAATTTATAAATTTGGGGATTTTAGTTGTTTTTTGTTTTTCTTACAACCATCTTAGTGGTGCATTTCCACAGTGTATTCTACTTTTCTGTTTCAGTGCAAACTATATTTAAAAAAAAAAAAAAAAAAAGTACTTTTAATAAAAATATTCAGGTTGATTTCTGAGGAGTTCAAGCTTATTGACCCAAGACTCGCAAAAGGATAAAATACAAAATTAAACTACAAAATTAATAAACTGTACATGTAGGCAAATGATATGTATAATGCAGTATTTCAGTCCTCACATCTCTCTCTCCAAATCTCAGAAGATTCTACTGATAAATTTGAGTCTCCTCTTCACAAACAGTATCGTTAAGCTCTTTCGCCCCCTATTTTATTTATGTTGGATTTTATGATAACTCAGACTCAAAATCTTCCTTGGTTTTACGAGGAAAATTTTCCAGTATTTGAGCAGTCATAAATTGCCACAAAATGTACAGGGTGACAGAAAAATACACCAAGTAAAAATAAAATGTTTACACACCAGTATTTTGCTCTTGGCAAGTGCATAAGTGACTTCATAAGATGCAAGTCAGTGCACATTACATATTACACATTGTCTTTTTAAACCAGTCTGTAGGCAATATGAGCACGTCCTGGGGCCCCAGCACAATGGCTGTGTTTTTGCTCAGTTTATAAAGACTCATAAATAGCATCTCAGGGTTTAGTTCCTAATGTGGTAAAGAAATATGATGGCTTGGACTAAGTGAAACTCAATTATTTAAAAAATGCACAACTGACTTCTCTGCTTTCATTCCCATCAACCTCTCTCTCATGTGGGTTACATTAATTATTTGTTGTAAATTTATTGCTACATATTAAAATCAGCCAAGAAGTAGGGAAAACAGTCTTTAAAAAAGTGAGATCTCTCTTGTTGGCGAGAGAAAGAGAGAGAAAGAGAGAGAGAAAGAGAGAGAGAGAGAGAGGAAAGAAGGAAGGAAGGAAGGAAGGAAGGAAGGAAGGAAGGAAGGAAGGAAGGAAAGGAAGGAAGGAAGGAAGGAAGGAAGGAAGGAAGGAAGGAAGGAAGGAAGGAAGGAAGGAAGGAAGGAAGGAAGGAAGGAAGGAAGGAAGGAAGGAAGGAAGGAAGGAAGGAAGGGGGGGGAAGGAAGCAGGGAAGGAAGGAGGAAGGAAGGAGGGAGGGAGGGAAGGAGGGAGGGAAGGGAGAATTCCCATTGATTAGATCTTTTAAAAATAATTGTAACTAAACTAATGAAATCTCTTATACAGTGGAATTTAAAATTTAAGGAGCCTTTCTTAGAAGAGAGGAGTCAGTATAAGTTTAGTCAGTGTAAGCCAAAATCCAAAGAGGACTAGAGAACCTCAATTAAGGAAGAAACTGATTTTTCTAATTCTCCTTCTTAGCAAATCTGGATAGACTTCTTGCTGTAGACAAGGGTAGGGGGACTGAGAAAGTATCATTGCTAATGCTTTCTTGAAAAAGAGTAATTGTGAAAGGTCTAAAAGAGTTGCCCCACAATAAATTCAGAGACCTGCAGAAGTCACGAGGATATGTGCATGAGGTCACAAGAAGCACAGATACAGAGATTTGCTGTAGAGGATCCCTGTCTGGGAGGGAAGGAAGACCTTAACTCGTTGGCTGAGTTCTTTGCAATTTGAACTCCAGAATGAGGTAGCCCTCTCCAATGACAGATGTGCCTGGAGGCAAGCCCAGAGAAGGAAACATTGGAGAGAAAGAGGAAGAACAGAGAAAAGATGAACCCTTTCTCTTTCAGCTGGTATAATCATCTATCTTAATCTAGGAAAGCATTTTAGCCTCTCTCAAGTTAGAAAACAATGCCCTTAACCCTTTGTTAATGATACCTAATTTGTAACTTTCATCAAATGGCACCTTTTTCAATTCTTGCTCTACTATGATCCCTCATCTCATAAAATAATTCTAGTCTTTATTTTACCTGCCTCTCAGGAAGAAGTCAAATTCCTGTTTTTCTATTGCTTTGTATTGCAAAAGCTGTATGTCTTTCTGCTGTCATGTTCCATACCTTCCTTCAGTTTACTCATGGAGCAGCATTTTTAACTGATATATGTAGCAGGTTGCTTAATCTGTGCTCTTCCTCAGTTCTAAAGTAGACATACTTGTGGATATACATAAGTTAATTATGGTGATAGAGGTGTTGAAAACCTGTAGAACATTTCTCTCTTGAAATAAAAAGAGGTTCATCTACAATCCAGGTTCCACTTCTTATTTTTTTGCTTTCCTGATAGAGATACTGCATGAACTCCAAACAAGCTATAAAATATGTTCCATAGGTGTGATCATGTAGAAATATGTGGGATTTAGTTTTCCTCGTCCATAACGTATACGTTTTAGTTGATCTCTGTGTTTCAGTAACTGTGGGAGGAAACCTGACTTTACAAAGTGCATTCATCTTCCTAGACAAAGAAAAGATCGACTTCACAGAAACTTTTGTCATGGATTCAATTCTTGCACAATGACATGTAGTGCTAAATAAATCATTTTTTTTTTTAATTACAAATTGAGAATCCATCATCCTGGACAAATGTTATTCATTTGAGGGTGGGGGGAGGGGTGACCTAGGAAAAATTGTTTTACAAGTATTCAGAAGAGAATCTGATTTGTCACTCCCATTTTTCAGTGCCAGTGGATCGTGCTAAAGTTGTTGCCAGCTTTTAAAATCTCCCCTTTTAGTTTCAAGTAATGTGTCTGTGGTTAAAAGCCAATTAGGGAACAGTAGTGTGATTTGGTAATGCAAAGCTAGTGGCGCAGTTTAAAGTGTCATTAAAAATCTACTCTCTTTACAGCTTTAGATAAGGTCTGTCTTTCCTTTAGTCATGCTTGGATGTTCTATTCAGTGTAGTTACCAGACTGGTGTTAACAAGAATTAATGTGTAAAACTAATGCCTTCACTTTGCATTTTCTAGCACAGTCTCTTCAAGGTAAGTATTTTTTTCAGCCATTTAGAAAGTGCAGAGACCAACGTTCAAGCAAAAGGAACTGCTCACTCTGACTGAACAATGTGACCCTGTCCTCCAGCACTGGTCTTGCTAGCCATAAGCAGAAGGTCATATTCTTCCCTGCCCTTCACACAAGAAGAATTTAGCCATATGTATCAGCATGAAGCAGTCAATTTGCCTGACAAATCATAAAACAGTTTTTTTGTGATGTAAAGAAACTTTGGACTCTGCCAGTGTGCCTGTCTATTTGTAAGTGCAAACAAAAATTTGAAGGCATGGGAAAAAAAAAAAAAATCTAGAACCGATTCACATGCCAATCTATCAGAGATTGCCTGAAGAATCACAGAACACATTCAGAAACAAATAAAAAATTTCTGGGCTCTGCCAGGATGCTGGCCAATCAATCACAGTGTGGCTGATGAATCACGAAACGCATTCTGCAGCATGTCAGCGCACATTCGCAGTTGGCACTGTTCTCATCACCCTGAGTTTGTCTTGCAGTTAAATTGACTGAAGGTAAGCCATAGGACTGTTGTTTCTCCCATCTACTGACCTCCATGACTAGCCACTCTTACATCCTCTCTCCCTGCCCTTTGTTCAAAGTGGAGTTTTAGCAGACAAGTTCAACATGAGAGCAAACAAGGTTTTGGTGTCAATAACATGTCGCTGAAAGCTGTTGAACACAGATTTTGACAACAGGACAGACTCCTACAGTAGTACTGTTCTCTTCAAAGTTTTCCACCTTATTTACATGGCTATTAAGGAGAAAAAGTGAATACTGAATTTAGGCCACTATCCAGACAGTGTTTTTTTAACTGAAGCAGTTCCTGGCTGCATTGTGATTCTTTATACCGAGGCAAGGTGTGGGGGCACCACGGCACTATTATTATTTTTATTCTCCTATCTCAAACAAAATCATTCAGCACAAAATATTTCTCTTTTGAAGCAATTCAACTTTTTACAGTTTATACCAAAATCACCAGAATAAAATTAAAACATTGTCTGCAAGTCTACTTTTCTTAGTTTTATGATCAGTTGCCACTACAAATACTCAAATAAAACTTTTTGAAATTACCCTGCAAAGCATTTTTTCTGACTAGGCTGTACTCATCTTGTATGATATTTTCTATTCAAATGAAGAATTTTCAATTTAAAAAGGTATGCCTGAAAAAGCAACTTTTTACCATATCATAACTCTTACAAAGTTTGAATGCTCATCATGTCCTTTTACCTAGTATTATTCTAGGGTGAATTTTGCTAGCCAAAGCAGAACTTAACATACCAACAGGAAAGATGTTTGCCACTGCCATCTAGCCTAGATGGCAGTGGCAGTCAGTTAAAAAAAAATATATGAGCCTGTCCTTATGTTTTTCCACTACCTCAGAAGATGCTATAGTTAGGGGCCAAATGATGAACTAGTGAACTGGTAGACTTGCAGCTACTTCTGTAGTAGTTATTCCAATTCATATGAAATAGTTTACTGGAAGAGTAATCTGGGTCCTGACTTCATGGGATTATGCTGTCCTGTTGTTTCTTCAACTTATTCGTCATTTCATTAAACAGATTTTTCAGATTTCAACATTCATGCAGCACAATAGAAAAAATAATTCTGTACGAATTTCCTAATACAGAGTTCAGAAATATCATAAGCTGTGGGAAATTTAACTAAATCATGTTGTTCAGCTATATTTAACATGATAATTAATTTGATAGAAGGAAATTTGGTGTCTTATGCCATAGGTCAGGAAATCTATTTTCAATTTCATAGGAGTATGTAAAGTAAAAAGTTCTTTGGGGGAAAGAGAAAAAGAGCAATGGCTAGTCAGGAATGAAAAAAAAAAAAAAAAAAAAAAAAACACCTGATTTCTTGATGTTTTCAGTATCTTTTATAACTCCTTGTACCCATTAATAACTTACTATCTTTTTCTGATTGTTATTATCCTTATCATTATGCAGAAACAGTAATTCATGGTGGCAACAGAAAAATAAAGAAATAAATAAATAAGCAAGGCTTATTGTATACAGATGCTGCTTTATTCCAGCTAATGTATGCCAGGTATGCACAGCTGTCTTTCCGTCATTTCTGATCCATCCCAGTTTGTCTCCTTTGCTCGTTGTATCTGTGTTTTGTGTCAGAAGGGAAAAACTTCATTTTTCATTTTGAAACTTTCCATTCTCTCCACCTCATGCTTCTGGACTTTTATATCTCTGTGATGTGGAAGCCATGCAAAAGAGGAAGGCATTCAAACACCAATCAGATATAAAAGCTTCTATCTGAGCTCCCAATGAGAATAAGTAAAATCCTACAATAATAAGGTGGAGATGCCACTGCCTCCTCTAAAAAAAACTTAGCACATACTTTTCACTTAACTGCCTGAAGCTTGTGATTTAAAGGCTTGTTTTCTCAGCTGATAGCCCCAAGCTGTACCCAGTTTCTCTGCAGACAAAAGGATAAGAGAGATGGTGACAAACACACACCCCTTTCATGAATCAGAGGAACAGTACTCTTCTTGTTCCCTAGGCACGAGTCAGTTGAAATCTGAGCCTCGGTTTTACAGTTTAGCACCTACCAGCTGGCTTTCACGTGAAAGGCTTTTTAAAATAGATACATCTGCAAAAGCTCTCATTCACACACACATACACATACAGTGTAAGACATTTTTTATTCCAATGACAGTAACAGAAATACAGGGGAAAAAAAAAGAGCTCTAAAAAGAGAGCTCCTTGTTACAACTGAAGCTCTTTTTATTTTCTCCTGTGCACCTTGGATGGGAGAACAGATTGTGCCTCTCTTGTTTTCATCAATCTTTTATGCATTTGAATGCTAATGTCATATCCTCCTCCAGACGTTTCTTCTTTAGGATAAATGACCCCTGGATGTTCAACTTCTCTTTATCGCTGATGTTTCCAAGTAGCCCTGACTGGGTAGTTTGTTGTTACTGATACTTTGTGTGTGTCAATATAACAGAAGAAATGCTTACGTATTTTGGCATTATATTTACATGTTTTATCATCCTAGTGAGAAATTTTCCTTTTTTTGCAACAGCCAGCCATCACTACCTGAGCAGGTCATCCAATTTGCTGCCTTCAACCAGTCCAGCACTTGGTCAAGTGGATGAACTCTTTAGGTATTTCCACTTTCAGCCTAGTGTGAAACAGAACAGCCTGATATAGAGTTTTCTCCACTTACTTGATTTATTTGGGCAAAAGAATGCAATATAGTTCATCAAAGTTTGGAGATATTTATATCTATACAAGTCATCCAGTATCTCTTTGTAGTTAATGGCAACAAAAAGAAAGAGGCAATTCTGTGGTATAATTCATCTAACTGATATACACATCTCAAGTAGGGCAGATGAATCACCCCGCTATCTGATTCAAAATCAGAAATGTGAACAAGGAATATTGGTAAACAGAGGAAAACAGGTTTATCAGGGCAGATGCAGAGAATATTGAGAATGAGATTTTAGGCAAAATATGAGAGGCAAGAATGTGGATACAAAGACTTAATTGATCTTCTAGAAATAGTTGCTATGATCTAGCAAACAAAAGGTGTATACTGAATGGAGAAAATCTGTTGAAAGAAAATAAGCAAAAAAATGTACTAGTACATTCTGTAAGTATTGAGAAGATATCAACAAAGGAACTGAACTACTCATGTGGAGAACTTCCCAACTGTTTCTACTGAGTAGTACCTTTCATTAAGAAATACAGCATTTCTACTGGAGAAGGAAATTATTTTGTCTTAGAAGACACAAGAGAAAAAATGAGAAGTGGATGCATGTGATCAGAAAAATTGAAGAGATTGTAGGCTAGATGTTGAAGCTTAAGAAGAGACAAAAGGAGAGAATGGAGTGCAATGTGGAATAATTCAAATGAAAAGGCTATGAAAGAATTAAAGGGAAAAGGACATGGAAGAGGAAGAGGAAGAGGAAGTGGAAGAGGAAGAGGAAACAAAGCCATGGACTGAACTGTACTTCAAAGAAAAGCCAGTCGAGTAACGTTGAATTTGTTTTATGTACATCCTTGAGAATTATTACTTGTAATTAAACTGAAAATATGCATTTACCACTATTATTCTTTATGTGGAAAAACCAATTGTATTGCAGGAACACATTTATACATGTTCATCATAAAATATCGCTGAATAACATTTGCATTGTGATGTACCTTATGCAAGATATGTAAAGCAAGTTTTAAGAATTCATTACTCAAACTAGTGCTTAAGTAGGTTAAAACTGCAGAAAAACATGTGCAGCAATTGTAAAAAAAATTGTTTTGAGTTCTACGGTTTCATTGCTTTAAGCACCTTACCTGGAGGTTTTTCTGTATTCATCTCATGCAGAGAGAAATTGGCTCAAGAAAAGAAACATTCCTGAATAATGGGAAGCAATGTGTGTATTTCTGAAAACGAAGTTCTTTGAACATCTTCCAAAAAATCCAAGTATATGCACATATTCCTCCACCTAAGAGGAGAGCTATATATTGCTTTATATTATTTATTTATGTAGGCCATTCTGAAAGTATTTCTCCTATTTATTTCCACGGAAACTACAACAAATACAAAGAGCACAACAACATTATTTGATAGAGCAAACTCTCAGCTACCAAACAGTACTTTTCAACATAGTCTCCACCAGTAGCCAATTTGTGTGAAGGAGCTGCTAGAGACACTCTTCATTTCATGGTGTGAAAGCTGTGCATGGCTTTCTGGAATGTGGCTTGTCTTTAACATTGCTGTCACCACTGCTAAAACACACCACCAACCAGCTCACTGTGCTCAAATCCACTGTCTGGTCTCCATATATTTTGAATAAGCATCAGAGAACTGCCATTTTATTCCATGTAGAAGAATTCAGTTACACACCTTTGCTTCATGTCAGGCACCATTTTGTCAGACTGCCCCTCTACTGCAACAAAATTTAATGGAATTTAGGCAGTAAGATTCACCACTGCCATGCACCTCTGATGTCAGAAGTTAACAGAATAAAATCAGAGGCATTACTTTTGGAGCAGCTGTTGCATTTATTTGTGTAACTCCAGCTTTGTGTGTGCTGAGCTGATCTGCTAAGCACAGTTTTCCTTCAACACTCTTCTTCCCTGCCCTCATCCTTGGTAGACCTCAGGGAGGAATTATGCATTAGGGATTAGGGCAGAATTTTTTTCAGGAAGTCATGTGAGGTGGGAAATGGACACCCCTCCTTATGAGTTATCTTAATCCTATCCCAACCCCTCCCCCCCCATCCCGTGATTCAGCTCATAAAAGTAGAAAGGAACAATGATGACACCAGTACTTTCTGCCCTGTTCCCTCTCTTCTTGGTCTTTGTCATATTTCAAGAAGTCATAAGGAGTCAATTAAAGCATGAGGAAACTGCAGTCATAAAAAAAGACTGAGAATGTGAATACTGATATACTTTCTTCTTTGGTCCTGTAACCATTTCACATTCCCAATGCCACAGCCGGTGGAAATGAATGACTTAGAATTAATGCTAGGTGTTACCTTGAGACATTATGTTTTAAGTCCTTTCCTGTATTGAATGATATCAAATGATTAAACTTATTGCTATATTTACCAGTGAAGTATAACACAGGGCCACATTTTAATAAAAGAACTTTTGTGACATCTGAAGTACTAGTTTCTTAGAAATGTCCAAAGGAAGCACCCTCAAACTAAGTAATGTATTTGTCTTCCACGGAAGGCAAATTCAGCAGTTCTGCTACGAATGCACAGTAAGGGACCAGAGGTTAGCATATGTACTCACATGACTGTGTAATTTCATGGCCATGGTTGTTTCCCACCAAGGATTATAATCCAAAACGGTTATATAATTATATAATCCAGAATGGTTAAAATACTATTATGAAGGAAAAAATAATTTTAAAAAAGTCATGGGAAAGAGAACTTTAGAAACTCTTACAGAGTCTACTTTCCATGTTATTTACTATTTCAGCCAGAGAATTTTCACAAATGAAAAGGGCAACCAAAGGCAAAGGCACTGGATTATCTCATTTTTACTTCCTCATTTTGCCCACTTTCTTATAACTTCAAGAACTGGCAATGCAGCAAAAGTGATGCTAATAGAAAGGAACAAGGGAGGTATCAAGTATATTGGCAATCACAGTTGGAAATTGGAGGGGTACTGAGGAAAGGTGAGATGGAGTTTGAAGTGTGAATAAGAAGTATTTCACAGGCAAATGAAGTCAGTAATGTCAAAGAGGTCAGTCCTTTGTGTTTTTGTAGATTGTAACACAGCAATCTTAAATCTTTGTTTAAAAAACACAGGTACAGAAAATGCCAGAGGGAAGATATAAGTATCAGGTACCATATGTAAAACTATTCTTTAAATGGAAACTGCAATACATTCTCAAGGTGTATAGAATAATGGGTTTTTAAAATTATTTTTTTCTTCCACAGCAGGCTCAACTGGAACATAACCTTGTGTACAGAAACAGACCTGAGCTTACGAAGGCATCTGTCTTCCTAACTGAGTACTGCCTGGCAAGTTGCTCTGCATTTTGATTTTCAGGAATGCCCACATACCCATTTCTCCTCTAAATAATGGGTGGAAGAGCACATGGGTCATGACTCACTGGAGGGGTTAACATAATTGTGTTCTCAAGCCCTGAAATAAATCACATTGTAAAGCTATGACTCTCACAGAGATCTTTTTGCCTCCCACTTTCCTGATTAAAAGAAAGACTGACAGATAGAGTAGGCTTTCTGATAGCTTCAGTCACAACCTAATTTACTATTTTGTTTGCTCATTACAAATTTTTGTGCTATTTTACTTTAATTTACGAAGACAAACTCTGTAATTTAGTTCAAGACAATATGATTTGATTTTTGATATTTTCTTTGAGTGTGAATTATGTCCAATGTATTAATTAAAAAAATAATCCTATATAAAAGTCTGTATGAATGATTACATAATTTATGTATAAATTTTGTTCAGGAGATAGACCCTTTAGAAGCCTATTTTCCTAACACCAGTAGACTACACACACAGTTCCTAGAGTTTCAGTCATAGCCTAGAATACAAATATCTATCACTAATGTCAGTAAGTGAATTGACTAACAGGTGGAGTTGCTAAACCTGAGGGAGAGAAAAGCAATCTGGTATACTGGAGAGAACAATACAAAAGGCACACTTCTATATGCTGTCTTTGGCTTTCATGCATAGTCATAACAGTCACTTTAAACTGTCTTCAGAACTAAGTTTTAAATGGTTACAGAAGCAGGTTTTACACAGCCTTAACTATAAGAACTAAAAAGTAGTTCAGTTCACTCCTTCTATGGTTTATGGGAGAGCTGAGCTCAAGATAGTCCAGTTAAATGAAGTTTCATTGGTTTGCATGCAACAGACATATGTTGTGAATGAAGACCAAAACCTTGTGTTTTGGTTGATTTGTGGATTTGGCTCATTGTTTCTTTATGGTTCTGACAGAGTAGCTGAGTAAGGTGAATTTGTTATGTCTTTGGAGAAGCAACAAACTAACAACTAGATTTTTTAACTTTCACAAGACAGAATCACACACAGTCATAGAATCACAGAATCAAAGAATAGAAGGGGCTGGAAGGGACCTCTAGAGATCAAGTCCAACCACACTGCTAAAGCAGATACCCTGCAGCAGGTTGCACAGGAAAGCATCCAGGCAAGTCTTGAATATCTTCAGATAAGGAGACTCCACAACCTCTCTGGGCAGCCTGTTCCAGTGTTCCATCATTCTCACAGTGAAGTTCTTCCTGAGTTTCATTTTCTGCTAATTGCCCCCTGTTCTGTTGCTGCATACTCCCAAAAAGAGTCCATCCCCATCAACTAGACTCCTGCACTTCAGATATTTATAAACAGTGATGAGATTCCCTGTCAGCCTTCTCTTCTCCAGGCTGATGAGTCTCAGCCTTTCCTCGTACAGGAGGTGCTCCAGGTCAATATTGTCCGTTTCATCTCATCACAACAAATACAGTAGGGATGTATGAGAAGGCAAACATTTCACACTGCAATTATGCAGTTATATATCATGGTATCCATGTTTTTTACCCAAACCAAAGCACTGAAACACCTGCTCACTGATTTCCCCATCATTCTTATATACTTGGATAATAATGGATTTTTCTTGCTGGAGATAGTTACAGTTTCAGAAGTGATTATTCTCTGGGTTAGGTCTTAATATTCTTCTTTATTAACTTTTTCTGGTTTCACTTTATTTTTTAATTGCAAGTACTATGTAACAGCACCTGAATATTGGTCATTGTTTCTGCTGCATTTCACCTTTCATGAGGCTCTTTAATAGATTCCAATCACGCAGTAAAGTGAAGGCATGAGCTTGTCATTTCTGCCCATTAAATCTCTGCTCAACTTCTACCATTTGGTCAAACGTGCTATATAGCCCCAGTAATATGATTTGTTTAAGGCCGATCTATAACAGGGAGTGTTGCCTCTGACTGGGAGTGATGCTTATCTTAGAAGAGCACAAGGCCATATTTTCTTCATTCTCATTTCCCCCTGCCCACCATTGTGGCAAGCTAGCAGCAGATCTTTCATAGACTTTCCTCAGTACCAGGATAGCTGGTATAGGAAAATAATTCTGAATAGGAGTGTGAGATACAAAGTCTTTATACCCTGCTATCAAGTTGCCCAGTTTGAAGAAGGTAGCATTCTAGAAATAGTCTAGCAGTCTAGTCTACCGAACAGACACTTACAAGCTGAATTCCAGTTTTGAAAAATTTTCTGCTTTCTGCTGTTCACTGGTTACTTAAATAACATTCTCTAAACACTAGTGTTTTGCAGCTAAAAACAAAAATCACACTCGTTGCTCCGTTGGAATGGGACTAATTTCTATACTAAGATTATATTTGTCATGTAAATAACAGATCTGTCAAGTCAGACCAATTTTCAGTTCAGTATTCATAGTAACAGTGCAAGGACAGGACAAGCAAACTGGAAAATTACAGCCTCTTCCATAAAATTGTCCAAACACCACTCAATCCATGTGAACTTTTAGCACCCATAATGTACTGTATCAGGGAATTCCTCACTTTAGCTCTCTGTTACAAGGATAACAACCACTTGTCATCTGTTTTGCACTTACTGTTTTGTAGTTTTTACTCCTAGGTCTTGTTGAGTGGAAAAACATTTTCTCTCCTATCCTCTTTAATGGCACTCATGATTTAATAGACTTCCGTGTATACCCTCTAAGCTATCTCTGTAATCTGCTCAGTGTTCCTGCATGGCTCAGAAGCCATTCCAGTAGTTCACTTGTCCTTTGTTGCCCTTGTCTGAGACTTTTGCAGCTCTGTTATGTTTTTTAGGTGAAGTGACCATAAGTGCACTGGATGGTCAAGGCATACATGCCTCAGGGATTCATCACCATCAAGTGGTTACAAAATGATGTTAGTTGTCTCCTTGTTTTCTACTGCTTTCTTCAGAATTCCTAATATTCCTTTTTTTTTTTTCTTTCTTCTACTGAATTCATATTTTAAGTCCACATTTTCATAGAACCATTCGTCAAAATCCCAAATCCCAAGACTCCCAAACCATCAATTCATGATACAAACTAAGTCAGGATTTTTGTCCCATGCATATTATTTTACATACACCTATTAATTTGTGTAGTATTTCAGTACTATGAGATACTTCTACATCTCTTTACAGCTGACTTTTGGTTTCATTAACATAAATAATATCATCAGCAAACTGTCACTGTAAGAACTTTATTTTAGATCATTTATAAATAAATTGAATAGCACAAGCAACCATTACTTGTAACAATGGTCATTCCTAAATCATCAAACAGTTCACAGAAAGCACAAAATTATGTAAAATCTTTGGTTGTTTATTCTTATGCTTGCTGTGTATGCATTGATTCCATCTTCAAGGAAGTAGGTGGTCAGCTGGTGTGAAAGCAAACATCAAGAAGCCCTGTCTTCATTCTACTATGACTCCTTCTTCAGGTCTGTGAGATCAAATAAAAACAACAAAAGAGAGAAGATTTATGCAGGGAAGCAAGGAAAAAAGTGCAGAAACCAGGGTGGCAGGGAGAGAGAATGGGACAATGACTGGAAGGACTGGAAGAGTGACATAGAACCTGGAACTGTGGGATTAAACAGAGAGAAGGAGTTTCAGTACTAGAAAATGGCACAGGGTAGGCAGGTAACTAAAAGGAACTTGAAGTAAAAAGGCGGAGTCATTCTCCAGCAAGATACTGGGTACCAAGGGACAGAAAGGAAAATGGCCCTCTAGACAAGGAAGAAAACACAGAGTAGGAAAGGAATTCATTTAAAGGACAGTTTCCTCCAAACTTTGCATTTAAAACTGTAAAGAGAAAAAAATAAAACTGTAAAGATTGTCATAAGATAACTTGAGAGGAAGTAAAGTCATACAGGGAATAGTATCATCAGTTCTTCCATTTGTTGTTACAAATTGAGACAGAAATGTCACATCTGCTGACACTGGCTTCAGTAGAAATTACAGAGCAAATGTATGTGTAGTTTAGCAATGCTTTAAGAGTTGAGAAAATAATCTGCAAGTAAACAGGCTGTGAAAGAAAATGGTTACAATCTTTCCTAAATGGCCTCCAAAGGGAATTGCCCATGTTGCAAGCTGTACATGCGGTGCTTGTTAGACAAGGACTTTCTCAGCAAGACCCAATGGATAGAAGATCTAATTGATACTGTCAAAAAAATCTGTTGCCACATTTCTGGCTGTTCACAAAGCACTGAAGTCTGTGCATCTGGCAAAACCTCCCCCTGACCCGTAAAATTGCCAGTTCAAACATTGAGCTGGTGAGAATCAGCTGCGGGCTCTCACCAAACCAGGGATGTGAAAGTTACTCAGGAAATAGTAAACTCCAAGTCAGTATGTGCTTTACATTTATTTTTGTGTGATTGCTTCTTTCTTGCTTGCTGCATTGATGTTTCTTGGCTAGTATTTTTATCTGTATAATTTTTAAGGAGTACTAGAGTGATAACTCTGAAGCCTTTGCATCATTCGCTGTATAGATAGAGTATTGCCAGCAAAAAACAAGATTTCCAATTATGAGCTGCCAAACTCCTTTAGCCTTGTTACAGAAGATCCACTCAGAATGACAAATTAATTCATTTCTCTTGCCAATCTAGTCATTGTCCTCTCCACTGAGACTGTCAATAAATGCCAATTGCGGTGTTTAAAATTGTGATGCTTTGGGAAGCATTTGGCTTGTTTCCTGGTGGCAAGAAATGAGAAATAGGTTTGACAAAATCACCTGGAATTTGAACTCTACAAAAGTGGTGAAATCTGATACCTACAGAAGTCTACAGTGTCTAACTGGTAAATAATGAGTCTCTCAAAAATAAATCTTAAGAACTGAAAAAAAAATCAATTAAGAAAAAAAGATATATATATATACACATTTATATATAATTGTTCAGAAAAATAAAGGTAAAATGACCACTAACAAAAATTCTTTGTTAAATTTTGCAAAGAATATTAAAAGCATAAACCACACAGTCCTCTTTAATCAGAGAAATCATCCTTTAAAAAAAGAAAATGGCAATGAAATACAGCACAGTGACTCAGATTGCTTGAAAGTGCTTGGAACAACTCAGTATGGGACATTATTAACTAAACAGGAAGAGATACCAATGAGTAGAAATACTGCAAACTGATTAAAGTAAGAGATGAAAGGAAGAGAGCAAAGAGAACAACTGAAAGAGGGTGCATCTGGGAAGAGTGAAAATTAGTATAGATGTTTTTTTATGGTCTGGTTCTAGGATATGCTTTTCTATCATTTCATCATTTTCTCTAATTGTCTTGGCACGAGAAGTAGAATTGAGTAATTAGATGTACTGATGACAGAATGCAGGGAAGAACTGTCAATAGAGAGGAGAATCAGGACTCTGAAGGAAATATCTCTTTAATAAAACCAGATGAAATTCAATAATGGAGTCACTTGATAACTAAGGAAAATAATTTCTGATAGGACCTTATTATCCATAAAGGAATGAGGAGGAATGCCTGGGTGCATGATGCAATCCCACCCAGTACCTATGATAGGAATATGTGTTGGCAATATAAAAGAGAAATGCAAGCATAGGATGTTGAGGTTCCAATGCTATTTCTAAAGACAATGGTAAGGAAATCTTTGTCAAAGCAGAGATGTTTCAGGCAGAAGCTACTGTCATTTTTCAATGAAATGAGGTCTTGCTAGTGAATTTACACCTCTCTTCAGCAGTGCCATGGTGTCAACAGCATTATCTCTTGGATAATCTCTTAACCTCTTCATGATACTTTTTAACAGTTTGAGATAGCACATCCAAGCTGAACCCAATGGTGAGCTGATGGCATTGTTCCACTTTGCAGAGCAAAGTAGCTCAATTTTGTTTGTGTTTGGTCCCATAGTTGTTTAGGATCATTTTTGCAAGCACAGGCTGCAAGCTCTGCATCAAGGCTATTCCTACATTTCCTTCATATCATTCTTTTGCAGACTTTTTGCCACTGTTTTGTAGAGTTGGGGACATTTGCAAGAAGAAGAATCTAAGTATTCCTTTGCTTTACCACAAGTCTGTAATTTAATATCATTGTGGGTTAACAGGAATTCCAGCATAAAATCTCAAAATTGTAACTCAGCTTAATAAATCCATGAGCTTCCTTTGCACCTTCTGATGTGGACACCTCAGTAATGGCTCTTAGATTTTGTCAGCACCAGTCTCTCAATGAAAACAGGTGCTTGATGGAAGCAGTGACTGTTCATGCTAGATTTTTCTTGCATTTAGCATAACATTCATTTCTTGCTATTATATGATCAAAGATATGCAGAATATTGTCTTTGAATACTGCCTTATAGTAGAACCAATCAAAACTCAGGACTTCACGTCCACAAAAAAAAGTTCCCCCACCAAAACGCTTTCTACCAAAATAAAAATATGTTCCAGTTCAGGACTCAAATGGCAAAATACATCACAGGAGGATGTGCAGAGGTTTGTCTCTTTAGGGAAAACTAAAGTATTTCTCTCTCATTTTTTCTAAATGTTGTGGAGCACTCAGCTGCCACAAGTCCTGGAAAGTCTTTCTGCTTACCTAGGTCCTGAGGGCAGGTCCCGAGGGCAGGTCCCCAAGCAATTCCCAAGACTGCAGAGCCTGAGAGGTTCCTGGGAGCAGAAGGATCACACAGCTGATCTAAATCCCTTGGCTGAGTGCCCAAGAGATGCAGCAGCATCTGTACTGCCAGGGCAGGCATCTCTTGGTCACATCAGACTGTGAAGCTCTCTGTATTCCCTCTAATGCGTTGTCCAAAAGCTGTGGGTAATCTGGTCTCGGGGGGGTTGTGCCTTGGGCACACATGCTGTTTGCTAGATCTGCAATTGAGAAGCCAGACAGTAGTCCAATGGACATCTACTTTTATTCTCACAAATATTTTTCCCAAATGATGTTTTTCCAAAGTCTGGTTTGATTTAGCTGAATTGGTTATGAATACTTTATCCAAAAATGTCCAGGCTGCTGTAGCCAGTAGTTCTTCCCAAAGGCTAGATAATATGGTAATAGCTATTCAGATGAACTACTATTCAGAGGAATGACTCCATAACAGAAGCTGCTGAAGGATGTGGCATAAGTTGTGAAAGTTGGTCTGTATAGCTTACATGCAAAAAACTCCTTTTAACAAAAGTAGTAAACATTTTTTAGCACTGAATAACTCAGGTGGGCAGCCTGCAGTCATTTTTAATGTTTTATAACTTATTGTCAATACAATGCTTTGTGGTTTGGGTTCAGTGCAGTTCCCTGAGCTTATCTTTAACCTCTATTTATCTCTCATCTGCTAACTTGAAGTTAAGTTTCTGTGAACACTGAGATGCATCATGTCTGCAGATTGATAGTTTCTTGTCACCAATTCCTTACTTCAGAAGGGCAGAATTTTAGAAATTTCCTTGGACTTTTCCCACCTTAATCTCCCTCACTCACAGTGCATCTCCCTAAAAGACATTTCTTTCATATTGCTGGACAACAGATCTGATATTCTCTCACACTGAAGAGGATCTGGCAGCATACCACAACCAAATCTGTTGGCTGGCATTGCACACCACCTTGGAGTGGAAGATGATATTGTTGTTTCACATATAGTAATATCTTTTATTAACCAAACATCTATAGTTCCAAAGCTAAATGTGAGTGCTGAGAATCTCACCTCTGTGATGTTACTTTATGTGCCATCTTCAGCATCTTGATTCTGGGATTAAGGAAATCGTTTTTCTCAGTGGAGTTTCAATGCTTGTCAAACAAGAGGAGGGTTTTTTTGTTTTAATCAGCTGTCCTAGTGTTTCAAAAAAAAAAAAAATCTCACTCCCTTCTTAGTGAGAGAAGAAAAAGCTTTACCTTTCTGATCACATTTATTATATTCCCCAATATAAAGATTATTGTATATACAAAATATAAAAACGTTCTTTTTTTCCTCATAATTTTACCTGGAAATCAAGTACATTTTGTGATTGGATTCCCTGCATATTAGTACTATCTATTTATTCAACTTGTAAGGGTTATTTTCTGTTAAATATTCATTTTTTTTTTCTTTCTGTCCTAAGTTCTGATAGACCAACCATTTATACCTTACTTTGTATGACAGCGAACTCCATGTTTTAGTGAACTGAAACAATCTGTGGACCTGTTCAAATTAGGAGAGAATGTAACTTTACAGGTTTCTGTGCAGATCATCATGTCATTTGCAACAAAAGGCTCTAGCTAAGCACATTCATGCATCATAAAGTGATGGACAAGTGTGTCAAGATAATCATAGAGGATGGACTCTTGTACCAGTCAGGTGAATGCTACCATTCAGCAATGAGATATATTTTCCCATTGTTTTAATATGGAAGAAGTGGCATCACTCAGAATGTGTGAATCTATCCTTTTCCTTCATTTGGAAATCCTCATTGGTTCCTTGACCTACTAATCTTCTTGATTCACTTCTTTTTTAGTGCCCATTTGGCTGCAACTTCAGATAGCACCCTCCTTCTTTTCTGTCTACCCCATTGCTGATGTAATGTAGTCAGAGAAAGATCAAAGTCTTCTACCACAGATGCCTTTTGGACCCTGCCCAGGGCATCTGTTTACCTCTCTGATTAAGGTTAAGCATAGAAATGGGTGTCATTGAACTATGGACATATTTTCCATCCTTTTGTACTTCTGAAATAACAAAGACAGTGGGAAGAATGGACAGCTGTAATCGGCAACTTAAATGCCACACATTAAATATTTCTTTCTATACATCGTTAGTACCCAAAATTGTTAGTGAGGTGAAAATCTATAGCATAGCTTTTTATGGTTTGAAAAATTAAAACTGAGCCACAGCATCATACATTGGGCAACAATTAAAATAACTACTGATATTAAAGGAGAGAAACACGTAGGTAAAGAAATTCATAATATTCCTTTGAAGAGACTACATATGCTTCCAACATCAAGTTACCTTCAGTTTAAAACAAGGTTTGTTCTCAGTGTTAACCAACAGTCCACTTTTAACACAAACTTTTATTTTAGGGAACACGTTAAAAAATGTCCAGGTGAAGAAGGAAAAAAAACATGGTACTTTAAAAAGCCAACAATTACAGTAGCTAACAAAGAATTTTTAGTTTATTTTTTAATTTAATAATTGATTTTTAATGTTAATTTTTTCTTTGAGATAAACTGAGTGCTGAGCAAAGATTCTGCAAGTTTATCTGCACAAGCAATATCAGCAAATACTTCTACTTTTTGATTTCATTTCTACTTTTTTCATTCAGCAGTACAAAGTTCTTCAAAACCAAATGCTTTCATTTCAGTATTTTCCTTAGGATTTAGGATTAAATTTCTGATATAAATGAGAGAGAAAAGCAGAAGCAAGTCTCCAAGTGTCTGCTGAACTGAAACTGGAAGCCACAGGTGTAAGTTCTTGTCTACATCAGACAGTAGGAATTTCACTGCAGAGCAAGGATTTGATTTC
The DNA here is from genome assembly GCA_037305975.1 of Chrysolophus pictus. Lineage (NCBI taxonomy): Eukaryota > Metazoa > Chordata > Aves > Galliformes > Phasianidae > Chrysolophus > Chrysolophus pictus. The sequence continues at coordinate 33,229,600 of CM074577.1, read as the reverse complement.
ACATGAATGCCTCCAGTATTGCTATTCCAAGGATAGCTCTTGTTTTAGCTTTTATAACAAGGAAAAATATTATGCAGCATTTTGATTGTTTTTTCCAATACAGAATGAAACAAATTTTCAAATTTTTTTTCTCCTGAACTTGAATTCTCATTTTCCAGCTAGCTAAATGATCACATGGTCCATCTGATATTTTAGTGCCAATCTTACACATGTCACAAGCAGAGTCTCCAGCTACAAAATGAATAATTTATATGAAGGGAGTGAATCCCAGAACGTTGCAAGTTTCCTGCATGAATACTTTTGTGCCTCTCGTTTGTCACACACTTCACTCCTTATTTGGTTCTTGTCAGATTAAGAACTAAGGCCTGGAGCATCTACCCCAGTAGGAGCTGTTCCTCTTTTTTTTTTTTTTTTCACAGAGCCTACAGGAGATAAAAATACAACACTGCTATGCTGCGAATTTTTTATTACCCTTTTTATCTGCTCTGTCCCTCAGTTTGCAGTCAAGTAGGAAAATGGAAAGGTTCCTTCATTCTTCATGGCTTTGCTCTGACTTCTGACACACACTGGTCCCATCCACCTGATTTCCATACTATGGTTTGTACAAGTTCTATGTACAGAGTAGTAAACGAAGTAAACAAAGTTGTTTTTATATTTCCAAGAATAATTAATTGGAAAGGAGGTTTTTTAAATCTTGTTATCAATTTATTATGTGTTAAAAAGTTGTGGTTCTTTTTTTTCTATGCTGATTGAATTATCTGATCTTGTGCTCAGAGTACTAGTGGGATGAATGATCACCAGCAACACCTGAGGTGTCAGTTCTTCCTGTCGCGTTATGACTATTTATCTGAACTGCTCTCTTATGAATTGCAGGATTCTCCTCCAAAACCATAAACCTGGAATCAGGAAAATGTATGAGCTATAAAAAAAAGGCCTTACTGAAATGAAGCAGACCTACACAGAATGATCTTAAGGGCTGGGTTCAAATTATGGAGGGTAACTTTCAGCAACAACAGAACACAGCAATATAAATTACAAGCAGAAGAGAAATAAATCTAACTGTAATTAGGTCAGGAGTGCATGTGTCTGTAATAATGAGTTTCTTAGATGCTGTTGCATATTAAGCCTATTAAGTACCAAGTACCATTCCTGCATCTCCATTTCAATCCTCCTCCCCAGCTCCAAGCTGTGACTCCAGGTTTTTGATGTGTTTCACCAAGAGTTCCACAACCTGTTGCCAGCAATGGCCCCAGTGCATCTCCAGAAGGCTTTGAGTGCTTTTTCTGCCTTAACTGACAGGAGCAAAGCCTTCTGGGATAATTAGTGCTGCTTCAATTGGACAGGTAGCGGATGGGAAATAAACAGGCTCAGGAGCTCAGGGGACATCCGTGTTGCTGTAGGCAGGGAGGCAGTGGAAAATAAATATAGCTAAGCAGTTGGAGAAATATTTATTTATTTATGTTCCTTTCCTTTTGAGATGAGAGATGAGGGCCGGCTCCAATCTGAACTCATTTTTTTTTCCTAAGTAGTTGCTGATTCTCTACAGCCTTTCGAAATGGTGTCCCACATAAGTGTAAGGACAGCTACGGTGATGAGCCATTTGGAAATGCTTTTCTTTATTGTTAACTGTAAAAGAAGAGAATTTGTTACATAAATAATGAATTAGATATGTATTAATTTAGAACTGCTTGTCTGAATGGTTTGCAAAGCAGCTGTGTGATTCTAGGCAGTCATATGCTGTCAATTAACGATGTATACTAAGCCAAATCTGTTTAAGCCTATTATGTGTATCACACAGTACAGAATTTCTTCATAGGTCTTACTAATTCTAGCTGTATACTATTGGCTGCTTGGTAGTTTGTAACTACAAAAGATTAGTAAAGATTCCAGTTAAATTATTAATGGACAGAGAGAACTTTCAGCTGCATTCCATTTATTAATCTCATAGTGATACTTCTCCCATTGTTGAAAGATTAGGAAACCTCATAATACTGCCTAGTTTTTTTCCAGAGAAAACTTAATACAAAGCCAGGAAGGTAATGTCTAAGTTGAATATTCATAATACATTGCCAATATATTATTCAATTAAGGGATGGAGCTTTTCAGCTCACAGTTAAAATAAGAAGTATGATTTATACATATGACTTTGATTGCTCATTGTCTTTCTAAAAGTAACATGCCCCCAAAACTTCGAATGATTGATCTTGTGCAGTTACAGAATTTGGGAATATTTGAGATAACTCATTTTTAAAATGTTTCTTCTTTAGAATAGATTAATTTATACCTTTGACAGATTCCTTATCTCTTTTTAAATATTTATTCTGTGTATCAGAACAGGAATTTCACATTTTGAATTTCCTGATCTTCTTGAAAGCTAACAGAGGGCTGCCACTGAGCTCTCTCAAAGCCTCTTTTAACAAAGCAAAGCAAATAATCAAGCAGAAAAATCTACAGAAATAGCTCATAGTGTCTTTGGGGTACAACCTCTCCACCTGCAGAAACACCATTTCACTAGTCTTTCTCAGTGTATAATGAGCTTTGTTATCACCATTTTCTGAATCCTCAGTAGTGTAATTCAGCTGTAGTTACCTGGGTAAATTTACTGTTAACACGTTATAAGAGTAAATGGAACTGCCGTAAAACTGGAAGGTAACAATTTTAAACTTGAAAAAAGGAAATATTTTCCTATGCAGAAAATATTTCATGCACAGTTCTCCTTGGAACAGGATAGCATTGACACCAAGAGCTTAGAGCTATACAGAGAAATTTCTTCAGAGACTGCGGATATCCAATTACATTAGACAGATTTCAGTTCAAGGCTTAAACGCCTGTTATCTAATCTACTAGTGTCAGACCAGGATGAAACTTTCTTAGCAAGAGATTACTTCATAATTATCTGTAATAAAAGTTTCTGTACCTTCTTCTGAATCATTTGGCAGGGGCAGAGAAAAAGTAGCATCATATCTGATCACCCATCTTTAATTTTTCAGATCAGAATTCTTCTTTCTAATTAAAAAAAAGTTGCTATTATGTTGCATTCTTCCTCTCTGCTTCTCTCTTTTTCCAATTTGTCCTTTTCTCCTCTCCATACCTCTACCTTCACAGGACAATTCCTTCCTTCCTTCCTTCACTCAAACTGACAGATTTTGACTCCTCAGCTAGCTAAGTTTCTATGGTGAGCCAAGCAGACAGAGAAATTAATAAGATTTTCATTGCATTTATTTTTAATTCACTCTATTGCTCAATTTGCTTCTATGATTGTGCTGCTGAAGAAAAAGGATAAAAAGTCAGAGTATTGTAGAGATCCAAACTAGCCCCTTTGAACTCTGATTTTACAGCAGAAGCATCAAAGAATTGCCACTCCAAGGCTTTTTATCAACAGAAACTATAAAAAAGAAAGGATAAAAGAGCATATTCACATTCTTACCTCAATTTCCCATTCTAACTTCAGGAAGCTTCAACTGACTTTGATGGTATAAGATTAAGCCTTTGGGCCCAGATCCTCAAAGGTACTTAAATGTTGCAAAGCAACTTTTTTTCTGCCTATATGTTCATGGATTTCTCAGCCCAAAGACAACTTCCCAGACAAAAAATAGTGAGAGTGAAGGGCTGACAAAAATTAAAAAAAAAAAAAATACAAATCAACTGAGCACATATCTGCCTAATTGAGCTGACAGAGCAGAGAAGTGAGACTAGGCATAGTCATCTGTTCTGCACAGGCTCCAAGGGTCCTAAATGCCATTTCTCCCCACCTACATTTTGGTTATTTTGCTGTGCAGGAATTGATCAATAGCTGTATCCGAGTGACAATGGCTTAAACAATGCCCAACCCTACTCCAGATAAACTGGTAATTTAAAAAGTAAATGGGTCCGAACCCTAGGCAGCTATCTCAGTAAACAGGGATAATTCATAGAATCACCAAGGTTGGAAAAGACCTCCAAGATCATCTAGTCCAATTGTCCAACTACCACCAATACTTCCCCACTAAATCATGTCCCTTTATGCAACATCTAAGCATTCATAGAACACCTCCAGGGACTGTGACTCCACCACCTCCCTGTGCAGTCTGTTCCACCTCCTGACCACTCTCTTGGAGACAAAATTTTTCCTCATATCCAACCTGAACCTACTCTGGGGCAATTTGAGGTCCTATTATCCTATCACTAGTTACGTGGAAGAAAAGGCAGATCCTCACTTCACCACATCCTCCTTTCAGGTAATTGTAGAGAGCTGTAAGGTCTTCCCTGATCCTTCTTCTCCAGACAATTTCTCGCAAGTAGAAAGCAAGCATATATATGCCATGCATATTGATAATGCTGCATGTTGTATCCTGAGCACTCTCAGTTCTAGGAATAATCCTCCTCATATTTCAGAAAGGTACAGCTTCTCAACACAGGCTCTAATACTAATTTAGTTAAATTAATTTCTGGAAGTAATAAGCTAACTTGAGTGACTTCAGCAGTCAGGCTGTGTGTTGTCACTGGGCTAACAACAGGATTTGTACACCCATCCAGTCAAAGAGTAGTTTGGCAGAGATTTTGACTACTTCAATGCTGTGTATTGGGATGGTGAAGAAATATCTTTGGAGCTGTGGGCCTCGGTTTTGCTAACCTGAAGAACCAATATTTTCCATTTTTAGTGTACTGTGATACTTCAAGGAGAGGACATTTGCCTTGATCTGGGGCAGGGCAGCTCTCAGTGTTGGGGCACAGCCTCTTTCATCCCACCACCACACTTTGCCCTTGCAGAGCATCCGTTCCTCCCATTTCCTGGCACATGAGGACAAAATAGCTGAGCCAAAGAGTACTGCAGCTGCAGGAGGATAAGAGATTTCCTGCTCTGTCTATCCTGCTGCTGCCTTTGACTCCCTCCCCAGCTGTATTTGTCAGGCCCACTGTCTTTCACTGTGCTCCATCACTTCTCACCCTTCTCTGCTGCTCTGTTTTTATGGTAACTCATTTATAAAATGAAGACAGTTATATTTATAATGTAGAGCATGCTGGAATACTTAATCTTTCATTCTATTTTTTTCAAGCGTGCCTTCCTCAGACGTGGACTGATAAGATGACAAGTGCTAAAACAATCTCTGAAATGATGCATGGACTTTTAAGCAAATTAATAAGTGCCTTGGAGCAAAGATATATATAATCACAGAAAAGCCTTACTCTTTTCGTAGGAGATATATCCTTGAAATACTGTTTTATCTGGTTAATTAAAGTTAAGGGGTGGAAATGCTGGCTTTCCCAAGATTAAAGGGAAAACTTAAAATATTCAGATGGGAATTTGTTTTATATAATATACTACATACACACTTAAATATTAAAGTTTGATCCTTTAATATTTAACCAATGGACAGTCCACCGAGACATCTCTTTCATTTCCACTGGGGTGCTGGTACAAGCACCAGCTAGTTTTAATAGACATCACACATTTAAAAAAAAATAGGCACAGTTAAGTCACAGTTCAGCTAAGAGCCATGGGGCACAATATGTTGCATGGGTCAAAAGCGCACGTCCTAAAGGAACTAGTGAACTAGAACAGCGTCTTTGTTATTAATCCGGAAATTGCATTTTTAGAACATATATTGCTGACTATATAAATCTCCTTTTTTTTCTTCTTCCAGCATTTTTTTTTTCCACACGAACACAGCAAACATCTCTCTTTGTTCTTTATAAAGATCTTTTAACCGTGCTTCTGTTTCGACTAGGCAGTAGCAATCCCTCATGCATCTTAACATTTATGTTTATGCAGGCTAGAAATGTTCGTGCTTATACTCATGCCAGACATCTTTAATCCACACTTCCATCTGCCAGTGACCTGCATCTGACCTTCTTCAGAAATGCGAGGTAACTTGGCTAGATCTATTTCTGGTCCTTCTGAAAAAGGATTGTCAGGTCAAATTGTGACAGTTTAAGTGTGATGTCTGATATTGACTGCTGTCCAGCAGGGACTCTAAGCTCTGCGTCTCCCACTTCATTCAGGACCTTACTATTGACTTGCACTACAGTCTTAAGGTTAGTCTTTTATCTCCTGTGCTTCCAGGCAAAGAAATAAGTGGCAATGGAGTAAACTGCTGTAGTGCAGCCCAGGGATACTCCTCTCACAAGGTTTGTGACTGTGTGACTTCAATAGCCAATAATTAGTTGACCATTGCACAGCATGTCAAGAAATGCAATTACTACTAAGGTATGTTTCTGTAATTTACTTTTAAGCACAAAACTTTTTCAAGATATATGTGTGTGTGTGCACTTGGACAATGCAGGACGTACAAAAAAATATTTCTGAAATGACAAAGAAAGGTAAGGAAGATATCAAAACACTCTACCTCTTTAAAAAAAAAAACAACAACTCTCTTTACTATTGTATTACTTTTTCACATTTTTCTTCTATTTCCACACTTCCAACTCTAGATTTTTGAAGAAGTCCTTCTAATAGAGTAGGAACCTATATAGCTTTCCCCTGCTTCAGACAACTCCAAACCCTCCTGGCTACACAGTGGAATCTCACAGCCAGCAACTGGTTGAAGAGTTAGAAGAAAGTCTCTAGTCTGCTCACCCACTTTTAATCAATTACAAACACAGTGGTTTTAGGAGCACTAAGGATCCCCTGCTGGTTAATTGCCAGAGTCTCTAGCAAAAGGGTAGAGGATGGAAACATTAAATTCATATTTTTCACTTTGTCAGTTTAGTGGAATTGCTACATAAATAAATCAGACTTGAAAATTGAGGCCTTGAATAATTAGATCAGTTTGGTCTTATCTTTGACAAATTTAACAATGAAATAAAATGGACTCGTCAAAATATGAAATTTATAATTATTAAGTGACTTAAAAATAGACCTCATTCAAAAAATAGTTTGTAACTCAGGAGTGCTATTATCAAATTGGAATGTTTGATCTTTAAATTTCAGAAAAGTTTACATCAATGGATTATGTATACATATTTCTGCTTCATGCAGCAATTGTATTGAACACGTTACCCAAGGCTGTTGGTAAAGCTGATGTGTTGTGATTCTTCACAATTAGACTATTTTTGCCTAAGTATTGCTCCTTTTTAAATGTTATTTGGTAACTTGAGTAGTAGTGCATCATGCTGTAAAAGTGTAGAAATGTTGAGAGATATTTATTTAAGTGCTTGTCTAATTTTTCAGGGGAAAAAAAAAAGAGAAAGTAAAGCAATTTATCTATTAATCGCAAAATATAGATTTCCCTCCCTAGAATATGCAGGAGAAGACACAGTTTAAGTCTAAGCAAATGGAATTACATCATATCTTAAATTTTATCCCAGGATATAATCATAGAATTTTATTCTTCTTGACTGCTTTCCAGATGCAGTTCCGTACCTGAATTATTACAGGATTTGACTTTATTTGCCTCCTTTACTAGACAAGAAACTCTACCAAAGCCCTGAGGAAAGCTTTACTGAAACAAACATTTCACCAGTATTCTTTATTACTATTATTTGTATTTTACCAAAAGAAAAGTTGAAAACACCTGCCTCAATTCACACATGACAATGTTGTACAGTGTTATCTTCAATAGCTCAGTTTACTTCTAAGAGATTAGCAGGAACAGGTATTCCATTTTTACAGTATTAATCCATGATTAATTTAAACATATTTTAATGTTTGATTTTTTAAGGATGATATTATTTTCCTAATCTCAAGTTTGCTTCATTGATCTTACCATTGTTGTGTCTTTCTCCCACATTAAAAAAAAAACCCTATACATGACAGAATCTCAAGTCTTTCCAGTTAAATCTGACACTACGTTATTATTATTATTATTCTATTGATAAGATAGAAGGACAGGCCTTTTACTATTTCTTGCCCTTCAAACTTGATCATAATCCAGAAAAAGTACTGAAAGGTTAACAATTGCTTTGATAATTTTTCTTCCTACATTATTTTCATCGATATTTACAGATACTGTACGTCTGCCATTTTGTATTAGCAATAAGAACATCAGTTGACAAGATGCCATAGAATTATGCCAGTTAAACATTTTGCTAACCAATATGATGTATTAAAAAAAACAACAACAACAGCATTCAAAATGTCTCAAAATGATAAGAACCTTTTATTGGATTCTGAGTTTGTATCAGGATATTTCAATGTAGAGTATTTTTTCATATTTTCTGTTTCTGTTGAGTAATGGAGCCTATTTGCTATTACTGAGAGGCCTTGATTTCTGAAAGAGTAACGGACAGTTAAAAGTGAGTGATAGTTGCAAAATATGCTTCCAGGATGGCATAATATCTCCAGAAATAAAATGATTTCCAACAGTTATTTGAACAATTAATATCTTGAAAAAATGAAAAAGGTAGGTAAACACTTGGATGGGGCCCTGGGCAGCCTGGTCTAGTACCAGATCTGGAGATTGATGGCCCTGCCTATGGCAGGGAGTTGGAACTCGATGATCCTTGCAGTCCCTTCCAACATGAGTCTATGATTCTATGATTCTAAATGGTGATTAATGGCTTCCGTACTTTAAAACTGAAAATGTCAAATGGACTTGTTAAGTGTCTGCCATTATGGATGCCTTGGAACATCAGCAAAACTCATGAAAACCACTGCAAAGGTCAGAATATAGACATTATTTAGACTTTCTTCTTAATGTGCAGGTTCTGAGCAATGTTAGCATCATGAAAATAGCTGAAAGTTTTAGAGGATTCACTTGGCATTAATGTTTCAATGGCCTCTTCTTTTTGTAGTACACAGTAAAAACTAATCATATCCTTAACTGTTCATTTTCCTTCTTCTGGACTACACTCCTTTGTCATAACTAGTCTTTATTATTCGTAAATGATTTATGATCTCTGAGAGTATTTAGAAAACCTAAAACAGTTTTTTTGTGTTTTTTTTTTTTTAACTTTTCAGATTGCAAGTAGGCAGCAGTGGTGAGGAAGGAGCATCTGGATTTGGACTGGCAGTGTGTAGGCAGCAGCTGCCCAGGCTGTCCATCCCTTACCTAGGGTGTCCACTCATGTCAGCATGTCACAAACTTACCTCCAGTCAGGGTCTGGAATCCATACGACTGAGGTTTTACTTTTCCTGGGGAGCATGTCATCATTGTCACATCATGCAGTAATATCCATTGCCACTTAGGTAGTGTGTTGCCCCTCTGTAGGATGAGAGTCCACCAGGCCAGCTGTTAGGCAAAAATAAAACACCATCTAAAAGGAGAAATATCCTACTGCTGGGGGTGATTGGATTTCCTTCTGACTTGATGCAGTGAAGTGAATAGGGACACCTCTGTAGCTGACCATTGCTGGGGGGCAAGGATGTGGCCCCATCCCTATTTACTTCTTAGCAGCATCGGCTGACATCCAGGAGAGGTTCAGCTCCCAGGGATCTGTGATACCCTCCTGATGCAAGCAGCATTTGTGGGGAGGTTCTGGGGCCTCTGTTTCTAGGAAGGCTAGATAGCATGAGAATACAAACAAAGCAATAATGAACTCGGGAAAGCTGGAGCAGAGGTATCTTTGTGTATCCAGATAGGCTCCCAGTTATCCTAACAAAGGTATCATCCATCTTTCCAGTATTTGGAGATTTCCCAGCTGATCCTTCTTAGACCTTGTCAAATTATCTTTGGAAGTATAATGAGTTCAGCAATTTTAAAGATAAAATGTATTATTTACAACTAAAAGTATTTTTATTCAAGAGATGCTAAAATTTTTTAATGGCAAATTTATTTAACTCATGTTCTATGAGAGGATAATCAAATGATTTTGATTTCTATATTATTTTTTTGCTTGTTTAATGAGATTGATGAAAAATATTTTATTAAGTTCATGTCCAAATGAGTTTTCTGGTTGGTTTGGGTTTTTTGTTTTTTGTTTTGTTTTGTTTTGTTTTGTTTTGTTTTAAAGATCAGAAACATGCCAAAATAAAAATGTATACATATTTTTTTTCCATCTCTCAACACTATATTCTTAAAATTCAAGTGTGTCTATACAAATTACATGTAAATTTACATTTAAGATTTGTTCATTACATCCAAAGTTTACATATGGGCATTGAGAATGTAAAAGCTGTATCACTTTTACCAGCTCTAAATCCAAGAAGAGGAATTACCAATGTTGTGAATTTCAGAGACATTTTAATAGATAGCTGAATGAACAAATCTCTCTCAACACAAAATGCTACTACTACTAATAAAATAGCAACAACTCCAGGTATCGGCAGAAATATGTAGGAGATTATAAATCACAGAAGTGCAGAAGGGAAATTCTATAACTTACAAATGGTGCAAGGGAAGAAAAGTGAAGATACAGGTGTCCTTTTCCCTTAAAGCCTCTGTGCAGAAGACAACAATAGTGAGTCTCTGACAACCAGTGCCATGATTAGCAGAAGGATGAAGTCCTCCATCTTCACCCATAGTTTGCAGAACACCAGCATCTGCAAAGCGCAGAGCAGTAATCCCTGCAAGTAAGAGTAGAGAGTATCTCTAGGACTTACGCACAGCATCAGAGAGGTACCCTATTTGTAATCTCTGAAGAGTCCCTGTTTACCTTTCCCAGGTAAATTTATCTGTATGTTTTCTACAGACAAAAATGGAATTTATGAATCTGAGTTGTATTTTCTGTAATTCCTCTATACTTCGTGTTTCTCCTACTCAACATAAGTGTTATAATATTAATAAAGTACAAATGCATAGAGACTGGTTGTATTAAAGCCAGAAATATTTCACATCAAGAAATGCAGCTGCTTCTAAAACACTGCCTGCAATATTTTCCTGGATCTGTATACTGCAGTGTCTTTTATTTCCTTGCTTTCATGTTTACTTCCCACATTTTTTTTCTTATTTTCTAATTTGGTCAGTTGTGTTCAGCACTTTCACTTTTCATCTTGCTTCCTTTTTGCTTTAACATCTGAAATATTTGTAGCTGCCATCTCTTTGGGACACCTTCTCTTCTGAGACATGATGCGGCACGTCCAGCCAACTGAAACTAAATTTTATGAAATATGTTACAGATGTAACATAGAAATATGGTCTCTTTATTGTAGCAATATCTAACTCTAAATGTTCGACTTCTATAAGAATCATTTTATAAAAGAAGTGGGGAACATGGAAATTTGTTCTCAAAACTTCTTTCTTAATAAGGGATATCTGACAGAGTAGTAATCTCTCTGTAAAAAGAATTATCTTGTCTGGTTAATCAGTTTTAATCGCCTATAAAACCAGTCTTTAATGTCAGGAAGACTTCCATTGCCCCTTACAGAGTCTTTCAGAGAAGGAAAAGCTTTCCCACACTCTGGACAGTGACTGAGCTCCTGTAACTCAGTGTTTATTCTCATCTAATGGTCTTCCTGCAATTAAAAATTGACGTTATTTTGCACCTTACATATTTCTCAGGAATCCCAGACATTTGAACATACTGAACTATTGTATGGTCTGAGCCTTATCACACTTTCCGGTGGAAGAAGCTGAGGTGAATGACATAATTAATGCTGATATATTACGTTCTTTATCACAAGGTACATTTTGAAACTTTGATGCATGTTAGAATAGAAGACAGCTGTTGCTAAGTATCATTTACATTGCTGTAGCACTTACATTTTTTAGTTTATACATCTGCATAAAACCTTTATTAGTTATTTGTACCTGAATCCAGATTACAGAGTTACTTGCTTCAGGCTATGCTGTTTTATAACTTACAGAGTTATTTTTTGCCCACAAAGCACACTGTTATTAAATAAGCTTTATTTTCTATTTAACAGTTTCTAAATACCACTTTTGTTAAAAGATCTGGACGTTATTTATTGCTACTGTTACTGGACAATTTTGTTTTTGGATCAAACTAAATCATATCTAAATCGCTTTTAATACAGGAACTAGTCATCAACATCTACTTTATTTTTATTCAACATCTTTGTATGTAAGACAATTTCAGAAAACTTTTCTCAAGTCTGTCAAGAAAGAAAGAACATGCCACTATTTGCTAGTGCATACTATTTCTAATATAGGCTGCTTAGCACAGAGACTGTATATAATGGGTGATGGAACATCATTTGTTTCTGCATTTCTGAGTTTTTTCAACTGCGAGTTCAGTCTTTTGTCCTTTCTGACTGCTGGCATGAAGAAGATATGTACAATTTCCTGTATTTTTTTCATAAAACATGTCAGAACAGGGGATAATCAGATAAAGTTGCCCAGAAAATTTCAGCACATCTTGGGGAAAAGATTTTTCAGGTTCTGCACTAAATTAAGTGATGTTTAGAGCTGCTATTGTTTGCCATTATGTGCATGTGGGTGTACACAAGTTTATTTGTTTGTTTTCATGAACATTTATGGTTACCAATAGTTATTTGTTCCTCTGCTATTACAAGATGCTTTGACATAATATTTCCCGTAAATTGTATGAGCCAATGCAGGGCAAATCAAAGTCAAAAAGCATATTCTTTTCTGAAGCGTGCCTGTCTGGATCATTATTTTTGCTGTTTTCAATTAATTGAATGAGATTTCCTCAGATCTTTTTCTGTTCTTCAGAACTGTCTTTCCACCAAATATATATTTCTTGTGCCTGTAGTTGATGATGCATTAGAAGCAGTAGCAAAAATAATGTCAATTCTTATTGTTTTCATTGAGTCATTTCTTTAGCAAACACCAGTTTAACTGTTATCAATATACTTCAAGAAAATGTGTTTATAATAGTCAAGCATAATTGCTTATGACACTCTAAAACATGCATCCTTCTGGTCTTTCAAAGAAATCATAGGAACATTACAAACTCAACTAAAATACTTTTCTGTAGATGTATGTATGACTTTGTTCACTGCTGAACATGCTGAGGACTGTTTTCATAGTAATTACTAAATTGTTGGTTTTCCATGAAATCATTTTTATCTATATATATGACTAGCTTTCTTAAAAGCACTGATAATCGTCTCTTTAACATAGTACACATACCAAGTGATATCCAGACATACATATATTTATTCACAACCTACAGGTTCGTGATTTAACTATTGTGTTTAGACTATATCTGCAAGTCCCGTCAGAGAAATCTCACTATAGAGAGAAATCTCTTTCATTCAACCAACTTATCAGCTAGAGGACATTATCTCATTCTACCCTGCATTTACTGTATTTGCTTCAAGTATTTCTGAAGTCAGTGAAAATCATACCTCTAAGTCAGTGGACAGACCATTCCCATAGTATTTATAAATTATGATGGAAGCAAATGAGCGGTGTTCACTTCAATTGTACCTAGACAAGATCTAAGGCCTGGTCACTGAGAAGAGCAGCTGCTGTGGCAATAAAATGGATGATGCATGAAACTACAGGGCAATGCAGTATTTTGCAGTCTGTAAGTAATTAAACAGAATCTTGAACACCATCCACAAGAGATAAATATCTAAAAAACAGAAGATTTGGAAAATTCTTCACCAAGAATTCCTTAAGAATTAGATGGAAAGCCTTGCTTGCTGATACTCATCTGCCATACATCACGCAATAGCAGAAGGACTCAGATGCCTAGAAAGCATTAATCTTGTTAAAGCTCTCAATAGAAGTGCAAGTAGATGACCTCTGTAACTGGGGTCATGAATCCTGGTATTAATCCAGGGGAGATTAATGAAAAATTCATGTAGAATTTACATCACAAAGAATTAAAGGATAAGAATCCTTTAATGGAAGGACTGGAAGTGGAAGACTGGACCTGACAGACAAAGAATTGGTTGACTAGTCATAGCTGGAGAGCTCTAATCAATGGTTCTATGTCCAGGTGGAGGTCGGTCACAAGTTATATTCCCTGGGGATCTGTCTTGGGACCAGTGCTCTCCAATATCTTTATCAATGACATACACAGTAGGATTGAGTATACCTTCAGTAAGTTTGAGGATGACTCCAAGCTGAGTGATGCAGTTGACACAACAAAAGGAAGGGAGGCCATCCAGAGGGACCTGGACATGCTTGAAAAGTGGGCATATGAGAATCTAAAGAGGTTTAACAAGGCCAAGTGCAAGATGTGTAGCTTGGATTGAGACAATCCCAGATATGAGTACAGGCTGGGAGAACTCATTGAGAGCAGCCCTGAAAAGAAGGATTGGGGGTCCTGTTGGAGAAAGAGCTGGACATGAGCCAGCAATTTGCGCTTGCAGCCAAGAAGGCCAACTGTATCCTGGGTTGCATTGAAAGAGAGGTGGCCAGCAGCGAGAGGGAGGTGATTGTCCCCTTCAACTCTGCCGTCGTGAGGCTATACTTCACAAAGTACCCAGCTGGGGTACTGTGTCCTGACCTGGACCCCCCAGCAGAAAGATACTGGAGCTGCTGGAACAGCAGAGGGCCATGAATATGACCAAAGGGCTGGAGCGCCTCTCCTATGAAGAAAGGCTGAGGGAGTTGGACTTGTTTAGCTTGGAGAAGAGAAGGCTTTGGGGATACCTCATTGTGGTCTTCCAGTGCTTGAAGGGAGCTTACAAGCAGGAGGGGGACTGACTTTTTACATGATCTGATAGTGATAGGACAAGGGGGAATGGCTTTAAGCTAAAAACGGGTAGATTTAGTTTAGATGTTAGGAAGAAATTTTTCACCCAGAAGGTGGTGAGGCAATGGCACATGATGCCCAGAGAAGCTGTAGGTGCCCCATCCCTGGAGGTGTTCAAGACCAAGTTAGATGAGGTTTTGGGCAACCTGATCTGGTGGGTGGCAGCCCTGACCATGGCCAGGCTGTTGGAACTAGATGATCTTTAAGGTCCCCCTCCAACCTAAGCCATGCTATGATGCCATGATTCTATGAAGAATATGCACACTACCACTAGACATCAGGGTGTATTTAAAAGTATATCATGACAAAAAACAAACAAACAAACAAAAAAAAAAACCAACAACTTTGATTCTTTGAGGAGAATGGCTCATAGATGAGTCTCAAAAAGCTGTGAATCACCTTCTACAGATAGTTTGCTATGATACATATTTGGCTTTATTAGTCAAAAATTTAATCAAACTTACAGCCGTCATGTGTCCTGGCAGAATGACAAATGAAGTTGAGAAGAGGGAGGCACGGATATGCTATCAAACCGCAATCAATAATGCAATCATCTGCAAAATTATACATAAACACAAAAAAAATTGTTGACCATAGCCACAGTCTAAGCCATGGGAAGGGTGGGGGAAAACCTAAAGGTCATCTGTATACACAGTTGTGTGAAGATAAGCTTCCATTACAGTTCCATTTAGCAAATTCTGTCATCCTCAGAAATACACAAAGCAATAAATGGGAAGAAGACAAGATGATTTTAGACACCACTTATAGCACTAGTGAGACTAATACTGGAACGTGTCCTTCAGCTTCAGCATACTTTTTTGAGAAAGACATTGAATGTGCATGGAAAGTGGCATCTATCACTTGAGAACAAATCAATCCCTATGTGGATGGAATAAGGCCTGCCAGGAGGTGGGAAGGCCCTACAGAGGGATCTGAATAGTCTGGATAGCTGGGCTGAGGCCAGTGGGATGAAGTTCAACAAGATCAAGTGTAGGGTCCTGCACTTTGGCTACAGAAACCTCAGAGAGTGTTACAGACTGTCAGGAAGACTGTGTAGAAGAAACGGATCTGGGGACTTTGGTCAACAATCAGCTGAACATGAGCCAACAGTGAGCCCAGGTGATCAAGAAATCCAATGGCATCCTGCTTTGAATCAGAAATAGTGAGCCAGCAGGAGCAGGGAGAAGATAGTCCCCTTTTACTTATTACTGATAAGGTTGCACCTTGAGTACTGTGCTCAATTTTGGGCCCTTCACTACATGAAAGACATTGAGGCCCTGAAGCATGTTCAGAGAAGGGCAGTGAAGCTGGTGAGGTGTCTGGAGCACAAGCCTTATGAGAAGTGGCTGAGGAAGCTGGGATTGTTCAGTCTGGAGAAGAGGAGGCTCAGGGGTGACCTTATAGATCTCTACAACTACCTGAAGAGAGGTTGTGGTGAGTGGTGAGGAGGGAGTCAGCCTTTTCTCCCTTGGAATGGCCTCAAGTTGGGCCAGGGGCGATTTGGGTTCAGTGTTAGGAAATACTTCTCCAAGAGAGTGATCAGGCGCTGGAACGGGCAACCCAGGAAGGTAATGGAGTCACCATCCCAATAGGTGTTCAAGAAATGTTTAGATGTTGTACTGAGGGATGTGATTTAGTGGGAAATACTGGTGATGGGTGGACAGTTGGACTGGATGATCTTAGAGGTCTTTTCCAACCTTGATGATTCTATGATTATAAGGAATCTTTCCAACTTTTCAAAAACAATAGTGAGAGATGGTTTGCTTACAATGTACAAAACATCTACATGATAACATAATTGTGGCCATAAAAGGAATTTTAATAAATCATGAAGAGCAAAGCAAGTCACCAGGTGAGGCTAAGCACAAGTTAGTTAAGATGGGGAAATCATCTATTTATTGAATGCAAGAATAATTACTTTCTGGAGCAATGACCAATGCACATGTAGTTTCCTCACATCTTAATGCTTTCACACGAAGATTGGAAACTTTTCTATAAGAGCTACCTAAGTGAAATGCAACATATGTATTAATTACAAGCAAATGATTAAGCTCATTACAGAAATTGCTGCTCTTATTATACAAGAGATCGGACTAGATTACCTACTGACGGCTTTCATCTTTCAACTCTACTTTCATATGAAAAGGTGAACTCCCTATTTCCAACCCAACTTTCATTCACTGAAGACACAAGTGTTTTATGCCTCCTTGTTTCTCAAAGAAACCCACTGCTGATGTGACCCTGCATGAATTACATACAAATTCTGTTTCAAGATTGACTTCCTCTAAGGTGAAAACCATGATAGACCTTATGTAAAGTAACGTCAAAATAACTCTCTTGATGATCGTTAGGAATTTAATGTTAAAAAAATTAATTGCAAGTAACTTTCTTCATTAGAGTTGCTTAAATAATCTGTTTTGCAGCTGTCACGTCTGTAGTTCAGAAGATCCAGAACTGTATTATTTTTTTCTTTTGTATGCAAAACAGTTGTAGTGAACCCCATTATATAACCTGCTGGTGAAACAAATATGATTTTAGAGAAGATACTGTAGAATTTGGGACAGGGTGAAGGGGTAGACATGAAGAATCTCTTTAACTCATATTTAAAATGAATGATGACAGACTGACAGGAAAGAAAAATGAAGGTATATAATTATTGGTTGGCATGCCTCAGGCATCACCCAGGTGTTAACAATACATAAAGGCTGGGCATGCAAAGACGTACCACCTCAAAAGGTCTTTTGGTATCCATCCTCCAAAAGTTTTAATAGTACATTTGTTTTACAGAATTGTTGGACTAGAAATAATTGGTTGTAACAGAATAGTAACAGAAAGTGCACACATATGCAGTTCTTTTTTTTTTTTTTTTTCTCAGATTCTGAATCCTATGCAAGATAAGTTATTAAATAAATTGTCATAGAGTTATTAAACATAACTATGAATAGTAATATCAAGTTATTAAATACAAAATACAAAAAGTGGTTAAAAAAAAATTTTAAAAAAAAGACTAACACTGTGCTAAACTGATGGTGAGCAGTTCCTAGGAGTCAGTCTTTTGATTCAGCAGCATAATTGAAATGAGCAGAAGTTTACTCAAATTCACAGAAGACACGCAGCACTCACTCCCCATTGGTGAAGACTGAAAAAAAGGAATTAAGTCAGATCCTTTAGCTGTTACATTCTGAATGATTTAATTTTATATTCATTGTTCAGACTTCTTACAAGTTTTAATTCTCCAAAAGGGAAGCTGAAAGCTTACACTGTAATATAGTTAATCAGTCACCTCAAGTGAACAGTCAGAAGTGACACACTACAGCAATTAGTTTGTGGACATTCTGAAATTTAATCCTCCAAATTATTGAGTTTACGCTTACAAATAGCAAAGCAATAGCAGAAACTGGGATCTGTTTATGAGTGATTCATAAGCATGCATGGAAAATATAATCCCAATAACTATGTGACAAGCTCTGACACACAAACACCCACAAACTGGCATCCACTGCAAAAAGAGTTTTTATGGTTGCAAAAGTGTTTCCATTCATTCCCTGCCTTCCAAACTTAAAACTTTAAGACATTTTAAGTCAATACTTTCTGATGCTTTCCCTTCCATCTGTGAGTTTAGGGTATTTTTTTGTTGTTGGGGTGAGTTAGTTAGAAGAGTCTGAAAAAAAATACATAGTCACTTTAAAATAAAAAGAAGCTTAAACTTATTTTTTGCATCATTAAAAAATAAGTGAAGAAAACTTGTCCTATTTCCTTTAAGGCCTGGAGTCAAAAAAATGTTTAATTTTAAGATGTCAGCTTAGCAAGAAAACACTTCTCTATATGCACAGTGGGCCTTCCGGAAGTATTTGTTCAAGGGCATGATCCACCTCACATTCTCTTCAGACTGATACTGACTTCAAAGCCTTTAGCTGAGGCCCTACAGGTACATTTGGACAGTGGTGAGCTTATGGTAATACATAAATCAGTAGTTAAGTACACTCAGAAATATCAAGTCCCATTAATTATTCCAGTATGGTGAAGGCAACTGTTCAAATGCGTCATGAAATTCAGAACACAATCAGGGCCTCCTCCTGCCCCAGAACCACTGCCTTTTACACACAGGATTGTCCTGCGGGCTACAGGGCTTAGCTCTTGAAAGCCACACATTCTTTATTTTTCCTTTTCCTATAGTGCTGACTGAATGCAATGCTTCTTTGCTTTCTCCACACATTCTTCATACATTCTTAATTCTTAATTAGTGGAAGTAGCTATGCTGAACCAAAAGTGTGATTGAGGATGTAGCTAAACACCATAGAATCATAAGATCACAGAATCACCAAGGTTGTAAAAGACCTCCAAGATCATTTAATTCAATCACACATCTACCACCATTATTTCTCCACTAAATCATATCCCTCAATACACCTAAACATTTCTTGAACACCTCCAGGGACAATGACTCAACCAACTCCCTGGGCAGCCCGTTCCAGCACCTGACTACTCTTTTGGAGACAAAATTTTTCCAAATATCCAACCTGAACCTCCCATGGCACAACTTGAGGGCATTCCCTCTCATCTTATCCCTGTTATCTGAGAGAAGAGGCTGACCCCCAGCTCACCGCTGCCTCCTCTCAGGTCATTGTAGAGATCAATAAGGTCTTCCCTGAGCCTTCTCTTTTCCAGAGTAAATAATCCCAGTTCCCTCAGTAACTCCCCATAAGACTTGTGCTCCAGTCTCCTCACAGCTTTGTTCTCTTTCTTTGGATGCAGAGAAATGTCTTTCTTGTAGTGAGGGGCCCAAAACTGAACATAGTACTCAAGGTGCAACCTTATCAGTAATAAGTAAAAGGGGACTATCTTCTCCCTGCTCCTGCTGGCTGCATTATTTCTGATACAAGACAAGATGCCATTGGTTTTCTTGGCTATCTGGACATACTGCTTGTTTATGTTCAGCTAAGCGTTGACCAAAGTCCCCAGGTTCATTTCTTTCTCACAGTCTTCCCGACAGTCTGCCCCAAGCCTGTAGTGTTGCTTGGGGCTGTTGTGGCCAAAATGCAGAACCTAATACTTGATCTTGTTGAACTTCATCCTATTGGCCTTAGCCTTGTCCATCCTACTCAGACCCCTCCGTAGAGCCTTCCTACCCTCAGGTAAATGGCCACTTACTCCCACCTTGGTGTCATCTGCTAACTTACGGAGGGTGCTCTCAATCTTCTCATCCAGTTCATCAGTAAAGATACTGAGGAGCACAGGGCTCCAATACTGGCCCCTGGGAAACACCACTCATGGCCAGCTACCAGCTGGATTTAACTGCATTCAACACTGCTCTCTGGACCTGGCCCTCCAACCACTTATTTACCCAGCAAAGTGTATACCTATCCAAGCCATGGCTGCCAGCTTCTCCAGGAGAATACTGTGGAAGACAGTGTCAAGGCTTTGCTGAATTCTCGGTAGATTACATTGACAGCCTTTCCTTCATCCACCAGGCAGGTCACTTGATCATAGAAAAAGATGAGGCTGGTTAAACAGGACCTGCCTTTCATGAACCTGATATTTTTCTACATTTTAATGCACAAAATAGCCTTGGAATGGTTGGTCATCAAGTTTCGTTCTACAAATTAATTCTTTAGCTACTGGTTTAAGCCTGAAGTCACAGCTCTTGCATAAAGCTTAATTCACCTCCTTTTGTTCCCCTTCCTTCACTTTCTTAGATCTGGTCACGCCACCTTAAGGCACAAGTGGCATTTCAATCACTCCCTTGCCTATTACCTCATTCTCTTTTCCACCCTTGCACTTCAGACAAGGTGTGGTGTTCCGTAGCAAACATCTCCAAAAAATAGTGCATCTTAATTTCTAAAATGAGTTACAAATCTGCAGTGTCAGACTTCATTCCCCTAGAGCCCATACCAACTCCCCTATCATACCCCAGACTTTTGGCTCTCTACCTCATCACCTCAGGGACCACAAACACATAAAGCTACCACTGAAAATGTGTCCTCTAGCTGTCATGTAGGCATGGAGAGGCAGTTATTTTCTCCCAGAGTGTGAGTTGCTCATCCTGCAGGTGTTCAGTGTTATAACTGGGGAGAGCTTCCCAGCTGGCTTTCAGTATTTTCTGTGCAAATATATGCACCGTAATTCAAGATACCACAAGTATGCGGTCAACTGTGGTGGTCAAATTGAGAAACTCACAGCTTCGCATGCTTGTAAGGGGTGAGACAGCAGTACACCAAATCTCTGCAGGTGCTTTCTCTGGGGGCCAGTTAAATAGAACTATTAAGCAGCTGCCACAGGCAAAGAACAGAAAATTGGGCAGTTACCACAGCTCAGACGACACGTGTTAACTTGCTAAACTGTAAGTGTCAGATCAAAAGTTTCCTTTATCTTATGGTACACATCAGATTAACAACACATAAGAAATTACCATGCATCATTTAAATAATCAAACTTAAAATCAAAAAAAGAATGAACCCAAAATACTTTTGGTACAAATTACCTGTATGATTATTTGTCCAAAACAAGACAATGGTAAGCATCCATGGAATATGCTTAGGATCATGATCTCTGCTGCCTGTGGTGTGGTGTGGACAAACCAAATTTTAAGAAGTTTATCACATAACAAGAAAGAGACCTCAGAAGAACAGCATCTTGACAGTTATAGCAGGCCAGCGCCACACACTGATGCAAAGTGATGGGCATCTTTGTGCTGTGGTTTGCTTCAGATAACCCTGGCAAATCCTCTGCAGCTCAGCAAAAACACCTAGATCTTGTGAGGTCTGTCCCAGAAAGGAGCACTTTTAGTCACTGTCTACAAATGCAGCACACTACCACGTACCAAGGGATGACACGTACAAAAAAATGTGTCATTCTCCACCACAGATTTTTAGATTTTGATTTTGAGACTCTCCACTAAGTCATTCCACACCTGAGAACCCTCCAGCAATAGTCCATTGAAACTTTTAGTACCAAATTAGTAAAGTATGGAGGAGCCAGAAGCACTGCTGCCATGATAGAGTGGACCGTCACCCAAGGTAATTTACCCTGCTTCTCAGATGTTTGCTCCTGGATGATCATCTCTTTTGTCCCTGTTTATCAGAGGCTGTTTCAAAGATGTTTCAAGAATGCTATCAGTCCATTACCAGTCTTTTGACGATTTATGAAACAAGGGTCATTATTTCAGTGCCTATTAATAACAAAATGAGCAAAATGGCATAAGACAAAAGCTACTGATTCAAAATTATGTTCATTAATCCTTCTGCATTAATCACCCTGCTGCATGTTGCACCTTGTAAAGCTTATATATCTCCTCTTAACTGGCCTCTGATCACTTTGTAGTAATCCAGACTGGATGTGAAAAAGGCATAAATGACTGTGTAAATGCTCTGTAATCCATTTATTTCATTTGTTAATTTGTCATCATGCTAACTACCTGCAAAACAATGTTTGTCAAATGCCACGAGTGCAGTGCATCAATCATGACAAGATGCAGGACACAAATATGCTTTAGGATGTCGACTGCAGCCTTCTGCTGTTTTGTCCCTGCTTTGTTTGGTTGGTTGGTTAATGAGTGTTGACTACAAGGTCTTTTTTTTTTTAATTCAGAGTGTGGTTGTTCACCTGCTTTGTGTTGGGGCAGCTGGAAATCTCTAAACATTCTGCACTTCCAAAATTTCAGGGAAAAAAAATCATCCACACATAAAAATGGTCACATGGATTTTCACACAAAATAATGATAATAATAAACAAATTGTTTGCCTTCACTTCAGTGCAATACCAAAATTAAAATTGCTTAGGAAAGTGCATTTTCTGAAGTGTCTTTGCTATTAAAGCCATTTATAGTTTCAATGTGAAATAAAAAAAAATTAGCTGTAAATAATAGTACTGCAAGGAATGCAATTTTAATACTAGTTTTCTATGAGTTTAATTAATTAGATAGTTTAAATTTCTTTATTTGTTCATTACAGTTTCATACTTTACTTTAAGGTTTTAGGTGAGAGACATTTAAAAGGCTTAGGGAACAAGTTTCAACACAATCCTATTCAAACCACATAGACCAAGTTTCCTAACACACACTGATTGTCTAGCCCTTACTAGTTAAAAAAAGTTACTGTGGGTCTAAGCTTTGTTCATTATAAAATGGAAGAAGAAGCTGCCCATACCCAAGCTGCAACTATTGCTATTCTTTTCCTTCACCATCCTTTGGGATCTGCTGAAATTCCCAAAGTTAGCAGGCATTTAATGGATAGAAAATGTGCTATTCTTGTACCCCATTCTACAGAAGAAAGTTTCAGATTATTGTTGCTATGGATTTTTCATTGCATTTCGTTACTGATAATGTATGTACCATCTTCTAATATTGACATGCAAAAAAAGAAAAAGGATATTGAGAACCTAAAAGAGATTTCAAGCTGAAAAATGCCTGTGTTCTATTCACCAGCAAAGACTGAAGGCAGTGCAGGAGAAACTTGTGATGCTTGCACACAGAAGGAGCAGCCCACCAAGCCCAGTCAGTCTCACTGCTTAGCCCACATAACCAGCCAGATGCTTTTGCATGGCAGCATACACAATTGCAAAGGTTGAATTTCACAATTTCTATTGATGTCTGGAATGCTTGTTAATAATTACTTTAATGTGCACCACAGTACCTGTTAATTCATTATCTGAAGAAAACTTAAGCGTATGGTGACTCAGTTTTATCATTAAACATCCTTATAAATCTTCAAAGAAGGAAGATCCTTCTAGCTCTGCCTACCTTTTTGTGTCCACTGCAGGGACACACAGCAGGGCTGCACACCCATAATTTGGGTTGTTTGGGAGTTTTCTTTTAGTGATTGTGTCTCCTCCCTGGAAGCATTGAAGGCCAGGCTAGATGGGGCTTTGAGCAACTTGGTCTAGAGGGAGGTATCCCTGAGTATAGCAGGGGGATTGGTACTAGATGATCTTAAAGGTCCCTTCCAACCCAAACCATTCTATGACTCTATGATTCCGTGATCCTGATTAGGTTATTCTTTGGACTTTGGAAAGTTGCAATTTGTGAAGTTACATGGAGATGCATAGGGAACTTCTGAGGAACTGAGGAATTGTGAAAACCCTTGAAAAAGTAGTTAGCAAATTCAAAGATTAAATTAATACTCCATTCCAAAATAAAGTGTTTAACTGGGACACATCACATAGCATCTCAACAGAGGAGACACGTCAACTCACACTGCAGACAGAAGCCCTGAGGAAGCAATTGTTCTCCAAAATGATTAAGGACCAAAACATTTTTTTGCAGAAAGCTCACTGCAAACCCTAAGCTTGCCAAGAGCACTAGCCAACAGCTTGTTTTTAGTAGACTGAAGTCATTGCAGGAATTTGCACGCCTTGCCAAAAGCCTCATAACTTAAGACTGATAATCAGATATACCCACAGGTGAGAAAGGATTCTCACAGCGGTTTGTAAGATTCTGGAGGCTTTCTCTGTTTAATTTGCCCTTGACACACAACAGCTATATTTTTACAATTAGAAAGGGTGTTTTCCCAGCTTGTAACTAATACTCTTAATTTCTATACAGATCACTCAACTGTTCGGGCCCATTTGAACAGCCTCTTTTGAGCAATGTCTGGGCAATTTTGCTTGCACTGAAAATGCTTCTTAGGAAGTGTCTGTTTTACTGCCCGCTTCACCAAGCTTCAACAACGTGTATTATGAATCATAAAATATTAATCTTCAGTCTTTAACAGCATAAATAAGAATCTTGTTTAAACAAGAACAAACAATCACTGAAGGGGTTGTGCTATTGTGAATGAAACTCCCATTACTTCAATAGTGCCAAGCTTTCAGTCTGGATGCTTTCTTGCTAGCATTTCTTGAACAATCAGAAATAAATACTACAGAAAATGAGCACGAGAGCATAATTTTGTTTTTACTTTCATGGTACACGTACAGGTTATAACTAAATACGTACATTCGATGTTACTTCAGGGTCTATTCCTGAAAACTAAATAATTGCATGCTTTAAATTAATTGTTCTATTTATTTAACTATTAACTTGAAATAATTTCAAGATTACTCTAATTTAAGAAAGATTTTCCCAAAATACCAATAGCAAAGGAAAATTGAAGTGTCTCTTTTAGCAAGCAAAACATATTAAAAAGGGAAATGAATTACATTTAAAAGGCATTAGACCTTTAGCACCTCTGCTAAGCATCAAACCCAGAGAAATAATAAATAATGCACTATAGCTCATGTTAATTCTAACATTATTCATTCATGAATGGACAGGAATAGGTAGCTAACTCAATAATGGCACTTCTCTAGTATATCTATGTTAATGTAAAAACTGTGTTGTTCCTCCCCCTCTTCCTGTAAAATGCAGATGTCATAAAACACTGTGCATGGACACGCCAGGATTCTGGATACCTAAAGTAGCATGATGCTTTTTCTTTTAAGTGAAAGCAACGAGGTAAACGAAAGTATTTTCCATAAAGTTTGAATTCACACAGGAGATTGTGACAGTATTTTTATATCATCTCATATTAAGAAACAGTCAATTTACAAGCAAGTAATATAGATGTAGCATAAGACACATTCAAGCATTTAATGAAGTGGATGCTGGTATCATAATTTTTAAGCAGAAAAGTAGCCTTTGCTTTTGTGTCAACAGAATTGCTAACCATTCTCAGAAGGGCTTATAACACTGACATTATAAATCCCCAGGACTCTAAAATGCTTCATCAGTTGACTCCTTCTCCAAAGTAAGTCACATTTTACTGAGTGGTTCGTGAGTGATGTTGTGCAATGCAAATAATGCATGGGATCTGGAGCATTTAAAAATATTTTTCCTGTTTGTCTTCTTTACAACCGACTTTTTTTTTTATATATAGCATGTCATTTTTAAATTAAATTAATGGCAAACCTATGAGGTTAGAAGTCCTTATTTTTATCCTTTACTTATTTCAAAATAACGATTTGAATAAGAGTAAAGCTTCCCTTCTTAGTAACATATTCATCATCAAACAGCTTCTATGAATGGCAGAGAGCTTGTGCATACACATGAACATACAGAACATACTATGCAATTATTGATTTTTTTAGATCCTAGCCCTGCATTTGGCAGATATTCCAAAATACCGTTACACTTCCAGGGATTTAGAAGTGTTCAGAATTTGTATTCAGCATCAGTTTAAAATACAAATAAGATGGACAGTGAAAAGAAAAACCTTTGTGCCTTAAGCACTTCTGTGGTTTAACTCAATTTTATTTGAAAGTCTTAATGAATAGGCTTTCCATTAAGTGACATGCAAAACAGATACACATGTTTTTCTGGTGCGATATTTGCATACACGTTGTTTGTATTTCCAATATCAAATCTTGGTCTGTGGCTATTTTAAATTCCAGCTCAAGACACTCTAAATTACGTTATATATCCATGTTGGTGTTACACAAATGACAGATAAAAATGTGCACACTGAAAAGCTAAAGTGATTATTTCTTTGAGCAAAACTGAATTCTCACTTTTGTTGTAGAAAACGCTATTACTGGAAAATGTCACACTAAGTGCAGAAAAATAAGCCTGTTTTATGGCAACTTAGTTTGCGTCTGAGGCTCATTATTGTACTTTTTAAATACTGTAACATGCTCTATCATTTACAAAGGACCGTTTCATTTCATACCCTAAAAGCTATGAAGTGTCTGATTTGGGTAGAAAGATCAGATAGATCTTATAGGAACTGAAATTCCAGTAGAAGTAGATATGAAGTGGAAATGCAACTTGTGCATAACATGAAGTCAATTTTCAGTATAAAAATCCCTTTATGTAGCTATAATTTAACTTTGCAAAAAAATCAACAATATAAAAATATATTCAAACAGGAAAAATCTTATATTTTATGTTTCAGTGCATTATTTTGCAGGTCCTCAAGTACCCTTTTTGAGTCCACAAAGGTAGTTTTTAGTTTTTATATTTCTCTCAATCTGACTCGCAGTAAGGCTCCACACTCAGTCTGCAGGAAGGGAGAAAGAGGTTTTAGTGTGACTAATGAGTCTGGAGAATACTTTTGTGAAATAATAAAAATAAATATGTCAGCTTGTCACTTAAAGAAATAGGTTGTCAGTCTTTGTATATTAGCCCTCCCTGCAACCCAGGGTTTCCTACTGCGTATAAATAGCTTTGCTAGATATCTTGATTTCCTGTTTATTAAAAAAAAAAAAAAAAAAAGGAACAATTGGATTATATATAACACTTGTTAGGTTGGAAAACAAACAAACAAACAAATAAACAAACAACCCACACATATTAACAAACCCATAACCAGAAAGAGCCTAAATGAGTACATAAAAAAAAAAAAAAAGACACTACAGTGACAAAAGCAGAGAAGGGGAAGGGTCTGTGGTCACAAGAGCCACAGAATTGCTGAATACACTGCAGGTTTCCATTGAAGCCTAATACAAATGTGTCTATTATAACATACACCTTACAGTGACACTAGTCCCTTTGTTCCTAAATACAGCCTCTTGTAAAGATGGAACACTATAATTAAAGGAAATAACGCAAGTAAATTACTATTTACAGCAAATTGAAGTAATACAGTGCTTATTTTTCAAAATGTGCCTGGCTTGGGTGGTTTCATTTAATCATGTTTTCAAATATTTCTGTCACAGGTACCTATAGGTTAAATCTGCTAGTAAGAGAGATGTTTTGAGAGCTCACTCCCTGCTTTTGCTCATGGAAGCCAGGGAAAGTTAATAAAGATAGGGCCTAAGTTAAAATTATCACTTTCTCCTGAACATTGTGAGATACTTTGCCCAATTTCCAGAGTCAAGACAAAAGGAGAAAAGACAACGAGCCCCCACAATGAAAGCACTGAAAGGTGTTTATTTTTGGATATTGTGTTTCAACCCTGGGAATCTTTCCCTGATGAAATCACTGTGTGAAAAGGCGCAGCACAGCTTTCAGGCCGCATCTCTACCTTCTGGTGTGTGAGAAGAAGGTACATTTTGATGCCTCAGTGACCAGATCCCCTTCCAAGTAGTTTGCTAAATTCCCACTGGCTAGGAACAGCAAAGCTGGAAGTGCACTAGATGGAAACTAGGGGCCATGATAATTGTACCAAGGCCTGCTGAGATTTTCCTAACTGCTTCCAGTAAAATAAAAGAGTCCCCTAGTAACAGTGGTAAGTCCCACAAGAAGGAACAGTACACTATGTTCACTCACATATGAATAACACTTATTTTATCGCATGAAGTTATAGATCCAGGTGCCCTAATGGAAAGAGGGATTCAACAAATACATCACTAGGTTAAAAAAAAAAAAAAAGTCATTTTTTTCTCAGATATGATTTAAATTGCAGTACTCTCATGTTTCTAACAGCAGACAAGTTTTGCAAATGATTAGTAACAGGAAGTTTATTTTTGATTTGATGCTGTGACATATGTAAAGCAGATTCTATGAATTCCATCCTTTTTGTTTACATCACGTGGGGAAAAAAGGAAATCAGCTTAAAGAGAAGTGTGATTAAATGGTAAAGGTAGGAGATTATATTGCATTGACAAAACGTTGTGAGAGGAAAACCTGATCCTGACCTTTCTTATGCCTTTCTATGCTTGTTTAATTATCCCACACTCAGTCATAATGCTAAATATAAGGTGGTTAATCCTGCCAATTATAAGGAGGTTTAAGCTTTGTGATCTTTTTTACAGCTTTTATTTTAAAAGCTATGGAATATTATACTACTATGAAATAAAATGAAATCTTATAAAGTGGTACCTGATTTCATACACATTTCTACTGCAGAGGGGAATAATCTGAAAGCCCAGGAGCACAGAGATAAAGTGCAACTTGAAGGGAAGAGAAACACTCAGAAACATCACTGTGGGGACTCAGTACAGCACTGGTTAACCAGGAAGTGCCACAAGCACAAATCATCTCAACGTTTGCAAAATGCCAGATTTTGAGACCTCTGAATGTTAGACAAAGCAGAGCTGCAGCTACCAAGCTAGCCTCAATTATTCACAGCATCACTCTAAGATAAAGGCTTTAAAAAGTATCTTCAAAAATGCCTTGTGAGTTCTCAGACATTTTACACATGCAGTGGGAAAAAAAAGTGGAGAAGACAGAAAATACACCTTTTGGCATTGTGGCAATAGTTCAAGCATTCCTGTGCCATTGGAATAAAACAAAAACAGTGGTGACATAGTTTCTGAAACAAGAAGCCTGCACCTGGATCAGAATGACGAATCATTTTCTCCAGCATCTCATGAAAAGTGGAACAAAGTAAATCGTGCAGTTTTGCCTTCCCTCAGACATGGAAAGGCCCTGCAGTTTTGCATAGCTGGGAGTAGACACACATTACTCACAGCTGGAAAGAAAGGTGCCATGAAGCACAGCTGGATCATAGTGTGACCAGAGTAGAGCAGTGGTCACACCATGGGAGTAAGCATAAGTGTAACGAGACAATCCCACTGAGATTGTAAACCTGTTGAGGGGAGCACGTGTCTTCAGAGTAATATATAAATTGAAAATTTGAGGTATTATCAGAGTTAGATGAGTGAATGGAAGAGATTATCAGCAATCTTGGCTGACAGCAAGCTGCTATTTCATCCCTGAAAAGCACCAGGTCAAGAGGAATTAAGTGGTGCTGGTAAGTGAGTGGTTGAAGGGGAAGGCCAGCAGGCTGATAGAGCCCAGAAATATAACATCTTGTTAGCTATGCAAAGAACAAATGTGACACCCAAACTTTACCGAGCTGTAGTTGCTCTCCAAACGTGAAACAACTTATTTTGACCTCTCTTATCTACTTGAATAGTGATGTTTACTTTGAATCGAGTAGACGTCTTGGAGGGAATGGTCAATTTAAAAACAAGGGAAAACAATTTTCTAATGCCTGTTCTGTCTGCAAGCTACTTGGAAGAAATTAGAGATGCTAAAAAAAATCCAGCTAAAAAAAGGTTTTGCCTAATCATATATTTTTGGAATAATGTTCCTGGCACAAGGAAAGTCATTTCATATAAGGCCTCCAGGAACCAAGATCGTTAATTACTGTCACAGTTCTCCAGTGTCTTTTAGCATTCTCTTCTCAAAGTCACTTAAAATACTGCATATGAAATACAATACTGGAAGAGAGAAAAATCTGTAAAGTATAATTATTTTAAGCATAATTGATTTTTACTTTACTTCATCACCCTAACCTTTCATTGATCTGAATCCTCTGCTCTTAAATAAATTTGTATTTATATATCTACACCTTTTTATTATTCAAAGGAATGTGAACCATGAAAGCAACTTGAAAGAATTAAAAAAAATTTAAAAAAGAACAACAGAAATTATATCCTCTGGCTACTAAGACAAAATCGAATCATTATAAAAAACATTTTTAGTGCTCAGTTACAAAACCAGTGAAAGCTAATTTTAAACTTATGAGGTATTGCTCGTTAATGTAGCATATTCAGGTTTGTGTAATAAGAACCAGTAGCAGCAATCAGCCTTTAAAATTACTTGTTCAGAAGAATTTTCTTTTAAAATATTTTTATCTCTGTTTAAGAACTGTGGAATGACTATAACTGGTAAGACCTGTCCTTTGTACTAAGATTTTAGTGATTTGAATGTAAATGGAAATAATTTCCTTTCTGAGGGAGCTCATTGCATAGAAGTTTGGCAAAAGCTTTTGGAATATTTCCTAAAAAACATTTCATGATGAATTACATATGCAAAAATATAAGTTCCTTCTGGAACACTGCAGTTCCTATAAGAAGTATTCTGAAAAGATTCACGATGTTTTTGTTTTCCACAGTATTAAGGACAATGACATTTCTGTTCAACATTTGAACATTCTCAGATTCAGCATGCTAACAGGACAGAAACATTCTGCAAGATAGGGCTGAAGAGATGAATGTTACATTTTCCCAGAGATTCTTCTCTGGTTCTTTTAGAAAACTTGAACCAGGAACAGGAAACGAGAGCCGAGAAGTGCAACTTAATATGGAACAAGCTGAAATGAATTATTATAGATCAGTCCATTAATATTGAAAAATTCTTCAAATTAACAGCTTGCTGGGTTTTTTTATTATTTTTTATTTTATGGTTTTATTTTACTTCCACAGATACTCCATTTATTATTATTCTTATTTGTTTATTTCATTACAGAATTCAAAGTTTCAGTATAGGCTATTTGCTTTCTGCCAGAAAAGCAGAAAGGGGGAAAATTCCTTTTTAGCATTATCTATTTTGCAGTAGCAAAACACAAAACTCAGAAGAAAGCGAGCTGAAAAAACTCCAATATCTAATCCGCTGTGGGGCACAATACTAACTGCTTACTGCCCTGTACTGAAAGCATTTTTTTAAATTGCCATATGATAAACAGCAATATCTGCCTATGTGCTTTTGCTACTTTTGGAGGGAAAACATGCTTTTATTTGCAATTTTAAATAAAAGCCGTTCAGACTGAGAGTGTATTTTGGTATTTCATTACTGGAAGTATGTATAGTGTAAATCAGTGTTTGAAATGCTGTGAATAGTGCAATTATTAATGTCATATTTTACTTTACAGGGTAGAAGAAACACACAGACTACAGCAATGAGTCTCTATAAGAAAAGTCAGAGGAAAAGAAGTAGTAGTATGAATTGACCGCTAACAAGTGGGGTTATAGTGAGTAGCCTTCAGCAGAATTGCTCTATTATGGTCAGGATGATTGAGAGAGGGGTCTAAAAGGAAGCAAAATCCAGGTAGGAGCAGAGGTGAGAAGTATTAATGTGGTGATGGTGGGACAAAAAAGAAAGTGGTGGCTATGGGAGAGCCGAGGAGATGACAGTGAGCAGAGATTGTGCAACCAAGTGTATGGATGAGGAGAAATGAAAAAAAAAAAATCAAGTGCATGGGATAGATGGACATAAGAAAATTAATAAACTGCATTAAAAAAGTCTAAAATGATAGCCCAGAAGAATGGAAACCAAACATGTAGCTACAGGAGGTGTCTGATCAAGGAGAGGAGCGATCACTTGTGTGCTGAGCAGCTGGGAAAGGAGGAATGTTGTATAGAGCCTTTCGTGCCCCTGCCTGCCGCTGGCCACCCGCCATCCTCTGTGCCAGGAGGGGACCTTGTGTTACCTGGGGGTGTGTGAGCCAACAAGAGTGGGAAGGAGAGGGAGCAGCGGGAAGTGACTCCACACTTCACCCAGCTGTCACATAAGATATGCTAGCTCATCCCTTTCAGGGGGATTTCTTCCTGAAAAGAAGCCAAGGAGGACATTGAGGATCTAGAGCAACAGTGCCTGGCATTTCTCTTAGGGCTTAAACCTCAGCTTTGGCTGATCCTGGGAAGAGGAAAATGAAAGCACAGCAAGATAATGAATTATTAATATTTCTAAATTACTGTACTTGGAAGGCAGGAGCCAGGGAGATGAATGAAAGAGAAAAGCCTTACTATGGGTAAATTGAGGGGCTTCTGCAACCTTCAGAGGGGTGGTCTGTGCAAGTGGCGTTTGGTTATTAATCTTACACCTCTTAAAAAAAAACCAATAACCACTCAGTGTGAAACTAAAAACAAATAAACAGTGTAAATGTAAAAATAAAGCATTACAGAACTGAAGACTACTAATTAAATTAAGATTGCATCAGAAACAAGACATAGATCTCTTGTGTTTCTAACATTTTAATCTGTGCTAACTTCTGTCAGAAAAGAACTAGTCTGGCCAACCTTCTGACACTTACCAATTGTGAATTTAATTTTCTATAGTGTTCACTTTTAGTTTAAAAGCCCAGCTCTAATCCTTGCCATGCTCTCAACTAAGCATAGCTAGCGATTCTGAACACTATTCTGAAACTTTTGCAATTCTATTTACCTCCTTTCCTCCTATATATCATCTATTTACTAAGATAGTTCTATTGAATATCACACTCTCTCAGCTGGTCTGAGACTTGCCAACTATGTATAGGAAGCAGGCCTTCATATGCAAACAGGAATTATTGAAAAAGCAGATGTCTGACAAGCCAGCCTGCCTTCCTGCCCATCATTTGGCAGATTAAACATAGGCTGTGGAGGGAAGTGTGCCCTCCTGTTTCTCCAGAGAATTTCTGTGGCAGTAGCTTCCCGTGCAGCAAGTTTTTCACATCAAGGGAAAAAAAATAAAAGGAATGCAATTTATAATATATGTTTTTCACAATAACTAGCAATACGATCAATAACTAGCACTAGAAATGTTCCGCTTGTGGCAAGGAACATTATATGGTCTCAGCTCCATCAGCTGACATTACTAAGAAATACATGCTATGGTTTCCTTCACATGATAAACAATATTGCAGCTACAAATTCTCTGTGTTTCTTACAGGCTTGTTGTAATCTTTATTTTCTTTCACATTTTATTTCCCAAGTTATAAACATATGCTTTATCCCATCCTGCGGCGTATCTACAAAATTTAACATTTTAATTCATCTCTGCTGAACCACCCACCCCAAGCTCACTAATGGAGCTTCTGAAGTACCTTAACTAGAAGATAATAAAACCATTTATGAATATTCTGTAAATCTAAATCCTCTCTATTAGTTGTAGCACTAAAACTTTCAAGTAAGAGCTTTTAGCTCTCATGGTTAAAATCAAAGCCCTCTTCACTCAGCCACACTACAGCTGATGCCAAGTGTACCTGCACAAAAATAGGTTGACCTCAGGCAATCAGTGTCCAGATAAAATGGAATCTTATACAGATGAGACTACAATTGGTATAGGAAATGAACAACGGGACGTGTGATCCCTAGATAAACTGAATGATGGGTTTATTTTAAAACATTCAGCCAGTACTTTCCATGTCAGTTCAAATGCAGTTTATAGAGGCAAAGGTCTGGAAGGTACCTCAAGAGATCATCTTGTCCAGCTTCATTTCCCAAAGCAAAATCAACTAAATTTATGCCATATGTCATAGATGTTGCCTAAGCTTTGGTATTTTCATCATTGGAGATCTTTAAATACTACATCATTAACCAATTATTCATCTGCCTTTACCATAAGGAAGGTTGTCTTAACATCTGCCCTGCATATTCTTTTATGAATTTTAAACCTGTTACTTCCTGAACCACCCACTACAAATAATAATAAATTTTAAAACAATAAAAATAACGTTTCCTTCATCTCTGCAGAAGCCTTTCAGATATTTAAAGTCTGTTATCTGGAACCCATCCCTATTCTCATGAGAGACTGTCATTCCAAACTCCTAGGACGGTACATGCTATAAACTGTGCTTTTGGTCTTTAACCCTACCTATCCATATTGTAGAACTGGATGAAACATCATGGACTCCAGCATCTCCTAACACACAATTCTGCCTATTAAATGCTCCTTTTCAAACCAGGAGCTTCTTGCTGGTTGCTCCCAGTCAAAATCCTCTGTGCACAGGAGTCTTGTTGTTAAACTGAACCTGGAATCACATAAGCATTTGATTTTGAGCACAACTGGCCTCAAGTCAATGTAACTGCACTCCCTCCCAGTTAGCTTTCAAACTCCTATTCTCTCTATCCATTTAATCTCCTGTTCATTAAGCACTGGGAGCTTTTTGGTATGTTTCATATGTGCCACCTATTTGGACAGTAACATTCCACTAATAAGTGAAGAGGAAATTCAGATTTGAAATAAATTCTTAAAATATTTTTGCTGATTATCTGGTGAAACTAAGACCAAATCCATAGTAACAAATTAAAACAATACCTGAGTAACAAATCATTGTTGAGATCACTCAAGATAGTTGAGCCATCTTTTAGTGTTGTGAGAGGAACATATGAATATATTTCCCAGGAGGAAGAGCACGATGGAAAAATGAATGAAATGACAGGAAATCAGAGTTCTGACATCTTTTGCAGGGTGCTTTTGATTCTGAATCAAAAATATAAATAGAAGTATATAGATTTGAAAGCTGCAACAGATGCAAAGGACAGATATTTTGTCAGCATTTATTGCAAATGTTGTTATTATAACATGGGGTTTTTTTCAAAGCAAACATGTGCAACTGATAGAAATTAGATGTGATTCCATTTCTGTTTCTGTGGTTTATTTAGCTCTTTTTCATTTTATGAATGTCCAAATGTGTGTAGAAATTAGTTTCTTTAATAAATTCCATACTCCTGCTAAAAAAAGAAGTAAAATGAAATGTAAAATAAAACAAAATATTTTTACACAACTACTTTTTTATATGCCTGGGATTTTTGAGAAACCACAGTGTTCATACATGGAACAAGTCTCTGGGGCATTCAAATACACCCACCAGTCATTAATTAAATGCATGATGTTGTTATAATACAAGGTAAGAATCAACAAAAATATAAGTCAAGAAAAAAATCAGTGAACACTAGGCATTAATAGGCATGAGAAAAAATGCATCCAAAAAAAGGCTGAGAATCTCTCAATATTGCCTGCGTATATGCACATAGCATTTCTACAACAAGCAGTCATTCCCAATGTAAAGAAAATTCCAAAATATTTGCGAAGAGTCTAGTTTCACCCATAAGCTTTCTGAAAGTATATTGCCTTTAGCTTGTTCAGAAGGTGAAGGACATAATGCTTAGTACTGAGAATCAGTGGAAATTTTTGCTCTTGAGCGACATTATACTTAACAGATTCTCTTTTAGCACTTAGATTTTTTAAGTTTCTAATAAACTAACGTGGTAAGACACATCTGTTTTATTTGCTGAACTTCTTCATGGCTTTTATTAGTTTTGTTTCAAGAAAAGAATGTGATAAAGGATGGTTTCTATCAATAGATGGGAGAAATAGAGTAAGGAAATAAACATAAATATGAAATATTGATGTAGGTTAATATACTGGAGGAAAAGAATATCTTTCTTAAACTTCTAAGACCTTTGCCATTATTTAAAACACAATAGGAAACCCTGCCAGAGACAAGACAAAATACTGTCCTCCCTTCCAGCCATGGGAATGGCTTCAGAAAAAATAAATAATAAAAAAAATCTTCAAAGCTCTCAAATTATCGAAGAAAAATTCTCTCAAACAGGTTTCTCAGTATCTGCTCAGAAATCAGTTTGCTTTGGTTTTTCCAAAAGTGATTTTAAAACTGCTATTAAGTTCTGAAAATAACTCAAGGTTAAATTTCTCTTGACACCTCATGCAAGGTCAATTTTGGCTCTCCCAAATCTCTAACGGGCATACGTTTCCTCCTTCTGGGAATTCATGCTTATGATGTTCTTGTGTTTTTAATTCATGAAAACCTCCATTTAAAATACCTGTCTTAATCTATTTCTTTGTAAATTAATATGACTCATGACTTATACTACTACTGCAGAAAACTAGAAGCCTTACTGCAAAAGGGTCTTCTATTTGATATTGCCGATATAGGAAAATTAGTATCAACACAACTCTCTACCATGACATACCCTAATCTCAGCCCCACACAGTCCCAAGAAATAAATAGTTGAAAGGAACAGTAAAAGGAGTAATGTCTGATATTATTCCTTAAAATGCTGTTTACTCAAGAGTGTCGTCAAACACTGAAAAGTTAAAACCACTATCACAAAGAACTATAAATGGCAGTTGATTTGTCTCCAAATGTATTTCTTGTCACTGCATTATGCAGTACTGCAGTGTCCCAGCAAGGGCTACAGATCTGGCTCTTTCATCTCAGAGGTAAACTGGCTGATGAACACAAAAGTCTGTTATGGGTATGTTCACATGTGACCTGCCTGTCTTAACACCAAGACCAGGAGCGCAGAGCTCACTACACTAGCTGAATAAAAGTCACCTCCATTTCCAGCGTTATACAACAATATATCCTCCCAAAATCGAGACTGACTACTTTGAGGCAGGCTTATTGGTGAAGGTGATATACTGGATGAATACGGCTAAGGTGCACCTACTCTACACCAAGGGTCTCCAAAAAGTGTTGTTGCCTATGTATCATAATCATCATAAATTCTCAGGCCATTGGTATAGTCATCTCTACATCACATTTCCTTGATTATACAGGCAGGATATCATTCTTCTATTGTTTATCTTCCTCTTGACAAATACTGACTCCTTCAAATATAAAACCCACCAACTGCTCATATCCATGCTGAACAGATTCCCACACTTCATGTTCTGCCATAAATCCTCCCTAACATAGAGACACCACCACTTCGTGTAGTCATAGAGTTTAAAGCCAGAGCTCTTAAATGAACTACTTTGATCTCCTGTGACTATGGATGTCTATCACAAAGCACTGCAGTTCCAGCAGGTAGCTCCCCATAGAGAAAAAAAGAAATCAAGATAAACTAGTTGGCAAGCAGCAAAGTCTGTAAGCAAAACTACAGTGTCCTCATAATTATTTACCATCCTGTTAACTGATCAGAAGCAACCTTGTTTCAACTTTGTAAACACAAAGAAAAGTGTTTGTACTGTGCTGAGCATGATATGTGTCCCTGCAGAACCTCATGAGAAACATCTATGCTCACTGATGTCTCTTCATTGACAACTACCTGTGTTACCTGTCACCTAGCCAGATTTTAATCTATTTAACATGTGTTTTATTGACATGGTATAGCAATAGGTTTGTTTGTGTTTTTTTAAATCAAAACAGCATGTTGTATAATGTCAAATAACTTTTAAATGCCTAAGTGCATCTATTAATTTACCATATCAACCAAATTTATCATTGCCTAAAGTAAAAACAAGTTTGTTTAACTGGGATCTATTTTCCATGAAGTTATGCTGGTCAGTATCAATTTTAGCCTAATCTTTTTGATTCTATGAACTGGACCTTCCAATGGACGTTCTTTTAATGTACCATGGCATGAAACAGCCTACTGTTTCTCAGTCCTCTTCTCAAGCCCTCTTAGAGATCCAGTATAACACTGGCAGCACAACTTTGTCTTGGATTTTTCCTCAGTTATTTAAAATTTACTCAAAGTCAACAAGACTGAGGATGTAAGATTCCTTTGTTCATTCTTCTTGCATGCAGATTTGGAGAATCTGATGCTGTGGGGCTTTATTTTATTTTTTGAATTTTTGTACCAGGCACAGAAATTTTAACCTTCTTGTTTGCAGATTGTAGCATGCACTACAGCACATCTTTTTTGCTCTAGCCTATTTAAGTATGTAAGCCAGTTCTCTTAGAGAGATTGTTTTCTTCTAGCAAAATATGAATGGTAATTTAAAAAAAAAAAAAAGAAGAAGGAAAATAAATGCCTGAAGTATTTCTGTATGTGAGGTCATCTCCCATGGAATCTGTTGAGGGAAAAAAAAAATCTAGCCCTCTCAGTACATGCTCCATAGGTTTAATAAACAAAGGAACAAAGCCAAACAGATGATGGGAGCAGTGGAACATCAATCATTCTGTTCTTATGACAAACTAAATTTTTTTAAACATATAGGAAAAAAAATAAAACTGAATAAAAAATACTGATCTACTTACAGATTGTTTCTCTATCCTGTATTCTACATCAGTTTTACATAGTTCCAGACCTGAAAATGTCTCTAGTCACATAAGTTCAAATTTAACATCAAGATCAGACCAATTGAGACAGAGGAATTTTTAGAATGAAGAGAGTTAAATGTTTGCAGAATCAGCATGAGTGTTGGTAGTCATAGAATCATAGAAGCATAGAATGGTTTGGGTTGGAGGGGACCTTAAAGACCATCTAGTTCCAACAGCCTGGCCATGGGCAGGGCTGCCTGCCACCAGCTCAGCTGCCCAGGGCCCCATCCAACCTGGCCTTGAGCACCTCCAGGGATGGGGTACCACAGCTTCTCTGGGCAGCCTGTGCACGGGTCTCACTGCTCTCTGAGCAAAAGATTTCTTCCTAACATCAAACCTAAATCTACTCTTTTTTTGTTTAAAGCCATTCCCCTTTGTCATTTCACTGTCAAACCACGTAAAAAGTCGGTCACTCTCCTGCTTGTAAGCTCCTAACAAGTACTGGAAGGCCACAGTGAGGTCTCCTGGAGAAGTAACTGACTTCATCTTCATTCAGAAAAAAAAAAGAAAAATATATATTTATTTTATAGCACTAATTAATTACTGAAGAGTGTTTAGACTCTAAATTAATAAGTTTCTACTGTTGTTCCACTTTTATTGACCTGGATCTCTCTTATCTCTCTTTTATTTACCTTTGAATATTTTCAAAATTAAAACAATTTCAACAAAGATTATCTAAAATCACTTTAAAATAAATAATTTTTGTGAATAAAAATATTATTTGCACTAGACTTGAAACTTATAGTATCTTTGATTTCTTCGGAAGGGCTATAGTTAGGAAATCATTGTCTACAGTACTCAACTTTTTATAGCAACAGCTAGAATGACGGCATTGAAATCCAACAATGATATATTTGGTGTCTAATTAATAAATTATTATTAATGCGCCATTTTAGTAACAGATACTTTTCACTTAAAATTCTTGCAATACATGATGCATTTGTGTTTTTTCATATTCTAAAACCAAATTCATAGTCAGTCTTTTAGTTGCTAAAAAAAGAAGAGCTCTCAAAGATTATATTTGGCAATCAACCACATAATAAATCCCTGCCTGATTTGTTAAAATTTCAAAATAAATCTTTTCAGGAGAAAGGTTTGTGTTTCAGTCAGTGCAATTTTGAACATCAAGTAAGCATCAAACAAAGAAAAGTTCAATATACAAAATGAATTGCCAATTGTTTTCAGTGTTTCATTATTTGTAGGGAAAGGACATCATTAACATAAAAAGAAAGATGAATACCAATGCTCATTTTCAGGAAATAGAACAAGTTTTATTTTGTGATACTTTTTCCAATGAAGTACATCATTCAAACGTACTTCTACAAAGACATATTCTTCTAAAGAGACATGTGAATAAAAAAAACTCAAATCTGTCTAGATACTCTTTTAGTCATAAGAGTGTCTTTATTATTGAGTTTCTAGAGCTGCTTGTATGAAATGTTGAGAGTCCAGAGAAAAAACCTTTTGACAGAGAACTGCTCCACTCCTTTTGTTATTACCTTTGAGGTTGCAAAATCACTTACTTTTGAGAATTTCCTATAAATATAATAAGTGTTATTATCATGAACATTACTTATGTTCTGATATTACATTTTAAAATGTGGATGTCTTATAAGCAAATAATGCTCCTTTCTATTTCTCCTAAGGAAAAAAAGCTAGAAAAACTGTAAACCTTATTTCGTTTCCTGAGATTTAATTTTTTCTGATTTCATGGAGGGAGGGAGGGGAGAATCCCACTAGCACTGGTAATTGCATAAATGCTACAGAAAAAAAAAAAAAAAAAAAGTAATGGATGGATAAAATAATTCAAACAGTGACGTTTACTACCTGGGCCAGATTAGCATGCTGCAAATCTAATTTGCATTAGATAACATTAAACATAAGGGAAAATGTAACTAATGCCCAGAATAGCTTATAGATATATTGCTCAACTACCAGTAAAAGAGTGTGAATAAGTGAAAATAATGAAATTATTATGTAAGGACTTTATAATAATAATAAAAAAAAGTCATTTTGAATATGTTACTTTTCATCTTCACTTAATTTCCTTTCCTCCTGTCTTGCATTACTTTTGTAGTGTGGAAGTTTGCCTCTTCCAGCAGATGATCTAAGCAGCTTGTGGATACATATTTTGATATATTAGGAAGTTCTATGCACTTTATTAGAAATTAAAACGAGAATATGAATAATCTCAATAGCAGTGAATTCTCAACACCTGTAAGAGATCAGCCAAGGTGTATTTCCAATGCACTTATGAGATTACTTATTCATCATTCCTCTATTGAATACAATAAAAAATAAGGTACATTATGTTAGAAAGCATTTTATTGTCTTCTTCTGTATCTCATTTTATGCCTAAACTAGTAAATGGACTTCTTTCTAATGACATAGCCATGTTATTATCAAAGTGCATATTGTACTGCCCAAGATGAAAGCAGCATGTTTGGAAATCCAATTACAAATTCTTTCAATCAAAAATACTGTGAATGCATTTGAATATTTTTTGACCTAAAAGAATTAAAACTACAGGTATGCTGTGTATTTAACGTGTAGCAGCTTTTTTTGGTTTTCCATTTCTAGGCTCACCTTAAAAAAAAAAAACAGCTAAGTCAAATTCAAGTAACTTTGGCAGTTCTGAACATAACATTACTTTCCCACAATCGGAAAAACTACTCACATTTTGCATATCGTGCCCATGAATAAAACACTTGAGACAATAACTGTTCAACCCAGAATTTGAAATTTATCTGTCGTTGTCAGAAATGGTGATTCTGCATTGCACAAATCAAAGGAGAAAAGGAGAAAAGAAGGAAGGAAGGAATGAAGGAAGCTTGTCTTTCTTCAAATGTCAACATACAAAATTAAAACTGAAAAGAATGACAATTTTAAGAAGCACATATGTAAAAATAAAATTTGAATATCTGAAGTTTCACTTCAAGTGACTGCCGTGTCAACATATTCAGTCTTAGAGAAAAACTATGGCCTTCTACCTGCCAGTCCTGCCAAACTCAAACTCGGTGGATGGACGGGCCACTTTTCCTTTTTCACTGGTAATAATGTTCCTGGAAGTCAGTTTAGCCCCAGTTTACATTTCTTCATCTCTCCACACTGTTTTCTATTTAGATTCCTGGTAACAACTTTGAGTCAATTGCTTCCCAGAATAGATTGTCTTGTCACCTACAACAAGAAACAGAACTTTTGCCTTGGTCCTCAAGATTGTCTGAGTGCAACATAAGTAAACCACGAGGCCACCAGAAGCCCTCAGTCCTCTGCATTTTCTGCTTTCAACATCAGCCACCTTAGACATTTCCTTTTCACTTCAGAGGACTTGTTTTTAATTGTTCCCACTTTGATTTGCTCCTCTTTTAGGATCCAGATCTACATGTCTTTGCCTAATCTGAGAGGAAACTAATGGATTAACCAGTATCTAAGAGTGTTTTGATTCCATCCAATGTGGTTAACCTCAATTTCCTACACCTCATTGCTTGAATGGTTTTTGATAATCATTCTTGGTAACTAATCCAAATAACTATCTACTATATATATATATATATTTTTTTTTTTTCAGCTCATTGCACACCAGCGTCTCCAGCATACTAACAAATTTGTTTAAACACTGACCATTGCATTCAACCCTGAGCACTTCCCTTCATGGAAATGTGCTATTTTTACTAGCCAGTTTAACAGATTTCAAACCCAAGCAATATAGTTTGTATAGTAGAACTAATTTGTTTCTTTAACAACATGTAAAGGGCCTTTCAAATTTTTAAGGTAAAAATAGCTGCAGCTGTGAAAGACAAAACACATAAGGATCTGAATTTAAAAAAAAAGGGAAAAGACCATGCAGTGTAAATTAATGTTTGCTGTCTCCAAGGATACCATCTTGAATCTTTGCTCCTCCTTATTCACTCTTTGCACTCTTAATAGGTGCAAAGTAACCAGGAAGGCAACATAACTTATGTTTGTTGTGAGAAGACCTGTTATGTTGCACATGTCACTGAGAGTTTTCGCAGTGTTTTCTTCCAGATGCAAAAGCCAGCTACGTGCTCAAGGGAAAAGGCTGTTTGGTTGAATCACTTGTATTCTGAGCTTCTCTACTTAGATGTTTTCTTGAAAACTCTTGCATGTGGCACAACTGTGGGGCTTGGGCTTGTTCAGTAAGGATTAGGTTGAAAGACACGTACATAACACAGTATCAAGGTTCTCCACTGGACCAGACACAGCACCAATACATTCTGCATTTTGTCCAGTTCTAGCCACCACATCTCAGAAAAGAATAGTCAAAGAAAAGACTTGACAAATACAATTGGATGCTCAGAAACAATCTTATATTCTTCTTGAACAATCCATGAGGACCTTCCAAAAAATCCAAGCTCTGCTGAGGTAACTGAAATGAGTGAGTTATGAAGATTTCACTACAGCACCCTTTGTGATTTTTTTTAAATACTGCACACACACACATTGAAAAAAGGAAATATTCCTCATGTGCTCTTTGATTGTAATGCCATTCTGATCTTAGCTGTAGTTGGCAGACAACAGGATTAAGTATTTCTACTATTTTTCAGTATCCAAGCAACACAAACAGTAAAGCATCATTGACTCCACTAGAGAGAGCTCTTGTGCTAACATAATTATATTAATAAACATAATTACTTACTTGAAATCAGTGGAATTGTCTATGGATGAATATGTGCTACACGCAAACAAGAAGAGTTAGCAGAATCTGGAGTTGGATGACCTGTGTTTCTATGATTTAACATTTTAACAAATGCATGTTACAGGATGTACCTCCATGCTCACCTTTGGAAAGCGTTTAGATAGAATGTTTTCTGTTTGAATGAAGATATTTTCAAATCACTCCGGCTGTAGGAAAAAACAACAACAACAAAAAAAAAAAAAAAAAAAAACAAAACCAAAAAAACCATTAAAACTACAGACTGCAGCCTGAAATCACATTACGTCCTACTAATGAACATTTGCAGCTTTCTAGACTCAAGGGCCAGTGCTCAGCATAAATTCAGCTATTTCAAAATTGTTATAGTGACTGTGATTCTACTGTAATTCCAGTGAGAATAAGCAATTAAACAAGGAATGGATTAGGAAAATTTTTACCTAATCCTAGTGGAGTTTAGATTTTAGCTCTAATCATTCATCTGTCCTAATCCTACAAAGTGGATTAAAAAAGGAGAATGGAAGAATAACCGAAGCATGCACAAAAGGTACAGGGAGGACTATTGATTGAAGGAACTAAGATTATTTTTCTACTGTTTCCCACTACAGTTGCTACACCTGGCTTTATGCATTCTAATTTCAGTTTCTTTGTTCAAAATGTGAAGATTGGTTTTGTTATTTTTATGGACAGTTGGGGAAGAAGAAATTAACCATATTCTTACTTACCTGAAAGATCTTGAGTTCAGAAATACTTTGATACAGTACCAGATCTAAGATCAAAGACTGAAAACACGTGGTCTAAAAATGAAAAAATTTGTATGCCTTCTTGCTATAATGTACATCAAAATTCCATCTGAGTGCCTCCAATAAATCTGTAACTTTGTGATCAATAAAAGAGCAGTGTTCTATTAAAAGAAGCGTTAAATTTCCAGTGCACTTTATTCCCCCCTCTCCGCTGCCTTCATCATTGCTTCCCTTGCTCTTCCTTGCTGAATATCTTTGAGTTAAAAGGCAGCTTA
The DNA here is from genome assembly GCA_037305975.1 of Chrysolophus pictus. NCBI lineage: Eukaryota > Metazoa > Chordata > Aves > Galliformes > Phasianidae > Chrysolophus > Chrysolophus pictus. The sequence continues at coordinate 33,186,006 of CM074577.1, read as the reverse complement.
ACCCATCGCATCCTGCTCAACCTGTTATCTGTTCAGCTCCTGCTCACCTAAATGAAGACTTTAGGGAGTCATCATATCACAAGCCTGTTCAAACTTAAATTCACAAGTGCTTTGGGTATCTTATTTCCAATCGAATCTACTATGTTCCCCTAATAGGTACAATCACTGTAAAACAAGCTCTGTTACTTTTTTTTTTTTTTAACTGAGTCATTAGAGATTTCTTTAGTACATTGGCACAAAATACAAATTTATTTGGCTGATTGCATCTGTTCATGTTTCCTCTTTTAAGAAACATTAGCAACCTGAATCACATATATCAGTCCAGTACCTTTCATTTTATTTTTTACAATCACATATGCAAAATTATAGCATTCTCCCTGGCTCTGCATATGAACGTAAAAGAATACAACAGTCAATTGCATACATCAAATTATTCAATAATTCATCGGTCTCATTTTAGTTTGCTTTGTAAATACTTTTCCTGAAGTATCTGCTGAGATTCAACATGTATTTATATTCCTGAAATATATGTTATAGGGTCTTTCATTTAGACATCTGTTATTCTGATGAGTTCTAATCTACAGATGAGAAAAGAAAATCCATAGTTCTCTCTGTTTCCACTGTGAACTAAACTGTATAATTCTGTTGTTATGTGAAATTAGCAGTAAAGAACCCTGTGCAAAACATAGCCTCACACATACTGTACGTGAATTACATTAAGAAAGCTACCTAATCATAGAAAACCAGATCATATATCCCTGACTGCTATACATAGCTAAGATGTATGGATAATTCTTCCTTCTCAGGTTTTCTTTGTTGATGGTTGCAATGTAGATGAAATTTGCAACTTCATTATGTAATATAGGACTTTTTCACCTCAATATTTTTACGTACTAAGCAAGCTACATTAAGTACTATCAAATATAACCTAAAGAGAGCTTCAGACAGAGGATTATCCACGAGAGCCAAATGTGTGAAGTATAGGTTTATTATTCATCCTTCATTTTCCAGACCTAAGAAATTGCTTTAAGTGACTGTAGGGTTAAAGGATTTCAACCTGTGCAGTGATTCAGTGTTTTATAATGAGATATACTGACAAAGAAAGCAACCCATGAACAAAACACACTCAAAGGCTTTATTTTATTCAGACCAAAATCCTTATCTTGTGTGTGTTAACTAGTTTCCTCTGTGTTCCCTCAAAATTCACCACAAGAATCAAAATGCTGGTACAGAGCGAGGAGTCAACTCTTTCAAAGAGACTGTTCTTTTAAAACCATTAAAGAAGAATGCTGATACCATACTTGATAAAAGTGACAGTGCTCGACCTCTTCCAGAAGTTTGTAACACTGTCATCCTTTATTGAAGATAAAGGCAGGAGCAAGGCACAATACAGAATATTAACAATACGTCAATTCTCTCTGTTTCAGACAATAATACATTGTTTTCATGCTTGAGCTTTTTGTTTTGTTTTTACATTGTGAATTATAGCTTTTCTTGGTTTTGTCATCTTTTTAATCTGTGGTTTTATGAAGAGCTGATAAGGCTGAGAAGCAAGCCAGGCTTTTTTTCTGAAAACACGCTGTTTTATAGCAGCTGTTTGTGAGTTAGAGAAAAGGACTTAGCCCAAACAGAAAATACTTCATAGAATCGTAAAATCATAGAATCATAGAATCACAGAATGGCCTGGGTTGAAAAGGACCACAATGGTCATCTAGTTTCAACTTCCCTGCTCTGTGCAGGGTTGCCAACCACCAGACCAGGCTGCCCAGAGCCACATCCAGCCTGGCCTTGAATGCCTCCAGGGATGGGGCATACACAGCCTCTCTGGGCAATTGTTAATAATAATCTCTAGTTAATTGATTTCATTGTGTGTTAGGTAGATTGTAAAATAAATCAAATCTTATTTCAGTGAAATGTATTTGGACGTTCAAAACAAAAAGAAAACAAAGTGTGGTTTAGCTGCACGGCTTTTTTTCCCGAGCACACCCCAAATTCTTAGCAAAATTTCACTTTTTTCATGAAAACTTCTAATGGTTAGAAGTCATTTGACATAAGCATAGCATCTAATGAATTCTGAGACTTACACATTTTGATTCTTAAAATATCAGACTATTTTTAAAGTCAAAAATGTGTTCTATCCATTTATAATGTGATCTAGATAGAAAAGGAAAAAATGTATTGGAAAGATTTGCTGAACCATTTCTGTATTTAAATGTTCATCAAACTGTTAAAAATAAATCTTCATTTCTTTTGAGTGTGAGTACTCTGAGCATACCGTGTCATCTCTAATGGAAAAGTCAGGTCATTTACTCAGGTATGATGCACTCGCTACTGAAAAAAACATGATGATTTGTCTCTTTTTATTACACATTATTCAGATAATGCTAAATAATTGAGTTATTTAGAATCTAGGAACTTGTGACATTATCAAAGTAAACAGAGAGAGTAATAGGAAAGGATTTGGAATATTTTTGCTTAGATTTTTACTGTCGCTGAACATTTCAGAAAAGAAGTTATAAAGAAAAAAGTAATTTTCAAAACTGTGAAGACTTCATTTAATTGAACACTAGAATTATAACATATTAAACCATGTTATTCTAAGACCATTATAAAAGAAAAGACAGCCAGTGATTTAATTACAGATCATAATTCCTTTCCATATCCTTTATTGCTGAGGTTATTTCATTTCGTTATTTGTAATTTGTAGATAACTTTAACATTTAACTACAGACATTACCTTGTCATACAAATACTAAGTGAAAAAAAAAACAGTGAGGGCAGGATTCAACTCTGGATCCTGTAGCACCATCACCTCAGGCGTTTACAGTAGATGTCTACAGGGATCTGGAGGATGCTCAGGTCCCTCTGGAGTCACTACAGAGTCAATCCACACAGACAAACACATCTGCAGCCCAAAGGCAGTTTCCTACTACAGCATCCTGCCCAGCCTCCAGCTGCTGCTCCTGAGGAGCGTAGGTCTTCCCTAGAACCTTTGCTAGAACTGCCAGATCTCTTGGATAAAGTCAATGCCCACAGCAACTCAGATGATGCCATATGTCCACATCTGAGCAACTAATCCTAGCCCCAGAACCATGTTGACTTTGATGCAAGTTTAGATATAGTTCATGTGAGCATCTCTTAAACTAATGCTCAAGGACTCTCCAAATTCAAATGTTTAATTGCAACTGGTCCAGCAGAAACTATTTACTAAACTACCTCACAACCAAAAGTATTCACGCTGCAATATTTTTTACCCTCAAATTTTCTTTTCACTTTCTTTCTATTAATCAAAACTGTACATTTGTAAACCAATGTGAATTTCTTGAAATTAAAAAATATTCGGTCATTGCATATGGCTAGCATGTTTTTTTTTTTCTTACCACCTTTCCTCTGCAGTCACTTCTTGACAAAGCTATGCATGCCTTGCTTTTGTGCTCCTTTGTCATCAACTTGTTTTGTCTCCCATTGTTTCCACCCAGATTATTTTTGCTGTTCTCTCAATTTCTCTCAGGGTATTTTAGTGATGTGAAATTCAGAACTGAAACAATATCAGCTGCCACCAACAAAGCTGCATAAAGTGTTGTTTCTTCCTGGGAACTCTTCCAGCTCAGAAAACAAAATTCAGGAATTAGAAGTGACAAAAAGCTGGTAGTAACTGATATGCCAACTGTATAACAACCATCTATGCTCTGAATCATTGCCTTTCCAAACTGTTGGGATCTATAAGAAAGTGATTTTAATTCCTGAGAAAATATATTGTCATAAAAGTAACTCATATATACTGGTTGTTGGAAATCCACTACTTCATCTTTATTTTACTGAGAGAGAATGTTCCCAGTTTCCCTCAGTTTCACTTACTCTCATAAACCAAAATTATCTGGTCTGACTAAAGGACTATACTCAAACACTGCCCAGTGATCTACCACAGCATCAAAGGTAAAATTGTTAAAGCTTGTAAATAATTTAGAAATCAAGGCCTCTTGTTCAAAAATGAATATGACACAACCAGTATGTAGACACAGAAACAAGCAAACATGCTTAGTAAGTTTTTATAATGCCCAGTCTTCTTGGGAACCCAAAAGCCTCAAGCTTCTGAAAATCCTGGCAGCCACAAACAGCTCCATGAGGCAATGCACTGCACCACCTTTTGAATCAAAATATTGCTACTTCCAAAACAGAGATTCTCTGCTATTTCATAGAATCATAGAATCATTTGAGTTGGAAGGGACCTTTGACTTCCCTCATGTAAACAACAGAGTTAATATTGGAACTCTTTTTAAAAATGCAGGAAAATGATGAATTAATGTATCTATTAATTATTTGGGGAAAAAGGTAAAGACCAATATTCATAGATGTCAAAATAATTTAGGTTACTGAAAACCAGGTGGAATTGCATGGAATTCCAGGGGAACTTAAAAAGATAGACAACTGTGCAGCCTGGCTGCAGTTAAAACTCTGTGTTAATAAAGGCATGCTAATGTACAGCAGAAGGTAAAACATTCAGCATGATCTAGGCTGCTGGTAGACCTTCACAAGCTCTAAGTGAACTGTAATCATTTGGGAATCAGGCAGAAGAGACAATGAGTTTTTGTCAGCCGCTCCATTAACATATTTATTAATTATTAGTGGATCCAGGAAACTAGATTTTAAAATATATCTTTAAATGGACTAAAATAATACCTCAAAAATGATACAGTGAGATAATCAATCAGATCAGTTGGGTTTTTGCTAACCACTCATGAACCTTTTTGTTTCCTGGCACACTTTTTCAATTCTATAATTTATACATCTTTTTAATGTCTGTTTTCAAATCCGTTTGGAAAATATTCCAGGCAAGAGCTCTGTGTTCGTGCAGCATGAGCCCAAAGGAACTTTATGCAGCCTGGAGGCTTGTGGACATCAAAACACTATAAATTAACACATGCTACCGTAGACAAGTTGTATGCTTTTATTTTGAAAGTTGTGCTTACTTCTAGTCACTTCATTTAAAATAAATAATGGAGTGCAAATGGAAGGTGTTCACAGAGCATAAATGCAAATATAATAGCAACAAACTTTTATGAAAAGCCCTTAAGGATAAATATTATTTCCTCTGAAAAGGAAATACATAAGCAATAAATAAAACAACGTATGCTGTTGTTTTATGAGAACAAATAATGAACTCCATTTCCTAATTGAAGGAAAAAAAGAAAAAGAAATAAACAATAGAATTAAAAGAGAACTAATGACCTAGAAAAGGAATTTTATTCTTTCCCTGTGTGAAGGGAAGCAGAAGAACTCACTGTGATTGTATGCAATTGAGCTCAACAGCTCAAAAACTAACAAGATGGAAGGGTGGCATTCAGTTGCCTGAACATGGCACATGGAGACATTTAACATGCTCTAAAGTATCCTAAGAGATCTGTGTGGCATATATGATGCAAAACCTACCGGAGATTTGCGCTGTTCTGAAAGCTGATGGAGACCAGTTGGGAAGCTTAGGACATCTCCATTGAATAAAAATCCTTACAGATAGAAACCTTTATTCTTTAGTGTACAAATCAAGAAGTGTCTGACAAATCTTAAGATAGAAAATTACCTTCAAATAATATGTTTAGAGATATACAAGTGATTAATAGGAAATGGCAAGTGCCATAAATACGTTGCTTTCGTAATAGCACAGTAATCTTGCATATGATTTCTTGGGTTTATCCCTAGAATCCTGTGGACTGCTCTAAACTAAACTGACTTGTATCACTTACATACTGCATGGTTTGACTATGCTCTATTTTTTTGTCTGAAAATCTGCCAATTATTTTTCAGTTATTAAAAAAGCAAGTTAATGTTGGCATCAAGGATTTGAGTTCTTTTCAGTGAAAAGAATAGAATGAAACTGATTATTCTACATCACTATCAGGAAAATAGCTAAGTTCAGGATAGAAAAGTAAGTCACATGGTCTTTTTTGCTGCTGTTGTTATTTTTAATATAAAATTATGGATATATTTAATGTCATAGATAGTACGCTTAGATTTCTGTTTCTTGGTGGATGGTATCTCCAGTTTTTAGTCCATAGCCCTCTGGTAGGTTGAATATCAGAAATACATATGTTTCCCCGTAGACTTCACTAAGTCAGAATCCTAGTCAGATTTTGTCATGACTATCAGTGTACCCATAATAGCGAGAAGGTGACAGTAAATATACCTTCTTCTCTAGTTGCTTTATCAGCCAGGAAAATAATAGGTAATTTTATCCCTGAGGATTCTTCCCCTCAACTATCCATTCCAAGCAGCAAGATAGAAGGAAATTTTATTTTCCACCAACCTATGCCTGTGAACTTAAAGCCTCTTCTCCTTTTATACCCTAGGTTTATCTTTAACCCAAATTTGACACTGGCTTCAAAGGAGCTGGAAAATCCTTTCAGAAACAGATCTAGGGGAGGTCACTGGGGAGTACTCTGACAGAAAGAGGAATTACATTTTCTGTCTTTTGGGTAGTGTGGCAGCTTCAGGCCTTTCTTTTAACATGACCTCAATCTGGCCTATCTTATATTGATGGAAAATATATTACCATCCTGATTTGTCCTGTTACAGTAGCCTCAATTCTTATGTTATTAGACATCGAGTGTACTTTTCTGATGAATGCCAGCAGGCAAGAATCATAGCATGAAAATAGCATGTGGCAAGCTCGGAACAAACAAAAGATAATACTTCATACAGTGAAAGCTAAAGAGTTGGAACTCCTCACAAGACACTGCAAATGCTAAAATGCAAAGCAATTAAAAAAGAAATCAGAAAAAAACTACGCAGGAAAGAAAAAAAAATCAGTGGTCACTAAACTCAAAGATTTTACCTTTATCACGAGTCCTGACCTGAGATTGGCTGGAGTCAGGAAGAACATCACTATATTCCTGCCTTAGCACAATATTTTAGCATAAGTATGGAATCCTTAGAGTTGGAAGGGACCTCTGAAGGCCATCTAGTCTAACTCCCCTGCAATGAATAGGGACACCACAGGTAGATCAGGTTGCCCAGGGCCTGATCCAGCCTCACCTTGAAAATCTCTAGGGATGTAGTATCCAGTGCCTCACCGTCCTCACTGTAAAAGATTTCTTCCTTATATCTCACCTAAACCTACCCTCTTTGAGCTTGAAACCATTTCCCCTTGTTCTATCACCACAGATCCTGCTAAAGTGTCTGTCTCCTCTTTCCTGCAGCTCCCCTTCAGATACTGAAAGGCCACTCTCAGGTCACCTCACAGCCTTCTCTTCTCCAGACTGAACAGCCCCAGCTCCCTCAGTCCGTCCTCACAGGAGAGATTCTCCATTTCATGGATTGTTTTTGTGGCCCGTCTCTAGATGTGCTCCAATATTCCATGAGCCTCTCAGAAACAATCTGTTGATGGACGTTTGAACACTTAAGATTTTATATTTATTTAAAAAAATAATAATTTTCAAAGCTGTTTAGAATTTAGAAAATAAACACAAGTTTCAGGCAAAAGAGCTTAATGCGTATTGTTTCAAATTTAAGTGTTTCTTAATATCACTTTACCAGATGTGTTTGCTATACCCTTTGTTTCCCTTTTGTGATCAACATTTGCCTTTTTTTTTCTATTTCTACCTATATGTTTTTATACTTTTTGATTTGTAATTGTCTCTTCCTGAAAGCGTTTATTACTCACATTGCAAATCTTTAATTGTTTGTACAAGCCACGTGTGCTAGCAGGCCTTGAACTCTCTGAAGTCCTGTAGGTATTTCAATTTGCATAGCAAATGATTGATGGTGGCAAAATGTGATATCATATTGGCTTTCTTTTTCAAACTGTGAAGTGGTCATGCAACAGCTTTGAGGAAAAATGTTTCAGTTGAAAAGAAAGAAGAAAAATAGTTTTTTAATAACTATCTCAAAGAAAAAGTGCTTCAGCGCTGCTCTTGCTGTTTGGTAACAGGATCCTGGAATTTAGGGAGAAGTGATAAGCTTTGCTTACAAAAAGAAAGCACCGTGAATTTTACCTCACAAGGTCTTGTGACAGGAGAATTCACCTTGATATATTTATAGGAAGGGCAGTTAAGGTCTTAGAGATACCAATACTTACTCTGTGAAGATTTCAAAAACTGGAAACAATCTCTCAAATTTTCATTATATATTGCAGCAATTTCTTTCAATGACCTGTAGATGATCATGGAATCATAGAATGGCTTAGGTTGGAGGGGTCCTTAAAGCCCATTCAGTTCCAACCCCTTGCCATGGGCAGGGTCTCCATTTACCAGGCTAGAACACTGTACTCCAGTTGGGGCCTCACAAGGGCAGAGTAGAGGGGGATGATCACCTCCCTTCCCTGTGGCCACCCTTCTTTTGATGCAGCCCAGGATATAGTTGCCTTTCTGGGCTGCAAAAGCACATTGCTGGCTCATGTCCAGTTTTTCGTCCATAAAGACTCCCAAGTACTTCTACACAGAGCTGCTCTCAGCGAGTTCTTCTCCCAGTTTGTACTCACATCTGAGACTGCTTCGACCCAAGTGCAGCACCTTGTGCTTGGCCTTGTTAAACCTCATTATATTCTCATATGCCCAACTTTTCAAGCACATCCAGATCCTTTGATGGCATCCCTCCCTTCTATTGTGTCAACTGCACTGTTCAGCTTGGTGTCATCAGCAAACTTGCTGAGGGTACACTCAAAGCTGCTGTCTATGTTATTGATAAAAACGTTGAAGAGCACCAATCCCAAGATGGACCCCTGGAGGACATCACTTGTAACTGGCCTCTATTTAAACATAGAGCCATTGACAACCACCTCTGGCTATGACTAGCTGACCAATTCTTTATCAACCGAAGAGTCCAGACTTCAAATCTATCTCTCTTCAACTTACAGATAAGGATGTGGTGCAGAACCAGGACAAAGGCCTTGCGCATACCCAGGTAGACAACATAAGTTGCCCTTCCTTTGCGCACTGATGCCGTCACTCCATCATAGAAGTCCACCAATTTTGTCAGGCATGACATGTCCCTGGTGAAGTCGTGCTAGCTCTCTTGGATCACCTCTACATCTCACATGTGCCTTCACATTTCTTCCAAGACATGAATCTCACCAATCTGTGGTTCCCCTGTTCTTCCTTTCTCATTTTCTTTAAATATGTGTGTGATGTTTCCCTTTTTTCAGCCACTGTGGACCTTGCGTGACAGCCACAGTTTTTCAAATATGATGAAGAGCGTCTTGACAACCACATCAACCAGTTCCTTCAGAACCCTGGGATGCATGTCGTCTGGCTCCATAGATGTGTACACATTCAACCTCATGATGTGGTCTCAGACTTGATCTGCTCTTAGACTGGGAGGGATTTTGCTCCTCCAAATCCCCACTTAGAAGTTCAAGGACACGAGAGGCATGGGAAGCCTGACCAGCCTGAAGACCAAGGCAAAGAACTCATGACGTTCTTCAGCCTTCTCCATGTCTGAGGAGGCTAGCTCTCCCTTTTCATTTATCAGAGAGGGTGCACACTCTTTTGCATGTTTTTTCTGCCCAATGTGTCTAAAGAATCCCTTTTTGTTGTTTTATACATCCCTCATCAAGTTCAATTCCATCTGCACCTTGGCTTTCCTGACTTCATCCCTGCATGATCCCTCCAATCCCTATGACTTAGGCCCGAGGGCGAAAACAATTGAAAACGGTACTCACTCAGTTTTTTGAAACTATTGTTTTGACAAATCATGATTATGAAATGGTTTTAAGAAATAAAAACTAAACAGAAATATTGTTATGTCACTGTATAAATCTCAAGTGAGCCAATATGCTCAATACTGGGTACATGTCTGATTCTGCACTCCATGTCACAAAGATGGAAAATGTATTTAGAGAGGTGAAAGAATCATTGACATAATTTCGCATTAGATACAATGTAGAAGGAAGAATTGAAAGAGAGTTTTATGAGTATACACTCATGACTGAGTGGCACAGAGAAAGTAAATGAGGAAACTTTTCAATGTCTCTCTGTAGAAAAGCTGGGAGATACTAGATGAATTGGGAAGTTCTTAGATTTGAAATTCTCTAAAGTAAATGATGAATCACAGCTCACAGTTGATCTTTGGAGCTCCCTGCCATGGCTGCTTTGAAAGCTAAAGGACTACTCCAGGAAAAGAACAACTTTCCACAGATAAAATTAATCCCAACCAACAACAGATGTTAAGGAGCAGGGAGGGCTGGGGAACACTGTCCCATGAGCCAGGAGCAGAGCAGCAGGGGACAGTCACAGCTGCAGACATCCATCACTGCCCTAAAGACAGCTAGGCAGGACATCAGCTCATGGGTGAAGCTCAGGACTAGTCCCAGCAAAAAAAAAAAAAATAACCAGGACTCCAAAAGTCCTTGAACCACACACTGTGGGAGGCTGAAAGATTATTCTGGTGAAAAGTTTCTGCATTCTCATCTGGTTCATATACTCTCAGCAGCCAGTATTTGTCACTGTCATAGGCAAGGACATCCCAGGACAGCCATCTCTGCATTGTATTCTTATCATGAAAAAAGTTGGAGATGGGACAGAAGTTGAGAGCATGAGTCCTTTCATTTAGAATGGAATCAACAGGACCACATATCTGAGGGAGCAGACAGAATTGTTTAAACAAGACTATCTGTTCTCCAGATGGAAAAGACTCCTTTATCTGGCACTGGTGCAGTGAAATGTTAATTTTGCATACTTTTAATGCTGAAGTAGTTCAGTTGGCTTAACCAGGGTGAGGTGATTAACTAGAGTGTGAAAAGGTACAAGAAAGGGAAGAAGAGCTTCTTAAGTTGTGTAATGAAGTTATCCATCACATTGCCACATAGGACAGTTCTTTTACACTTCAGTATAAAAATTGGCTGGCTGTAGAGATATGATTTTACCTGAAGGTAAACAAATTAGTAACTCACTGAGATGACTGTAAGTCCCCTTTTGTGGAAAGAATTATTTACTGCTAATTCAGTCTGTCATGATCTCCTCCTCCTCCTTTCCAAAGTCCACCTGTAAAAAGCCACTGCTTACTCCTCACATCAACTAAATAACAGTGCTGTGGCCATGGTCTGTAGGCAAGGAGTACAAATGACTTTCAGGTACACAGGTCTATGCAGAACAAGTCTACAATAACCTTCTTCAGACAAGAATGTCCAAACTCAAAAGGAGGCTGGCAAGGATGTAGGGTAGAAAACAACAAGTACTTACAGCAAGAAGATGTTTAACAAGACGTTTCATTTTCACAAATTTCTCTAGCTTTTTTATCTCAGATTTAAAAAAAAAAAAAAAGTTGTCTCTCTCCCAATCCATAGTATTAAAATAAATAAATATTCATTCACATTGAGCTAATATAGCTGTAAGTAGCAAGGCAGGCATATCTAAAGCCACTGTCCTCATTATGTAAATAGAAAATGAATTATCTGTACTATTTGAATTTTTTTTGAGTATAAATCCTCAAATAGAATATGTATACTTATAGTAGCCACTTCTTAAAAGGCTTCAGTTCAGAAAAGTTGTCCTTGGGAGAGAGAAGCAATTCCCTAAAAATATTCTAGAACTGTTCCTTGGGAAAGTGTATTAAGGGCAATTTCTATGTATATTTCTCCCAGCTCTTCCCTTACTTCCTTAAAGGAAGAATCATTCAATGAAAAGGAGAATGGTGTGCTCTGAATCCAACCTAGAGATGACAGATAGCCCCAGAAGTCAAAATTTCTGAATCTAGAGAAACTAAAATTTGGAGAATAGTATTGGTGTTTTCAGAGAAATAAGATCTAATAGTCTATAGACTACATAATCAACTGACTCATATCAATGTTTGAGTCATCTTGTGAATGCTAGCCGCTGTCCACTCTCTTTATCTAAATCCCTGTTTAAACAATACTATTGGAAGTGAAAGTAGTCAGAAATCTCTATTACCTGGTCTCTTTGCTTGGGTGGTATCATTATATGCTATGCTGCTGTGGCTTATAAAAGCAAACTAAATTGCAGTAAGCATTCAAGTGATTTACTTAACGTCCCTTCTAGGAGTTCTCCATTATCTGTAAAGTGGATAAATAGATCTCCCTCTAAAGTATTGGATTCAGGTTAACAAAAAGATTTAGAGGATTTAAGTGTAAAAACATCAAGTGTTAAAAAAGACAAGAATGCAACTTCTGCTTTTTGATCTTCTAGTAAAGTGCATATCATGAAACTCATCTCCTTTACTCCCAGTAGCTACTAGCTAAAAGTACCAGTAGTTACCAATACTTGTACCAGTACCAGTACCATACAATAGGCACTTAAAGGATTAAAAGGGGCTTTGATTTTTTTTTTTTCTTCTGGCTACTTACTAGGTATTTCTAAGATCTGAAGCATTTTCAGCAGAACATCAGGTTTGGTGAGCAAAATCAGGCTTATTTGTTCTGTTCTGTTTTGCTTTATTGCTTTGATTTATTTTGCTTTGTTTTCTTTTGTTTTGCTTTTCCCATTCTCAAGCAGATTATTTTTTCAAGTAGAGATTAAAGTGTTTTGAGAATGTCAATAGAGTGCTGATCCATTTAGATTGGTTTTGAATCAGTTATATTCAAAAACTTTTAGTTCTTTTTAAGAGAGGGAGCATAAATAATCTTTATTTTTTACATACAAAGGTTTTTCCAAAAGTAATGCCGCCTGTGTTGACCCACAACGTCAGAGGCGGATGTTGGCAGCAGTAGATGTGGAACCTTCCCACAAATATTCTGTTACATTTTGTTGCTGTGTGACAAATGGCAGGAGAGGGGCAGTCTGACAGCATGGCGACTGACATGGAAGTGCTTATGAAGAAAAGGTATGTCACTGAATTCCTCCATACAGAAAAAAATGGCACCAGTTGACACTGAGTGCATGTGAACACAGCAAGGCAGTGGATGGTGCATTTCAGCAGCGGCAACAATGTGTCATCTCCACTGGTGCAGATTTTTACAGGAGCAGCATGCAGGCTCTTGTTCATTGCTGGTGAAACTGCATAGCTAATGGTGGTGACTATGCTGAAAAACAGCATTTTGTAGCTGAGAATTCTATCAAAAAGTGTTATTGTGCTCTTTGGGTCTGTTGTAGTTTATATGGAAATAAATAGGAGGCTTTACTTTCAGAGCAACTTACATATAAGCATGCATATACACCTATATTTACAGGAAATCTCTCAATTATATCCATATTTCAGGAAAGAAAAAAAAAGAACCTTTCTGCCACATGCTTCTCCACTCTGCTTTTCTTTCGTTCTTGACCAGGCCATATAAATGACTACAGAGTGCTTGTGTGCTCAGTGTAACTGTTAAAACTCAGGATGTGCATATGTGGATATGAGTGAAAAATTCCCTGAAGAGACCAGTTATGTTTTACCTCTACTCTTTCTGTTTCTCATGCATTCAGAGAGATGAAATACTGACAGAATTTCCATTTTGAAATTGAAATCTGAATGTCTTGACTGAGGAACATTGACACATGTTCAAGCTGACTCATAGAAGATTTAAATTCATATGTTGCTCCTTTAGAAGATAATTTTTGATCACAAATTGCTCTAACTTAAGTGCATCGGAGAACATGCTACAGGAGCCTTTTATTTCTAAATCTATTGTCTTAGTCACAAGGTAGGAACAGCCCCTTCTTTATTTTTGTAACAATTGCTTAATCCCTAAATGAAATTTCCTTCCTAAACATGACTTTATGCATCCCTTTCTGCAAATGCTGGCATGAGTAAATGAGTTCCATCCCTTGACATATCAAAGAGTTAAGAGCTTTCACCAGAAAGTGACTGAATCAAAGAGATGCTGAGCATCAGCTGCTACCAAGGCAGAAACTGGTGATGCTCAGAAACTGGCAAACTTATTTAGGTTCCTAAATATGTATTTTGACTCCTGGTTTGTCTCAATAGCTGGAGGAAGAATTAACATTGACAGGTTCCCAAGGAGATATTGCTGCCAGAAGGACAATTTCCTCTAAACTGGCTAACATAAGTCCAGATAAATCTGTCTTCAATGAAAGTTTTAAAAACAAGACCACGAGCAGTGCACTGGCGTAAATAGCCTTGATAATCTTGGCAATCAAAAAAGGAGAAAGAAAAGTCAAATCTGGAAGAAATCTGGGATGGCTATTCTGAAAGAGAACTACAGCCTGTCTATCAAGCATCCCATTTCCAAGGTTGACCAGTACCATCTGCTGTGGAGAAAGACTAAAAAACCCTGTCTAAAGCAGCTCAGTTATCAGCAGTTTGTTTATACTCTAAAACATGATGGTTTACAGCTTTACCAAGCTGAGGGGTGGATAAAGTGAGAGGAAAGATTCTGAGCATTTTACCAATAAAAACCCTACCTTACTCTGAAATCTCACTAAATTAAGTTCTTAAGTACTCTAGGCATCAAAACTACACTATTATTTCCCTGTTTAAAAGTGATATGGTACAGGCAGCTCTACCACATCATTTGGGCTGTAGTAAACACTGTTTATGAAGTTAGAGCCTAGTAGAGGAAACAAAATCAAACAGGTTATATACATAGCACTTATACCATTTCCACAGGTCTACATAGTACTAGCACAAACATTTTGTCCCAAAGGAAAGAAAAATACCAGGTTTACATAGGGCTACTGATGGGATTCAGCTGCACTAGGGCATGCTCCTGCAGTGCACATGCTTCTGCAATGCACATGTTGAATTGGAAGAAGAAAGTGTTTGTTGTGATAGTCCTAGGCTTTCATCACTTCTGCTGTTTTTCACCATAACTTTTTTTTTTTTTTTTACCAACCATCTCTTGGGAAACTCCATCCAACTTTTATTTCAACCAAGCTACTTTGTAGGATGTTTTAGAATCTGTTCCCCTTAGTACTTATCCTGCAGTGTAATAGCTACTTGGGAATGTTGTATGTTGCTTGAAGGTAGGTTCTTTAAATTTGGTTTTGAAGACAAACGATATTCTTCTCATTCAGCTTTCCAGGGCATTTCAAATTACCTTGCAGACTTGAAGTAATGAACAATGACTATCTGTAGTGAAACTCACTAATTGCATGATTCATTCGTAACACGACAACTCATTCCTCATTTGTCTTGTTATAACTATTTCTCCTAGTTCTACTTGTAATTTTTTTCCATTGTATATTGCACTGTTGAAAAAATTTACCTTTGTATGTGCACTTCCAAGGGAATGAGAAAACTTAAAAAGTAAAGATGGCATTAGAAATAGTGAAAAATCTCTTTCTTGGTATCTCAGCTGGAACTTCATGTGATTTTTTTCTATGTAACTGAGGCAAGACACGAGCAAACTCATACGATTCAGGGAAGAAGAGAAATAAAGTGAAAAGATAATTGAGACTGGACTCACAATCTATGGTTTTATTTACTGCACTTCTACAAATTTATGAAAGTATCTCCTGCCTGTCACTTTTGGTGATTCCAAAGTGCCTTCACAAAGCTGGTTTCAATTATTTTAGGTACTCTAACTGCAAGAGGGCAATGCTGGGTATTGTTCAGCAACCAATCCACAGCATTTTGTAATTCCAGGAAAGAAAAGATAGGTTAGAGAACCTTAGAAAATTATCTGCGATTACTGAAGCACAAATTAAGCTAGAATTCTTGAAAGTAAATATGTAGCTTTAAGCAAGAAAAAAAAAGCTTTTGTTTTTCTCTTCCACAAAGGTCAACCATTAGAGTCACATGACTCACAATTTGCCCCAAAAAAGAGATATTTAAGATCATGTATCACAAAGAAGACTGATATATCATAGACCAGGAGAGCAAGCTGCCCTCCCACTCTTGCCATGACCCTCTCTGCCTTCAAGAGGGATTATGGTACCCACATCTGGCTTTTTCTCATACAAAGTATTTTAATTAGAAAAATACCAGATTTGTAAGTCTTACTTACGCTTATGGAGTCTTTCACAGATGCCTGTTTCTTTTGCTTTTTTCATATCATCTCAGGTTTTCTGCTTCAAGTCTTTAAATGTCATGAAGAAGTGGCAAGATGGCATAGCTGCCTCCAACAAGTCCTCCTCCCAAATCATCAGAAGGATGAGAAAGTGCTGCCTGTTATCCAGGAGCAGAAAGAGCAAGGAGACTTTTCATATTAAAACTTGATGCAAAACAGCAAGCCACAGTGTCACAAAACAAATTTGACAGCTCAAGGTTTTAATTACTGATTAAAGCTAGAGAGTGGACAAAGAAAGCAGGCCTCCAGCTGAGCTCCTGCGATAGCATCCAGACAGCTCCAGGAGTTGCTTGCATTTTATTCATGCTAGAAAGGAAAAGATTTTCTCACAATCATCCCACTCAGACTTCTTCATTTTGCTTACCATGTGACCATGATCACCTGGTCAAATTTGCAACAAGCATACTTCTGCAGCCCGAGAGAGAGACGGAGTATTCTAGAAATGGCTGTGGTGCCAACGCTTGCCATTAACCATTAACCACAATCATGCCATTTCTGCTGAAATTTCCTCTAAGATGTGCACAGCTGTCCTCAGCCATCAGCTTCATCAATGTCGCCGCTGGATCTGCTGAATCCTGGACCACTCTGGAGTAGAGTTTAGCGCTGATGTTTCCCTGGTTCCTGGCTCTGTTCTGCTCCACTCCCAGCTGAAACACAGGCTGGTCTGGGATCCTCACGCAAGGCTGGAAATGTTAGACATGACGTGCTCTTTGTGGGCACGTGTGGCTGCAGGTTTTAGCACAGTTGTCTCTGGATATGAGCGAAGACAAGAAATGGAGCTGTCTTCCCAAGCAAGTCTCTTCCTTCAGTGTTAATGAGGATTTTGCAGAAATCCCTCGGCTCCCACCGCCTGTGTCCTTAGGACTGATAGCTCTTCTTGCTATGAAATCAGATGCTAGAGAGAGAAGGAGTGTTAACTGGAAAATACAGTGCAGATGAAGACAGCACCTGATGACAAACAGCTACATTTCGTATCTTGGCTGCACTGACTTTTTGCAAATGTAAGAATTACACATAAGGGCTTACTTTTTCCTTTGTTAATGATATTTAGCTTTGCCTGACATGTATTTTCAATGAAATGATTTAACTTTCCAGACAAGTTATCCCAGGTCTATGCAGCTTTAATCTGAAGCCAATATTCTGAGTTGTGTTTTTTAACTTCTGTTCTTCTATATTACTGCAGTTCAACCATTCCACCACAGGGAAAGATACTTTAAAAAAAAAAAAAAAAAAAAGAGATAAATAAAATTTTACAAAATAGAGAGAGATTCAAAGGTTTGTTGATTTTCTAAACAAAACAAAAAAAAAAAAAAGAGGGAGAAGTACAGGAATGTCCTACAGTTTCTCAGAATTTATGAATATACAGTGTAATCATAAATCTATGTGTTCCTTTATTAAACAAACAGTCCTGAGATAAACAACCTAACTCCAAACTACTCTGGAAAAAAAAAAATAATAATAAAAATGAAGGCCTTTTGACTGCAAAATTCTGGGAAGAGAAGAGATTTTAAATGCTTGTAAACAGTAGCTTGGAGTAATTGGTGGAACAAATATTTAATAGAAGGTTCTGGCATTATTATACTAAATTGATTTGAATCTGGCTGCAGGTCACAGGTGATGATTTGGTAGATGTGAGTCTTCTCTGAACATTATGGGCATTTCCCATCAAACTATCTTCTACAGTCCACAGTGTCAGTTTAAAAGTGTCATCTTTAGACTGTTGACCTTCTCTGACACAGTTCTTTGACATATCCTGAGTCTTTAGCCTTGCAATAGATTTTATTCTATTCATTTTTTAAATAGCTATCATATAATACACATATTCTCTGTGAGTGCATTTTTACATCTGTAGCCTACTGTGGTTCTTCCACTGCCCAGTGACCCTCTCAGCTCTTACCTTCAGGGTGCAGAATTATTGCATGGGGCCAAAAAAATGTTACCTTTCAATATTATATGCTCAAAGTTTCTTATGATGTTTATGATTTTGAAAGATTGAGGAAAAGAAAGGATAAAATTGCATTTGTCTATGTAGTATTATTGTCATTTCTTAGACTCTCAGCTTAACAAGTTTTAAACAGAGAGAAACTTGCTACTGATTAAATTGAGAAAATTATCAGTGAGTACTGAAATGAGGTAGCTGTTGGAAAATAGAGAAAATAGTTTTCGATAGAGAATTCTTAGTTTTCTCTTGGGGTACAACCTCTTCATACAGAACAGACACTTCTCTGCATCCTTTCCCTGCATATGAGTGTGTGCAGATAGGGACATGCACAAATGCGCATGTGTGCATAATTCCATTTCAACTGTTCCTAAGCTTCCTGCACTGAAGAATAGTATATACACAGTTTAACTGTTTCCCATCACTGAATGTTTATGATAGCCAGCCTCTATGCAAAGTTTAGAAATTAACCCTTATCTCCATGGTGTGATGACTATGTCCTATGGTCTGCTTTCAAGGCCAGGTGCAACGAGGAGCATGGCTGTAGGCTGAGACTAAAGAGAGAAGAGCTTCTCAGAACAGTGCAGCTGTGCTAGAAAAACTTGGCTGTTAGTGACATTTCAGCTTTTCCATATTTCTTCACATGTTCCTGCTGTTGAATCATGCTGTTTTATAAAATCACCCAGCAAACCAGAAAACTGTGATGATTTAAGCACTTCTTTTAAAGCAGCCTTTGCTTCTCATAAGCTGCAGGTCAAATGCCAAGACAGCATGGGATCTCACTAAGCATTTTCCTGAGTACTACCTCAAAGCACTGTCCAAAAATGCTGAAGGCATGGTGTGGGTGTCTGAGCTGCTCAGAACCTTGCAAAGACACACGTTAAAGTTAGCGTGGTTAGTCCAAAGATAGGAGAAAAAAACAGAAGCAACAACAACAGATTTGGCTGAGAATCTGACAGTTGGTCTGATACACATCCCAGGGTAAAATGCCAGTTCCATTAAATTCAATAAAAAATGCTTACTGGATTTAACAAGGACAGATTTAATCCCAGAACCCAAAATGCTTACGCAACCCAGTTAAATTTCAGTATAAAATGTCTAAACGTGTGTTTTATCGAGCCACTTTTATGTTTTGCTGGCCCCTTTATCTTGTGTCAACCAAAAATTCATAATACTGATTTTGACTGAAGGCTGGCTTTAATTACAATTTCTTTTACAGGTCTCAACTGCTTTTTGTATCCTGGGAAATGAGAGCAATTCTTTCTATCATATTCAGAAAGAAAATGAAAAGGTTGGTAAACGTATAAGTAATTTTAACTGATTCATTGATCTGAATACTTTTAAAGTAATACAGTAAGTATTTCTGTCACACTTTGAAGTTAAGCTTGGAGCTGAGTTACATCCCTTAGGGTTATTTTATAGCCATTAAGAATGTGTACCTTTTATCTGGTGCCTTCAATTAATTGAATTTCAAAAATATTCTCAAATGTTTTTAGAAAATCATTTAGTTCCTGGAGGACATTCCTGTGTGATTTATTGTTACAGTAATTAAAAGCAGTGAGTATTACACTGGTCACTGTTGGAACTCCTGTCTGCCTTCGGCTATATTTTGGTTTAAGTTAAAATATATAACGCACTTGAGAGACTTGTGAAGGAAGGCAAAAGAAAAATTAATTCTTTTCAGATTGCTTCAGAATTTTGGCACACTTAGAAATAACCTCTTAAAGTGATCACAGTGATATTTACATGATAATTATATGCAAGCACAATTAAACCTCTATATTAAACAATTAAATAATGCTTTTCCCGCTATGGTAAATTATTCCTGAGTGCCCATATTAGTATTCTGTAGTTCTAATCGGTGCCATAAATAATTTTCAGTTTTACACATTCTGCTCTGAAGCAGTTATTAAGAGCTCTCAGGAAGAGTTAAAACAGCTAATGAAAATAATTAGCGGGGAAAAAAAATGATGGCTCATCCCACATGGAAAGATAACCGTAAGTGCACGCTACAAATGCCGCTTTAATTGCATCATTGTTTTCTTGTCTGCAATCCCTTCTGTGCACAGAGTGATCGCCCACGAGTAATGTCATAAGGTGCTTCCCATGCACAGGGAGCTCTCTGGGACCAGACCCAAAGCCCACTTCTCTTTGGTTCTCTTTAGCACAGAGGAAGGAGCCCACTCCTGCCCTACTTCCGCCAGTGCTCAGCACTGCCCACCCAAGGTTGGAAGGAGAATTTGGTCATTCGGTACTCCCTCGCTGCCTTCTGACTTCTTAAGGTCTTTAGTGTCTGCTAAGATATTCAGCAATGGAAATGATGCTGATGCTCCTCTCCCGCCAAAAGATAATCCCCTCCACGTTTATATTAGAGTACGCTGAGGCAGCTTTGGTGCTCTCTAACCACACCAACATTTTTTTCATGGCACGGAATAAATGCCTTCTCAAAACCACGGGTTTGCCAGGAGAACTATGGCAACACTTGCTTAGAAAATGGTTTGAAACATAATTATAAGCATATACATTCAAAAGATCCACAGATGACCAGATCAAATCTGATAAAAGATGCCTTTTATTGTCTTGACCATATATTTATGTATAAAAGTGTAGTCCTGTCCAATGCAGGTAAACATTTCACATGCCAACATACACACTGAAGTCATTGTTCACAGTAATAACCTCTCCTTTTAACAAACCATCTCCTTTACGCTGAAATGCCTAAAGGTTTTCTAATGTATATCAGTCTTTTGAACATCACATAATCAATTTAACACAAGAAAGGGAAAAGAAATGTACGTGCACGGGTCCCTGCATATTCAGATAAACCTTGCTGCTATGAGGTTAGCATAAGACTGTACCAAAACCAGATGAGGACAAACACAGTTTCAGTGAAAATCTGATTTCTGTTCATGTATTTATTGCATTCTGAATTCTATTCACCTTCCTTTTTTTTTTTTTTTTTTTTTTCTTTTTTGGTATGCGTGTGTGAAATTATTTCAGTTATACAGATTATCTTGGAGTTTTCACGATGAAGCTAATGGGTTTCTAAGACTTTCACAGCATGCATGACCTGTAAGACAAGAAATAGTATAACATCCCTTCACTGGCTGTGATTTAATAATCTCAACAGTAAAATAAAGGAAAAAAAAAAAAAAAAAAAAGAAAGAAAGAAAGAAAGAGATCAAGCTGGTGTTCTTTCCTATCTGATCTCTTAGAAAGTAGGTCTTCAAAGAACAGCCACTGTGCTGCAGAAATTGACACTGGTAATTAAATGATATTCCCTTTCTGAATGGAAGTACATGGTGCTTTCATCAGTGCTGTTTGTCTAATGACATGGAAAATTAAGGTTTTTAACCACGTGCTGTCATTTAGTGAAGGTCCTTTCAGAATCGAGGTGGCATGGATCTAGCTACAGAAATGGAAAATAATGCCAAAGAATGTTAGAGTAGACAAGATCAACACTATTTCTACTGCGGGGGAAAAAAAAAAACCCAACACTTTTTAATAGTTTACATATTACAAATGGTTGAAACCTTTGCATTGTGGGTCATTAAAGAAGGGAAGGAGAAGAAGAATCTGTAACAACACCACAAGCAACATCGGGCAAAACCTACAAATGGCCCTCAAGTCATGAACCCTGGACTTTGAATTTCTGAGTACTCCCCAAAAGATTTTGCTCAGGTTGCAGGCACCTGCTGGGATTTCCTGGTGGCCTGTGCTCTCTCAGCAGATGTGTCCTTCAGGACACCATTGGTGAGTTGCATATTCGTCCACTGGGAGCTGTTCTCCACTCTGCTCGGCCATCCTCCTGCGCTGACAGGCAGAAAGCCACCCTGCCTTCTGCTGTGTGGGTCAATGGGTGGCAACTGCGAGGTGTGCAGGTCAGCATGAGCAAATTGAAAAAGACATTGTCTGCTCATTTCTTCCTCCAATCAACGCTGCCGTAAAGTCGATCTCATGCAACTGAGGTTGTTGCATTGTGTAAGATACGTTTATTCACTGTTGCAGCTGGTAAGTGTTAATAGGAGAAAATATTTTTTTTTGAACGATGCCTTCTGCCCTTGAACACAGAAGGGATCTCCCAGCAAAGGCAGTGCCCAGAGGGCAGCCCTAGCTCCGTGGCATCTCCCAGACCTGCACAAGGCCAGGAACCACCAGAATGGTCCCACGAAGGCTTGCAGTGTGACTGGTTTTCTGTTTGTGTGTGCAGATGGGGAGAAGGAGCACGTTCTCCCTTTCTGTGTGGCTTCCCTGTCTTGGAAGTTGCAAACGCAACCCGAGAAGGGAGAAAGGAGAAAGAAAAGTGGACTTCCCACTCTAAGAGTTCATCAGATGTATCCTGTCATCGCACTACAAGGTGCAACGTGTGTCGAACATTATGAGCACGGGCCCATGCAAATGACACGGGCATGAAAGAGCCCCGGCAAGAATAAATCTGTCGATGTACAGATGTTCCCCATTAATGTTATTGTTCAGCTTTGGTGGTTACGGTGAGAAGACAGCGGCTAGAACTCCCCACCGCCACTCCACCTCTCGCAGCTTTTCTCCCCGCACCTCTTTGTCTTCGCTTAATTGGGTGCGATGGAATATTCTTCTCTCCTCCTCTGTCTTTTTTGAGACGTCCACCAGCCTTATGCCTTTAAACACAAATGATATCGATCCCTCCTCCCCCTTCTGCCAATCCCGGTTTGTCCCTATGATCCCTACGATTCTGTACGATTCTTTTCGCTCGGCACAAACAATTAAGGAGAGAAAGTAGCGGCCGCTCCGCCAAACTTCCTGCAGCCGGGACAGGAGCCGCGGGGCACGCAGAACTTCTGCGGGTCGGAAGCAAGGACCGTGGGGGTGGGCGGGGGGGCTGAGCGGGAGAGAGCGCTCCGGAGCTGGAGCTATCGCCCCCCCCCCCGGAGGCAGCCCCGGGGCGGGAGGGGACGGCCCCGGGGCTGCGGGGCGCTGCGGGGCGCTGCGGGAGGAGGGAGCGCAGCCCCGGCGGAGCCCGGCGCGAGTGCTCCGAGTGGAAGTGCGGGTAAGGGGGTGGGCAGGTGCGGGCACAGCCCGGCTGGCGCCTGCGTCCGAGCCCACCTCCGCCGACGGGAGGGAAACAAAGGCGGCGGGCGAGGCAGAGTTGCCCGTAAGTTGCGCGCCTCGCAGCCCTGACTCGCAGAGATAAATGGCAGCGCGGGGGGCGCGCACTTAATCAGCGCTCCTGCTGCCTTCCGGCGGGTACACCCCGCGGATCATTAGGTTAAATGGAGGACATTCGTGTCCTTCCCGAATCAATGCAATTATTGTCGGCGACGAGGACAACGATTGGAGTGGCAGCGCTAATTTTACCAACCCGCTATTAATTATGGTGTCCCCCACGCCCCAACCGGCGTTTATAACGCGAGGAGGCGAGAGGCTCCGGCTGCCGCTGTTTTAAAAGGAAAAGTTGGGAGCCGAGCGCCTGGAAAGTGTTAATCGGCAGCGGAGCAGCAGAGCCGCGCTGGGACGTCACTAGGAAAGGGGTGAGGGACGTGGCGGCGGCGCCGGGGGAGCGGAGGCACTGCGCGCTGCCGTCAGGTGCCGCACGCTGAGAAATGCTCGCGGCGGCTCCGCGCAGCGATCCGCGCAGAGAGCGGGAGGAGAGGAGCGCTGCCATGGCACTGCGAGGTGCTAGCCGGAGCCGGGCGTGATCGCAGGTAAAAACGTTCTCTCCTTGTTTTGGTGGTGATGCTGCCGTACGTGTGTTATGTGTACGTGTGTGTGCGGCGGCAGGGAGGAGGGGGCGGCGGGGTTATTTTCCCCCTTCGGAGCTGCGGCAGCAGCGAGGAGGCTGGGAACGAACTGCTGGAGGGAAGGGGAACTCCGTGTGATGGATCACTTTGCTCCTTGCGATCTTCGCCTGGGAAAAGGGGCAAATGTAATCTAACATATGTGTTATTTCTTGGGAAGTGGGTGCGCATATGACACTCCGCGAGCGCTAAGGTAAGGCACCGAGTCAAACTTTCCGGCTTTTAAGACAAACTTTAAAATGAATAGGATGTGACCTATGTGAGCAGGAAAGTTTTCCCTCCGCGCAGGAGTGCGCGGGGCTGCGCGCTGCCATGCAGCACAGAGTGGCTGTGAGCGGGGTCCGAGCGGATCCTCCTCGGACAGCCTCTGCCCGGCCCGCGGAGCTCTGTGCGGAGGAACACAGCAGCGTCCGAGGCGCGGGTTTTGCTTTTCTTCCCGAAAAGTTTGGGGTGAGCCGTGGGTGCGGGCTGGCCGCAGCCCTTCTGAGCAGAAAGTTGCTGGGTGCGAAGAGCAGTGTGAGCCCATGAGGCCTTAATCGAGATGGTTCGCCAAGAGATTGAAGCTACCGAATGAAAGCACTCCGAGCGCTATTTTACGCGTAGTTATAATTGCGTAAATGAATTAGCGGCACATGCTTAGGCAACTGCCGTTTATCACCGCGGCTCCCGACCCCTCTCACGGGGCCGTGCAGGTGGGCACCGGCAGCCCCGATTCCGGCCCGCAGCGCCGGGGTCATTCCGCCCCGGGGGGCTCTGCGCGCACCTCGCGCTCCCCGCGGTGCCGCCTTGACGGGGGCTCCGAATCAGCGATGTGTGGAACTCCGCGGCGGTGTCGGAGCTGCATGAAATCCCGAAAGGGAAAACAAAGCAAACTCGGCTGAAAGAGCTTTGCCGAAGTCTCTTTCTTTAGCCCATAAGCAAATTCCGTCGGGGAGATGTTTGCGGGAGCGGCAGAAGCCGTCGGAACGGGGAGGCGATGGGAGCGCAGATAGCAGAGCAGTGGCCGCAGAGCTGCCTCAGCGCGTGTCCCTGCGGACGCGCTGCCCCGGCCTGCTCCACTGCCGCAGCGCTTCCACCTCGATCCGTGTTTGTACGATGCAACTAACATGAGTGCTGGCTCCGGGTTCCCGGGCAGGAAGCACAGAGCCCGGAAGACGCGTTCAGTTCGGTTCTGTTTCCCAAATCCCCGTTCCGCTCTTTCAGGAGGGAAAATCTCCAGCCTGAGCGCTGATTGCGATGGGTTCGCTCTCCCAAACTTTGCCCTGAACTCTCGTGCACGGAAAAGGAGCTCTGACAGGGAACCATTTGCATTGCACGGCACAGACGTGCGTTTCCCAAATGCTTACGGAGAGAGCCTACCGCACTCGGTGCCTTTCTTTGGGGCGGAACAGCGTTGCGTTGTTTATGCGCGCCGACCACAGGGGTTATTTAAAATCATTGCGGGACTCTGGCACCAAAAATTCCGGATGAAACATAACTGCCTTTCCCGTCAACAAAAGGCCATTATTTGTAGGCTGAGAGTGAAGCAAGAGGTGAGCCGTAGGAAGTGTAATGTCCGCTTTCAGTGTTTAAATACGAAGGGGTTTTGTCGGTGAAGCTCTGGTTTGGGGTTTTGCTTTTTAATGAGTGCTTTCTAGGGAATACAGCCTGGAAGTGGCCCTGCAGCCCGGCTGCGGTGACAAATGACAAATAATCACGGTGATTAATACGGGAAAGTTGGGTGCAAAATGGGCGCTGAGTGGTTCGCGTGGCGCGGGGCACTAAGAGACAACCGCGATATATAAATAGACGAGAGCTATAAATATTGAATTTCACCTCGCGTTTTAAAGTTTAATAGACTCATCTACATATCAAACCTGTAGTGCCGTGCGGGCCGCTGCGCAGTTAACATCTGCGGTAGTATCAAAAAAGGGGAGGAAAAAAGAACATAAAGCAACCAACAACAGGACGTCTCCCAAACTTCCAGCCTGGAGGACTGTGAGCACTCCTGCAGGCGGTTCCCCGGCTCTCGGCTAATTATAGTGCTTCACCCTGAGCCACTCTTGAGATAAGTGCAACTGTTCTCGTCCCCAGCACCGCGGGGTCCGACTGAGGGGTTGTAGCGAAGAGCCCCGGCGCCATCCGCCCGGGGGGCACCGAGCGGTGCTGAGCGCTGCGGGCAGAGTGCTGAGTTCGGCCAGAGCGATGCGCGCCGCGTGGACGGGGGCTGCTTGTAAATAGTAACTGCAGGTGCCATTAGGTCCTGGGGCCGAGGGGGGAATAAAGGAGCGATTCTGTCACGGAACCCCAATGGCTAAGTTATTGCTGTTCCCAGGGAGAAAGAGAAATTGGCAGCTCAGGTGAGGAAAGCATTGGCGTTTTCTCCCCGCTCCCCAAAATCAATACGGAATTCAGACCCGGTTATGAATGCCGTTTGGTTGCCGCTCTCCACTCGTCTCTCCCGAGCTGTCAGCGCAATTTGCATGTGCTGCATCTGATAGCCTTTATTTGCAAACACTCCAAAGCGCCATAAAGAGCCGCGCGCTGTAGTCTAACTCCGTGCGAGAAGTACTATTTTCATCTGTAAATTAAAGCAATTACGCAGCAGATATTATATTATGTGTACTGTGGTCTCCAGATAGTCATCAATCACCCTCAATCGAGCTGTCAGTGTGGGCAGATTCGTTTCTGGGAGGCAGTCTTCCAGCTGGGGAGAAGAAGAGAACATCATCATTAATTAGAGTGTGACCCTGGGGCTATTCACATGTCTGAACCCGGGAATCTCTCTGAGCAAGTCTGCACACCGCGCTGCAGCGCCCAGCGCTCCAGCAGCCGCCGCTCGGCCCGGCCCGCCCCGGTCCGGCCCAACAGCCGCAGCTGGGAGCCGCCGTCGGGGCCGCTCCGCGGGGAGGCAGCACGGAGCCGGCCCCGGGGGCTGCGGGGCACGGCGGGCGGAGCGGGGGGCTCCGGGCCTCGGCTATTCCCATCGCTCGGGAGAGAGGTGTTTGCTCTGCCGTGAGGAACGGCGCTTGGCCCATGGGGCTGCACCCCGCTCCCTGCATCCCTGCTCTGCACCCTCCCCCCCCCTTCGCCGAATGCTTTCCCGACGGCTTCCGAGGAGTTTTAAGGCAAGAATTCCCTCCCTTCAGTCGCTGCCCGGAACGCGCTGGCGGGGTTTTCTACCTGTAATCACACGTCGGGAAGAGAGGCTGGAAAAAGAACGCAGGGCCGTATGTCACGGGCTTTATTGGCAGCGTTAGCGCTAATTTTAACTGTTGATTAAATCTTAAATGAAGACTCAGTCGTGTGTCCCTTCATATGTCTTGTTTGTAATTGAGACTAATTATTACTGTGGGGTGGGAAGAAGCAGCTGCTCATTAATTAATTTCTAATTAAAAGTGCATCCCAGCCCTTCGGTGACGAAGGAGGGCGGGGGCCAACCTTAGCTGATACAACGTTTATCCTTCCGATTAAACCCATTCCCCCCACCCCTCTCCACCGACAACAGAGCTGCCCCAAATTCGGCCCCCTCTGGGTTGAGAGGTGCGGATGGTTCGGTCCGAAGATTTCGGGGCCGGTTGATGTGAATGGGGTTTACGTGACGTCAGAGGCTCGGCTCCTTCCTAGCAGCGCGCTGCTGACGCAGTGTGTTTGCTCTGCTTTCCCCCGTTGCCCCCCTTTCTTTTCCCCTGGGTGCAAAATGTGTATCCCTGCCGTTTGCCAGCCCAGAGCCCCCACGTAACAAATCTTCGTGCTGTAGATGCGGAGGGGAACATACTACAGTTTTGACACATCCTATTTTCTTTCTTTCTTTCTTTCTTTCTTTCTTTCTTTTTTCCCCTCACTTCAGTAAAAAGAAAAGAAAAAGTTTACATTTTCATGTAAATAAATAAACTGTGGTTTTCTGCTTCGTCCTCTAAGCATCTAGGGAGCTGCGGTTCCCAATCAATCGGTACAATAGAGCAGAGCACGGCTGCCCTAGCGTGCAGATCAGACGTCTCGCCTTGTTTCTAGATCACCGGGAGCCTCTGGACCATGTCCTACCCGCAGTTCGGCTACCCCTACTCCTCCGCGCCCCAGGTAAGGCTGCTGCCTCCCAGCGCTCCATTGAGCCCCGCTCATTATCGATCGCTTCCGCTCGGGGCCAGGAGCTGCAGGGATTCCTCCCTATCACGGGGGAAGCGTGAAACTCTCGGTTTCACTAAGAGCGGTTTGCTCCCAGCGCCTGCCAGACCCTTCAACTTACATCTGGCGTTAAAACGGGGTTTGGGTGCTCTGGGGTGATGGCGATGCGAGGGGCAGAAATACAGAGCAGAAGGCGGGGAGAAGGGAGCAGGAGAGAGCCCCACCCGCTCTCCCACCGGAGCGCTTTTTCCATTCCCGAGGGAATTTACCAATTAAACGCGAACGTAGTAAGGGCCGAGGTGCGGGAACATAATGGGATACCCGAACCCAGCAGGTTAATGACAGATGCGTGCGTGGCCGCTGCAAATCTGCAGTCTAAATAAATATGCATGAGTAATCTGTTGGGGGGGGGGGGGGGAGGGAGCTGGAGTAACGCAGATGGGCAGCATCGTGCTGCAGGAGGAGAAAGCGAGGTAAAGCCGGCACCACAAAGTTGGGTTGAAGGAGCGGTGCGTTACGGAGGTTCTATGCACACAGTCACGGGGCGTTTGTTTACGTTTTGTGGATGATGTATCACTCTATATAGACGTGTTAAACTTACACTCGCAGAACATTCTCAAGTAAAACGGTGGGGAATAGGGTTGGGATGTGGGGGTGGGGGGAACGCCCCAACGCTGAAACCTCGAAACCCCAAAGCTTACACCCCAAAGCTTATACCCCAAAGCTTATACCTTATACCCTAAAGCCGAACACCGGGCGCTGACACCCCCCGGCCCGCTGTCTCCGCAGTTCCTGATGAGCACCAACTCCCTGACGCCTTGCTGCGAGTCCGGCGGCCGCACGCTGCCCGAGTCGGGCCCGGCCGCCCCAGCACAGACGCCGGTCTATTGTCCCGTCTACGAGAGCCGCCTGCTCGCCACCGCCCGCCACGAGCTCAACTCCGCCGCCGCTCTGGGGGTCTACGGCAGCCCCTACGGCGGCCCCCAGGGCTACGGGAACTACGTGACCTACGGCACCGAGGCGCCCGCCTTCTACTCGCTGGTAAGCGGGGCGGGGGGCAGGCAGCGCACGGCCGCCGCTCCCTCCTCGGTCCTGCCGAGAGCGGGGGGCTGAGAGCGGCGGGGTGTCTCTTGCAGAACACTTTGGAGGCGAAGGACGGCGGCGGCTCTGCGCATGCGGGCATCTCCCCGGCGGCTGCTTACTACCCCTATGAGCACAGCCTCAGCCAGTACCAGTACGACAGGTAAGCGGCCCCCCCCTCCGCGGGACCTCGGTGACCTCTTTGCCGAGCGTCGGCGGCCGTCTGTCCGTCCCAGCGCTTCCACCGCCGCGGCCCTCGGGGCCCATCGGGCGACGGTGACCTTTCCCGGAGGGTGTGCGTTAAATATTGAGCTGTGATGTCGCCCCCGTCAGGGTTTTTACAGTGTCAGGAACAAAAAGGTGGTGCGGGGGAAGGGGGGGGGGGGGGTGTTAATAAAAGGGCTAAAGGGAAATAAATAGATTTCTGTTCCCAGTTACACAGTTACACCCTGGGGTCACCCAGACGTGTGCTGACTTCACGGCCATTAAAGGCGGGCGTTGCCCCCACCTTCCCCATAAGCTCTTCAGGCACTGAGCCAACTCCATCCTCGCCTTTCCTCGGCCGCTGGGACGGAGCCGAGCACTCTGGGTGCCCGCTCGCCTCCCGCCCCATCGGGCCGGGGGATTCAACGTGATGCTGTGCTCACAGGTACGGGGCGATGGACGGCGGCACGAGGAGGAAGAACGCCACCAGGGAGACCACCAGCACGCTGAAGGCCTGGCTGCAGGAGCACCGCAAGAACCCCTACCCCACCAAGGGCGAGAAGATCATGCTGGCCATCATCACCAAGATGACCCTCACCCAGGTCTCCACCTGGTTCGCCAACGCCCGTCGCCGCCTCAAGAAAGAGAACAAGATGACGTGGCCACCTCGGAACAAGTGCTCGGAAGAGAAGCGGCCCTACGAAGAAGAGGAGGAGGAGGAGGAGGAATGCTCGCAGGAAGACGCCATGAAAAGCGAGAAGGCCGAGGGTACCCTGCTAGGAGCGGGCACTTAGCGGCTCGGCCGCGGGGGCTCGGCCGCCGGCTTTCCCCTGGGGGGCCGCGCCCCCGCGGCCTCGGGCCTCGCTGTCGGGGCTCCCGGGGGCAGCGGGGCCGCCCGTGACCGCGTGTCTTGTTTTTGCCGTCCCCTCCCCCGCCCCCACCCGCAGAGCCCACGGGCAAGGAGGAGAAGGAGCTGGAGCTCAGCGACCTGGAGGATTTGGACGCCGCCGAGTCGGAGAGCTCCGAGTGCGAGATGAGGCGGCCCTTCCCGCACCCGCATCCTCACCCGCAGCCGCTTCCGGGCGGCGGCCCCCCGCCCCGCGCCGTCGAGCCCCCCGCCGTCGCCGCCGAGGAGGAGGAGGAGGAGGCGGCGGAGCGGGCCCGCGGCTGCCTGAAGCCGGCGGCGGAGGAGTGCGAGGCGGCCCTGCTCGGAGCTCGGCCGCGCGGCTGCGAGGCCAAGCTGTGCTTCCCGCAGGGCCAGCCGCTGCTGGAGGCCAAGCCCCGCATCTGGTCCTTGGCTCACACCGCCACCTCCCTCAACCAGGCCGAATACCCCTCCTGCATGCTGAAGCGGTCGGGGGGATCGGCCGCCGCCGCCGCCGTCTCCGCCCCGGTCAACGTCATGGACCGGCACCAGGATTCGCCGGTCACCAACCTCAGGAACTGGGTGGACGGGGTGTTTCACGACCCGCTGTTCAGGCACAGTACTTTGAACCAAGCCTTGAGCAACACCACGGTGTCCTGGGCCACCACCAAAGGAGCCATTCTGGAAACGGGCGCCTTGGGACGTTCGGTGGGCAATGGTGCCAACGTGCTCAAGGGGCAGCTGGCCAACCTGGCCCACCAGGACTCGAGCAAGGAGTTTCTCGCCTTTCCCAAAGCAGGGAGCAAAATGTTTTGCTCCTAACGGCCCCCCGAGGGGCAAAGAACTTCCCCACGCTGGAAGAGTCGTATATACTGAAAAGAAACTCGCGAGAGTTGAAATATAAAACTTTTTCCTTTATCATTATTATTTTTTTTAACAACCAAAACGAGGATTTAAACGTTCAGTTCTCTCAGCTCATCAGACAGACACTGCTGTTCCGAAGAATTAATTTCTCCTGGCTTCGACTTTAAAGGGATCAGTGTCGTGAGAGTTATTTAATTCCATGTCCCAAAGCACGTACTATAGCGTAGACCTACTTAACAAAGTTTACATCCGAAAGTTTACAGACGAGAAATTTTAATTCAGATTTAATTTAAGGCATGCCGACATTAGTTATAAAGACTTTTCGAGAGTTTTTCCTCCTGATTTCCTTGTTAGCATATAATTCACAAACAGCACTTCCACTAAGTTTACACCTACTGCACAAATCTATCTTGACAAAAAAAAAAAAAAATGTTAAAGGGTATGTTCACTCCAATAAATTGTCTGTTTCAGAGGTACCACGCGTGGTGGCGTTTTGCATCGTCTAAACACGTTTCAGGTTTCCAAACTCCCCGCTCGCTCAGAGGACTGGCAGGACGCTGCCCTCGGTGCCTGACGACGGAGCCCCTTCCCCGCTGCCGAGGAGGCGCGGGCCGGGTTGGTCACCTGGGTTCAGTAGCGGGAAAACGTCGCCCGCGCCGCCGAAGGGTCGAGAGGAGCCGCCTGGGCCGCCGGTGTCGCGGGGCTGCCGGCCGGGGCGCCTCAGCCCGAGCCCATCGGCCGCTCCAGCTGCGGGGAGGGGTTTCCCCGAAACGGCCCGGCTCTGCCGCGGCGTCTCCTCCTCCTCCACGGTGCACGGAGCGATTGATTCACGTGGAAAATTTGATCTTTAAAACAACCGTTTTAGCTTTCCAGCTCTTCTGCCAGTATGGAGAATCGCTGATCCTCCATGAATATTTCAGCACTTCAGGACAGATGCTTTACCGTTTTGACATTAAATAGAGTGCAGCCAACAAAAAGAGAGAGAGAGAGAGAGAGAGAGAAAGCGCTCTCGACGTGTGATTCAGGAGCACTCGCAGCCAATTTACCATTTAGATAACAGCGTTTAAAAGATTTCCCTTACTCTTCTCCGAATTTGGAGCAAACTTTTCCCGATCCTCGTGCCGGGAGAGAGGGAGAAATGCCGGAAAAGAAGCTACCAGCCGGTCACAGACCCCGAATTTCCCACACACGGGCCCAGACCCCCGGGCTGCCGCGCTCGGCTCTATGGGGGGAAAGTGAAAGAGCCCGAAGGACCGAGGTGACGCCGAACAAGCTGAAGAGCCCGTCTGTCCTCGCCCACCCCCTCCCGCCCGAAATAAATAGCTAAATGAGAATGCAGCCCGGGGGATATACACGTATATATTAAAGGCGACGATAAATGCGGCCGAGGCGGCACCCAGCCGAAATAGAACATCCTCTAGCCCGCAAAGTTTCTAGCAAGACCTGTTAGTGCAAGGACTGAATAAAGGAATCCGGGTGCGGAGATCAGATCAAGCCCTTCCCCTCTCTGCGAGCAGCCGTAATTGGATTGTATCCAGTCATATTCCCTGTCATTGTATTGACTTTCGCTCTCTTGGATGATATTATCGAGATCACTGAACCCCTCTGCTGATCTGGCTGTCAAAAGGCTCAGACAGGAGCCCCCGGCCTGGAAAACGTGCATCAGCCAAGATAATTTGAAGTGAAATTTTCATTTTGACAGTAAACCCCTCAATTTCTAAAGGCTCTGCACCCGGAGAGCTCGGTGGCAGGGGGAGGCTTTACAGAAAGCCACGTCTTAAACTGAAAAGGGCAAAAGAACTCGAATTAGTTGTAATAGATAAAAGGGCAAAAATAAAGAGTCAAGGGTACTTGACAGTAATAGCGAAAGTGGAGTCTCCGGGGAGCCGCGATCTCAGCTCAAGGCTGGGCCGGCAGGAATTTTAATGCAGTCGGGGCGGCCGGCGAGCTTTGCCTCTGAAACCCTTTAGACAAAGCAAATTATTTTCAGCCCAACTACAGAGGTGGGGATGAAGGAGGGAAGGGAGGAAAGGCGAGCGGTCAGGCTGCCCTCGAGCCATTGGTGGCGGCCGGCGGGACGGGGGGGAAAGGCTGTGTGCCGCGAGGATAGGGGGGAGCGGGAGGGTGGGATGTTACAGCGGTGAAAAGCAGGGAGGTTTGCGTGCGTGCAAACGCCGAACGGGGTGGCAATAGCTTTCCCGGTGGGTTTCAGCAAGACCCGAAGAGCTGCCGGGCTGCGCGCCGGACCGCTGGCGGGCGGGTCGCCCGCCGTTGTAAATCGCTTCGGAGCGGCGACAGCGGAGCGATTTGGTCAGGCCGTGGTCTGAGGGGCAGCCATCCCTTAAAATGAAGGTGACGAAACCGTAGGCAACGCACAGGCACGCGGAAATATCTGAAGCAGAGTGAGAGAGTCGGACCAGACCTTTATCTCTTCATTTCCTTATCTTTGTCGTTACAGAGCAAGTTTGAGTAAGTTTACGCTTGTTACATAACACGACCGGATCCCTCTGACCAACGGGACCCGCCGCCCATTGAATCCTCGTAGGCAGGCGTGTGCGTGGGTGCGTGCACTCACCCGCACCACAACGTTACCTGTGTGAGAGGAGACTGCGGGAATGACAGGGGAGGGAGCGCAGTTTCTCACTTCGGCACACGAAGCTTATCTATAGATCAACCGTCAAATGCAATGATCTTTCAAAAAGGCTTTTAAAAGTCTCAACAAAAGAGTGTGAGAAATTAATTTTGCCCTTTGACTCAATAGCACAAGTCAAAGATCAGGGCTTTAGACGAGGCTGCGGGGCTGAAAGGGAAATACACGCAGCTCATGCGGTTGTACAAAGCAGGAATAAAAAGGCAGGCTGAGCGAGAGAGAGAAGAGAAAAAAAAAATCATAGAGAAACGGCTTGAAACTGAGAGACTCTAAATCATTCAGCCATGGCAAATTCAAACACACAAAGGAGGGGATGCTAAATTAACAGTGCTTTTTACATAGAGCCCAAATAAAACTGTAATCAGCGACGCGTTACTTTTCATTAAGCGAGTTTGACAGCAGCATATTCAGCCTCGACAAGGGAACAGGAGCAAAGAAATATACGGCTCTCCCAGCCCGAGTCATAAGATAATTCCTTAAGCTCCATTAACAACTCTTAGCCGCAGGAAATGGGCTCCCTGAAAACATCTCCAAATCTAAAAGCTTTATCGACCTCTCAAACCTCTGCTGATGGTTCTATTTTTTTTTAAAAAAAAAAAAACTTAGAGGCGAGACGTCCAGCAAGGTAATAGACTTTGACACAACACCTTCTTAACTAGAGTGAGAGAGGCAGGAAAAACGAGACCTTAAATGATATTTAAAAGGCAGCCAATTAAGATTTAAAATGATTGTCTCCTGAGATTATGCATGCGATTTATGTCATCTACTTTTTTTTTTTCCCCAGGCGTGCATGCAAAATTGCAATGGGGCATGCTGCCCTTTCCTTAAATAATAATAACAACAACAACAAAGGAGTAGCAATTAACAATCTGAAACTAAGTCACATAATTGTAAGTATTAATTTAGGGAAAGGTTGGTGCTTAGTTAATCTGATTATAGATCACCTTGCAATGGCCAGCTTGTTTTATAGATGCCTAATTAAAAGACAACTAAAGTGATACATCCTTCATTTTGCACTATTAAAACAGTGTGATCAGGTCATCCTCACAGAACCCAGTGTAACAGATCCTTCCCATCAGCCACACAAAGAGAAGCCTCCAAGAAGACTTTGCCTTGGTAAGAGCTCGTACATTATGTATTTTAATGATATAATGGGTCGGAAGGAAACTCTGACTTACTACAGTCTTTTTGATATACATTTACCTTTTCCATTTAAATCTGACCTTCAAATAATATGTGTGAGAAAGTGTATCCAGTTAAATGCCAAGTGAAGAGGTAATGCTCACTCTGTAGCATTTCATGCAGAAAAACTGGAAAATGCAAGAAAGTACTATAAGCCATAGATTTTGTAAAGGATCAGAAACTGTTTCCGTGAGTTTGATTTGTAGTTGAATGGGGAGAAAAAGGATCAAATACCACTCAGTTTGGGCCAGCGTGTTTAGGCCCTCCCTTAGATGGAGTTTAAATTGGCTCTAGTGAGCTTGAATCTGGGTCCTCCGTCTCTGGAGATTTGTGTGTGTACCTTTGCATAAGAAAAAGTGAAGGATGAAGGAATGTTAATGGCAAAATTACATGTTTTAATTTGCTTGATATGAAGTGTAATTCTTTGCTTCATCTTCAGGAGGAAGCTGTTTTTCATGGACAAGCTAATGGCAAGAACACAGATCCTAGAAGTGTGACATATGGTATCAATTCATTCTAAGTGTGAGGATGTTTCAACTCATATTTAATGTCAAAGAGACTGTGAAGTGCTTAGGACTTGTGAAAAGGGTTCCAGTCATACTCCTTGTCAAGTTGCATCACTGCAGAAGATTATTCCAGGCTTGTGGTCCTCCAAGAAGCAATTTTAATATACGCACACACAAACTACATACGTCAGAAAGTGTTTTAATACTCAGGAAGTCAGTCTCCCATACTATGTAACCATCCAGCCAAGTCTTCACTTGGTTGAGAACCTGAAGATACATTCAACATACCCTGAAAAAGTGAGAGAAGAGGAAACCCATGGGAGCATTTCAAAAGCAAAAGATGAATATCGGTTCCCTGTGTCCCCCCATCATATTGAGAAATGGACATGGAGGAAAGGAAAAAGCCTCCATGCAGCCTGGAGAGAGTGTACGTATGATAGCAAGTCCCACTGGTACTCTTTCCACAGCGTGGAACAGAATCTGGGCATAAGTACTGCACCTGGCCTACTTAAAAGGCTCAAGAGCTATTTTCTGTCTATTCTAGTTTAAGGAGAGCATGAAAAAGAAACAAATATCTCAAAGGAAATCATTCTCTTAATGTTTTCCCTTTTTCCCCTAACATAAATATGTGAAAAATATTTTTTCTTATTGATTTGTCTGGACATAAATGAGAGTGTAAAAACCCTTTCTCTTCTCAGTCTTATCTTTATTTCCTTTCTCCGTAGAAGCATGTGGTTGTTTACATTTTGAATTGGAAGTATTTTAGTTGCAGTTGGCATTTTGTCACTTGTTTCCATGGGATCATAATCAGGTCTTTTCTCAAAGAACACCTCAGAATTCCTTTCTGAAATACTGCCAAGGAAGACAAGGGTGATCAAATGAAACTGAGAAAACACCTATCTACAGCATTGTTTCTTTCATTCATATGATGTCTATGAAATGTTAAAAGCCAAAAAATAATTTAAAACAATTTCCTATATGTTTCTTTCATTGTTTCTTTCATTCATATGATGCCTATGAAATGTTAAAAGCCAAAAAATAATTTAAAACAATTTCCTATATGTATTCTATTATGAAACAGCATTAATACATGTGCACACAAAACACTTGCTGGAAAATAAAGCTGAATAATCAAATCAGTGCTCAAGCTCTGTCTGGCTTCAGATTTGCTGTGTCAAAAGCAGGTGGGTCTTTTCAAGCTTTGTCCTGTGTCATGGTATGTCCTGACACAGAAATTCAGAGACTCGTAATATTCTGCCAAGTTATTCAGAGTAAGTTCCATTGCCTTCAGTCGGAAGGTGCTCAACTAATCAACAAAGTTGATCATATTACTGCTTCCACTAGGGAAAAATATATGAAAAGTGAAAAAAGAAAAAAGGGGTTTTGGGGAATCCTTTGTTACTAGGATTCTTTTTCTTTTCTGGAAATGGGAAAGATGACCAAGCAGGCCCTTGCATAGGATATACAAGCCATGGCGTAATGTTTTTCCTTCTGTATTGGTTTGGTCACAGCACACAAACAAGAATACTGTATGTGACAATGATGTAATCTAAGCCAGCCCTGATGACATTCGTTGTTGGCAGCAATGTGAACACAACATTTTAATTCTGAGGTTTCATACTTTTGGTTGCCTTCATTCTGAACATACCATCTTCTTTTTACTGACCTTGTATGACCTTATCAGACAGCAGGAAAGATCCCTGTGCATCAAGCTGATTGGAGTAAAACCCCTGTTGACACATTTCTTGCATGTAAACCTGGGGTTTTGCAGCAATCACAAAGCACTTGAAGGAATCTCATGCTGTGTAACTGTTTTCAGTTAAGGATTTTAGGCCCGCAAATGGAGTGCCTCACTGACGTAGGCCGGTTCAAGTTATGTTACTTCTGTATTAAATTGAAGTAAGTGGAATCAACTAATGTAGAGATCAGAAGTCGGATTCCCAGACTTCCTGCTGGGTTTACTTTCATACATTTCCACTAAGTCTCTCTTCTCTCATACTAGCACAGGAAAAATAAACATCAAGAGCAGTTTTGCTTTCTTTTTTTTTTTTTTTTCATGTGGAGGAATGCAAGACATCTGTTGGTTGGGAGATCTGTGGAGGAAAGAACATTTGCTATTTTCCTGTCTCCTGCCATACAGCCTAGTCAGTAGAAAGCCTCCAGATACAGCTGCTCCCTTGCTATGCATTAATCTTTGCTCTTCCTTGGTCTGAATTCTTTATTTTCCGAAGAAAATTATGAAAGAGAAAGAAAAGTCATATAAGAAGAAAAATCCTTCACTAAAACCAAGAGCCACAAACACAAGCTCACACCTATTGCTGCAGACTGGAGGCATTGTCATTACTGGACTGAAATTGGCAATTGTAGCAACTGTGTAATAGAAAGGTGGCCTGGAAATAGCCACAACACCTCCGTTCTACTCATTTCACAATATAAAGCATTGCCATAAGTCATTCAAATAAAATGAAGGACTGCTACAAAGATAGCTGCAGAGATGCCTCCTTTGGGCACACCTCATTTCAGTGTGGCCCATGGGTCACTACTTTTAAGCAGCTGGGACTTTATATGGCCCGGAGAATGTGTTGGGAAGTATTGTTGCAAGACCCTGATGACTACTGTCACAGACGTAGCTGACTGGTAGAAAAATAACTACAAACAGGACAACATTAAGAAGAGGATGTAATAAAGCATTTCATTTTCATTTTCATTTTGTTGCTTTTAACTACTATAAATTCTTCAGGCACCAAGATGTAAGGAGACAGGGTTCTCAGCCTTCGATGTGACTTATCCTGATTAATGCATTGCCAGAAAGAAGTCATATATTAATTATTTGTGATCTGGAAAAGGATAAGTCCCTAACTTTGCATATGTTATCAAACTCAGTTGGTTTATGTCGTGTCAAAGGCAGGCTTTGGCACGGCTCTCACCAGTGTGATTTCCTGAACCAAAAAGATGTGAGGCCATGATTACTGCATTCAGCTTCAAACAAAGAAAGGATATCTCCTCTTTCAAAGCTGGAGCAGAGTGAATCCACTTTCAGGAGTGGGATAAAAATGGAATATTCTTGAGTCTAGCATCACCAAATCTTTCTTTGGAAACAGTAACCTATTACAGCAATAATTTAAGAAACAGAATTGTTTAGTGACTGAACTGTGCCAGAGACAATATATACTCTTAATCAGTAACACATTTTCTAACAGCTTCAGAAATGACAAACTTCCATATGTTTTGGGGGTTTGAATTAAAGGGTAGGCAGTTCTCTGAGAATTGGCCCATTTTGCTGCCACCACTTTAAAGCTATACCTGCTGCACATTTTACTATCTGCTACTGCTACATTCTCACGTGATAAAGTAGGACTTTCACACCTCTAGATACAGTTCTTAGCACTTAAATATATAGCACTGTGGAAAACCTTTGTTCAGAGTTGGAGTAGGGCTTCCCTTCCCTTCTTTATTCCTTTGTGATGTCCTTTCAAGGATATGTCATCCGTCATATTAAAAAATAATAACCCAGTTTGGACACAGCACTAAATTCAAACTCAGATTTGGGTTTTTCTTTGTTGTTGTTGTTGTTTTGTTTTGTTGTTAATTAAAAACCTGAAGTTTCTGATTAAAGCAATTGGCAATTATGCAAACTGCCTCTCTGTGAAATTTGCTTAAAAATTTTGCTCCTTTTAAATGCTGATTTTCCTTCTGTGTTGCTCCTAGCCATTAGACCTTGGTCCTGTTCTTTTGCAGAGGAAGAAGTGAAGATCACAGAAGCTCCCTTCTCTTAAGCCATGGACCTTTTGGCTTGCCTGATGTGCACTGAGTGAAGAGGAATCGTCCAAATTCCAAAATGTATAATGTAGTTAAACTGTATAAGTAACAAAAACTTTTTGTTATTAATATTTTCTTATTAAAACATAAACAAAATTGAGCAACAAAAAAGATCAATCTAGTGGGATATTTGGCCCTAGTTTTGTGAAACTAATACACAGATAAGTGAAAACATAGCAAAAATTAGTTGACTTTCACTTTGAAGATGTGTGTCTAACTCATCTAAATGAGCAGTCAAATCCACCAAAAATGCTAAATCTGCAAGCCAATTTTCATCTTCAAGTTCTGGCACAAATTTTCCTTTTGATTCCATAAATGGTTTCATTTCATTTCACAAAACATCAAATCTCTTCAGCATTTTGCCCTGCCGCAGACTCCTTACTTTAAGAAAGTAAACGATGTCCCCATAATCAGCACCCATGCTTTTAAGGAATTCCTGGAACTGACAGAAGCACTGATCAAATACATACCACAAAACTTGACCAAGCATGTGGCAGGAGTGAGAGGCAGAGTTAGCACACTGGGAAAGCTGCATGATTAATTACTCACACTACTTTCTAGAATCTGATCTAGTATTAGTAATACCAATTTCTTCGTTACCACAATTATTTATATTGATTAAATGAGAGAAATCAAAACAAAACAAAGCAAAAAAAAAAAAAACCCCAAAAACAAAACACTAGCATCATCTCTGCTATATATATATACTTATCTCTGTAAATAGAAGTAAAAGTGTATCTGTTGGATGTACTAAAGTGTCAGAATTTCTTTTCTCATTCTTTTAATATAAATGTATGAGCTTGTGCCCTCACAGATACACATCATCAAAAACTAAGCGAATAACAACTAGTTAAGCTGCACATTTCAGCTGTGATAAATTCAGCGCCTTTCATTTATTTTTAATAAATCTAAGCGTGACGTAGGATAAAAACTATCTGTATACTTTAATACATATGGACAGACACATACATTTACAAAACTTGCTTAAGTAGTCTTCTCATCTTCTTTTGAAGTCCCGGAAGGATTCAAATGACATATGGCAAGAATTCTCTTAAGGTAGTCGTATAAGGAAAACTCAGCAGAAGGAAATACACGGTTATTGACTGTAGGAACAAAGGTCCCCAGTGAGTCTGTTGTGAATACTCAGTTCATGCTGAAATGGGGTTTTATTCTTTCTAATCCTTTTTCCCCATTTTGCACAGGTTGTGTGCTTTTTATATCAAAATAAATATGAAGTATGTGCACATTGAGTTTCTGCATATTGGAAAACAAAATTAGAGTGAAAATTCCTACTTCCACACTTAGCATTGGGTATTAAAAAAAAAAAAAATTACTTTTCAATCAGCAGCTCCCAAAAATGCAGCTGGGATAGAAATTTAATTCATCAATAGCCAATTTGCTACCTAAGGCAAATACACTGGGTCCTTTGGCTGAAAGTTGGAGCTATAATATTTTAAAGCTGGTGGCTCTGCTTCCTTTTTCTGTTTTCACTCAGGATACAAAACAGTAAAAGAGCAAATGGGCTTTTATGCTGCCATTTCTGGTAATTTTTCATTCTTTACTGCTCATATTCTTATAATTAGCATGATTCAGATGTTTTTAATGCCTCTAGGACAGAGTGTATTTACACTAAAGAAGTTTCAGATATTTTAATTATAATGTAATTAAAAAACTATTAAAACTCATATCATTTTCACAGAAAAGCAATAATTAGATTTTTACAGTGGGTTTTCCATAATACCAGTAGTACTTATGGGATTGGTAATGCAAAGCTGCGACCAAAATTCTTAAATATGATTTACTCTTTAGGCATTTTCATGTAAGTGATTCACAGTTACTCTATTTGTCAATGGTTTGATTTTCAAAACTGTGCACTCAGGAATTGCCCATGGGTTTCCTAGTAGTTTTGCTGAGCCTAAAAAGAACAAACCCCCACAGTGGTGCTGTCATGGGTCTACTTTTTCAATTGTAGAGAACAGTAATCCTCATCAACAAATTTCCTTTGAATTCAAGCCCATAACTTCATAAGTACAGCTTGATAAGCTGGAGTATAGCAGCTTGTGAACCCAAGGAAGATGGGTATCCAAAGAAATTCAGACTTCACAGAGATTAGTGAGATACTTACATATTGTTGACTTTCCACTACATATGTTGTTGGTATTTGACAGTTACACACTGTACATAATTAATTTAGTTCTTTCCTCCGTAATGTACATGACCTGATTGTAATTCTCTCAAATTAGATCATTTTTCATAATTACTCATCATATCATTTATGTGAACAAATGTCAGACTATGGTTTGTCCCTGAATGCAGAGCTGCATCTTCTGTTATGTGTGGCTGACCACATAAATCAGCTTCACCCTACCCCTTTGTCAGGGCGCCCTTACCTTTGTCAACATGAGCAAAGTCAAAGAACATTTCTAAAACTTTGGAATTTTAAGAGAAAGTAGAGAGTGCTTTAATCAGAAAAAGGTAGCATGCGCAGGAAATTTAGTACAGCTCATATTTTCCTGTCATTATTTGCAAAACGAAAGGGATTGTTTGATTATAGTCATAGGAAACAGATTAACAAATATTATAATTTCTTTGTGACCCATTGAAGTCAATGGTAGGATCTGATTTTAAACATTTTGAAAAACTCAGGCTGCTTTGCAGTTACTGAAATGATGATGTATCTCATCCTAGTCCAAAGTATGTGGCTTATTGACTGAATTTATACTCTTATGTTTAAAACTTCAGCTTTTTCATTGTGCAGCACAAATAATTTTTCCCTACACAGTGAGAAGAAGAGTGGGAAACCCACCTGTCCATTAATAAAATAACAAAGTGTATCACATACTGTAATCCCTCTGTAGCCAGTGGAAATGTATCCGTTCTCTGGCAGTTCCTCTGGCCTCTAGTATGCATTACAGGTTAGATGGATCCTAATCAGGATCTTGCTATGAATTTAGGCAAGTAATTTTGGGGGCTTTTCTCTTCACCAGCTATTTGCTGACTGTTGGCTTTTGGTTCATTCTGAGATATTCATCATGGTTTCAGACACAACAGAAGGCAGGTCTGATAGTTTGGCTCTTTTTTAATAATCTTCTGAGGGAAACTACAGGTGCTCATCTGCACAGAAGCATATGACCCCAACAGGACTTTTGGCACTGAAGCTTTCTCAGAACTGAAGAACGGGTTTATACCATTACTCTCACATACCAAGTCCCTTGACTACCTACAACAGAGAAATGCTGCAACAGGTCATGCCTCCCTCCTTTGCTTGTTCAGGTTTCCTTCAAGTGTAGAATAAGGTGCACAGAAGAGAGAGTGAAGAGTGCCTGATATGGCACCCTAGCTTGTGGGCTGGGATGCACCATTCATGTGTAACTCAGCCTGGCTGGAATTTCTCCTTAGCAGTTCCAGCAGCGCCGTCAGACTTCATCAGACATCATCAAGATCCTTAGGATATCTTTTCCACTGTCATTCAGTCTGGGTCTAGTTTTTTCAGTTTGATTATCTGCCCATGTTTCACTGCTTTGTGAAGGTCTCCATGGTATAAGCCTGAAAAGCAGAGAAGCATCAGAAACACGTGTCCTGCTCTTGCAAGATGCAGTTCATGGCTGCGTGCTTGTTTCTGGTACTGGGCCAGACTCCCTGATGCTGTCAAGTTCCCAGGGCAGTCAGGGAGGTTGGTTATACTTCCCTGGTTATCTGAGTCAGCTGCTGCAATGTATATATACCAGATGACAATCATCCCACAGGGACTGTTCTTCCAGCTAAGAATAGCCAGAGCAGTGAAAAGAGGGGACTATAAGGGACGAAATCTGTCCCAGAGTCTGTGCTGAATGGGCCAGGTTACAGCTTGTACAGCTTTATCATAATTAATAAGAAAAGTGATAGGGCCGACAGGCCTGTAATCTTGGCAGCCCTTCAGCATCTGATCAGCCCCATTCGGTATCTTTAAGTAATTCAGATCTAAGGCACTAGAACAATCAGGCTCCTGTCAGAGGTAAAAGAGGGTGTTTTTGAGTCTGATCAGATTAAAAATCCTGGCTGCCTGGAGTAATGTCAGTATGACCACCAACTTTCCAGTAGGACAAGCTCACCACACACTCAAAACAGTCTCAGACTGTACTGTCAAGACCGTAGGAAGAAACATCCCTTTCCTGAGACACAGAGGACAGAGTTTAGGGACTTCAGCCCTTACAGACAGATTTGTTGTTCTCAGCTCTATCAGCATTTGCAATGCCTTCTCCCTTCCTAACCAGCCCTCAACAGCCCATGGTGCTTGGAGTTGACTACCCCTGCTACCACTCAATTGACCTCCTTTGTTTTTTCTCTGCTTCTCTGTAAGGAGTAGCTGTTAAAATTTTGAACATTGCTACACTGAGACATCTGAAGCCAATGAACATTTACATTCAAGAAGCTTTTTGATAAGGATCTTATATTTCTTCTTTATCTCTTTCCCTGTGTAATTCAGCTCATTAGAACAACATACACCGTAATCAACTCTTTGAGTCATACAAGTAAATACATTTATACCCTTTACACTTTTGATAATATACATGGTGCTGCTTCATCTCCAGCAGCAAATTGCCATTTGGGATTCTAAGCAAGGAAAAGCAACCAAACTGCTGTAAGGCCACTGCTTGTTAGAAATGGCACATTTGCACCTTCTAATTTTGCAGTCACTAACACAGGTTTGTGCAGACACCATCTACTCTTGAATTCTAATTTTGATATGCAATTGCTGTGTGACATTTAATAACTTCTAATCTTCTTTACCATTCCCAAGTTATTGGATGACATACAAATACTTCACAAATGTATGGCAAGAACATCTCTTCTGCTCTTCTTTTTTTCTAGGTGGCAAAGCCATTAAATTTCATACTAGATGCAGCTGAAGTGCAACTATGACAGAATTTCTAATCTGCATTGACTTTTAACTTTTTTTTTTTTAATTTAAACCAGTATTATTTAGTTATAGATTAATTTCACATACAACTACACATATTCTATGCTGCCCAAAGATATAGTGGGTATTCTGAAAGAATTTATGCTTTTGATAAAGTATTCTTACAGAATTACTTGTGGGGTAGGGTAATCTTTGATACTTTGGGAATAAAATAAGGATTTCATAACACGGTTTCTCAGAGGAGTGCAGAGGAGATGTACAAATGCACAAGAGAAAAGCTTAAATAAGCTTAAATAAAAGCTTAAACGAGGTGAATGAGAAAAACAGGTGTGATCTCTGAAAGACAGAAACCTTTGGTTTCAAGTGTGGATTCAAGCCTCTGG
This sequence comes from Chrysolophus pictus, assembly GCA_037305975.1. Lineage (NCBI taxonomy): Eukaryota > Metazoa > Chordata > Aves > Galliformes > Phasianidae > Chrysolophus > Chrysolophus pictus. The sequence continues at coordinate 33,141,838 of CM074577.1, read as the reverse complement.
TCATTTGTAAGCCATTGCCAGATTTGAGGTAGAAATCATGGCTGGTTTATGAAGCCAGTCAGGCCAGAAAGCTGGAATTATCTTCTGGTGTTAAAGCCTTAAAAATTGAAGTCAAAATGTATCACTGTATATCTGTTTTTCTTCATATATCCTGAAGTGACTGATTTATATCCAAAAGCGGTAGTAGTAGATAATCCAGGTTTCAACTTCATGCCAGTGTGATTTATTACTTTGTAAATGTATGCTATACGTATGTGATCTTAAGTATCTTCAGAAATTTAGGCATGAAATACCATATATTCTGTTCCTTTGGAAGAGCAGATTCTGAGTTTTTATTCAATTCTGTTCTGATTTGAAAGGAAAAGAGTCTTGTTTTCCTTGTTTTAGAAATCAGATGATAGACTACTTTGTTTGTATCCATTTATGAAAGTTAATATCTGTGCCCTACATGATCATTGGACTGTCATAGGCATGGACTGTCACATTCACTCCCCAGAAAAGCACAAAGACTGTGGGGAGCATCTGTCAACCTACTGCTCCTCCTGAAAGTGAAATTCTTGATTATCTGGTGGAGTTTTCACAAGAGATCACCAATACATATGCATTAAAATTCCTGGCACATGCATTTAATGTCATTTTTACTTGACTTCACTCACAATTCAGACTCCCATATTCTTTTCCATAGTTCATTCCATTTCCTTTTCCTTTCCTTTTCTTGCTTCGGCCTGCTTTTTACAGATTTCCAATTTTATCATATTCTAAGTGTAAAGTAGATATAAGGACATCTTTACCCTGCCTTGGGTTTGCTCAAATCACTCATTAAGATGAGAGAACTCTCATTTTCCTAGAGCAGAGAAGACTGCATTTTAGTTTTGATGTTTCCAGTGTAAAAAATCTCAGTGTCATTAATGGTTCTTCCAAGCTCACGAGCAAGAACCGTTACTAAAATCTTGACATTTTTGCATTTTCTTCTGACAATTTCCTGGTTAATTGATCATTAAGGCAGAGATCACACTTGTGCTCTGTCCCTGTCCCTCACAGAAGCAGATTTCCCTCTGGCACCAGCCCCCCACCAGCCCTGGGGCAGAGGAATTGTCGCACTCCCAGCCGGAAGCTGTTGCACTCGAAGGGGAGGCCCAAACCCAGCAAGGTCCACTTGGGTGCTCCAGCTGTGTGCAATGTGAGCTGGATGCTACATTCCATGGCATCAACAGAAAAAGAACCTAAATAAGTACTGGAGGAAGAGCTCAAGTCCCAGCTTGTTACAGAGTACATCCTTTTGTGTATTTGGCTATAGCTTTTTGTAAATCCTTCTTGAGGACAGACAAAACCATTACTGTGTCTTTGCCCATTTCAAAGAAGAGCTCAGTGATCAACAGCACAAAATGAGCTTTCCAGCATTTTCCATTTGCATTGCTGCATATTCACTCTTTAAAGTTCACAGCCCTATAAGGAACGGTGACAACTGTCATGTCTGAATGTGGCTGGATGCCATCGTCAGCCAAGCTAGTTTGCAGCGGTTAGGAGATGGCCCCGTATTTTGCATGCATTTGTGTTATTTTTTCACATGAATGCTTCCTTTTATACTATCAGCAAAATGCACATACACATACCTACATACACACAAATCAATATGCACACATGCATGTATGTAAAACCTGAAAATATGTTTATTGTAAACAAACTATTATCACTATGCAGGAACAGTGTTTTCTTCACAGTCAGTGAAAATAAAATATCAGTTTAATGTGATGTGTGCTTCATCCATTACTGTGGATTTGACAAATAGCTTATTGCTTCCTGGTTTTGTTATAACAATACAAACCTAATTTCTTCAAAGTCTGTATTTTTCATGGTTAGAAGTGAGTATCTATTAAAAACAATCACCTCTTGCAATAATCACATTTCAGATCTTCTTACTACTCAGTGAGATGAATCACTCATGCAGTAGGCAGCATTTAGCTTTTTGTTTGCATACCCGGTGATGTGGCCAGGTTTCATAATGCTGTGAATACCAAAGCATAAAACCACTTCTCAAAAGCAAATTCATAAATGCACTCATGCATACCTTTTTGAGTTATGAGGTGGCTGCAGATTTGGCAGTGCTGACTTGATGCGGTTTTGACAGGTTAGGTTAAAGGATTAAGTCTAGTCTGTCTTCACTTTGCCCTGGCTCTGACACACTCTAAAAAAAGTTGTAGGCTGGCTCTGTGCCTAGTATGACCTCCACATCTCCTCCGAGTGACAACACTTCCCTTTAAGGCTCTCCAAAGGTCAAGGCAGATAACTTGTTGAGTCTTCCAGATACTTTCTTATCTGCAGCTCTTCCTTCTAACCTCACACGGTGGAAGAAATATGCAAAACCATGAAGGAGAATAATTCAGGCTTTATAAGGAATAACTTGTATTAGATCTATTGTATCTATCAAGTTTTTCTTTCCTATATGATACTTACAACATACATCCAAGACCACAGGTCACAAAAATCAGATACGTGTTGTATACAAGAAGATTTCATGGCCCCTCTTCATCTTGCGCTGGTTAATTTGCAATTGAAAGCAACTTTCAAGCACTTAAAATGAGAGAGCTGGGGAATTAATGATATGGTGATAAAGGAGTTCAGTGTTATAAAAAGACCTGTAATATTTGTTTAACAACTGTTCACCTTTGAGAAAAAATGTGAAAAAAAAAAATAATGATAGGCACAGTCTTTTATCCTGGTATTAGGCCAAAGATTTTTACGAAGAAATGTTGACATATGCAAGATTCACAGAGGTTAATAGATTTTTAAGACCAGAATATCATCTGGTTTTCTGTACGTTTTAGCCGTTTAACTTCATCTGTGATTGTGCTTAAGAATGTGTGACTGACTGCAAATTGTCCTTTGGGAAAGAAAGAAGAAAATCCGTTTGGGAAAAAAAGAAAGAAAGAAAGAAAGAAAGAAAAACAAAAAACCCCACAATTTTGATGTAAAAGTTCAAATATGAAAAAAAAAATTCTCACATCTTTCTATACACAGCATTAAAATTTTGTATTCTGACTGTTGGAGCTGGTGACTTGGTCAGTCTTTTTTCTTGGTAGTCAAGTTATATTAAAAAGAAACATATTCTGTAGTTAGAGAGCTATATGCAGGGCTCATACACCCCTTGGGCTATGATTATCTAAGATACACTGAAATCTTGAAGCTTCCTGTAGGCTTCTTTGTAAGGTGGAATTTCCTGTCTGTAAAATCATTCCTGTAGCTCTTCTCTGAACACTCTCCAATCTTTTACCGTGTGTTCTGAGGAACAGATATCAGACGGCATTTTGTTGGTGGTGTCAGTAACTTTGTGGGCAGAGATAATGCAGCTCTCTTCCTCTATTTGATGATTTCTTGTTTATAAATCCAGGGACTCACACTAATTCTTTTGCCTGGACCATCAGATGAGAAAGTATTTCCATTAAAAAAGTATTATCACCTTTTCAGGCTGAGTGCTTCTTAAATTATTGTCTCCCTAATGTTAAGTCCTTTCTACCTCTAGGTGTTTGGGCTTGCACTTAGTTATATTAAAATGCATGCTTTTTCTTCCCAGTTAACTAAATGCTACAGAGAATCCCATACAAATGACTCGTTGTCAGGATGTTTTTACCATTCCATCTGTTTTTATGGCACCTGCAAACCTTATCAACAATTATTTTATATTTTCTTATGTGCTTTTGTCAATGATTTATGGCCGCACTGGAGCAAGAACTGGTCTGTGTGAGACCTCGGTGGAAACATACTGGATTATGATTCTGTAGTAATTACTTTGTTGGATATTTATCATTAGTATATCACATATCATATCATCTTATGATACTGAGAAATTTGCATGGTAATACGTGGAAAATTGTACAGACATTCAGTCTGATCAAGCTAATAAAGGTACCTTTAATCAGCCCGTCATCTCTTAAGAAAGGAAATGAGGCCAGCAAAAACTATTTTATGTGAATAAAATATAAAAAAAAATGTCAACTGAAATTAATTATATCCTCATCTTTTATTTTTCATATCAGTCATTCCATTATTTTGGCAGACACTGTGTCATCTTTACAGGTCTGTTCTCATCATTGCTTTTAACTAAATTTTACTCGCAATTCTTTAGAACAGCCCTGCTGCTCTGAAATTTTAAAAGGATACCAGGAATGGCCAATGGCCCTCACAATTATATTATAAATCTTGGATTCAAGTGATCAGGACTCTACTATTTTGTTTACAAGAAAAAAGAAAAAAAAAAAACCTTATTACAGTTGTCTGACTTGTTTCTGAATCCTATTTTATTCTAAGACTGCAAATGACATTATTTCTTTCCTTTTGCTAAACAGAACTGCATCTGAGGTGAACATACCAGAGCCTTTTCCATTTAAACCAAACTGAAATAATAAGTTGCAAAACCAGTTACGAACTCAGAACGTAGCTATGAGTTACATTATCGACACAGTGAATTCAGTAATTACTTCTCTGAAGCCACAAATGAGTGACATGAGTCTCCAGCAGGTTTGGGTTTGTTTTCTACCCTTTTGTAGAAGAAGAAATGCAAGCAGAAGTGGGATTCAGCCAAATGTCCAACAGCCACAAATTCTACTTCTCGCCTTCTCTATATGTATTTATCTTTGTGTATTATATTGAAATACTTTCTTTTACCTTAAAGAATAATATATAGAATTATAGAATCATAGAATCATAAGGTTGGAAAGGACCTACAAGATCATCTAGTCTAACCGTCCTCCCATTACCCTAGCTACCTATACATATATAATATAAAACATTTTATATATACATAAATATATATATATATATTATATATATATATATATGCCTCATATTGCCAAAACATATGTTTTACTTTCTTTGTCAGTGCTGGAGAAGATTTGGGGCCAGAAGGTAAACTAAGTCACACTAGTGGTTTTACCAGGGCTCCCAGCCCTGTTTCAGCCTTGACAGGTATATCCCTGTCCTGTGAGCATACACATTAAGTACTTTACGCGCCAAATATCATAGGCAGATGGCCCTTGGGGCACAGAGGGCTCCTCCGCTAACTACATTTTGTAGCCACTAACTTAGCAGGTATATATGTATTTAGTGAGGTATTGACTTGCAGTGCCACATTTTCTGCTCTATAGTCGATACACAGAAAGGTTAAAAGCCTGTGGGTTTATATCAAAATTAAAGTTTGGATTTTAAAGAGCTTCCACATACTTAAAGCTAATTTTCCTAGGGGACCTGTAAAACAATTTGGTGAAGTTAAGTACCCATTGATTTCGATTCTGGAGGAGTTCTAAGCAGGCCAATTCCTACACAGAGTCATTACCCAGTGTGCATTTCTGAGTGTAAAGAGGACAATGGTTCAACAAGGAATGAAACCGAATTTCATGTTTTAACATTAGAGAGAGTAAAGAAGATCATGTATTAATTAAATAAAAGACTAAACAGGACAAACCTTTGGAACAACAGACATAACATTTAAGAATAAAATCAACATGGCAGGGTAAAGGTCGGAGAAGATCAAGTAAGACGCTAATAGTTGTGCTTTTTCCATTTTCTTATCGATCAATATTATGTTTTTCCCAGTGAAAATGCAACAGCAGAGTTATTGCTGACCTTTTCCTCACCCTTCCATTCCACACAAAATCACAGCAAAATAACAAACAACTTCATAAGCTGCAGAGTTTTTTGAGACAAAAAATGTGTGTCCAGAAAATCATTGTTTAAAACATGCAGAGAAAAATGTTCTTATGGTAAAAAACAATTCACTTCTCCTCTAATTGTATGTGAAAAACTTTGTGCCAGCTAACACATCTTCCTTGGAAAATTCAGGAACAAAGTTTGATAATATTTTAAGCAAGGGGGGCGAAATGGCCTCTCACTAACAAGAAGAGAAACACATGGAACACATATCTCAATTAGGAAGAAAACTGGACATTGGTATTGCCGTTATTATGGTTTTTTTCCTCATTTTGAACATAATAATTATTATCTATATTGCCTTTAAAAAATGTAGGAAAAATCTTTCTGTAGAACTTCATGAAATTATGTAGTAATAGGGACACGGATGGCCACAGTGAACAAATCAATAAGAAAATTGTGTTTTGCGTTCCGATGAAATGACACTTGCTTTCTATTCCTTGTCCCTGCCATCAGGAAGAATGACATAGAAAGCGAGGCAAAGAATAACAGAAAATTAAAATTAGGAAGCAATTTATTTACAGTGATTTCATTTACTCCAGAACAAAGGGGGGATTTTTTTCTCTTTCTATATTGTTCTTTTGTTCTAGTTAAAATAAGATTAGGAAAAGAATGAAAGTTTAAATATGGAAAGCCCAATTGATTTATCATTCTACATGTCACCAGAAAACACTGAGACACTATAACATAACTTAAAGAAGCACTACTTTCAATTGAAGAAAGAGGTATTCAAATCATCTACTGTAAACTATTTCCAGATCCATATAGTACAAACAGTAGAAATAACAATTTAAAAAACTAGCTAACTTGTTGAATAACACTCACAGTCGTCCTTTCAAACATACATACCAAAAACACGATCCAAACTTAATAGCTGTCTAGTAACATGTTATTTCCATTTCAAATGTGCATGGAGTGAAGATATAACTGCTTCACATACAAATTAGATAATCGCAGGACTACCTGCAATGAAGTTTAGCTTGATGAACTGTATGGTCTGGTGCTCAATAATGCAGTAGGGATATGTTTTGTTGCAGAATGCGATATGCTCACTAGATGTCCCTTTATGTGACATATGGGGTGTGTTGACTTGTAGACAAAGGAAGCCTCTATGTCTGCTTAAAAAATACAGCTATTTCCCTTATTAAAAACCTCCAAAGAAAGGAAACACATAAGGTAACTTAAGCATCCATGAAAATCTCAGTAATATATCTTAGTTTTCAAAACCTGGTCATTAGCTAGTGAATTTAAGATGTGTACAGATGACAAATGCTTTGCAGGAGTTTAGAAACATCATCAGCTCTCACAGCTTTCTTTGAAGCACTGATACATGTGAAATCAGTTCTTAAGCCATGACTTAAAAAGATATGTGATTGCGGGGAAAACTTGTTTAGAAATGCAGGGTGCAGCCAATCTGGTTGCGTGAAAAAGGTTGAAAATGTGAATTCGTTGTATTCAAGGAGCTCAAAGTGCAGATGACAAATGCAGGGTCCTTAGATGTATTGTTTATTATAAAATCTCATTTGCTTTGCAATAATTTAATTGTTTTACAGGTCGGAATTGTTATTTTTAAATTCCTGGTTGCAGATATGTAAAAACTAACCTAATAAAATGATAAAATGCCCCCAGCACATCTTACTGGGCAAGACCAATTACCATAGGCAGTCTGCAGCTCTCACTTGCCCTCCTGCTGTTCGCTATCTTCACCTCTGCACCAAGCTGAAACCAAAGCCACTTTAGCTTACAGAAAACCACACCCAAGGAGATGTTTTCTTTTCTGTTAGCCCAGCAGTTTAACATTCACTTGAAACACTGGAAACTCACTGAGACTCAGAAACTTGAGACCACTTACATTATGATCTGTACAAACAAGAAAACATCCAAATATATAAAACATTGCGATGGAGAAATGGGGAAATACAGAACCTTTTGTACTCCTTCCGTGCTATTTCTTGCTATTGAGTCACTGTTTAAACCCCATTTTTTTCCCATATTTTTAGCAATCTCTAGAATTCCACTATAATAGCAAGGTGAAACGAAAGCAAGTCACAACTCCTTTATCTGGTGAGACAATGGCTTTGTGGAAGATATTATTTAGAGTACCAAATTCTAAAGGTAAATTCTTCTGGTTAGTAGGCTTCATACTGGTTTCGAAATGTTTTCTTTCCTTCACAAAGTTACTGTGTAGGGACACATCTCCTGGGATGCTATAGTTTAGGAAGAAGCACACTACTCTTTCTACTGAATAAGGTGCACAAAAAGCCATTTCCACAGAGAGGAAGAGCAATATTTCTTCTGCAGTGAGGGACTTCTGGTTTCCATAACACTACCAGAGTTACAGCTCTCTCTGTACTGCTTCTTTCCCCTTCATTTTCTCATCTATTTTGGATATTTTAATTTCACTCCCTTTCCTCTTCCTTCCTCATGAGGGTCCCCTTATCTATTCCTACACTCTTTCTGCTTGACTGCCTTTCAACTTGTCATTTTTTTCATCTGTCCTCAGTAAGAATGGCAAAATTAGGAAAAATATGTCTTTTTCAAAGCTATCAGCTTGGTTGGATATTCAGAAGCCCTCACAGGGCACTCACAATAAACATGGAACTGATTGTTGGTGATAGGCTGGGGCAAGGCAGAGCATCACTTGAGCTTGTGAAGCTGGCTCAGGTGTCCACTGATCAGACTGGACTCATCTGGAAGACCAGCTAAATTCCATTGTTCATTGTTCTCCCTGGAGTTTAATTGGATTTGTGAAGAGACTAGAAAAGGATATGAGGACTGTGTTGTTCAGCACTGATTCAAACTACGAAATAGATAAGTGGCCCTGCAATAGCTTCCCGCAATTATTTTTTGCAATTTTATTTGTTATTTTTTGTGCAATTTGATAGTTATGTGTTTTTTTTTTTTATTTTGTTTTCGTTTGCTTTCCCAAGAGAAGATATATATGTGCATTTACTTTCTCACAGAATTCCCATCACATGTCAGAGAAATTCCTAATAGTGAAGATCACTGAGATGCAAATTCCCAAAATCCTGAAGTGGATAGGGTTTTCCTGGGAAACCAAACAAAGAATTTCATTCTGAAAATGATCTCTTGAAATAATTGACAACTTTAACTCTTATTACTGTTGGTGCTAATGGGCTAATGAAGGCTAAGAAGGGGTAATGAGTGGAAGAGGAAAGTATATTTTGTACATTTAACATTTAACAAAGAATAAAGGATAAAACCTCAAATCCTGCCTTCCTCTCCCTCTCTCCCCTAAAAAACAAACAAACAAAAAAATCATTTTCCAAAAACAGAAAATGCAATGCAGCTGTTTGCAAGTGAGAAATCTAGTACAGTTGCTGTGTGCCCATCAATCAGAGACTGAGATGAATCCATTTGTAAAAGTTAATAGAGCAAAGTATAATGAAAGACAAATTGGTGTCATTAGTCTAAACTTTATGGTTCAATTAAGCTAATAATATGCACTAAAGCAAAAAGAATAATTAGAAATTATGATAAATATACACGGGTTTGTAAAAATATGACAAAACTTTACATATTTTGTTCTTCTTTTTGAATATACTATCTCTTTCTTTCTTTTTCTCTTTTTGATAGCTCTATACACAGTTGCCTTTGGGCATACACAAAAACTGCAAGATTTAAAACAGATAATTACTTGAAACCAAATAGTATTAAATATGCAACATAAAATTTACAGTGAGAATTATCCTGAGAGCAGAACCAATTTGAGTTTTTAGAAAATAAAAGGACATTTTAAATTGGTTTTGTGAAATTACTTGTTTATCAGCTTTATGAACAGATATATTCTAAATATTTTATAAACAAGGATTATTATTCCACTCTCCAGACCTTCTAATATTTACAAAACACATATGATAAGCTAATCTATCTACAATGAACCAAACCTTTGATGTCTTCAATACATCTCTTTTTGGGAATGCATAAAGGAAAGAGAGCATTTGCTATTTGACTAGCAGTGAGCACTGCCCCTCACAGCCTTGTAAGCTGAAATAAGAGGGCTCAGAAAAAAAACACTTATTACTTAAACATTCCTGTCTTCAATAAGAGAACAGATTGGGTGCTATTGCTGTAAGCATAGATTGAGCAGATAAGGTCGGAATGAGTAGCTGAAGTTGTGACTTAGATAAGAGAGAGCAAAAATTGATAAATATACCATCAGTCAGATCAACGTTATTGTTGGTCTGAGACTTAAAGTTTATAACATAATTTAAAATAAATATAGATAAATAGATAGTTAGATGGATAGATAGATGGGTAGATAGGTAGACAGACAGACAGACAGACAGATAGATAGATAGATAGATTGATAGATAAAGAAGATATTAGGATGCCAGCAATGGTGTTTGGGGTTTTAAAAGATGGATGGGGACTTTGCATGAGCAGAATCAATTACAAATTCTACAGAAATAACTCAAATTTAACATGTATATTTAATCTGTATCTGACTCATTCTGCAGTTATTGGAACAGAAGGTTTTGTTCCATCTAAATAGGGAAGATCAACACTGGAAATGTGCAGCAGAAAGTTTATAGAAGAGAGGTCACTTCTGAAATGTGTTGTGAATGCTCCAGTGGGTTTTTGTTAAGAGAGACATAGAGAAATTAACAATAGAAAAATAATTAAATCAAGTCTCTGATTAATTTACTATTAATTTAAATGTTTTCTTCAAAATTTTCTGGGAGGGGGAAAAAAAACAAACAAAAAAAACCAAAAAATAAGCTCAAGCCCATTCATCAGGATATTTTGATATATTTGATGAGCACAGAAGGAATGATTAGATCATCATCTTGGAGAAATTAAATATCACCCAACTTTAATTAATCAAACACCTTCCTTCAAGCACCAGAGTTGTGTGTTTCAGTCAGCAGAAGTCTGAGAACAGCAGAAACCAAGACACTACCAGGATAGGAAACTGATTAGTTATACACCCAACAAATGCTCAGTTACACTCACAGTAAATACACAGATTGCTCCAAAAGTAATGCCTCCTATTGATTTCCTTGGAAATGACTATGGAAATGATGAGCACAATAACACTGTTTGATAAGGAAAATTCTGATCTACAAAGCACTATTTTTCAATATAGCCACCACCATTAGCTATGTATTTTTTGCCAGAATTGAACAAGATCCTGCATGCTGTGTTCCTCACCAGTGGAAATAACCCACTGTGGTAGCCACCAGTGCTGAAACCACCCACAGTCTCACTGTGCTCACACCCACTGTTTGGTCTTCATCAATGTTCAGAAAACATCAATTAATGTCAGTGGGTGCCATTTTTTTCCCACATGGAGGAATTCAATGACACATCTTTGCTTGATGCCTAATCTGCTGCCATCTGTCACATGGTGACAAAATGTACTGGAATCTCGATGGGAAGATTCATCCTTTACTGCCATACTACCAACATCTGCCTCTGAGGTCATGGGCCAATGTAATAAAATAGGAGGCATTACTTTCAGAGCAGCCCTCATAAACAGTATTCTATTTCAAGAAATGATGTCTGCTTCAGTAGGCTCTCGGGATAGTTTTGTCAACAAGACTATGAGCCCCTACTGTCAGAGCTCTTTTTCACAATGAAATTCCTGTTGCCAGTGATAAGGTCACATCTCAAGCTTCTCTTCAAACAACCTGAGCAAGGTGAGCTCTGAAAGCTTCAGCTTACAGGACTTGAATTTTTTTTTACTCACATGGCCAACTATTTTGACAGACAATATCCTGAAAAAGTTTCATGCTTTCCTCCCAAAATATCTAAGTATAAAAATCGTCAGCTTCCATGAAAATTTTAGACTAGATATAATGTTAACCACAATTTAGATTAGAAAGAAGTAAGACGTTGAAAGAGTCTTACTTATTTTATTCAGCACTTCCATTCTCTCGCCTTCTAGATGGGTAAGTTAATTGCAACAACTCAATCTATCTCATATTCAAAAACTCTGCCATCATTTCTTTTTGTATGTTTGTCATTTGAAATTGTATAGCAGATTGTTTAGGCAAAGTTATTTGAACCTATGAAGTAACTCTTACCTATTGCAATCAGTAATTCAAATATTTTCTCACTCAAACTTCTAATTTCCATCTGTGATTGATTACTTAAGTATCAGAAGATGTTTGGGTACATTTTCCCTTCCTATTAGTTGAAAGACTGTCAAATTTACAAAGAGCTTCCTGCAATAGTTTCAATTAGAACTGAACAAATATTCTTCATATAACAATTCAGGAAATGCATTTCTATCGTCCTTCTTGCTGACTCTGGGGAAAGATCTTCAAATAGAGCTGGTGCATTGCTAGACAGAGGTGTTCTTCCCTTTCTTCCCACATACAGTTCACAGAAAATATACAGTTATCTGAAAATTTGATATTAAAAATTCAAAGTTTTTGAATGTTTTCACAAATTTTTCTCACCTGGGCTGGACAGGAACATCTCTGGGGAGAAACACTAACTATAATACAGAGGTAAAGATGACATGAACAATAGACACATGGGAAGGCAAGCATTGAGCCTGGAGGCTGTCCCTGAAACAGTTCAAAGAACAGAATCTTTTCCTGCAAGAAGCATTGGATGTGGCCTTCCTATGGATTTTCATTTACTAGAAATGAGGTTTTAATTCTTAGAATAAGAGAAAAAACAGAAAAGTTTGAAATTGATCCTGTTCTTCCACCTAACGTTGTGGAGTCTTGAAAGGATTTCTCTGAGAGCTGTGAAATGCATCATTCCTTTTAAGGAGATTTTGAATTTGCCTTGGAAGCTCTCTTCCATTTCCCAATTTTTTTCCTAGAGAATATCAGTGCCATCCCAAGATAAAGTCTGGGACATTTTTTTAAAGAATAATTTAGCCAGTAGAATATTTATTGGAAGGGATAAGTGTTTAAGTTTTCCTGTTGTAAATTAGTAATGAATTTTCCAAACCATTTTCAGAGAGTATTTCCAGACATAAGAAGAAGATCTCCATGAGCTTTTATCTTCAATTAAGGGAGTTAAAATTACAATCCCCTTATTCATCAGAAACAGCACAGGCCCATCTGCCTCAGCTTGAGGACATCTAGAAGCCCACTAGCTTCTTCTATGACTCTACATCAAATACCAGTCATATCTAAGAAAGTTCCCAGGGATGCTTTGAGTATCTTTAAGAGACATAAAGCTCCTTCAAGGTATATGGAGAAGTTCTTCTACCTAATTTGTGAAGGGCTAGGCCCACCTTCTGTTTGTGCAGCAGGAAGGGAAGTCAGTGCTGATGGGAGCAGCAAGAGCTCAGCAATGACATTCCCTAAGCTATCAGGAAGTTCCATAAATGCCAGGCTATTTCTGGTATTGTTCAGTCTAGAGAATAGGAGGCCTGGGGAAAACCTTACCATTCACTACAACAACCTAAAAGGAGGTTGTGGCAAGGTGGGGTTCAGCCTCTTCTCCCATTCTGACTAGAAATAGGACTAGAGGGAATGGCCCCAAGTTGCGCTGGGGGAGGCTCATGTTGCATATTAGGAAAAATTTCTTCTCCAAAAGAATGGTGAGGTGCTGGATTGGGCTGCCCAGGGAGGTGGTGCAGTCATCATCCCTGGAGGTGTTCAAGAAACATTTAGATGTTGTACTAAGGGACATGGTTTAGTGGGGAAATATTGGTGGTAGGTGAATGGTTGAACTTGATGATCTTGGTGGTCTTTTGCAACCTTGGTGATTCTATGATTCTATTCTGGAGCAAAACGGGTGAGTAGAAAGGGTCAAAATTTTAATGGTAGCATGAGAAATGAATTGTCACAGAGAAATCAGTATGATGTTTGATTGCCTAGACTAGTAGATAGAGCACTTGGTAGACAGAAAGGAAGCCCTGGAATACATTTAATGGCTGTTTGATTACTTAAAATGTTTATTCAAGCAGAAGTTTTAACGATGCCTTCCCCCTCCTTGCTAAATGCCTAAGCTCACAGACTCAGGTATGCTTTCACATACCTTTTCTGTATAAGCCAGAAGACTCCTTGTTTGTACAATTCAAAGCACAAACAGGAAGGTATGTGCTACATCACCTTCTGCTCAAGGGATCTCACAGCAATCTGCTGAGGGCTATTGGGTGCCAACTTTGATTTTCAAATCAAAAAAGAAGGGCTACACACTAGACACCCCCAAAACTGGTCCCCAGTCATAGTAGAAACTGTGAAAAACTCCTAGATAGGACTAGAGAAAAACAGAGTATCTGACAGTCAAAGAAAACCTCAGCACATTTTCATGGCTTTTTCCTGTGAATGCTCTTGTCAGGTCTCAGCTCCATGCTTTGGCTGCTTGGACTGCTATTTGCAGCATGTGCCTTTCCCTTGGTTGTGTAGATACTACACAAAGAATCAGAATTTCAGCCAAATTGCATCCTCAAAAAGTCACTTATTGCTACTGAGGCAGACAGGTGTCCTTACATCCCTGGAAGGCCCCTCAAACACTGCAGTCTGATGTTAATAAAGGGGCCACAGACCTAAGCCAGACAGGAATACTGTAGGTGTGTATTTAATACTGGATATAAATATATGCTTTTGTAAGGGCTAATCTTCGTGTTGTTCCTTATTTCATTTTTGCATTTCAGCCAGGTCTGTAGGTCTTTTCAAACAAATTACAAAACATTTTCCCTCTGTTTGCCATTGTAGCGACACTATTTCACAGAGCACCAAGAATTTCCTTGGCTTTTAATACTATAACAATACCTCAGTTTTAATTACTTGAACAAAAGGGTTTCAAGTCCATCAGAGTACCTTTCAAGGCCCGCAAAGATATTAACTGATTCCATAACCAATTACCTACATTTTCCTTTACTTATTGCAAATGTGACCTTTTGTTAGAATTTGATTGCAAGTTTCCTGCTGTGAGTATATAACTATCTGTGTGTCTGAAAACGGCTACCCTCCACTCATGTGATGACTGCTGTTAATTTTAATACACTTTGATGGCTGGAGAACAAATAAGTGTCTGTGACACAGAGCAGAGACATTTGAAGGTGGATAAACTACCACTCTAATGAGTAGAAATCAGCAAGTAAAGGGGCCATCCAGTGACAAACCAGAAGACCTTCAACCTAAGCAGAAAAAAGTATTTTTCAGTCTGGAAAGATTAAAAAATAATCCTACTTTCTATGTAGTGGTGGAATAACGGGATGGTTCATAAAAATGACACAAATTAGAGAGGAGTACATAAATAAATACTCTCAAGAGATAACCTATTTCTCTTATAAATTAAACTGTACAGGAGAAATATTTCAGAGAAACTATTGCAGCTATATCTTTGTATTACCTGTTGACAGTAATTCTCTGAGATACAAACAAAATTGGGTTGTAGAGCTGTGGGTGTTGTTTTTCCCCCAAACTGCTACTGCATTATTGTTGCCTTTTTGTGTGTGTAGTTTTTTTTTCCATAACTCCAAAAGTGATCCTCGGGCTAGACTCCCACCTTGGAAGAAAAATATACTCTCAGATTTGCTGGAGCCCAGAGGAGAGCTAAAATGAAAATGAAGAAGCTGAAAGGATTTGCTTGCAAGACAAATTAAAAAAACGTTATATAACCCAATTAAGTAATGATCAAGGTGGCACAAATTAATTCTTTATAAATATTTAAATAGTATGAATTCTTCAGAGTGAGAGGAATTAATAATCAATATTTGAGGGAGAAATGGGATACTGGAAAGTTGTAAATTATCTAAAAACAAGTAGAGAGGGTTATTTATTATATGGAAAATTTTAAACATTTTCCAAAGAAAATGAAGAAAAAACACTACCTGCTTATGTAGAATGACATTAAATTAAACTCTGGCTTTAGATCCTATATTCTTTTTTTTAACCATTATTCCCTCTGAAAATGCATAATTGCACACAGGGATTGTGTGCTCTATTGTGCAACACCAGGAGATAGATGAAAAAAGCTGACAGCAATGCTTTTTTACTCTTCATTTTCTACATTTCCTCCACAGCTTGTGGGAATATGCTGAACCCCCAATACAGACTTTTACCATTATTGTAACTTTTTGCAGATCATAGAAACAGCTCCTCTAAATATATGTTTAAAAAATTAAAAAAAAAAAAAAAGGAGGAGCAAACAAAAACATTCTCTGAATTTATCCTTTCCTACTCAGCCACTATTGACTGATTTCCCAAACTGATGAAACAATCAATTATTACTCTATAGAATCATCTCTCCCTATGTTCTCAATTACCGATTAGAGAGTTTTGTATATCTGCAGGAAAAAAGAAACTAACAAAACTAGTCTTCATCATGTTGCTCCCCAAAAGAAACCCCATCTTTATCCTGGCTCCAGAATCTACCACTTGCCTTGACCATCACTTTTTCTCTTGTAGCTGATTTTTTCTGCTGCCATCAGTAGCTAAATAAGGAGAGCACAGGCATTGCCTCTGTTTAAAATTCAAAGTGCTTCCCATTATAAAGGTTTCTTTCTGTAACAATAATTTTAGCTAAGCTCTTGACAATTCAGTTAGAAATTGTCCATGCCTGGTCAGGTAATTTTATCCTCTTTGCTGGAAGAGAGAGTTTCAACAAAGGTAACACAGCTGAATCGAAGAGCCAGAAGAACAAAACTACCATGATGCTGATCCCAGCTCTTCCATCCAGTGACAGTGCCAGGGGATGCCCTGTAGTAGCTGACATTCTTCTCTGAAGGCAGGAAAAAGGCCTCAGACTTGCACTGTTGGCACACATTTGCAGAGCCATCCAAAACTGAATGATGCTGTTTAGCTTCAGTCCTGGTCCCTGGAAGAAGGCTGCCTTGGCTCATTACCTGAGTAACTCCCAGGCTGGTAGGAGTTGGCATCCACCAAAATTGCATTTCTTCTCTTCTGGTGTTAAAAACCTGCCATGATAACAGCTCCCATGTAGCTCTTCCATTCAACTGACCGTAGGAGTGCTATTGCTTTGACAAATCGTCACATAGCTTTCTAAGCCCCCTGCCTTGTGCAATGAAACTCTATCTCAGGAAAAAACCCTAGGTTTTTTCTAGGCGTGAATATTCTCCCTTCCCCTTAATGCACAGGACCGGAGCCCTTTAGATACTCAGTGCAGCCGAGCACTCAGAGGTTTTGGGAACAAAAAGCCATGTTCCAAAGCAGTACTGCAATGGTAGGGGTAACCTGATGGTAGGATGGCACTTGGGTGTAAGCTCACTGCCAGCTTGTATGCAGACTAGGCCTTCCTCTGCAGTGCAGTCAGCTGACACAGTACACACATAGCATTTTGGAATACAAATTGACACAATTGTAATTGATCCAAGAGAGGAGGAAGAGCAAGGTTTGTGCTCAGCAACTAACTCTGACTGCAGCTATCTCATCAGCCAACAAACACAGGCAGAAGAGATCTGGCAGACAGACCCAAAAGCCTGGGCAATGTTTCCAAGAAGAATGACTGGTAACTGGTAGCTCCAGTCTGTGTCTTTCACTATTACATCCTGCCCACCTGTTTCTTTCTGTTCCAGTCTTATCACTTTTCAAAAGGAAGTTTCTTATACATTTCACCCTGACATCTTAAAAATATCATCATTTTGTTTTGTTTTAGTTTTAGTTACATCATAACCTTCTAAAAATTACAAAAATGTCAATACATCCAGTAAGGAAAGCATTAAGAACGAAGGAAAAGATGTATTTCCAACACACACCTATCAAAATGCAGTCTTTCTATACTGAATCTCCAAAGCTGGATTGCGGACTATGAGGTTTCTTAATGCACAATAACAGGGAAAGCCTGATTTTTTTTGTATCAGTGGAAAAATGTCACTGGACTAGCTACTAGATGTCAAGTGTTCTCAAATTAATTTACTTTTTACTCATTTCTCTGCAACAAGAAACAGTTTTAACCATCCTAAAAACTGAGAGACCTTATCACATGAGTAGCCACTGGTCTGCTGCTGAAGCAGAATGACAAGAGGAATCACACTGCTTTCAGAGGCCAGAGGTATCTCTGAAGACAGACAGGATGGGTGGGATTCAGTTGCCTAACCGCAGTCAGCTCGTGCTACCTGAGTTGCCTTGGGGCGATCACAATAAACTCCACTGGGCTGGCAGCTCTGCAGCAGGACTTCAAGGAGAGCCAGAGCTGCTCCCCTACAAAACTGCAGATGGGGTTCAGGCAGGCTTAAAATGTCAGGGCCAGTACCAAAAGTGATACCTGACACTTGTGTTTAGGCAACTGAATCTTCCCCTCCTCCTTGAGTATTCATTATTCTGAACTGCTTGGAGTGCCTGGGGGCTGCAGCTCACCTTTCACTCCGTTCATACCTGAAAATTGACTTTTTTTTCCAGAGGTTTCAGTGAAAACAAATCAAGCTCAAGCACTGAGAGAATTTGTTTCCCCAGTTACACAGCTGGGAAGGGATTAAAAAGACTTTTTGATTCTTTCTTTCTTTTTTTTTTTTAATTCTTTCCATGTTTCACAGAAATGATGGGATGCGCTAGCTGGCTTCTCACACCTCACTGGCCACACTGGCAGAGTGCAGTGGAATCCCTCCTGCAGCTTTTAGGGTGTGCTAACAGTTTTGAATCTCTTTAGAAATGAAATGCTTAAGACATGTAACTTTTCACAGAAGATATAAAAGCTATGGAAATCTTTGCCATCTTATAATATTTGTTCAGTTGTGAGTGCTCTCATTTGAGAGGTGAAAGGCTTGCTCTGAAATACCTATTAATTTTGAAGCAAGGACTTCAGCTCAGTTCTCCTACTGTCCAGAAGACCACCCGCAGCAGAAAACCATTGCAGAACTGCAGGTGCAGTCTTCCCAGGCTTGACAGAGCTGTTCCATCTCATGTTAATAATTAAATATTCATTGGAGCATGGACCAGAACCTGACTCTCCCACTTCCCAGGTGATAGCCCTAATTACA
The DNA here is from genome assembly GCA_037305975.1 of Chrysolophus pictus. Classification (NCBI taxonomy): domain Eukaryota; kingdom Metazoa; phylum Chordata; class Aves; order Galliformes; family Phasianidae; genus Chrysolophus; species Chrysolophus pictus. The sequence goes on along the minus strand of CM074577.1, from coordinate 33,123,258 downwards.
TGCCTGTGTCATCAATCTCTGTCTCCACTGTAATGAATTGTCATTATTTGTGTATACTGAAAGAGTTTTAACAGGGGAAATGGAGTATAGCTCTCCTTACTTCTCCCCTGTCCTCTGAATATCCAGCAGTCAAGAGATTACAACACTCCTGGCACAGATGAGGCGCTAGGTTTAAGTCTTTCCTCTGAATTACACAGAGTAAAGAATCTGAGAGACACATGGAGAATAGCACTAGTCGCTGCAAGAGAGTCCTTGAACACTCTTCCTTTCATTAAGCAGAGGGAGACTGAATCTGGTAATAGTATAATTCACGTTGTTATGAAGAAGGTTCCCAACCAGGTTAGCTGTGGGTGAGCTTCTGTGCATTCCCACTGGCCACTGAAATTGGGCTTAACAATTCTGTTAGTTCCTTATAAATAGAGTTATGCACTAATAAGCACCCATGGATGCCTAAGTCTCTTTGTACATCTAGCCTGTTATCTGCAGGATTATCCACAGAGCTATGTATAATTTCTAATAATCTGCTAGTGGAAAGCAATATCAATAATTGATATTGCTCCTCTCAGCTCTTCACTACCCAGGTGCCATTAGATAGCCCTTGACACTGACTTGAACAGCAGAAAGATTTCACATTAAGACTCACTCAAAAGACCCTTCAGATTCTGCAATCACATATTGCCTCCCCAGAACATTTTCTACAATGGAATACCACATTTTCATATCCATTACTCACATTCTCTGTTGTATTTTCATAGAATCATAGAGTCATAGAATGCTTTGGGTTGGAAAGGGTCTTTAAGATCATCTAGTTCCAATCCGCCTGCTATAGGCAGGGACACCTCCCAGTAGACCAGATTGCTCAAAGCCCCATCCAGCCTTTCTCTAAATGCCTCCAAGGGGGAAAGAGTGGGGGCATCCACAGCCTCTCAGTGTCTCACCACCTTCACAGTAAAGAATTTTTTTCCTAATATCTGGTCTAAATCTTCCCTCTTCCAGTTTAAAGCCATTTCCCCTCATCCTACATGCCATTATAAAAGGTTCCTCCCCAGCTTTCCCATAGGCCCCCTTCAGGTACTGGAGGACTGCTATAAGGTCCCCCCAGAGCCTTCCCTTTTCCAAGGGAAGGCCGAAGAGCGCTAGCAGTACTGAAATTGCTTGCACAGCCTTTAAATAGTCTGTTTTTACTACGCTCAGTAGGTGTTTCCCAAGAGTTTTCCATAGCTAGATGCCTCTCGAAATGCTGTGCAAGAGAATTAATCCATCACAAGTTAAGAGTCTATTAGTACTTACCTTTTCTTCAAGAAAACAGATGAGATTAGAATGGATACACTTGCACTATTTATAATAGACACACTAGTTCTGTGCATCCTCTGTACATGCAGAATTACCAACTCTACAGTGTAAAAAAGCATTTTCTATTAAACTGCAGTCAAAGGAGAACACAGATATTTTAACATGAGCTCTTCACACATTAGCCTATTTAATACTGCAGCCTCTCCTGTTAATGCCTGAGTGCTTTGGCAATTCAAGCTGTGGCAGGGGCCAGTGCAGTCCCCGTGTGGATAGGGGAGGCAAGGGACAGATGATGAGCTTTACGCCTTGCACACCTGATCATGTGCTGGAGTCTGATCCTTCTTGCACCACCATGCACTAGCCAGGACAAGGTTTACACTTGCCATCTGCTACATGGTCCTAGGGATTCCCTTCAGCAATCTGTTTCTGCATCCTGCGACCAAGATACCAAGGACAAAATGCAGTGCTGTGCTGTGAACACTTACCTCCTACTGCAGCAAGGAGCTGGAGATGGGGACTACTGCTCCCTTATCCCTGCTTGTAAATCTGCACCTGCAAATATTGACTGAATTATATTACAAATAACATGTCCATGGCTAGTTTTATCTTCACACTTTGGTCCTTCCCTGTTGCATCTATTATGTTTGCCTTAAGAGTAATTACTATGTAGGCCAGCAGTAATTAAAACAGTACTTTAAAGAACCCATTCAGAGCTGTAATTTCTGAAAATGCTTCCATGTAAATCTTTTACACTCCAATTGTGCTCTTGCTAACAGCATTTACAACAGCATCACCCCAGTGAGTTATTTGGAATTACTCTTAATTTCACACTAAAAACATGATGGGAGAGTCAGGCTTTCTGAGCCAGGCTATAGCACACTCAGAGGGAGAAAAACACTGAAGGCAAAACTAAATATATATTTTTTTTTGTTAACGTCAGCATACAAATATCATACCATCATCCCAGCGTAATCTTCGTGAAGCCGAGATGTGCAGTAGAACAGGGTATAGAGATTTACAAGGTTTTATGATACTAAGGAGTAAGTTCCACCTGCAGCTGGGTATGAGGGAGGTTATCACAGTGCTAGAGCTTGGTTCATGCATTTCTACAGCATTGAAGGTTGGGGAAAAGCCATGGGAACATCTGTTAGAGCTTAAGTGTGCTTTCTGAAGTATAGCTACGAGCAGGAGATTTCATCTCCATTTGCACAGGAGGAAGACAAACTACCTCTGATTATCACTGTTTCGTAATTAAGAAACTAAAAGCACAGCTATGATATCCCACACATAAATAAGAAAATATGATGAAAAAAAAAAATGAATAAAAAAGGGAAGGAGTAATGCTGGCTGAGCAGTTGACTAGGCATTTGTTCAGATTACATTCTGGTACAATTCTGGTACATCTGCTTTAACACATCATTATTATTGTGGTGGCTTGCTCTGCCATCTAGCAGGGATTTTAGGAACTACCAGCTCCTGGGAAGAATTGAAAAGGCAACACGTCAAGACAAGAAGTTCTGGACTTTATAAAAAGCAAATACAAGCTTTTTTTTTTTTTTTTTTTTTTCCCATAACAATTTTTGAATGAAGAGTAGCTTCTAAGAAAATGATCATCTACCTTTAGTTCTGTAATACAGACTGCGTTATATTGTGGAGCACTTTCACAAGTTAACTATGCATTGAGCATGAAAATATTTTTCTTCTAGTAGTCTCAAGATTGATCATTTTTGTAGTATTTAAGAGAATCTACAGCTAGGTTTGTATCATGCACTAACATTACTGTACCTGCACCTTTACTATGTTTATCTTGTTAATCCCTTCTCTGAACGTTTTTCTGATGCTTCTTTGAGTTGAATCCTCTGTGCCCTTCTGCTCTTTTCTTTTCTCTCATCCCATTCCCTTTTTTCCTTTGTGTTTTTGAAATTAAAGTTATTTCCTATCCAAGCAGTGAGCATGACAACATATGATATGGGATGTCCCTTTGGTCAGTCGAGGTCAGCTGTCCTGATTCTATCCCCTTTCAACTTCTTGTGTACTCCCAGCCTCCCAATGTCTGGACAGCATAAGGAGCAGAAAAGGCCTTGCTTTTTTGTAAGCACTGTTCAGCATCAACTGAACCAACTCTGTTTCCATCACAAATTTATAACATAGCGCCATACAAGCTAATTATGAAGAAAATCAATTCTATCCCAGCCAAAAAATAATGAAGCTGCATTCTTCCCATTGCAGCCATCAGGATCACCACTACCACCACAGAAAGTTCAGAGAAGAAAATGCAGACAAGCCATCTGTTACTGATTCCACCACTGTTTCCCCCATTCTTCTTGTTTAGCAGAATGGTCTGATGAGAAAGAAAGGGCACAAGCTCCATCTAAAAGACCCAGCATGTGGCTGCAGCCTCACCCAGCCCTGCTGCCGTCCACAGACATTTTCCCCTTGGTCCCCCTATGAAGACAACATTAAACCCTAGGGTGTGTATTAGCTGTGTCATGGTGCTACTTGACAGAGCCCATATCTGCAGCCACATCTCATGCCATACTATCTAGAAATGCCAGGATCTATCCCCCACCCTCCATCTATGATCTCTGGATTGTCAACTCACCCATCAAAAATATATGCACAGGAATTAAATATAGACTTCTTGGCCACAGCAACACTTTCCAAGAGACAAAGAAGTAGAGTTTTCTCACTGATTTTGAAGAAATGCCTTACCAGACCTGGGGAAGAAGGGGAATCCAGTTGCTGGAATATCTTCGTCCCTTTCAGTATATGGGGAATTTTTAAATCCTACTGTATGTCTGTCCTGAGCTGCTCGTTTCCCAGTCAACCCCTCTCTCTGGGCTAGACCAAACTCACTACCTGCTACTTTCTCTCTTGCCTTTACAAGTTACAAACAATATACTGGTTGTTAAATGGAGAATCTTAAAGAGTCTTCACAGACTATATTTACTCACTATACTGAGAAAATGCTGTGACTTTCTTTGAAATTCCAAAGCCAAGTGGGAGAAACTGGCTTGTAGCCTACGGAAGAGGTCAGAATCACAAAGGACTGCACCACCCTGTCATCATGCTGTCATCTGATGAATCTGGGTAGGTACTGGCTCATATTTCCTTGTAAAGCACCATGGAAAAACACCTGTTGCCACCTTGGATGGTTGAAGATTGCCAGGCACTTCCTGGAAGACTTCACTGATATCCAACTTTTATTTGCTTTGAAATTTTTAGCCTCATTCCTATCCCTCCTTTTTCAGTTGACTGGCCACACGAGTTTGTTATCCTGTTCTGGACCTTTCTATCAAGTAGTCGTTCATATTTCTTCCAACCTGAGTAAGCACAATCTAGTTTAATTTTGCTTCGTGCAGAACTTCTTTATTTCTGTCCAATGCTACTGTGAGACACCTTGCTATAGGATTACGCAGATGCTGTAAATTTACATAGGTTCAAAAAAGGATTGAGCAAAGTGAGAAAAAATAATATATCTCCAGTGCTCCTAGTTACAAATATATGATACCAGGAAATCCCTGAGCTACAAATAAAAGTGACCCATTGGTAAACCTGGCCTAGACTCTGCATCTTGACATATTTTTACAACTCTTAAGTTTTACAGCCCTTGATAGTTTTGTACCATCAGGGAGTATTTATAAACTACTTTTCATCCTCTTCGCCAGACAATGCATGTATACGCTGAATGCTACTCCAGTTTTATGCTGGACCAACTGAAAAATTTGATCTTCTGGGAAAGTAGTTTTCCTCGGTTTTTTTGGATGTTTTCAATATACAAGAGCATCACACAATAAATTCATTGTTCTATGGCCTTGCAGTGATTGACATAATTCAAAGTACTGCAGGTCCTATGAAAGATGTCTGGTGAAATACTTACCTTCCACGTCTTAGCTACTAAGGCTGGATAAGATGACAAAGAAAGTAGTTTTATTATTTCATATTTTTTTTTCCATGTGAGTTGTTTATGAGCAAGATGGACAACAAACACCTTCCACAGAGATGACCTGGCACTACTTCAGCATCTCTGCACTCTCTGCAATGAGATCACAGCAGCGGAGCTGCAGAGAGCCAGGCAAGTTCCCTACCTAAACCACAGAACCTACACCCACTATTAACTCAGGCGTAACAAACACTACTGATATCCCGCAGGATCCCTGCAACATTCTGGAAGAGGGAAGAACAAGACCCTTCTTCTTTTGGACTGCTGCTCTACAGGGCTCAGGAGGAATGCCCCAGAGGGCCATCACAGGCCTGAGATGGAGAGTGTCTGAGCCCAAGGATAAGAAGACAACCAAATGGGTGCTTAAAGATGAACCAGACCCGCTGTGGAGGTGCACAAAGCATAACAGGAGGTCAGCCAAAGAAGCAAGAGGAACAGCTGTTCCTCTGAAGAAGTAAGGCTTCAGTTCTGTCAGAAAGAAGTACTGGAGTTCAGCATTAAGGTCCCTTTGAGATGCTTCATGAGTTTTTCCCAAGACTGGGCAACAATAGTACAACAACAATGAATGGGTGAAAATGCTCTCCTCTCCTGTTTGGCACTTTGGGAACAGGATGCTGGCTTCTTTGATCCCCTCTGGTCACCCCAGTACAGGAAAGATACTGATGTGTATGGTGTGGTCTTAGCCCTGAATTTTTAGGATGCTATGGAGTCCAGGCACAGAGGCTCCATGAATAATTAAGGATGAATCTGAAGGAGACCAATCTGAGCTGAGGTTTACTGGAAAACTTCATCTGTCCCTCCCCTCACCCCTCTTCCCCCCCCCCCCCCCCCAGTTGCCTTAGATCCAGTTTTTCAGACAGTAATAAGGATAATTGGATTTTCCTTTTTTTTTTTTTAACTGGAGTAAAATCATCACAACAAAAGCCATGGTACTGCAAAAATTTCTTCTGGCCAAATATATTGTAGATTTAGGAGATCTGATTTTTTTAAAAAAGGTCATGTCCATAGAAATGTTAGGTTAAAACGAAGTATTTGCCTACCCACAATTTAACGTATACAGTTTTAGATTAATTCCATCCTTTAAATTACTGTTACTTCTTATGTTCATTTTCTGCTTTCAGCATATAGCTGACACTATTCTATTGTCCTTCATCTCTGATTTTCAACATTTACTACAGTTCCCAAAGGAAGAAGGTATATGCTCTGATATAACCTTATTATGCTTTAATATGAGCATAGTATGGAAAGAAAAGTCTAGTGCCTGTGGAACTGTTTTAAGTTAAATCATTTTTCCTGATAGTATTGGCTTTGTGCACAACTGAAATTTTGATATGCTCATGCATACTGGGGGACAAGATGATATAAAAAACTGACATGAAAAACTGATCATTTATATAGAGATTAAGTTGTTATAACAGATCCAAAGACTCTTCCTAAATATTTTATGAGATTTTTATGCATTTGCAGAGTGATTGCTAAAATTTAATTTGTTTGGACTTTATCATTTTAAATTTTAAATAACTGCACAAAAATAAAAATTTAAATTTATCCTTGTCTAATAAATTAGTACAGTAATACTGATACTACCTCTCAGGATTCAAAATTTAGTTTAGCGTGACTAAAGAGGTCTTGTCAAATACGAATGGTCTGGCCATCTGTCGTTGCTAGAGACCATAACATGCTTGACATGGCTGAATTAAAGTTCTGTGCATAGTTTTCACATTGTAATTTAAGTTGCATTTTCAGTTTCAGACAGGTTTATCAGATTTTAAGCACAGATGATATAAAAGCTTTTACTTTAATTGTAGTAGAGCTATGCAGAGACTTTACAACTTAGCTGCATCCAATGAGCAAATTTAGAGTGATATTTTCACGAATTCAGTGCTGAACACTCAACATTGCCGTAGCTTTTGTGTCTCTGGGTAGGAACTCAACTTTCAAGGAAGGACTGCATAAAGAAAGCATCAAAGAACTTCACTTTAAAAACCTTATCTTACCTTCTTTTAACAAACTGCATGTAAATAAAGCTGAGAGGTTCTTTGGGTATCTAAAAGCAATTGCAGTCAATAGAATTTAAATGAGTAATCACCTTAAAAAGTTGATACATGAGTGGTGGTGAAAGCTGATGACTTGTCCTTGGCACTTTTGAGTCTTCTCAAGCTTTCCTACTTATGAATTAAAATATTTATAAGTGCCTAGGTAATCAGATGAATTCAGTGAAAAATGGATAACAAGTCCTTTGTGAAGTTTGGTCTGTATTTCAATGGTCTAGATCTCACTGCAGCACTTCGTACTTTCCTCTGCAGAGTCAAGCTGCTTCTGAAACACCCATCTTATAAAATAGCTCCTGAAGCTGCTGGTTTTGGTTTTTTTTCTCCACTACTGAAGGACTCACACAACACAGCTTTTTTTTCATAAGGTTAAGGATATTTTTTTCTCTATGCCATTTAAAGCTAAAGAGTCAGGACCCAAATGGTATGTAAATGTCCTAGGTGAGATGCAGAATTGTAATATGCTTAAATTTAAAAATATAATCCCAAAATAACTTGCTCATCCATTACCTAGCTCTGGAATTGTATATATTTTGCAGAAAACTTGTCTTACTTTAACCGTCCCTAGGCACCTGAAACTATGTCTCTGTAGTAGCCTAAGCCCACCTGTCCGGAATAAGCAAGCACTATTTCCTCCCCAGAGAGATCATTATGAACAGGTTTATACATACAAGAAATACTCAACAAAAGATCAGGATCCACACAAAAATATTGTTGTAGAGGCTGCTTTTCTTCTGCCACGCTTTGAGGGCCTTCCACATTCCTGTGACACAGAAAATATATCACAGATTGGCTTGGGTTGAAAGGGACCTTAAAGCCCCGTCCATTTCTGATGCCACGGGCACAGCTGCTCCCCACATGCTCATGCTGCCCAGCGCCCCACGCAACCTGGCCTTGAGCGCTTCCAGGGATGGGGTAGCCACAGTTTCTCTAGGCAATATGTGCCAAAGCCTCACCCGTTTCCACACTCCACACCCTCCAGAGCCTTATTTTCTCAGGCTGAACAAGCCCAGTCCAACAGATCCACATCCTCCCTGTGCTGGGGGCCCCAGACCTGGACACAGTACTCCTGATGGGATCTCAAGAGGGCATAGCAGAGAGGGGCAATCAGCTCCCTGTCCCTGCTGGCCACCTCTCTTCTGCTACAGCTCAGGATACAGTCAGCCTTCTCAGCTGCAAGAGATACTGCTGGCTCACACCGTTTTTCATTCACCAGGATTCCCAAGTCCTTCTCCACAGTACTGCTCTTGGTCCCTTGCAAACTGCCACTGATTCAGTCAAGCCTGAGACATTCTAGTTTCAACAAAGCTTCACAAGATCAACGAAGTTCCACTTTCGGGGTTCCCTGTGCTAGTGTCTTCTGCTGGAACTCCAGCTGTCGTTTTCAGTTTTTCTTCTAGATCCACTTAGAACTGACAGCAGCAAATTAAAACAATCTCCAAGATGCTGTAGTGCTTGTGCATCTGACCTAATCCCACACATGAAGAAAAACAAAAATAAACAACAAAAAACCCCACACTTAATGTGCTCATAGAAACTTACCAGAAACACTGCATAATAGTTCCATCAAACAATTTATTCCTGGTCAGTTGACAAGAAATATGGCATTCCTGTTTCCTGGGAAGAATTTCACCTCAAGTTATTATAATTCGTTGAAACTATAAATAACTAATAGTAGGAGTCTATGAAGGAGATTCATTTTATTACTTCAAAGACGTGACACCCAGATTGATATTGCAGGCTTGGGGCAGAGTGTTTGGAAGCCTATGTGGAGAGAAAGGATATGGGAATGTTAGTTGACAGGCAGCTGAAAGCAAGCCAGCAATATGCCAGGTAAACAAGAAGGCCAACAGCATCCTGGCATCATTCCCTCTGTACTTGTCACTGGTGAGACCACATCTCAAGTACTATGTTCACTTCTGGGCCTCACTCTAGAAGAAAGACATTGAGGCCCTGAAGCATGTCTGAAGGAGAGCAACGAAGCTGTGAGGGGTCTGGAACACAAGTCTTATGACTTGAGATTGTTTAGATTTGAAGGAGACAGGGGAGACCTTATCTCTCTCTACAACTGTCTGAAAGGAGGTTGCAAAGAGATGGGAATCAGCCTCTTCCCCCAGGTAATCAGTGATGCAACAAGAGGTAATGGCCTTAATTTACACCCCAGGAGATTCAGACTGAATATTAGGAAGAAAAAAATTTCTTTGAGAGTGGTGAAGTATTGGAACAGACCGCCCAGGAAAGTGGTGGAATCACTACCCCTTGAGGTGTTCAAGAAACATGAAGATGTAGCACTGAAGGACATTGTTAGTGGGCATGGTGGGGGTAGAATGGTGGTTGTACCAGATGATACTAGACATCTCTTCCCATCTTAATGGTTCTATGATTCTATTAACTAGAGTTTGTTTTATCTGTGACTTCTGGAGTGCGAAGAAGGGAATGAAATATAAAGACAATAAAGATCCTTTTTTCAAGGTCATAAGAGTTTATGAGATATATCTTTGCTGGTTTTAGTGGGAGAACTGCGCTGAGACTGCCAACTTAGCTGCAAAACAGCTAACTCCAAGGCAAAAGGCAGCGTCAGTGTGGCACTTCACCTGCTAATTAGCTTTGCTGCTTATGTTCAGATGTACAGGAGCAGAGTGGAGACTAAGACAGGGAACATTTTGTAAATCAGTGGTATGCTCTCATCTGGAAATTTATGTAAAGCACAATTTAACTCATTAAACATTTCTGGTAGTGTTGCAGGGTGAAGGGTAACAATGAAAGGCAATGAGAATGATTAGTGCAAGAAGGTTCTTCAATGAAAAGTGGCTGAAATGACTGGAATCACTAAGCCCAGCAAAGAGAGGAAGAAGAACAGACACCTGACAAACTACACCAAACTCATTGCAAGAGACTACATCAGGAGATTGATGACTGAAATGTGAAGTATTTAAAAAGCAACTTCAGTGTTGCTCTCACAACCAGCTTTTCAACTGCTTTGTATTGCCAACCTGGACTGTAAATGAAGCGAGATTTATGTGGAAGCAAAACATCACATGATTATGAAAATCAAAATCAAAATTCAGATGCAGAAATGAACCAAAGGAAACACAGATATAATTGTAAGCTCTGTCCTAAATCCTAAATGTCATAAGCCATGATAAGTTAAAAAAAAAAAAAAAAAAAAAACAAATACACAATTAGTAGCATGTCTCTAAGATATTTAGATTTTTATATATATATATATATATATATTTTTTTTTTTTTGCTTGAAGCTTTACAAAAGCCACCAAAACCCAACAGTACTACATGTAAATATAGTAGTGACATTTCAGCATTTTCAGCCCAGAAGTAGCAGTTCTGGCTTCTGCAACAGCATCTGTTACTGCCTTGACATTAGCACAACCTAGAGTCTTCATTTGGTCATCTCTTTTTGACAGACCTGATGCCCCTAAGAGGAAATGAAAGGAGAGTAGCAATTTTACCACTCTAAAGGAATTAAGTTTTCCAGGGAAATTTAAAAGGCACTTCTAGAACCTAAAAGCACTTCCGCTTGAAAAGAAAAAATACAGTCAATGCATACAATAGCAGCATGACTTTTTTTTCTCTCAGATAAATACTTAAAAGCATCCTCCAAGAGATCAAGAAATAATATCTTAAAATACAGGGGATTAGAACAAAGAATGCAGCTAAAGAGGGGAGAATGTTTCTAAAGGTGATGGGAAGTGGTGTTGGTAGAATGAAATAAAAAGAAATGAAGCAATCAGCAGGTATGAAACATAGTTTCTTGATAAAGAATGCACGCACAAGTAGCCCACATAGACCAGGCCTCTGTTCAAAGGAGCAGAGTAGCATGCAAGTGCTTCAGTACTACTTACCTGCTGTTAGACAGCCAAGGCTTTTTACTCCACCAACTAGGCTGCTTTGTGAACTGCTTTGCACTAGGTAGTGCAAAAAAAAAAAAAAAAACCCACAATAATGCTGATGCACAGTAATTTTTTAGTTGTTGCTGCACGGAGTTTGCACAGCATGAAGGTCTTCTGCTTCTTGAACTATTCTCCAAGTGAACAGTCTGAGTACACAAGAGGTTGGGAGTGGATACAACCAAGCAGATGACCCAGAATGACCAGAGGGATCCTGTCTTGTTTGTAGGAGCAAGGGGGTCCTCTGAACAGAGCCCAGAAGCTATCTCATGTTGGATGAGGGCAGTTGTTCCAGAAGGCTCTAAAGGGACCCACCGCTGCAAAAGCCAAGAAAGTGAACAATACTGGCTGCACCTCTGTAAAAGTAGATTTAAGAAAGGGAAAACTGCTGCACAACAGAAGCTTGGGGAGTGGAGTGCAAAAAATGAGAGCAGCAACCCTGCAGGCACCAAGATGAGTGCACAGGGACAGGAAATGCTCCAGGCATGCAGCAGCAGCTCCCTGCAGCCCAGGAGAGGCCCATGGAGGAGCAGGCCATCGTCCTGTAGCCCACTGACACCGCATGGAGCAGATCTCCCCATGCACCCATGGAGGAGCCCTGTGGGCAGCAGTGGACAAGGCCTGAAAGATCTGCAGCCCATAGACACCCCCACAAGAGCACATCTGTAAGAGGCCATGCTAATATACATTGTTTTATTTCACCTAAATCAGGTAAATTTACACGTAGACAGGTTAGAATACAAGGTTGGAACAAATCCTCGTCTCAAAATGCTTTAAGAACCAGAAAGTGTTTGAAGAACTGTACAAGACATTTTATGCCTGAGCAAACATGGCTACATTGCATGAAGATCTCAGTAAGAGCTTTTGGTACAGATACAGCAATTAGAGAAATAAGTCAGACCTGTAAAAGGTTTTTTTGCAGGACATGTTACTAGAGGCACGCAATGAAAAATGAATATAAAACAAAAGCATAAGCATATCAGAAAGATAAAGTACAAAGCAAGATTTTGTTAACAGTGAACATTAACAGCAACAATTAGTTTATAGCTATACTGAAAGAAATGAGTATGTAGACTAATTAACTAGTAGGAGAAGCAACATCACAAGTCTGAAGAAACTACCCATTTTCTTTTTTGTGAAGACTCAAGCAAAGAAATGGTGACCACATTCAACAAGACTAGCCTTAAGGAGACAGAAGCAAGCCAGAATATCAAAAGATCAGATTGTAAATTCTTTGTAAAGAAAAAAGGGTGATCATCCTTAGGCCATGCTCACTTGACCCTAGGAGCCCACCGATACGATCTCCTAAGCATTAGCAATTATCCAAGGAACTCAAGGGAGAGGAAAGGTCCTACAGGACCATTTTCCAGCTTTCATTGAAGGCTACAATGTGTGGGCTCCAAGAGCTCCCACTTCAAAAATTGTGGATTTATTTTTTATTTTTAGTCTAAGATGATGCCTTTGGTTACCGTGTGAAGATGTTTTGTGTTTTAAGGAGAGAGTTACAAGAGGGAAACAGCAGTCTGACAGGCTCTGGATCAGATTTGAGAAGCATCCTATAATCTCCTGTTCTGCTAGCAGCTGCTGCCTCTCCCATTTACTATTCTCAACAGGAAGACCACAAAATGCTATAAATTTTATTTAGATAATAAAAAAAACCCATATGGTAGAATATAGCAACTTAATACATTTGCTGTTTTCATCTTATGCTTGTTTTGCTGCTTTCACTTCCTTCTGTCAAACTTTATTTAGGGTGTTTTTGTGTGCATATAGTCATGCCAAAGACTTACAGAGGGAGACTACTAAATCTGATTGCCTTGATCAGAATCCAAGACACCGCTACCCTTAAACTTGCAACATTCTCTATATTTGCATATAACCACAATTTACTTAAGAAAGGATATTTTTTCCAGGTAACTGTTATTTATATAAAACGCACATTTTGACTGTTATATTTATATTTCCTGGTAACGTAATTTAAAAGACATATAAAGAATGAATACAATTTTCTTTCTGAGGTAGCTGAGACAGTTTATTTTTAAATGGAATTTGCAAGTTCCTCTATTTGTACCTGGCACTGAATGATTTCCAAAAATTCCTTCATGGAATATCTACAAATATTTCCTGTATGGTGAACAAATTCAAACAAACAAAAACTTTTACTGAAAGCTTGCTACCTTCTAAATCCTCCTCTTTACCTTAAGTACTCACTAGCTATCACTTTCTTTCATTCACTGCTGCTTTCCCTAACCCAGTGAGTGCCACTGTCTCTAATTCTCCTTTGCTTCTGCTTTTATGTCACTTATCAGTGGCTTATATCAGGATTTAAAGTGCTGTTAAGATGGAGCAGATGAGGTACAGATTTTATGATTTAAAATACTTTTGTCTTTGTTGCTATTGCAAAAAGCTAGACTGGTTATATGAAAGGCTTACAGATATACGCATCTTTTAGGATCAAAGACGCAAACACACATTTTTCTTGGCATTTTGTATTCAAAAGTAATGAAGTTGGACAGAAAATATTTCACAGGTGACCTACTGCCAAGAAGAATTTGAATTTTTTTTTGTCATTTTGATTTTACTAGGTCTCAAGATAAAAGAACATTAAGAATAAGCCATTAAGTCACTTATCCAAACAGTCCTAAAGGAGCTTACTGCTAAAGTGAACTGCATTTCAGCATTTCTCTATCTGCTATAATCAATGATACATGAAACACTTTAGATAGCACCACAGTGATGAGCTGACAATGGGACTTTCCTTGGCTTCCCTGGCAAATGACCAAAGGAAAAAAAAAATTAGGAGTTTTGTTTCCCCAGACTTCACCATAATTGCTAATAATCACATAATTACTTTTACTTGGATGAATCAGGTTCTTTCCCCATTTCTTAATAATGAAGGAAGTACTGTATCGTGTTCACTTTGTAACCTGAGTAACCTTTGTAACTTGAGACTTACAAACATGAAATTAAACTGATCTATTTCTGAGAATATTTTACAGATCTCCATATAACAAAATTCCCATTTTGTGAATATTACTAATGGAGACTACTGTATATAAAAGTAGAGAGGAATTTTTAGGAAATAGTTTGAGATAAATAAACTCCTAATAGTTTTGTTGCATGCACTCTAGATCCACCTCATCGCTGATAATTTCTCAAAAAGGAAAGAAAAAGGTATTGGAATAATAAAACCTTATTTGGACAATTAAGCCAGGATCCAAAGGAGTACAGCAGTTACAAAATTACAACTCAAAGACCACGTGCTCCAAGATCAGAAGTCAGTCCTAGTGCGAACATTCATATCTCCACACCCCATGACCACAAGTCATATGGTAATTCATAACACTGACCTTGGATGAAGCACAAGTAATTCAGGACAGAATGTTTGACTTGTTCTTCCTCTTTGACTTGAATGGGTACAGCACAGCAGACCAGATGCCCTGATTCACACATCTAATTTCCTTTTCCCTCCATCATTTTTTGTTCCAATAATGATATAGTAAGTTAGAGTTCATAAGAACAACTGCAAATGTGTAATTGATTAACCAATGAAGCGAACAACTATGGTGAATTTGAGAAATGAACTTTTTAAAATTCGATAGATAATAAAGAAATGCTACCAGAAGCGCTAAAAAAGCCTTTGTAAATTGTTAGGGAGAGCTTCACTTATCAGAAATTTAATAAAATTCTAGCTCAGGGATTGTTCCCACCTCCAAACACACATCCCAATATTTTAAAAGAAAACGATCGAAGGAGGGAAAAAAAAAATATTTTTCATCTGAAGTTTTCAGCAATTTCAGTCAACCAAGAACTCTGGGTAAGATCTTGCTTTAAAAAGGAGTAACAGATCACAGACACAAATGACTACACAAACTGTTGTTCTATCTGATAATAACTGCAATTAAACAGTAAAAAACAGAACGCAGAAGATGTTCTGCATAAATTAGTCACACCTTAAAGAATAAAGGACAAATGGAAAAATCCATACCTTAAGAGATGTAAGGCCATTAAATGTTTTGGATGTATCAGTACCAAAGTTCTACACTGAAGTTATACTTCTGTCATTAGACAAAATTAGAAAAAGCTAACAATATTTCAGTCAAGTTATCACAAATGAGAAAATCTCTGCCAAACAAGGATGTTTCTCATCAGGTGAGACCTAATACCAAAGAAAATTATTATCCAGAATTGGAAGCAAATAAAAAAAAACAAGTCTTATTATGCAAATATTTTTTACGGGAGTAAAAATGACAGAGATAGAACTGTTCTAGTTTAGAACTGGTCTAGTTTGAGGACCATGAAGCACACTGCCAATCTTGGATGGACTGCCCTACCACACCCACGGGATAGTCTAGATTTGTCTCCTTCCAACTTCCATCTGTTTGGGCTGATGAAAGATGGACCACATGGGCAACATTTTCCTAGCAATGATGCTGTCACAGCAGCTGTGAAACAGTGGGTCACCTCCATTGGTGCAGATCTTCATTAGAGTGGCATGAAGGCTCTTGTTCATTGCTGGCAAAAATGCATGGCTAATTGTGGTGGCTATGTTGAAAAAGAGTGTTTTGTAGCTGAGAATTACTGTTGTTTTGCTCTTTGTACTTGTTGTAGTTGCCATGGCAAAAAGTAGGAGACATTATTTTCAGAGTGACCTATATACTTAAAGAAACCTTTCCAATTATCTTAACATTAATAAGGACAGATATTTCATCAACATTTTTCCCTACTATTGTCTTATGTTACCTTAAAGTGTCTGTCATGGTTTTATGTTTTTTGGTTTTCAGTATTCTGCATCATAACATCATGTAGTGCACTGGGAGTTAAAGTGTTAATGCTCCAGTTCCAGGTACCTGTCCCCTGTACATTACAGAAGTCATGGGATCTGACCCTTCCGGGTGGGGCGGTCTCTTACTGCCTGGCAGTGGGTGCTGGAAGATGCTTTCCTAGCCGTTCCAAGCTTTTCAGGTTTGACTCAGTCTCAGGAACTCTCTCCTATCTTATTTGATTTATTAGTCTCAATTTCTATCAGAGTGTATTATATTGTGTTATCTTGCATTCCAATATCATAGTTAGTAAAATAAGTTTTCCTCCATAGATTGTTGACGCTGTTTTTTTTGTGTTTTTTTTTTCCCCCTTCCTTCCTATTTTGTGGGGCTGGGGGGTGGGAGCAGGGGTTTTGGAGGAGACTCCTTCCCCTTATCACAAATGTCTTAGAATACATTCAGGGAGACTGATAACACACACACCAAAATGAACATTAATTCAAGATTCGAAAAACGTATGACAAACTGAGAAGAAAGCCTGGAAACTGGTCTGAACATTGTGTTGTTTGTAAAATTAGCTATTCCATTTGGGATGTAGTTGTTTGTAAAATTAGCCATTCCATCTGGGATGTAAATGTCAAAATTCAAATCATACCACATTGCATATAGGTACCATATAGGTGTCTCCATCAGTGCCCTTATTTGGTTATATATGAACACAATTCCACAACAAGTAATTATGACATTGATGATCGGCCAGTAAGTCGTGAGTAACATCATGGCTTTTAATCCCTTACACAGCACCCCCACGATAAAGAGTGGGTTCATCATTGGTATCTGCTAAAAAGGGGTTAATGAATTGAAGCTAACAAGAGGAGGAAAAAAAAAAAAAGAAAAAAGGAAAAAGGGACTGTCCAGACTAAGTAGTGCTCAAAGTTTACAAATATCCCAGAATACTGGCACTACACCTGGCCTTTCAAGGTCAAGTTTTCCAGCACAGAAACCTGAACTACTAATAATGCTCCCTAACGAAGCTCTCTGAGAGCAGAGAGATTCGTTCTAAAAGCTAAAAAGTAGCATTTGTCCGCATTCTCCACCAAAAACTATCACAGACATAGATTGATCTAGTTAACTCCATGACAGTGTCCTAATCTAATGACTTCTAACCTATACTAATTGGAATATGTATCAATCATTCCATGACTTTCCTTGAAGATGCTACTAGCCAACACGTAAGGAGATGCTGAATACTAGCTACTTCATCAAAACCATAGAATATCTGAGAAAACACTGTAATCCAGAGAGCCACTTAAGATGGTAAGCAAAGCTTAGAAAAAGTACAAGTCCATTTATTCTAGAATCTAGTATAATGTTAAGAACACCACAGAAGAAATATTACCAAAAACAAAATTAGACTGAATGGGGACTTAATTTTAAACTGAAGCAATCCTTTTTGATTTCCACCCAAAACCGTAAGCAGGTTTCACTATGTTGTTTTAACTGGAAAGGTAAGAACAGGTAGGAGGAAACCCTTTAACAGCCTACCTCTTAATGCTCTATTTTTTGAATTTCAGTTTGTCCAGCTTTTTATTAAGCACTGACAGGCAATGACAACTCCTTGTCAGTAATAAACATCAGGATTAGATATTTGCCTTTCTTTAGCAAAAGTAGTGTTCAAGACACCATCAGTCAGAGAACTAGAGTACTTTTTTGTGGGAAAAAAAGTTGAAGTCCTTCCTGTACCTTATTCAGCAGGTCTGGAATGTATTTCACTATGTTCAAAAGAACCAGCACCTCTTTGGTGTAATATATGTTACTAGAGATTGAGAATGGACTACTGCAATCAACCAATCACCTTTATAAAAGTTCATAGTGGTTTACAGGCACTGTCACTGTTTCAATTAATACACATTTTAGAAAATACCAACTCTAAAATAGAATCAACAATGCTGTATAATCTACTGCAGTCCTTAGTAAATGATGCTCACGACTGAATCTGTCTGTCTTCATCTTCCAGCCACTACATCTTACCTTTTTTTCAGCCAGACTAAAGAGCCCATTATCAAAGCTTTGTTCTCTACACATGTACTGGTAGACCTTGATCAGCCCTTAACCTCATTTATGAGGAAGTGCAAAGATGAAGCTTGTTAAATCTTTCAATATACAACTCATTTTCTACTCTTGTAATTAGTGCCATTGCTTTCTCTGAACTTCTCCTAATTTACCCACATTAATTAATGAACTACAAGACCTCAGAATGGACACAGTATTCAAGTACAGATAAATGCATGCTAAATTAAGAAAGATATGCTTACTCAAAAAAGTTCTGTTTATTCCACTAAACTTCACAGAAGCTGAGACAGAACTCACCTGTGAAGTCATATCTGATGATCACCACGTCCCCCAGAGAAATATAGTAGTCAGTGTTTCATATTACCTGAGGTCATATTAAGGCTGATATTTATCTAGAATAAAAATATAACCCAGATTGTTACAAGGATCCCTTCACAGAAATGCAAAATTTTCCGCAAATATGTACCACTATTTATTTTTTCCTTTACATTTCATCCCACTGAAACACGCTGCTTTGCTCCAGCCTCTGCCTTGCTTAACAATCCTTCAACCATTCAATTCTCAAATCACCAGTAGCTATTACACGCATAGTGTCAAAGGGCTGAGAAAGGATGCCATCAAGAGTCCAAGAAATATGCCTTCCTTTCCCTCCCACCTAGAAGTTTGCACTCTTTAATAAGAGTACAGTTGGTTGGTCAATCACACAAGATTTCTACTTCTAAACCAAAATACCATGGAGCACTACTGAGTATAATCTTCACAGGAATCAGAGAGTATTTCATTAACACTTTCAGCTTTATCAACCTCTATTACTAATTTCATCAAAAATACATCAAGCTAGTTTGAAGTGGCCTGGTTTTTCTGTAACTTGTGTTGATTGGCACTAATTACATAACATTTCTTTAATCCATTATTAATTAGGTCCCTTATTATTTTGCCCAGAAGTGATGTCAAACTGACAGACATGTAATTATCCAGGTCATGCCTTTTACCCTCTTTGAATGCTGGCACATCAGCCATTTCTCATCCTCTTCTTCCAGTGTTACAAAGCTTATCAAAATACAATTTTAATGATCTAGGAAGCTCATTGGACAGATCCATGAAAACCAACTATCTGGGCACACCAATTTAAAAACATCTAAATTTAGCAGCTCTTAATTACCTATTGTGATGTAATCATTTTGTTGACTTCCTGTTACATAGTTACATAATACAATTAACATACACCTTTTTATTTTCATATCTTTTAACATCACTCAATTTTATCATATCCTTCTCACATTAGATCAACACATCTGTTAAGACTCCGTTTCTAAAATATTTATGTGCTTCTTATTAGCCTTGATTACGCTCGCTATTGGTCTTGTTTCATCTTCGTTTTCTTCATTTTCTTTCAGCTTTTCACAATACACATGCTTAGATTTATAGCCCTTCTAGCTATCCTCTGAATACGGGGATTAGTTTCTGACAGTAGGACTCCTTCAGCATGACTCTAGGCCAACAAGTTTCCTTAGAGAACTCCCAATATATATTTTTTTAAATCAACTTTTTTTTCTCTTTTAAATCTGTCTAAGAACTCTCAGAATCAGTTCATCATTTGTACAAACATCTGTAGTATAATTTTTAAAATATCTACTTTTAAAATGGTCTACTTTTGCCAACCATTCAGGATTTTGTAGACCTCTATCATAACCCTAAACATGCTAAAAAGTGTTCAAGGCTACTTAATCTTGCCTTTATTACAGAGAGAATGGCATTCAATTATCTTGAAAATTAAAATTCAAAGCAACTCCCTTATTTGAGGTTCTGCTAATCTTTGATACTCCAACTTGTTTACAAATGCATTTTTAGCATTCAAAACATTTCAGATTTCCTTTCAGCAGCTGATGCATGAGAACCAGGTTTCATAATGTTTAAAGCTGAAAAACTTCAAAGAGGGCTGCACAGTGCAAAGACTGAGGTTCTTCCCAAAGTCTAATTAGGTACTAAATCACAGTTTCACCTAAAGCAGCAGGAGAAGATGCATCTTGCTGAAGGGAAGAAAAAAAGATTACAAGTCCTTCCCGGAAGGAAAAAAAATGCTTTACTTCCAAGTTTCCTTTGAAAGAGACTCTTTTCTACAAATCAAAGTTTAGAAGAATATGTATGGTCATTAAAATTATGTAAATTTTATTCTTATGTTCTTAGCTACATCTTCTGAAAGATATCCCAAGCAAACATACTTACACAGGCCTCTAAGTAATTTTCTCCTCCCTCTCCAATAGAGAAAATAAATTTCAAAAGACCGTGACTAATGCTTAAAGTTAGCACAAATGGAAATTACTTAATGTTAAGATAAAAACAGTATGTGAAGGTTAATAAAGATTAAGCAATATTTTGTCAAGTTGCTATGCCGTGAGGTCTCAAGTTTCCTATTAGATTTTTCATCTAAATCTGTAATTATTACAAGAATACAGAGATTTCATTCTGATCATTAACCGCTGTAATAAACACAGTTTTAGATTTCTTGATCCAGACAAGCTTAAAAGAAAATCTAGACAAACAACTGCTTTCTTAGATCATTTCAATGTATGCTTTAGACCTACTGATAGTTTCAAAAAGAACAGGCATTTATACTAGTATCCAATTGCCAGTGGCAATAAAAACGTAGGCACAGCAAGATGACGAGAGGACTTCCTAAAGCAAGGCGTAGTAGCAGGATAAGTGCAGTTATACATATTCTCAAAGCATTTACATGATGCTAAGGCATTGGGGAAAGTTTATAAGTAATGTTCCCAACTTTCCATCACAGTTTCCATTCTGCAGAAATTGCATTTTTGGTTCCTCTTACATAATCTGTTCTTCCACATAGTAGTGTTTGGTTTGTCATCTCAACTTTTGCCATATTTCAGATGGCAAAATGAGTATCAAGTCATTGGATGGCAATGCAGACCTGGAGTAATCAAGAATGACTGCAGAACTTTTAGGTGCCGAAAAATAAAGTTCCTGTTACTCTCTGTTAAGTGCACCATATCTGAGCTCCATGAGCTGTTCTCAGCATGGCAAAAACAGTCAGTCAGCACGTTCAACTTGCAACTTCACACTGCAATCACTCAATAGAAAATTTGGAGATTTGTGATCTAGAAAGCCTGGAACAAAAGTTGTCACTACCTGGATGTGCATGTTCTTCCATGCATCTTGTTGCACCAGCTGCTAAATGCTGAACAACACTTGACAAAAAGAAAAGTATGTGAAAGTATCATCATCCAAATCAATGACATTTAAAGCAAGGATATGTTTTTCATTATACTTTTCTTGTGATATATTGCTTCTGATGAAACTGCTATTCTTCCCTAATTACACAAGTCCTGATGAGTGTCTGACGAGGCATGATAATTTACACCATAATATTCATGACAAGTTGAATACGAGGTCATTTCTACCCCAATCAATCCATTCCACTAGCAAGACTGAATTGACAGATGCAATTTTCAACAATCCCTGGCTTCAGGTTTAGACAACATACTCAGAGGCCACCAAAAAATTTAATTACTCTTAAAGCCTTTGCAGATCAATAGCAGAGAACATACCAAAGAATGCCAACAATGCAGCTATTAGAGAACTAAACATTTCTATTGCTATTACTTTATGCTGTATTTTATTTAATATTTGCACAGGAGGTATAGGGATGCTGTCTGCTAATTTTGAGAAGCATATTACAAGAGCAAACTCCAAAGTACAGTCAGATGCTCTATGATTCAAAGAAACTTTAAGAAGATGCACTTGCACATTAAAGTCAGTCAGATAAAATAGGCTTTATACTTTTTACAAATTAACTAGATTCAGTCTATAAACCAATTTTTAGTTGCTTTTTTAAATAGAGGATGGAGAATACTCTCATTTTCATAGTATCTGAGCATATGTTATGGTTTGTACTATGGTAACTGGAACAAGAGTCTGTACTTCCAACTTTGGAAGAAAAGTTATCTATGAAAAACAGAACAGTGACTGACAGAATTCAGGTCTGTATGTTTTACTCCATATGGCTTCCTAATCAGAATTTTTGTCTAAGAAACATAATGCTGCTTTAATACTTCAGTGTTTTAGTCTACAGTCATAAATTCATTTCCACACACATCCATT
The DNA here is from genome assembly GCA_037305975.1 of Chrysolophus pictus. Classification (NCBI taxonomy): domain Eukaryota; kingdom Metazoa; phylum Chordata; class Aves; order Galliformes; family Phasianidae; genus Chrysolophus; species Chrysolophus pictus. The sequence goes on along the minus strand of CM074577.1, from coordinate 33,101,108 downwards.
ACAGCAACAATAATTTCTGCTTTTCTTCACTTTTTTTCATGCTGATTAAAGTTGGTCTTTTCACAGATATGTGGATGGTAGAACCTGAAATGCAAGAGACTTCATACAAACAGCCATGCACAAGTAGATATGTAAACCTAGCTGCCAGGAAATATGTAGTGAAGTCTGGAGTTTTCCTATGATGATTGTCAGAGCAAAGTACAGACCTTCTCTGCTTCACCAGTGGAAATCAATAGCTCTACATGAAACAAGTACTTTAGGGAGAACAAGAACAGAATTTCATAGTTGAGACCAGTGGGAAGGGATTTGTCAGAGTCCTCAGCAGATGCCGTGCCAACTTAAACATTGTTAATTTATTATGAACAACAGTGACCCAAGTAGATATATTATTCATAAGAAAAATCAAAGGCAAAAGAAGATGACCACATACAACAATGTATCTTTTTGCAGAGATGATAGCATGTAAGTGAATTTCATCAGTCATGTACAGCAATATACTTATAAATCATTACCTCTTTAGCCTACATCATTACAAAGAATGAAGGCCAGTCTGGTGATCACTGAAATGAGCAGCAATGGAAGTGACAAAGAAGAAGTGGAAAGAAATAGACAGAAAGATTAAGCTCTGTCAGGTGGAATATGTATTTAAAAAAAGAGGTGCATATGCATATAAGCAACTGCAGGGATAGCCTCTAAATATAACTTCTGCAGACAGAATAGTTTCCATCTTCCCTTAAGACTGATTGCAGTAGTTCAACTTCATCTACAAATTGATACAAGTGAGTTTAGTAGCAACAGACACATATGATTTGATTCAATTTGACACCATTACTTCAATTTAATTAAAGTAATATAAGGAGCAGCTTTAGTAGAATCTGTCCCACTGAACTTCAACCAAGCAGCAACGACTGCCTGGGACCACTTCTCATTACTAGAGTTAAAAAAAAAGTCAGTCACCTAACAGCAAGAGATTAGGGTTAGCTCTCTCTGCAGCAGTGGCCAAAGCTCCCTTCCTTCTCTGGGCATATATCTTGTCTGGAATGCTACAGAAATGAAATCAAGCAAGAAGGCAGCAATGCAGAGCAATGAAATTAGTGAGGGATCTGGAGCACAAGCCTTGTGAGGAGTGGCTGAGGGAGCTGGGATTGTTTAGTCTGGAGGAGGCTCAAGGTTAACCTTATCGCTCTGTACAACTACCTGAAGGGAGGTTGTGGTGAGGTAGGAGTCAGCCTCTTCTCCTGCACAACTAGAGATAATACTAGATGGAATGGCCTCAAGTTGCACCAGGAGAGATTCAGGTTGGATGTTAGGAAATTATTCTTCTTTGAGTGGTCAGGCGCTGGAACGGGCTCCCCAGGGAGGTGGTGAAGTCACCGTCCTGGAAGTGTTCAAGAAATGTTTAGATGTTGTACTGAATGACATGGTTTAGTGGATTCTATTCCATGGTTCTAAAATGATGTCCTTCAATCAGCCTAACACAGCCTCAGTGGCATTACACACCCTGACAAGTAAGAGTCCCCACCTAACAAAATAACGGAGCAGAAGATGCTATCTGAAATGGAGCAGTAACTCTTCTTTTTTGAATCTGACGAGACCAATTCCTAAAGTGGCTTCAAATGTGTGAAATCCAAGCAAAATCAGTTATTTATATTCTAATCTTCTCATATGGAAGAGAAGTGCTTATGTCCTCATCCTTCAGCTCATGCTGATTACCATTTTATACAATAAAGGAAGAACAGCTGCTTAATTCAAAGACCATAGTCTTGCTTCTGAGATACACGTCTGTAAATGTTACAGTGCTGAATATTCTATTTTTCTTTTGCTTTTATTTTTGAACCTAGCTAGATTCAAATCCATGAGCAAATTAACAGTGTCAAACAACACCAAAAAAACAATATTCCAGGATAATCTACTGCCCAGTCATTTAAATCCAATTCAGTGTTCAAATGAATACAAGTCCACTTGTCACAAACTATCTTTGCTGTAGTCTAATACCACCTTCAATCCACAAGAAGTCTGCCAAACAAGACACTCGTGCCATAAAAACAAAAATAAGTGCTATATAGATAATATACCTTTCAGGTCATCAGTACTTGTAAAGATAGGTTTTAAAGATGTGCAGACTGGACTTTCCATAGTTAAGATAAACACAAATGCTTGTCTTGGGCTTTTAAATATACTGTTTATTTATAGTTAAGCATTAACATCTTAACAGATATGTGCAAGCATGCAGGTAATCATTCAGTGATGTTTCTGTTTAAACTGAAGTCCACAGTAGCCACACGTTCCAGTCTTTGTGTCTTTGTCCTGCAAAAATATAAAGACACAGAAGCTGCTAGTTTCACTTTACAGAACTTTCTGCAGGTATTAGCATTCAAATTTTAAACTAAAGATGTTGCAGAATTTGTCTGTTAACACAAAGATCTCAAAAGTTACAAAAGCTAAAGAATTCCTCACGAAGAGTGTAATGCAGGTCAAAAGGAGTAAGTCAACAGATCAGCAGTGTGCTACAGACATTAACTTCCTAAGACTAATAAAAACAAGCTTCCAAGTTTGAATTGGGATATCAGAACATCTGCTTTGAAGAATGTAAAACGGTTCATTATTAAACGCTTAGTTTGTTCAAAATATAAGTGTCTGTGTTTGTAGTTGAGTTGCAACAACGCTGCTGCTAAAGGACACTAGCGTCTCCCACTATCCTCTTGAGTATTAAAGTAAATACCAAAGTTTAGATGAGCAAGCAAAGAAAGTCATCCACTGCAAGAGTTTGCCTGAGAACAAAACGTAATCAGCCAGAACTCTACCAAGTTTATCAATCGTCTCAGTGTTATTACTCTCCAGAAAGACACTGTATCACTACTGTCAAGGAAAATAGAAAGATATAGGTCTTATTTCTTCATTGATTCTCTATGATGGAATCTTTCAATCTTCAGAACTACCAGGATTCCCATGAACTGAAAACACATTTCATTTAGTCCTTGAACTTGCAAGATTCAATATAAACTGCATGATCCAAAATATACAGCATTTAAACACCTAGACTAAGCGCCTCAAAACAGAGCAAGTGTTTCTGCTTACAAGGCACTGCTTGTTTCACAGTACTTTATAGTTAACTTCTTTTTTCAGAAAAGAAAAAAACACTATTTCTAACAAATCAGCATCACAAGAAAAATTTCTAGTAACTTCAAGTAGAAACTCTCCAACTTTTCTGGGTAGAAATCTTAATTCTACATCAGGCACTAAATAAAATGAGCTGCTCAGTAGTTATTCTTTTACTTTGTTCAATTAACATGCTAAAAGATAATCTTACAGATAAGAATTAACAAGTAAAACAGGCTATATGAAGAATAGCAATATTACCAAGTTTATGTACACTTTAGGATGTCCCAAAGCTCCACCACCACCATCGCACGATATAATTCTGCTTTCAACCTCACTCACAGGCTGCTCTGCTATTAAATCAATAGCAAAATTCTTGTTCACCTGCAAGAGGGAAAAAAAAAAAAGCTTTTGAGTGGTAAAGGTAACCAAACAGAGAACAAGTGCTGTTTACTGTTTCCCCAAGTAGTTCCACTGCAGCCATCTAAAGATGTTTCCTTCCACCTTGCTCACAGCTGCAGCAACTTAGGTTGTGCTGTAAAATAGATCAGCAAATTGAAGATGTTAAATTCAGCAAAAATCATCCCCTTTCCCTGACACAGTGCTTAGGCTTACAACATGATCTAGCCAGATTCAGCAAAGAGGCAAGCAGGAACAAGCAAGCAGCTGAAAATAGAAAATGTTTAACTAACACTGCCTCTGTACTGTACTTTAGCCACTAGGTGATAAAACTGCAAAAAGACTCTGTGCTAATAAACTCAAAAATAACAGTGGGACAAGTAAGGTCAGGAGAGAAACAACAGCTTAGAGCCTCCCACCATACAAGTTATTCCACCATTGCACATGAAGCTGAAGAAAACATTACCACGGTGCCTAACAATTAGAGAAGCAAATTGTTCCAAATAAGAAACAACAAAAAAAACCATCTGAACATTATGCTGCTCTGTAAATTCACCTTATACACAATTCCTGAATTGGCTGTAGGACTTCTACTAGAGCATGTCTGCACAACTTGACAAACATAACCATTCCCTGACTGTGTCAGAGGCATGCGACTGAGTGACTTGCACCTAGGTAGAATCTATAGCATTTTTTTTTCACCCATCTAAGCTATCTGTATCTAACTAGGTCACAAAACTATTTCTATCAAAGATAATGTTGCAAATACAAGGTTATTAAAAAATACATGAAAACCCAAATAAGGCATTATCTATTATGCTGCACATAAAATTCACTAACATGCAGGAATCTGAGTTTTAGGAAATTTTTTTTGTTAGTTAATCTCACAGCTTTAGCTGCTGCACTGGCACAACAGGAAAGGTAGAGCTGAAGTGGAAGGTGTGGTGTGGTATTAGATTCTCTGGTATCTTTGGGATTACAGAAGAACAAGATTGCACTGTTCTGGCTGCAGCAGATGCAATTTAATAGATGCCGTTCTCAGTCTTCTCACAGCTGACTGTTTTAGATCCTTACCAGAGATCATTAATTCCCTGGTTCTCTACAGTTAAACATTCAAGATCCAGCATAGAGAACAATGATTTCAACTAAAACACATGGATTCCATTAGCCAAACAATTAGACTGGCAGAACTGAAGGGACAATATACAAATAACCTGGACCTTGTCTCCCAGAGCCTGGCATGAGCTCAGAGAAACCATGTGCAGAACCAATGCATGTAGTCAGACTTTACTGAGGACATGTGCAGCTAAAGACTGCAGACCCACTTGTGTGGCCATTGAGACCATTTGTCTGGTAAATACTCCAGTTTGATTAAGGAGAGCACATTAAGGAAAAGAGAACTGAGAAAGCACAATCATCAGCTCAGCAGGCTAGCTTCAGAAACAAGACAGCATTAAGACTGTAGACACTTCTGGAAAGTTGCAACACCAGCAGTCAAAATGCATTTGGGAAACTCCTAAAATAACAGTAAAGCCATGCAAATTTGTTTCAGACATCACAATTAAAACCCAGCATTTGATGGTGCTTAACAGACTTCAGTTTGCCATTTGTTGGGAAAAGTGGAGCAAGTGATGAACTACAGAATTCCTTCATACAAAAGTGAGCCAGAAATAAATTGTTCACAAAAGCACATCATGGGACCCACAATCTCTAGAGAATTAAAGCCAAAGTGCATCTCCCAGTAACAAAGAAAAAAGCGTTGCGTTTGGGAAAGTCTTGATCAGGATCCCCTAGGAGTAAACTGCTTAATACGTGTTCAGTGACATTCTCATCTTATTATTTCCCCATGTAGAATTTCTACTTTTGCTATGCAGTATGAGTTAAATAGCTCATATCTTATGAAACTACTGATACAATGGAGGAAAACTCAACATAAAAACTCAAAAATATAGTTAAAATAATTAAGTTAATTAGAAAGGTAATATTTACATGTGAACATTTTAAAAATCTACCACCTTAATGTCTTTTGTATGCATACATATTTACAGCATTAACACTAAGACGTTAATGAGATACTCAGGCACTGGTGAACACAGACCAGTTAAAACAATATTTGATTCTCTCCTAAAGGCCAGCATGTCAACAAGACCAGATAAAACACCTGAGGAAGTCTCTATTCAGCTTATTCCAGTTTTGAAACTTAACTGATAGTTTGGAAAGGAAAAAATATTAAAAACATGTTTGAAAGGCCTAACTTCAGTCGATAAGCAACATCACATGTCATGTAACACAATCCCTACAGAAAAACAGGGCCAGATATTTCTTACGAATAATACAGCGCTACTACGTGTTTAGAACTTTCTGAATTTAGTTACTCTTAAAGGACATCTTCCTTAAATAGAGAGAGTAATTAAGAGTTTTGGATTTCCTTCCTCTTCTTAAATGTAGTATGTCACAGAATCTGCGTTACCAGAATTATGCACAGAAACATAACCATACTAGCATTGTGATTTAACTAGAATCTGAGTTTTTAAGACAGGCCACAAGTAACATATAACCTGAAGTATCAAAATACACATAAAAAAATTACTGGTATCCTCACTGTATTACTTACCAATAAGATAATTTGAGTATTCAAAAATATAAGTCTGGTATGTGTTTTCTGGGTAGCTATTACTGATTATCATTTATAATATGTAATGTTTTCCTGCCTAAAGACATTGTAAATGCATAAAGGATTGTCTAAAACTAAAACATGCTACAAATCCAAGTAACTGACAGGTAGTTCCCATTAATAAATAAAGTTACTCCCACTCCCCAGAGAGAAAGTAGTATAGGTTACCTCCTTTTGCCGTCCAACAAATCTAACTCTCCTGTAATCCTTTTCATCATATACCTGAAATACATAACAAACTTCATGTTATTTAAAAAACCTTGACCATAAACAAAGATTACAAAAGCTAAGAACATTATCAAGACTAAATTATTTACAGCACTTCACAAATTTCAACTGTCACCATCCTGCCAGCATGCACTGCACAGGAAAAAACAACAATTCCCCTTTATCTTCAAGAAAGCACAGGGTGGAAAATAGAAGAGAAGGGGCAGGAAGCAGCAAGGCAGAGGTGGTTAAAGCCGGTAAATAGAAGCCTTAGCAATGACCAGAAACACCAACAGATTTATTACTTGTTCCTTGATCCCACACTGTCATCTCGAAGGTGAACTGAACTATGAAACGTAAGTTGTTTTTTTTTTTTTTTTGTATATATATATATATATGAATAAAATAAAACTTTCTAATATATATGAAAAACAGTCCAGTATCCACATATATGGCTTTCCAATATCAATTGCACCAGCCACACCTCTTTCAGAACTCCACAAAACATTACACGGCTCTCTTTAGTTGCCATACTCAGTTTGTATATATTGAAGAATAGAAGAAATGAACTTAGGAGGTAATCTTGTGTAAGTACCTTGTATCTGCCAACATCTCAACTGCATCAATTGTTGCATTCAGATCACAGTGTTTGTTAACTACAATACTTAGGACTAAAAAAATACGCACACATAAGTTTTGACTATGTAGCATCCAATAACAATGAATTCTGTAGCATGCATTAAATAAGGAAGTGCTCAATTCTACTGAAAGCCAGTTATCTGACAGAAATTGTATGCTGTCTAGACACTCTGGTTCAGAAAATTGCAAACAATTCCAAAGAACTTTCTGCATTTTTCACGGATCAACTTAAAGATTCAACCATCATCTAACACTAATAGGTTGTCAAGAACTAAATGTGTGATAAGAACGTTCTAATCAGAACTAATGGACTACAGAGTTGCAATAACTCAGAATTAGTAACCAGCGTTTCTCTAAAAGTAATGCCTCCTGTTTAATTACACTGGCTCACAACATCTGAGGCAGATGGTGGTGGTATGGTAGTAGAAGTTCACAGAATCACTCTCATAGTAAAGAACTTCTCCCTAAATCCAACCTAAATCTTCTCTCCCTCAACTTAAAGCCATTTCCCCTTGTCCTGCTGTTATCTACCCTTTCAAAGAGTTGACTTCCCTCCTGAGCTGAATCTTTCTGACAATATTTCAATACATTTTGTCACCACATGACTGATGACAGCAGTGGGGCAATCTGACAACGTAATGCAGATGAAGCAAGGATATGCCATCAAATTCCTCTATGAGGAAAAAGCAGCACCCACTGGCACTCACGGATGCATGCTCACCGTTGATGGAGACCAAACAGTGCATAAGAGAACAGTGAGACAGTTAGTGCTATGTTTCAGCACTGGCAACAGCAAATCAACCCAGGTGGTGAAGAGTTTTATGAGTGTAGCATGCAAACTTCTGTTCATCGCTGGCCAAAACACACAGCTAGTGGTGGTGACTATATTGCTAAGTAACTCTGCGTAGCTGAGAATTTGCTCTGCAAAATAGTATTACCACACTCATGGTATCTGCTATGGGTTCTATAGAAAAAAATAGAAGACACTCATTATAGAGCAACATACGTATATTCAAAATGAAGGGAAAGAAGTGGAAAATGCTTGCCTATGGAGCAGTACTTTGTTCATGCCGCAAAGAAGGGGATTTGGAAGATGGGTATATCAACATAGGGGGGAATAAAAAAACAACAACACAGGATCACGGATGGCTTCAGCCTACCCAAGGCTCCTGATGAATTAGGGCATAAAATGCAAACACCGCAGCTTCACAATAGCATTAAGATAAAAGCGTTCCTTCAGCTACTACCTGCCCGGCTCCACGCTCAAGAAAGCCCAGCGCTCCCCGCGCCCAGCCGGCTCCCCAGCGGGCAGCTCCCGGCCGTCGCAGCCTACAACCGCCAGACCGTCCGTCACAGCCCCCCTCACCTGCCCCGTGTGCGTCACCAGCTCGCCCGTGGCGGCAGCCCGCACACCATAGAACCGAAGGGAGACGGCAGCAGCCTGACGGAGCAGCATCAAACGCCCCCAGGGCCGCAACAAGCAACGGAAGGTCGCGCAGGGCGCCGCCATCTTGAGCCCGCTTCAGCGGGCCTGCGCATGCGCGCCCTCCGCCCCTTCCTCCGCCTGGTCTCGGCACTGCGCATGCGCGCGGCTCACGCGGGAGGGCGCCCTCGGCCCGACTTGGAGAGGAGCGGTTGGCGTCCGTCGGGGCGGTGGGGTCGGTAACGGTCGTGCCGCGCATCCTGCGCCCCTCTGAAGGGAGGGGGAGGAGGGGCGGGGTGGGGAGCCGGTGGCGGTCGGTGCGCTCACAGCTCGCTCACAGCTCGCTCACAGCTCGCTGTCCCCGCAGGGCGCGGATCATGCTGTCCTTCCTGGCCAGGGTCGCCGCCGGGCCGCTCCGCTCGCTGGGCCGCTCGCCCTTGTGCTCGCTGGCGCCGCGGTGGCGGATGGCGGCCGTCCCCGTGCCGCTGTGCGGTGTGGAGGCCGCCCGCAGCCGGGTGCTGCTGGCCGGCCCGCCGCTGCCCGGGCTGCTGCGGCTCTGTGCGGGGCTGAAGACTAAAACGTCGATAAAAAGGCGCTGCAAGGACTGCTACATTGTTCGCCGCCGGGGCCGGCTGTACGTGTGCTGCAAGACCAACCCCCGGCACAAGCAACGGAAGCTGTAGCCCCGTGTTTGCGGCGCTCGTGAGCGGCTGGGAGCGTGTCCCAAAAGAGAGGGAAGCAATAAACGTGGTGCTTGTGTGCAAGGCCTTGAATTGTATGTACGTCCGTGTCAACGGGATCGCTCCCTCTTCCCTGGTTGTCCCAACTGGCTGCTAGGGACCCAAATCAGAAAGTGACAGTGTTGGATCTTGGCTCTAAAAGCGAACTAACTGAAGTTTGTAGTGTAGCAGTCACTGCATTCACCCTGTTTCAAACCACAGATGCTGAGAAATAACATGGAAAGACACAACTCTGGACCTCTTACTCTCTTAGCCTCAAAGTTTCTCTTACTATCAATTTACTTTTAAGCTAGTAAGAGTGAAATGAAATGCTCTGACTCAGAGATATATTTGTGCTTCGTACTAAGCAAAACGAAAATAAATATGGTTGATAGTGCCTTATTACAGCATACTATAATTCTTCCATTAAGAAAACCTTGATGTTGAAAACTGGTTACAGAACCAACAGTATAAAATGTAGTTGGGCTCTATAGTGGAAAAAAATATGTTACGCTGAAAGATGATGTTCCAACTTTTGATTCATATGGGGGTGCTCCTCCTGATTTGGTATGTTGGCCCACAGTGTCAGACGTGGATTTTGGTGATATGGCAGTAGAGATAGAACATTACCACCAGTATTCCACTACATTGAAAAAGTATTTTCATGTCTTTCACTTCGCTGTTGCCACCGCTGAAACCTTTACGTCATACATATTTCTACATTGTACACCATTTTGTCATATTGTCCCTTGTCTGTCTCACAGCATCAAAATGTAATGGAATATTTTTGGGAGGATTCAGCTTCTACTGCCATACCATCCCAACATCCACCTCTAACACTGTGGTCCAGCATAGTAAAATAGGAAGCATTACTTTTGTAGATACTCCTACTTTCTAAGTGCTTGTGCATTTAAATGTAAGCAGAAGAATTTCCTGGAAAATTTTACTTCTGCTTTAATGCACGTTACCAATTAAGCAATCTAACTAGAGTCTTTAAAAGCTCTAATTTTCCAATTCAAGTTAACAATACCCTTTTATTTTAGGTGTCTGTCTTATATTTTCCTTTGGCAGAAAAGTCCTGTGTGTTGTAAACACACAGCTGATGAGTGTAGTTATTAAGAGCTCTTTAAGGTAAACAGTGTAAATAAGTTTAGAAAACCCAGTGATTTTCTCAACCCTTTTTCTGGATGATCATGAGGAATATGCAGGGACTGAGCCATGGATTAAATGAGTTATCCATCTGATGAAGTGAGAGTCTGTGGGATTTTTTAGGAAAGGAATTGCTTCCCAAACAGTTCATCCAGCTCCATGATTCTGTCAGAAATAAAAGGCTAGTGCTCTGTTAGAAGACAAATGTATGGGAAGTGCTGAATCACAGCCTGAACCCCTGATCACCTGAGGCGAGCAATGAGTCAGCCCTGGGAGCACAGGTGAAGACAATTCACCTGTGCTACCAGAAGGGTGGAGCCTGGCTCCACCTCTCTTAGACTGACTACTTTAAAAGCTGACTACCAGTAGGGAAAGATCTCTTTTGGAGATCGCTCCTTTTGGAGTCTTCTTGGTGAGCCTGTGACAAGGGTAAGCTTTCCATCTGTTATTCTTTAGCGTGATGATCTGTTTAGCCTAACTTTTTTGTATATTTCTTAATTATAACATCTGTATATTTATTATACAACAAATTGTGCTGGGTTTCAGACTGAGCAATATCAAATGTTGAAGAGGGAGATCTGCAAGTTTGAATTGTCAGGGCTAGGAACAGCGGAACAGCAATTGATCATGAGTTTGAATCACAGTGTAGTTCCGTGTGGAATTCAAGGGTGGATTTACTCGTATCAGCTTGGTAACTGTTAAATCCAATTGTAATTCCTCTTTGCAACGGGGAATGAAATTTACAGATACAATTACTGTACTGGAGAGAGGGGCACAAAACACTATGCTTATGTTTTCTCTTTTAACTCAAAGCTTTAGCTCAGGTTATTGTAGAATACAGACTCAGCAGCCTATCTCAACAATTCATAATTAGGAGAAAGTATTTTTTCAATTAAAGTCATTGAATTTACTGCTAGTCAGAAACTTAAAATTTGAAGCAATATCAATTGTTTGATAGCACTATAGATTATTCATGTGTCATCATCTGAATGGTCGGTTTGTGATACCTGGGGTGGGGGGTTCAAAAGAATGCAGTGTTTATGGCCATCATTTATACAGCTTAGTTGGTACCACATACAGACTTTTGGAAAGAGGGTTATAGGATTATAAACCAGAAGGCTTAGAATTGTGATTATACTCTGCTGTTTACTTGCTGGATAATCTTGAAAAAGTGATTTTGCCTTTGTCTCTGTTTTTCTATCTGTTAAGTGAGAATACTGAATTTCATACTTCTGAGTAGGTTTTTTTGTTGTTGTTGTTGATGATGTCCACAAATTGTTACAGAGGTAGAAGAAAAAAAAATTTCATATTTTCTTGTAATCTGGGTGATGTTGTGAAGGTGACTAGAGCTGGAGGAGCTGCATGTTCATTTTTGCTTCATCCAACTACTATAAAGTCAGATGCCAATTATGTCAGTCAGCCCCATTGTTGGTAGATAAGGGTTTACATCTTGCATTGCAGATTTTCCAGGTGCCATGCTACTTAATAGCTTTTTACAAAGATTAGGACATTCAGCTGCTACTTAAGCTACCCAGGTTAAAAATGTGGTCCTGGAATACTAAAAATACCCAATGATATTAGTTCCATAACTGTATGATTTTGCTTTCTTATTTCATTGGTTTTTTTGCACAGTGTTGTAAGGGTAGAAGATGAAAGGTAGGCAGTGATGAGAGTGCAGTTAGACTGTAAGGTGGTTTTGGGGGAAAATAGGACCCAATACCGTAGGAAGATGAATCCTTACTCTAGAAAATGAATAAGACTTAAGCTCCAATTACAGTTTCAGCCTCTAGTTTCTTGCTGATACTGTGTTACGATACCCCTTCCAGTAATTCCTCATTCTTTAAATCCCCACAGTAGAGTAGGAGTGTGACAACTGATGTCTCCTGTGACTGTCTCCATTGTACAGTTATGAAAATAATTTGCAGTTGTGAGTGACTGAACTTGCTTAATTCCTCAAAACTGTCCTAGGGAATGAGACTGTCACATTCTCAATATGTAACAGGTGGATATGTATTTAGGTCAACTGGAGGATAAATTGTAGAACTCATGTATATTAATGACTGTCAGACTTTATGTGTATGGGAATTGCTGCATTGGTTGCTGAATTCAGAACAATGGCTTGTCAGTAATGACAGGTGGGGGAGAAATCTTTGGGAAGTGTAGTACTGGGGGAGCTGTATCTGCTTGGATCAAGGAGATACACGCAGAGGTGAACTGATTGACAGGTGACTTTTTGAGATTCTGACACCTCCGAAGTCTATTTCTCAGGCTCAGTTAAAATAGTAGCTGTTTTTTGGTTCGGTGTGCACCTTGTAGCTATTCCAAATATTTTATCATATCATATAGATTGGAAAAATAAAAATAAGCATAAAAATGAAGGGCTAACTTTTAAAGGTAGTTGCTAGTGCTTTTATGAAGTATTAGCATTTGGAAGCTTTCATTTGTAGGGAAATGAAATGTGTGATTAAACAGTCTGTAATATCTGTGAATCTAACTATGCAAAGAAAAGAAAAAGTTGGAATTACAGCTTTACAGCAAGAAATACAAAAAACAAGTGCTCTTACATAAGGCATGAGAAGGTGAGTAGAAGGCTGCTTTCTAGTAGGAAGCAATGCAGATGGATGCAACAGCGCCATGGGAGGCACTGTTCAGAATGTGTTCAGAGTAATGCCAAAGTTTTCCTGAAGTTTCAGTGAGCTCCGTGCATCTGATATGAGATATACATCACCAAGCTTTTGGTAATGAAGTCTATCTGCAGCATATGCATTTTCTAAAACTCTGAATCAGCAAGGCTGGACGTGCTTTGTATGCACTGTGATGGAAACTATCAGATTACTTTTAAGGTACAAAATAAGAATGCATTCGTCCCATTCAGTTTAATAAAGCTGTTCATCCATTCAGATATTGATATTCATTCCATCACAACCTATCAGATTATTAATTTTAGACCTTAGAATCTGTACCAGTAGCTTAAATGTAGTTGAACGTGATAGTCCTAGAGAGTGAAAATGGGCTGGCTTCCTTCTGGCTTGAGAGAATGATTTATGTCACTACCCATGAGAGATTATGCCCTCATCTGTCCGATCTCTCCTGCTATCCAGGACAGGATTTTTCTTTCTGTAGGAATAGCTGAACTGCACAAGAAGCTGCTATTGAACTGTCACAGTTTCTACCCGGTTTGTTTAGGTATGTAGTACTCTTTTACTTTTATACCTCTGGGAGATAAACTGCAGCAGTTTAGTTATTGCTCCATATCCCACTCATAGTGGAGGCAGCAATCTTTATAAGAGATTCATCACAGTGAAGACATTTGAATCTGATCTAAAAATGATGAAAATAGGTATAGAGAGAATATTGGTACCCTAGATTAAGCTGTCACTTACTGGAGTTATCCACCAGCCTCCAGAAATGGAAAACTCACATTTCACTGAAAAGCTTGGGTGTCAAACTTTGAGCTCTATTGCCTGTAAATGTGAATACAGTATTGAAATAGAGCACTATTTTTCAAGAAAGCATCTCTTTTCATGTGCTACATTGTGCAAGAAGGCAAGGGGAAGAAGATGAACTGTGTACTTGGTGGAGCTGTTTGATCTAAAAATGCACAAGTTCCATTTGATGGTTGAAAGTGAGCAAAGAGGCAGGCAAGAAATAATATAAGCCTCTCTGAGATTAAAGATTGGTAATGGGCAATGTCCAAATGAGGAAAAGGCTAGGAACAAATAGTCTCAAGTTTTAAAAGGGGGTTTATCATGAGGAAAATAACTTGGGAAACTTTTTCTTTGTAAAAGCCACGTCTGCAGTGTCTAAAATGGGTCACTTTTCTACGAAATTCAGGCTTTAGATAAGAACCGTTGTAGTTAGATTGTGTGTCAAGTATTTTACTTTTGCTTTGAATGCTCATGCTTCTATTAAATGACATGTTGGTTTCAGAAGAGTTGTCTGGTCATTCATCCCAATCTCCAATTGCACTGTCACAAAGAGAAACTTATATGATGTGTTTAAGTGAACTGCAACCACAGTAAATACAAAACAGTAATCCAGGGCTTAGTCTGAAGGCTGAAGAATTCCATGAGTCAAAAAAGACAGAGCTGCAGCCAACGAATACAGAGTGGGTAGACCAGGCGGCTGGTCGTGCAAATGTGAGCCTGCTCTGAAACGCTATCACTTCCCTGTTAAAAACGTAATGGCTTTGCTTTGATATGCAGTTACTGAATTTTGTCTTCCACTGTTAGTCATTTATTTTTTTTCTTCACAAGATACAGATACTAAATTCAAGTCACCCTTGTCTTTTGATAAGGTATTTAGATTAATCATCTTAAATTCTTCAGTGTAAAATATTTTTTCTAGCCTCTGAATAATTACATTTCCTATATCTTTCCCCCCACCGTTCCCCATTTCTTCTCATTTTTTCCTTTTTTAAATATACAGATATGAGACCTGTATGCAGAGTCAGCCTTAATATCACTGAGGTTAAAATGCTCCTGAGTTTTGTGCTTTCCAGTCTTCTGCTTCTGTCATCTGAAGATCAAATTAACACTACAACTTTCTGTTAAGAGTTCAGGTTTGTTGTCAGTTTTCTATGACCAGTTGAGATTTTACATTGCTTCTCAAGCAACTCTCTGTTCTGCACATACAGCTGTAATGTCCACTTGCCACTACACATTAGAATGTAACTAAATAAAATTTTGATTACATCGTGTATTGAGCAGCATAAAATCTTCCCTGTAATTGTTACTCTTTGCTGATTTTATTACCCCGCACTTATCTGTTCTTGATCTCTATTACTCCTAGATTGCTGATATAGTATATCACTTGTCCTTATACTTCTGAAAGCAAATTCAGATGTCACAGTGGTTCCCTGTTTGCACTTCTTGACATCTGTTCCTGGAGCAGTGGTTAATTCATACGCATGTTAGGTTTTCTTTGGATTTTTGAAACACAGGACATTTCCTGAGTCAGTTTGAAGCAGTCTGTTTTGCTCCTGTGATTTGTTTGCTTGAACATCTGCACTGTGTACATAATGGACAGCTGCCAGGATGCTTTCATAGCTTAGATGACACTCAGAAACAGTTCAGTGTCTAGACTGGTCTAACTCCAACATGCAGCCTCGTACTTACAGCCCATCCTGTACTATTCCAGTCTGCCTTCATGTCTCCCAGGACTTCATACCATGTCTTTACACTCAGCGTCATCTGGTCAAAACACAGACATGGAGGATTGTCTCATCACCCATCTCATTGTCTTGATCACACAGTAAAGATGTTTTATTTTTTAAGGAACTTGAAATCTGTGGTGTGCATGATGTTCAAATGAGTCAGGAGGGAAAACAAGCCCAGTTGGCAGCACAGTCAGCTATGACCAGCCCAGAAAGACGAGCTGATTGTAATGGAGGAACACTTCTGGCCTCTGGGTATGTGGTAGAGCCACTCTGAGTTTTGGCTGCATCCCTTGATACTGCTTGAAAAATTAAAGAGCAGAACTAAAAACAGCCCACGTTAAGGCTTCTAGTGATGGCATAGTTGGTGCTTAATGTCTGTTAAAGAGGGGTAGGTCTAAGAACAGTAGTGACAGGGGTCAAAATGGGAATCATTGGTGTTAAGGGCTGTCAAGTTCAACATTTGGAGTCTCTGTAAGAAGTGTGTGTTTGTACTGTCTCCAGTTCCTCCAAGAGATGCTGCCTGTGAGTAGCATGGTAACAAGCAGCTCTACGCCAACTAATGAGAGAATGCGGACCCCTGAAAAAAGTCATAAAGGCAATTTCACCACCCTGCTATCCTGGCAGCCACTTAAATAATTATTTAAGAAAATCCTTGAAATCCTATGTGTCTTCTGCCAGCACCATTCCTTGAAAGATATTG
The DNA here is from genome assembly GCA_037305975.1 of Chrysolophus pictus. Taxonomy (NCBI): domain Eukaryota; kingdom Metazoa; phylum Chordata; class Aves; order Galliformes; family Phasianidae; genus Chrysolophus; species Chrysolophus pictus. The sequence continues at coordinate 33,084,941 of CM074577.1, read as the reverse complement.
TAGAGCTGTCCTCCTCTTCCCAATCTTCTAACACCACCTCTAAATTTTTTCAGAACTTGTTTATACTTATGCCAGTGTTATCTTTCACGTTTAATACTGCTGTTCCTGTGGATTTTACCCTCTTGATATTTATTTCTAGGTAGCAACCGTGTCCTTTCTCAATATTTGTTTCCCGTAGCTAAACAAGTTATTTTAGTCTTTTCTCATGAAACAGAGTTTTAGCTTCTCTCTTCACCTTGATAGACCTTTTGTGTAACTTCTGAATTTGTGAGATAAGGTTTGTAAGGAGAAGTAATATATTTTATTAGATCACTGATATAGTTAGAAAAAATAGAAAAGCTTTTGGGTATACAAGTTATTCTCACATATGCCCAAAGCTTACCAGATTTTTTTTTTTCCAACTGTTTCAATTGTCTAATAAAAGATATTGTCTCTGCCTACAAGCATTTCCTCTCATATGTTCTTGGACATTATTGACTATACCATACATCTTTTGAGTTAATCTTTTCTGAAATATTTTATAGAATTCCATCCTCCCAAATATTTCAAGTTTTGCCACTATGACAGATGAATAGCTGCCTCTGTGTTTCTTGGAAACATCCGGTACATTTTAGGGTTACCTTTGAACTTATAGGCCAGTTTACATTGGCGCCTCAACATCTGTACCTGAGACATTATTATGCACAGGTTTTGTCCTACAAGTAGCCAGCAGCCCACTTTCCTTCAGTTCGTGAGTGATGTTTTTCTTCCTATACTATATTCTCATTTTCCTTCACTTTGGTTTCTTATTGCTACTTCACCTATGCAAGCATCCTGCTTTTTGTGCTAGGTCATAAGAGATGCCACTAGCTTCTCCTTTCAACAAAAGTTTGCTTTTTTGGCACAGCCAGGCTTTTCTTAGCTTCCCAAAGTATAAAACCATAGAAATCTCTGTGCTCACACAAGAGCTTTGATATTCTCTAAGTAGTATGTATGAGACAGTGAAAAGAACCCTTCATTACCTTTCAAAAATGTATGTGAATTTGAATACTGAAATCCATTTGAAAATAAATATTGCACACTATTTGTTATGTTAAAAAATATTCTTAAATCTCAGTAATACAATAAAGGCCTAGTCTAAACCCTATTGAAGTAAGTGAGAAGAAGTTGAGTAACTTGAACAGCAAGAGTGAGATGTCATGCATGTGTTCCCAGAGAACACACCCTGCCCGAAGGCTTTCCTCAGAGGAGTGGACATGGTGAGAGCTGGGATGCATGAAGCTCATCCAGTGGTTCATGCCCATGCAGGACAGCTCATTTAAGGGGGTGGAGGGTCCCTCACTGACACAAAAGGTGCATTTTTGCTACAATTTTGAGGGCTGTTTTTTTTTCTTTCTGAAAGTCTTCCTCTTCCCTGCTCCAAATAATAGATAATCCGAACAACATTATATAATGAATAGGTGTCCCATATGTAGGAATGATATACTATGTAAGTGCATGCTCCTCTTGAACAGTCTATTTTAAGTGAATTTTTTAGGAAATTTTATGCGTGTTTGTACATGCAAAGATTTGGCTGGACTCACTAATCTTTCTTTTCTTTTCTTTTTTAATAAACCAGCATAAAGTAGAATTTATTTACATAATGCAATGATCCATGAAGGTTACCATAACATCAAGGGACCATATTAACCGCTTGAATGGAATTCATTAGAAATTAACTACCACTTAAATTAATTTTCCCACATTCACAAGGCTGTAATGGTAGAAAAAGGAACCGTCCATCAGCATGTACTGACAGGAGAGCTGTCACTGCTTTTATTTATAGGTGAATACATTAACCCATGAAGCAGCCTTTCTAGACCAAATCTTGAGCTTCTGTACAAATAAGCTCCTTCAGAAGACTTCTTTTAATAAGAAATCCAGCCTCAGTTTAACAGGAACACATTCTGCCTAGCGTTTTTGCTGCTGGCTATGTATTGTAGCCTTTTCATAAGAACGGTAGAAAAATCTGCTCCCAGAATGCCCAAACCTCACACTGGTTTATTTTCGAGAGTTCGTATTCTTTAATGAGATTGCAGTTATCTTGTGTTATTTATCTTGTGTTATTAGTGTTAGGGAAACCATATGAACAAAAGATTATGGTCCTCTAAATTTTTTAGCTCTTACATGTGAAAGTGTCCATATGATGGAATGAAAGCTAATGAAACTGCACCAAAGTCTGACCAAGTACTATGAACAAATCTGAACAAATTTACTGCAGTACATTGCTGTAATTGATCTGAGTCTAAGCTACAATAAGAAGGAACTTTGTGGCACCTACTAGGTGACCATAGTCAGTACAAAAGAATATGGCATTAGGGGGTGGTGTCATTACCAATACATAAAGCTCGTTCCTGAAATGTGTTTTTAGTTTCCTGAACAGCTTTTTCATGTGTAATTCTATTTTGTATATATACATATATATATATATTTTTTTTTTAAACAGAGGAACCTCAGTAAGGAAATGATAAGACTGTCGGTTTTTAAGAAACATCCTCTATCTTTATCTTTTAATATTAAAATAACTGAAGGTCAATTTTACGAGCTTTTTAATTAGATGCTCTCGTATCATACAACAGTGATGGCGTGTCACAGATGTGCCTGTATGCTAGCAATATTGCTCACTGAAGTGTTTCACTCTTGCTGCTGTCATGAAAGAGAAAATATGAAAGTTACAGAGAATCAAATGGTATTGTGAGCACTTTCTTTCAGTTCTCCTCCACAGTTTCCATACCAGTGTGAAGGAAGCTTCCCCAACCCCGTATCTTGTATGAGGACTTTGGAGGGCTTTTTCAGGTTACTGCTGGCTTTTCTGTGATTTTATTGCTGTACTCAGACACTTGGAAAGCATAAGAAATATATGAGCTTTTTCTAGGTTACTGACAAGTCCCTATATTCCAGGGAACTAAAGGCTGTCCTGTTACTCCAGCGATAAAATTGCATGTTGTTATCTTTTATGTTGTCCCCTCTCAACATATTCTTTTTAACAGCTTCTCAGAGGTACGGAGATGTTACATGCTCAGGGCTAAAAATATAAGCTCAGTAAATGAAGTGAAGATCTTTTATAGACTTCGTCCCACAGTATATATGTGTTGTTTTCCATTTCATTTATTTAAGTATTGCTATACTATGCTGTCCAACTACGCTGAGTTCAAATCTCAGTGCCAGTATTGCCTAAAATTATTATTTTTGCAGCTATGTCTCAACCTGACTCCACAAAGCCTTTTTCACTTTCATTTTTCTTATTTGTGTATAGTTATACCCTGATCAGTTAAATCAAACATTTGTAAGTACTTCTACCAACGGTTTTTGGAATGCTGTTGGTTTACAAACTGTGCACATGAATCTCTCATATTCTTCTGGCAGCCTCTGGAATGCTTGGAGCTGGGAGCAGACTAACCCCTTTCCTTCCAAAGCAGTAACTGTCACCAGTACAACCTCTGATTATGTTAATATTTAATGGATTTATTACATCTAAAATTTTTGCAATCACTATTTTTCTAGTTCTACATTTTCTACATCTTCTACATCTAGAATGTATTCTACATACAGAACAGGCCCTGCCTAATCCATGATGAGATGGTTTTGGATCTGCTCTGAAAGCTGGACACTCACAAGTCCATGAGGCCAGATGGACTGCACCCTAGAGAGCTGAGGGAGTTGGCAGATGTAGTTGCCAAGCCACTCTCCATCATTCTTCGACAGTCCTGGCTAACTAGGAATGTCCCAGTGGACTGGAGACTAGCAAATGTGAGGGTCATCTTCAAAAAGGGCTGGAAAGATGATCCCGGTAGCTACAGACCTATCATTCTCACCTTGGTGCCCAGGTAGGTTATGGAATGGATAATCTTGGAGCCATCATGGACCAATTAAAGGTCAACCAGGGGATCAGGCCCAGTCAGCATGGGTTTACGAATGGTAGATCCTGTCTGATAAACCTGATTTCATTCTATGACAAGGTGACCCACTTATTGGATGAAGGTAAGGCTGTCGATGTAGTCTGCCTGGACTTCAGTAAAGCCTTTGACACTATCCCTCACAGCATCCTCATGGAGATGCTGGCTGCCGTGGTTTTTGAAGAGACATACGCACCGCTCGGTGAAACACTGGTTTGATGGCTAGGCCCAAAGAGTTGTGGTCAATGGAGTTAAATTCAGCCAGTCATGGCAGCCAGTCATGAGTAGTGTCCCCCAGGGTACCAGGGTTTGGTACTGGGGCCACTCCTATTCAACATTTTTATTAATGATCTTGATGAGGGGATTGAGTGCACCCTCAGTAAGATGCAGATGACACCAAGTTGGGAAGGAATGTTGATCTGATAGAGGGTAGAAAGACACTACAGAGGGACCTGGGTAGACTGGATAGATGGGCCAAGGTAAACTGTATGAGTTTCAATAGGGCCAAGTGTTGTGTCCTGCTATTTGATCACAACAACCCCAGGCAACTCTATAGGCTTGGGGAGGATTGTCTGGAAAGCTGCCTGGTGGAAAGGGACCTTGGTGTACTGATGGACAGTTGGCTGAATATGAGCCAGCAGTGTGCCCAGGTGGCCAAGAAGGCCAATGGCATCCTGGCTTGTATGAGGAATGGTGTGGTGAGCAGTACTAGGGAAGTAATTCTGCCCCTGTATTCGGCACTGGTGAGGTCTCACCTCGAGCACTGTGTTCAGTTTTGGGCACTTCAGTACAGAAAGGACAGTGAGGTGCTGAAGCAGGTCCAAAGAAGGGCAACAAGGCTGGTGAAGGGCTTGGAGAATATGCCCTATGAAGAGAGGCTGAAGGAACTGGGGCTGTTTCTGGGGAAGAGGAGGCTGAGGGGAGACCTTCTTGATCTCTTCAAATACCTGAAAGGTGCTTACAGCGAGAGCGGGGTCGGTCTCTTCTCGCTGGTGACAGAACGAGGAGAAATGGCCTCAAGTTGCGCCAGGGAATGTTTAGGTTGGATATCAGGAAGAACTTCTCTACAGAAAGGGTTGTTAAGCACTGGAATAGGCTCATAAGGGAGGTGGTTGAGTCACCATCCCTGGATGTGTTTAAAAACCATTTGGATGTGGTGCTCAGGGACATGATTTAGTGGAGGGTTGTCAGAGTTAGGGTAGTATGGTTAGGTTGTGGTTGGACTCAATGATCTTTAAGGTCTTTTCCAACCTGAGCAATTCTATGATTCTATGATTTTATGTGACACTGCTTCTTAGTTTGTCTGATTTGTATGCACTAATGTAGATATACATTACATACAATGTGAATGACTCAGACAAACTAGAAAATTGTGCCATTCTACATAGTTCTCACCAGGGACTATGGTTAATTTGGTTAATTGATACAATATTGACTAAGTAATGACTCTCACTCCTGTCAACATCTTTACATTTATTAAATTCCCCTGCTTGATTCTGCTTTTCTACTTTATTTCTTTTTAAAATTTAAACATGTAAAAAGAAAAGTCTCCTTGCAATTAATGCATTTCATCATTGAGGAACACTGAAATTAACTTTTATCCAATTAAATTTTTACGAGTATTTGCTATTGTCGACAGTAGTAAAAACTTCTGTTCCAGCCACATCAATAATAAATTCGGGAGCACATGCCTGAAATACTTCTGCACAATGCAAAGGAGTTGCTGTTATCCCACTGTTTTCCTCACAGCCACCTCAGTGACTCCCTTGGCGCTGGTACGCCATTATTTTGTTGGCAGCATTTTGATTTCTGCATGGTTATGATTAACCTGTACAATGTGTTCCTCTTAATGCAAAGCTGTTTTCTTAGCCCTTCAATTCTACAAACTGGAAAAAGCATATAGCCGGAGGCCACACAGAATAATACCAGTGTCAAGCTTTAAAAAACATATTTGTTTTGTGTCCTCTAAGGACAAATGACAGACATGTAAAAATGTTTTCTCTGTTTCTCTTTCAGGGAATACTTACTTTAGAATTAACTTCTGTCACAGAAAACATAATTTGAAGCATCTATATATTACTTCTGAGCATTTCTGCTATAAAGAGGGAAAATAGTACATTGTGTATGACAAGTGTGATTACAAGGTTATAGAACCTCCTTATGTTTCTCTTGCTGTTATGGTTTCTCCTTAAGAAAAGCTTGTCACTGAAAACAGAAATGATTTTTTCTTTTAAAAGATGCAAGTATATCACACTATCAAGTAGTACAGTGTAATGAATGTAATTTTTAATTGATTTATAATACTTTCAATTCTCACATCTCAAAAGCCCTCAATATTCTACCTGCAATCCAGTTATGTATCACTTTTGAAATATTTCAGAGGAGGAAAGAGATTTTTATGATACGTCCCTAGATGCTCTGATCATCATACAGGATGTAACTGATTTCTTCATAAATGCATTCCACCTCGAGATACAATCATCATGGCATACTTTTATTCGTAAATATTACTCTTCCTCTGTCTTACCTATTTGTTAATTCTGTTTCCCTGTGATATCAAGCATACTTCATTTCATGCTTCATTGTTCAAGTTTTAGCTTCAGCTCCAGTATATTAAATGTTCCCACCCTTTTGCTCCATATTTTATTGTCGACAGTACAGAAGCGTTAAAAGCCTTTCTCAGGCAAAAAGAAAAATTAATGTTCTTAATGCAGAATTCTCTTACTTTGGAAACTTGATTGACCCCAAATTTTATGCCATAGTCAAAGAAAATAAAACTCATTCAAGGCAAAAAGCATCTGAGCAATACTTCTCTGAAGTGAAGACATTATAAGCTATGTAGGTCACTTCAAAAGTAATGCCTCCTATTCATGGGAACTACTGCAGATACAAAGAGTACAATAACGCTGTATAAGAGAGCAAATCTCAGCTACAAAACAATGCTTTTCAACATAGCCACCACCAACAGCTATGCATTTTTGCCTGTGATGAACAAAAGCCTGCATGCCACACTTCTAAGAATCTGCACCAGCAGAGATGAACCACTGTCACTGTCATCATTGCTGAAACACAGTACCCATCACTTCACTAGGCTCACATCCACTATTTGGTCTCCATCAATGTTCAGCAAACATTTATAAATGTCAGTGGGTGCCATTTTTTCCACGTAGTGGAATTCAGTGACACACCTTTACTTCATCCATACTTCCATGTCAGACACCATTGTGTCAGACTGCTTCTCTGCTGCCATCTGTCACGTGGCAACGTGTAGTGGATTATTGTCAGGAAGGTTCAAACTCTACTACCATATCACCAACATCTGCCTCTGAAATTATAGACCAACAAATTAAAACAGGAGCCATTGCTTTCAGAGCAGCCCTTGTATCTTTTCTCCCTATTTTACATAACTATTGAAATACCAAGTCTTGGGTTCAACCAAGTTTTACAGGGAAAAACATGGAAAAAAAGCTGTTAAACAAGGAAAGAAACACCAAGAATCCCATCATGCAACAGCTTAGAAATGAGGAAAAGTTGACAATAAATAGATGATGAATAACAAAAGTGAATCCAAAGATAGCAGCAGATTTAAAATAATTTTAATATACTGGAATAAAAATACAAAATAACCAATTGCATGGATCTTAGTAATCAGTAGATATGCTTTAAGCTAGAATGTGGAAAATGTAGATGTTATTTTTATTGTGCCTTATTGTGATTCCTTCAGAATTAGAAGATGTTATCTCACTGGTGGTACTGGTATAGAGAAGAAGGCCAGCTTCTCTGCTGCGTGTCACACGGAGTAGCCATAGGTGCCTTGTTTATTGTTCAACCATTCCTTTTGAATGTGCATAAAAATCAGATTTGTCAGTGGACAAAGCTGATTTTTGGGCAGGTTCAAAATAAATTTCTATGGATATTAATACTGTTAAAAATTCTTAGATCAGATCTCCTTCATGTGACGTACTAATGGTTTTCCAATATTTTGAGCCAGCAAGTAAGGAATTGAAATAAATGGTTATATATAATTATGGCATCTCTTGCAAGACTAGAATATACAACTGGATGTTTTGATTCACTTTTACAGGGAATATTTGATCCACTTTGATGTTGAAATAAGAATTACTTCCCACAAACAGAAAGACTGTAAAATGGATTAAATGGTGTGCTTGACTGTGCTCAGGCCATCACAATTTTGGCATAGAGTTTGAAGCAATGTCAAAGATAAGTGTCGTCTGTTTGTTGCTGTAGAAATGCCTCTTCCTTTGGAGACTCAGCACTCTCCATTGATGAATCATAGAATTTTTAGGGAGCAGAGTTCACAACTCTGTGAACAGCAAAGCCTGACCCAGCTGTGCCATGCTTACTCTGTCCAGAGTTACTTATGCTGAACCATGGCATGTACCTGTGCAGACCCAGTTTTATGTTGTTGGGATATCATTGAATAAACGCTGCTGGAGGTTAGGGCAGGGAAGATGATGCAGTCTTTTATTTTAATAACATTTCAGTACTTCAGTACACAACTCTTATCTTGAACTCATGTATCCATCAAATACACCAGAAAAGAAAATTGTGGAAGTGCTTGGGTGGTCTTTCCATTTTGCTTTTATCTGACTGCATTTTGGTAATTAGTAATTTCAGAGAATAAACAAGATGACAAGTGCTTAGCATCAGAAGGTATAAAGAAGGAATTCATCAGAGCTGGCAGCCTCCCACTGCCGTATCCCATTCACATTATCTCAGTCACACCATAATTGGAAGTTTAGGCAGTAGCTCTTTTATTTTTTACACAGCATAAAGTTATACAAATAACAAGCATTAAATAAGAAACATTGCACTACATTGAGATTAACAAAAGTAATAATGCTGACCTTGCTAGCACTCAAGTCTTTTCAACCGCGAATAATCTTCCACCCTGACAAGGAGGAGCGAGTCACCTAATCCTCTAGCATGTTCATGATAGAAGAATTACCACTCCTTCCCAATTAATCATTCTCTGAGACAGTTTTCTTACACTTGAAAAGAGTACTCCTTAGCCTTTTGCCAGCCTATGTTGCCCTTGTACAGAGAAGAGCCAGCTAGAGGTCTCCTGAATTTGTTCCAGTGATAACCCTTGTGTTTCAGTCTAGCATGTTGTATTTGCCCAGGTCCAAAAGTCCCTTAAATGGCTTGCCGCAGCATATCTAAAAAGAAAGCATATCTAAATCTTTGTGAGGTTTTACACTGTTCAAAACTAACGTCTCTTTGTAGTTTTTCTTGGTGTGTACTGGGGAGAGCTTGCTGTTTTACTATGGTATGAAGATTAATGACCCCTAAGAGGAGTCCTGTGGATTTCATTTGTATTCTCGATGCTGTGTTTTCACACTTTCAGAGAGCAAAGCTGAACTTCTGAACCACTCCTTCAACCTTGTTAATTTGACAGTGATTTACCTCTCTCTTAATTCACCCTGGAATATCATCAGCTGTGGCTATTTGTTCGTTACTCTGCTTATAAGGGGAAATCCTTGGTTTGTTGCCACAGCACAAGGTCTCAGCACACCCAAATGTGTGAATGACTGACTGTGAATTCGGCAAATTTTTTGAGCTCATGTTAATACCTGAGTATACCTATAATAGATGTCAGGTGCTTCATGTATTCTGTTTCCATTTCTCATTGAGGACCTAGGTCTCTAAATTCTTTCTCTTTCTCCCTGAAAGGATTCTATTTCCTGGAGAAGAAACTATGTTCAAGAGATGAAGCTGTCATCAGTGTGTATATTTATACTCATGTGAGTTTTGAATAGTAGAAAAGATGGAGTTCAGAATTATGCCCAATGAAAACCTTGTAAAGGCCATGCAATTACACCCGTAGCTAAGAATTTTTGGTGTACTTCAAGAGTGTACATAGACATCATACCTCATTTCTGCCAAGTTGTACTCATCCTTGCCTGAAGATACTGACAGTGCTCCTGGAAACATTGATTTCCAAACCAACAAGCTGCAGTAACATCTGCAACTACAGCAAGCACTGAACTTTGCAGGATGGCATTTCATATTGGAGAACAAGTTAAAGTAGGGTCTGACTCCTCATTGGGTGTTACCAACTTTACAGAAGGGATGTTTGAGGAAATTTCTATTGTTAGGCTTCTTGATACACTTTTTGAGATCATGAAACACCAAAATGCAGCTGTCAGCTGGAGGATGGTCTCAGTGCCAATAACAGTAGCAGTAACAATGCATGTTGGAAAATAGATCAATTTGATTACACATTGTCATTTACAACCACTTGAGATCAGTATACCATGATTAATTCTTTCAGCAAGACTGGAAAGGAAAGGCAGCGTGTCTCAACAGAGCAGCAGAAACAGCTGAAGGCAACTGATATCTTCTGCAAACCCAATGGAGAAGAACCAAAGTTCCAACAAACTCCAGGCTAGGCACAATTGCTCTTCTACTAATTGTGGTGCCATCAAAGGAAATGTCCAGGGTCAGTACTGGCTCCTGGATCTCCCCTTCTTGGGGAAAACTGAGGAATCTTGCACATAAGAAGCTTACTTACATTATTTTTAAATGATTATATTTTAAAAGCACTATGTCTTTAGTAAACACTGCTCTCTTTAAAATAACAAAATCAACGGAAACGGAAACATTAGTTAGCTGCTTCGCATGATATATGCCTTTCAAAAATATAAGCTTAGCACTTATGCTTGACGCTTTAGTAAACTTGGCAAGAAATTGAGAACAGAAAATCTGAAAGTGTGATTTTCTTTTAAACATTGTGCTCTTTTTTATTAATCTTAATTAGGCATTACACAAAATCAATGGCAACTTGAATTAAGCAATAGGATGTCAGAAAAAATCTCTGGAAGAGCCCTCTGCATTAGGGGGATTCTGAAGGTATATCCCAGTAGGCAAACAATGGCATGGGAGGCAGGGGGTGTTTTGTTTGTTTGTTTTTAATTTATGAGATTACCTATCATAGATTCAGAGGGACTGTGTAACAGTATAAGCACAGATCATGAGGAAATCTGGATCCAGTTTAGAAATCTGGATCCAAACCAGAAATACCCCAAACTTGATAAAGCTTCTCTGTGTACTTTCAGTGAGCAGTGAAAGTCATAGAAGACACATCCAGTAGCAGAAAATAAAATAAGATTTCCAATATACTGCATCATTATTGCTTATTTAATGCATTGTACCAGCACAGGCTAGGAATAGATTTACAGTGCTAAAAATAGTAATAATGCCACAGTAAAGGCAAAATTATTCAGCAAATACTTCTTGTCTAGTCTAATAGGTAGAGAGCTGCAGCCAGCTTAAGGTTAGCACAGGAATCCTTACACACCCTATTTTCCTTGTCATTGCTCTCTCTAGCCCTACAAATCTGTTTTCATTCTCCTTTCCTCTTCAAGTAGTTTGCCATCTCACTTAAATAGGAAGAGCAAACTTGTGCAAGATGTTGATTTAAAACCTTCTGGGCCAAGGAAGGAGTAGATCCAAACTCTCATGCTGTGGGTGAATGCTTTTCTTATCAGATAAAAAAAGAGGTCTGTACCTGGCTTGGATTTTTACTTAAATGTGACCTCCTTTTGACAGAACATGTTTTAAGTGAATGTAGCTATATTTTTGGCTACCAATCCCAGACTGCAGGGAGGCTCTGAGCCCACACCTGGTTCACCTCCCAAGGGCAGGCAGGCAGCTAGTTTCAGCATTCTTCCCAAGCAAGGGAACAAACAAGCAGAACTGACACAGGGAAGTACTCTATGGCTGGAGCAAAAGCCACAGGAGAAAAGATCTTCACCTCTCAAAATGTACAAGGGCAAAGGCAGAGATGTCTAAGAAGTTTAATTATGTCAAGAATGAAGAAGGCCAAGTGTAGGGGATGGCAGCTAGCTTGCATTCTGCACAACTCTGCTTCAAACCTTCTGTCCTCTTTACGTGGGGGCCCAAAATGGCCAAGGTCAGATTGCGAGACTTGCCATCAGTTGCACAGACCAGTTTGTAACATCGGCTGTCAGCAACAGAGAAAGCAACACCCCTCCATAAAATGGGAATGATGATGGTCTTTCCCTTCAAAATGTTTTGAAACATATGGATGAAAGTCTTAAACATGAACTAAGCTCCCATTTTGAAACAAGCCTGCAATATTGTTTGCCTTCAAAGAAACAAAGGTTACATGTTCCAAAAGTTTGCACAGTAAGTACTTACAAGCTGCGCATTGTTTTTCATTACCAATGATTTGTTTTCTTGCAGAACAACTTCTTCTAAAATATTAAACATAGTCAAAGTGACTAATGCATTTTTTTAATCTGAGAATTGCTCAATTAAAAATTTAGAAGGCACGCAATTTTGATTTCTGCCGACAATAGTCAAAACTTGTGTATAAAGATTAATTACTTATAAAGTAAAACACATCTTTTAAAAAGTGACATTAAATTTGCATCTGCACTGTATATTGGATTTTAGTTGACGGTCTACGCAAAGGACTTCTGGCGGACTTTGGGTGGAGTTTTAAACTGCTCTGGCAAATGCATGATATGGACTGACTGTTGCTTGGAACAGGTGAACTGAGAAACAAAATATTTTGTGCTTTTTGATCTCTGTGTTGTACCCATGGATATCTTACTCAACAATGTGGGAAGATACACCAAATTTTGAGTTTGCTTATGTTATTGGGAGTTGTTATCTTACAGGAAAAAGGTATTCGTATTTCATATACATTTAAGCAACTGTTGTAGCATTTCATGCTGATTATACATGGTTGAGATGTCTAAGTCAGAAAAATGTACATCTCTTTTACTATACCAAGAGTGCCCTCTAGAGTCTTATTGGGCCAAATTAGTCTCTGGTGCAACTCCTCTCTTCCTATCAGCTCTGAAATGTGCACGTCTCTATGGGTCACATTATGCAGCGACCCAATCTGAACGCTACAGTGCTTGCTTGAAGAAGTGAATAATATAGTTCCAAGACAAAGATGGATTTTTTTCACTTACTACGAGCTCTGATAACTCATTACAAAAAATTGCTTGTAGCTTCTTTACTTCAGATATTTAGCATTCCAATCGAGTCATAAAATATTAGGAAAATGATGAAAAAGAGAACAGTTTTAATCTCTTCCTAAAACCATGTGAGAGATGTATATGTCTATGAAAGATGACAGAGGGAGCGCACGCAGGATAAATGAACTAGGCTTGTGCTTGTTCTATTTTTACAAGTGTTAAAAAGCAGCACTTCTCCCCTCTGAGGGTTGGATTAAGCTTCCACTGAAGCCAATGGCAAACCTTAAGTAATCAAGGAAACAGAATTATTGCACTGATTGCCAGAAGGGTTTGTATTCAGTTGTTAAATTAATAATGGGGATCTGGTTCAATAAGCAGTTGTGTTTCCCATTAACTTGTAGCTGCAGTGCTGCTTCTTATTACTTACCAATATATTATGCAAAAAAGGCAGGGGGAAAAGGACAACTGTGAAGTAAACAGGCTAAAACAAAATGGTTTTAAAATCTATGATGCAAGGAAACAAACTCAGCACACACTTTAAACTGTGTACCATTTTTGTTGTTCAAAAAGAGAGACTTGTTTTCAGATCAGAAGAATGTAATTCTTAACTACAATTCTTTAACTCAAAGCATATAATAGAAATATTAAGTATTCCTTTTCTTCCTTCGAAGAACTGAATCTTCCCTTTTTGCCTGGACTCCCCGTTGCAATGGCTGATTCAAACCAGATTACACTTTGCCTTTATAAAACATTCTGAGGCAAATTGAGGATAAATAGCCTCAACAAGCCAACTGAAATAGTCTTCACTAGATGAAGTCAGGAGGGTTTGGCCCTATATTAATGTTTACAGCAGATGCATATGAGGCTGAGACATGGTTTGTTGAATTATTAATTAGAATATACGCGTGTTCAATAAAATGTTCTTTTATTCTGATCTTTCTAAAGGAAGACGAAAATAATCAATTTGAATGATGGCACAGAAATTGTAACTGATTCTTTTTCCGTTATAATATTGTTGAGAATAACCCCCACCCTTAATTCATGTTCTGTTTTACATAGTTCTAGTAATGGAAGTGCATCATCACCTCTCACACCAGGGAGTTCTGAGGCCATCCCCTTGTGAAGAGAAGCTGGCAGTTATTCTTGGTCATCATGACTGCCACCTGCAAAGCTACAGGCAGTCACGAGGGTCAGTTAGAGCTGATTTCATGCACTGAGGCAGGGCACAAAGGGAATAAAATATACACACAATACGGAAAGGTTGTGTGTTTATTTTGTTTTGGTAGGTTGCACACAACATGGGCAATATTTCATTTGTATAGCAAAAACTGACAAATTGTAAACCTGTTGAGATACATAGTAGACCTAAAACTGCAAAAGCAGCCACCAAATAAACTACTTTTTTCACCTACAGGAAATGTTTGAAGCTCAATCTGAAGACCACTGCAGTCAGTGGAAGTCTCTCAATTGATGTGAGTTGACATCTTACCTGTTTCCTCCTTATTCTGTTAATAATTTCTCCTTATTCCACATCTCCACCATCTGATCATCACAGAACACAGAATGAAAGATCTGAAAGCATAATACATCTTCCTGTTATTCCAGGAAATCAGTTTTCATATCACTTCCTTCTGTACTTCCCATTACAGTAACAGGAAAATACTCCAAATTTCTCATTGTCTCTTTTAAATTAGAATAAGCCTTCTATTACACTTGATAGTTTGGACCTTCGTTCTCTGGCTATGCCTTGGAAATACCTGCAATCATTGCCAAAATAAAGATGTACTTTCATCTTTTAGGGAGTATTGCATTTTTAATCTTCTCATTTTGTTGCCTTCAAGCTGATCATTCTTTGAGGCTTCTCAAATGAGACATTTTAAGCAAAAATCTCACCACTGATTTTGTTGAAAGTCACTTCAAATATTCTTTCCCCTCCTCACCCCATAACAACCATAGTTTCACAAATAAGTGGTAGTTCACTGGGTTTGGGTGCTAAACAAAATGGCTGCTATATTTGGAATGTTCAGGAAGATAGGAAACATTTTGTGCAATCACCCGCATGAAAGATTTGAGCTAGTTCTGTATTTCATTGGAGAACTTCCGAACCATTAGCCTGTGTTACATGAGGAACAACTTTCCTATTTCTCCAGTCAAAACAGCCTCACTTGGTTGGAAAGCAGTGTGATAACAGATTGTGACAGTGTCTCCACTGCTTGATATCAAGGCAGCTTAGTTGGGCTGTGCTGTGGTCATAGTGGTCATGGTGTTGTTACCTGATTTTGAAAATGTTTGGTTATTATAGAAATGAGGTTCTGTAAGGAGGAAAATAGCTAAGAATTTGTCCTTTCTTCTTTACACAACAGTTCATAGTGAATAAGACAGTATTTAAGTGTAAGATTTATCATTTGTCCCCATGGTCAGAAAAAGGAGTTGTATGATCATGACCAGTTGCCAAAATAAATGGATGAAATACTGCAGATGAGGGGCCCTAGGCATTTCAGCTCCTCTGATCTGGAGATGCAGAACTCAGAGCACGTTTCTGCTCTGTGCTTTGTGTTGGAACTAATGAGTTCCCATCCTTAGAGACATTTAAGAGGCATGAATATGGCAGAAAGTGAGACGGCTTAGTGATAGGACTCAGTTAGCCAGGTTACTGGTTGGACTTGATGGTCCTGAAGGTCTTTTCCAACCTAGATGATTTTAGAATTCTATGAGTTTAGTGCGAACAGGTGAACAGCCAGGTCAGGGACCTGGTCCAATTGAAACCTTACGAAAAGAGTGATGAAACTTTGGGAAGATCAGCTTGCAGAAAAGGTACATTTTAACCAGAAACTTTAGCTAGAAGTTAAACTACACACATGATATCTGTGAAGAAACATCACCAGAAGAGTTTTCAAATGGGAAAATCACACATTCTCCCAGATTGCAACTGCTTTCCCATATTCTTTCCAATGCTAACATTTTTAGATTAACCATGGTTGCTTCAAGAAGGGGAGGAAAATAACTTGAATATATGAAGCAAGACCTTTTTCATTCTTCTATTTATTTTTTCCTTCCAGAGTACTTTCCTTTTAAGCAAGCATTTTTCTTTTTACATCTTAGCATTACCAAATTCATACTCTAACATCCATTACATGTACAAGAGTTATACTGTCTCTTCTGGAAAAAAAATATTCCACTCAGTGTTGTGTAATTGACTGTCAAATACTACCCCATCTCTGATTGGGGTATCTTATTGCCGGTCCTAGGTTCCCACAGTGTAAGAGAGGAAGTATCCTTTCCCAGTATGAGATGTCTACACATACAACTATCATAATCTTTAAGCAAACAGATGAGAGCACTAGAATTGTGTGTGTCTGTGTGTCCATGCCTGGGTGTATTCATACTGGCAGACATTCATGTATGTGAATTAAGTAAGAAAAGGGAATGCATATATACATATATTTTTTCCTAGACTCTTAATTTCTTGCTCTTGCTACAAAATGTTGATGTCAGGTGAGGAGTAATACATATAAAATTCCTTCTATATAGCAAAATAACAATGATACAGTGAGTCTAAAATAAAAATTGAATTTGGGATGAATTCTTCACACACAGGGCCCTAAAGGCATAACACCATCCTTAATGCTGTCCCAAATTGAAAACGAAAATACAAAGTGAAATTTTTCCCAGCACTGTCAATGAGTCTTGTTCGTTCCCACAACACACAAGATGTTGTATGTATGTAGTTACATAGAAGGCCTATCACTGTAGACAATGATGTGTACTGCATTGCTCTGACCTCCTCATAAATCTGCACCAGTGGAACAGGAATTAAACCAGATCTTGGAATGATTAAAACATATATATCTGAAATTCATCTTGTAAATACAGCTCAAAGTGACCACTTATAAACTCTTTGAGTTCTGAGATATTCTGTCACAATGTCGTGATCTCACTGGCTTTGACTCCACTTGCAGTAAAGAAGCTCTTTCTGAATTCATAAAATCTCCTCAGTAAATTTTGAATTTCCTTCAAGTTTTCCTTCAAGATTTTTCTGAATAATTCCCTGTACACAATGTCATCCATATAATAAATGCAATGTACACCTTGTGTTACTTGTTCTACTGTTCTTCATGTTCCAGGGGATGTTCTGCTTACCCTCCTAGACTATCCTTCACAGCTGCTAATGTCATTATAGAATCCCCACAGGTTCTCACAATACCTTCACTGCATGAAAGGTCATCACACTGAGTCCTACAAACAATTCTGAGTTTGCAGTTCCTTCTGGTGCTTTCCCACAGACTGCCATGGGTCTAGCTATTAAAAAAAATACAGGAACAGAAATATCAGCGAAAACTGGTCTCAAAGTTACTGCCTTCTACCAAATGTACATCTTCGCCTGACGTCACTCCTATGCTTCTCATTCCAGTTTTGTAGCCAATTTTTAACTAGTGCAGAGCAAATTTCTCCACTACAAATAACTCCATGCAGGAATTTTGTGCCTTTGGTAATAAATGCCCTTTTCAGCCTTACTCCAACCCTATGAAAAAAACTATTTTTTTTCCCTCAAAAATGTGCAGTGCCTTTATTCCTAGAAACACAGAGGAAGGTGCATTCTGTAGTCATAATTCTATTCCCAAAAATAGAAATGTTCTTAAGTATGATTCTTTGAGGCATAGGACCTTGACTCTTTGCCCTCAATAAAACAATCACACCTTAAACCCAATTTAATAAATGCATGGGGTTTCATGTTAAAAGTTAGTTCTTTTTAACTGCAGCCCTTTCAGTGACAGACTTCTCTGGAAGAACCTTTTTCTAATTTCAGGTCTGAATGCCCTTACAGTCTTTTTATGCTTATTTCTTTTTATGCTAACGTTGCCTTTTAATTTAAATAGATATTTCCCTTCACTATATTTACACCCTTAATATATTTATAGATTGCAATCACAACCTCCTCTGCACTGCAATCTACTTAGATAAACAAGTCAGCCTTCTGCAACGTCTTTTCCATAAGGATGGGTTCTCTGTATTTCTGTTCTCTTAGCCTCTCTTTGCACCTGATCCTGTTAATTTGGGAGTCCTTTCACTTGTTTTTTGTCCCCTTTTTTTTTTTTTTGACACAAATTCAGATCATAACTAGTTATAAGTGTGTTGATTCGTGATCACTAAACTGCATTTTTGTTCTTTTTCTGTTGCCTGTTCTGTCTAACTGTCCTTAACACTAATCAAAAGAAAGACGAAAGTGATATCATCCATTGTAGCAGTGAAACTTTGGTGGGAGAGATTGTTTACTTCCATACTAACATGAAATATCTGTATCATACTATGGTTTTTATTGTTCATTTAGCTATTTCTATATTTTTGTAAAAGCTGTCCAAACCTCTGTTTCTTCTAAAGTCTACATCACATTTCTGTTCCTGACAGACATCATCATTGTTATGCTGCAGTAGGATTTGCACTGTAACAGATCATAGAGTCATAGAATCATAAAGTATCGCTTGTTGAAAGGGACCCTCAAAGGTCATCAAGCCCAAATCTTGGCCCTACACAGGATCACCCAACAATTAGACAGTGTGTCTGAGAGCACTGTCCAAACACTTATTGAAGTCTGACCAGCTCAGTGCCATGACCACAGAACTGGGCAGACTGTTCCAATGACCAACCACCTTCTGATGAAGAATATTTTTCTAACAACCAACCTGACCCACTCATGTCACAGCTCCATGCATGTGAATACTGCCATTCAGTAAGACAATCTTAAAGTGTAAGCACCATTTTTTCAACTTTCTCAACTCTATCAGTCTCAGAAATGTTGAGACTACAGGGAACAATGTGATGATCCCTATGTTCATCTTTCACCTGCAACATAAGGTGCTGCAATTTGATCCACTTAACTCTCTCCCAAGACAGTTCCTGTATGACAGAAGAATATTTTTCAGGAATCCATAAATTTTGGATGTGAAGCTGGAGAATATTTCTTCCAATGGTAATTTGAATCTCCTATTTTTAACTTCAGTGTTTGATTCTATCATTCTTCAATGGATTTTTAAAAGTTGTTTTTTTCTCACTTTAGTAACACTCCATTCACATCCCTCCTCAGCCTTCTTTTCAACAGACTAACTGAATTGCTTAAGTTTCTTATTTTACAGTATTTTTTCCATCTCTTACATTTGTGACTCTTTCCTCCATTTTTTGGACTGCCTCACAGAACTAGGAACAGCATGAGTCCGGCCTGCTTTTACTGTAACTTGCTCTTCTCCCATTCATTTATACTGAAAACAGCCTTATTGGATATTTCTCTTGGGAAACACATAGGAAATCAGCAAATTGTTACTATCATCAGCTTGTGAACGCAAAGGGAGCACGCCTAGGTAAAATAAAAACAAACTAAAAAATAAAAAAGTTAAAAATCATACATTCTGGCCGGCATCACAGGAACTCGGGCCCTTCTCCACACTCAAAAAAAGCAAAACTTATATCACAAATTGTGTTGATTGTCTGTGTTGCCATGCTGATGCAATCTCCCTGAGATTTATTTTCACAGTTGTGTAAACACACACAGAGTTTCACACACATGCACACACACAAGTACTGCTATTGCCTCAGGGGATGAAGGAGCCTGGTGGAAATGGAGAGTTAAACTTAACATTTTTTTTTCTCTCTCCTGTATAATTTGAGAGGAAAGTTAGCAACTAGATTTAGAAACTAGACAATGTACCAGCCTGCTTCTTGGCTGCACTGTTGACTATCCCACTCCTGGAAGAGAAACATTAGTGTGGTCCCTGATAGGTGACTCACCTGAATGAAGGAAAAATACTATGACAGTAACAGCTAGTGAGCGTGAGTCAAAATGAATATTGCAGGATGAGATGTCTACTTTCTTGAATTTATAATTGCTCAGCAAGGAAAATATGAGATTATAGTTGTCAGATAGATAGTCTGCTTTTCCTGACTTAGTCTTACTTTTGGTAACCAGATTTTGTTTGAAATTGAAATTCAAGAATTGCAAAATTCAATAGAGTTGTAAGCTGTAATATTATTAAAATTAGTATAAACTAAGGTTAAAACATGCAAAATGCAAGTAAAGAGAACGTCAGAATAATCCTGAAACAGAAGACCATTTGTCTGATGAATCTGTCTAATTGAATACTGTGTTTGGATCCACCAGTTTCTACCAAAGATAAGCTCTCAAAACCCCAGTTTTACAAGAAGATAGCACTCTGGGCATCTCTCTTAGATTGAACAGGAAAAAGAAATTGATGTACGCAATAACATTTAAACCTTTCAGCAAGAAAAGTTGGACACATGGATATTTTATTACTCTTGACCGTGTTTTTATCTTAAAAAGAAAAATGATACTCTTTTTAGTGCTTAGAACATTGTGTTTCTGTGTTCAGGTGCTTCAGAAACCTGCTCCCATCCCACACTGAAAATGCTTCGTTGCAAACAAAATCTTAAAGATGCCCAACCACTTCTAGTGGAAATGTGGGCTGGTAGCAGAGGTCTCCAACAGAGCCAAGAGCTTCTTCTCCCATAAAAGTACCAACGCAGGGATTCAATGCAGAGCACAAGGGCAACCAGCTTTGTGATTTTTACCAGCCCCCTCTAAGAGTTTTGTTTGAGTCTCTAAAGGCACCTGTGCAACCTCAAGTGTATCAGGGTGAAAGAAGGGAAGGTCTATGAAGAGTCTGTTGACATTTGAGGAGAATGTCATTGCTTTAGTAGTTATATACAATACATTCTTCATTCTGCAGCTGTTGAAAAATCTCAGGAACAATAATGTTTTTGTCTGCTGCACTTTTCTATGTTTTCAAAGAAGCAACATGACTTACTTTATGTTTAACTGAAAAGTATAAGTGCGCTCTGTAACAAATAAATGTAAGCGGTGTAGGCTGGAGCCCAGGGACACGTATTACTTATACATATCTTGTTGGTAACAGAACATAAATACTTCACTAAAGTCTCCATTTGTAATTTGTGCTGAACGTTTCTGAACATATGAAATATGAATTACATTTTGTAATGGCCCTTTGTGTTGAGGTCTAGCGGGAAAATATTGTTCTCCATGAGACAAAGTAAATTGCAATGATTCCTGAAGGGACTTGACTTTTGTACAAGAAAATACATTTAATCTGACATAGTTACTCTAATGATCTCTCATGTTATCTTTTATTGAACACAAAATGAGGTACAGCCATCAAAGTTTAGCATGCTACTGAGTGCACTATCATTAGATTACCAATATGGAGCTGAAGGGAATTGACTTAGTTCTGCATACTTTTAGGGACTCACAAGGTTAGAAGAATGGTCTGTACCACCTGATATATAAGGGAAGAAGGCTTTAAAAATGCAGTTTTAGAGATGTTTACTTCAAAAGAAGTTAGAAACAGTATTCTTTCTTTACAAGTGTGAGGAATTAAAGGGTCTCATCAGAAGAGAGGGCTAAGTGGGGATCTTGCCATTGCCTTCAACAGCCTATTGGGATGGTATGGAGAAGGCCAAGCCAGTCTCTTCTCAGGGGTGGATAGCAAAAGGACAAGGGGCAACAGGCTTAAGTTGGAAGAAGAAAAATTCTAATTTAATATTAGAAAACAATTTCACAGTGAAGTGATTCAACATCAGAATGAGCTGCCCAGGGAGGCTGTGAAATTTCTCTGGGGAGATTCAAAACAATAAGGAAGAGCCAAACCCAACTCAATGAAACTTCAGACCTCGATCTTGTTTCAAAGTCAGCCTTGCTCTGAACAGGGTCCTGGACCAGATAACACCCAAGATGTCTGTTGTTATGTGATTCCATGTGATTCCATGCTCTTATTTTAGGTTTTATCATAATTATAGTGTATCTCTTATTTCCTGTGTAAAATTGAGCATGTTTATCTGTGACAGACACCCTGAAGAATACAAATGTAGTACAATTCCCAATGAAGAATACAAAATAGCTATTGTCTTTTATTATAAATATTACTCATAACAATTCTTTATGGCTAAAATATGCTTCCAGTTAGTTCTGTCATAATGAATCTGCTTCAGTGGAGGGTTTTATTAGCTTTTAAGAGAATAACTGACAGCATAATCAGACTTTTTATTATTCTGATATTCTTAATATACAAATGATTGTTCTACATGAACATCATAACTGTTTTGCTATGTCCATGATATCTCTTTCTTCATCTGATTACTGTTGCTTATCTCAGCAGAGGATGAGAAAGCACTCTGGAGAAATGAAGGGGGTGGAGGGCGGAAAGGAGAATTGTAATGTATGTAAATGAAGCCTGCTCCTGCTGTAGCTACACTTTAGAGTCTTTTGTTTATTTTGCTTAGTTTGGTTTGGTTTATCTTTCTCCTTAAAGAGTGATCAGATATTCTTCCTCTTTTAATATTCTCATTTGCAAAGCTTTTACAAACAGCTTTTTTTTTTTTTTTTTTAACCCAGAAATATCAGCTTCGACATCAAAGCAAGCTCAGAGGAATCAGCTATGCACTGTACATTGATTTTAGTTAAATTAGCACTGAGAAAAACTGTTCCTGATACTTGCAAAGGCCCTTTGCAAAACCTAACATCGTCTTTGACAGTGTACAACTTCTTTCCAGATTTTCGATGCTTTGAAAAATAATTTGTGAAACTATACAGCCTGTAGTGATGTTTGCAATAACATTAAAGATTAATCTCAGCTCAATGATGATACCGTAATACAGAGCCTGGCAAAGGCTTGTGGCTTTGGAGTACATTACCATGCCTTCACATGTCTGACTTTATTTCGTGTATGACAGTGGTAATGAATAATTTTAAGTTTATAAGGCTGGTTTTCATCATTATATCCTTTAAGCAACAATACTTTCAGCTTTAATTTTTGTGAATGTAGTTTTGAGGTGGAAATGGTTTGAGGTCTTTTCTATTTCATTATAGCGGATAAAGAAATCAATAAAGTATAAAAAAGTTTTCAAGAACAGTAAGCCTGTTACTCCTGCAGGGCTTCATCTTACGCAGCCCAGACCCTCTGAGATGTTAGGAATAGTGAACGCTTTGTCCGTGGTATCTTGACACAGTTTTTTTAGTAGCTGGTGTTCATTAGTTACTTTTCAAGATGTTAAGGAATGTCCAGGGCCAGGATGAACACTGAAGGAAACTGGGGAGAGGCAGGAAGCAGGAGTATTGGTTAAAGAAGCACAGCTTCTGCTTAATTCTCTTTGCTTTGTTTTAATAAATATAATACATCATTGAGGAGATTAAGGAAAAATTGAAACCTCTCTATTTACATTGCAGTCTGTTTCCATTACAAAGTTGTATATTTTTCTACACTGTAATATTCTTTCTGACTACAGATTTTAATTCAGTGTTGCTACATCTTAATCTGAAGGCAAAAGTGAGGTGTTTTGCATATTTTAAAAAGAACATAAAACATGCTGTACCAGTAATTCTAAACAACCTCATTTTTAAGCTAGACCCATCTTGGAGGAGTTTTAATCATAAAACTACATATTAATATTTTTCTGAACTTTGAATATAAATTACAGTTACAACTATATTTTTTATTTCCTCCAAATTTCACTCACCAATGGCATGCAGAAGGGGTTCTAGTTAAAGCACTTAACGTTAGTTACAGATAATGCCAAGCCCCATTTTCTGTTCAAACGTTACTTGCAATCAAGTAAGCAAATCAAGTGATTCCTGCCTCATAGGCCAGGCAACGTGGTATAACCTGTGTCTACCTGCAGACCGTTCCTCTCCATGTGCTGAGGAAGTCATATCTGCCTTGGTACATGCCCATGGTCCTTTTTGCTTGCTCACCAGCACACTTGAACATATAATTGCCAAGGCTCGTATGCTCTGTGCTTTGCACAAGGCTGTTGCACCAAACTCTGGAAGGTGACACGTGGTTCTCTCTCCTTAACACTCTTGTCTATACACTTCCCACAACTGCTGTGCCTGCATTTGCTGCTTGTGGTCAAGCCTGACATCTTACACTGTCTCCATCCCATCAGCAGCCATCTTTCTTCCCCAGAACAGAGTATAGCTCAATGAAAGCATGTGTCTATGGGGTAGAGCCATTGGCCAAGACATGTGGGACACAGAATACTCCTATCAGAGACTTGGAGGTGCTGCAGGCCTCTGATTTCTGTGTGCCCACCAGCACTGTCATCAGGGGCAAATCAGAAATGTAAGATGTCCAGCTTACATGTGAGGCCAGTTAGCACTGAAAGAGCATCAGAGAGGAATTTCAGCAAACTTAAGCTGAAACTTACATAAGTCAAAGAACATCTAACTTACATCTGGTCTTCTCCTCTTTCTTTCTGTCTGTACTGACCTCACACAGATAATGTCAGTCCCTTTTCCTTCCCTTGCACATTATCCAGACACACAGTTCCTCTTCATGGGAAAAAAAAAGCTACATGCAAGCTGCTCTTAATCAGGAGATTGATCCCATTCCCAGAGCAGGTTTGACAGCACTGACCTTGAATTTCCATCAGTCATCATCTGTTTTTTTTCTTCACCCCTACCCACCTCCCACTCTAAATCCTGTAGCTTCCCAACACAGGCTGTTTCTGCTTTTGTTTTTCTTGTCAATGGATCCATGACTCCTTGAGAGCACCACTACCTTAGGGGTGATGGAATGGATGCAGGCAGTGCTTACATTGAGCCCTGGAACTTTGAGGTTACATTCCATGGCATGTGACTGGCCATCTAGTGATGCTTCCCCTGAATATTTCCCTGACTTCTTAAAATCTGTAGCACAGACACATCACAGGCTACAGAAGATAGTAATTTTTTACCTTACATCCCCTGAGGAATTATTATTTCATGGCTTTATCTTAAAAACATTTGTCATTTACACCATCCTGAGGCAAGTTCCAAAGTTTTAATGAACCTCAGCACATGCCCAGCACTTGGTTGCAGTATTAGCTTGGAAACCAAACACTTTATCTTCCTGTCTCGTGACAATGACCCATTTAATTCCACAACAATCAAAAAAAAAAGTTCTTCTTTTTTGAGTTTAATGAAATAAAAGATTTAATACAGTGAGAACTTAATAGCTATTTTACGTTATTTAACATCCAGGAATAGTATTTAAAGTCATGTGGTATTTTTCTGCAACAGTAGCAGTCGAACAACACAAGCAGGACAAGGCTTTTAGGAATTAATATTTTTTAACAGAACAGTGCACACATACTTTTCTAGTAAAAGGTATTATAAAAGATAATACTTACAAAT
The DNA here is from genome assembly GCA_037305975.1 of Chrysolophus pictus. Taxonomy (NCBI): domain Eukaryota; kingdom Metazoa; phylum Chordata; class Aves; order Galliformes; family Phasianidae; genus Chrysolophus; species Chrysolophus pictus. The sequence continues at coordinate 33,059,859 of CM074577.1, read as the reverse complement.
CTTCTTGTTCCAACTGAACTGAGGATAACTTAAACCAAGGTCACTTTTAAGAATGCATTTGTAGCACTGGGTTTTTATTTTAAAATGGGACAGAATTTTCTGTCCATAAAGTGTAGCAGAGGGCAATATCTACAAAAATCCCTTTTTCCGTGAGTAAAACTAAGCTTAACTTTCCAACAATGCAAAAGAATATCCAGAAGGTTTCCTATCTCTTTCTATATGCCTTTCTGAGATGAAAATAACAAGGAACAGAAGGCTTGTGATTCATCACATGCACCGTGCAGCAAAAAATCATGAATCCTGACCATCTTGTCACCAGATTCTAATTATCCAGTAAAGCGTTCACCCGAATAACTCACATTTCCCAGCTTGGCCCAGTTCAGAATTCCCCCTTCTTGTCTACATAACACATCTACACACAGATTCACTTGCACGTCATATTGTGTAACTCAAATTAAGCAGCTGTCTAAGACATTTGGAGCTGTAAGTAGACAACTAGAGCAAACGATTAGCATCCTAATGTTGGGATATTTTGTTGGAAGTTCATATTCCAGCAAGGAAATATTAATGAAATTTATCAGTTTTCTTACAGTTAGACCCAAGCTGCCATCAAAAAGCCAAAATTTAGCAGTAGTAAAGCAGTTCTTCTATATAAAATGATGACAAAATCAGCAATGCCATTAGAAGTAATAAAAAATTAATACTAAAGAGCTATTTAATTAATAATGTAGATTCTATATTAATAACATTATCTACTAAGAAACACAGATGTAACGCAAAGGTATCAATGCGGTTTTTATCATAATCTTATTTCAGGATAAAGACATAATTTTAACTATCCAGCAGCAGCAAAAGATATCCCAATGGCTATTACAAATCCATTTCTTCCAGTTAACAGAATTTGTAAATGTTGACAAATAGCCAGAAGTGTAACATCTGGGGGCTTTGGTTGAATGACAGAAGAGTAATATTTACTGAAATTTTCAGTTTATGTCCTTGCTTTTAAGAGTATCTAGATTTTCAAGGCTCTGCATGGAAAGCAATAGCTGACACAACTTTCAGTAACTACTAGAATTGGAATGAAAATCTTGGGGTTAGGAAGAAAATCACTGATGTATGGATATTTTCAAAGGGAAAGTGGATTGATCTGAATAATAACAGCCTGTTGAGTCTGATGTTGATACTAAGAACAATAATATAGCCATTGATATGAAAATATTATGAAGAAATGGTTCTCTGATGTAGACTATGTAACTTTAGTCAGCAGTGCTTACTTGCTGTCAAAATAAGCTCAGCTTACTTGACTTTGGAAAGGTTTTCCCTCATAGAAGACCAACAGTGATCAAAAACTAATCTTGAAATAAAGTGTCATAGAAAGAGCTAGTTCCACCATGGTTTTGGAAAATAAATCTGACGTGACACTGCGTAATAGTTGCTGGTGGTTGGTCTACTGAAGAGTTGTGATGATATAAAAAAAAATCAAGCAACAAACTGAGCAGACTTTTTACATGCAAGTTAATTAAATCATTATTCTTAACATAAAATAAAGTGCTAGGAATTAATACCTCTGATCTAAAATATCAGTGCAGGGAACTTTGGTACCAACCATAGTTTGGTCCTTTGCTATTTGATAATATCTAATACTTCTAACAAGATTGTACATTTTTCCCCTCTGAATGCTTATAACTGGTCTTACAGTGCTTGTTCCTACAAATCATCGAATCATAGAATTGCTCAGGTTGGAAAAGACCTTAAAGGTCATCGAATCCAGCAACAACGTAACCATACTACCCTAATTCTAACAATCCTCCACTAAATCATGTCCCTGAGCACCACATCCAAATAGTTTTTAAACACATCCAGGGATGGTGACTCAACCACCTCCCTTATGAGCCTATTCCAGTGCTTAACCACCTTTTCTGTAAAGAAGTTTTTCCTGATATCCAACCTAAACTTACCCTGGAGCAACTTGAGGCCATTTCCTCTTGTCCTGTCACCTGTCACCAGTGAGAAGAGACCAGCCCTGCTCTCACTGTAAGCACCTTTCAGGTATTTGAAGAGAGCAATAAGGTCTCCCCTCAGCCTCCTTTTCCCCAGATTAAACAGCCCCACATGGAAGGATCTGAGTCATAAACACTTCCAAAGATGCTCATCATTCAAATAGACCAAAGGAATGCACTGTGGCCATATCCAAATATTAGTTGTTTCTGCTGCTCTGATGCTTGAGCATAAAATATGCTTTCAAAAATAACAAGCTGAGTGGTGTTCTGTTGGAACACTTCCCTATGTAGTTGTTTTATTTTGTGTTTTGTTTGTTTTTGTTTTATTATTATTATTATTATTTTAGCTAATAGAAATGTTAGACTGGCTTAAAAATATAATCAAATTACAGGAAATTGCTTTACTTAGTGATGGAAAACTGAATATTTTACAGAATGTTTGGATTAGAGAAATAGCAGAAAGAAGGACAACAGCTATAAGAATTTCACCCCAGTGCTGCCAACTGGTACAAGGCAGGAGTTTTTTGTGTACTCTGCCTAATAAATCATGATTTTGAATCCAAAAATTTCAATTTATCAGTCTTTCTTAGTACTAACAGAAACTTTAAAACAATATTACAAAGATTTCAGAAATAGAATTTGCCTCAAGAAAACAGTCTGATCTGTCCAGTAGGATATTTTCAGTGTCTACCTGTGCTGCAATTAAATTAGGCATATGGCTCACAGGGTTCGGTTCAACTACAGAAGTGCTCGACAGAGTAAGAATTTGCTTATCCCGAGTGATAAATATGTATTCTGACCCTCTGCTGTCTAGTAAAACACATAGAGGATGGATAACATTGCATGTAAATGCCTAATGACAAGTGCCAGGATTAATGTTACTAAGCCTTGCAGTGAGATAGACCTACTTGCTGCATATTCTGCTAATGGATCAAAAGAGGAATTGTACTTGCACAACGAGTTGTAGCAGAGGTTAATGCATCTTGTAGAGAAAGTGAAGATCCCAATCTCCTAACAACAGCGCATAGGAAAATCTCCCTCTTTGACTCTTCCTAGGACAATTACATCTAAAATCTAATTGTTGGGTTTTGTTTTAGTTCAAAATCTAACATGACTGTCTACAATGTGTGCAAGCAGTTCACTGTTCAACAGAAATATCATTTGTTTTATTAATGGTATCTCATAAAAATTGATAAAATATACATATGTATGAAAAGATACCACAAAGCCTCATTTACAAATTGCCTATTTAAATACTTTGTGCAAAAGAGGTAGGCTTATACATAGCTTGTTCCAAAAGTAATGCTTACCATTTATTATGAAGGAAACTACAAGAGATACAAAGATCACAATAACACTACCTGATAGAGCAAACTCTCAGCTACAAAACAAAATTTTATAATATAAAATTACCACCACTTACTTATGCATTTTACCAGTGATGAATAGGAGTCTACGTGATGCGCTTATAAAAACTTGCTCCAGCAGAGGTGACCCCGTGTTTCACAGCATCTACGACAGGGTCACCGCTGTCCACACACCGCTGTCCACACACCGCAGGATAATGTTGTCCACACACTTTCACTGTGTTAACATCCACTGTTTGGTCTCCATAACATGGGAACAGTGTCATGTTAGGTTGGTAATCAGACTATAAGTAGTCCTGAAGCCCTGGTGCCTCCTTACTTCAGATCTCATTTGTGTCACTCTTCTCTCCACAACTTCTAGTTTTATTGTATCCTTTTTTTGTGGTAGAGAGAGCCAGAACTGCTGACAGCATCCCAGGACACACCGGTGTTTTATATTATGACATGATAATGCTTTCTATTTTGTTTTCTGTTTCTGTCCCAATAGTTTCTACTGTTCTACTTACTATTTTGACAATAACTAAGTACTGAGCAAATGTTTCCAGAAATCTGTCCACAAAATTCATTTCTGACTAATATATATTTAAAATAAATAAATAAATAAACAACAAGCCCAGAAAATGGAACCAAAATATAACAAAACAAAACCAGAAGAACTAATCAAATCTGAATATCTACATATACATGTGTAAAATTTCTCTTTGTCCAAAGAAGAAAAGGAGAACCTTGTACAATGCAGTCCTTAAACTATGAATGACTTAGTATTACTTCTATAATAGCTTTTCTGGCCATTCACTAATACTGAATAAATTCATTATACCCATCTATCGACCTCTAAGTCTTGAGTATCCAAAGCTGTCGTTCTAGATGTTTCATATGTACTGTCCTCTGTTCTTTCTGCTCACACTATGAACTTACCAAAGTGAAACCATCCAATTAATCAAGAAAATCTGTTAGGTTTCCTTATGGATGTTGATTTTACCTTCATACTTATGAATTTCCATTAAAGAAATACTCACAAGCTTTTCTTGAGGACTCCAACATTTTCAATGTTTGCAAAAGACTTTCTTTGCAATTGAGTCATCAAGGGTGAGCAGATGCTTCTGAAATAATTTAATATAATTAAACTCAGATTAGACTTGTCATGAAATATTATTACCAGTATCTGGCTTTGCACAGCTTGATAATGTCAGTAAGGTAGATATCACTATAAAATATTATACATATATATATAATCTCATTACTGCACTGGGAGAACAGATAGCGGAGGCTCAACCTTGTAAATCTAGGTGACTTCAGAGTATTCCTTGTCCCCACACCTTCATTTTCTTGATGTTATGGGATGTGGGTTGAAGAGCAGTCTTGAACTTCAAATGAAGACGATAGCTTTCATCAAGGTTCCCAGAGTTAGTCTGACAAAATGCTATGCAAAATCACGTAGCATCTGCAGGATTCTCAGTCAGCAGAGAAATACCCCAAAATAGCTGCAGAAAACAGCTTATCATATGCCTTATCATATGCTTTTCTGGCAAGTGAGGAGAAGGAGAAGTAACTGCTCAACTCTGTAAACTGGATCTGTATAAGGACCCACATTGTTGCAAGGTTTCAACTATCTCTAATTATTTGTTTTTATGTATGTGATGGCGCTTATTGGTTCTAATTACATTGTGCTAAGCTTTGTACACATTCATAATAAATAACAGTCTTTTCCTCATGTCTGCTGACAAGAACCTTTGGTGCCCACCCCACTGATGATCATCCTTGTGAAGAATACAGCAAGACAACCTACCAAGGCCATCTAGCACCGCCAGACAGTGAGACTGGATGATGCAAGAAATATCCAAGCTAATCCCTACCGTTAAGCTTCCACCAAACAAAGAGATCTTAGAAACCTCAAAAAAAGGGAAGAAAAACATACCTAGGGGAAAGTTGGTCACAAGAATCTCTAGGGATTTTTCTGAAATAAAGAATGTGTTCATAAAACATACAATGTGCGTGGCCAACTTGGCTCTTTGGAAGAGGTTAAAACTCACGCATACTTAAACTAGACTATCAGAAAGAGTTGATGAGAAAACCATGCCATGATAATCACAGTCATTTTACAGCGGACTGGACACAGAACATAAGATCAAGTTGAAATTAAGGTTTGAAGACAGACTAGCCCTTGCGGATGCCAGACATTAATCCGTATCAAAACCAGTGGCCCTCTGTTAAACTGGTGAAGGCACATCCAGGCTTAATGACAATGTTGGAATGACTACTGCTGAACATGACAACAAGGCCCAGAATCTTTGTCCTTTATTGATGGTTTTCTCCATCTTGACCTCTGCAAATCAGAAGAGAACATGGTAACACTGGCAGCGCCTAGGTCAGGGAAACAAACAAAATTTGTGAACAAAGAAACGTGGAGGTTTCCATCATAGAAGGAGGGGTGTTATCTCAAAGAAAAGCAGCCATCAGCTACTCTAAAGACTGCATTTGGATTCTCAATGAAACAATCTGCATTTGTAGAAAAAATTAGGAAGCAGAAGTGAGGGAAAAATTGCATAATAGTTCCATTGACAATCTTCATATACTTTCATTCTGGGACATTAAACCAAGCAGCATGTTCTAGCCTGCAGTGTTATGAATAAAAAGATGATTTTTGAAGAATTGAGCAATGTCTTTATAAGATAGAAAAGACTGAAGGAAAATCACCTCATCTGCAGGAAATGCTAGAATTAGGGAAATTTGATCTGAATTTTTGGAGCTTTCAGAATTCTGAGAGGCCTTTCAGAGGTTAAAACAAATTGTGATGGCATACAATACACACTTTATTAAATTCACATCACTAGAGGGAGAAAATCTGCTTTTTGATACCTGCATTTGTCCTAAGAAATGCCTTCAAAAAGGGATTATAGAAAGATTTAAAGGAAACAAAGTAAAAACAGCCATCCTATATATGTAAAATCTCATGAGCCTGCCAAAAGGAAAAAAAAAAAGATGCATTTTTCCTTGCATTTGTTTAGTTGAAAGCAAATTCCCTAAGCGTAGCTTGAAAATGTGAAATGGTTAAGAACTCCATTATCATTCATGCTTCAACAACTTCATTATGTACACAGGCCCAGTCTTTTACAGGCTAAAAGAGCAATCCTGATCCATGCTGCATGCCATCTATAACGTAGCCTTGCTGAAATACTCATACCACTAACATCTGTCTTGTGCAATGCTAAAAGCAAAAAAAAAAAAAAAAAAAAAAAAAAAAAGAGAGAGAGGAAAAGATTCCTTAGATAAAATGCACATAAGGATGACAGAAAAAGGAAAATACAAAAACCTATGACAGACAAATTTTATTAATGGCTCAACCATATGCGTTCAGGGCATAATTAACTATTCACAGGTGAAATTAGCAGATAGGAGTGTCTGTCGTGAGCAAATTGAATAGACCATGATTATATCAATAGTTTTCAACCAGTGTCCCCTGGTTATCAAACTATCAAATAAATTTGTCCACTCTCTCTCTTTCTGGGAGGAGTGGGTTAGAAGGGAGGGAGAACTTTAATTATCCGGCCACGGTATATGGCAGGTCATTAATAAAACCTAGTTATCTAGCTGCAGGTTTTATAGTTTTACTGTTATCTATCTTTTATCTAAATAAACATTTGGAAAATGTCCTTAAAATTACTGGAGATACTTTGTCCCTTCTCCAATAGATATTTGAAAATGAAACTTTACTGGATTTTACTATACAATACATAGCATCACCTCAAAGACTCCCACCTTTTTCCTCCTTCCACTATAATGGAATTACAGAGTTTGGCGGTACATACATTGATGGATCTAACCAACCTGCAAATGCAGATAAGGGTAAAATCACTTGATGGGTTAGTTCTCCTTAATGTATATTTACTCAGCCTTTATGTTATGTATGCATTTTTTACTTTCATGCCACATATATCAATGACAAACGTAAGAATTGAAAAGCCAGTAATAATATAAAAGAACTGTTATTTTTTTCCTCTATGGTGCAATTGCCAGAGACAGTATCTTTTCATTTGAATAAAGAATAGTAGGAAATTAATATTTTGGGGTCCCTGGTCCTGATTCTGCTCCAAGTAAATCCAATTTCTAAACCAAAGAATGACTTTTATGATACGATTGGTTTCCAATAATAAAATTCTTACATATCATTTATGATATATTTCTCAACAATGATGCTGCTTATAAAAGTACATAAATGCTTATTGTCTATCTATTTATACAAGCTCATTATGTAATTAGTCAATGTAAAAATATTTCTTTGGAGGATAACCAATTTATAGACGCATCTTACCATCTGACAATTTTCAGTATTTTCTGTCTACAGTACATAACTTACTCTTTATGACTTTTAATATTACCCTTTTTCTTTTTATTATAGATCTTCAGAAATGTCAATATCGTGGCATTCTATTAATTAAAAAAAGCCTCCAATAATATGAGAGAGCTTTATATTCTAGTATAATATTTTGTGATATACAATATTCCATAAGTCTGTGAATACTTTTCTATGGTTTCTAGGTTAAAAAAAAAAAAAAAAAGGCGTGAAAAAAGGTTTGTGAAAGCAGCTTTATTCCTCAAGCCTCAAGCAGTTATATTTGACGTTTCATTGGTAGAATTACCAACTCTGATGGACGTGACTAGGAGCACACTGATAGAGGATCTGCTGTTGGATGGGAAATGAAAGATGAAACAGAGAAATGCCTTTAGAAGTAAATTGGGATTACAAAGAACTCATTGCATTTTCCCCACTGTTAGACAGAAGAAGAAAAATCTAGTGATACCTCCTTGTGTTCTTACTTACACTTGCAGCACTACAATTTCTTTTAAAGCAATACAATTACTCATGATTTGAAGAGAAAAGGCATGGATGAAACAGTAAAGACTCTCCCATCTTGTTGTAGAAGTGAGAGACTGTGTTTGCAGAGTCCAGAGGACCACAGGGGAGAGTAAAAGAGGGAGTGGACTTTGGAATGTTAATGTTCTTTTTGAAGCATTTATATTCTTTTTCCAGATTGCAAATGGTGCTTCATATTTAAAATATGAAGTTCAGATAAACGAAAGTAATAAATAAACTAGAACTCACTTAATTACACTAAACTCAAATGAACTGTCAACTTGTTGAAGACTTAGCCCTCTGGGAGGGTTTTCTTACATCTACAGTATAGAAACACAGAAAATTGTAAAAGTGCATGACAGTAACAACAGAAAAGGAAAAAATATCTATAAGGGAGGTAATAATAGAATACTATGTTTTAGATAGATTATAATCTATCTAATAATAGATTACTATGTAATCTTGTAATTCTGTGTTACTCATATTCATATTCCTTTATTTCTAGAAATTTATCAATCTGAAACACATTTTTAAATGATGAATATATTATGCGATCCATCCTCATATCTTTTTCACTAATTGTATTTCAGTATTATTTTTATATTTTCTATATTAACTGTGTATTTTAAGCAAAGATTTCCTTCCTTTGTAATTAAAGTTGCTCTGTTTTCCATACATTGGGCTTTGGTGGTGACATAATTAAAAAGTGGTGCTTTGAACAGACAGTATTGCACATAGTGAAAAATGGTAGCTATTTCCACACTTCACAGATCCGGCTGCTATGAGCATTAAAAATTACTTAAAACAAAAATTTATCGCATTGTGATTACAATGGATTGTGTTGTTATATATTAATTGAACTGTAAATTGCTGTTTTAAATTAAAACACAGCTTATTAGGAATGGCAAGAGAATAATAAGGGATGAAGTAATGTTTTACATAATTGCCAAAATAAAATAAAAAATCTGAAGAGTGAGAGGAGAAAGTGTGTTCCAAACAACTACCTCTAATGAAAAATTGCCCTGGAGATGTTGATGGACTATATGTTTTAGCTTCTTCTGTGAATAACAATCTTTAGTCTCAGAACTCAATGAAATTTCTGTAGCAAAACAATAATAGGAGTAATAGTAATAATGATAATCATGATAATAATAACAATAACAACAATAATAATTTAAAAAATACTTATTCTGGAGATGAACTATCTGCAGAAAAAAAAAAAAAAACCCAAAACCACAGTATTTTTACTAATATGGTATTTTTCCAGGAGGGTTCCACTATTACGGAGAACAGAACCACTGCCTGTTACATTTATGAAGGAAGTTATGATGATTATAGGAAAATGGGGAGAATCACAGAAATGGAAGAGTTGGAAGAGATCTCTGGAGATCATCTGGTCCAACCCCCTGCTAAAGCAGGTTCTCTACAGTAGATTACATAGGAAAACATCCAGATGGGTCTTGAATATCTCCAGAGGAGACTCCACAAGATCTCTGGGCAGCCAGCTTCCTGTGCTCTGTCACCCTCATAGTAAAGAAGTTTTTTGTCACGTTCATATGGAATTTCCTGTGTTCCAGTTTGTATCCATGCCGCTTGTACTGTTGCTTGGCACTGCTGAAAGATTCTAACCCTATCCACTTGACACCACTTTTTAGATATTTATAAACAATGATAAACTGTAAACCCCTCTCAGCCTTCTCTACTCCAGACTGAGCAGTCGCAGGTCTCCCAGCCTTTCCTCATATGAGAAATGCTCCAGGCCCCTTAGCATCTTTGTGGCCCTCTTCTCGACTCTCTCTAGAAGATCCCTGTCTTTCTTTAATTGAGGAGCCCAGAACTGGACACAGTACTCCAGATGTGGCAGATCAGGCAGAATAGAAGGGAAGCACCACGTCCCTCAACCTGTTTTAAGGGTTCTAGAAGATTCACTCAGAGCTCAGCCTTCCTCAGAGTGATTACTAAGAAATATCCTCACCAGATAGCTCTAAGTAGGTATTTGCAAAACTGGTCATTCATACATGTTGCAAGCATTAAACTTTCACAAGAGTGCCTATATTTGATGTCACATTTTATTGATCAGGCTTTGGTTCACCTGAAGCCTTTAAATTCCAGTTGCAGGTAAAGGAAGTGCTACTTGGTTTCTCTATAGTGTGGAAAAAATATATATATCAAAATTAAAAATGTATATACTTTTGAAAAGAACATTGTGTCATTTGATATGTGGTTGTCCTAATGTATATTCATCAACTTCTCCCCTCTTTTTCACAGTGTTTTTATAGCATATAATAGAATATCCCAAGTTGGAAGACACCCATAAGGATCACTGGGTCTAAGGCTCCCAAAAATCAGACCAGATGTCAGGCAGAATTTGAAGCTTGGTCCCTTACATTTCAGGTGCATAAAGATATTTAAAATCTAAAACTAAAGGAGAGAAGCTCCCTCCTTACAGCACAAGGCAGATGGAAACACAGATAACGAGTTGGTTGGCACCTACTGTGACAGAAGGTAGATAAATGGAAGGGGCAAAAGTGCACATTTATTTTCAATTGCTTTATAGCTTTCTGCTATATTTGAAGGGGGGTATCCGCTTGCATTGATATATTTCATAAAGTTGAGAAAATTATGGTAATGGCAGTAATGTGTGAGAAGCACAGGCAATAAAACAATACTTGGACTTGCCCTTGATGAGCAATCACTCTAGCTTCATGCAAGGCTTCACCCCCAGGATGCAGAACTCCTACACAGAAGAAGAATTGGTTACTCCAGGGAAGGTGATTTTTCTACTTTAACAAGATCTGAATGTAGATATTCAGTGCTGCAGTATTCCTGTTAGGAGCTGAGCATGATGAAGAGCAGAAAGTTTCGGCAGTGTGGCAGCAGGAATCACTACCCAGAACTGCAAGCCAGGCCTCCTAACACAAAGTGGTTAATGTTTTTTTGTCAGGATATATATCTAGCCCTGTAACCACAGGAAAGTACAGAATGATGGCCGTGCAGGAGATTTTTAGAACAGAGTTAATTTTATGGTTAGTACTTGTACTATCAGAGCATACTTTCATAATCTTAGAGAAATTAAATCTAGCTCTATTTACTCAAAACCAGAGTGTCACAGCATTATGTTGGTATTGGTAGAAGAAAAAAAGTGAAGTTAATCTAACAAAATATTTTCAGTACAGACTGAAATATGAATGCTTTATATAAGACCCAGGTGAAAGGCCCCTGCAGAAATTATTACATACATTTCCAGCCACTCACTGTAAAATAACAAATAAATAAAATTATTTCAATAGGAGTAGGTACAAAAATGGTCAAAAACTGCAAATTTATCTGCACAGCTGTATCTGTGCTGGTAGCACTCATTCACCTCTAAGCCACAGGGAGAAAAAGATTAAAAAAAAAATTACTTTAATGGAAGAGGAATAGGTAAAAATAGAAAATACAACATTGTTAACTATATATTGTTGAGATACACACAGGAAAGGTTTTTCTCACTCTAGAATGTGGAAAAGCCTGAGGCATCCTATTTTTACCATTAAAACTCAAGTACCCATTGCAAGTTTAGCAGTACCTCCAGTGACCCAAGACAGCCCCTGTGGATTTTAGCTAAGTTTCTCATGAAAATCAAGCTTTTGTGATCTGCCCATCCATCAGGCTGTCCCCCACACCACAGAGCACAGCACTCCCTGATAGCTTACATTCTGTAGGTCCATTAGATCCAAAACTGACTCTTGAGAAGGCAGCCAATATGGAGTGTGCCTCACAGCATTGCACCTATTCTCTGCTCCTCCAGCTTCCATTCTCAAGAATTGCACTATTTATAAGATTCACTGGAGTCAGGGGGAGACCTCTAATACGCACACAGAAAAAGAAGCTCTGGACCTAAACCTTTACTACTGAAGAACCACACTGCAATGGTGTGACAGTATATTTCAAATTCAGCTTTCCTCAAGAGAATAAAACCCAAAATATCTGCTAGATTATGTTTTAAATTTGAGTGGAGAATTGTATGAAAATGGGAAATGAAAAATAAATTAAAAACAAGAACAAGGTAAAATCATAAATATTTACCTTTTTAATATATATCTTATATTATCGGGGCTATTTTAGAAACTCAGTGCATAGTTACAACTATCAGAAAATGCTTCCACACCTAAATAGAGTGGAATAATAATGCTCGTACTAAAATGATACACTACGAAATCTGGAATTCACATTCAAACAATCAAATTAAAATGAAGCTTGAACTCAATGGTGACCAAAATACAACAACATAGTAATGCAGGCCAAAATAGATTGGAGAATACTGACAACAACTAGAATTAATTAATAATAAACTAACAACAGAAAATCTATATAAATTAAAATACTACAATTTGAGAACATTTTCAAAACTCATCCACAGCAGGGAACTTAGCAGAGAATCTGCATGCCCTGTCATTAGTTAACTTTTAATAAGAATGCTCAGAAAATGAGATCGTAACAGGAAAACCTCTTTGCTTCAGTGTTCACTGAAAACAAAATAAAGAAAGGAAGGAAGGTTACAGTGTGAAAATCTTTATTTCCAGGCAATATGCAAGAGAAGTTCTCTTAAACTTCACTATTTCAGTAGGAAGTATTTTCAGCAAATCAATAAGATAACAAATAAAACTTATCAGCAGAAGACTGTGCCCACTGCTGAGTACTAAAAAAATATAAAAATGAAATTGTTAAACCATAACTATGATACGATGAACTGTTTAAACTGAGCTCAATAACAAGGAAACAAGGTGACAAATTTGGTAACAAGTATTTTAAAAGAATGAACCAATAAACAAGAGGCTGACAGCTGTACAAGCAAAAATGCTAGGAATTACAATAAGTAACAATATTGGCAAGAACATGGATAAATGTAGTGCAATGAAAGACAGACCTTTGCAAAAACAATCTATTGACCCTTCATTTGGTGGAGTTCTTTTAAGGAGCAAAAAGTGTGTGCGTAGGGCTCTCCTGAGTGACAAGGTGTTAAGATTTCCAAAAAGCTTTTGTTAAAGTTCTCTACCAAACACTTGTAAAGAATGCAACTGATAGGATTTGGTGGACTGGATGAGAAGTCGCTCAAGACCCTCAGCCCTTCAGGCAGGTGCGAATTTTATAAGCCCGTGTAACTGTCTGGCTAAGGTGACACTGTGCCCCAAGAACCAAGTAGAGATCTACTTTCTCTGAATGATGGTCTCAACAGCCCTTTGGAAAGCATAAGAAGAGACTGGTGCCAGAAAGGTGAAAAAATAACCATCTTTCCACTACCTCCCATCTCCGGCTTTGGCAAAAGGAATTTAGCAGGATTGGTTCCCTCAATGCAGAAGTTGCTGGTACATTTTGTTTTCCCAAACCAGTGAGGAAAATCATCAAGATCAACAAGAACAAGAGTTGGCCACAGAGCCTGGATGCAGTCTGTGAGGTCCTCACAAATCTGCAGCCAAAACACTGCTGCCACTGCTGAGGATTAAACCAAGCTTGACCTGAGCAGCTCTAATGATGGCAAGTCATGGGCCATACTGTGTGCAGTTAAGTCATTTCTCTTACTTTCAGCTGGGATGGAATTATTTACCTCAGATTTGCTGGTATGATGCTGTATTTTGGTTCTAGGAGAAAGACAAAGTTCTCATGGAACTAGTATTATTTTGTGTAGCACCTTGCTTGCTGTTTATTTTCCCTGCTGCATTGTTTGTCCTCTCTGGGGCTTTTATTTTGCTATGTTGTGTAGCCTTGGCTTATATTACCATAAAATTGGCAGCCAAGAAACTGCTGTTCTGTGTGTATTTGGCAGAGCAGTCATCTTTGGGCTATGAAAAAAATATTGTTGATACTATTAGCAACTACGCTCTTTGCTTTGTCTCTCTGGGGATTCCAGCTATGGAGGAGATAGAACAGAACATGTTCTAGCAGTTCTTTAGCTTCCTTTTCATTTTTCCTTCTTTACTTATAGCTCAAGCATTAGTTACAATAGATCTTGAGAATTCCAAGTATCTGCGTGACATTCAAGCATAACCAATTGCACCAATCAGGCCCATTTATCATCTGATTCACCAACTGGAGGGCTAAGGAGTAATCAGCAATGCTCACTCACCCTTCAATAGTCCCATATGGCCACTGCAAAAGTCCAGTGGAAAGTGGAGACTAACAGTGACTCCCGTGGTCTGAATGAAGTCACAGCACTGCTAAGTGCTCCTGTGCTAGACATGCTAGAACTCCAGTGTTAACTGGAATCAAAGGCCATATGATATGCCACAATTGACATTGCCAGTGTGATTTTCTCAGTCCCTTTGGCAGCAGAGTGCAGGTGAGTTTGCTTTTACTTGGAGAGGCATCCAGTACACCTGAAATCAACTGCCCCAAGGGTAGAAACACAGATCTACCATTTGTCATGGGCTGATCCAGACTGCACTGGTTCAGAGGTAAGCTTCTGAACATCTGCAATACATTGACAACATAATTGTGTGGGGAAACACAGCAGAAGTTTTTGAGAAAGGGAAAAAAACAATTTAAATTTTTCTGTAATCCAGTTTTGCCATGAAGCAAAGGTCAAGGGACCTTCACAGGAGATCCAGTTCTTAAGAATAAAATGGCATGATGGGTTTCATCAGATCCCCATGGATATGATCAATAAAATAACTGCTAACAGGTAATAGCTCATGCAGTAGAACTTGGGCCTGTCCAGACCAGACAAGATGTAAAATCTTGCTCTACACTGCAGCAGGGGAGAATGGCCCCCACTTGGAGCCGCTAGCAGAAAGGCCACGGGAGACTCAATGTTGACTCTATAGGCTTTGCTCTTCTCCTCAGAGACTACCCTGGTGACAAGTATTTCACCAAAGCATCAGGGGTTGTAGAAGGAAGCTGTGGACAGGGAGATGTCTTTCTTCCTCATCCCTCTTCCTTTTCTTGTCCTTTTTTTGTGTGTCACTCACAGTTTTCTCTAGACAGATGGTGTTTAAGCTGATGAGCTTCACATTGAAGCTGTGATGAAGAACCAGGCTGCTGTTACCTTTGTTTTTCTCTTTATGTTTTCATAAGGGTACTTTCTAGCTGGTGAGGTGATTTCTATTTCAGTATAGAGAGGTACTCCCCTATTTACTTTCAACAACACTCAGTTTTCTGAATTGACGTGTATCTGAACAGATAAAAACATTAAATGACATCAATTCATTTCAAGAGAAGGCATCTTCTTGACTTTCACATGATGCAGATCAGTGTTTTTACAGCTTAATGTGTTAGCATTATAATTCTGCACGATAAATTATGTAATATTAGGTAAGAAATAAAGACTCTTAGGTCTTTATTATAAAGGTCTTTCTAATCCAAGTGTCACATTATTTATCAATGCATGCCCACCCTCTGCTCTGTATTCCTTCTTCATCAAGCTTTCATATTTCTCTTGTAAATCAGCAAAAGCCACATACAGGGAAAAGAAATAAAAAGACCTGATGATTTGATGGAGGAAAATATGTCTTTCTTGCACATTGTGTAACAGTAACTTAAATACTTCTGCCGTATCATCTCTACCTGACCCAACTCACTGATTAAATTATTATTCACAAATCAGTCCACAAACCTCTCTAGTGTGTTTCTGAATTCAAGTTTTCATTTCTATAATTCCCTATGACAGTGC
The DNA here is from genome assembly GCA_037305975.1 of Chrysolophus pictus. Taxonomy (NCBI): domain Eukaryota; kingdom Metazoa; phylum Chordata; class Aves; order Galliformes; family Phasianidae; genus Chrysolophus; species Chrysolophus pictus. The sequence goes on along the minus strand of CM074577.1, from coordinate 33,043,989 downwards.
ATTCTAAAATTTAAACACTTTGCTTAAAACTATTCCTGATAACTTCCCTAGGTTGTCACTGTGTTCTCTGGATGTGATAATCATAGAATCACATAATGGTTTGGGTTGGAAGGGCCCTTTAAGATCACCTAGTTCTAACCCCCTGCTATAGGCAGGGACACCTTCCTCTAGACCAGGTTGCTCAAAGTCCCATCCATCCTGGTCTTGAATGCTTTCAGGGAGGGGACATCCACAACCTGACTGGGCAACCTGTTCCAGTGCCTCACCACCCTGACAATAGAGAATTTCTTCCTCATAACTTGTCTAAATCTACCTTCTGCCATTTTAAAGCCATTTCCCTTCATCCTGTCCCTACATTCTCTTATAAAAAGTCCCTCCCCAGCTTTCCTGTAGGCCCCCTTCAGGTACTGGAAGGCTGCTATAAGGTCCCCTCGAAGCCTTCTCTTCTCCAGAGAGCCCCAGCTCTCTCAGCCTGTCCTTGTAGGAGAGGTGCTCCAGCCCTCTGATCTTCTTCATGGCCCTCCTCTGGACCCTCTTCAACAGCTCCATGTCGTTCTTGTGTTGTAGCCCCCAGAAGTGGACACAGTATTCCAGGTGGGCTCTCACAAGAGCAAAGTAGAGGGGCATAAGCCCCTAACTTTTCCCTGCTACACTGCGTTAAATCTTCTGCTATCCAAGTTGAGGATTCCCTTTTTATTTTTTGTCTCCCCTCACCTGAAAGACAATCCAACACACTGATTCCCCCTGTCATGTTTCCCTAAAGTGTTTCTGGGTCTCCTGGATCAGCCTCAGAGCATGTCTGCTGCCACTTTCCTGTGCTCTGGAACCCAGCTCCCCTTGGTGGAAAAGGCAGATGATATAATCATCTCACATAATGATGATGAAAAATTTTCTTTATCCGTAATACTAGGGAATTTTAATGGCAACCTTTAAAAATACATAAAGATTCAGCAAATCTGGAGAATGTGGCTTCCAAGAGTTTGGCACTGCAAAGCTAAGGAAACCCCAAGGTCAATTCCAGAAGGGGCAGGAAGGCAGCTCCCCAGCCTTGCAGTGTCCCAAGATCTAAACAACTGGTTCCAGACAGGAAATGAGATAGCTCAGGTAATGGACCTGTAGTCAGAAAATAAAGGAGTGATGGTTAAGGGCCTTTAATAAAGATTTTTATAAGCATGCTGCCCTTGTTAAATTTGCTTCAGTTACTGGTGTCTTTCTTGTATCTTCTGGTTAGATGGTATCTATACTTTTTAAACCTTAGTTGTTGCTTTGTGCTGTCTTTCCCACCAAATTAGATTTTCACACAATTACAAGCATCATTTCAAACAGCACTGCTTGATGAAGTTATGTTGTGTCCCATTCTACGTATGTTTCTGGTTCAGAGCTCAGGTAGCTCAAGAATGAGGAGTCAGAAGTAAGATCTGATGGCATAACCGCATTATCAACCCTGCCTGGGACACAGCCTTGATTTGAACTCCTCTCTAATATGAAAAATTGCCAGGGGATCCTGGTCCATGTAAAACTACGTTCAGTAGGTGGATGTGAGGAGCTGCCAGCCCTCAGAGACCCTGCAAAGTCCTCACCCCACAGTTTGAGACCTATGGATCTCCAGCTGAGTGTGCACAAGGCATCTCCCCACCTGTGAGCTTTAGCAGCTGCAGTATTCACATGAGGCCACTCACAAGCCAGTGGTAAAGCCCAGTGGCAGATACTAATAGCAGCAGCCTCTTTCCATTTCTCAAGTCCATTTTAAATTAATAAGAATGTTCTCCTTCTGTTTTTCATCCACAAAGAGACCCCCTTCGCATATTAATTTAATGTTAAATTGATGGATTAAATTATACCAAGCTCAAAATCAATTCTGCACATATTCATTAGAACGAACTAAATCCCTTAGTAAGGATAAAGCACAGAAAATGCATTTAGAGACACTGATAAGTCCAGGTCCATTATATGTCATTTTAAACAAAGAGCAAAAAAAAGCCCCTTTGGAGACGCTCTATCAGCTATTAAACAGAGACATCGCATGCACAGGGAGATTGATGATTAGCATTTCCATTCTCAGAACGGCTCTCCCTGGGCTGATGATAACAAGTAAATGCCTCTTCATGTCTTTGTCACAGTTCACAGAGAAGCAGATGCCTAGACTAAGCTTCCCTCCTTTGTCTTTCCTCATGCAATCAGTTAACAAGTGCAAAAGCACAACTCTTTCCAATATTTGCTGGAATTCTCTCATCTCCGGAAGGGGCGATTTTACCTCTTTTTCCTGTACTGGTCATTGCACTTCTGTAGGCCCTCTCTGCTCTAATCTCATTGCGTCACTCACTAGCATGGCAGGTCTTCCATTTGGTAGCATGGGACAGGCCATGGTTGCTGGCCAGGAGAACATTTTCAGTCTCCAGAAAGCCAAGGCCAAACCTTTTTTTGAGCTTCTTGAGCTTTTAGCATTCCAACACACAACTTTGAATCTGAGCCCAGATTTTATAGATAGCTCCTGTCCCTAAAACTGAATTTTCTGCATGTGAGAATTTCAGAAACATGTACACATTTGCATCTAAGATTAGTTACCTAAGTTTTACAAAGTATGAGATGTTGCTTTGTTCTGTTTTTTAAGATTTTGGCTTATTCTGCTATCAGTGACTGCCAGGAAAGAAATACCATACCTTCAATGAACATTACACATTCTTGAGGAAAACTGCTTCATTTGAAGTAAACCTTCAAGTAGGCAGGACAGCCCAACCTTTCTTCTGCTTGACAACTAGAAGTATTCTCAAATAGCCAATGAAAGAAAGAGGGGAAACAGAGCGCTTTGAGTCATGCATTTTCCAGATCTAGACCCCACAGACTGCCTTGCCTTGGTTTGAGCTCTAGGGAGTGGTTTAACCTCTTTTGTTTTAAGCACAGATTCACAACATTCGATTTCACAAAACAGTAGTACTTTACCTCTATCCTGTCTTATTATTTTAGTCCCCACAGCCTCTCCGCTATAAAAGGTTGTGGATCACTATTAAAATTTATTGTGTTTTTCCTATTCATGTTTATTTTTTAAATCTAAACTGCAATGGTTTCTAGCATGAAGGGGAAGAAAGAAGTTTGCAACTTTGTGCAAGTTAGCATAACCAAATGATGAAAACATTACCAATTTTTTTTTTCTTTCAGAATATAAGTACATTCAATGGATCTGATCTCATTTTACCAGTCCAGAAATTCATAATGATCAGTCACACAGGTCATTCTGCATGAAATAGACTTGATAGGAAATGAAAAGAGAGATTTTGCATGCCTTAGAACAAATATATAGTTATAAAGATCTTACTTCAATATATGAGAACTTAAATTTTGGGAAGGAAAGGCAAAACAACTTTTTGATTAAGTAGATGCTTTTAGAAAACTGTGTTGTGTGTCCACTGTTGGGCAGTATGTGAGATGAAATATCAAAATTCTCAACCCAGTTTTCTCTGTAATCCCTGCTGTAGGAAGTGAAATTGTGACAGATGGTTGCTGTACTCATTATTCCTTTATTCACAGTGAGTAATGATTTACCATTAAATCACACTAAAAAGAATGTATCTGTCCATGTAACAAGGCTTACTCAGTGTAACTATAGGACGTGGTCTTTATTTTGTCAGTCTTATATTTTGAATCCATAAATTTGGGCTCATAGTGTTCATTTACCTATATGACCAGAACTACAGGCAACTTGAATTTAATACGTTTACCTTCAGATACTGGAAAAAAAAAAAAAGAACAGTATTAGGGAACAAAGATCTCTACTGTACATTTGGCTTAGATATTATTTGTCTGAGATAGGATGGAAGTCTCTATGTTTGACCTTAGTGCAAGAAATAAGTGAACTTCTGCCTTACAATAAATATGCCTGTGAAATTCCAGTTCAAAATAATATTTACAAATAAGGTGAGAATACTTTGTTCCATACTTAATCCAAGACCATGGGATTTCATGGCATCTTTTATATTACTAAATGGAAATTCTGATTTATTATTACTTTTGGTTTTTTTAATTGAGCAAAACTTTTATTTTCCAATGATAAAAGCATATTTTGTACTTTTCCATTTTGAGAATTGCCAAAACTAACCCATGAATAATGCTCACCGTGTCACCGCAATGTACCTATTGATTTGTAACACTTGCATTGTACAGGAAAAGCAAGTGTTTTTGCAAGAGAGTTAAATTTCCATTTACAAAAAGTATCTACTCATAATCTTATGTCTTGCCATTAATATTTCAGTGTTTCTTTTAAGTGAGTAAATACAATCTTTTTCTAAACACACAGTCTTTGTTGCTACATTGTGAGGGCTGCTAATCACTTGGCATTGTCTTGGTTAAACAGCTGCTATTAAAACCATTGGAGTTGAATAACCAATTTCAGCACCTGGTGACAGGAGAAAGAATGAGTTGAGGGCTGTTCTTTGACTCCTCCCTCACCCCACCCACCCCCCCCCCCCAAAAAACTTCTGCTCTGAAATCTTGCTGCTACACTTCAAAGGACTAGCGATTTTATATGATGCTCCTCTTTTCCTCTTCTGCGTATATCATCTCCCACTTATGCCCCATATCAGACACACAGTTACCTGCTCCCTTTTTCTCCCACACTAAACAGAAACCACTGTCCATGAGATACCAATCTATGAAGGACTTAGGCAAGAAATACTCCATGTGTAATGCCCACAAGAAGTAAATTTTTATGGAATTTTTCAGAGCTGCAGTTGTAAGAAAAGAAAGAAGGGAGAAGGGACATATAAGAGAGAAAAGGATTAAAAAAAAAAAAAAAAAAGAGAGAGAGAGAGAGAAAAGAAGAGGAAAAAAAGAGCATTTTTTCCTTGCCTAACTTTCCCACAGAACACTACTTAGAGTTGTTACTTGTTGTTGTTGTTGTTGTTGAGTTCTTCTCATTTGAAATAGACTGGGATTAATGTTCTTTATATCTTCATCAATGACATTGACAGTGGGTTTGGGTGCATCCTCATAAGTTTGGAGACTGCGCCAAGCTGTGTGGTGCATCAACACACCTGAGGATGGAATGTTGACCAAATAGACCTAGGCAGACTTGAGCAGTGGGCCCAGGTGGATCTCATGAGGTTCTAAGAGCAAGACTTTGCACCTGCGTCATATTGCACAATACAAGGTGGGAATTGAAAGGATAGAGCACAGCTCCACAAAAAAGCAGTTTGGGGTACTGATGTGGCAAGCTGAATGTGAACAAGCAATTTGCCCTCACAGCTCAGAAAGCCAACTGTATCCTGGACTGCTTGAAGCATAGCCAGTAAGGTAAGGAAGGTGATCTTGCTTCTCTACTCTGTGCTAATGAGATTTCACCTGAAGTACTGTGTCCAGATGTGGAGTTTTCAGTACAGGAGAGATGTGGACCTGTTGGTCCATCCTACAGTCAGATCATCTCCCATGATCAGCATGATCCAGATTCAAGCCTCCCTGCACAGATATATGCTTGGGCTCAGATTTCTTGCCTTATATGGGTCGGGTTAGCACACAATATAGCAGGTGATGTCTTGCTTGCAAATCTTGACAGAACCCTGACCTACCTGCTAAGAAATTTAGCAGTCTCAGGACTTTGCTAAATCATTTGTGAAAATTCTGTAACTATCAGAGTCTGCTATTCCAGAAGAGACTAGGTTGGCAAATCCCAGCTTCTGGTTTGCAAATATCAGTACATTTGTTTGAGGTACTTCGAGAAACTCTTGGGCGTCTCAGAGCTTGGAAAGACCACCAAATTACAAAGTGCTTGGCAAATTTTCATATGCCAGATGAGCCACGGTGGCTGATATGTGCACATCCAACCTGAGCAAATGATGTGATTTAACTCACCTGTTTTTGGCTGTGAGCTTGGTTAATTCCCATTAGCTCTTCATAAAGCTGAAATTAGACATGAACAATTACATATATTTGGATAATGTGATAATGTGATCATGTTCTAAAGCAGGAAGTCTCAAGTCACTTGGTAGAGAAAGCAGTGTTTTTTCTTATTTTCATATTGTAGATTGGGACGTGGTTAGATTCTGATATTTATTGGTCAAATATCATATCTATATAATCTTAACTCATTCTTGTATGTGTCTTGTACAACACCAAGTAATACATTCATATACTTAAGAAACCTTTATAGAAGGAATATCACTGATACTACCAAAGTGTTGGCTTTGTATCCTCTGTGTTGCAAAGATAACAGATACTTCTCCTTTTAGTACTCAATAGAAAGAGAATACCTGTATCTTTCAGTTGTTTCTGAACAATTTTGGACAGAAATAAATAAGCATTTCTCTTGTAAATATGCTCCATTTTAGACTGCAGTTTTCCTACAGGTTTGTCATATAATGCTAGTTGTTTTTAATGACAATTTATAGAGCAAAGTCTTGGGCACACAGTATCCTTGAGACCTGCTAGGAATTTAACTGAAGGCAGCAAGACTGCTTGCAGTGAATATAGCTTTTTGCAAATTGGTGCCCTCAGAGTGGTTTGCAATCCTATGCCTTCCTTTTACTTTGATCTTAATTTTTTCCTACTACCATTTATCCAATAACATCACATAACAATCCAATTTCAGGAGTTACTTCCAACCAGTCATTGCAAACTGCTATGAGTTGCATTCAGAACAGCTACGAGTATTTATAAATAAGGTTTGAAGAATTTGGCACAGCTCACAGGATTTTTACAGCAACAGCAACCAAGCTTCTTAAGAATGAGTAAGTCTGAGTATCAGACTGCGTGGCAAGAAGTGTGAATGAAGATTTGGGAACCCAACAGCAGGCTGCTCCCTTTGGAAACCTTAGCCTAACTAAAAGTCCTCCAGTCTCATGTAAAATAAATTGGTAGAATACACGAAAACTTAGAGGGAGGACTTTATACGCTCTAATAAAATTAGGACAAAGTTCTGTTGTAAGGATCTGTGAATACTATCTGCAATGTTAGCTCATTCTACCTTTTGAAATGCCCATTTCTGCTTTTCTCCCCTACCTAAACATACAAATCATGGTTCAAACCTGGGAAACTCTCTGGTAATAAATATTTTCACCAACTGATTTTTGTTTTTTTTTTTTTTAAACACTTTTTTTTCCCCCACATCTTTGGTAAGTAACCTAGTTCTGCAATCAGTGGTAGAGGTAATACTCTTCTTGTGCTGAACTGCTCAATGATGAGTGAAGAAATAAGTTCTTTCCTGCCTGGGATTTTCCAGCTTCACATCTGCCTCTGAGATGAACACTGCACCCACGCAGCTCTTCACTATGCAACAGGAGGAGCGCTCCTGTTTTGAGTTCAGATAGATAGGGGGGATTCCACTGTGATTTGTTGCTCATGGGTTGTGTGGTCACATTTGAGGAAGGAGAGACTCCAGGACCTGCTGCAGAGATTATTCATGTCATTTATTCATTGCATATGCAAGTTAGAAAGTGAATTTAGTCATTGTGGCAGAAATTGACTCTTCCTTTCTACATGAATACTATAATCATTCATCCACAGAGCCATGTCTTTCCTTCTGGCCCAGTTAAATCCTAAATAGTCAAGTCACTTCAACAGGAACAGTTAATAATACAAAGTTGATGGGAGGAGAGCAAGAGTGAAATACATGGGCAAAGGAGAGAGAGAGAGAGAGAAAGAAAAAGTGAGGTGTCCCTTGAGCTTCTGGATGGAAAGGAGGCAGCAGTATCTCGCTTGCTTCAGGTTTCTTGCAGTTCAGAAAGCCATCAGCCTGACTGAAATAAAGCTGGAATTAGACACTCCTAGTGCACAGAGACTGTGGAATGGCTTTCTTATCCTAGTATTTCTGCTCTGGTGTTGTAGGGGAGGAGAGGAGGTTCCCAGACTGCTGGTATCTATATTTAATTTTCTTCCTTTTCTAGCTTTTTAACATTTGCTGGAAAGTTTCCAATTCTTTGACTGTTGTACAGACCTTTGATGAGTGTCTGCAGATATATGTAGGTGCATCACAGCGAAGCAATACATAACCTCACTGGGATATTAATACATTAACCTCTCCTGATAAGCTTAAACTAAAGCTAACAGGTATGCTTATTACATATAAAAGAGAAAAAAAACCTGATTAAATCCCTACAGGTTGGAATGTTAATGATCAGATGCTGCATTGCCTGCATCCCTCTACTGCTCCAACCGCCACATTTTTCTAAAATCACATTTTCAGTTTTAAGCATCATAATGCTTGTAAATATGCTATTGAGCACATGACTTGAAACAGTTTGAACTAAAACCATAAAATCTGAGAGGTGTAATGAACAGAGCAGTGGATCCACAGCGGAGATTTTGTTTCAACTTAATTTGTAACGAGGGCGAAGTATGTGATTGAACTCAGATCTTCGTAAGATTTTTAGGATATCGTGATAAGATTTTCTATCTCATTATACCTCTGAAATGAAATTTCCACTCTGAGTTTCTTGAGAAGTCTTGACTTTTCATCTTGTCTCTAAACGAGAATTCTTAGGCTGTAACAGTATAGTATAGTATTTGCAATGATTAGACATAGCGTTGGGAAGAAGCATAAAATTCATCTCCATTTTTGCTGATGTCAGAATCATAATCTATAATTTTCTGCTGTAGTCTTTTTCCCATTTCTATGCCTGTGATGTATATGATGGACGTAGAAATCTTAAGAACAGGTTAAAAAACAGCTTATATTAAAATAAAGAATACACTATTTCTGAGATTGTGTTTGTTTTCAGGTCTGTAATTTTTTATCTTTAGGAGCTCATATGCATTTATTGGTCCACTCTCTCAAGTACATTTCTGAGTGATACAGCTACTAATTTCCAAAAGCAGGGTAACCGTCGATTGATTCTGACAGTTAATTTCCTGATTCAATCCTGACTGTAATCACAGTGATTTGATGCATCACTTGTTGGCAGGAACATGATTCAGTATTCAATTGTAATGCAATGTTTTGATGAAAAGTTCTCCATACAGTAAAATATAATTGCAGTACAATGTATTTAACTGCCCACTGCTATTGCGAGCATATGTTGTTTTAGGATTTCTCCTAGGAAAGGTACTTAGTCAAACATACTGAATGATAATAACTGCTCCTACATCAGGACAGAGCTAACATAATAGTCACTTAATGTAGATTAATTTAACTAGTGCTAATGCATGTAAAAAATAATTAACCAGAGGTTCAATATGTATAAACCGTATGCTTTAGCCTTTAGAGCAGAAGTAGCTAATAAAAATAAATCCTGTAAAGTTCACTCACTGTTCAGTAGACCTTAGTAAAAAGTAAAGGATTTCTGAGGATCGTTACTCAAGGACAACTTTAGCATCAGTCAGCATCTTTTGCTCACCACTGGAATGGCAACATTCATGCAGCTTTGGAACATTCTTTGTTTGCAGTAACAAAATCTTTGCCTTATACTCTTCTGATCTATGAATTGTTTCCAAGAAACCTTCTGATAAACTATAATGAAAAAAAAAAAAACTGTTCTGGGTTGTTTGATACTGAGTACCTGAGAGTGTGAAAATAGCAAGTATTATTTACGCAATCAGGCTGTTTCTCCAGTATAGTCCATCCAATAATAGATACATGCAACAGTGTTGTGTCAATGTTCACCCAGTCCCAGACACACATTTTTATATTTTATAAATATTTCATACTTTCTAAACTTGAAGGTCTTCATTTGGATAATTCTCTTTCAGAATATTAAAAAAGAACCAAAACAGTAAATACAGGTGCAAATTTGTCTAACATCTCTTCAGTATTTGTATTGTGCATAGATCCCTTTGCAGACTAACCTTAACTTCAGCAGTTATGGGGCTACATCTTTTGCTGGAGCATACAAGCCACTTTGGATTGGTGTAAGATCAGGGCCTATATATTTTATTTAGGAAAAAAAATTATGAAGTGAATTATCTTAATAAATGCTGAAGAGTCTAGAGAAAGATGTATCACGGGTTGAAGAGGCGTAGCTAATGAGGGTTGACAGCTCAACTTTTCCGGAATATGCCTAGGGTATCCCCTCAAGAAGTAGATGATTTCAGAATCAACATCCTTGAGTGAGCTTTTGCATAAGCTTTACCTTTCTCCTCCTAAGTGTTACAGGGGGAAAAAGTTAAGTGTCTGTAAAAGCAAATAAAGAGAAATTTTAAGGGCAGATGAAGAGATCCAACAGTGTGTTCCCAGAGGAAATGTGAAAGGAGAGCACAAATGAATCTTTCTGTAGGCAAATGGAAATGAAATTTTGTCTGGTTTAACTAGCACTGGGTATAGCTGGTACTCATAAGAATAGCCTGGTGCCAGCTTGTCTATAGCTATCAGTACTTATACACTGCAGTTAGTGTGGATGTGACAGACAAAGAGTGCTGTGTAGTAGGAAAAAAATGTTAGCTAGCTTCTGTCTGGTACCTTTTGTGGCAGAACAAACAGCCATGGGGCTGCAGAAACAGTGCAATAGAAAGAGAAAATCAGCCTGAAATCAGAAATAACCATCCAAAATGAAGTATAATAGAAAATTAAAAGGAAGTATGCTGTGCTGTGCAGGAAAACTGAACAATTCCGGTTGGCCACTGGTCTCAAGCTTCTACAGACCCTGATAACTGATAAATGGCTCAGTCCTGGCCATCAGCCACCAGCAGATCCATCTTGCTGAGAATTCTTGCATGAGAAATACGTGAAGGTATTTGCAGAGATGCTGATTTGGCAAAAAATGAGAAGTTTTCACATATACCTGCTCAGTTTTGTAGAACTGCAGCACCAGAAGTTAACCAGCCACTGCCCATTTCTCAATCATTTACATCTGCTGTAAGAAGAGTTAATATACAGAATACTATTAGAATAATTCATCAACCTGAAACCCATGACTCAAGCATAGCCTCAGAAATAATAAGATATTCTTCAGTTTAATATAAATTACACTTAGCTGCATTGAAAACTTCATAATCATCTAATTTAAAGCACAGCACCACAGGGGAAAAATCTTTCCAGACAGCTATTTAGAGTAGTTTTCTCTGACATTAGCAGAGATGGAAACTGATGGAATGGATCTAAATGCCTCCTTCCAAGCCACTGACTCTAATGAAGATCCCAAATCCACTTCCAACTAAGCACCTTCCAGTTATAATGTCGAATTGCATTTCAGTCATTTTTTATAAAATATGAGAAATTTAATTGAGGCATTTCATCACTAGACTACAGTAACATATCAAAAGGAGCTATTAAAACCATAGCATAATCTGCTCCAGAAGAAGATTTTGAGAAATTAGAAATTTCTGAGCATCTGAAACACTGTGGCTCCTGGTGAGCAAGCCCTGAATTCGATGTTTGTCACACCAGGCTGTAAGAGCTACCTGAGAACTCTACTGTAGCATTAGGATTGCAGCATGGGTTTCTTTGATAAACAAACAAACAAAATGATAAATGCTTTCAGAACTGTTTCCTTTATGAGATACTACTGAAAACAGTACATTATGAAAGTAGAACGTTTTAAATATCATGGTTTCTATCAGTATACAGAGGTAGATCCTTCAGGGCCTGAGAAAACCTCAGCAGGGCTCAGTGCTAAAAGCCGTCCCTTCACTCGATGAAGACCATTGGAGGCAGCTGTTATTTGACAACAAGCAGTGACTGCCCTCTAAAGAAAAAAGAATGACTGAGGGGAAAGCAGAAGGGGAAGGCTTTGCTGGCAGGCACCTTCTACACGGCCATGCAAAAACACATTGCTCTGAAATATTTCATGTTGCTTGAATATAGATGCAAGTCTTCTTACAAGATGGAAAACGAAGGTTTCTATTGTGTTTTTCTTTTCTTCTACGTGGAGCAAGCAACTTACAAATTACTGAGCACAGTGCTCAGTGGAAAGTCCAGGGCATGTTAACGAATCTGCCACAACATCAGTGTCTTACTATTAAATAGTTGTATATTCCAAGTGCAACTTGGAGGTGTGTGAAGGATTACACAGATGTTATCCCGAATGTGTATGGCTTTCAGGAGCTGGAGTGAAACTAGTTGGCAATTTGGCTGTGCCACTTATGTTAAGGCACAGGGTTATGTATGTGTGTGGGGAGAATGGCCGGCCTGTGTTGCTCCCTCATGTAGGCAGACATAGCTGGGTAAATATGTAAGCATACACAAAAACATGTATTTCCTGTACACATATGAATGTATAGCATCATTAAGTTTAAGGATCTGAAAAACAGAAATTTACCAATCACATAGAGTGTTATTTCACATGAGATAGATTATTTTCACTCTTTTAACCCTGACATTTTTGTCTTAATTGAAATGAAAATTATGTAGACATTTAAAATGGAGGAAAATATCTCTGCAATGTGTTCAGATAAAAGTTTGCACAAAAGCAATTATAGGTAATCCAACACTAAAATTCTGTCTTGAATGCTGGAATAGTCTTTCTTTAAAAAATCTGTTTTAACGCTAGTTTATACCAGTTACGGAAAACGAGGGTTGTGGGAACATACCCCAGGAGCGTGCTTTGGCTACAGTAGCACCCTTTTCTATGTAGGGAAATAAAAAAGAAGCGAATCTCGCTGGCTGCAGGGCTCTGCAGACGCCATTCCCCGGCCCAAGAGCTCCACCATTTGGCGGCCGGGGACACTGCGGGCCTGAGCTCCTGAGGCTGCGGCGGGTCGGAGAGGAATGGAGGCGTGGAGAGCGGCGGAAGGATGGCGAAGACTTCTGGGCTCGGTCCAGAGGGCCGTTGGGATTTTCAACCAGGTACGCACTGAAAGGATTGAGGTTTTCCTTCTGTTTCCTATAGAGCATGTGCCTCTGCATGTAACTGCTTGTGAGGAGGTCAAGACTGACCTCAAGTGTGAACTTCTCCAGGCTGTGGGGTGAGGGAACAGGGAGAGTCAGGAGCAAAGGAAGGGACAGGACGTCCCTGCCCCTGCAGGAGGGACCCGTACAGCATTCTGGACTTTCTACATGGTATGCTGATTAATGCTGCATCATAGAATCGATTGAGTCAGAAAGGACCCTCTTTTAGTTCCTGAAGCATTAATATTGTATGTTTGTGTATTCATGTGTATGTGCGGACACACACGTGTGCAACAGAGACATGTGTGTGCTTAGAGCTCTGTGTGTATCATTAAGTATGGATATTATCATCTTCCTACAGAGCGTGCCCTATATTATCTATCACGTATTACATACAAGAGGGCATGTTATATGAGCCAGTTTCCATTCAAAGCCTACAGTTGCTTTGAGCAGTGCTCATTCTTAAATACTTAGATGCTGGTGCAGCTGAAGCCATGCTGCCAAAGGACTCCCTGCCATGGCCATGGCCCTCTTCCAGATGATGGCATCTCATGACACGCAAGCAGATAATGCACTCATTCTTTTTAGGGCACAACCGAAAGTATTCCTGAAATACACATCAGTGGTTCCAAAAGGGTACTTTTGTGATAAGAATGAATCACAAAAATGTGATTTGGAATAGATTCAAAAAGTTGCCATGCATTTGGAAACCGTCTGCTACAGTAAGGAGCTGAAGAAATTCTGAAGAATTGCAAAAGCTTTTACAAGGAAAATGAGAATATTCCTGATATTGAATTATCTGCTGCATAATTAAAGACATGATAAATGTTTTCTTTGGGCACTGACTAATGAAACACATTTAAAAATCTGTAAAATCACAAAAGAATTGTAATACAAATATATTAATAATTAAGAAACCTTAATACTCTGGTAAGGAAACAAATGCAATCAGTTTGAGAATATTCACAGGTCTTGAATTGCTTCAAATAATAGCAATGGCTGTAATAGGAATTAAAAAAAAAAAAAAGAAAAAACAAAGAAACAAGAATGCCTTTTTATAGACAAGCTGTGAACCTCTGGTATCCTGGAAAGAAAGTTTCCAGTGATTTCTAGAGAATGTTGAATCTATGTGAGGACACCTCAATTGCTTTGTCATTCTAGTGCAGGAAACAGACAGCAACAGCATCTCATACTTTTTATTTGCACCTTCATGCCAGAACATGCTGAGAGTTTTTTATATATACAGCATGGATTTAGAGTTTTTCTCACAAGACTGGATGTCAGTTCAACTTTCAGAGCATAATATCAGAATAATGCATGTTACCATAACTTGCTAACAAATAAATCAGAATATTTCTAGAGTCATATTCCATTGTGATTTTTTTTCACTCTGGGGAGAAGAAGAAGGGTGGAATGTCACACTGTTGTGACAAATGAAGATGACCTGAGCCCTTGTGCTTTTATGATCTGTCAATATCTTTCTGGTAATAATATGCCCATAACTGAACACAGCATTGCAAGAGCATGTTGTGCATCCTAAAACCATATAAAGGAAGATTATTAGCTTCTTGCTCCAATATATGATGATAGGGTGTCTGGTGAATGCAACCCAAAATCACATTGACCTTTTTTCACACGCACAACATATTGGAAGCTCATGTCTCATTTGTTACTTAATATCCCTTGGGATTTTTAAAAATTGGACTGGAAAAATTACTAGGAAAACTACTGCAATGAATCTCACCAGCAAATGGATGGAATTTTGATTTTAAAGGATCCTTTCCATCCTGAGCATTGTTGTTATCTTTTATTGCTGTTTCAAGACAATCAAAATATATTGAATGCCATTTATTTTATTTCCAGTTGATTATTTCATATGACCCAAATCCTCACTGCATTTGTAATTATAGGTGGGACATAAAATCAAGGATATTTTTTCAGTGCATTAAATAAGCAGGAGCTGGTTGTAGATTTGCAAAGAATGCAGAGGGAAGATATAAGCAGCAAGTAAACAATTTTTCAAAAATTACAACAGTTAGATTATGTAAACAAAAGAAGCTGCAAATTAATTGAAGAGCCAGGCAACATAATTAAAGGGACTGTATGCTTTCTAAATTTAGTTAAGTGAGTGCTCATCACAATTAGCTATTGCTGAACTTGGAGCATTAAACACAGGTCTCTTGCCTTGTTGAATGTTACAAGATATTGCTGCCCTAACTTTGTTTCACTAAAGGGAGTATGTAATGCAGCTGGAATGCTAATGGATGACATGTTGCATGGAAGAGGAAGCAGGTTATCATATTCACAGCACTGACAACTCAAAGTGTTGTGTGATACTAAACAACAATACCTACTTGACTAGTACGATAGCACTGGAAAAGCCAAGCCCTGAAGTGTAACTAAGATATGTCATGCAGAGAAAGTGGATTAAGTTCAAAAAGAAATGTCCTGAATACAAAAAGAAAGCCTCCTGAACGACAAGATTCAGTGTAGGTATTATAAATGTGGAATAACAAAACAGTAGATGCATCTTATCTCTACAGTTACAACTGCAATGTTCAGTCCATCTACTTTCGTATTGATATCTTTGCAAATACCATCCTCTCAGGGAACAGAAAATAAGAGACACAGGTCCATAAAGCAGACAGAATAGTGAGATTCTCATTGCATTGCATCACTTAATGTTTTGTGAAAGCTAAAAATATACATACAGTCTTTACTATTGCTCTAAACTAATGTTCTTCATATGTATAATACAGATACAATAGTTCCTTTTTCCTGAGACAGCAGTGCAGGTTTTTATGTTGTTCTACAATAAAAGCTTGTAGTTCAACAGGGAACACACCCTCCTTTGTGCTTTACATGCTTACATGAATCCAGACTTCAGTAATTTGCACCTGCTCACATGTTTTTCTCACAGAGACAAAATGCTCAGCAAAACCCTGTTTGAATGATGACTAATTATCATTAGACTGCAGTAGTCATTAGTGGGAAAGTATTATAACATACACTGTTTTCTCAGTGCTGTAAAAGAAGGATCAGGGTCTCCTCCCTGCTCTCACACTAAGATTAAGGATGCCTGCACCATCCTCACAGAAGTTTGCATGATCTGAATTTAAATACCCCCAAAAAGGGAAGCCTTCTGGTGTCCAGGCAGAATTTTCTTCCAGAGTTTCAGTACTGTTAGTGGGCAAAAGTTTTTCCTGTTCTTAGTTGTGGCTGCTGATGTGCAATTTGAACTGCTTATTCTCATGCAGCTCCCCATGCTTCTCCTGTTTTCCCTGTAGTCACCTGCTCGTTTAAAGAATGTCAGCAAAGTTTAGTGCTGCCTTCTTGTATTTAGGCTGCCTTTGTTTCTTCAGACTTCCTTCATAGGTTATATTTTACAGATCTCTGATTTTCCTGTTTCTTTCTCCAGTTTGACAGGACACGCATCATTCCAGATTATGTCTCTCCTCTTTGTACCCACTGCAAGCTTTATAGCCATGTTCTTTATCCCATTTTCTAGGTCATCCTCTGTGAAAATATCAAGCAACAGTGGGCACTAAGTGGGTCTGTTCCTTCAGCAGTTAAATTGGTGGTAAACAATATTTGAGCATAGTTCTGCAAACGTTTTCTACTCTTTTATTGTAGTTTGTCCAGAGTGTAATGGGAGACAGTGACAGAAGACATCGACTACCTCTCATCCAACTTGGAGATCTGTCATCTTCCTGGAGAAGTTTAACAAATTGACACAATCTTTCTGACAAATCTGCACTGTTTGTAATTTTATTGTTTTTATAGAGATGCTTACATGTATTGGTTGCAACATTTTTTTTTCATTAATTCAATTTAAGCTGACTTTTCTGACATAGCCCCACTTCTCTTTTTTTCCTCACATCTTTTCTTTTTCATCACATTGCGACTTAGTGAAATTGTTCTCACTTTGCTGTACTTTTTCCCTATACAGGACTGTTTCTGTTTGATGCTGTTAATATTGGTCCTCACAGAGCAGCTGCTGTCTCTGCCACTGTCACTAGCCTTCCTGAAACCCACTGCCTGCATGTTGTGGTTTCTTCCTGCATCCTTTTGAAGGGATTGTGGACTCTTTTCACTGAGCCATCTTTCACCATCAGCTCTGCAGCTAGCTCCTCCCTGCTTGTGAAGATCATCCCTTGGAGACCCCTCTGCTACTTGTCTTTTCTGTCATCCAAAATAAGATATCTGGCTCATGTTCTCAGGGAGAGCTAGGCAGTCAAAGTTCTCTTCTAGCTCTCTTGTAGCTGTCTCACTTGTTGAAAAACCTGTTTATCTTCAGATTGCTGCTTTGAATGATTTTGCCCATTGCTCATCCAGGTCTTGCTATACCTGGCTTTGAAGCTTGTAGCAGATTTCCCCTATGAAAGTACATGTATGCTTGTCCCTTCTGCCACCACACGAAGATTGCTTACAGCAGGTCAGCCAGGCTCCCAGGGCAAGGGTTTTAACATGTTTTGCTGAAGTCTTTCTCTTATCTGTTCTTACAGGATAAGCCTTTTGTATTAGTAGGCTAATTGATGCCACTGTAAGACAGAGACAATAATATGAGGTGATCTAATACATTCACCACCCTTTTCTCTCAAAGCAGCTGTTTCAGGACTCAGGATGTCATTTGGACCAACTCCTGTCTGATGCCTGGCAGTGCTATCATACAGAGCCAGGGGCCTTCCCCACCTTTCTCCCCACAGCCACAGCATGTCCCCCTCAGCCATTCCCATTTCCTAATTCCCCCTCGCACTCCTCCTCCAGCAGCTGCTCTGAGTTCTGCTTCCACCAGCACAGAGCCCTCTGCTTGTCAACACTAGAAAAGAAATTGCCTTGTTCTGATTTTGCAAACAGCAAAATAAGGCTTGGCCCGTACTACTGAGGATACAGAGGGATCAAGTTCTGACAAATTCTGCGTGAATTATTCCACATCTCTGTCACATTAAGTAAATCATCATTTTGGACTTTTATTAAAATTGCACTATTTTTGTTTATTTGTCTGATGTCTTGCAATAGTTAACAAGCATCTTAAGATGACCTGCTGTCCTCTTCCTTATTGTTTCCAGTGTAGTAATGAAGTAAAAATACACCTTAGCATTTGTATGCACTTAGCTGGTTCACTTTGAATCATACTAGTAAGCTTAATGCACCTATTCTGTATCTTATAAAACACTTTTCTCCCTAGATTAGCAAACTGATATGTAAAATTGCCCACTTCTTTTATTTGTGAAGTAAATTTTGCTCCTTGGCTTTTGGAACAACAACTCATCTCCAGAAAAACCAAAAACCTGTTGCCAACACTAGAATTAAAACTAGAATTGTCTACATGGTGCCTCCAACCCTGCCAGTGGCTTGACTTCAGAGAGCGGTGAGAACAACATTTTGTTCCCACATCTGTGCCCTGCTAGATCATCAGAATCAGCTTTTGGCCTTTCCCAACCAACACTACCATGAGTGTTCAGAAGGGCATGCAACATGAAGTACTGATGGGGTAGACAGCTGAGCTTTGGTAACTGCTCAGCATCATCTCCCCTTATCTTCTCTTCGCAATCCTCAGTAGCCTACGGCTGCTGATCTTTATACCCATTCCTTTGGGAACCCATCTACCACTAGATAGTGGTAGAGCCCATCAACCACCATTGCCTTTATGTATCTCCTGGAAATGCTAATAATCATATGGCCCCCAGTGCATGTGTTTTCTCGCTTTATATTTGGGTATGGATGCTCACTGCCTCACTCACAGTATTGCATAGATGTGCTTGGTTTCAGCTGGATGTAATTGTCATAGAATCATAGAATCATTAAGGTTGGAAAAGACCACATCTAGTCCAACCTTCAACCCATCCCTCAACCTTGCCCACTAACCCACACCCCACACTGCCACATCCACACATTTCTTGAACACCTCTAGGGACAGTGACTCAACCACCACCCTGGACAGCCTATTCCAGTACTTGACCACTCTTTCAGAGAAAACAGTTTTGACAATATCCAACCTGAGCCTGATGCAACTTAAGGCCATTACATCTCATCCTATTGCTGTTACCTGGCAGAAGAGGCCAACCACCACCTCACCACAAGTTCGTCTCAGGGAGTTGCAGAGAGCAGTCTCCCCTGAGCCTCCTCCTCTCCAGACTCAACAACCCCAGTTCTCTCAGCTGCTCCCCATAACACGTGCTCCAGACCCTTCCGTTTTGTTGCTCTTTGTAGGCGAATGTGGCCATCACTTGACCTCCTCTACTGAAATGGTGAATGACAAATAGCCACCACTTCCTAAAAAAACTTCTGCTTTTCTAAAGAAGCTCTGTTTGTTTTTTTTTTTTCCTGGACAAATTTCACATGGCTCCATATGATTTGTCAGCTTCATCCACTCCAAAATAGAATCGTAAATGTAGTAAAATTTATCTCATTCAGATTTCAAAAGTAAAATATCTGCAAGAAGCAGAAGAGATACAGAGGCTCAGATAAATCTCATTTATCTTTCTAAAAAGGAAGTATAAAAGTCAATGAAACAAATAAAAAAAATAAAATATGGAAAATAAAAAGAGGTAACAATAACTTTTGGATTTTCATTTTTTGCATTTTTATGTATGCTGCTGAATACAATATAAATATATTGAACAGTTGCTGTTTTTTGACAGGACTTATATTTCAGGTCCTTTTGTAACGCAGCAAGTCACTCCAGAGCAGGTAAGCGTGGTGGTGAAAAATTGTTTCTCGGGTGACTGCAGCCAACAGCCATATGCCTCATAAATCTGAGGTTAAATAAAACTCTTGGTGCTCTGCTGCAGCATGGGACTAACCCCACCTTCCAGAGACACCACATACTGCTACACCACACACGGTCAAGCCCAGCTCCACATCTGGCAGCTGTGAAGTGCTCCGTTGTTCAGCCATGATTAATTTACCCAGGATGTTAAATTGGCCCAGTGTTTTCAAAAGAGCTTGTCGTGGGTATGTAGCTGGTAGAGGGCGTGTGTAGCCAGTGTAATACAGTGCAGCTCCAGACTCTAGTCTCGCCCACATGGAGCCAGCACACCTATATAAAGTACACCACCATCATACAGACCCAAAGTCCCCTTCACAGTACAGCCACAGTTTAGCATGTATGAGGATTAGTTCAGCTCAGCATTGTACATGTATAGTTTCTTTCCCTTGGAGTGCAAGAGTCACAAAGATCTTCACAGTGCTGTGTAAGGCAGCTCCCCACAGAGCTGGATCTGCTGCCTTCTCACTGTGGCAAAATGACCTCTTCTTTCAGCTCTTCTGTGTAGCAAATACAGGAGTAGCATCTGCTTTTTACCATCATTACTGAGCACCAGTTATAACCAAGGCGACCCCTGTCAAAATGTACTTAGGATACAATTTATGCCTCAGATTGTTGACATACCATGTCAAATAATGGATTTATATCCCACTGATTTGATGTATGAAGTCAACCTGATTTATAAGTCATGCCACTTTGTATGCTATTGCATTCATTTAAGAGTCATCAAACTGATTTATGCCTTGAGCTTTTGAATTATAAATCACACTGGTATTCTGCATTTCCTGTAACTTATTTGTAATCCAGCACTTTTTACATTGGTTGTAATCTTTGATTTACTAACTTGTCTATGAAAATGGGGGAAAAAAAACGATGACATGCATGATGAGCCCATAGTCTATACTTGCAATGCACATTGCACCTTCAGAACCAGCCTGTCTTACTGGCCGAGGCAAAACTACTCTAGTCCTGTCTTTTGCATATCTACATCACACACAGTCCCATAAGCCCTCCTGCAGTCCTGCTAAGGTCATTGCCTAATTTAAGGCTGTACTTCTGAGTCTGGACTTGTGTGGTCACTGCTCCCCTACTGTCTGATTGAACCTGATAGCCCCTGAGGACAAACAGCCAGCAGCCATTCACACAGGCTCAGGATGCATGAGCTGAGACCAAGGTGTCTTCTTCTGGGATGAGCTATATGTCCTTCTGAAACCCAGATACTGTTGATTAGTTTTCAGTGACTACTGATACTTTTACTTTAGGCGCAGGGCTTCTTCCACCATATCAAGAGTGCAGCTTTGCTATGCTGGGAAAATCAATGTCTTGAGTATCCAGATATAAAATCTGAATTTGCTCATCCCCCAAGCATGATGTGGCCATCAGTTTTTATCTCACAGAACCATGTGCTGTGGCCACTGGAATTATTGTGCTGCCCTACAACCTTACATAGAGGCAGTTAAACACACAAAGAATGCCCTCACAAGGGATTAACCCCTCTTGTAGGAGAAAGGCAGCTCAGCATCATTTTCTTGGACTTCTGCTCTGTTCCTCTGTTTCCACATGCTTCTTACTGCAAAATTTCAGCTTATCATGGGAGCTGAGGCCACTCACAGCTCCATGGTTATACAGCTCTGTATGAATGTATAAAACTAGAGGAGCAAAGGCTAACAGGTCTCACAGGGAAAGGGCTATCAAGCCCAACTGGGCACAGAGAGAAAGAGTGCTAACACAATGCTTGAAGCCCAGAAAAATGGCAAGCCATGAAAACCAGAGGTTTTTACTGGGGACAGTGGTCAACTAGAATTGCAGTTCAGATGTTATTTGTGTGAGTTACTGTCTGAGTATTTTGGTTGTGACTTCTGCTTGTGAAGACTCCATGTATTTAAAAGACGTAATAGGCAATGGTCTGAAAGACAAAATAAAAGGAATGCTTGCATCAAGTTCAGGTACAATTGTCTTTCCTGAGTTTTCTATTTAACATAGATTTAACATAGAACTCCAGCAGTTGCTGGAGGTGAAGATCTCTTTTTCTAGTAATACTTCTTGGGAGCTAGGATGTGAAACAGGCATGCCCTTGTATAACATATATTAATCTATATATTACCTGAGATCTCTTCTGCTGTTGTACCCTGAGTCTCTATATTGGTCAGGTATCTACTTGCAGGGAAATGGGTTGTGTCACTCATTTTAGCTTTATCCATTATATTTTAGAATGAGTTGGGATATTTTAATGCCAACAGGTTACAAAAGCACTCTCAGCTATAACAATTCGTGTTCAAAGCAATGAAAAGGAAACCTCTCTCATCAATAACAGCTGAGTATTTCTTTATACAAAATAACAAAATCGTTCATATGAGTAAGAAATGCCAAAGCCCTGAGGCAAGCACCTACTGCCCTTGTCCCACTGTTCACAGTTTGGGATGTGGCTCTCAGCCCTCCTAGAGAAGCCCCGTTTTTTGACCACGCATGAGGGTAAGCACTGTTGGCAAAGCTACAGAAATATCTTTACAGAGGAACACGTTTAGTTCTGTATTTGAATCATGTGATTAACCATGCATGGGAGCACTGACCAAAAAATAAGTGCCAAAATTTCTCTTCCAAAGAATGAAACTGACCCATTGAGGTATCATTGCTACTGCCATTTTCACTCCTACAGTCTGCTTCTGCAAATGCTTAGAGTATCAGGAGTTTAGAAGTAAAGAGACTGTGAGTGACACGCACCAGCCCTCTACATATTCCTGTGAAACCAGGTACACCTAAGAAAAATACACAGCATGGCCTTGGTGTACATATCATTCCTGTTGGTGCTGAGCATCCTGTGATGCTTTCCATGGGAGAGAGACAGACATCACATCTGCACAATGACCTCCAACTGTTTGCTGATGTTTTGGTATGATAGAATCACAGAATGTCCTGAATTGAAAGGGATCCATAACAATCATTGAGTCCAACTCCTGATCATAATCATAGAATCATAGAATAACAGAATGGCTTAGGTTGGAGGGGATCTTAAAGCTCACCCATCCCCACCCCGTGCCGTGGGCAGGGCTGCCCCCCACCAACTCAGGCTGCCCAGGGCCCCATCCAACCTGGCTTTGAGTTCCTCCAAGTACGGGGCACCACAGCTTCTCTGGGCACATGCCAGCACCTCACCACCCTTTGAGGAAAGAAATTCTTCCTAACATCTAACCAAAATCTCTCCTCTTTTAGTTTAAGGACATTCCCCTTTGTCCTGTGTCTCTTAGTCTATCTGCCAATGCAGGGCCATGCTGAAGCTTTTGAGTGGGAACCAACTGATGAATTCAGAACTTGACTGAGGATTCCAGGAACTTCAATATGGACTGAAAAAAAAGAAGAAAAAAAAAAGGTTTCCAAAGAGAAGCCATACATCAGGCAATTACCAAGGAGGGGATTTCCAGAACAGAAAAAATAGATAAAACAGAACAGAATCAGCACTGACTGGGTGGTTCCCCAGACACGATATTTTACTCTTCCTTTTTCTGCAGAAGTGTTTTGGGGTGGCTGTTGCTTCCAGGAGTTTTCTGGTTGGTGTTGCCTAAAGGTTTCAATGAGGAGAGGAAAACACTGAGTCACCATTTATTACTTTAGGATATAAGAAGAAAATCTCTTCCCATCTCTGTCTCTGTCAGCTGGTGTTTTGGGCTCCTTTTGGTTAGCTGCCAGCATCAGCATTTGTAGGAACAACAATGACATAAGACTAACTGCTCTGAAAGGCAAGCGACCTGCTGGAGCAGATGTCCGAACACTTTCAAGATAAATTATTCAGCCAGAAGAAACATATCCATCAGTGACTACACTGATAATTTTCATTCTCCACTCTTTGTTGAAGCATGGTCTAGAAGTCACAGCTTGAGAAGCTCTGAGTAGAATTGCAAATTGTTACATACTCACAGTTGTCAGTGTTTCTCTTCTGTACAGGTATCTTGCTCTTCCCATGCACAGTAGTGAATTTGACTTGGACTTTGCTGAGATCAAGAGAATATGACTAGATGGTGTTTTACACAGTCTTCTAATTTTTTTAAAACCAATAACTAGTTCAGTCTTGGTATAATGGCCAGCTTTGAAAGCACAAAGTCCTTAAGGAGCTAGAAACATGATTATTTCCTTACTTTGACCTCTGCATATACTCATCTCTTGAGGTGGAGTCATTCCCTGGGAGCCATGTATTGACATAGACCTAAGATTTCCAAAAGAATGCATTATCCAACACACTATTTCACCACCACCAACGCTGAGCTGGTGTTTATGGTTAAATAAATCAAGTTGGAAGCAGTTCTGCACACTCTTTTCTCTACCTTGGGCAGCTGCCTGCAGGTGTCCTTGTTCAGCTTTCTCATATCTGTGCCCATGACAATGAGCACAAGAGAATTGGGTCATTCCCATGTTTTGACACATTTTTTTTTTTCTGAAGTATACCCACATCCCTAAAATAAAATTGCTGGAGGTATTCTGCTGAAGATGTTTGACTCTCAGTATTCAAAAATGATAACCACTTACATCACTGAACATCACTGCATGGAGAAAAAGTCAGTCACTAGAACAGATACACACATATGCTGATAGCACTTACAGCTCATTTCCTTGGTAAGGCATCTTAGCATCCTCGTTTGGTGCAAGCATTGAGCAGCATTCAACAAGTAAAACCAGAACCCATCCACTGACTAATTTTCTTGGGGAAAAAAACAAAATGTAATCGTAAACTGTGTCATAAATCATTGCTTTAGGTTCTCAAATTCAGCTTGTTTTTAAATCCAAATAAATAGATCTGCCAGCCTTAGATACAGCATTTATTAACATGTGTAAGAGGAATCTTTTTCTGTTTTTCCATTATAAACATTTTGTAGCATCTGCAGCAGAGTTTATGTTCATGTGAGAGCTATTAGGCAGGAGTGCCTTTCCATTGCCTCGTAACATTTCCTTTACCTTTAATGAAATGCAGTGTTGAAAACCACCGTACTTTCCAGTCATATTTTTGTTGCTCTGATAGTTTTGGCATTATCAGACAATGGTGACTGAACACCACGCATTTCCAAGGGAGGATCTATGTCAGTATGTGCATCATGGAGCAATCTTTAATTACAGTTACAGATGCACCACTCCAAATGGACTGGGAAATTTGGCTATCTCTCTATGAGTGACTAGTTTTCAGATGTTATCAATTTTCATCATTCTAAAGGGAATACTTTTTGAAATTCAGAGTCCAAAAATACCATTAACAAAATTCCAGGAGCAAATTTTACAGAGTAAACACTTAGTGCACAATATATTACAATAAATAATCTGCATTCTTGCACAAGTCCATCACCAAAATACAAGACAATAGAGTAAAATGAAATATTTTACAGGCTGTGCCTTGCCAGGCCAAGAAAAATTGAAATGTATCCAATGCTTGCAAGCATCAGT
This sequence comes from Chrysolophus pictus, assembly GCA_037305975.1. Classification (NCBI taxonomy): domain Eukaryota; kingdom Metazoa; phylum Chordata; class Aves; order Galliformes; family Phasianidae; genus Chrysolophus; species Chrysolophus pictus. The sequence goes on along the minus strand of CM074577.1, from coordinate 33,019,051 downwards.
TTGCTCAGCTGTCACAGCCGCTGTCACTGTGTTTTATAGGACTGTAGCAAACATATTCCTATCAGAAGTGCTACTTCAATAAACAAACAAAAAAAGCACTTATTGACATAAAAACCTGATTGAAGAATTGATAATGAGTTCTCAAAGCTATCTGTAAAATCTGCGTGCGATAGGTTCGTGGTGATACTTTACCCTCCCGGCTGGATCCAGCAGGATGCCAACAGTTGGCAGCTATGCTTCAGCCAGGCTCCAAGCTCATTTTTGAGCTCAATGCCTGCCAGAGCTGGAACATCTCGCTCAAAACATGCCATGTCACCAGTGGCTGACAAGATGTTCCTTCCCACCTAGAAACGGTCATCCTTTCCTGCTGGCTGTGGTACAAGGTGATGAGAAAACAAGTTCAGCCATTAATATTTGCCACTGTGGTTGTATCATTGATCTCAATGACACCGTTATTCCCTGAGCAGGCACCTAAGCATCGAAACCTAAAACACCCTGAAGACAGCACTGCCAGCCTAGGTCTTTTTTAAGGCTACAATGATGGTGAAAGGCCTAGCGGGGAAGATGTATGATGAGTACCTGAGGTCCCCTGCTTTGCTCAGCACAGAGCAGAGCAGCTGAGGGAAGGCCTCGTGGGGGCTGCAGCTCCTCACGAGTGGAGGGCAGCGCTGAGCTCTGCTCTGTGTGACAGCGACAGGACCCAAGGGAACGGCATGGAGCTGTGTCAGGGGAGGGCAGCTGGGAGTGAGGGAGAGGGTCTGCATCAGGGGGTGTTCAGGTAGCACTGAGCCAGACCCGAGGAGGATCCACTCCACATTTCAGTGAGACCAGCCAGCCAAAAGATACCATCTCAATCCAGCTTTTAAAGCAGGATTTATTGGGATTTGGCACAAAATGTCGGTGCAAGGATAACTTGTCAAGTATGGAAGTCTTATTAAGTGAATAACGCAAATTGTCAATACAAATATTTAAACAATCCTCTGTGGGGCAGGTCCCCCCCTCAGGCAGCCGCACCCTGCCCCTCTCTCCCCCTGACCAGGCTCACTACCCTTAGGCAGCAGCAGCCACCCCTCCCTGCACAGGATTCCTGTCAAACAGCACCTGCAGACCACGTACAGCCTGCATTTTTTCTCCAACCAGCCCAAAACATCTCTTGGTTTTGCAACAAGTACTGTATCATAATGCTCTCTGGCTACTCAAAGCCATGCCCAGCATGCTGGATTCTTTCATATATCAGATCACTTATCTGTAGGTATCTCCTGCTCAGCTTCCCATTTCTTGCTCAGTGTAATACTTAGATAAGCTGTTCCACTCATCATTATTGCTGTTAAAAGGTTGAGTCTTTAGCTCCTATCAGCCCCTCTGACTGCTTGCCATCTGATTTAACAAGCCTACTGACATGGGGGATTTAAATCCTCCTTGTGTCTTCAGCCTGTAACACTGTGTTTAAGCTGACACAGTCGTCTTTTAACAGCCAAGAATTCACTGGGAGGAAATCCCAGTATGTGTCCACAGTTGGTAATGACAAATTTTTACTTTAGCCATTAACAAACAATCAGAAGTCTCTTATATGCAAATGATAATGGTCATGACAGAGACTCCTTACCCAGAATAAAGAAATAGTGGTGAATTGTCCCAAAGACTAAATAATAATAATAAACTGGATTTATTGTATGGAAGTATGTGCAACTTCTCCTGGATGACTCCAGGGTCATGTATTGTACAGGTCAGAAGGGCAAGAGATAAACAGCAACTGTAAATGGGGCATTTCCAGACTTGTGCTTGCCGAGCTGAAACTATTCTTTTTACCACATTGGTATGCAAATGTATTGAGTTAGCCCGACATTCTGCCTCCAGCACAAGAAAGATGTGGAGCTGTTGGAGTGGGTGCTGAGAAGGGCCACAAAGGTAATCACAGGGCTGGAGCATCTCTCCTATGAGAAAGGTCGAGAGTTTTGAGTTTGTTCAGCTTGGAGAAGAAAAGGCTCTGGGGAGACATCACTGCATCCTTTCAGTACTTGAAGAGAACTTCAAGTGGGAGGGATACCAAATTTTAAGTGGTCTAATAGTGATAGGATAAGGGGCAATGGCTTTAAACTAAAAGAAGGGAAATTCATATTAGATGTTAGGAAAGAAATTCTTCTCTCAGAAGGAGGTGAGGCACTGGAACAGGTTGCCCAGAGAACTTGTGGGTGTCCCATCTTTGGAGGCATTCAAGTCCAGATTGGATAGGGCCCTGGGCAGCCTGATCTAAAGCCTGATTTAGTGGTCCAACCCCATGGCAGGGGGATTGGAACTGGATGGGCTTTAAGGTTCCTTCCAACCTAAACCATTCTATGGTTCTGTGCATTTCCTGGGGAAAAATCAGCTGGTAAAACTTCTTTTTGCACTCAGCCAAGTTTCACACATCTCTGCTAAGTCTGAGCAGAATTTGGTGTGACAAAAAGAAGCTGCCAAATGTCATGAGGCGAACAATGCAAAATTGCTCAGTATATATCTATACTCTATCTGCGTGAGTTTGTAGCCTTACAGCTATTGGAATGAATGTAGCACTCTGTCATTTGGTGTATGCTGGCAGACTGAGGTGTGCTTATGTGCAGCGGCATTTGTCTGCCCAGCTATGGCTGTCTAGGAAGGGAATAGCTCACACTCCCAGCTCTTGGCAAGTAAAAACCCCAGTGATGATGTAGCTAGCTGCTATATGGAGACGTCCTTCCAATAGTTCAATGTTGTCAGAGTACAGGAAAGAGCATCAAAGATTTCTTCATTCTCTGATGTGGGTAGCCTGGATGAATGGAAAGAAAAGTTCCTCTCATGTAAACATGAATTACGTATGGACAGAGGAGAATGTGCACCAGCACTAGATCCCAGTCTTGTGCAAGAGGCACTACTCATTCCAAGTGTCCCCCAGTCCCTCCAGTCCCTCCAGAAATGACACTGAGAAAGGGAAGTCTGTAAGGCAACCCAGAAGGCAGCTCCTCATTTCCATTCTTGTCTTTTCCTTCAGGGGCTCGAAATATACATCATTCTTCTCCACGGCTTAATTAAAATAACAATGGCTCCAAGCCCGTGTGATCATGGGTCATGAAATACTCCTTCCTGTACTTGACCCAGTCAATTAAGCAGATGACAGTGATAGTTCTGATTTCTTTAGATAACTCTATGACTGCACATAATTTTTGTGAATTTGACACAAAGGCAGAAACTGAATTTGAGCCAGGTACCTGAAATCATGAGAAGATGCTGACATGCTATCTTGGTAGAATTCTTGTAGCAAGTGGCACCAAGTATGTCTGAAATGTTGGGCATGTTTATGAGGATATGTAGAGTCTGTCAAAGTGAGAAGCAAGTGGTTAAAGTGAGGTAGTGTGCTGGAAGACCATTCCTAAAAATTTCCTACAGCTGTGTCTGTGCTTTCTGTGAGGTTCAATGCCTTCAGTGACCTATTCTTACACAAAGCATGGTTAGTAGGATCACCGTTTCACTGATGAGACTATTTTGTGGATCAGGATCATAAAGAAGCCCTAATGAGTAAAACAGATGTAAAAACCAACCCTGCCTTCATGAATAGATTTTGGTTCCATTACTCACCCACAAGGCTGCAGAATCTGTATTATTTGAAAACACAAGGCAGCTTAAGAGAAAGGTTCTACCTGCAACACCTTGTCTTCTCTTTAAGGGTATGAAGTATCATGTGCAGCTTTCAAATACAGGTCCTTCCTGGAGTGTGGAAGAGTTGATCACAGGTTACCCACAAAGCTGTTATTTTGTGGTCTGAAGAAATAACCTTGTCAAAGTAAAACAAGTTTCATAAGACAGAAAGGAAAGAAGGAAAGAGAAACATAACGCAGAGCAAAGAGATGGCGTATGCAGTGCTCTAAAAGGAGACAAGGGATGTGTGTGTCTGAAAAAGACTTGGAAAGGGACTTGATAAAGCTGTCATTTTCCTAGAAAAGTCAACATGATGCAAAATTTGTTTGGGTAAATGATGTTTCTTTTGTGAAATGTCAATATTTGTAACAATAGTACAGTTGAGAGGAAATATCATGTTTATATCACTGAATTGGATAATCATACCTTTGGTTTTCTGCTTTTTTTTTTTTTTTTTTTTTTTTATCTACGGTTTAATGGGAGAGACTGAACTGGGAACAGGTGACTTACTCAGTGGCTGAAAGTCCATCAAACAGAACAGAAAACCCATGCTGAAATTTTGTAATAACTTTTTCCAAAAAATTCTAAATAAATGTGCTCAGTAAGGCTCTGGGTATGTGTAAGAATGCATTTTCAAACAGTTCCCAGAAAGACGTTAGAGATCTGGGAAGCTTGGTTACAGACACACAACAGCTATTTGTGTTGTTAATGCAGAGAATATCACAGATTCATGAGGAAACCCTGGAGCAAAACAGTTAATAATATCGTGTAAACATTTTCCATACAGAGGTCACATATGACTGACACACAGTACTACCGATTTGATAAAACACTTTTGTAGACTAAAACAACGTAAGCCAGGCTGTCACTCATTTGAGCCTTAGCCTCAAGGCTTATTTAAGATATAGAAATGGAAACGAAGTGTATTTTAGTGATACTCTTTCATGTTTCTCTTCCTCTGGTGCTGGAAGGACTGGTAGGAGTTCAGTACATGTTGGAGGAAATTGTGGTACCTACTGGTGAATGACACTGCTATTTGTATTCTGTGCCCTACATGACCCAATCAATTCTCTGTTGTAATAAACACCACTGCCTGACTAAAGAATTTAACCTGAGAAATACTGAACCTGAAACAAATGTCATTTGACCTAGATTGGATTTTTTGTTTGTTTGTTCATTAAAATTGTTCATAAGGTTCCATTTCCCGAGGCAAACCAAGGGTGAGAGAAAGCAAATACACGTATCTAAACATAATCCTTGGTGATCTTATATTGAAATGTCTGTGCCATACATCTTAATTATGATGTTGGACTCAAACATTCAAATTAACAATTCAACAAGGTATATTCAGAAATATCAAACCTTATTTAAAAAGACATTCCACGTATATTTCTACTGTGTAAAGTACTTATATCAAGCAGTCTGCACCTACCCAGGAGTTAGAAATTGTGTTTGCTCCCAAACTAAGAGCTTAGATCTTTTTGACAGCAGACTATTTTTTGTCTTTTCTTATCCTTTTTGTAAAAAAGCTTTAACTTTTTTTACTTCAACTGAGTGGTGTTATTGCAGTCAGCTATCTGGATCAAGAGTTTCCTTGCTATTTCTGTTACTATCAGTTTCTCTGGATGTTTTTGCTTATTCAACATTTTGTCTAAGATAAGAACAAAATATTACTGAAACTGAGCTAGCTAGAGACTAGAACAAATGTATTTGTCTCAGTCCTTTCTAATGCCAGTATCTAGAAAGGTTCAGAAATACTCCCATTTATATCAACTTGCAAACTGATTGGCTAACCTACCTTAGTGAAGGAAGTCTCAAGTCTGGCTGACTGGTATGTGAGCAAAATAAATACCTGCCACCTACTCCAGCATTCTAAGGAACCGTAAATTGAAAAAACAAGCCCAGATGCATTCTAGAAGGCCAAAAATATACCAAGACCTTCCCAGTGATAATGAAGTATATAATTAAAACTATCAGAAAATTACATTTGTAACTGGATAGCGTATGGGACTATACTTCCCTAAGCCTAATTTTCAAATAACATCAGTACTTTCAAGCGTCAAAGATGTGTGGACAAGTCCTTTCCACACTGACACCACTAAGAGAGCAATGCTTACACCAGAAAAGGAGTGTAGGCTTTATAAGAATATTGAGATAACTCCCTCTCTGGACGAACTCTCATTGATATTCTTGTCATCCCCTATCTAGACTCAGATCTCAAAGACAGATGTTTGGATGAAGAAGATGGAAATTGTTTCAGGCTTATAGTAGGGAATCAGGAAGTGTGATAAACAGAGGAGAGCTATCAGCATTAACAGAGTGGGGAAACAGAAAACTCACGTGCACAGAGATCTACTTTTCAGAAGAATAATAAGCCTTTTCAATTCTTAGCTTGTAATATTACAGCACATTGTGGTTCTATCACAAAGACTAAAAATGTAAATATATATATATAGGTAATTATACTATTCAAAGTTGTATTAATACATATTCTTTCAAAAGTTAATAAAATACAGATATGTATAACTTACAATTCTTTTAGGGTTGATCAACAGGCATTTCTAATACAAATTTCATGTGGTTTTGGAAAAAAGAATTGGCTTTCACTCATAAAAACAATGGTATCCTACAACAACTCTCCAGACAAAATAAACCTGTGAAATGAATAGCTGTTCTTATTTAAAAGGACCAACTATAGTCTAGAGCAGTAATAAAAGCACATACTGCATCATTTCATTTCATTTGTTGCTCATCAGAAAAGATCTCCGATTCACGCAGAGTCATTTGGAATCAGACAGGATTCTAAAGATCAGTCAAAGCCTAGTATGCTTCATTACTAGAGTTTAGGAAGCAGTAATTAAAAGCATGCAAGTTGTAATACACTGCTGCAGGATTAAGCAGAATGAAGGATGTCATTATGTTACTTTCAGAAAAATTCCACTTTCTTTCAATGCTGATATCAATCTGCAGTAATTCTGATTGCTTGAATATAGCAGTTCAAGTTGGATGATAGTAGAGAATAAAATTTAGGCCACTGTCTTTTATCATTATTCACATCTCCTGGCCATTAATCCCAGTGCTTTTTTTCAAAACTAATAACATCAAAAGAAGTGATCATTGCCCATATATAATACTGCTAAACCAACAATTTTTTTTGTATATGTGATTATGCAGTATCAGTCTTTGTAATGTATAAATGAAATCTACAAACCACAGACAGAAGACTACTTCTAGGTATCTATTCACATTTGTTATTAAACTTTCTCCAGTGTTAGACAACCATTTATTTCTGAGAAAATACAAGGTCCATATCCAGTGGAAATATGTTTGCTAACAGACCAGATGGAACAGGATAAACATTCATTATGTCATTGTTAAACTCCACGAGGATCAGCTAAGCTGCAATTTGTCATATTATTCTGGTTTTGAATAGTTCATGGTAATGTCTCTGATTACAGAAATTGATGTCGGCTCTCACATTAATGGCATTTTTACTTTGGAGCAATCAAGGGCAAGAAGGGATTTTCTCTCTAGAATCAATTATATATATATATATATATATATATATAATATATATATATATATATATATAATGTATATTTTTTTTCCCCGGAAAATACATAGCCTATAATTGATTTTACTACTCTTAGTTTGAATAATTCTTTCCTTTATCTAAAATGCACGAACACATTTACATCTACGGTTGACTTAGGCACAAAACTACACTGAAGTTTCTCACCAAAACGGAGCTGCTTTCTGCCCACATTACTTACTGTCTTCCCATCCTTCTTAAAAGATTTACTCAATACCACATTCAATTGCCAACCATTAACTTACTAACGTTGGTATTCTTAGTGGATTGTTATTTTGTCCTGCTCAAAAGTGCCACACAGAAATAAAAAATACACATTACGAGCAAACATGTTACTCTGTATATATATGCTGGTGGAAAATGTGTTGTTATCCACAGCCATGAGGCCTTTTGAAGTCTGTAATAATGGCTGACAAAGTCAAAGGAGGCTGTATAGAAGACTGTAATTTGTTTTAAATATACTAGTTTTCTGAAATTGTTGTAATGTTACAATAACTACTGATCTAACAGATTTTTAAAGCTGCCCAATCAGTACTTGTAAGTCTCAAATTCACTCTAATGCAGAACAAATATTTTACAGTAGGAAATCTCCTTGCTATTTTGGGTTCTCCCCTTGACTCCCCTGCCTGCACCCGATCCAAAAATGAAGATGTATGAAGGTTATCTGTGGGAAGAAGAACAACGTTACTGTGTTTTGGGTTACGCTATCAAAAGAATGAAAAATTAATGTAATAAAAAAATTGACTCTCTCCTGAAGTTTTTAAGTTCCAGAGCTCCTCCATAACCTGGAGGAGCAGATCTCAAACTGCAGTGAGAGCAGAATGCACTTCAGTAATAAGTCTATGAATGAATAAGTCTATGAGATGAAGAGTAAAAAAATCACAAAGACCACATTTCCTTTTCAATAAAGAAACACAGTGACACTGTGCTGTCATTTGCAGTGCATAATTTGGAGATGGCTCAAAGCTTCAAAAACTTATTCATAAGCTCCAGAAAATGCCTCTGAGAGAGAAAGAGTGAGACTCTCAGTCTCTTTAGCCTATCAAAGAAGACTGGGGAGAAATAATTACAGAGTGCAATTATCTCCATGAGGGAAAACCACTAACGCAGGGATTAAGCAGCTTTTAAACTGGCAGTGAAAAGTGAAATGAGAACTAAAGGCTGAAATCGAAACCCTGACAAATCTGTGTTACTAAATAGGCAGAATATTTTAATGGGTATAGTAGTTTACCTCTGAAACACAGTAATAGAGGAAGTAGCAGGTTATCCATCTCTCCTGGTCTTCACATTAGCTATCCTGCACTAAAACATGAAGGAACTATGGTTTCTTAATGAAGCAATTATAAAGGAAATGTTAGCAGGTACAAAACAAGCTTCTTGTAATCTATCTCTATGAAATGACCAGACTACTTCAGGGGAAAGTCAAACATACACAAACACAAAACCAGCTTAGAAGAGGCTTCTTAAAGGAGAGATTTCGCAAGGCTGTGGACAAATCAAATCACACCTTAAATATAAGCAGTAGTACAAGTTCACTTTTTACAAATAACTTTCAGGTTTTACTGTTCTTCTGCACAGAAGGTCAGGCAAAAAGGATTTCCACAGCCCAGAGTATTCAGTAAGAACTACTGATAGCGTCTGGTCACTGCTGAGGTTTTCAAATATGTACAAAATGAGTGCAGCTTCATATCCATATTCCTACGTTAGTCAAACGGTCTTGATTGAAATTTCAAAAGAAAATAAGATTTTAAATTCAAAAAAGAAATGTTAAACTTCATGGAGACATTAATCTTTTTTTGAACATTAAGACAATTACCTAGTATGTTGATTAAAATAGAAACAATCTGAAACAATCTGAAATAGAAAGCAATTATAGGGATTGAGAAGATATTTTTAAATAGTGGAAATACTATTTCGAAAGCTTGTGAATTTTTGAAAACTTTTTTTTTTCCTGTTTTTTTTTTTTTCACGTAGCTTTAAAATACAAAAATCAGAGTCAGACGCAGACACTTACAGATAGTAATATGCACTTGTACATATGGGTCAGATGCAAGTAGTAGAGTTTGGCTTCATGTTTGCAAATTGCATTTTTTTCTTTTTTTGTTCCCCTAAAATTCAACTGTTATAATGTAAACCTTATTAGATTTTCTCCTTATTATTAACCTGGAGGTCCTCCAGCCTCCTCCCTGCTCCCTTTCTTATTCGTTTTTATACTTCTAACCTGATGCAATCTGCCTGCAGGGGCAAATACAGTTATCTCCTTCTAAATTAAAATTGTAACTCATTTGGTACAGTTTACACAAGGCCTCAGCTTTGACACATGCAATTACTATGAACATAAGAGGAACATGATTGCTGAGAGCCACCAGAAATAGAGTTTAATCAGAAAACATGGACTTGTTCCAACAAATTTATAATTTCACCACTTGCTATTCTTTTATGTTCCTGGGTGTTCAGATAATTAGAAACACTGGTTTTTTTGCTTCCCGAGAGGCCAAGGAAAGCAAAATTCCTTCTTTTACATTAACAAGATAAAATTATAATACAAACAATCCATAACTTTGTTGTTGAAATGACAAATACATAAAACATTAATTTTAGTACTTCCAGAATGTTGCAAATAATTTGGTCTGTAGTATTTGTATGTATCTCACAACATAGACTTATGTGAATTAATTACCCATCAGACAGACAGCTCGGTCTGCCAGCTCTTAGTCACGTAAGACTGCTTAGGTATCTCCTGTAGCCTGCCTGAAAAGGCAAGTTTTAAGACAGGTCTTTAAAAATGTGAGGTTCACTTCTTGTGCTATTGTGAAATGCTTCTTCAGGAGAGGGGATCAGATTGCAGGTCTAGAAAAAAATTGAGATGTTAAGGAGGCAGATCCAGTTCTGCTTCTTATATGAAGCATAATCTCAAAGATTCATCTGAAAAGGACTTTACATTTATTTGGTCAAGTTCAGTGAAATGTAGAGCTGCACGAACAGAGACACTTCTCACTGTAATTTGGAAAAAAAGATGCAGACTTCGGTCAAGGGATGCCCTGAGTGATGGCATTGTATTCTGCTGAGGATAGGGTAGAATCATAGAATCACAGAATGGTTTGAGATGGAAGGGACCCTTAAAGATGTTCTAGTGTAACTCTCCTGCGATGAACAGGGACACCTGCAGCAGATCAGGGTGCTCAGAGCCCTAACCAGCCTGATTATGATTGTCTCCAGGGATTGGGGCATCCACCACATCTCCAGACATCTCTGACTGCTCATGACTTGATTTCTGTTACACGTATAAACCATAAAACATAAATTAATAGACATGTGGAACATTTCAGGATTTTGCAATCTGTTTATTGTGGTCTGAATGCATTTTTTTAAATTATATTTTAATGTCAAGTTTTCCTGGCTTCTGAGAGGTCTATGGGTCAAGTAAGGAATGAGGGTACAGAAAATACAGTGAAGAAAATGTATGGCTTACAATGTGCTCTGCAGTATAGACACAGTCCAGGAGATCGGGCTTCCTTTAAAAGATGCCACCTGTTTTCTATTTCTCCTGTTGTGTTAGCCATTAACTTTGCTGCCACAGGCACAATTCAGACTTTCAAGGTCAGGGCTCGGACAGCAGCAGCTGGTGTTTCAAATGGCTCTCCTTTTTTCCCAAGGCAGTCAGCTAGATGTGACAACGTATGTGACGAGGACATACCAAATTCACCAAAAGATAGACTTTCCTGTTCCTGACACACTTTCACTGTATAGAGAACAATGCTGCAGAATGATAAAGATGGAAGTGAATTGCAAGACAGTTATTGAAAGAAAGAAAAGCAACTGGGAGAGCAACAAAGAGAAGGAAAAAAAAGGGAAAATGGATTATACAAATATTGTTGCTGAGGTTGCACACCTTCGGCAAACTGCTTAACCAAGAAGTGTGTTATTAAAAATGTAACAGGCAACAGTTGCAGTTACCAAATGTATAAAGAGATGGCAAAGCAGAGGCTAACGATTTGGTACCATCACATTTGTATAAGTCAGCGATGGCTGAGTCCATCTCCAAGGCATTTCTTTTATTTGGCCTCAGGAATGATTGGAGCCTTGGTGAGTGCTCCTCTGCTTTTTTCTCTCAAGCCTTTTATGTTTCACCTCAGCTGTTCTGGGAAGATTCAGCCTAGGATCCCCACACCACATCTCCGTAACTGGGACTGTAGCACAAAGCACTGTAGTGTTTGCTATTACATGAGCTGCTCTCAGATGTGTCATTGTTGGTGCAAAGACACCGGGAGCAGGAACCTGCAGCCAGAAGCAAGATCAGGGAAGAGGAAGAGTAAAGAGAGAACCATGACAGCCCTGATGGGTCTGCCTTGCATTGCGGTGCAAATAGCCCCAAATCAGCCAAAATTTCACCGCAGTCTTATGCCCCAGGGAAGTTTAGAACTGGAGAGCAGCGTTCTGATAACATGCAAAGGCAGCAAGAGCTGACCGTGAGCAGTTATGCAACATCCTGGATGGAGAAAGGACAGTCTGTTCTCTGTCTCTTTCAGCATATGAAGCAAAAGCCATCAAATACATTTAGTAGGAGCCAAGTTCAAAACAAACAGAAGGGAGTGGCTCCTCACACAGCTCATAGTAGAGCCAGGAAACTCCTCACCCAAGAGTCTGCAGATGCAAGTACTGCAAGTCCATTGAGACTCAAGAATAAGCTGCAGAAGTACTTAAAACTTCCCCTGGATGTTATAAAAGAGACTACAGCAGTCCTAAGAAGTATTCTTGACTGGGGAGGTTCCAAAAGAAAACTATTTTATATATTTGCTTTTGTTGCTCCAAAGCTACCTGCTTTTGGACACTGTTGAATGGCTTAGTGAGTTCGATGGGCATAATCTGTGCCAGCCCAGCCACTCCACCAATCTTAACCTTCATCAGTCCCACTAGCCTCCAGTCTCTGGCAGATGGGATGCTTCCAAGCCCAAGCTGAATTGCTGTCTACAACAGCCATTGCTAGACCTACCCTCCAAAAATAGGCCTAATTCATTTTTTAACACATTCCTGGTCTTTGTGACATTTTGCAACAGTAGAGCAATGAATTCTAAAATTAGTGTATAAGCTGTGTATAGAAGCACTTTGTCTTTCTTACTTTAGACTTGCCACTTGGTGCCCTCATTGAAAGCTGTCTACTTGGCACATTATAGGAAGACAGTATAAACATGGAGGAGATACTATATTCTCTCTCATACACCCATACAACTCTTTTCCAGCTTGGAGCAGTTCATTTGCTTATATTTATCTACAACTCAGTGCAAAATTTTACTCATAAAGTGTTAAAAAATACATATCTTATGAAATATCTTTCACAGTTCAGTATGGAATTCTTCTACAGCTAGCATGTAAGCATAGGAATTTAAAGGATAAACATTTATCTCTATAGATGATTTGCATTTCCTATTATGGTCTTCTCTTGTGCTGAGTTTTCACCAAATATAGACTCTTTACATTTATACTAGACTGTTCTGCACCCTTCTGTCCTAGTTCAGACATTCTCAGGCACATAAATTGAATGTAAAGGAGTAGTTTAGGACACCAAGTACTGTAATGTGAAGGTGAAAACACCAAACCTTAAGTGTAGCAGTGGAGAAATCCACAGCACTTAAGAAGAAAGGACTATAAGGAAGGATATACTGTACTTTTTGTTGGTCAGAAAAAAAAAGAAAAAAAAAAGGAAGATAGCAACTGTGGCTAGATAAGAATGGGGATGGACTAAAAACACTTTAAAAAACTATTCTCTTGTGTTTGTAAAACGAGACAAGTCTACATTTACACTTCCGTGAAAATCTACCTTCCTTTGGAAGCAGGGTTTGAATTCTTTTCTGAGCCAGCACAGGTTGCCACTAGATGGTGTGTTAGACTTAAAAAAGACATGAATGGATGAAAGTATGTAATGTAAGGGGAGGATCGAATTGTCTCACGGCCATGAGAACTCCCACATGCGAAGTGGCTTCTCGCAGATCACAACCCACCTCCAACAGCCCTAAACTTTCTCTTTCCTCATGTCTCCTAAGAATTTTTTCCATTTTATTCTCTGCTTCCTACATCTCCTCCCTATCTGCAAGCACTCTGCCTGGAAATCACATGGAAGCAAGGAGATAGTAAGAAATATCAAGAATTATGAAACTCATTGAATTTGGTGCAACAACAACAAAAAAAACCCAACAAATTCTGTCCAACCAATCATTGGATTTTTGTGTGTAAATAAAATAAAATAAATAAATCAGCCTCTGAAGAAAAAAGTTTGAAACCAAAAGTTGTTCATTCTGTGGCTTACAATTAAAAGTTGCCATATATAAAGACTGGCTAACAAAATATACTGGAAAAAAAAAAAACAACAAATGTCTGTTGTAAAATTTTTCATTGTGTTTTTATTGCAAAATACAGTGCAGTTGATGCTCTTCTATCAGGAAATAATACTAACAGCAGTACTGAGTGAAGAGCACCTTGTCTGTATAAGATATATTTGGGTGTGCATGGAAGAACATAAGATACTACAGGTCACTCGGCCTGAAGCTTTCACAAGGGAAAATAAAACTGCAGTTTTTGTCTGTAGTCTCTAGTATATTTAGCTATTTCCTGTACAGTAATTGATGTGAGACCAAGAACTGAAAATATAGTGTATGCATTGCGTGCATGAATGTATTTGAAATACCTTTTCCTGATACCCAGAGGAGGATCAGGTTGGATATCAGGAAAGGTTTCTTCGCCAGAAAGTGTTGGGGCACAGGAACAGGCTCTCCAGGACAGTGGTTACAGCTCCAAGCTTGCTGGAGTTGAAGAAGCGTTTGGACAAAGCTCTCAGCCATATGGTCTAATTTTTGAGTTGTCCTGTGTGGAGCCAGTTGGACTCAATAATCCTCATGGGTCTCTTCCAACTCAGGATGTTCTGTGATTCTATGGTTCTATGAATTATAACTATATATTATACTTTTATATATATGATGAAGTTGTAAACCTTCTGCTTAAGTGGGATGCTATTAAGTCATAATTTTTGCATCCTGAAAAACAAACCAATGGCTAGGAATTTAGCATTCATCACTAAGGCAAGTGTTAAGCCAGCGGTGTTCCCCCAATGCATTCTGTGGCTTCTGTCATGGCTTGCTTTGATAATAGCAGTATGGAAGATCCTCTTCATTATATCAGATGGCAGAAGACAGAAAACTGATGGCAGAAAAGAGGAAAAGTTACAGAGACAAAATTTTCTCCCATTTTCTGAAGAATCCTGACAAGCAGTTAAAAATAAGGGGGAAATTATTTACAGGGAAGGTGGAGTTTATCCAAACAAATAGCTGTCTTCTGAGAAATCTCCGTTAAAGTTATTGTAATTTGCAGACTTAACAAATGCTTCATGTTGAAACAGGCTCACTGGTACTACTGGACACCTACTACTAGGCTCACATACTACTTTTAGGGCAGTTGAGCCCTGAATTACATCTCTGTTCAGCTCCTGTCATGTTTTGTTTCTTCTCTCTGATGCTGACTGTGACCATTTCCAGAATCTCCAGACACTGGCAGTTCATTATTTTAACTTCTTAGCCAAAGAGGTGAAGTCCACCAGTTCTGGAGCATTGGCCATTCAAGCAAAATACTACATGACTGTCTAGGCTGATTTCTACAACTTATGCCCCAAATCTCAGACAGTGACTTTGGCATTAATTTCAATTTCTGTCTAGAAAGATGCCTATTTTTGCTAAAAACTTCTAGTGAGAGATGTATGATCACGTTCCTGAAAGGAAGGCTTTGAATGTTTAATTATTTCTTTTTCTCTACTCATTCCCAAATCTCCAAAACTCTGGGAAAACAGCCTGAGCAAGCCACTATCAGCACACTACAAGGTAGGAGCTGATAATAGAGAGCTCCTGCTAACAGGTAAGTGGGTACCTGGTGCCAGCTTTTTTACCTTACATAACTGACATAAAAAATCAGTTACCTTCTGGCAAAAGCCAATAAGAATGTGTTAAAATCTGAGTAAAAGAATAGTATAGAAAAAGGCATTCAAAATAATTACTAGATTTTTAATTTTCACATTAAATTAATACATTCTGTTTTGCCATTCCTTATTGTTTTTCATAATGGCTTACTGGTGCAAAACATTTGCATTTAAATGTTACCGTAGCAAAAAATGTTCTGTTCAAAGAATTGTCATTTTATTGGTGAATTTAAGAAAAGCTGTAGTTAAAGTTAAGTACAATCAATCATACTAATTAACCACTCAATTCTCCAATGTCTAGGAATCATCCAGAGCATGAGTAAGAACAGTTAAATCATACTCAGCTCATCCAAGAGCCTATCTAAATTTAACTACTGTATCATGTTAATGAGAGATATAATGCCCTGTGTCCACAAACAGATGGTGTTAGCCCACATTAATAAACTCAGTGGAGAACTTAATATGCTTAGATTTAGATGGGTTATTCCACAGGATGACATAGCTGATGACGCATCCTGAAGCAACATATCTGTATTTGGCAGTTCTTTATTCTGTGCTTCTGGCTATGCCGTCTGCTCTCCCTGCACCCTGCCCAGCCTCTGGGTTATCCTGACGGGCACATAACATGTGCAGCCCTTTGTTGGTCTTATTTGTGGAAGCCAAATTGTTGCACAGCCATATGTAATATTTTTACTTGCACGATCTCTGGATTTCACTGACCCCAGGGAAGACCTGTGCATTCATCTGTGTTTGGAGAGAAGTCAGTGTATCCCCATTCTGTATACCTATATACCTCCCCATTCTCTTTATATATACACACATACCATATATTCTCCTTTTTCTCTCACTCCAACATAGGTACTTGCTTTGCCTCCCTCTCTCCCAGCAGAGCGGGGCTAGGTACCCAAGTGAGAAAGATGTGGCTGCCTGATTCTGCCTTGCCCTGCTTCATTTGAGGGCTGCAGCTGCCAGGCAGGGGCATGAACTGGGCATAAAGCCACCGGCACTACTATGAGTCCCATATGGTCTCATTTTTACTACAGGCTGTGCTTTTGCCTCCCCTAATACTCTGCTTCTGATTGGGTCTGGACGTTCTTGCCCAGGGATCTCTTGGCAGTTCATCCCATTTGCATTTCCAAAATCATAAAATGTTTGTATGCCAAGATTTGCGTATTTAACCACTGCTAATGCAGTGCAGTAAATAAATATTTAAAACATATTAAATAATATAAATATCTCAGAAAAATTAAATGAAGCATTTCATGTGATTGTAAAGTGGTATTTGATGTAATTGGATCACGGTAATAATTTTACGAAGGCCGCTTTGAGTGAATTCATTTATATGAATTTGATGCACTTTACCAGAAACATCCAAAATTATTTTTCCCACTATTTCATTATACAAATAATGCACAGAGCTTCCTAAAATAAATCTTTTCTATACCGCTTCACTTATCTCCTCAATAATGCTAACCTAGTGCTTTCTAAATAAAGGCTGCCTAATATAAAGCCTCTGTAAATACATATTCTAACTTAGAAATGAGAAATCAGAGGAAGTATGTGGAAAAAAAAAAGTGTAAACTAAAAGTTCAGACATGCTGGAATTCAAAACGTATTTTCATAAGATATTTTCATATTTGCACAATGGCATAAGTGTAAAGTCTGCGAAAAGCTTAAAATGTTCTTATGTAGTTTATATAATATGATCTGGAATATGGAAAATGTTGACTTGGTACTTAGTATTTGGACTTGCAGAAATTACCATAATAATATTACGGAGGTTTTGCTGCTGTATAGTTGGGCATAGGTTTTTGGTACAAACTGAGGAAAATTGCTTCTTTCAAGAATAGAATTTGATGAGCACGCATATTCTACTTGCTAACAACACACATACCAGAAAAGATATAGAAAATAATTTCAGGATTTCATACCCTACCTTGCAAGATTATCTTCTGTTACTGACAGAGACTGTTTGATATTCAGAGAAAGAAGAGGGAGAAGTATGAAGGTGAAAAAGTAATTAACAAAGATGTAGAAGTCTACCAGTGCAGTTCAGCACTGAAAATATTTGCTGCTTTAATTTGTACCCAGTACACATTATTTGCACTATGTTTTCATCTTCATATACCATGTGTGTGTGGCCATCTACATACATTGCTCCAAAAGTAATGCTTCCTATATATTTCTATGGACTCTACAACTGATACAAAGAACACAATAACACTATTATATGATAAAGCAAATTCTCAGCTACAAAACATGATTTTTCAACATAGTCAACATCATTAAATATGTATTTTCACCAGTGATGCGCAAGAGGATCCACGCTGCATTCAAAAAAATCTGCACCAGTAGAGGTGACCCACTGCTTCACAGCTACCATAATGGCATTATTGTTAGGAAAATGTTGCCCTCAAAGTTCATTTTTCATCAGCTCAAACAGATGGAAATCAGAAGGTGCCAAATCCGGACTATACAAAGGGTGTGGAAGGAGAGACCAGCCAAGACTACCAATGTACTACATGATCTTCAAACTGGTACGGGGCCTGAGCTAATTGCGTTGCAAGAGAAAGGCTGTATTCTTCTTTGAACTGACTGGAAGTTTAAGCCTTCAGCTTAATCAGTGTTGCAATGTAGTGATAGAGTTGATGGTTTGTCTGGGTTCCAGAAAATACAGAAGGATCACTAGTTTTTTATCCCGACAGACAGTGCACATCATTTTATCCACAGAGGGCTGCATCTTGAACTTTTTCTGCAATGGGGAATTCAAATGTTGTCACTTCATGGACTGCTGTTTTGAGATGAGACACCACATCTCATCACTGGTAATGATGCAATCCAGGAAACTGTCTCTTCAGCCTCATATCAATTCAATAGGTCCTGAGGAACTTGCATACTGTGTTCCTTCTTTTTCTCTGTGAGCATTCGTGGAATCCACCTGGCACAAACTGTGATATTCCACCTTGCCACCATCGTTTCCAATGCATTGAAGCCATTATTCCCTGGTCACAATCCACCGATTCTCACAGATGAGCTGATTGAGACACTCCTCATTTCACAGTGTGACAGCTGTGCATGGCTGTCCAGAACATCGTTGACTTTCACATCACTACTGCCACTACTGAAACATAGCACTCACGACCTCACGGTGTTCACATCCACTGTTTGATCTCCATCGACATTCAACAAGCATTAATGAATGCCAATGGGTGCCATTTTTTCCACATGAAGGAATTCAGTTATGCACCGTTGCTTCATACACACTTCCATGTCAGACGTCATTTGGTCAGATTGCCCCTCTGCTGCCATCTGTCACATAGCAACAAAATTTTGTTGAATATTGGTGAGAAGGTTCAACCTCTACTGCCATGCCACCATCTGCTTCTAACTTTGTGGGCCACGATAATAAAAATAGGAAGCATTACTTTTGGAGCAGTCTTCAAATAAGGATGATTTTTTTTCAAGTAAGAACTGAGAATCTAATTGCGTCTGAACCACATCTAAAAAACAATATATCTAAAGGTACTACTAAGACAGCCTCTATGGCTTCTTCTTTCTCAGTTTTAGTCTACGAACAACAGGGAGGAATAAAATAAGATGTGGATGCTCTTGAGTAATTACGGCATCATCTCTCACAGATTTCATCCCTGGATGGCGTGATCACCATCCAGTTGCATTTGTCACATGCTGTTCTTTCAGTCTTCTTTTCATTCCTAAATGAAACTCATGAAGTTTTATTGATCGAACCATTTATTGAACGCCAATGTTTCTTCCTCTGTATGAACAGCGTATCGAAGACCAGGCTAAAAACATACTGTGAACACACAACGGAAAGTAATCAAGTGAGATGCAGATCTCAGATCCCAGAGCAATCTGCATTACAGTCTTGGACTTTTGAAAATGTTGAACAAGGCTTCAGTTGCCCCACCTTTCTTTCCATTAACTGATGAAGGATGGAATCAGCAGAAAGTGTTCCTTGGGCTCAGTCACCTTCTTAATACTGTCTCCTGTGGCATACAGGAGCAGGATTTATCATAGTATCATGGAACCATAGAATATCTTGAGTTGGAAGAGACACACAAGGATCACTGAATCCAGCTCTGTTCTCCATATAGGACTTGCCAAAATTCAAATCCTATGTCTGAGAGTGTTCTTCAAACATCTCTTGAGCTCTAGTAGGCTTGGTGCCCTGGGGAGTCTATTCCAGTGCCTGACCACTTTCTCAGTGAAGAACCTTTTCCTAACGTGCAATCTGACTGTCCCCTGACACAGACCCATGACATTCCCTTGGTTCTGTTGCTGTCACCAAAGAGATCAGCATCTGCCTCTCTGCCTCTGTCTCCTACTCTCTGGGCTGAACCAACCAAGTGACCTCAACCACTCCTAACACCTCTTGCCCTCTGGACCTGTCACCATCTTTGTAGCCCTTCTTTGAAGACTCTCTAATAGTTTTAAATCCTTGTTATATCATAGTGCCCAAAACTGCACACAGTGCTCAAAGTTGAGGTTACACCAGCAAAGCAGAGTGGGACAGTCCCTCCTTCTCTCACCCTGCTGGCAGTGCCAGGCCTGATGCACCCCAGCGTACCATTGGTCTTTTTGGCTGCCAAGGCACACTTCTGATTCAGATTCAACTTCCTTCATCCCCCAGATCCCTTCCTGCAGGACTGCTCTCCAGCCTCTCATTCACCAGTCTGTACATACACCCAGGGTTGCCCCATTCTAGGTGCAGAATCTGGCACTTATTCTTGTTAAACTTCATATGGTTGGTAGTTGTCCAGCCCTCTAATTTTTCAAGATCTCAAGATGTATGCATTGAGTTTGTACAGCTTAGTGCCTAGAAAAGGCTCTGTGGCACCTAGTATCTCTACCTCTGCTTCAGCTCTAAGGAGACATCATCTCATGGGAGCCAATGAGTTTGTTCTCAATCTCTGAAACCAACACTGGAAATCTTGAGCTGGAAAACACATGTCAAAGTAAGTGAACAATTATTTCTTAAATTACATTTCCTAATAATTCTAGATTTAGATCTAATTTTTTGGGTTAGGTTTTTTTTTTGTTTTTTGGGGGGAAAGATGGAGTAGGGAAGGGGTTGAGGGCCACAAATTCTTCTAATTTCTTCAGGCTGACAAATCTAAGACTATACAGCACTATCAAAACAAGAAATCACTGTTCTTCCCACAGATCTGCCACTAGGTCCTGTATTCTTTATTGATTCAAGAAAGTCAGGTGGATTCTACTCTGCCTCACAGATCAGAAGAAAAACATAAGCATATTATTATTACAAAATCTGTATTACTGCCAGTAATTAAACATAAATATATTTGATTTTTATTTTCATGGTTTTCAAATATATTTTGAATCTGTCTTTAGATTTAAACATTGAATATATTTGCATCAGGAATCATGAGGTAAAAAGAAGAAAAAATACTGTAAAGAAAAACAAATAGAATATGTGAAATCAACTGTAAAAATGTTGTTTCGAGGGCAGAGGTGTGAAGAAGTGAGCTTGAATATTTATCGGCTGATTTTATCAAATGGCCATCAAGGTCAAGGACCATCTTAAAAATCAAAGCAAGGACTTTTTCTAGGAGTGAAATTATATTATTATTTTTAAATAAAGTTTAGTGCTGCAACATATTTGCTCTTTTATGAACATTTATTTGATATATTTTAGAGAAAGCCACTTCAGTTCAGCGGTTAAATATTGAATATTCCTTTACCAACTTCAGGGTTCACAGCGGCATATTTCATAATGAATATTTGTGTGCTTCTTATATGTGAGTCATCTTATTTGTACAGCTCCCTATAAATCATCTGAATGAGTGACAGAAAGGACCAATTAGAGCTTTTGTGCACTGTGGTAGAATGGCACTTAGATGTTTGTGCAATCTCATTTCAGTAGTTTCAGGTTCCACAGTTTCCCTGAGGAGATTATTTGAGAGCTTACTGCAATTTATTCTCATGATAGTCAGCTTCAACATTTCCTTTTCCAATTGTATCATAATACACTTACATCCAACATAATGTATTACGCATTTTATCCTCCTGTGAAGCAAGGTAGGTTCCATAAATCCTGCAATAAATTGGTCACCTCTTCCTATGTCCTTGTATGTCCTTATTAGATGAGCTATATAACACATGAGTGCCTTGACAGCAACATCATGGTTAGGGTTCCTTTGTGATTTGCACAAAAAGTAGCAGTCAGACCTCGATGTTATAGCCATACTTCATTCAATCACCTAATTAATTCACAAGAAAAAAAGATATTTCTTATTGACTAAGTATTTGGGCTGTGGAACAATTAACCGCTTAAATCCAACTTCAGCAAACCAATATATACACTAATAAAATACTGCTCATTTTTATGCACACTTGCACAGTCTTAGCCCTGTTTTCTCGGGGTCATATAATAACCATCCAGGAGCAAGTTTCATCATGCATCTCTGAAAGGATCCAGGCAAGCTTTCCAGTTCACTGCACAGAAAGGAGTATTGTCAGATAAGCATGCTTTATTCTGTCCTGCCAGTCCACCCCCCACCCTCCTGTTCACTATATGCCAAATTGGTGTGCTTGCAGACCCCAAGCCTGCCTTCTCTATTCAACCCTACCATGAGATTGCCCCTGCACTAAGGTTCATGCTCAGCTCCTTCCATTCCTGGGGGAATTTTTTTACACAAGACCTTTAATGTCAAAGCTACACGTGTTCCTCTAGTATTACTCATTCATACACATGTAAATTGATTTACTGTACACAAATCCCATTAGTACATCCAACAATTGTATCAGGCATCCTGCACTGGGACCTTATCAGTAAGTTTGTTTGAAGCTTTTAGACAATCTTCTCCAAGACCAAGGCTCCCATTCCAGAAGCATGGCTTGTACTGCTTGAAAATACACATGTATTTGACTGTATGATCTGCTTGAAAGTGTTAATTTTACTAGGCAGTCCAGATGATGCTGCAGTTGCTCTCACAGCAGTTCACCAGGTAACAGTTTAGCACCTCCACAGATCTCATTAACAGCAAGGGTTTTTTTGATCTTTGGTACAAATCTTTGAAAGGCACCAGGAAACTCCCAAATCACGATGGCTAGACTTTCAACTTTCCTGGTCTTTCAAAAGTAAATAACTGTCTGTGTAACACATTTAAATGATACTGCAGATACAGCATTAACCATCAGAAATGCACACAGAATATCCCCAGTTGGAAGTGGCCCGTAAGGATCACCAAGTTGGGCTTCTGGAGTTTACAAGATATTGATCATAGGACTTAAGAGACCCTTCTGCACTTCTAAGACTAATGATTACGAACAGCAAGCAGATTTGTAGTTACTTTTATGATTTTATGTATACATGTTTTATGTGTAAGGCCATCATTGTTCTGTAACACCTGTGAGATGGTCAACACCAACAGCATTGATAAATATTTCTTTATCAGATATCTTACATATCTTTGGTACTGTTTGATTTGTGGTTGGAGCCAACAGCGAAGGGCTGTGTCAGACACCCAGCTGCATTTCTTAAAATCTGGCACAACACCGGCGCTTTATGAAATACAAAGGAAGTTCTTGAGAACTAAAGATTTATTAAGATCCAACCTTAGCTACTTCCTTATCCGACTCTTCCAAGATCCGAGGGTGCAAATGAGAGGGGAGGAAAAGAAAAAGAAAAAAACAGCCTAGGCTTGCTTGGAGCAAAAGGTCCACAGCAGATCTGGAAGCACCTCCTGATGCCCTGTGCTGCCTGTCGGCAGGGAGACGCCGGCCCCACGCTACCTCTCTCCCGTTCCGTTACTGCCAGCGTGAAAGAACCGTCTTCAAATCAGAGGGATTACCCTGATCCCTTTCCTCCCGTTTTCCGACACTCCGTCTCGCCGTGCCCGGCAGAGAGCTTTCCTACGGCCCGCAGCACCACACACGCGGGGCGGGAGGGCAGCGCGTCCGCCCGAGGTGCAGCCCCTCGGCCTGGGCCCCACGCGAGAACCCCCCCGATGCCGCCTAGGGGGCGGGGCGGCCTTAGCTCCGTTCCCGGGGGCGGGAGGGCCCTGTGAGGAGCGTAACCGTCGCTGCGGGCGTCGGCACGAGGCGAGGAGCAGGCCCACGCGCGCCCCCGCCTCACACCCCCACCCCCCCGCATCCTCCCAACCGACGCGGAAACCGGCGCCGGCCGAGCAGCTGTAACCGGCGCGCAGGGCGCATGCGCGGCCCCCAGGAGGGCGGGGGCCGGCGCCTAGCGGGGAGCGAGCCGCCGCCGCTGTCCGCCGCCGCCGCCGCCTGCGGAGCAGCGGTCTCCGCGCAGCGCCCTCGCTCTCTCCCTTCCCTCTCTCTCCCTCTCCTCGCGGCCCTTCCCCGCCATGAAGCTGAGCAGCCGCGGCCGGGGATGCTGCGTGGCCGGCAGCCGGGAGCGCGGGCCGCCGCCGCGGAGCCCCTTCGTGCACCAGCTGCGCTTCAGCCCCCTGGAGAAAACCAAGGTGGGGGCGCGCGGGCTCGGCCCCGCAGCGGCGTGAGCCGGGCGGCGGGCGGGGACGGCTCTGCGAGGGGGCGGCGGGGTGCGCGGAGCCGGGCGGGGGCGAGGCCGTGAGGAGAGGGCGCGGGGTGCGCCTTCCTTCGCTTCGCTGCCGCTTCTCCTCTCCGCTCCTCGGTTATTTTCTTTTTTTTCTATCGTTATTAGGCGGGGGGTGTGGGGGTGCGCTCCTGTGGACGCTCTCTCTTCCATTGTCGAGCTGAGGGATGCGCACCGAAGGATCCCGCCGCTCTGAAGTTTGGCCCCGCGTAAATAACGCCGGCGGCGCGGTTTGCGCGCTGTGCGGGAGGCGGCGGGAAGCGGTGTGCAAAGTGACGGCGCGGTGGGAACCCGCAGCCGCCTTTGCCGCCGCCCGCAGGGTGAGCGGGGAGGTGGGTGGCCCTGGCGGGGGGCTTTTGGGAGGATCTGGGTCACTGCCTGGGTGGAGGAACGCCGCGAAGGGCTCCTCGGGTAGGGACCGGCCGTCTGTGTTACTTCCATCGCGGTAGTACTTGAGGAACGTTCGTTTAAAGCTGTTGTTTTGGGAGCCTGAAGCCCACAGTGCCCATCAACGCGGAAATTAAGATCTGCTGCTATTGAACCTGTCATGTCAAGGCTCCTTTGGAGCCAACCTTAATTTAATTTCTCTTTGGATTGGAGTTCATTGTTGCTTTGCCCGATCGTTGTCTGGGCTCTGAAGACAAGACACATATGGCCTGATTTACAAAACGTTGGAATGTGCCCCGCGTTAAGTACCTGACAGGCAAGGAATTCGTAGCAGGCTCCAGTGGAAAGGATTCTTACTTGTTTTTTTAATCCGGTTTCCCAATGTGAGATAGACCAAGGCTGAATTCAGTGGTTACTGATAAATTGTTTCAACAGGAACAGGGAGAAGAGGTTTATGTCATTTGTCGCATTCAATTTATACCCAGAGCTTCTTCAATAAATCACAAGGTTGTAATGATTTCAGTGTAACCCTGTCTCATCCTTTATGCCATGGTTTCTGTGTAATTAATGAGTTAGAAGTCTTTAAGGGAGCAGAGGGAAGCAAAGGTAGCATGTGGTCCTGTGCGTTCTGATTGTATCTAATTATAACAAAAACAATGTTTTACTTCGTGTTGTCAGTGTATCTTTCTAATGCTACTGTCTGCTTGTTTACTCACAAGAAATTTAGATGGACAATCAGGAGGGCAGAGCAGCAATTTCATAGTATTTCCAGTCTCCTCTGAGTTACTGGCACTGTTGATCTGTTTGTCATAACAGATTTTCAGCCACTTCAACTCAGTGACCGCTTGTAGAGCATACCTCCCTCCTTATGTAGACTGTTCTGGACATCTGTATCATATGTGAGCTTTGCCACTGGGTTTCAAAGATTTATTTTCAATGAAAGCTGTAATCTGTGTTTAAAGCTCTGTAGTCTTTTGCAGTGTGCAGACCAAAGGAACAGCCTCATCAAAGCATGGCTCAGTTTCGCTTTTAAAGTGAACGTTATGGATGCACACTGGTACAAAGTTATTTAACCCGGACTTTCTCGTAATCTTATTTCTGCATTTCTATGAGGAAGAAACATGCAAGCTGACATACAGAACCGTGACAGAGTTTCTTATTTGCTGTAATGATTCTCTCCTAACCTCTCTTCTTAATTAAGAAAATGGTTATGCTTGAGTTAGAAGCTGCTGAAGGAGAGCTGTGAAACTATTCCACTTGCGTGAAATGCTGCTCTCCCAGAAAAAGAGGCTTCTTGAACAGGGAGGATCCTTCACAGTCAATTACAGCAGTGTGCATTCTCCTTCACGCAGTCCTGGCCCGTCACTAAGAGTTCAGCATGAAGTATTACAGCTGAACTCACTTCCTGTTCAGCTGGAGGCGCAGACTGTGCCACAGGTTTCTCTGTCAGCTCTGTGAGTCTAACAGGGCTCAGTTCTGGGTCTGCGCAGTCTAATCGGGGAAGGCCAGGAATGTGTGGGGACTGGAGGTTTCATGGAGGTGGTGGGGAAAGAGGACTGGGAGACAAGACTGCTTTGTCTGAAGGACTGTTGCCTGATGGTCTATCCGATAGCTCCTTTATCTTCACTGCCACCTCATCCTGTGCTCTGCAAGAGGTTGGATTGACTTTTTTTGCTTTTTAATGCAAATCAACGTAAATGCATCTTAAAACATTTCAGCCTGAGACTGGGCATGAAGAAGTGGAAAATAAATGGACCAAACAACCACAAAGAGGGAAAACAACGGCAAAAATAATCCATTTGAGAACTAAGAAATTGTTCAGATCTCTTTATTGGTTTCATAAAAACTGGGAGGTAACAATGTAAAAACATTGCATGTCATGCTTCCTGTAAAAATTATGGTTATTTGGCCCTAATCTGAGGATAACAGTGGAATAATTTCTGAAGCTACGTGTTTTATTTTCAATACTATAAGGAAAAGATTCTTTCTGGAAGAAAGGTAGACAGACATGGCCTCATTAACCACAAGTTCCATTCATCCGAACATGCTCTGGACAGGTATCTTGTAAGTCAGAACTTCTGTTCCTAGTTAGCTGTACAGAACAGGCAGAAGCATAGTGAAGCTCTCACAGAGCATTTGTAGCTTTATTTTCCTGCTGCTTTAAAACTCAATATGGTGCCATCTTTCTTGCTTCCAGTATTTCTGCCCTTTATTGCACCAGTGCTGGTGTTCCTCTGGTGTCTTGGTGAGCTGATTTGGCTCATTAAAAGAGCAGACTGTTGTGTTTTTCTGTGGTCTGATTGTTTCTCTTTTCTTTTGCTGGGATTGCTTTTCTTCAGTTTAATGAGCTGCATTGGCTCACTGCAAACTCAGATAAGTGCTAGAACTGACCCAAAGGGAATGTGAACAGGACCACCCTCTTTAGCAGCGATGATCAGTTAGGTTGGCTTAGTCACACATGAAAATATCTACTCCTGTTATTATCTCCATAAATATGTCAATCAAGGAGCTTGCAGAGTGGGAAAGCAGGTGGTAAGAGAGCTGTTGAAGGATAAATTTCTCACTCTTTCAGTGCCATCCTTGTTGAGGTGGATTTTAGAGATTTAGTGAAAAAGTGGAAGTGTGAGGCAAGGTGTAGTCTCTAACATGTTTAAAAAGAAAAAAAAATCAGAGCCTCTTCATGTTAAATGTGCAGTTCACTGGTCTGTTTTCCTTTAGCTGTTACTTTGTAGTAAGTCGTGGAAATTTTTTTGTGAATAAGCTACTTAGTGATTCTCACTGTATTGTTAATTTCAAAGATGCATCTCTTTCAACTTTTTAATGAGAGGTATGATGTTGACATTCAAGAGACGGAAACTGAGACAATCATAAAAAGGAAGTTTACTCTGATTCTCAGGCTCGGTGCTTAGATACACAGGACCTGAAGGTTTAGAGAGCTTACAAAGGATCTAAGTTTGTATTTGATACCTTCATTTTTAAGTTCATACACAAATCAGAATGTGGGGCTTCTGAACAAGGAACACATATGATGCCTTTTCACAGTTTAAGGGACTTACCTTGCATCAAACTGGAGCTTTGTGACTGAAGGGCAGAATCTACTTTCTCAGGCCATCTACTTTCTTCTACCAGCTTTAAGGCCATCTTCCTTTGTGCTGCCTGTGGGACTCCCACAGCGTACCTCTCAACTTGTTAAAAACTAACTAGAATCCTTCAGAATAAAAGACATTGAGCTGTATTCAAAAAAGAAAATTGGTCATGAGCTGCACCTCCTAATGTAAAGATCCAGATGGATCTTGAGTTTTCTTTAAAATGTAAATATCTGTGTTTTTTAGATACATATGAATGATATTTACAAGAATTCATAATATTAATAACAAATATGTCTGTGTGGATGAGTGTACTGAATATGTAGAAGTAATGATCGCTGTGTAAGACCAGACACTCTGAAACTAAGACACCTATACAAGGCCAGACCAGGAGTGCAGCATGTCTCCTTCATTCTGATCTCTGATAACAACCAGCAGGGATGGGATCTTCCCAGGTTTTAGGGGACTGAAGCTTTCTTACCCAGGAGGATGTCTGAATGCACGCTGAACTATTTTGCAAATGCTTGTGTCCTTCCTGATTCCAAACCTTCTTCAGGGGCTGAATGTAGTCCTTCTCTCTCCTAGCAAACTTCTTATGCTGACAGGTATTTCACTGCCACCTGCTTAAAAAAAGAAAAGAGCGGGGGTCACAGTGGATATGTGGAACTGCTGCTTGTTTGCTTGCTCTTTCCATCGCTGCTCTCTCCAAACACAGAAGACCATGAGACCTTTACACATTTATGATGTCGTTCAAGATCTCATGGATGCAACAGCTGCTTCTCTTCTGCTGCGTGGCTCTGAAGTGATCATAATACAAAAGATGCCTCACAGATACAAATGACTGTATAGGTCACTCCAAGTCAGTCAACTGCCCTGTTGTAACTAACTAAAGAAGGAGACTTGGAGGAGTGAGAGGGAGAGGGAATGAATCTCGGGGAACCGTGTCCTCACCTGCATTTTCCTCTTTTTTTTTCTCTCCACAGCTGGTCCCTCTTTTCTGAGGAACCTGGGAGGCAGCTGCTCTCTTTTCTCCAGATTGCAGATAAATACTCCCCTATTTTCTGAGTTTTTTTTGAGTCTCCTGAAGTGTTTGAACCCTTGGTTGTCTCTAGTTTTTTTTCTTACTATTGCTTCAAATCGATACTTGTGTCTGTGTTTCTCATTCTCCTAATCCAACCTCATTTGCAAATTCAGATCTTGCTTGTCATTTTTTCTTCTCATGCAGCTGCTAGAACTCTTATGTTTCTTTGTGCTCATCTATTTCTTCCCTCTTTTCCCACAGTCTGAGTGAAGCTTTATTAAACAGCTGAGGTGACTTAATTGCTCACTGCTACCAGAAGCGGTGGTCTTGTCTGTGGGTTGTTCTGACTACTGCTACATAAGGAAGTTGAACTGTTTTATTTGGGGAAAATATGGTATCCAAGGGAAAAAAAAAAATGTTCTTCTCATGTGGCAAGCTAAAGTTGTCCACCTTGAAACTGGAATCTTGTTTTGAGTTACGAGACGTTGGTGCCAGTCTGAACCATTATTGTAAAATCTAGCTAAAATGAATGGGCTACCTAGGAAACTGGGAGCTTAAGGTTGTTTTTTTCTGATGTGTGTTCCCTACATCTACTCTAGATCTAAAGTTTTGTGTAGCTACAGACTTCAGTGAGCTGTTTTGGGTAGTGAGAGGAAGTGTGAACTGGTCAATGGAAAACTGAGCTCCATGCTGACTGGATCTGCATCATGGAAGTGGAGTAGAATATGAATGATGCTTTCCATGACAGCCTGGGCATGCATCAGATTAAACACAATATGAGACAGTACCTTATGCCTCATTTCTCATCCTTGCCGAGCTACTATAATATTGAGGAGTACTTTTCAATGACATCTGAGTCATCCGTGAATATATAGCATATTTCTTTTGGAATTCTTTCTTCGCATGTTGCCTCTATCATTTTGTAGCATCTTGTCCATCTTTTGCTGGCTTCCTCTGTATAGCTAGAGGAGCATTGGTGCTACCCCAGTCAGTCATCAAACATTTCATGATTTCCACTCTTTCCCTTAGCCAGTCATTTGAAGCCATTGAAGCCACTTGCTTTTATTCTGTCCTTTGAGAAGGGTGGGATTTTTGGCACCTGCAACTGTTTCTTCTAACAGGTTGATCATTACGCAAATGGTTGCTGAGCTGTGTTTTCTGTAAGGTGGTTCCAGACAGTTTAGGAAAGGCCAGGCCCTACATTTGGGAGAATTCTACAAAAGAATATGGGAGAAGTTCCAACACAGTGTGTTTTGCACTGAAGTTGAAGGCAGAGGACTAGCTGGTTGGGATTGGATTCTCCGATAACTAGAGTGGTGGGAGGAGGTGTAGAAGCAACTGGGTTCATTGTGGCTTCTGGAAGAAGACAACTTGTTCAAAATCTCTGCTTTTCCAGGGAGGGTTATGCCTATTAACACTGATCTGGAGCAGACATTTGTGTGTGTATTTGGATGTTTATTTAGGGGCATTTCTGTACAGCATTCCCCACAGTTTCTGGTTACAAGAATATCCTACAGAGGAGCTGGTATCTGCCCCATCCTGGAAAAGCTTTCTAGGTTGGACTGTATTGCCATGTGAATGCACCTTGCTAAAGAAGCGCACATCACTGCTCTGATGGGCTGACTGCACAACAATTCACTAAGATTTACAATACACCCATGCTAAATATTTACTTAATATGATGCTGCAGAGAGGAAAAAGGATGTGGATATAGTAGCTAACAAACATTGGCTCTGAAGAAGTGCAGAAAGCTGACTGGTAGTTTTTAAGAGAGTGAGTGTATTTCTACTAATACACTAAGATCTGTGAATACAAAATCTTTGCATGCATACATTACAATTGTTTGATTGGGTTTGAAGCACATTCTGCTGTTTTTTAATGTTAGGTATTTGTTATTTAAAAATGCAGTTTATAGGAATTACTGTTTCTTGCAGTCTAAAATTGTGTTAGATTAACTCATTTGTTCTGATTTTTCCAGATTGCCTTCATGACCTTGACTCTATTTCCTATCCGACTCTTCTTTGCTGCTTTTATGATGTTGCTGGCCTGGCCTTTTGCATTCATTGCTTCAATGGGATGTGATGAGCAAGAGTTTGAAAAGCCCCTCTCCTGGTGGCGAAAGTGAGTAACTGATGTAGCACAATGCTGATGTAGTGCAGGTCTCACAGAGCTGCTTTCCTTTTCAAAATAAAAATATAAACAGTATTTACATATTTTCTTAAGTTAAGAGACAAAAAATACCCAACAGAACACCCCAAAAATGCTTCATTTACCAAATGGCTTAAGAATTACAGGAGGAAAATAGCTAATTGCTAGCCTCTTACCGTTATAGAGGATGTAGAATGAAGCTTCATTGTGGTATCCTTCAGTTTCAATTATTTCCAAAATGTTAAGAAGATTGCACTATGAAATGTGCCCAGATCTCATATTCTGTTATTTTAAACTGTTTCACTCCATTGTTTCCTTCACTGTAATGAATTGACAGAACTTCTGTTGATTCTCTGAGGGCTTACCCCATGCTTTGGTGCTCATTAATAAGGCTGTGCTTGTGTTGGTATTGGAATGCTAATTAAGGTACAATGTAAGGTGGTGGTCACCCATCCATGAAAACTGCAGCTTAAGAAGCAAGGGAGGAGTGGTGTACCACTTCTTCTGTAAAGAACATTAAATGTATGAGCTGGTACTAGAGTGAGGAAAGTTGATTGCATTTTTTATCACAGGAAGTAAGGAGGCTGAGAAGTGCAGAGGATTGTCACTTTACATTTAATTTGGAATGAATTTAGCATAATGACTGAAGGAATAATGGACTGCCTTCAGTCTTGCATACAGTTATTTTCAACCTTTATCCATGTGAGGGTAATAATCTGTGGAGGTTAGGCTTTGCACCCTGTTGCTTCGAAGTGAATGTTTCTCTTTTCATGACTGTCTAGCAGCAAAGAATACACTTTAAGAGATAATGGGGAAAGAGGAAAGAAAGTGAAATATTTTCAGAGCTCCCAGGTATGTTCTGTGTGCATCTCCCTGTTTGAGAATCTCTGTCCTTTGCTGCTGTAGTGGCTTTTGGGTAAATTTGAACCCAGGAATCAGGGATGATGCATTCTAATAGTGTTTTAATAGTATCTTTGTGTGTGTGAGATCAGTTTACTGGGACTTTTTAGTATTACTAGACAGCATTATTAGATATTGTATGTAAGCAATTCAACAGGTTCAGTCCAAATAAAAATTAATTTAGAGATAAAATAAATGTCAATGTTATTATGATTTGAAAGTATTATTATTCAGGAATGAAATGAAATTGAATGGTAGCTTACCTTGAAAGTGCTGTTAAGCTTACACAGAAAGAAAATCAGTGTTCATATGTAAGTACTGCATATCCTGTCTGTATTTTGTCATGCTAATAGTTCTTTTATAATGTTTTTCATTATTTTAGAATATCCCTGAAGAAGTGTAACTGTTCTTTTAACTCTTTTCAGGATAGTGGACATCTTGCTGAAAGCTATCATGAGAATGATGTGGCTTGCTGGTGGATTCCACTGGATAAATGTAAAAGGCAGACGGGCATTGCCAGCAGAAGCAGCAATACTAACTGTGGCTCCCCATTCTTCTTACTTTGATGCCATTCCAGTAACTATGACCTTTGCCTCCATTGTGATGAAAGCAGAAAGCAAAGATATTCCTGTTTGGGGAAGTAAGTTGGTAGACAATCACTTTTAATTTTTAAAGAAAAAATAATTATTTAGTAACTTGGCTAGTTTGGGATGAGAAGGCTTGAAACACAAAGAAAAAATCTGCAATATTTTTTATATTTATAAAGCAAAGTAAGATGGGGCAAAGGGCCCATAGAGAAAGTCTGCCAAAGCTTCTTTTTTTTTTTTTAGTTTGGAGGGCAATCCCAGAAATGTTTCAGGAGTGGTGTCCGTCTGGAAGGTGTGTTGCTAATCTCTCATGCGTCAGTGAGCTTGTTTCAGGCAGTCTGTAAAAGAGCAGTGAAGCAGATTGTTGCAGATAACTAAGTCAGTAGTGTTTAAACAATCACTGTAGATGCTCATGGTACTTTGAGATGGATTTGTGATTTTTATTTATTGGTGCAATTGTGCCAAGGATATTTGAGAGCTCTTAGATTATGTGCTTCTGACTGAATTGTGTGGAAACATCTTAAGGAAATTCATCCTACTATGTCTAGGGACCAGCAAAGTTTAGAAAATGTTGCTGTGTCTCACTATGTAGATTTTAAGGATAGTCTAAAAGGGAGAGAAAATTTTACTTTGACTAGAGATGTGTAAACACAAATGCCTAAGCAAAAGTTTTGAGTTCTGTTGCAACTAAATGGAATCGGGCTGTTTGTGTTGACATCCTCAAATGTCATTGGACAATGTGGTTTTAAGAATGTGTTTTAAATCGGTGTCTGTCAGTCATGTTACATCTGGAAGTTTCATATAGAGAGCTTCTTGGTAATCTGCCTCTGTGTCAAGTAAAACTCAGGCCAGAATTGTAGCTGTACCTCAATGTCCTGGAGTATCCTACTAACAAGAGGGTAGTGAAAGATCTGTGTAAAAGTTAAAAGAAGCTTTGAACAAATGTAGGCATGTGTTTTTGAAAGTAAATATATACAAACAAGTGTACTGTGAAATAAAAAAAATTAACTCTAATGTCCGGTATTGAAAGAAGATCTTGTTGTGAGATGGTATGTTGACACTGCTGTACAGCATACAGGTGTCGAGGGTGAACTGGGCTTTAAGAGCAAAGATAGATTTATCTTTTTTCTCAGCTGCTTCAGTTGACTGTTTAATAATTGTCTGCTCAGCAAAATAAATTGGTCCATATGGAGTTCTTCTTTGCTCTTAACTGGACTCTTTGGAGAACTTAGACTAAATGACATAAATGCAGGTCATGTTCTGATATTGACATACAATGAAGTGGAAAAATGATATTCAGCAGAATGCCATAATTGCTGCTTGACATCAGATTCAGAGAAGACTAGTGAAAAAGTCTGAGGAACGGCTGGAGGGATACAGAGATTGCAGTAGCTTTGGATGTAGCACAAATAATGCACACTGAGAAGTTCCAACTGCTGCTTATATATCTAATTTTAAGGTAAAGCTTCAGTTAAAAATGTAACTTACTGCAATCAATTTAAAAAACTATTCACTTGATTTTTTTTTCTCATGTGTGAGCAAAAAAAGTTGCAAAAGAAAAAAGAAAAAAAAGAGAAAACTTTCTATATAAAGTTTATGGAATATTACTGGAATATATAGCACTATTAAATAAATTAGTATTTTTTTCCTATATAGCTGCATTTATTTTCCATTGTGCAGCCACAAAATTCATACCAGCTCTAGCAGAGTTTTGGAGTCAGCTATTGATAATGCTAATCTTGCTGTCTCTTAATTGAGAATTGTTAACAGTCACTTGGAATTTTCTGGGAAGTTTTGAATAAAGTACATCCATTTAATTATGAGCTGACTTCTCAGAACATGACAAATGAAGCAACAGAGGAAACTTAAAGTAATCTCAATGAGTAAGGACTTTGGGTGAAGAGATGATCTGCATTGAAACATGTATGGATGTCTGCTGAATATATGTAGTAGGCAGTGTAATGACACTGTTATCAGGACATTATACGTTGTTTACTAGAAGGATCAGGTGGTGTAGCAGGCAAGGAAAGATTGGAATGCTAATAGGTTACTAGGATTGTTTCCAGAAGTACCTGAATGGGCAAGCTGCCTATATTCTATCCTTTCTTTGCCAGTCATAGATTATTAATCTTTTGATTCACTGACAATTTTAGTCCAGATGTTTAAAAGCTTTTTTTTTTTAAATTGAAAGTATTCAACAAGTGTTTGTGTATGACTGTTTTTTACTGCTTTCTAACTTCAAGGCAATTCTCCTGAGCCATGTAATGCAGCTTAAGAATCAGACTTAACTCATGACTTCTTCAGACAATTTTCTTCTTTTTAGGAAAAGGAAACAAAGTCTTTTCTTGCTCTAACAGAGTTATGAAGAACTCTTCAGTTAGTGATTAATACAAGTGAAGAAAATCACCCACTTGATATGCATGGAGTGAGTTAAGCTCTCTGGAGAGGATCTGCTTGTCCGGAGTCCCCACCTGAAGTCTTGTATCCAGCTCTGGCATCCACAGTACAAGAAAGATATTGACCTGTTACAGCAGGTCCAGAGAAAGGCCATGAAAATTATCAGAGGCCTAGGAAAGCAGTCCTTTGAAAAAAGGCAGAGAGATCTGGAGTTATTCAACCTGGAAAAGAAAAGGCTCTGAGGAGACCTCATTGTGGCCTTTCAGTACTTTAAGGAGGCTTATAAGAAAGATGGAGAAAGGCTATTTACCATGACCTGTAGTGGCAGGACAGGGAGTAATTATTTCAAATTGAAGAGGGTAGATTTGGATTAGATGTAGGGAAGAACATTTTCATGATGGTGGTGAAGCACTGGAACTGGTTGCTTAGAGAAGTTTGGTCCCCATCATTGGAAGTGTTCCCAGTCAGATTGGATGGGGCTTTGGGTGACTCCATGCAGTGGAAAAATGTTCCTGCCCATGGCAGAGGATTGGACAGGATGGTCTTGAAAGTTTCCTTCCAAGCCATTCTATGAAACATACTTTAGATTTTAGTGATTTTAATTTTCAATTAAAAGAAAAAAGGAAGGAAATCAGCATGTTGTAAATTGAAAAATGCCCAAATAGTCTGTGCTCATCACTGTCATACTGAAGTTTGGCTTTTTAGAGTTTCCATAGGTTGGAATGGGAAGTTCAGTACACCAGTACTGTGTAAGCTGTGTAGCCCAAGGAAGAAAAAAATCTGTGAATCTGTGGCATCTGGTGTTGGCTGAGGAAGTTGGATCCATTCATTCATCAGCACAGGTCCTTATATTTTACTGTTTGATATACTGGACCTCACTTCAAGTCAGAACAAGATCTTTCCGTGAATTTTGGATGATTACACTTAGCTGCCTGATAAAGCAGCCAGGACAAAAATTATTTTTCATATCCTGAAGTGTTCATTGCTAGTATGGAAAATACTTCAAAGAGAAGTGAAGGGGATTTATCAGCAAACACAGTTTGGCACTGTTTGCTTGTTGGACAACTTTTGTAATTCAGTAATCTTCAGTGATCTCAACTTGTAAAAACTAAACTAAATTGATAAGCTAATATAAGCTTTAAACAGCTGCTTCACATCTGTAACTTCATCCTCGAATACAGGAATTTGGTACCTGTGAAATGAATAGAAGAATATGTTGGTCAACAGAAATTTGTAAAGGAAAAGGAGGTAATTTATACTTAGCAGAATACAGAAGAGCTGTAGAGGAAGGGAAAATCATACAATGCTATAATAACTATCTACAGTGTTTTTTTCCTCATCTTGTAGACTTAAGAATTCTGGTTTAAGTTCACCTTTTGATGGTACTTTATAGTCCTTTATTGAGCATCATGTCTAAGGGATAAGTAATTCCATGGGAAGTATTTACTCGTCTTCATCTTTGAACTTAAAATAAACAAATTACTTCCCCATTATTTCTGTGAAAAATTCTGCAACCCAGTGTTTGAGTTCCCCACTCCAGTTGTTCTTTTTCCTCATCCATAATACTTTTAAGAGCACCATGGTACAGCTGTAGCTCTTCAGTGAGAATCTCACACTTAAATACTGCAGAGATTCATCAAAACAGTCCTTTTATGTGTTATAAATCTGCAACTTATAACACTGTTAAGGTCACCAGCTTGAATGCCAGCATCCTGTGTTGGCATTGTAGCCTGCCTGGAGAACACAAATGAGCTCCAAGGAGTATTTTGAATGTATTTCTAAGCTTATTCATTTCATAAAGGCCAATCTGTGTTCTGATTATCTTTATAATAGTTCCCTAAGTAAAATCTGCTTACTTAATTTCTTCTATTATTACAAAAAAAAAAAAAAAGTCCTGTTATAACAAGTTGTCTTTTAAAAGAGCCATAGAGCTCTGAAGTTTCTTGTTCATTCCATAGCCTGAATTCCATTATTTGGGCCTCATGCAAAAGAAATGCTGGGGGAAGGCTGAAGATGGTGAGGGTTTGTTTGTTTTAGTTGTTGTAGCTTTGTTTTATATTGCAATAATAAGGGAAACTCAGGACTAGCATCAATTAGAAACAAAGTAGAGTTGTGAAACTATTTAAGTGTGGTTTTACTTCCATTTTTTTGTTTGTTCCTTTTTTTCCTTTGTGGGTTTTTTTTGTGTGTGTGTGCTGGGGTTTGTGTTTTTTTTAACCTTCTCAGACCAGTAGCCCCAGCTGGCCCATGATGACCTTTGATGCTCCCATAGCTGTTCCACTGTTTTGTGGATACTGGCCAAGAACAAACGTAGAAAAAAGTGCAAGACTGTTGTATGGTAACTTCTCTCTGATTAGCTGTCTTCTAGGCTTCAGCAACTTGTGGGATAAAGGTAATTATTCCAGCAGGTGGTCAGATGTCTGGCATTTTCCTGTAAGGTGTGATGGATTAGTTTCACAGAACCATAGAACAATTTCAGTGAGTGCTGGTGCAACTGTCAGCGAGGTGCCAACAGAACTAGAAGCTTCTGCTGAGTACATGAGTGTCATTCTTCACACTTGTTTTTTTTTTCCTCACACATTAAGCACTGGCTGATCCATTAATGCAGCAAGTTTATCCTTGGCAAAAGAAGATTATACAGCTAGTGTCAGTGAATTCATCTCATGGCAGTTGTAAATATGCAATCTGTCTTTTATACTTGTGTTTTAGACAAATAGATTAGCTAATGATATAGTAACTTAAACCTTTGAGTTAAGGCTACAAGATATGAAAATGATAAAAAATGCATTTAAATACAGTCTGCTGAACTTAAAGCATGAAATAGTAGAGTATACTTGCAGATGTTTTACCGGTAGCACTCTTTGATATTGCGGAAGTTGTAAATACTGGGTTTTTCTTCTTTTTCTTTTAGGAGGTTTCAGTATCCTAATGATAAACATGCATGGATTGATTTCTGACTCTTGTTCACTCTCAGTTCCTGTGTATAAAAATTTTCCTGTATATAACCAGTGAGCCACAAAAGAAATGCCTGAGATCTGATTAACCTAAGAAACTGGCAAACAAGTGACAGCTCAGAACATATGCGGTTTTTTTTTTCTTTTGATTGCACTGATTCCCCCAGAAAAATCACATAAACCATATATGCAGTGTATTTGATAGAGTACCTTCAGTTGAAGCTGAGCTGTCATAGGAAAAGAAAACTCTGACGTAGCATTTCAGGCCACAAGATTTGTTTCTCGTAACACTTGCACAGGCAGGCTCCTGCTGCTTTGCTGGGAGAGGGGAGGGATAGGTTTTGCAGGAGGAAGAAACTAGCTATAGTCAACCACACCTGCTTTGCTACAGAAAGCTGTGATATGTACAAACCTTTTAAATTGTGATATGTGTGTTGAAGATTAAACAAATAAAGTGTCAAAATTGTGAAAGGTTTTCTTCATAGGAATTCGTGAAAATAATTCAATATAATGCCACTATTTCAGCTGAGAATTGAAGTTTGTAATATATATAATACAGTAGTTATGTTCTTGTATCAGAAATTGTCTAGAGGACTGTTGGTGTATATGTGAATCTTTTTTGAAGGAAGTTGGGGGAAAAAAAAGCTGTTTTGCTTGTTTTTGTTTTTCTTTCTTTTTAGCTCTTATCAAATATATCCGACCAGTATTTGTATCTCGGTCAGACCAGGATTCTCGCAGGAAAACTGTTGAGGAGATAAAGAGACGTGCTCAGTCTGGTAAATGGCCTCAGG
The DNA here is from genome assembly GCA_037305975.1 of Chrysolophus pictus. Classification (NCBI taxonomy): domain Eukaryota; kingdom Metazoa; phylum Chordata; class Aves; order Galliformes; family Phasianidae; genus Chrysolophus; species Chrysolophus pictus. The sequence continues at coordinate 32,981,014 of CM074577.1, read as the reverse complement.
TACTGTACAATATTACTGTGTGTCAGGTGACATTTGGCATTGTCATGTTTTGGATATGCAGTTCACTTTTGTTTCCTTTTAGGATGCTTTAGGTGTTTTGTTGGGGGTGGACTTCCCTCTTCTGTGGAATATCAAAGATAACTTTCTAATCTATACAAAACAACTGTTACAGTAACTTTTCATTGTAGTATGTTTCAAAGGGAGTCTGGGTAAGTTCCTGGGAAGAGAGTTTTATCAAGTGCTGTCAAGTGGACAAACCATGTCAGGTTTTGGAAGTCCTCTAAAGAAAAATAATCAGATGCTTGGTAAAATACCTGGGGAGTATCATGTTCTTGCTTTTCATATTGTGTCATGGCATATTTGTCATTAGTGGAGATAGAATATTGACCAAGATAGTCCAAGATTTCAAATGTTCCAGTAGCTAAAATATGCCTCTGTTGGGCCACATCATGAGAACGCTTCTAAAATTGTCTGGTTTTTTTTATTCATCATGAACGTGACTGCTTATAATGTGCTTTGGAAGACAGTAATAGAAAGAAGGCATAGCTACCTAAGGTCTACATTTTATAGAAGCATGTGATTACTTTGAAAATGTGAAGCATTCTTCTTGTGAATTTTTTAGGTGAAGATATCAAAAAGTGCTTTCTTTAATGGCATGGTTACTTCCACAATGGTTAGGTACACGTATTGGACTATAAAAATGTAAACAATGACAGAAAGGTGATGCATAGTTTTTACTGCATGACTTTCACCAGTATATTTGAAATATGAAGAAATTGAACTGCAGAGCTGAAGTGATTTCTGGACTACGTAGAAAACTAGTACAAGTACAGGCAGTAAAACCAGTAATGATAGTTCCCATCCATTGGTTGTCCCCTTATGATGTGTATTTATTTCCTTTAAGTGTCTCAGCAAAGTTTCAGCAGTTCATGGCTTTTTGCCAAGGTATTTTTTTTAACAAGTTTCATTTTTTTACAATTTAATATCTTCCTCTGAATTTGTTTCAACTTGAACATTTTTCTTCTTGTTAGAATTCTGTTCAGATATTTTAAGCCTCTATCATTCTGATATCTGTATGCAAGCCAAATAATAAATGTATTAAATAGACACCAATCTTCCTTTTCCTAGCCTGCAAGAAAGACTGGGTGCAGGAATTTTGTTTTGTTGTAGGACAGAGTATACTTTACAAACACAAAAAATGTTTATGAAAATTCTGTCAAATCCACGAGTTTTCCTAGTCCCTGTTAATGTTCTGATAGAATTAAAGGCAAAAATTTGAAGGCAAACTTTTCTATTGTAATCAGTTAACATGTCTTTCAAAAAGATGTGTTTATAAATGAATCCACATTCAAATATTTCTTAAGTCAACTTTTTTCTTTTACTTCAAGATAATGATATTCCCAGAGGGCACATGCACAAACCGATCCTGTCTAATTACATTCAAGCCTGGTAGGTATGATGCTCATTTCTCTGTTCTCTACAGAATGTTCTTGTATCTTCAGTTTCTGAAATGCCACTTGCATTGTAATTTGTTTGCTGTTGCAGAAATTGAGTTATAAATCTTGTAGTAGGGTGGGCTTGGAGCAGAAATTTCCAGATACTGTGGAAGAATTATGCTTCTGCTGTTATGAAAACGTTTATTTGGATAATTCAGATTTTTTTCTTGCCTTCTGAGATTCCTGAGAGCTGGAGGTTTCTTACTTAGTGTTTGTGCTTGAATTTATGCCCCTTGAGTCTTGCTGCATTTAGATACAATATAATGGTATCAGCTGGTATCCATTTCAGACTGCTGTGGCATTTGTTGCTGTGTAGTGTTTGTTTTTTTCCGGTCTTCTTGCACTTTGTTGTTGAGTTGTATTCTGGTGAAGACAGCACAAGAATCTTACCAGTATAGCACTGTTGCAGAGACTGCCTTTTTAATGCAAGGTTTTGTATTAAATATGTGCATTCTAGGCAATTTATAATTAGTAGAACCCTGTTATCTTACCAAATACGTAACACTGACCACTAGCACAGTGTAAACTGCAGTTATAATAGGATTATTAATTTTGCAGTGAACTGCCAGTGTTTGTTAGAAACTTGCTTTTGTGGTGGAGGTAGGAAGATAAAAATGAACAAATCAGCTGTGAATGTTTGCCTCTTCCTAGTTTTCTGCCTAACTCATTGCATTCCGTTCTTATTGTGTCTTATTTTATGTTGCTTGCAACTTGAATATCTGTATTGGAATATAATGAGTCAGCATTGTGATTCTGTGCTCTGATTAATTTGGCTGAAGGAAACTCACTATTATATCCTAAGGAAACTTTTACAAAGCTTTTCCTTCTCCCCTCTTAACTCTTACCTTTTAGATGAATGAATGATGGTTAGAAGAACATCTACTTCTTTTGCTCTTTCTTCCACTCCTCTCAATCTTTTCCTCTTCCCTAAATCCCAACCATACTTTGAAAGTCTATCTAAATTCTTCATTAATGCCTCGATTCCCTTCTTCCCTTCTGTTCCATAGACATTCCAGCCACCAGGTACCATATACTTTTTGCCTCAAATCCACTATCTTCTTCTCTGGTCTAGTACATGCTGCTCTGTCTGCCTCTTGACTGTTTCACTTCCTGCTGCAAGTTCCATCCTCCACCAAATCTTTTCTCAAGACATCTCAGTTATATCAAGTAACTTCAGGTCTCCATTTGAATACTGCTTTGAGGATGCCTTTACGTGTTCTGCTCTCATGCCCTACATTCATTATAGTCGTTATACAGTTTTCTGTTTATGTTTATGCAAGCTGGTTTTAGAGGGAAAGCTATCTAACTTTGTATAAACGGCAGTGTTGTCATATACCTCTTAGATTTTGTCATCTTCTGGTTCTTTCTAAAGTTGCTTAAGCTGTTCTTGGAGATAGAGAGAATAGAAAGAATAAGTGGGCCAAGTACTGTATCTCTGCAGGATACCATTCAAGTAGCCTTTGTTAAAGATGTTTATATTCCATTAACAATTTTTTTTACACCTATGTAATTATCCATTTTGTGAAATAAATGAAATGTGAAGCATACAGTATGCAACCATCATTCTGTTCTCAATTTTAATTGGAATACTGGACAGCATTTAGTAAATTGCATGCAAAACATTATTTGAATCGTGGAATGGCCTGAGTTGGAAGGGACCTCAAGGATCCTGAATCTCCACTCCCCTGTCACAGGCAGGGCTACCAACCTCCACATGTATACTACACCAGGACTAGAAATATCTCTTAAAATCTGTTTTCACAAGAAAAATAACCACATTGTTAATAGGAAGCGACACTTCTGTACAGTAGCTCTAATTCAGTATATTCTATTACATTGTACAGTAAACAAATAGGCCTCTCTGAAGTGAACTAAGGTGGGGGAAAAAAACTTATCCTGTTATTTCATTAATGATGCACTTCCTATAAATGGATGTTGTTCAGCTAAGTGTAGATAGCTTTTTACATTAGAAAGCTCAGATTCTTCACCAGAAGATGCTTTTGATTGTGGGAATAGTTCTGATTTAACTGTTTCTTCTGTACCCATATTTATTTCATTTATCAAGTTTGGTACTAGGCTTTGAATTGTGTACGTGACAATTTATGTAAATGGAAGATAATATAGAAAATACAAGCAAACATTTTAACTATTATCTTTTGAAAACATGGATATCACTGCAGTGCTTTTTAGAAATTACTTTGAACCTATTTTAAACCTTATTTTTTCACTATCAGCTAATTCCTGTGCATATCTATCTGACCATTAATCATGTAATCCTTTCTTTACTGCAAAAACTATACCAAAATCTGCTATAAATTTATTGTATGTCATATGTACCTTCTAGGAGCATTTATTCCTGGAGTTCCTGTACAGCCAGTGGTTTTACGTTACCCAAACAAACTGGTAAGTTCAGCTTGCAGTGTAACTGGAAATCTAGTGCTTTTTCTTCTAAATTCACTGATACTTCTGTAACTTTTTAGGTCAGATAATTAGGTTGATAAATTTGAAAAATATCTGTAGATGCTTATTTACTAAGTATACATTCTGTAAGCCCCTAGCAGTGTAAATAACTGAAAATTTACATGCTTTTGCTTTAATTAGGTTGCTCCATTAAGGTAGTGCTTTAAATGTTATTCAGGATGTTGCAAAAAGTATTGTATGCTTGACAAGACATAAATCATTTTTTGTCTAGGATCTTTGTTGTGCTTTCTGTTATTGCTCTGTATGCTAGAGAGTTTTCTTCATTGATTGCTGGAAGATGTTTCTGCACCTTCTGCCTGTAGAGATGTTAGATACAAATTAACACAACTAGCTAAATGATAATAGAAAAAATAAGTTGGGGATCTTGGCATTTTTATAAGGTGTCTTAGTCTATGCTTCACATTTGGTTGAATTCGCATTTGGTTGAAGAATGCTAGATGCTAGAGTGTTTGAAATAGTTTTTCAGTATAAAATCAGATTAAGGTAAAATGTGAAGTGTTAATTACAATATCTAAATTTAACAGTTGTTATAAATGTTTGTGAAGGTAGAGACAAACAGAGATAAAGCTCTTGTGATCTACCTTAAAATCAAGAAGGATTCTTTTTTTCAGTTCAGCATTCTTGTTGTAGATACTTTCTTGTCCTACTGCAAGCATGCCATTGTTCTGCATACCTCAGTTAATTAGGTGATGCTTCCAAGTGAACTTTGTTAGGATGCTGTGACAAGTATAGTAGCCTGTAATACTCAGGTAGGGTAAAGTGCATTATAGCAGGTTGTCCATGACATTTCATTACATAATTATTTCCAGGAAAAGGATTTTCTCAGTAGTTTTAAAATTTGCTATCAGTTTCAAATGCAAGGTATATGTCTTACATCATACTTAATATACGTTTTACTCTTATTTTATGTTGGTTACAAAAATATCAAACCACACAAGGCTATCGGACATTAATTAGCAAGTATCTTCAATGTCCTTATTGTCTGTAGTACATAATATGCAGTAAATGAATATTAACATTCCTAATGCTCTATTAACTGTAACTGTTAACTTCTTATAATAAAGTATATCAGTGTGAATGTTCTGAGCTCCTTCCTAATTTTTAATGTTGTTGCAAAATGTCTTAAACCTATAAATATTCATATAGATAGCCAACAGAGGTGGCCTGTATGTGCGTGCAGCTTTACTTGTTCCTCCTACTTTTAATTACTGTAAAGCATTGCTATGTTTTTTGTGCATTGCTGAGTAATTTAACCTCCTAAGATCTCTTCCATTGAGAACTGAGGGAATAGGATAATTACTGTCACTATTTAAATTCAGATTTGCTTGGGACCTGCAGAAGAGTTGTAACAAAGTTTGAATGAGGAGGGAAAGGAGGAGGATGATGTCATTGTATATGAAGGTTAGATTTCTGACTAGGATGCAGTTAAGAGTTGAGTAGCAAGAAAGAAGAATGGAATAGGGAGAAAATGTTTTGTTTTGTGGGCTAGCGCTGCATTTCTAGCAAATTTTAATTGTCTCTGGCTTCTTCTGTCATCTTGTTTGACAACTGCATATTATAACATATGTTTACAAAGGAATTTATCGTTAAAATCTTTTCTTAGCCAGTGAACTGTAGTTAGGCATTGCATACAGTTTCTCTGCTGCTTTTAGCTTGAACTAGCTGTTCTGTTCTGCCTTCAGAGCTCAGACTTGTCAAAATAGGGATGAGAGCAGTCTTGGAATTGAGTGCACCTGACAGACTGGGGAGGCTTTTGTAGATCAGAGCTGTGGGTGAATGTAGTAGGTTTGTGTGTACTCTTTCTTGCTTATTTCCTTGTACTCTGTGCATTCAAGAACTAGGTAAAGTACTGGAAGGGACTGAAATGTGGGGGGAAAAAAAATCAGTTCTCTTATAGCAAAAGAATTATGAATTCATGCCAACTAGAAATAAATTATTTATTTTCCGCCAAGGTTGCCCTTCAGTATCTTTGTAAGGCCTTGTGACTGTTAGCAGCAGATGATGCCTCTGGTTCTTTGCCATTGTTTATATAGGAATAGTATGTTAGTCTGTTGCTCCTCTTAGTGCAAGATCAGAAAGAAATTAAGGCTTAAAATTAAGGCTTGAAACTTACTTCTGTTTTCCTAGCCCATAGTTAATAGTTCATGTACACTATTAACTATATTTTATGTAAAGGAAATACTGTGATATTCTCATCCTCATCAATGCAGTCCTTTTGCAATTCATTTTTACACTAATTCCCTTCATTGTGAATGTAGCTCTTCCTTTTTTTGAATTTTCTGTCAGAGTGCTGGTAATTATGGAGGGCTATCTGCTTTTCTAAATATCAGAGCCATTTTAAATATATTTTGATGTCTAAGCTTCTTCTAAGTTAACTGTGCTATTTGATGTGAGGTTTGACATCATCTCTGCAGCATCACTGTACCAGGGCTGCGTGGGTGTATTTTAACATGCTCATTCTCGTTCTGGTACAATGCTGAATTTTATGGTTGCTGCCTAATATAATTCTCAGTATTTTCTTATACCCAATATAAATAATGTGAAGGATATTTTCCCACTTAATTCAAAGGATTAATGATATAGATAGAAAAGTTTCAAAATGTACTTTCGATGTTATTGAGGTACGTACTGTGCCAGTTCAGTGCATGAGTGAGTACCAGAATCAACTGGTAGCTGTCGTAAATATAAAAGGTATGTAAGCCAGGTATGGAAAATACCACTTCCAGTCTTTGACTTGCTCTTTTTATCATAAAAATATTGTGAACACTAGCAGGAGCCTACTGTAAAACAGTTCTCTTTCCTGAAGCACATGATTCACTTTTCCAGTACTGAGCATTTACTTCTTATTCCTGCTTCATTTTAATATTGTCAGTGAGAAAATGCATGCATGTCTACTGTGGCATTCACGTTGGTAATATCTCACAACATTGCTGACTAAATATGGGACTTGGGATTTGTCAGTGGCTGGATTCTGAAAATTCTAGTGATCTTTTGCCTGAACAAACTCATAGAGGCTTGTGTTTTTATCTTCTTTTATATTCCTCTGCATTGTTGTAGTTTAGGGAGCTGACTTAAAATCATCATAAAATCATAGAATGGTTTGGGTTGGAAGGGATCTTTAAAATCATGTAGTTCCAGCCTGCCTATAGGCAGGGACACCTCCCTCTAGACTAGGTTGCTCAAAGTCCCATGCAACCTGGCTTTGATTGCTTCCAGGGAGGGGGCATCTCTGGGTAACCTGTTCCAGTGTCTCATCATTCACAGTAAAGGATTTCTTAAACATATGTAGTAGTATGGTGTTCTATATGGCAGATCTAGTATCTGATGAGAGAGAACATCAACCATCTACACTCCAATGGTCTGAGTTTACAAATGGAAACTTTGTGGGGGGGGAAAAAATAAGTCCCTAATGTGCTTACTTGCAGTAATATCAGAAATATCAAAAATGCCAGAAGGATTTTGTGGAGTTTTTATGTCTATAGTTTTGCTGTTAAACAAGATCACTGCATGGAAAAGTCTGCTTTCATACACCTCTGCTGATTGCTGGTGATGGAATATTTTATCATATCTTCTTTGATTTTTATAATTATTGAAGGACTACCAAGAATTTGTCTCTTCTTTCATGAAATATTATTTGATTATTTGGTTATTCCAGGCTGTTTTCACTTTGGTTATTTCTCAGTGCTGCTTTCACTTGAGATGAATTTTTTGCTTAAAATTGTGATTAAAAAGAGTTTAATTTTCTTTTTCAAGATCATGGCACATATGATCACCTAAACTCTTTAAAATATGTTTGTGTGGTAGTACAGAATTAAACTAGAACTTTTTTCTTAGGCTGATAAAAAATACTTTTTTCCTTCTCTTTTGTAAAATTGAATTTCCTGAGTCGTCTTAACTTTCTATTAGTGACTTGTACTTTCTTTCCCCCAATTAATCAGAATGATAACTTGAAACTCATTTTCAGGCTTTTGCTTGAAAATCATGTCACCAGGCATTGCAGTTTTTTTTCATATTTCACACTTCTTAATCTTAGTTAATATTACTATAATCTTTACTGTAACCTATTTACTTGTCACTTGTAACATACTCTTTTCCAACTGTTTTCTTTTTGTTACTTGCATCTTGTTAATTTCTTTCACTGCTCTTTGCCCTGTTAGGGTTTTACACCCATGTTTTGTTTTGACGGTTCATGAAAGTATAATCTTTATTACTTTCAAGACCTTCTTAGCTAGATGTCAGTGGCAGTTGACAGTAATTTCTGAGTAGCAGAAAGGTTGAAACTCATGTTAGATGTCACCCCGTACTTGTTCACTTCTTTTCTGAGCATGGTTATAATTCTGCATTCCAAAAAACATTCCTACAGGGCTTTGGGATTTGGAACTTGTGAACTTGTTTGTCTCAGCCATCTAAAAATGCTTCTGGTCTTGCTTGACAGCAGATTGATGAGTTTAGATGACTTGTAGCTTTTGGTTCCTGGATCAGACAGACAGATATATTCACAGTGGACAGCAGGATGACTGTGAGCCAGCACTGTGCCCTTGTGGCCAAGAAGGCTGATGGCATCCTGGGTTATATTAGAAGGGGTGTGGTTAGTAGGTTAAGAGAGGTTCTCCTCCTCCTCTGCTCTGCCCTGGTGAGTCAGCATCAGAAATAATGTGTCCAGTTCTGGGCCCCTCAGTTCAAGAAGAACAGAGAACTGCTTGAGAGAGTCCAGTGCAGAGCCGCAAAGACAAGTAAGGGAGTGGAGCATCTCCTTTAAGAGGAAAGACTGAGGGAGCTGGGTCTCTTTAGCTTAGAGGAGACTGAGGGGCAACCTCATTAATGTTTATCAATATGTAAAGGGTGAGTGTGAAGAGGATGGAGCCAGGCTCTTTTCAGTGACATCCAATGATAGGACAAAGGGCAATGGGTGCTTCAAGCTGGAACATAGGAGGTTCCACATAAATACTAGGAAAAAATTCTTTGTGGTGAGGGTAACAAACTGGAACAGGCTGCCCAGAGAGGTTGTAGGATCTCTTTCACTGGAGACATTCAAAACCTGCTTGGATGTGTTCCCTAATGTGTAACTGAATCTAGGTGTTCCTGCTCTGGCAAGGAAATTGGATTAAATGATTTTTTGAGGTCCCTTCCAATCTCTGACATTCTTTGATTCTGTGATGCATGCCCTTACTGAGAAAAGTGGGAAAAATGCTCTTTTGAGGTAAGACATAAGGTCTTACTTGTCCTTATTAGGTAATTCTTCTTAGTTGAGAAGACTTTTCTTCAGTCATCTCTACAGGTCCCAAACACTTCGGAAGTATCATAGAGTTCATACCTGATGCTGGGAGATCCAGCTACTATGTTGGGACACTTGAGGAACACCCTGTCCAGCTAGATTGGTCAGGAAAAAACACGTGGAGTATCTCAAGTAAAATCAGATTATGTTACCATAACTTTATTGTCCAATATTAGCAGCTTTTGATGAATCACTGGATCTTTAGATGTTTTATAAACACAGATTTTTATGTGCTTAAGACTTGAATTACTGAGTATTTCCTAGCTTCATAAGAGCGGTTGATTCTTGGTATCGCTGGCTTACTCTTACTGGGACTAAGAACTATTAGAAAGAGAGTATTGAATTTTCCATGAAAATCTTAGTCATATGTCATCAGTACTATCCATAATGTAACAAGTTTAAAGTACAATAATTAACTGTTATGCTTCCTTTTCTTAGGACACGATCACATGGACGTGGCAAGGTCCAGGAGCGTAAGTGGTTATATTTTATTCCTTGAATCATTATTGCTTTCCTTAATTAGTTTTTATTGACATGATTTGTAGGAATATATAGTCAAGTAGTAATTGCTGGATGCTGCATTGTGGTGTGGGATTTTGTCTTTTATATATTATTCCGTAAGTATGGTAATATTCAGTTAGAAGAATCCAGTTATAAATATATGTACTTCTGATAGTTTGCAGGATAGATTTTTAGGGGGTTTATTTCATTTTTTTTATTCTGCTTCACATATTTTATTGTCTGCAAATTAGTTTGAATTGTCTGTATGGCTTTTGTTTGAAATTGGCCTAGTCCTGCGAAGGCAGTCATCCCATTTACGGAATTTGGAAATACCGTTTCTGTTGTCTTGACTGATTGTAACTTTGACTTATTTAAAACAAAATGTTATTCTAGAAGTTCCTTAGCAAATTAATATAATGTAAGATACAAAAGGGAGGAGTTTTGTCTTCTTTTGAAAACATATATATATATATATATATATATATATACACACACACATATATATACACACGTACATATACTCTTTCCACATTGGAGTTCATTTAAAAAAAAGTTGGAATCAAAATCAGAAATTTTCAACCTTAAATTAAGGGGAATTTGATTTTATGATTAATAGTTTACCGTTAACCTTCTTCTTTGGAACTATTGTTTTGAATGTCTCGTATGAGATCCTACAATTTTAGTAATAATGAGGAAGCCACTGGGACTAGACAAGACTCAATTTGTTTTTTTTTTTTCAATAAATTTTGCACCTTTAAATGGGTTAGGAACCAAGTCTAATCTGTAAGTCTAAAGGCACACAGATTTGGAGACCTTGAGGAAATTATCTATCACTTCAAATTGAATTTTCACTTCAATTGAATATTTACATTGAAAGTAAATGAATCCACAGTAGTGTCTAAAGTAGGCAAGTATGGCAACATTTACTGCATGCAGACATTTCTAGTCTTTGCTTGTGAATTCCTACCTCTTCCCTCGCATTTGCAGTGTAGGCCATCTAGCAAATTAGCTCAGTCAGAGCGGAGAAACATAAATAACCTTCCAGCTTAGTGCCTTATCTGAGGAGTCGGGAACATGTAGGAAGAGGAGGAAGAAGAGAAGGAAGGAACTTGTAAATGCGTTGCCTCAAATCATTGTAGCATGTACAGTATCTTCATTCTAAAATGTTGAACTCTGCTAACAAAGTTGAATTAAATGGATCTTAAATAAAATTTTAAAGCAGCTTGTAAAGTTATGCAAGTTCATTCAGTCAATTTCAAACTACAGCTTTACTTAATTAGGATTAATTCTCTTGAGTGACTTAAACTGTATTCCTGATGTCGTAGCAAAAAAATACTGTGAAGGCTGCTATGTTCTTCACTTTCTCAAGCAAATGTCTGCTGTCCTATGTTGTAGTGTTAGCCAAAACTTAATCTGGAAATGTTGCTTTATTCAGGAGTGCTCAGTTTACAAAAGCTTGGCAGGATATTCAAAGTTGATGTAGTCCATAAATGAGATTGAAGATGTTTACTGGAAATTGTACTTTCTGGAAAGTCATGTTTTCAGTAGTTTGATATTATTCAAAGCAGATTAACTTGACTCCTCCATGAAGACAAAGACAGTTTGACAGTGACACGCAACTTAAATTTTCTCTCAGTCTTGAGTTAGATATAGCTTATATCAACTTCTAAATTCATGTTTATAATTTAAGATTAGAATCACAGAATGATAAAGTAGGTTGTAAGGGACCTTAGAGATCATCTAGTCCAAATCTCCTGCCATGGGCACCTTTCACTAGATCAGGTTGCTGAAAGCCTTGACAACCTGCCCTGCATATTGAATGGCCACAAGAGGAGGTCTTCCAGAGCCTTTTCTTGTCCAGGCTAAACAACTCTAACATTAAGACAAAAAATATGTTATAATCTTGAATGAGTGTATAGCAAAATGAGTAGTACTGCTTTTAGTAATATATAAAGTGCACTTTGTCTGCCAAAGAGGATTTTGATCAGTCCTCCCAGCTTAATGATTGACTGCTGTCAGCTACCCAGATACTGTATAAAATGTGCCAGGTGATGCTGCTCCTTGACTTAGATTCACTAAATCCTTTCCTGTATTTGAATCCTACTGGAATAAGTTCAACCTTAGAGAGCGGTGTCTTGTGTCTTAGGCTATTGAAACACATCTACTGCATTTCATTAACAAATTTCTGAGGCATAATTTGATTATAGACAAAGATGAAGATAAAAATATAGTGATCGAAATAAATCCTGCTGACTCAGTGCTGAATGCAAGATCTTTCTGAAAAAGCCTAGCTCCTTCTTTATTTACTATGCATACATAATTTATATTATTTTATAGATTGGTACTTAATACATTGTTTCTGTGCTTTTAAGTGTTTTATAAGATGTAATTGCAATATAAAATGCTTTTATTCCATCTTACAGAATGTAATGTCTTGAAATACTCTAAGAACTTGTCTGTTAATTTTATATCTGAACATAAAGAAACAAGGATGTTAAATGAAGGCTCTGGTGCGTAGCGTACTGCACTTTCACTATGTTTAAACTTTTTCTCTGTCCTTTTCCTTTTTTTCCCTTTTAGGTTAGAAATTCTATGGCTTACTTTGTGTCAGTTTCACAATTCTGTGGAAATTGAGGTCAGTATAAAAAAAACAAAACAAAAAAACACCAACTTGTTACTCAGCATCATATTGTACTTCAATCTGCAGTAAAAGTTTGCATTCAAACTTTGCTAACATGGTTGGTTTACAGTAAAAAAAATAAATAAAAAATTAAAATACCACTTTTATAATGGTATCTGTATCTGAAAATGTAACATAAAATTGAATAATGCAATATAGTTTTCCCTTTAGCTTAGGCCATTATTTCTTCCTTTCATTTAAATTGAGTGGATATGTTTCTGATTATGCTTAAAGAGTCTTCTGTGAATAACATTTTTTCTCTCATAATGGCCTGATTGCTGTTCCAGCCAATGGAATCAGCTGTGCGTGTTAGATACCTAAATATGTGTACACTGGGATACAAATTAAGGACTATCTTTTAGAGAAAAGAAAATCATTGTAAGTGGTTTCTTATAGTCAGATAAGTTATTTTAATGTCTGGCTAATAGCTTTTTTCCTTAAGCTGTTTCTTACACTGTTCCAAATGTGAAATCAAGGAATACAACACTTAAGTTTATGTATATTTGTAATGTTGTTTTGAGGAAAACACTAATCCCAAGGGCGAAGACTATTAGTGGAAATGTGAAAACCGTTAAAAGGTATTCATCTTTTGATAGATGTGATGGCAGGGTAAATAAGTAAGAAGAACAATTGCAGTGGTAATATGCAACGTATCCTACTAATTGTATTTAATCATTGATATTTTCTGTGTTTGCTTGTGTTTTTTTTTTTAAACAATGATCAAACAATAATAGCCACTGAATCACTATATCTGTTAGAGAGACTTGTGATTTGTGTTATCATTTTAATTGAAATTTTTAGCTTAAGTTAACAGTTTAAAAAATCTTACAAAATACTGGTCTGTCATGTCAAAAAGAAGAAAGTAGTTTGTTTTGGTTTGTTTTGATTAAAAAAAAAGTTTCAAATTCTATTTAAGATAATAGGAACTGCTGACATACAAAATGGTTAATAGTCACCTGAAACTGTTTTAACAGCAGAACTACTCAGCCTTCTGTATTGTATTTTGATAATCCATAGCAGAAAAGATAATATTCATAGGGGAGATATTTTTGTTTTTAAGTTACTGTGCCAGGGTCCTACTGCCTCCCTTTAACAATGTGGCAACTGGATTCTCTTTCCCATTATGATAGATTACAACACTTTTTACCCTGTTTGACTTAGATCATATTTTTCAAGTAATCTTAGTATTTGAGAAATTCCATTGCTAAGATCACTTAGCCTGTGTAAAAAATTACATTACTTATACTACTTTCAGATGTGTAGCTCAAAAATAATATTTTGCCTTTTAGTAAGTTATAATATATATGAGGTAGAAAGGCTAGGGAGCTACTGCCTTAATGCGACAAGCCAGCTGATCAGCAGGCTTTTACTTTATCTCAGGAACATGATTTTCTGCCCTAGGCAAGAAAATTGAATCCTTTCACACAAGTGAACACTTCAGAGTTTTCTTGATTTATTTGAGACAGCAGCTGCCAGCAGTCCCTGAGTTCTGTAACTTACAGAACTTGCACAAGGACAAGTCCTGGTCTTTAGCAGCAAAATATACTGTACTAGAGTAGGAACTGGCAGAGGGTGGAGGAACAGAGATTTTTGGAAGGCTGTTTGCAAGTGTGAGGCAGAGTACTTCATGAGCTACATGTTGAATCTGGTTTTGTAAAGGAAGTGCTGCAGATTGAGGAATGTAGTGGAACAATGGATTGTTCTGTGACCACAGTTGTGGCTTTTCCTTGTCTCCAAAGTTATTTGGCTTTTGTTCCTACTTTGTTCCATCAGCACAGGCAAATACAAGCCAATCTTGATACCAGAATTACTGCTGAATCTCCAGTAATTCAGTGAGGTGTACACCAAGACAATACAATTTTAGTGTATTTATTATTAAATAATAGCTAGTAAGGCCTTGCTGCAAAGCAACCAAGTACTGAGGTTTCCTGGTCTGCACTTCTCTGTATCAAATGGATGTTGTGGTATGTCAGGTTAAATGTCAAAATGCATCCAGCATGCTTATTTGGAAGCAAACATCTATCTAGATTTTATAAGAAGCTAGGCATATTTTGCATTCCAGAACAATCACATACTTTTTTTTTCTTCAAGAGATTATGTGATCATCAGCACATGTAGTTTACTTTGGCTTGTGTTAGTTTGTTTTCCTGGCCTCTTGGCCATTTGCATATCCATCCCAATCTGCAGCAGCTGAGAATTCTTCTGTAAATTTTATTGATGCCAAAATGTTTATGCTGTTTCTGTCTAGGCACAGGCATGTAGAACATCTCTGAAATTGCTTCATATTCAAACTTGTTCTGTGTTTGGATGAATTACTCGATAGCAATTTGCAACTCCAAGTAAAATAAATAGAATTGGACTTAGAATTTAAAGCAACAGTCTTTCTGTCTTTGTTAGCTTCACATGCTTTGTCTTTCTGTATATCGTATTGCATCAGACTTATATATGTATCTATAAATCTAGAGGGTAGAAGTAGTATGTTTTCATTTGCAGAGGTTCATACAGAGAAAACTGTAAGAAAATCCCAAATAAATTCAGGATTTGTTCATCTTTGAACATGTTTAAGAAACAGATAAGCATCTAAAGGCAGCATTTTGGGTAATGCTGACCATGACTAACTTCAGTTATTGAGAGTGATTTACTTAAATGAAAAAATTCATATTTATTCCAATACTTTTATTTTTTTAAAGACCGATATGCAATTCCTGGATCATAACTCCAGTTGTGTACTACTCATAGATTAGTATATCAAATATAGCTACGCTTATTGCAGTTGTTTTTTATTTCAGAAGCTTTCCACATAACTATGAACATTTTGTTCATAGTATAAATTCTCTCATAGGACTGTGCTACCAAAGAAATTGCGCTGATGCGGGCTATGGAGGAATTGGAGTGATTCTTTCTTGTTCCTCATATCTTGAAAAACTAATTGCTCCATGGAACTGGAATATTCTGAGGGTTTTTATAGGTGAGATAGGCAGTGATATTGGGATTTATGTCATAATTAATAAACACTTAGATTCATACACACATGCTGGAGCTACTTTAACACAGATCATCCCATTCTGAAAACTTCCTCTTACATCACTGGTGTCAAGCAGCTTCACTCTGATTTTCTATGGCCATCTTCATTTACTTATAGTTTTTCTATTAGTTGAGTACTAATATATCTAGTGTTCAGTTTGGAGGAGAAACTCTCAAAACCTCTGACAACAGAAGATGAAAACGTTTCTGAGTTGTACATTGAACAGTCATATGATTACAAAATATGCAGTGGGAACAGTAAATAGCTGATGTCCTGAGAATTTGAGTTCTCAACATTTAAGGTATAGAATGAAGTTCACATAGCAGGTGCTTTTCTTGGTTATCTGCAAAGAGCTGAACAGAAAAAGGAATATTAATTTGAATGTAAGAGGCTAACGTGAGAAAATGCAAATACTTTCTAATGATTTAAAACTTCCTGTTCCCACTTAATGAAAGGAAGATAAAACTCTATTTGGGTTCCATGAAGTAAGAAATGAATCTCTGGAAGTATGATGCATCTCTAAGCATTTAAATGTTCCCTTTTTTACTCTTTTATAGTTATTTTACTAATATGATTGTGTAAATAGAAACAGACTGTATATATTTTTAACCACAGTGTTGTAATACAGATTATTTAAAATGTTAAGCATTCTTGGTATAATTCAGTTTTCTGTATGCAGTTTCTTCCTGTGTATATTCCTTCAGAAGAAGAAAGAAAAAATCCAGTGTTATATGCCAATAACGTCAGACGTGTAATGGCAGAGTAAGTATCTTTTAGTATGTAATAAATTAAATCATGTTAGTGTATTTGTCTGCTTGCAAAGCAGCTTGTATTCTGCAGTAGTGTATACAAACTATGTAGCAATTATTTAATTTTCCTGTATGGGGAATGCAGGGAGTCACAAATACAGCAGGAATTATAGTAATTGTTTTATTTTTTAACATGTTTTCATATAACAAGCTTATTATTTTGCTGCTGTGGGTATTTAAATCTTTTTTGGTGGAAGGTACAGTTGAATTGTATGAAAGTTAATGTAACTGAATCTTCACTATTGAGGTTCCGTTTTCAGCTCTGGCTTTTTTTATTGAAGTTAAGAATAGTTCGATGTACTCATTGTTAGCCTGGGGGTTATTTAAAATAGTAACACATAGGAAAACTGCTTCTATTTTAGAAGTAGAACACTAGCATTCAAGCAAGTTCCATTAGTTGCTTGCATTGTATCGATGTGAGGACATTGAGAACACTTAACTACAGTGTAGGATAAAACTAACATTGAACGCACTGACCTTAGTTCTCTTCTGCTGTTTTTCATTACCCTCACATTTAACAGTTCAAAAAATGTTTCATTCTTTTTGTGTCCTTGCAGTAAATCTTCCACTAGTCAGCAGATGTTCTCTTTTAGTATTTGCAGAGAACCCTTATGGTTATTAATAACTCTTGAAGGATTTAAGAAGTTTTGTACTACTTTTGAAAGAACTTGTAAAATCTTAATCTCTTTTGTTGGAACTCAGAAGAGAAGTTCCAGTTATCAATCGAAAACCAATTTGTAGACAGTAAATGGTTTATAAGCAGAACACAACTTTGTGAGTTTCTTTAAGGATGCTGAGCCTATACTATAACAGAACAATTCCCTATCTGTTGTATATAAAGAAACTTTCTCATAAAAGAAAAATAAAAGGATTGGCATGAATCAAACTATCTTTGAGTTGCAGTGGCCTCAGAGTGTACTGTAGTTTATATTAAGATCAGCTGGCACAACATGAAGTATTGTCTTCAGGCTTTGGGTGAAAAACATAGTTACAAAGCTTTCATTATGAACTCTATTTCAATCAGAAGAAGATAGAAATTGTGTGGTATAAGGAGAAATTTTGAAAGGCTGTGGAAGTTTACAACGACCTGCATATGGAAAGCCTTCCCTTCTATGATTATGCAGAGAGGTTATTTTCCTCTTCCTTTTGTTTTTCCCTCTCACTTCTGAAGAGTAGGCATTTGGGGTAACAGTGAGAAGTGGCATCTAAAGGGAACACTGTTAGAACAGAAGATAGTGAGTATGGCTTGTTTTGAGGTGAAGAAAGAGCTGTGCGTTCTTTGTTGATATGGAAGGAAAATGCATGTTTGGATATCCAAGTTCTGTATTTACAACGCAGATGGGAGTAAACCAAGATGGTGATTCTTGGATGCTGTGGATTATTGTAGACCTGTTAAAAATAGTCTAACTGTCCTCTCGTGCTTCAGATTCAAGGGCAATGCCATTTGTATGGCCTTTAGACAGCCTACTAATAACAAAGGGAAATGCCATTTTTTAATTGCTGTGGAGCCTGAGCAGGTACATGTCTTCACTGTATTCTTTCTCAAGCAGGACAACAAGAATTGTCCTTCTGAAGATGCATTCAAAAGACACACATGTACCCCCACCCAATCTATATCGTTCATCTTTGCTGCTGCCATATACCACCACCTATTTGAGTATGATCTCATGGGTTTCTTTTTCATGGACCACGATCATCTCACTGATATGCATATTATGACCAGAAATTAACCAATCTAGGTTGTTATTCTGAAAGCACATTTTCCTGATGTTTTTCAGGAACTAATTTCACAAACTTTTTAAGTATAAATATGAATGCATATGTCTGCATTTTCTGCCTTCTAGGCCTCAGCTTGTACAGGTAACGTCTCTGACTGTGTTTTTCTTTGGTTTCAAAAGCAGATTCGGCTTCTTCAATACTGAGTTGAAATCAAAATCCTTTTGTATTAAACTCTAGCCCTACACAGGTGGTGATTTAGCTTCTGAACTCAAGAGCCCCTTGAGCTCCAACTTATCTGGCCTTGGTTGATCCTACAACAGAATTTACTGTGAACAAAAGTTGTTTCTTTCTCTACTTTGCTTTTCATATTTGTAATGCTGAAAGTTTGAATGTACACATACATACTGTTATGGTTCATCTTGCATTTTCTGGAAGTCCAAAGGCTTCTCTACACTGCCAACAGATGAGCAAGAGAAGATGCAATCAAACTTGAGAAGGACAAAGCATGTTTGACAGTGGGAACCCATGCAGGCATTAACTGTAGTAGCAATTTTTTGTACTAATAACATTGAGTCTGGTTAAAATACTGCCCCTCCTGTAAGAAGGTGCACTCAGCTATGACTTCTTCCTTCCAGTTTGGCTGGGCCTGAGATGATCTCTGCTTTTGTTTGGGATTTGTTCTGTCACAAGCTTGTTCTTCCTCCTTGGAAAGGCTCCTTCAATATTTTTGGGGACCATTATTTAGGGAATGGTATTTAAATCTTGTGTTGGTTCTGGGATGCCAGTCAGTCAGGCCTTTCTTTACGTACCATGGAGTTCGAGTAGCCTGATCTTTCTTAATCCCCTTCTTTTTGAGGTTGCTCTGAAATGTTGCCTCCTATTTATTTCTATGGAAACTAAAACAGATTCATAGAGCACAATGTCACTATTTGGTAGAGCGAATTCTCAGTTTCTTCAACGTAGTCACCATAGTTTGCTGTGCATTTTCACCAGCAATGAACAAGAGCCTGCCAGTGAAAATGACCTGCCATCGCCACAGCAGAAATCACAGAATCACGGAACTGTAGGGGTTGGAAGAGACCTCTAGAGATAGAGTCCAATCCCCCTGCCAAAGCAGGCTCCCTACAGCAGGCTGCACAGGTAGGTGTCCAGATGGGTCTTGAATATCTCCAGAGAAGGAGACTTCACAGCTTCCCTGGGCAGCCTGTTCCAGTGCTCCATCAAGCTTATTGTGAAGAGTTTCTTCGCATATTCATGTGGAACTTCCTATGCTCCAGTCTATGGCTGTTTCCCCTTATCTTGTCCTCACAGACCACTGAAAAGAGACTGGCCATGTCTCTTTGTCTCCCACACTTATTTATAAACATTAATAAGATTCCTCTGAGTTGTCTTTTCTCAAGGCTAAACAGCCTTTCCTCGTAGGGGGGAATGCTTCAATCCCTCTATCATCTTTGTGGCCCTCTGCTGGACTGTCTCCAGGAGATCTTTGTTTTTTTTGTTCTGGGGAGCCCGAACTGGGTGCAGTACTCCAGGTGAGGCCTGTCCAGGACAGAGTAGAGGGGGAGGATGTACCACTCACTGTGCTCACGTTCAGTGTTTGGTCTTCATAAGCATTCTGCAAGCACTGAATGTCAGTGGGTGCTGTTTTTTTCTGCACAGTGGAATTCACTGATACACTTTTGCTTCATCCACACTTCCATGTCAGATGCCATTTGGTCAGACAGCAACAAAATGTAATGGGATATTGGTAGGAAGATTAATTTCTACTGCCATACCACCAACATTTGCCTCTGACATCATGAGTCAACAAAATAAAATTGGAGGCATTACTTTCAGAGCAGTCCTCATATTTGAAAAATTCCCAGGACTTATATTTAACAAGTAACGGCTTCTTGCTTTGATTGCAATGTACAGCTATGTTTTAACTTGTCTATCATCTGTTTTTTCGTAAATCCTTTTTTTTAAGCAAAAATAAAGTTTCTTTTAATTGCTACCTTTCATCTGAGTTGCACTGCTTTTTTTTTTGTCCAAACAGAATTTTTTTTATAATTGTCTTTGCTGGCTCCTAATGTGGTCTCTTACAAGCACAGATCTTTTCTTATTTCTAATTAGCTTCCCCTTTTCTGTGCATTTGCCCTATAATTTTACTGATTGCCTGTAAGTTCCTATATCCCTGTTGCATGCTGTACCCATTGATGCCTTAAGATCTGATGAAATTTGGTGTAACGTGCCTAGCTGGACAAAACTTTATTGTTACCACATTCCTTTCTGTAAGCATCTATGGGCATTACTGCTGCGCATACTGTATCCTTTTCGCCCAAGGAGTTCAGCTTTCTACCTGACAGTTGACAGAGAAGTCTTTGAAAAAAGGTGATCTAGTACACACATGGCATTATCTAAGGGAATAGCAAGTAGTCTAAGCCGGCAAAGTAAGTTCTCCTTCTTTTATTATTCTAGTTTTTTTTTTTTTTCCATATAAACTTTTTCATGTTGGATAATACCAGTGACTTCATGTTGTCTAATACCATGCTATATTGAATACCGTATAATAGTAGCTATTGACAAGACCTGCAGTATTTGATCTCTAATTCAATTTGAAAATTGACTCCCACAGTATGAGGGAGTTATTCTGGATTTTACATAACATTCATTTGTATGCTGACTATAGCGTTATGCATGGCATGAAATACAGTACCATAAAAATCTCTTAGTAAATTGCCGTAATGGAATGACCAACTTGCACATATCACTAGCACACTGATCAAAGAAGCAATGGAATGATGAAACAAGAACAAATAAATGAAAAATGTGAATGAACAAAATTTTAATTATTTAGGATCATCCACTTGAAACATTCTAGCCTTTAACAGTCTGCGGTATTTGTTAACGTGCCTTTCCCATACACCTCTGTCTTCTCGGTTTAGTTGGCTTTTTCTTTTTGTTCCCTTCCTATTGATTTTTCTTGCAAGGAAATGGCTGTTCCGAAATCACTACAGTGTATATCTTCAGTTTATTCATAAGTTACTGATTTAAAAAACCCTATTTTTTAACATACTACTTCTGAGTTTGAATATCAGTGAGGTTCTCTTGCTGAATATTCGACTTTTTCTTTCAGTAAAAAGAGAAACAATTATCAGTAACTTTAATATTAAGTGTATGTCTTGCTACTGTATTAGAATGCCCAAATTTTGAGAGTTAATCAGTGGATAAAAGATCTACCTTGTATAATAATTACATTGGCATTCAAAGAGCTTGTACGAGATTTTGAAGAAGTGTCTATTTAACAGAAAGTAATTGGCTGTTGCATAAGAAGCAACTACTACTACAGATCAAATTGCTATAATAAAGTGCAGAATGAAACGCAGGATTTTCATGACAGACAAAATGACAGTGGCATGTTTGGGACTTTTGTAACAGTCTTGCTGTTAATGTCTATTAACTTCACAAATGAATAAGTGGTTAGTAATGAGGTAGAAAAAAACTGAAGTTGAAAACGATTAAAATAGTCAAGAAATGTGTAGAGTACAATATTTCATTCTTTGTATAGAAGCTTTTCTCGTGTGGTATTTCCCTTATTTCTTCAGAATAAAGAAGAGAATTGTTGCAGAACTTCTTGCCATACAAAACAAAATAATATTCTGCTCAGTTTTCACAGGCTAACTTGCTTACTGTGTTTCTTTGGTTTAATTTAAGAGCTTTGGGAGTTCCAGTGACAGACTATACATTTGAAGACTGTCAGCTAGCTTTGGCTGAAGGACAACTTCGTCTGCCTTCAGACACGTGTCTCCTAGAATTTGCAAAGCTTGTGAGAAGCCTTGGGTGAGCATATACAATATTTGTATATAAGATGCATTTTTGTTACATGTTTTTGTATGATTTTCCTCATATAACAATATGTTCTCTTCTAGTACGCTGCATTTATGGCTACATATGGAATGCTGTCATATTACAGTCAGGGAAACTAATGTAAAGTTTAAATTACATAAACTAAATATTAGAACTTGCTGCTGTTTTTCCAGTTTTTCTCCTTTGTTTCCCCTCTCTTCCTCTCCTCCTATTAAGCAACCAGAATCCAAACTTGCATTTTCAGCCTATTAACAATTGTGGCATGTAAACATCTTTTTCCTTTTTTGTCTCTGTAAGTTAAAATACAGAGCATAGTTATGTTTCCATTCCATGTTTTATCGCATTTCACTGTTTTTCCTTCATCTTCCAGCTTGTTCATAAACAGGATTAAAAAAAAAAAAAGAGGCAAAGATCTATTGTAGACAAAGGAATGCGGGACAGCATACATTATACTTAGAGATTACAGACACATTTCTTCATTTTAGGGGACCTCCATCTGAAAAGAATTCCAGTAGGATAGTAGATATTTCTAAATAGAACCAGAAAGATTCTTGCTTCAGTCCAAAAACTTTGAATTTTCAGTTTAAAAAAAAAAAAGGAAACAAAAATCTCCTCACTTATGATGCAGTTGATAATCCCAGGATTCACTTTAATCTTCTTGTAACATTGTCCAGCTTCTGTCTGCTCAGTTTAAAACAGTTTCCTCAAATTAAACTTTTTAGAGTATTTATTTGGCCTCTAAAATGATTATGTACATTTGAGAGTGAAGTTCCTCACAATCTAAAAGTTCTCTGACAGACTTGAGCAATTATGCATTGGTGAGCTATCATTGTGTCTTGATTTGGGTGTGTGCCAGTAAATAAGGCTATTACCATGGATGAAACTGGATGAAGCTTGTAATATGATTTCAATTCTAATGCATGATTGATGAAAATGCACTCATTTGCTGCTTATTCAAAGGCTTTGAGGCCAGCAAGGCATTAAGATCACCTAGTCACATCCCTTAATAACTCCAACGTAAATTTTATCTAATGGATTTTGCATCCAGTCTCATTACTTTTTTTTGAACAAGAACATCTAGGTAACACTTAGTTTTAAATGCAAGACTTTAAAGGTGAGCTCAGACTTTTGTTTTTATTACTTTGAAATCATGTTACATCTGAGTTTGCTGCACTGGAGAACTGTTTGTTCATATGATATACCTATAGGATTCATTATCATTTACGTGCTTGGTAAGATTTGCTCAGCCTGTGCTCTAGGTAGGGATCCAATTGCAATCCAGAAGACATGTAGCCAGAGCAATGAAGCCCCACACTTCATTTAATGAAGAGCTTGAGCAATTTTAACACAGCTGTACAGTTGCCAGGTCACAGCTGGCTGAAACTCAGCAGCTTCGTTTTGAACTCTGTGCTAAAATGACTGTTTATCAATTAATCAGTATTGTCTTCTAGTTCTAGGCTCATTTCTCTTCAAGCAATTATGCTTCTGTTGAGCCTGATGACTGACGTTTAACCAGTGAACAGATTCCTAAGATATATATACAGTTTTTACTGTCGGTTTCAGACATTGTAAATGCTCAATGTCATTTGATGATTTCAATTAATTTCATTTGATAATTCATAATTAATTGCCCTATTTTTAAAAATTATTTCCTGTTTATATTTTGACTGGTTCTATTAACATGTTCTAGACATGGAAGTTTGTTTGACTTCTGTGCCTTACAGACCTCTTTGTACATTTTCTTCTGCAAAAGATGCTAGTTTATTAATTATAATTCTTATCTCCATTTTTTTAACAAGATAATTTGTTTTGAGCTGTTTTAATGCAGTCGCCAAGGAGATCCTTAAGTTCTTCATAATGTCTCAAATTTCTGCTTATTCTAATTTCTACATTCACTTTGCCCATGAACTAGAAGGACATTCTAGCTTTAGTTGTTCTGATTTCTAATAGGACCTTGATTTGTTGGCCATCAGTAGCTCCTTAATGAATTTTCCATTTTGGGTCAGATAAGTTTTTAATTTTTTCTGCTGTAAATATCTTATTTTCTTAAAATATCAGAAAGATCTATCCTATCTTCAAAGCAGTCAGATGTAGTACACATTGCAATACAAAGTAGAAATTTCTTGTCACTGTTCTGTTTGTTGTTAAGCTTACGAAGTCAGGTCTTGGTGTAATCTGACACTTTGTTCAACTGATTCTAGTAGTTCAGGCTGTTTGCATCTTCAGAAAACTATACAGAGATTAATTATCCTTAATCTGGGTAGGTGTTTTATGATAATTGTGTTGAGCCACAATTTTTTTTTTTTGCACTGATTTCTTCTAATACCTCTTATCTCTTTTATCTCATCTGCTCTTCAATTTTTAAAATTCGTTACTCTATTACATTATTCATAATTGCTTTTTGGTTGTTGGGTTTTGTTTGTTTTCACCAATCTTTCACTTACAATCCCAGCTATGAATTAGAATGTGTTGCAAGGTTGGAGGTGTCTTGCATCTTTCTGGTTTAGTCCATGTTTTCTACTCCCTGATTTTTCTTATCCACTTGCTGTGTTTTGGCAAAGATTCTTTAGAAACAAAGATTTTCATCTACTTTTTTTTGCGTACTAAACAGCTCTAATACTTGTACATCTCAACACATTTTCTTTACAGTTGACAGTTGACTTGTACTTCATACATCAAAAAGAAATAAGTATATCAAATACAACAAAAACAAAATATGGTATCAAAATATGGTCAATGTGTATCTTATGTTGCTGGTATATATATAGTAAAAGGCCCTTTGGGCAGATTGTTGACTTGGTGTATATATTTAGTACACAGACACAGAGGTTCTTGGTGGTTTTCACTGAAGACAGAATGGCTGATTGGCATTTATTTTAAAAGGTATAGTTTGCACCAGATCTTCTTTTTCATGTCAAATTGCAAAAAATTCCCTTTCGATTTCTGAGCTTTCTTGGTGGGATTATTCTATCTTAGTCTAGGAAGTTTTATCTTTAACAATGGATAGTAATTTATTTATTTTTTTAATACTTTTTTGGTTCCTTAACAATCTGCTCTGCTTTTCTGGGGCTGATCACTGTTGCTATCTTAGATCCTTGTAATGAGCACTAGAGATGTCTGTTGGATCTAACAATTGCCTACCCCAGAAGAATGTTCTACAACATTAGCGAGTCTGAAGTTTACCTCCTTACATACTCCTAGGCCCAAGTAAGTTTTGTGATAGTCAACCTTATTTTAGAACCTGAATCAGTTCTGCTGTGTCTTCAAAGCCACAGTTTTTCAGTAAGTACGAAATGAATTAAACAGTAGTTCCATTTTGAACCTCAATATTATACTGTCCAGTCAGCCACAAGGATCCTAAATAGACAGTGCTCATGTAGCTTTGTAAGAGCTGCAAGGAGAGATTATAATTATCTCTTAGATATGGTACCCATCTACTCTCATTCAGCAGTCCGTGATGCAAACTTCTGCTGGTCCGTGCGTACGTGAAACTGTGGTCCAGACTGTAGGCAGTGCTTTGTGATTCAGGAAGTAGTAACACCTTACAGCTAACACTGTCATGCCTCAGGGCTGCTACAGTGGTCATATTTAGTAAGAAAAAATCTCTGAAGGATGTTCATCTGCATTCATGGTAAAAACAGAGCTGTCCATTACAGGAGGCGATCAGAGATTAGGCTTAATGTAGTGAATACCAACTACAGTACACCCTGCCTCATGAGATCAATTTGGGTCAGTTTTGCAGCTGTTGAGTATTCTTTCACTTATAACAACAAGACATTGCCTGGAAGTTCATCAGCAGACAGAAAACTGAATGTGCTGCTTATTTGGCTTAGGGCATATTTCTCTGAACTTGCAGTTTACAGTAGTTAGCTACAATATCTGGCTGTTCTTATGAGGCTTCCAGCTCTATGAGATACTTAGAAGCTTTTTGGCAGGTTTCCAGCATGTGAGGAAAGAGTCTGTTTTCAGATGATCAAATGCAACTAAAACTGACTTTAAAGAGATGAGACATCTCACTCAGTAAGAACAGTGGTAATTGTGCTGAAAGTATCCTACCTTCAGGGATCTGGTTTTCCTTGTCAGCTGTACTGTGGAGAATTAAATGTTCAGAGCTGTTCATCCTGAAGCAGTTCTTTCCATCTTTAGAGGTTGGCTTACAAAATGAAGCAAAATACCACACTAGCAAATAATGTTATGTCCCATAAAGTCTAGGTCCTGCAAATACGTGGTTTCATGAGCAGAGACATTCACTGTTGACATTCTAGGTTTTATAGCTTCCACTAGAGTAAAAGGCTCTTTACTGAGAGGGTGGTTGGGCACTGGAACAGGCTCTCCAGGGCAGTGGTCACAACCCCAAGCTGCTGGAGTTCAAGAGACATCTAGACAATAGGCTCAGAAGTATAAGAAGTATGGTTTTATATTTGGGTGGTCCAGTGTAGGATTTTGACTCAGTGATCTGTATGGGGTTCCTTCTAATTCAAGATATTCTATGTTTCTATAAAAAGTAAAAATTTTAAAGGAATTTAGACATCCAAAAACAATTTCAGTTTGAAACTACAGTCTGTTGTTGGATTTGGAACACTTGGCTTTTGAAGAATTCAGCATTATTTGTCATGGTCATCCAATATGCCAGTTACCTTCTGATTATGAAAGGGATAGAAGGACCTATCTTGGATTCCAGGAAATACAATATATTCATACTCAAGCTGAAGCAAAAGTTTTGCCTCTCTGATCCACATACTGTTTTTGAGATTGGCTCACAAGCTTTTTGTATTTATAATCTCAAACCACAAAACATCTAATAAATTAGTGGCAAATCACAACTATGAATTTTACTTTTCTAACTTTAGCTTTTCAGGCTACTGAAAGGTGAACAGGAGATCCCAAGGAGTCTCTAATACTAGTCACCAAACAAGTGTTTCTTCATTTCCAGAAGGTGAATTTTGTGTGACTTTATTCCAAATCAAATCTCTCTGGTTTAGAGACAGATGTTAGATTGCATATTCTGTGTCAGAGATGGATTATCTCAAGGGAGTATTCAGATGCCAGCTGGCCTTGTTCTGCAGTTAAAATCCATTTTGGCTACTACAGTGAGGATGTATTATCTATGGACTGGTTTTACATGTAATGCTGCATGTTAGAAGCTGAGATCTGTATGTATCCCTAGCCCTTCGTGGATTCCTTTTGATATTTGTACCTGCTCCTTTTTCAGATAATGGAAAATGAATGTTTGCTCTTTTTATACTGCCTAGGAGCAAAACTTATGAGAGGTGCTTTCCTTCAAGTGTGGAGGGAGCATGTGAATGTTTTGTAGGGGCTACGGGCTTTGAAAGAATTGGTACATAGCTAAGTCTTATAATTCAGAAATACAGTGCTTGGAGTTGTTACTACAGTTTTTGCAAGTTAGGCTAGGTAATGGCAGATAACACAGTATAGTAGTTTTGTTTTTATTTAAAAGTATAGGCTTTGGGAAGACAGTAAGCCTTCAAGGTGTGGAGCTCATATATCAGATTCTTCCTATTCGGAGTGCCATTAGCTATTTTTCAAAGCTTAGGTATTTTGGTACTGGTTAAATATTTGATCCAAGTCTCATCACTGAGAGGAGGCTGCTGAGAAGGTCCAGCTGCAGTATGGAGACAACCGTGATCTTGCATAAATAATTGCCTCCATATGTCTGCAGGAGCAAGCAGCAGAACAGTGCACTGCAGAAAAGTATTATTATTGGCTTTTTTGTCTTCAGATTGAGAACTTTGAGTGCCTGTGTTACCCTAAACCAGTTCAAGTAAACTCACTGGTGACAATTTGGTTGATGTTTTATTAGGCGGGGAATTTATTTTCTCCACATATATGCAGCACCTCTAATATTTATTATTTTCATAGTAAAATTTATTTTTAACAAAGCAAAACCAAGAAGTTTGATTTAGCAAAACATACAAACAACAACAGAAAACAAGCCAACAAATCCATGCAGTAGGTATCTGCCTTAGTAGAAACATGTTCTGTCATTGGTCAAAATCTGGTTTTGAAATCAGAAGGAATGAGGTAACTTCTGTAGCAGTATTAACTGCTATAGCTTTGTTTGATGGGTAGTCTCATAACGGTGTTGAACTGCAGACTGAATGAGGACTGACAAACAGGATTAACGGTATAATCACCATTATGTAATCCCAGATTCCTTTTAGACAAGATGCACCAAGTCTTTCCTGTTCAGTGACATTAGTAAATTTGGAATCGTAATTGGTTTATGTTACTGTCAATGCGGCCATGCTCAGGTGACCTAAATCCTACCTACTTCTCCATGCTTAGTATTTGATATTAGCTAGTTCTAGACTTTTGTTTTGCTTGCACATGTTGGGCTGCTTGGACATATGGCTTATAATCAAGGAAGAGGACACAAGTTTATAATCAGAATTCCTAAAACGTTCCAGTAATTTCTAACATAGTTCAAGAACTGATGGCAGCTTCAAGACATTAGGAATTCATTATTACAGAATAAAGCTGCTTGGAATCCTGCTTCAGGATTTTGTAGTGCTTTATACCATTATCATTGCTTCATTCAGTATATTGATATCTGTATTCTGAAGTTAGGTTTACTTTTAAAATGTACAAAAATAATGTGCTTTCTAGGCTGAAACCAGAAACACTTGAGGATGATCTTGATAAATATGCTACGCGTGCTATGAAAATGAAAAAAGAGAAGGCTGATCTTAAAGAATTTTCAGAGTATTTGGAATTTCCAGTTTCACACACATTAGAAAGTATGTTTGCCCTTTTTGATGAGGTAAGAAACAATAAATATATTTTAAAATTGTGTTACTTATGATAAACTCTGTTCTAGCATGATTTTCTTGTTGAATTCACTGAAGTCTAATTCAGGGCAGTGCTAAGCACTTTACAGTCATAGCATCACCAAAGTTGGAAAAGACCTTTAGGATAATCGAGTCCAGCTGTACACCTACCACCAATATTTCCCCACTAAAGCACGTCCCTTAATACAACATCTAAATGTTTCTTGAACATCTCCAGGGATGAGTCAACCACTTCCCTGGGTAGCCCATTCCAGCATCTGACCAGTCTTTCAGAGAAGAAAATTTTCCTAATATCCAACCTGAACCTTTCCTGGTGCAACTTGAAGCCATTCCCTCTAGTCCTATCGCTAGAGATATGGGATGAGAAGCTGACCCTCACCTCACCACAGTCTCCTTTCAGATAGCTGTAGAGAGCTATAAGCTATAGACATTTCACTGCAGTATTTGCCTACTGCATTTCCCTTTCAGCAAGATAGTAACATCCATCATCAAATAAATGAAGTTGTCATTCAAGTAGAAAGTAAAAAGAGTATCAGTTGGACAAAACTGATTTTGTTTCTAGATTTAAAAAAAAAAAGGTTCAGGCCAAACCATTACTACTACTTGTTGCAACTGTATGCAATGGATATTGGTTGTATTAAAAAAAAAAAAATCTTTTTTTTCCCAAGATTCCTGAAAGCCTGAAGGACTGAGAAACTGATGAATGAGCCAGTTTTTTTTCCTCTGGCAATTAGTTGGGATTGAGAAAAATGATCGTTATCTTTTAAATCATGAGATGCTGTTTGCACCAGGAGATGGATGGGTGTGTCTACAGTGGTATTCTAGACCAAAGAGCAGATATTAATGTATTCAGGACTTAAATCAGACTAGTTTGACCTTTCGGTTCTCTAATTTTAGTTTTAACCCAAATAAGTAAATGTAAAAACGTTAGATATGCAAGTAAGCCTAACAATAGTGGCCCTGTCTTTCATGAATATTTGAATAGAACTTCCAAGTGGAACTTTGAAAAGCACTTTTGAAGCTCATACAACCCCAGTTTTTGTAATGAATTACATATAACAATGTATCTTGCTGAATATTCTGCATATTAATTGTTGTTAGCTGATATTTTTGGAAGTTCTGAGACAAGTTGTCATATCTAGAGAATTTCTTTCACAGAATGAAGATGGCATAATTGATGTTCGAGAATTTGTCATTGCTCTGTCAGTTGTCTGTAAGCCATCCAAAACTCTGGAAACAATCCAACTGGCATTTCAGGTAAGTGGTATTTTCTTCCTATATATAGTTTACTTAAAATTTATTTTTTATTACTTCCATTAAATTTTTAACAGAAACTTTTTTCCAAATGCCTTTTAAATACTTGATTTAAAATGTAATTAGCATTAACAGAAAGGAAGATAAGGAGAATATATTCAGAGGAAATTAACTGCAATTTTGTTAGTTAAATGATGGGAGTTTGTAGAGTGGCGTTGTTTCGTGGAGCTCATGAAATCTTTCAATACACTGAGTCTAGAGCCGAAGTCTTTTGTATTGACTACTCTAAACTGATGGTTAATGAGGTATGCTTACTGTCTGTAAAATCTTTCAATCAAATCTTTTTTGTCAAATAAAGAAAAATCAAAACTTGCAGTTCTACGTGTTAATAGAGAGAGCTCCCCCCCCTCTTTAGCTTATTGATAACATTCATTTTTCCCTCTTAATCTTCGCGATGTTTCTTTTTCAATCCTTCAGTTCTTCATGTCCTGAATTATTTGCCTATCTTTTAGACTTCCCAGAAGTCTTCCTGATCTTGTTCTAGCCTCAGTGGTTTGTTTTAGCATCGGCAGTGATGGTTAATGCAAACTTTTAGGGAAACCAACAGAAGCAGTGCTTAATGTTTGCCATCCCAGTGGGTTTGTCTGACACTGAAATTTCTTAACTGAAATCTTTTTAACTGATTTCTTTAATATTGCTATTTCAAGCTTTGCATTTAGGTTACCTTTTCTGAATGCCTTGCACTTATGGGGACTTGTGTCTTCAGTGCTACCAAAACAGGAAAAAAGTTAACTCTTGATCACTGGTGAATGCTTGGACTTCAGAACTTACAATTGTATCAGTATTACACAGGAGGCTTATTTTCTGAGTGTAACTATTCTCAGGTTCTTCAGTAATTTTTTTCTATACTTAACTGTGTTTTGCTAAAGAAATGAGAGGCTCCTATGAATGCTTAGTGTCTATCTATCACCCTTTTGCCAGTGTTGAACAAATACGACAAAGGATGAAGTTGCAACAATATTTATTTCCTACAAATCAACAGCTGTCAGAGGGGATAACTTAATGCTTGTGAGGCAAAAGCAGATCTCTGCATTTGCTTATTGTATTTTATTTATGTAGTGGCATCACTTGATGTTTGGTGATCTGTGTCCTCTCACTAAAATGAACAAGCTTGAATACTCTGTGTGTACTTGTGTAAACGTGAATGTGGCTTTTGTACATTATTTCAGTCATTTATTTTGTTTGTCATTTATTTCTGGGGATAAAGTGAAGCATTTTACATAGCTGAGCAAATATTCAGAGTGAGACTGTTTAGTGTATGACGGAAGAAGCTGAAAAATAGGGATTACTGAGTCACCAGAGATCTAAAGTGGTAGACAATTAAAAGCAGAATTAGGGATTATGGCAGCCAATTCCAAGAGCACCGATCCACTACAAGTGCTGGGCATCCTCCGTTTCTGATTGTTAAGAAAGTGAAAGAGTGGTGTAAAGCTTGCCAATGTGGCACTTATGGGCTTTATCAAATATCACCTTCTGATTAATTGATCTAGGAAAATGCAGCAATTAAACAACTTTTGTCCTTACTACTTGTGAAACAGCATGCGAATTGAATGGTAGGGAGGAAAAGGCAAGAGTCTTGACTTGAGTATGAATGTTGTTTTCCACATAACTTCAATATTTTTTATTCATTGTGGTGTGCTGTCTTGATGAAGATTACACGTTCCTAATGGCTGTAAAGGAACTAAAAGTTTCTAAAGCATTCTTTTTTAAAACATAGCTCAGTATTTGCAGCGATGTCATGCTTCAAAATTAGACAAGGATGTCTTAAGCTTTTGTTTGTATTGAACAAGCAAAATAATATATTTCTAAAAATGTAATGAAGTTTGGTCCAGATGCTATGAAATACTCAGGTTATTTTTTTTCAGGGTAGAGCACTGTACATGTAAAAGATAGAATGAGGATAAGGAATGTTAATTTTTAATTACCGTTTGTCTGTAGTAAAGTTTTTATCTGTGAGTAAACTGCTTCAGGACTTGAAAAGAAACATTATTCTTCTCTAAATAACTGAGGAAGTATTTTCAGAAAAGTATAGGTTCATCACTGGAATGACATTGTTCTGATTAATACAGCTCCATGTAGCAATCTGTAGCAAAGGTGAATATCTAATCATCTGAACATTAATAAAGGGATTCTTTAGTTTTATATTTGAGCAAGTGGGAAACAATTGATTCTTAGGCCAGCTAAGTATATCTTCTACTTCCGCAGGCTGGCTTGGAGTTTGGAAACCCAACTCAATTAACTGATCCTTATCACAGTTGTGTATCTGCAAAACATTTTAGAGTTAAACTGTCTTATCTCTAAAATATCACTGAAATTCCATTGTTCAGTCATGTAAACATATTCTTTTCCTGGATATAATAAACTGCACTTTGAAAATGTACATGAGTGAACTACAGTGTTCATAGGAGGCTGTATTCAGCTTTGGAATGACTTAACTTGCTGTTCTGTTTTACAGCTATACCAGTCAGAAAATTGTACTATAACAGAAGATGATTTAGCTCATATTCTGAAGACTGCAATGGGTGTCTCACAGATTAATGTTACACATCTTTTTAGGGCTGTAGATGAAGAAGAAAAAGGAAAGATTACATATGGTAAGTATGTAAAGTGGATCTGAAATGCGATATTAAAGTTGCCTGAATTTGTGTTGATATACAAACCTGTTACATTTTAATTTGACTTTGTCTTTTTAGTGGACTCGGTTTTATAACCCTAAAAGCATTCCAGACAAGTAAACTTTGATTTAAAAAAATAAAGAAATTTGAGTTTCCCCTTTTTATCAAGCGTTATGTTTACATTTTCAGAGTTTATTTTTGTTCTACATTGTCAGGTAATGCCTATATTAGCTCTTTTAGCATCTTCTGTGACTTCAATGCATGTGAATATGAAGGTTTAAGAAAATAATCTTAGCTCTGTCCTGTTGTGTTGACTTTTAAATGTTCCTTGTTATTTCTGTCCTCCCAGTATATAGGAAAACATAAGATTTTCTTCTTCAATCATTTTTCAGCCTGTTTAAAATCAGTCATGCGTGCAGAGGAAGTGAGGAAGTATTGAACAGGCTGCTGAATATATAATCTGTATTGCAGGTGATATGGCGAGAAAGTTGCTTTTTTTTCAAATTGAGAGATCTAGGTGAACAGATTACGCTGAGAGTCTCAAAGTACTTGTTTATTACTTCAGATTCTTCATCTCTTACACAGCAAAGTTCTAAATTTAGTTGCATCATTCCAGTATAAGTTGTTGATAGCAGGTGTTGCACATATCTCAAATAGAAGTGCTTATGATATGGCCCTGTTCTAATGGTTTTCCATCAAGATGATTCATGTGGATTTGTTTTGTAAAAATGTTAATTAAAATATCAGTATTAGTAAATCAGTTTCTACATTAGTATTTCCTACGTTTGATATGAGATGTATGCAGTACTTCAACTACAGCACTATTTAGACTCGCTGAAATGACTATCATTGCTTTATCTCCCCTTTTTGTCTTATCTCTTGCCTCCTTGATTCCCACTATACTACCCCTTTTCTCTCTGTACTTCTCATCTGTCATCTCCCCAGCATTTCCACATATATCCTATTCTGTTGCCCTTTTGCTGCCTGTTGCTCGTTGTTGTCTCCCAGCTCACTGAAATGGTGACTCAACCTTTTTTCCCCCCACTATCACCAAAAATAACAGCAGAGAATCTAAGCATCTTATCTCAGCAGAACTCTAATTTTGGCACGTCTAATTATCTGAGGAAAAGCTAACTTTGGAACAAGTGTACTTCAACCAGTCTGTGCGAGTTATCAAGGAATTCATATTTAATGTCATTCTTTGACAGTACCCAGTTGCTCTTAAATCTGCAGTGCCCTAAAGATCACAGTATGTTTATCACAAGAAAATCTAGATGACTGAGCCACAACAGTGACCACTGGAGCATTTAGTGAGAGCTGGAGCTTTTTTTTTCTTCTTGCATTCAAGAGTAGTCCACTGTGAGGCTACACAGAGTAGGATGGTGTGTATGTCACTCAAAATTTTGCTTGGGTCTTTTTCTGAGAAAAATGCTGGGAAACGTTGCACAGAGTTTCTAACTTATCCAGAAGCTTATTAGTAAGAATAAACGTCCTATTGTGATAAAGAATTGAAAGATGAAGGTAAACTTTTGATACTGTATTTCTGTCTTGAAAGTTCTTTTCTATAAATATTTGATGTCTTGCCTTGCCTGAGAATGCTCATCTTTACATGTGATCTGTTGCACATGAATAGCAAAGAAGAGGGAGAAAACTTGGAAGTTATACTCCTTCTGAAGGCATTGTCCAGACAATTTATGAGAAAGAAAATGTTTGTATTCTCTGCAAGAGTGCGAGGAGTTGGTGAAGGGAGTGGAACTAAAGGAATTTTATGAATGTGCAGTTTGCATCAGGAATGTTAAGTAGTGGAGTTGTATTGTAAAGGTAGGAGAAAAACCTTTGATTTGAAGTTTGTGCAGTGTGAACTTAATGTGGAAGTATAGATAGTTTCTTCCACTCAAAAGGATGGTGGAGAGGGGAAGCTATGACAGATTCTTTCTTCCACAACAGCCTTGTAGCATTAGGAGAAACTGGGCTTTGCTCCTCCTAACAGTGACTTCTGTTGCCATCTGCACTGCACTGGAAGCAGCTCACAGTGTTGTGTGGTCACGAGCTCTTCCAGTAATAACAGTGAATTTGAGTGGGCTGCCTGCCACATGCTGTAGGTGACAGGGTGACTTAGTGACAGTGTTCATATCCGGCTTCCTCCAGTGTCAGTTTACATTATAAAATAGCTGCTTGTGACTTGGCTCCTCTACAGTATCTTTTGTTTAAATGATGTCTGAACAAACGGTCATGAAGGCACACTGACAAGGCTTCAATGCTGGATTTTTAATACAAAAATTCTTGGCAGTAAGGAGTCACCTCTACTTCCAGAGGGAGTGAGTCTTGCTCTTTCTACTGTTTTATAAATATACAAAACCTGAAATCATGGAATTATAGATATTTTAATTGAGAACTAAATAAATCATCATCTCACGATATCGTTCTCTAAAATATTAAGAGCTTTGGAATGCTAAGATCTTGGAAGTGGGAGGCAGCAATTATAGCTGCATTTAGGTTGAAGAGAATTAACAAGGCAAAGTATTTTAAAGGGCATGTTTGCAAGAGACTTTCCAGATTTCAAGAAGTGACT
Source organism: Chrysolophus pictus (assembly GCA_037305975.1). Classification (NCBI taxonomy): domain Eukaryota; kingdom Metazoa; phylum Chordata; class Aves; order Galliformes; family Phasianidae; genus Chrysolophus; species Chrysolophus pictus. Next base: position 32,945,872 of record CM074577.1, on the reverse strand, counting down.
GCTCATGCTGTTCTTTATTCCTCAGCTGGAGGGCTTCCTCCCTTCCCCCAGTGAACAGTGAGATGCTATGTCAGGGCATGTCCTCATACATTCTAATGCAAATCTGAGCCTGTTTTTTCCCTTCACCATGCAAGCTAAGTCCAGCTTTGAAATGTTTTAAGATAACCCTTTGTGGCGTCTTAGTTCTGGGGATGTGGTAAACTGCTGAGAACCTCAAACAAGCCATGGAAGTGGTGTTACGTTAACTGCTGCTATTTTCTCCAAAGTCATCATGTGATGTTATCCTGTACATACTCAAATTTAGTGTCCTTCTATTTCAGAAAACTGATTCTGAGTAACATTTTTTTCTAGATGACTTCTACAGATTTGCTGAATTGCAGCCACACTTTGCAGAAGACTATCTCTATCCTGATCAGATGGTAGCTGAGAGTGGATTGGAGACCTCATCTCTTTCTGCTCCAAATGGTATCTGTACTGACTTCAGCCCTGAAAATGCTGAAGATAAAAACAAGCCCTTGCAGAAGAAATGGAACTAACACTACAACTGTTATCTTCCTCTCCTGGTGAGAGGATTATCTTTTCTTGGAATTTTCATAAGTCACTCCAATTATATAGCAAATACCAATTTTGTGTGTGGAAGTTCTTCTACCTTAATACTGTTCTTTGATTCATGTGTGCTATATTTAACAATATGTTTCAGGTTACTTGGGGAAGGTATTTTTATTTTTTTTTCCAAAAGGACTTTGAAAGGCAAAAATGTGAATGTGCTTCATTATTAATGTTCATATTTAAAAGGAAGCAGCACTCTTATTTATATTCCACTGGCTAGTTTCATGTACAAAGTGTTGCACAAATTGTGCATGTATAAAGAAACTGTAGTTACTATGGTGTTAAGTGCACTTTGGTGATTAGTGTTTTCCCTAGTTATGGGGATGTTTATTTGGGGCCAAATTTTGCTCTTCATATTTGCATAGTCAGTCTAGTTTTCAGTGGGATTATGCCATTGAGCAAGGCAAAGCACATTTTGGCCCCTTTTATTTTAGTTCCAGTGAACAGTTCAGAAACAGTCATGCAAAAACTTGATGAGGATTACTTCTGTTTTTTTATCGTTGAATGACAAAATTTCTTTTCTTTCAGTCTATTCCATGGTAGAATGAAAAGGAAAGATTCCTTCCAGATGCAATTAAACATGATTTTTTTTCCCAAACTGACATGCCACATGCTGTTTGCAAACAGATGACAAAACTGTGCTTTTCTCTTACAATCAACTCATATCCACCCAATATGTACATGGCAGATATTTACACGATCATATTTATTAGGAATCATGATTTCTTTTGTGGCAAGTCTTTTCTTATATACATACAGATACTACATCTTTCATACAGATGACTTATCATGGAACATACTATAAAAACTTAATTGTATGAACACAAATTTGAAAAGGTTGCAGTTACTCCAGAAGCTAGCAACAAGGCACGGAACAAGGAATGCCAGTTAAATATCTATAGCAACATTAGATATACTGTGTATAATATACATGAAGTCTAAAATTTAGATTTATAAGTTTAGAATTGGTGGAAGAAAAAAAAAACAACATTTAGTACTAACGTTTCTTATATTTCCTTTTGTAAAGCCAGATGCCTTAATTATCAATGAAGGTCTCAGAAATTAAAATTAGTGTAAAACCACGTAACTCCACTGATGAGGAAATGAGCCAAAGGCCTCAAGGACTAGGAAGGAGAACTATGTCACAAAAGAACTGTGATAGCAGCTCTTCTTCCAGATAAAAACTCTGTCTATTTTCAAATCATTTATGTGACTAATTCTGCAGGCTGCACTAGAATATGAGGATTTCATAACTGGAAAACTGTCACTGAGAGTTGATTTCCACATATTAATGCAAAACTAGATTTTAAGGGTGGAATTTCAGCAGAAGGAAGCCTGTTTATACCTAATGCTTTTATTCTTTTTTTTTTTTAATAGGAGTTTTTGTTGTTTTTTAAAGTGTATTCTAGTGTATTGGAATGTGTCCTTAGAAATCCTTAACTGTCTGTGAGAAGTCTTCAAATTGAAACTGGCTTTAATAGAATACATATAGGAAAACATAATGTAAGAAATAATGCTTTTCTGGGGGGTATGCAGAGGTACATCTTCATTTTGAGATAGTAATTAAATTTTTTTTGTTTACCTAGATAATGCATGCTAGGCTGGCAGGGGTGCCACTGGTTGGCAGGCAAGATTTAAACTGAAACCAGTCGTGAGAAGTCGTAGGCACAACTTGAAATTAAGACATGAGGGACTACACTTAAATGGGAGTTGTCAGGTACACAGAGGGAGTTGGGGATAACTGTGTAAAAGACCTGGAGATAGAGATGGTATTGAGCATTGCTAACTGAATGCAGCTAACCAATTGCTGCAGAAAAGATGTTCATCATAGTGAAATGCATAAAAACTTGAAGCGTGTAAGAAGGGTTGTGGTATTTGTTACCAAGAATTGGTAAGGCCTTACATAAAGTATCTTTCTGTTTTGGGGCACTTGAGAAAGATGATGAGTGGCTGGATGGAGACTGAAGGAAAGAAAATTTTCAATGATTCTTTCAACATCTTTATTTAATGCAGGGAGGGAGACTGGAGGAAGATATGAAACTAGTCTTCAAATATGGAAAAAGCTGCAAAAAGGAAGATAAGAAGAATCTTTACTCCACGTTCATGGTAGAAATGGGAGGTATTCATGTAAAAGACAGGATAAACATTAGGAAAACTGTCTTACAGCACTTCTAGTTAAGATGTGGAGTGGATATTCTAGGTGGGATGAGGAGCCTTCCTTCACTGAAAGCTTTGAAAACAGGACAGAAAGCAAAGACACTGTTGATTTTGTTGATTATAACCCCAAGGTTGTAGGGATAGATCTCCTGAAAACTATTTTCTGCGATTATATGTTGCGTATTTTAGTCAGTATTTAAGGCAAGGTAGATGAGCTGGAGAGTCTGAGCATATCACATCCCCTCTGTAAGACTACAGGCCAACAGTGCTTGGCTCAAACTGGCTGTCTCTATGACAGTTATCTTCTGCTTTGTTATGTGAGCTTGGGAACTGGAGAATTTCAAAGTGCAGGGGATGAGACAGGGTTCCGTGACACACTTTTCTGAAAAGAAGAAAAGCTTAGCATCCCAAGGACAACCTTAGTGAGAAAAGGGAGGAAAAAATAAATAAATAAAAAATTACTTGTTCTATGTCTGTGGGGAAAAAACAGAAAAGCAAGTTGACTGAAGCTGCGTGAATATGAGCATGTCTGCTTTCTATGTACAGTGCTTGGGGTTCTAAAAAGGCAAAGAGTTAATTTTGTCTCTCCTCTCTGGTGAGGGAGATATTTACTAGTTGTGGTGAATGTAATAACAGCATATGAGTGCAGCTAAGCTGTTGCAGAGCGTTTGGCTTTAAAGGGTGCTGCAGCTTGTGGTAGATGGCCCTTCAACCAATACAGCACTGGATGGTGAAGATGTGCTGAGAACTGTGTGCCTCAATGAGCTCTATCCAGAGCTGTTGAAAAAAACCTGGTGAGCAGCATCTTGGTGAGCAAGCAACCAGCTTCTATAATGACTTGCATTTGTTCCTGCTTTTATAAGATTGATCTAAGTAGAGAAATAAGATGAATAAGACATGAAGTCTGATCAATCTGTATGAAAACATCGTTAGACTTCAGATAATGTAATAAAAAAGTGAGTATCCAGGGGATTTGAGCATCTAGAGTATTCAAGGTATAATACTGGACTGCCTTGTAGTGACAGAAAATCCACATTAGTGTAGGGGATAAACTCAGACTTTGTGGGTTGAGACCTGCAGTGCATTACTGCAATACTGTTCACTACAATTTGTCCATCAAATTCACCAATTAAACGTTAGTAGTTCCACAGAAAAGGTGCCCAACTGTGGAGCCAGCTGGGTCATGACACTCAGTAGCTTGCTGAACTACAAGGGTAGAAGTGAAAGCTTCCTTTCCCATTCACCAGACAATAACATGTAAGTGCTTTCTAAAGTGAAAAGATTTTACAAACCTTAAATTTTCAGGGAAACATACATCAGTGTATTTTACAACAATTTGATAAGTGATCCTTCACACACACACAAAAAAAGCAGAGGTGTGAAGACATAGCACTTGTCTGATGTGCATTTTGCTGCTTTTGTGAAATACTGCAATCCCTTGCCAGCAGAGCTCTTGCATCAGACTAAATTTCTATGTGTGGTATGAGAGATGCTCAGTCAAGGCTTTGTTATTCTGATATGGTTGAGCAAATATACTATGTGCTTTCAATGTACTTAGCACAGAAAAAAATGAAATCCAAGATATCTAAGAAGTATGTTGTTTTTTTGTTGCTTCATTTGTTGTTTCAATTATAATTTAAAAAGAAAAGAAAAAAACACAATTATAAATATAAACAAAAGTTTAGGAGGTACAAAGCCTCTGTCTCTTACCACAGAAAGGCAGAGTTCTATTACAGATTTTTCATGAGTGCAGTGCAGTAAGTAGATACAGTTAAAAAGTATTATAGGCAAATCATGATCCTGAATGAGAAATTAGTTGTAGACCTAATTTTGCACCCATTATTTTACACTATGTATTTCAATGTATGTTTCAATGTAGCTAGAATCCTCTTACTATGATAAAAAAGTAACCAGACCCCTGTGTGTTCGCTAATCCTGATTTGAAGGTCATGAAGCTTACTTGAAAAGGAGATGTGTGCTTAAGGAAGTGATGCAATCTCTTTAGAAAGAAAGCCACAGGAAGTAAATAGTTGTTTTGTACATAGCTGTTTATTAATATTTTCAAGCAAACTGCATAGCTGTTAGCTAGTTAAGATGTTGGGATGCTTGGAAAATGTTTTTATTCATAATTTTTTTTCTGGAAAGGGGATTATTGCACTTTAACACTTACATAAGTTGATAAATTTTCTGAAGATATTTTTACTTAATTTCTGCATTCCTCTATCAGGCTGTGTTTTGTCACTAAACAAAATTTCCTATATTATTTTATCATGTGGTAAGTATGGCTTTTCATGTTAATAATTCTGCTCACTGATCCTCCAAAACCAGTATTTTGATTGAAAAATAAAAATAAAAATAGAGAAAGGACTTAAAGAATAAAAGCTGCAGACCTGAGTAGCATCTGCTATACATCTTAGGTTGTCAGAGACTATATAAGCACAGCTTTGCATGATTTGGCTCTTGAACTAGGAAGGAAATGTATTTTGAATTTAAAAACAAAACAAAACAAAAAACCTGATCAAGTCAGATTAATTTTCCTTTACATTCAACTACTGCATTCTGCTTGATCTGAAATCTCTTTTTTCTAGCAGCACTGTCAGGAGTGTTCTGTAATTAAGGCCAGATGTTACAAATATGTTGGCTATGTTCACATTAGTAAAATTTAACTTTGACTCCTAGACTCAGTGAAACACAGAAGTTCTCTATGAACAAAGCCCTGCAGATAACTTTTTAATTTTCAGGTATCTGAACTTCAGGTAATATGGCTAGTTCTCTTTCATAAAATAAAAATAGGAAGAGTAGGTCCAACGGTTTAAAAATGAACATAAGAATTAATAATCTGTGCCTTTGTTCAATCAGGCAGTCAAGTGAAGCCTCAAGATCTGGCTCATACATGAGCAGAAGACTGAAATAGGCATTTGGGTAATTTTGCTTTTCAGGACATGTTCATACAGCTGGCAATTAAATCAGCCATTCTTCAGTCAAAGCATGATATCCTGAAGGTACTGCAGCCTCTTCTAAGTAATGTCCAAGTCACTAGCAGCACAGCCAGCAATGTTTAAGTGATTCTCCCTCTTTTTTTTTTTTTATGAAGACCAGAAAAAAGTATTCTGTGATGGGAACCTTGAAAGGCACCCTTAGAGGTAAAAATCCTCCAGCACCTCCTCAAAGGAACAAAATCAGTCATTCTGCACTATATCTAAGGCAGTGAACTGGGTATACCAGTTAGTCATTAACACTGATCCAAATGGGCATAAATGATTTAATGCTGAGGTATAACTGCAGAGAATACAGCAGCAAAGAGAGCATGCCTGGATTTGCATCTGTAAGTATTTCATCTCATACTGGTCAAGTTAAGACAGCTCCTTTCTCTAGGAAACCACTCAGGTTTATTTCAAGGTATTATTATGTTTTTTAAGTGGAGGAGTGTGTTGTTTTGTAGAAAATAGTTTATTTTTCCCTCAGATGTTATGATGTCCTTCATTATGTGCAATGGGACTAAATAAAAGTGGGTGATATTGAGAAAGCAGGCTTAAAAGACTTTTTTCAATGGAGGGTTCACCATTCATGTGAAAAACAGTGAGACCTTTTGCAACAGCTGACTGTCTAGATTACCTTGCAGGCTCTTTAGGCAAAATAATTTTGCTATTTACATAATGACAGAGGCTGCTCATTCTGTGTTCTTTTGCAAAGTGGTATAGTATAGTTTTCCTGTGCAAGCTAACTGGTGTAACTGGTGAAGAGATCTCTAACAGTAGAGATACAACAGCAGAATCACTTCAGGACAGGTTGCGTGAAAGTTATTCCTTTCAATTAATTTGGGGGTGGGCGGGTGTTGGCTCTATTAATTCGGAGAGGGTAAGTGCTTTTTTAGGTCTTTTTTTTTAACAATATATTTGTTATGCTGCTTGATTCTGAGCAGATGTTTGCAAATGAGGCTGTATGAACAGCCCAGCTCACTTGAGCTTAGCTTGGAGATCTTGAGAAGGGTGTTGTACAGTATTCTGTGGATGTAGCGTTAAGCTCCAGTTTTTTCATTTCAACTAAAAAAGAAGCAAGAGAAGTCATAATGACTTCTGTAATATTCTATTTTGATATTATGAGTAGGTGTTACTTGAGAGTGCCATTCCAGAGCCAAAGAATACATTCTAGGAAAATCAGGCTGAACTTCTGCTCCTGAAGCAGAAAGTAGTAAAGTCATTAAGTCTGGCGTAGCAGGAAAGCTCTCACTGTACAGTTGGCCTTTCCCACGGTAAAGAAGGATATTTTCCATCTCTTGGGCTGGTGAATTTATGTCTCTGTATCTCTAGCTGTCAATTGTGCTGTCTTGTTCTTTGTAGGTTGGCTGCAGTCTGAGGGAGACCTCACTGCTCTTAATCTTAAAAGACATTCACAGACTGCTTTTACTGGCCAGTAAGGTGCAGGTGAACATTGAAGTTGTATTCTTGTAACACTACCCAAAACTAAGGCCCATTATACTGCTTTAGCTTGTCTGCCTTTTCTTTTCTCACACAAACCACTGCAGGTGTGTCCAGGTGAAAACAAGTTTGTGTTTGAGATTCTTAAGTGTTTCTATGAACATTAAGAAATTAGATTCAGAAATAAAATACAGTGACATCTTCATTTGGATTGACTTCTGACTTTGTCATTCTTAGTGTGTGCCTGTTTAATTCCAAGTTCAGAATGCAGTATATATAGATACATCAGTAAACCAGTTCTCCTCATGGATACAGAAGGAAAACTGAAACTCAGACACTTTTCATCCTACCATGGTACTGAAAATGAAATTCATCCAATAGTTTTTTTCTATGAATGCGTATGGGGAAAATCCAAATACATGTCTTTTATTTGCTACCCAGCATGAAGACAATTTTGTAGTTGAAATGCTAAAGAAATAAACTTGTAAATTCTCGTATGCCCTAAGTATATATTTTTGTCCTATGTTTTTTTTATAGTAAAGTTTAAGCTAAATATTTCTTATATTTCTGAAAGAAAATTTCGTTTAACCACTATTGTACTTCCCAGACAACAAAAGCAGTTTTTTAAGCAAACGTCAAAAAGTGAAATTGTGTTTTTAAGAAGGTGGATTATGATCCCTTAAAATAAACATCTCTCCTTAGCAGTTGTATATACTTAAGACAAAAAGCAAATCAATTGCAGCTGCTTGTCTATATAGTTTGTGTTAGTGATTTGTTTATATTGTTTTCTGTAATTGCTCTACGGGTATTAAGAGCTCTGCGTAAACCACTAATGTTAGAAATAGAAGTCTGAAGTAAATCTCTGTAGAAGTGATAGATTTTGTATCCTGGAGGAGGACCAAGACTAAGCATCTGCTAACTTTTCATTCTGTGCTATATAACTTCAATGTCCCGGCATTGTATTGAAAATATCTGGCATCTGTTCAGTGGGACCACTTTCTAAGCCCTTTTGTAATTCCCGATATCTATCCCAACGCAGGTTTCTAATTTGATTGTAGGTGCAAGTTCATCTTTTTTTTGTTGTCATTGTTTGGAAGAATAAAATTCAGTAGCAACAAGCTGAGAAAATAAAATTCTTCATCTCTTGAATTATTGTTAGACTTGCACTGAGGACATTTTTTAAAGTATTGCTATGTTTCTGAACACACGTGAGGATTTAAATGCAAAAGTAAAAAAAAAAAAAAAAAAGTTTTTAAATGATCCCATTTTCTCTTACTGTTACTGAATTCAAGTTGGACACTGCCATGAAGAGGATGCCTTTAATTGAAAACCTGTGCTGATAGAGCTGGAAGTTTTGTTTTGTAGGAACTTGCAAGGTAGAAGGTGCTTGTTCCATCAGTGGTACAACTTCTGCTGACTTCAAGGCTGCTCAGGCAGACTTGCTCTGTTTCAATGTGCATATTGGCTGCAAGCTTTTTCTTATAGGCCTTGGATATGCAGTGTAAATCTGTAACAATATAAAGTGCTACTCAATAACAATAATAACCTGATTGCGTTTCTGTGCTGTATATTTCCCTCCTATGGCTCTGAAGGTTTGTGTATATAGACTGTGTTTGCACTGAACTGCTATACTTTGTAGCTGAGAAGCAAAAGCAAGCAGTATACTAAACATGATTGTGGTTTGTGAGTTCAGAAATGCAGATACTTTTTGCAGGATGTGAAGTATAGCTTCAGTGCAACAAATTTGATTTTTATATTTTTTATTAATATGCATGGAAGACTAGGGATGATATTTTCTAAAAATGAACTTGGTTTTGTACATTTTTCAATGTTTAAAACTATATGGTTTAACATTACCTCTGAAATACCGCTATCAGTAAATTCTTAAAGGAAATACCTCAACTTGAGCGTTCTTTTTTTCTTGCTAGTTGTCTGTTAGGTTGAAACGGACTGTGGTGTGTGATGAACTAACTGAGCGAAACAGCAATGACGTAGAAGCTTCACCTATGCTGTAAGTCGTGATTTACTGGAAGGGAACCAAATGATACACTCCAAGTGTTGATGTGCAGTGTACAATCATGGCTCGTTCTGCCCGACTGGACCTTTTCCTTATTACTGGCTTGTAAATGGAATTTTCATCATGAAGCCAAATTAAAAATGAAGGAGAAAATGTTCTGTTTTCTTTGTGTTATTTTTTCTTATGCATGTTTGTGATATCCAACAAGGTTTATAATAAAGGATGCAGTCATAAGTGTGAATAAAACCAAGTTCATACATGCTCAGATGCACATTATTGATGTATGCAATGATTGTGGCTGTGTGTGCGTGCAGGAGACTGGTGTTTACCTGACACCTGGGAGTTCGAAATAACAGGGGCTTAAGGTTTTTTGGTGTGGTGGGTGGATTGGTTGGTCATTCTGTAGAGTTGGATGTGTGTTACTTGGTTTCACTAGTGGGTTTTTTTGTGTGTGTCTTTGGTTGGTTGTTTTCGCCTCTAACCCCACCCCACCCCATGGATGGCAGGTGCATTGAATCCAATTTTATCATATGTCCTTAAATAAGAAAGATGAAAAAAAAGGGGCTCTATAGGCCTGGAGAACAAGTGTATCTTAGTTAGACAGAAGTAGTTAATTTGAATTACCCAGGAAATAGTCAAGACGTGATGTGATACTTCATTTATTATGTGAGAAGTGCCTAGCAGAAGGAAAAAGTTACAGAGAGGTCCAGCAGATAGAAGACAAATTAATATGAACACTTAAGAATGAGTAAAACAGTGGTGAAGTTTAACGGTAATGACACATTCTTCATAAGGTGAAGATTTCAGGTGGAGACTTGTTGACAGTTCTTCAGAAAATTAGTCACTAATTTAAATTTATGGTGTGTATGTAGGTTTTGAATAATGACTGTTTTGAGTCAGCTTAGTAATGCAGTGGTTTGCATGAAAGAGTAAACTTCTGTGGATGACAGCCAATGTCTAGCTAAGAAAAAGGATCAAATATTTTAACTTTGTATAGAAAATCTAATCTATTTTTTTTCTTTCAGTGAAGTCCTGCCAGTCATGCAGCAATGATGCATGTGTACTCAAAGAAAATCTTCCTCACCTGAGCCGTTCCTAAACTTAGTATATTTTCCTTTATCTTCTGCTCTAAAACGCAAATGATGTATTGATTCTAATCATCTGTAAGTAGATTATATAATAACTTTTAAAATTAGTTCCAGAGCATGCTACAGGAATGGGAAATATTAATTACAGAATGGAAGGGATTGTCCTTCTTCTTAAAATATCATCTAGCCCAACTGTCCTTCCATTACCACTGCTACCACAAGCTACTAAACCATGTCTCGCAGCTCCTCATCCAGACGCCTCTTGAACACTGCCAGGGACGGCGACTCCACCACCTCCCTGGGCAGCCATTCCAGTGCCTGACCACTCTCTGAGAGAAAAAGTTCTTCCTTATGTCTAATTTAAATCTCCTCAGGTACAACTTGCAGCCATTTCCCCGGGTCCTGTTTGTTGCCTGGGAGAAGAGGCCGTCCTGCTGCTCGACCTCTTGGGTCAGGGGTGAGCTGCTTGGACCTGGGGGCTGCAGCCAGCCCTTGCAGCTGTTTTTCAGGCACTGCAAAGTGCTGCTGAAGGAACATGAGCTGTGAGCTCTCTTCTTTCCCACCTACATCTTCCCATCCTTCCCCCTTTACTCTCTCCCATGTAACCAGCGATAGGCCTAGAGGGAATGGCCTCAAGTTGTGCCAGGGTTATTTTGTGTTATTAACTCCCAACCTGGCCTGCGGTCACCCCACCCCTCCCCAGGTGAGCGCATAGTGCCACGGCAACCTCCTCCCCCCCCCTTTCACCCTGCTTGAGACCGCCCCTCACGTCTCCCATAATCACAATGCTTCCAGCCCCACCCCCAATTCAGTTGCTAGGCGACGGGGCGCGACCGGTAGCGCGGCGGCCGCTTCCACCGGAAGTGACGGCGAGCCGTGCGGGGAGGCTCTGAGCGGGGAGCGGGGGATGCGCGGGCGGCGGCGGCGGCGGCCGTGGGGGTGGCCGTCATGCTGAGCCGCAGCTCGTTCACCAGTCTGGCGGTGGGGGTGTTCGCCGTGTACGTGGCGCACACGTGCTGGGTCATGTACGGCATCGTCTACACGCGGCCTTGCCCGGCGGGCGGCGCGGCCGCCTGCGTCTGGCCTTACCTGGCGCGGCGGCCCAAGCTGCAGGTGAGCGGCGGGGCCGGGCCCCAACCCGAGCGATGCGGTGTCAGGGGCGAGCGGGAGGTGAGGAGCGCTCCGGCCGTGCTCGGACGCTCGGAGAAGTAGCGGCGTTGCGTTACTACGGATCCCCGTTCTGAGAGTACCGGTGGGTGAGCTGATGCTTCTGTGCTGTGATTCCCCTCTGCTGTCTTTTCCGTTTCAGCTGAGTGTTTATACTACCACGCGGTCAAACATCGGTGCTGAGAGTAATATAGATCTGGTTTTGAACGTGGAGGATTTTGATATTGAGTCAAAATTTGAAAGGTAAGTCTTAGAAGTATGACCTGTTTTTTGCAGTTTGTAGCCTGAATAACACGTGTGTGGGAATGTGTATGAGATAAGTGGGTTGACTGTTTGTGACGGTAATCTTGGAAGAACAGAGTTGTTCTTGTATTCTTTGGTTTTGGATTGAAGCTATTCTTGCATGCTTTGTGGTCTGTTTGGTCTGCACATGTATTCATAAAGTGCTAACTATAGAGGTAGTGCTGAGGCAGGGAAGATGTGAATTGGATATCAGCTTTGGAGCTGAGGACAAGGTGCTGCTGTAGGTTAAAAAAAAGAAGGTATTTAAAAGTATGTTTTTTTCCTTAATTAGAAGTTCCTAAAGTGTTTTGTGAATGACAGCACAGTCCTGCCTCGCAGGACTTGGTATACTGAGTTCATGTAGTGCCAATAAGAGAGCTGTTAGGCTTATTACATTCATCATACAATGGCTTGGGTTGAAAGAGACCTCAAAGATCATCCAGTTCCAACCCTGTGCTGTGGGCAGGGCTGCCCCCAACCAGCTCAGGCTGCCCAAGGCCCCATCCAACCTGGCCTTGAGCAGCTCCAGGGATGGGGCACCACAGCTTCTCTGGGCAACCTATTCCTGTACTTCAGCACCCCCTCAGTAAAAAATTTCCCCCTGACATCTAATCTAAATCTTCTCTCTTTCAGTTTAAAACCATTAAAACCTGTATATAAGCTTCCTTTAAATATTGGAAGGTCAGTAGCAGGTCTCCCCTGAGCTTTCTCCAGGCTAAACAGCCTCAGCTCTCTCGGTCTGTCTTCACAGAAGAGGTGCTCTTGCCCTTTGATCATTTTAGTGGCCCTACTCTGGATCCACTCCAGAATCTCCACAGTGAACATCTCACAGTTGCAGAAAAGAAATCCTCTCTAAATAAAGCTTTGCTAGCAAATACAGAAGTGCTTGTTTTTCTCATGTAGATTTTACAGACCTCGGACACTGTACTGAATTGTCTGCAGTAATTTTTAGATCCCACTCTAAATATCTTACTAATTGTTATGTATCATTTCAACATTGGTTAATTTACATCAATATACTGTTTTTAGCTACGTAAACAAATGTTTTGCAGTAGAAAACTGATAGTACTGATAGTAAAAATGGCTTTTTGTTGTAAAAATCCTGTGTCAGTGTGTCTAGAAATGCTTGAGACTTTTCTCTAATAACATAAACGTAGTTTATCAGCTACATGATTTTTTTTCTTAACAGCTGTGACTTCAGACTCTGAATGGAACCTGGAAATCATACAGTATTATCCTTACTTGTTCTATAAAAACAAGCTTGTGTATAACTGTTTCAGTGTTAGTAATCATAGAAGTAAAACTTTTCTGGTGCTTTAGGGTTTCAAGATCTTCTGAAGGGATATTAGTACTAAGATCTTGTCCTTAGATAAATTTCTGAATGCACTCTTGAATTGTAAAGAGGCATATTTAATGATTAGAACTGCTTTTGTGCTTTATATTTGCTGCCTCAATTTTGTTATTTAAAGCAGTTGTCTTGTTTTTCACTCTCTTGACAAAGATTTGTTTCAGCTCTTTCTCATTCTGCCTTTTTTATAATAAAAAAATGTGAACTTCTGTGATTTAGGTCGTATTAATCTGTGGCAGATTTTAAAATAGAACTGTTTTACTAACGCAGTCTTGCTATACCAGTGAAAGTATCCCAAGGGGAAAAAAAAAAAGCAAAGTGGGTAAGGATGCTTTTTTGGCAAACGCGAGGAGAGTGAACTCATGGTGCTTGAGTTCTACACAGTTCTGTGTTCAACACGCTATAGCTGAGAAGGTAAAGTGCTTGGCTTTGTTTTTTTCCTGATTTTTTTTTTTAAATCATGCATACAATCTCTGAACACACTCGGCACCTGGAAGGTCATTCTCTACAAATCCTAGCATAATTTTGACAATACAACATAGTGGCAGGAGAAAACATTGATACTGATAACGTGGTCCTGATGTCTAGGGTAAGGAAGGGTATGCTGGGCAAAGATTAATGTATCTTGAGATAATAGTATAACATAGTAAAGCAGACACTGTGGTAACATACTGAAGTATATTAGTTGATCCCATTTTGATCCCATTCAGCTATGGCTCTTTAGGGCATGTTAATGAGGTGTGCATTTTCTTGCTTGCTTTTGGAACATCGTAACATGTTCAGTGATCCCTATCTGTAACAAGTTAATATTTCAACGTCTCATCTCATAATGTCCTTATTTTGTATTTTAGGACAGTGAATGTCTCTGTACCAAAGAAAACTCGAAATAATGGCACATTATATGCATATATCTTTCTTCATCATGCGGGCGTTTTGCCTTGGCATGATGGTAAGCAGGTGCATATAGTGAGCCCTCTGACCACGTACATGGTCCCTAAACCAGAAGAGATTAATTTGCTCACTGGAGAGTCAACCACACAGGTAGGTGGATTTTCCACCTGTAGGAGGACAAGTGGGGAAAGAAAATGCATTTCTTTTGTAGACACTAGTAGTGTTAGCTTCTGCTATGTTTGCATCTATAGAGTGGTGGGGATGTATAAAAAAAAAACAGAGGGGCAAACAACCTCCCCCCATTCTTCTCAACTGTTCTCTCATACACTAAAAGTAGGCTATTTAGCCCAGCAAATATAGAGCCCACTGTTCCACTGGCTGCTATTAAAATATTTCCCTAGTTAATATTAATTTTGTAAGGGTTCATTGCTTTTGGTAGAAATAGTGTATTCTTCTGTAACAAAATTCTGCTGCTTTGGATAGTGAATCAGATCCCTGTGAAGTAATTTGTTTTTGCAAAATAGTGATACGTACTTAACTTTGACATTGCTGAGTGACCAAAATGTACTGCTTCTTTTCCTATAGGATGTTCTTTTATTTCAAGAGAATAAGATAGTATTTGCTAAGGGATACTACTATAATTACTCATCAGAGGGAAAAAAATGGTGTTATGTTATGGAATACTTAAATACAGTGTTGTACCTCGTGTTCAAGGGGCATTAGAGAATCCTTTGGAATCTGAAATACAGATGTAGCTATTAGTCTTGTTCCTAAACCCTATTAGAATAAAATTGAAAAGGAATTAAAGCTAGAGTCCGGCATTAAAAAGTCACAGTAGGTGGTGTTCATCCCAGGAAAAGCCCTGGAGATCTGAAAGCTCAAGTCTTAGTCTGCTTCAGTACAGCTTTATACAGTATTTGGAGGCTCAGAAGTTCAAACCAAGTGATCTGATCTCTTTACTCCCCAAGATGAGTATAGTTGATCATTCTTTTGTCTGTTTGGGAGTAACATCTGAATACTGCACTATCTTCACTTTTGAGTGACTGTTTTCAATACATGCAGATGCCTAAGGCATTAAAATAAATTGGGGGGATATTCACTCTCAGTGAATTGGACTGTGGATGAGCACTGAAGTTTTTCAATGTCAAATTATGGCGGGTCTTTACAATCATTCTGTCATAGTTGAGCAAAATACTTGATGTGGTTAAAATGAAGTTTCTTAACATCTATTTTGTGATACAGCTTACAGCTCCATAGTTGTCTGTGATTTAGAGTATTATCCTGTTCAGAATTCTGCATGGTTAAGCAGTAAGTATGTATGTTTATTGTATTTTTAAAGCAAATTGAAGCAGAAAGACAGACCAGTGCTCTAGATGAGCCTGTCTCTCACTGGAGATCAAGGTTAACCTTGAATGTCATGGTGGACGATTTTGTGTTTGATGGATCATCCCTCCCTGCTGACGTTCACCGTTACATGAAAATGTAAGTTAATGACTTAATTTTGCTAGGATTGTTAATATAAATTTAATTCACATTTCTGTGAAAATTATCTTTTAGTATTTTTTTGCTTAAATTTGAGCTTAGGAGACAAGAATAGGCATTCTTTAATGTCTGCATTTCAGTATTTCTGTAGTGACAATAGTGAGATACTATGTACTTGAAAACCTTGTTGGTAATATCTTGATCCTAGGCAGTTATGAGTTTAAAATATCATTTTGTATGGGAGTTACCATGGTAATACAAAACAGAACTACAGAGATACAAGTAAAATGCTATAGCAGGCTTCGTACCCTCTTGTTCTCAAATCATACTTCTGGTCATTAAAGCATTTGTCTCTTGACCTTTACAGTTATCCTTCACATGCAGATTAGCTGTGTAAACAGTAAGTGCTTAACTAGCACAGCTGATCTCCTGTATCCCATCTTTTTTTCCCTCTCTGTGGCTTGCTTTATTCTATTTTGTCAATGTTTTTTCATACATTATGTCACTTTTTTCAAGAAAATACTAAAAAGTGAGCTTTTGGATGGGCAGTAGCCTCTGTTCGCAGCTTGCTTAAATTGCTTCCAATGTTAACCATATCAATAGTGCTGTGTTGGCTGGTGCTGCCGTATGTTGATGCCTTTCTCCACAAGTATCCTCTTAAATCCAGAAGGAGTTGCTTAGTCAGCAGACACTGGGATTCTGAAATAGCTTCCCAACCAAGCAAGTCATAAGATAGACCCAAAACAGGAAGGAGTTGATGAATCTTTTCTGGTCATGTCTAGATATAAGTCAGTGTTGATTTATTGTTGTATTATACAGGAAATAGTTTGGAAATGAAATAGCCCGCTTCAATTCTACTAGCAGTAGCTTTAATTGTAGTTATTTTGTAGAAATTGGACTCTCTTCATTTAAAGAATCAAACTGTTTCTGATGCTGAAGTTAATACTTTGTATTATTGTATTTAGAATGCAGTCTTTATCAACATGGATAGAGACTTCTTTGTGAACTACTAAAATTCTATTTTCAGACTTCAAAAAGCTCAGTTATGTGACTTCCACTCTGAGTACATCATAGTATATATAACTGCCTCTCTAATGAAGGACTTCAGGAATTTGTACATTATGGGGCACTAGGCCAAACAGTTCTCTAAGTTACTGACAAAGCAGTTTTCTAGTGATTTATTTTATAGAGGCTTCAAAGGATGTTAAACTACTACTGGCTTTGTGCAGATTTGAAAGATGATAGAGCAACCCCAGCAAGGCTTCTGTTCAGGAAGAGAGAGATTTATGCTCCTTGTGCAATCCTGCTGATAGTATCTAGCCTTTTAAGGTGCATACCAGCCAGCTGTTACTCTACTTAGTCTCATGCTGAGTAGAGCATCTGCTGTTACTGATTTGGTAGATGTCACCAAGGGTGTAGAGGAGTTTGGGAGATGGTGGAGAGTTGTTGCAGTAGGAGAGGAATACTTGAGACAAAGGATGCAAATATACGGTCAGCATGTTTCTCTTTTGACAGACTTTTAAAGTTCTTTTATCCTTGTTCATGCAACAGCTTCAGCATCATCACAGCTGATTTAATTTCTCTTTCATTCTTCTTTGCTTGTTCTTTCTACAAAAAAGTAAAAATAAACTGAAAAGAATAATATGGAATGCATACTACTTTTACGGACATCTCTCAGTGGAAGACCAGGCTAGCAGTTGCTTCTTGGTGTATGCTAGAGAGTAATGTGCTTGGAAAGAAGGTGGGAAATACCTGTATGGGTAGATCTGAAAGTGCTGATTGAGTGCTATCTTGAATAGAAGAGTTTTTTTTAGGTCACCACAGTCATAAAATCTGTGTTTAAACATCCTAGGGTTCAGTTGGGGAAGACAGTGCATTACCTTCCAATATTATTTATTGATCAGCTAAGCAACAGAGTGAAAGATTTGATGGTGAGTAATAGAATGCCTTTAATTACATTTAATAGTAATCTTAAATATTGTTGTAATTAAAATTTTCTTCATAAGTTGTTTACTGTAATGAAAATCTACTACAAAGTGACTAAAGGATTCTACCAGGGAATGTTATTTGACTTAATGATCAGCTGCAGAGTCTGAATTTGGGTTTTGAAACTCCCCATCCTTGCAGAAATATTTGCCAAACACTTTCTTCCATTCTGCCAAAAGATGGTTGGGTTCCATTGTTCCTGCCTTTTGGATGGATGAGGAGAAAACTGCAGCATCAGCTGTGGTGAGAGCAATCACATGACTCCCTAAGCTGGTTGATGAAGTTATGTTAGTGTCTCAGAGCTGCATCTATTTTTCTTCTAGGAAAATGAGCATACTGAATGTTGATGGTACTAGAATAACGTGGAGATAAGAGACCAGCTACTGCTTGTTAAATGATAATGTAATATTCAGCATCTTCTAGGTAGGAGTCTTGGTAGATGAAAGCTTTCCATAGGCCTTCTAGGTTGTCATTCCAAATCATGAAGTTTAGCTTAGACAAAGAATTTTTCTGCTGAATGTTGGGAGAATATTATTTAAGGATGCCTGTTGCAAGCTTATTTGAGAAAATAAATCCCTGAGCATTTCAGTTACAAATCTTGGTAGCAGGTAATTCTGTCCAGTATTTCTTTAGGTGCACTTGTAATGTCTTTATCAGCAGTCACTGTCCTTTGTTTTGAGTTTCTTAGCACAGCTCATTGTTATGTTTGGTATGTTCATATGAGCTTCTAACTGGTCATGTACCCTGTTTACAAATAACCTCAGCATTCTCGTGTTAATAGCATTCTCACAGTTGTCACATAAATCACAGTCAGTGCAATTGTAATGTGCTGCCTTAAAGTGATTGAAATCACTAAACTCAGCTAGTACTTGTAGACTTCTAGTTGTTCATTAAAAAAGAGTTCATCCTACTGATCCTCTGTTTAATTTAATTTTGGTGTTCAGAAAATTCTGTCTTTACCTTGTATGGCAGTCTGATTTTCTTTCTGCATCATTCCTTACTTTTTAGTAATGTTTTGTCTGTTACTCCAGGTGGTGCTTGCTCATGTTACTTGCCCATATATTAGCAAAATTTTTGTTTCCTATCTGTCTTGAACAGGTAAAAATTCTTTTCCTTTTCTCCCTTTTCTTCAACAACAGAAATGTTGATGTATACTTTAATAAGAAACTGGAATGAGAATGGAGAGATTATAGACATCCTTTTAAAAGGAGAAGTCTGGAGGATCAACATACAGCATTCAGCAGAATCTTTCTAGCATCCTCAGCCTTCAGCTCTAACCCATTGATTTTCATCCTGTTTGGATATCCCTTGCAAATCTCTGCTGGATTTGTAAAACCTCTCCCAGCTTCCCTTTCTCTCCCTTGCATATATGTCTTCTATTGCTCTCTCTGAAAGGCCTTGAGAGGGCAGTGAGATTACTGGAGGAAAGAGTGGATGGGAGAGCCAACATAATTTCAATTCACATCTGACCTTCTGGGGACCCTAAAAGCATTTTCTGCAACATTAGGATCAGAGGAAACCCATTCACCTCTGATAAGTGTCAGTTAAGTAATTACTGTAGAAAGCATACAGTAACAGTTCTGAGATGGGGATTATGACTGCGGAGTAAGAAGAAGCTGAGATCAATAGGTCTTAAACCACTGGCATTCAGAGGGCCTGCCTGGCTGTAGCCTTATGCTCTCCTTGAAAATTTAAAACATGTTGCCTGAACTTGTGCCTAAATAGGTGTGGAGAATTCTAGCATTTCTAAGGACAATTTTATTTTGTTTTAAACCTATTTGAGAGACAGTCAGTTGTCATGGAGGAAAAAGCTATGTCAATTTAAGACTTTTCTCAACTTAAGGAGGCCCTAAATATCTCTCATAATTGAAATGTAGATGAGACCGAAGAATTAAACTGAACTTATTTGCAGCACCTCATATGCTATGCTTTATAGGCAGAGTATCTTACTTAGCTTTAGCTGTGTTGTTTTCACCTTTCTGAAGAGGCAGCAGCACCTTGCTTTGCCACCATTGCCTTCATTTATCTCAAAAACATCCTCAATTTAGTAAAGGTCTGGCTTTGTCCTTCAGCATATGGTTTTTGTGTGGGTGTTTCTTGTAGCTTAGCATAACCTTCTCATATACTTTCATAGAAGAAGTGTCAGAATGGAAAATTTCTTTAAACATACTGTTTTCACTTCAGCTGAGACCAGCAGAGGGAACTTCATGTAAACTTCTCAAAGGCTTTTGTATACAGTAACAATGATGTTTCTGTAAGAACTTGAACAAAACAAACAGATCATTTAGCGTTTCTTGGGGGAAAAAAAAAAAAACAAACACCAAGAAAAAAAAAAACCAAAACAAAAAAGCCACTCACAAAGATTTCAAGCCTTTAAGACATCAGACTTAAAATTATGTGATTAAATGATAATGTGATATAATAATGTTTCTTTAGTTTCAAAAGAGTGAATGAATGTGATTGTTGCAATTCTCCTTCTGTTAAAAAAAGAAGCTGTTTCTGTTTTGAAATACAGGTCATAAATCGTTCAACGACAGAGCTACCTCTTACAGTGTCATATGACAAAATATCTCTTGGAAAACTTCGATTTTGGATCCACATGCAGGATGCTGTGTACTCCCTCCAGCAGTTTGGTATGTTTTTATTTTTAATGACTCTAGGTGAAAACTAAGTAAACAAACAAGAAAAAAACAACAGTCTTCTTTCCTTCAAGTACAAAGGAGGCACTGTTTTCTGGATAGCTATAAATCTTAACGTTGCTTCACTTTAATAAGGCAAAGTGGAAACAAAACATTGACACGTGTTGGGTATGGAGGACAGAAGTGAAATAACTTTCAATTTTGTTTGGATAGTCCTATTGCGAAAGCGTAAGTGGCCACAATTGAGAGCATTTTGATCACAGTTTTCCTCTGTCATCCATGGAAAAGGTAAGTCAGTTCTTATATAAGCTATATGTAGCTGGTCACTCTAACCATATATCCATGGCAAAACACAGGCAAGCATAGCAAAAAGACATTGGGTTTGAGCTGAGAATCAGGAAAAAATTGTGGTTCTAATTAAACTACTACTGCTGCTTCAGAACTGACTTGCATCTCACTTTGACTCAGGTCAAGTACTTCAGTTATGAATTTATAAGGTAATACAGAGAAATTGAGAAGTGAAAGCCAAATATGATTTAGAAGCTTGAACATTAGCATGCTTTGTGTGTCTAATTCTTGCTTTTTCTGGACTGTACGAAAGTCTAAATTTATAGACAAGTTCTGTAGCTTGTGAGGATCTAGGTTTGTTACAACTTTGAGTAGCCAGTTTCCAGATCATGTTAGCCATCAGACTTTGTGAAATGAGGCAGAATGGCACTTATTTGCCAAAGAATTTGATGATCCATATTATGAGAACTGCCGACAGCGCTCAGTTTTTCTGAGAAGTTTAGACTTTAATCATGGGGCCTGAGACTGCTTCATCAACAAAGTATCTTTACGCTGACTGAAGAAGTTCAAAGGGTTGCTGTAGCTGTCATTTGCCAAATGCAGTCCTTCATTCTGGCAGCCATATTTATCACAGACAGCTCTCTTTGTAATAATAGTTGTACAGTATATAAAAAAAAGTAGAAAGCATTCCTCCTTTTTTGATTTCAAAAGTCAGTGAAGAATACGTTCTTTGCTTACAGCTTGTGATCTTTGGAGGATGCTTTTTCCTTTATCAAGGAGAAACTTCCGAGCTTTCTCCTTTATCAAGGAGAAACTATGAGGGCCGTCAAAAGATTCGATGCTACACATATTAAGTATTTTACTGACCTTTGTTGTCTACCACAGTGTACTCCTTTTCTCATTTTTTGATTTTTGTTTTTACTGTGAAGCTCGCTTTTCTTGTTTAGAATATTAGAGATCAGAGGCAGAGTTGAATAATCCTTATTCTTCCTACTTGCGCTGGAATGACCTCCTGCATCTTGCCATTCATGTCTCAGTTGTTCAGCTTAGGCTCTGTGGTTGTGCAATGTGTTAAAGGCACATCTGTCTGCTTGTAACTGATGGGCTCTGTTTAAGGCTAGCCTAATAGCTAGCCAAAAAATATGTAGATTTAGGTTTTACCAGTGAAGCTACCATCTTGTTTTGGGTTTATTTTTCCTTACCTAAATATATGATGGTGAAATAAGAGGATTCCTTTCAAAGAAGGAATCTCTAGCACAACAGCAGTTAACTGTCTACTATTTCTTTCTCTCAGGATTTTCAGAAAAGGATGCAGATGAAGTGAAAGGAATTTTTGTTGACACTAACCTGTACTTTCTGGCTTTGACCTTCTTTGTAGCAGCATTCCATGTAAGTGGAATAACTTTGGATTTCAGGTATTATAGAATATAATGAAAAAAGGGGGGGAGGTGTTTGCACTTCAGCTCTTTCATTTATGGAAAACTGTTCTGGGAAACAATAACTAGATCTTCAGTAATAATCTTTACTGAAATATAAAACCTTTAAATTCATTATCACTTCTTTTATGTTGGAGTTCAAGTAGAGATCCAAGAATTAATTACCTGTCAACAGTGGCTCAAGCTTTCTGCTAAGCTGAGTTATCGCAAGGCTATCACTGCAGTGGCTACAGCAGTAGTAGAACCAATAGGGTATTATGTAGACTCAAACTGATAGAGTTTGAGTCTCTGACTACTAGCCCCTGCAGAAATCTAGATCAGCCTTGAAAGATATGTTACTGTAAATTGCAGAGCCTGTAGTTCTAGGCATAGTTATTGTTCTGTTTTTCTCCATCAGTATTGGGTGTGACATGGTATAAATATAAATCTTTGTTTCGGTGGACAGTGTTTTTAGGTCTCATTGTATTGCATTGTTACATGCAATACAATTCCTGTCTTCTGGGCGAGAGAACTTGTTGAGCGTGTTATGTTTCTTTTATACTTGCATTACATAAAATTAATTGGGTTTGAAAGTCATAGACTTCCCAACCATATTAGTCTTTAATTTTTGAATCTGTTTATCAGACAGTAAGATGTCAGTAGGCTGGGGTTAGATTTTCTGATATTTTTTCTTTTGTGTACTATAAGAATTTCTTTAATCTGTGCTTCTTATTTTTTAAGACAGTGAATGTGTAAAGAAAAGACTGAAAAATATACTGAGTAAAATTACTAAAAACACTGAAGAAAACATTTGTTATTCATAAATTTAATGCTAAAAAGTACCTAAAGTTTAGGCCAAATCATAGAATCATCATAGAATGGCTTGGGTTGGAAGGGACCTCAAGGATCATCAAGCTCCAACCCCCCTGCCGCATGCACTGACCTCCATATTTGATACTAGATCAGGCTGCCCAGAGCTCCATCCAACTGGGCCTGACTGCTTAATGGCTTACTGTAAAATCCTTACTGCTGAAATAGAGAGAGAACCTAATTTGCAGCATTGTAGGATTTTGTTGAAACTTTGGTGCTATCCAAGCCTCAACTATCAGTCTGGTACCAGATTCAATTATCAGTCTGGTACAAAGAGCTTACTGAATTTAGTGTGATTTTCTCTGGTCTGTCAAAGAGCTGAGCAATTCCTGCAGGTATTCAGCTCTCTGTCCTCTGCCATGCCTTACCCTGTACTGGCTCACTAACTTTCTTCATGGGATGCAGCATTGTGCAGTGTTAGAGTAGAAGCACTACCTACTGTTCCTCCTGTCATTTCACACTGCATTTGGAGCCCGGGCTTTTAAAACAGTTTTTTCTCTTTAGCTTTTATTTGTTCTAATTTTTAGTTCACAGACTATCTTAATGCATTTTTAACTGCTGGCAGTCTTTAATTAGTGCCTGTGTTAAGAAAATGAGTGTTCTTCTTGCTATTTGCAGCTTCTCTTTGATTTCCTTGCATTTAAAAATGACATCAGTTTTTGGAAGAAAAAGAGAAGCATGATTGGAATGTCTACAAAAGCAGGTATGGCCCAGCATGCAAAATGATGTGTGTACCGTAAAATATATACTGTGTGCTTTTATTCTTACTCTAAATTGAAACTTAGTAGTTTTATCTGAGATGGCAAAACTAGTTGCTTTTTTTGCATAAAAAAATAGCTAGCAGGCTGGTTCTAACTTTGTTAGTATGATGAGGGTTGAACTGAGTAGGATGTTAGCAAGGGTGAGAGAAACAGTGGTCTGACATCACATAAAGCCTTCTCAGAGGCAGATGAAGTAACCACAGACACTTAAGGTTTAACACTCCTCAGCCTTGCTTATGGCATTAATACTTACTGACTGCTTTTCTAATAGATTATCCATTGTGATTATAAACAGAAATGGAAAACCTGAAGCTACCTGGCCTCTGAGATTATCCCTAATGGTGTCATATTTGCAGACTGATGAAAAGATATGAGCAGTATCAATACAATGAAAAAATTAGGCATTCAAAATCAGGATGAACAGCAGCATGGTTTTTATGTGGAGAATCTGCTTATTGTCTTCCAGAGTACTTTTTATAAGGCAAAACTTATACTACATTTGGTATTTGCAGACAAAAAATGTCAATAAAAATCAAAAGTGACACAGAGAATTTTCGATTTAAGTTTTAATTGCCAGTTAAATAGTTAAGTCAAACTGGAAAGACTGAGTTACAAAGGATTTTCTAATCTTACTATCAAAGTACCAATTTTCATTCTCCAGTAACTAACTCATGTTTCTATTGTCCCTTTGTTAAACCTTAGTTACCTTTCTGTTTGTATCTCTTTCTTTTTCTAAGGGAAAAGTGTGACAGGCAATTACTCTGAAAAGGCATAGCGTGATTGTTGGTGTCTGAGTGTGTTGTAACTCTTCCCCTTTTCTTTCTTCCCCTGCTTAGTCTAATCAGAGACTTGCTTGATAGATGTTTGGATGCCTTCAGGGTTTTGCAAAACCTGAGGAATAAACCTAAAATGTAGTTCTTACAATTTGCAAGCATGAAATCAGTTGTATGAGGTTCAAGAACTGTCATTACCTCACAGCCTTTCAGATTTCAGGAACTTAGTTCATAATAGTACTAATATAGTGTTGAATTGTTGGTTTTCCTTCCATCTTGTGTGATAAAGATTTCATTTAAAAGGTTTTTTTCCTTACTTGTCTTTTTATTCTGACTGCCTGTGTCGTAGAATTGCTCAGGTTGGAAAAGACCTTAAAGGTCATCGAGTCCAACCACAACCTAACCATACTACCCTAACTTTAGCAACCCTGCACTAAATCATGTCCCTGAGTACCACATCCAAACAGTTTTTAAACACATCCAGGGATGGTGAACTCAACCACCTCCCTGGGAGCCTATTCCAGTGCTTAACAACCCTTTCTGTAAAGAAGTTTTTCCTGATATCCAACCCAAACTTACCCTGGTGCAACTTGAGGCCATTTCCCCTCATCCTGTCATCTGTCATACTCTCACCTGTCAGTGAGAAAAGACCAGCCCCGCTCTCTCTGTAAGCACCTTTCAGATATTGGCAGAGAGCAATAAGGTCTCCCCTCAGCCTCCTCTTCCGCAGACTAAACACCCCCAGTTCCTTCAGTCTCTCCTCATAGGGCATTTTCTCCAAGCCCTTCACCAGCCTTGTTGCCCTTCTTTGGACCTGCTCCAGCACCTCACTGTCCTTTCTGTACTGAAGTGCCCAAAACTGAACACTGAACTGAACTCGAGGTGAGACCTCACCAGTGCCGAGTACAGGGGGAGGATTATTTCTCTAGTCCTGCTCACCACACCATTCCTGATACAAGCCAGGATGCCATTGGCCTTTTGGCCACCTGAGCACACTGCTGGCTCATATTCAGATGACTGTCCATCAGTACACCAAGGTCCCTTTCCACCAGGCAGCTTTCCAGCCACTCCTCCCCAAGCCTGTAGGGTTGCCTGGGATTCTTGTGACCAAAATGCAGGACCCAACACTTGGCCCTATTGAAACTCATACAGTTTATCTTGGCCCATCTATCCAGTCTATCTAGATCCCTCTGTAGTGTCTTTCTCCTCTCTGTCAGATCAATATTCCCTCCCAGCTTGGTGTCGTCTGCAGACTTACTGAGGGTGCACTCAATCCCCTCATCAAGATAATTAAGAAAGATAGAAGCATGTCCAGTACTGAGCCCTGGGGGACACCACTTGTGGCTGGCTGCCAACTGGATTTAACTCCATTGACCACAACTCTTCGGGCCCGTTCATCCAGCCAGTGTTTCATCCAGCAGAGCGTACACCCATCCAAACCGTGGGCAGCCAGCTTCTCCATGAGATTGTTGTGTGGTCTGTAGATCACTGGCTGTTTCTAGGACTGTTTGATATATTAAGATGTATATAGTTCATGCTTAAACAGCTTAGGACAGAATTAAAGTAAATGGGCCAACAGTCTTCCTTCATCTCAGCTGTTTATGTAAATATTAATAAGCCTTCTGTTTTTATTTTCCATCTAGTGCTTTGGCGGTGCTTTAGTACTGTAGTAATATTTCTTTTCCTTTTGGATGAACAAACGAGTTTACTGGTACTGATCCCAGCGGGCATTGGTGCTGTGATTGAGGTGAGTTGGTAAAGCTCTAGAACCAAGTAGCAGTATTCTCAGCAACATCCTGTGTTTGGAGTTTTCCGGTATTGCTTAGCAGAGTGTTTTGTAGCTTATCGTGGAAGAGGGTTGCTAAAGTCATTACTGGAAAAACACTGCTGTGTCCCTTTATCAAATAACTAAACTGGGAGGATAGGTGTTTTTTTGGGATGTGTCAGCTGGTATTGTGGAAGCCAAGCATAGAGCTGTGCTGAGGCTTCTTCCTGTCACATCACTGATACGCATCACTAGTGAGCAGGCATGTATGACCATGTCAGCAAGCTTTCACAGACACATTTGGCAAAGAGCTGGCTGTGTGCCATCAGACACTACCCTCAGGTCTGCAGTTTTCTCTCTGGCTGTGACTGAGGTGCTTGGGGAAGGAGGGAGGGACTGATGGCTGCACTTCAGGCCAGTGGGCTGCAGGTACTCATTAGGAGCCCGCAGTGAAGCACAAAATCAGCCCTAACAGGAAGGAAGAATCTCTCTACCTAGTGTTGTTTGCAGATCTAATGATTTCTCAGTATATTAAAATAAATTTGGGATTCCCATGTAGAATTTTTGACTACACGTCTGTTGTAGTTGCAGATATGAATGCAAAGTCACAAGGTGATCCTTAAGACTTTACCTTCGTAAGTAAAACTAATTAAGCTTTTGTGAAAACTTTGAACAGTGGTACTATGTAAAAACTTGCTTAACAGGTGGCTGCTGGAGTCCTGAGGTTCACAGTGGTTCTGAGCAGTTGACTCCATAGAGGCACTGTAGTCCAGATGTCCTGAAAGGACTCTGTTATGTCACTTACAGTATCTCAGCTGATATGGGGACTTAGTAGTACAGTTTCTCAGTGTTGTACTTGTCAAGGAACACACCATTTAGTTTGTATCAACATTCAGACAGTGTGTTGAAATCAAACTATTACAGCTTTATGCAGTGAGTGCTTAAAATAGATATTCTAGGATCTTGATTCTGATTGTCTGAACCTTGCATAAAAAATTCCTGTGGGTAATTCTTTATGTACAAATTTTGTTTTCGTTAATAACAGCTCTGGAAAGTGAAGAAGGCTTTGAAAATGACAATCAAGTGGCAAGGCATACGACCCAAAATTCAGGTACAGTAGACATCAACACTTCAGTGGTTTGCACTCTTGAGCTTTTTACCTTCTTAACAGTAACTGCTGGATACTGTGACTTGTGGTTTTCTGTGATGTGAAGATCTTCTCTTATGGATAACTGAAATGAAATAGCAGAATAAATATAAGCAGAATAAGCAGAATAAAGTTCAAATGTAGGAATTTCTTTGATCAATTCTGTAGAAGCAGCAGCAATTTGTGTGTGTTTATGATGTGAGAAGCCTCAGAATTCCCCATACATGCTGAATCTTAGCAGGTGGACTGTGCTCTTGCCTACTGTGTTGGAAAGCCACTTAACTGGCATTTTGATTTAAACTAAGGAACTGAATTTTTCATGAAGCCATAGGTATAACTTCTCAATTGTAGAATTAATGGAAGTTGTGTTATGCTCTGGGAACAAGACAAGTGTTTTACAGGTCCTCTGGGTAAGAACTGTAAGTCCAAAAACTGTTTGCAGGACTTGCAGTGTCAGCAGGGGTCAAAGTAAATGCAGCTAATATTTCCATTTTTTTGACATGAATGTAGTCTCTTTCAAATCTTTCATTGTCTGGTGAAATTTGGGGAAAGGACACCTTTGATTAAAGGATAGCCTACATTTAAATAGTTCCTTTTGTTGGTGAGAAACAGTTATCTAATCTTACGTGTTTACTTCGTAAGAACTGGATGGGCTTTTGTTCTGTTGGAAGTCTTTACTTAAGAAGATTGTAGTATTGCTCCTTTAACAACGTTTGAAGAAATGTGTTTCTATTAATGAGACTTTGACATTTTTGTAAGACTACAGGAACACAGCTGGTTGAATTGCCTAGCTGTCTTGTTAAGGGTAATATTATTTTGGTCTGGAAGCAAAAATTGATTAGTACTCATACTGACATTTAAAAGCATCCACATGCTCAAAACAACAACTTGTGGAAAAGAAAATCCAGTTCATCATATATTTTTCTTTTAAAATGGCAGTATTTGCAAAGTAGTTGTACTTTGCAAGTTGTGTTGTCACTTGTTGAAAGTTGATCTTTTGCCTAGAGGCTGCTGAACAGTATTTTCAATAGTAGTATTGTTGGACCATTTGTAATTCTTAGGAGAATGCTGCTTTAAAAATAATACTGCCACTAATTATAGAAGAATTTAGCCTTTAATCTTGAGAAAATTTTTAGTGAACCAATTTATGAACATGGAATTGAGGGTGATCCATAAATGATGTCTTCATACATTTTTTTTGGTCATTGTTTTTAATAATTGCTTCCTCTAACTGCCAGGTGCTTTGTCATGTGACTCTGCTTTTGTTTTGTGAACTGTTTCAGCTTTTCATTCATTTCCTAAACAAAAAAGTCCTGGATGTTCAATGTAAAATATGAAGAAAAACATTAAACCTTTTGGTTACCCTGCTGCTATGCAGCAGACTGAGCAGGATATCTGTATGGCTGTTGTACAGAAGAACTGATAAGGTCTTTGAACTGTTACCTTGCTGACTGTATAAGCAAGTTAGTTTGCAGTTTCAGTATCTATTTAGGGAGTCAGCCCTTTTCTTCCAGTTCTGTCTTGATTATATATTTTATATGTATTGCAGTTTGGTGCATCCAATGATTCTGAAAAGAAAACTGAGGAATATGATACCCAGGTAAGAGGGAATCCTTGACTTTTGATCTGTGAAGTCTATATATGTGGTCTGCTCTTTTGTTCGTTTTATTCCTACAAGTGTATTTTTCATCTTCTCATACTTGTTAAGGGGATCATCATCATCATGCAAATGATCAGATAGTGAAGGTTCATTCTAATGATTTATGAAAAGAAATAGCAAAAGAGTTCTTTGTTAGCTGAATTACAGTGTTAGAAGAAAATGTCATCTGTACTAAGGATGTCAAACTAGATGAAACAAGTTATGAAATTTTGTCTAGCAATTAATATGTCTGCACCAATAAGTCACGAGTGATTGGAAAGCACATTTCCAGAAACTTGTCCTGTTGTGACTGTAAAGCTCATCAGGTCTCAGATAAATCTCATCAGATTTAAGGAACACCATCTGCTTTCTTAAATGGAAAGATTCATGATGTTAGTCCATGGGACACATTCAGATATCAATACATCTGTAACAGGCCAGAAATCTTGAATTACTTCTGTGTTTGAAGCTGGAATCTGGTTGAAACATTTTTCTGAGAAGCAGAATGGCAAGTGACATATCTGAAGAAAAGTTACTCTTCGTGTGTATTCCTTACAGATTTGAAAATCAGTATTTGTACTTGTTACTTATGCCAGTGGAATGATTGATTATAGGTAGCAACAGTGGTGTTAAGTGGAGAGCTGCTCTCAAACTGGACCACACTGCTTATGTACTGAGGTTTTTGGTGGTCTCAACTGAGCACTGGAATTTTCAGGATCTCTTGAACTGAAGCATTCTGGAAATAATAGTAGACATTTAGAAATAGGAAAAGATGTTCAGGAAAAAAAATGATGTAGCTGTCTTCGAGATGATGCCATGAAAAGTCTGCTGTATATAAAATGTGAACTAATAAACTATTTTTCTTGTCCTTTAGGCTATGAAATACTTGTCATATTTACTCTATCCACTGTGTATTGGAGGTGCGGCTTACTCCTTGCTGAATGTCAAATACAAAAGGTACTGTAAATCTATAAAGGATCTTATAAAAGGTTGAAACATCCCCCATTTCTTCTGTATTAATTAATTGGAGATGATGGGATATAGAAATCAGTTCTGTTTGTGTGACTTACAAGATAGGAAGTGTATGAGTGTAAGAGACTTCTATGGAGGCTGGAAAGTGTAGCCATTTTTGAACACCCTGTAAGCTCCAGCTTATTTCAAGCTGTGTTTTTTCACAAGTAATCTGATATTACTTTAGTATTCAATAACTTGTATACAAGATTAAGCTGTCAATCACAAGAGAAGGAAGAAAGCTTCTCTTTGATGTTCAGAGAGCAGATAAGATGACAGGGAGAGATAAGAGGTTACTGCGGTTGAGTTCAGTAATCGAGGGAAGCAAAAACTGTCCTCAGATTATTTGCTTTGACCGAGGGATTTCTCCCTTGAGAAGTATGGCAGGTCGGATGACAAACAAGCAGAAGTGTTTTTAAGAAAGGAGCCTGTACTCCCTCAAACCACAGACTTACTGCCAGACTTCAACAAGAGCTGAAGGGTCTGTATTTCAGGAGGAGGTGAAACTCCAGTCTGCTTTTCCTGAAAACAATACAGCTAGTTCATTTTTGACTGGAGAAAGGCAGGCAAGTAGATAGCTGTGAGACTTTGCTTTAGGAAAAAAATCTGCAAACACATGCTTGGTGATGGCTGTGTAGGCTGTTTTCATAGATTCTAGGCCCAGAAGGGATGTGGAGGAGAGTAAGCATAGCCTTAAAATAACATGAGAAAAATCTTCTGTTGCTGTCTACGTGTTCTGTAACTCTTGTACCAAAACTTGGGGCCATTTCTCTGCTATTAGAAAAATAGAAAACCTTCTTCAGAAGGTTCTTGTCTCATGAGTTAACAAATATATGGCATCTAAAAATTCTGGCACTCTCTACCTGCTGCAGATAGAACAGCTCTCTGCTATCTACTATTACAAGCAGAAGTGTGGAATTTGTACCATCTAAACCATCTGTAACGTTACTAATGCTGGAGCTAAGGGTTTGCTCCACTGAACATCTGTAGGGAGGGATTGTTAGAAAAATGTAGATTTCTTGTGTTTTCTCATTATCTTTTATAAGTGCTTACTTGTAGAGTTTGCATCCAACAGTATTTGTGGTCTGTAATCTGTGAAGTCCTTACAGTGCCTTGTCAAGTGCCTCCTTAATGTTGAGAATACAGTGTTACAAATACTGACAGGGCTCAGTGTGCAGTATTGCCAGGTGGGGTGCAGAAATCTTAGAGCATTCTCCAAAGGTATACAAGTACTTAATAAAGCTCTCCAGAATTGTTGGATGTGAAGCATCAGCTGCGTAATGGTCAGCAGCATCTCTGGAGCCCTTCTACTCAAAGGGAGGTGTAAGGTGTTCAGTTTGTGTATAAAGCAATTCTCAACAGATCCACTTCTCAGAGCTGTCAGAGGACTGCTGTGTAGATGATGTATTGCAGGTACATGTTTTTGGTTGAGGTGAGAAGGTAACTGGATTGTCTTGTTTGTTTGTAGCTGGTACTCCTGGCTGATTAACAGCTTTGTCAATGGTGAGTCCCTTCTTATTTTTTTATTATTCATGCTTCTTCCATTGGAGACAAAGACTCAAAAATAAAAAATCACTGATATCACCTGCATCAGCTTGGAACAATAACTTGAACATAGGTTCCAGAATTATTGCAGTAAGAAAGGGAGAAGAATCAACTAAAATTGAAATAGAAGGATTCAATGTATTTTCTCATTAGGAAAATCTGTAATTCTCTAATTGTGAAAGGATACTTCTATTCTGCCTTTGTCTGTTAAGTTTTCTGTATTTTATCTTCAGGAGTGTATGCTTTTGGTTTCCTGTTTATGCTGCCCCAGCTGTTTGTAAATTACAAGGTGAGACTGAAAAGCAATAAAAGGCAACTGCTGTAGTGTCTTCTTCCAGGCTTTAATACAAATGATACATTCTTTTCATCCTAGATGAAATCTGTTGCACACTTACCCTGGAAGGCTTTCACATACAAAGTAAGTAAAGCTCTAATTTAAAGACTGGTTCTGTCATTTTGAAAACAATTTTCTGAGAAAAACAACTAAGTATTATGTAGCTTAAGGCTCTGAGTGCTTTTCTTTTTGTTTCAAGAACTAAACTGCCTTTAAAAACAAATTTGTCTGCAACTGTTCTTTAAGGAAAAGTAAATCCATTTCTCATAACGACTCTCCTATAAGGAGAATCTCATCCAAATTAGGACATGGATAATGCCGTTTTTTCTACTGTCACCTGTCTTAGGTGTGTACAAATGTTGGCCTTGCAAATGATTTAATGTCAACTTAATACTTGAATAAAGCAAAAAAGAGATTACGTTAACAAAGTATAATTCTCAACATATAAGAGCACTGAGAGGCCACATATTAGCAAGCTGTGGGAGATACCAGAGACAGAAGTAAAGTACAGATTGTTTTCTGCTTGTGTGGTAATTCCCAGCTTCTGGGAAGTGTAGTGACAAATATGTGGTAGGCTGTCATGTGGTGTCCCCACTACCATGTCTGTAGGAAATGATGCAGCGCTGTAGCAAGGCTTAACATGAGGCCTTGGGGCAGGGGAAGTGAGTTTATTAAAAATAAATAAATAAGTCAGCTTACTGACACTTTGATACCTACATACCCACAAGCACCTCCATGTGTGTCTGAGTGGTTTATATTGTATTCATCCATCCAGATGTCTATGCCCAGGTATATTCCTCGCATTGA
This sequence comes from Chrysolophus pictus, assembly GCA_037305975.1. Classification (NCBI taxonomy): domain Eukaryota; kingdom Metazoa; phylum Chordata; class Aves; order Galliformes; family Phasianidae; genus Chrysolophus; species Chrysolophus pictus. Next base: position 32,913,433 of record CM074577.1, on the reverse strand, counting down.
TAGGGAGGACAAGCAACACCCACTATTGAGTTTCCAAGTCTCCTATCTTCTTCCTTTATTTGCCCTTTGAGCCAATGTATTTCAATTCTCCTGAACTTAAGTGCTTCAAAAGGAAGTTTAAAAGCTGCTCAAGATACTCTGTTCAGTTCTGAAAAGATAATGTGTGATAAAAGAAATGAAGTCTTAAAACAGAGTGCCTGTTATAAATTTTCCATTTCTCTGAGCCCACAGCAACAGCCCAGATTTCTGATATTTTATATTTTGAAGGAGTATTGAGCCATCTGGGAGAAACAGATTGGAGTTTAGATAATAACAGCATAGTAACTAAATAGTTTTCAATACAGTAATCAGTCCAAAAATAAAAATAAAATCCTAATTTTTCAACCCATAGTAGATAAATTAGAATGTTTTTAATAGAGAGGAATAAAAGGCACGGGGAAGGAATTTCACAATTTTGGCAAAATTCATAACTGCAAAGATATATCAGCAGTTAAAGGACAGTAGGATGCAAGGGCAGTACTGGAGCAGTGGCTAACCTTCATAGCAGAATTTTGCTGCTGAAATGCCTTTTCTTAAAGAGCATTTATATGGCTGCTGTTAAGAGATGCCAGAAAGTACCACAGTGAAGCTTGGGTATACGTAGAAAAGAGTGTTTTCAGCTATGTTCAACTTCTTGGGCTATTTCCTAGTGGGTATTTAAAGTTGCCTGCTCTCTTCTGTGCTCCTGCAAAAAAAATCTTCTGTTATTGTTTTGGTTTTTTTGGAAATAAGAGAGCATTTTTTTCCTTTAAAATTTAATTTTTTTTTTTTTTTTTTTTGCTAAGGATGACTTTGGCAAAAATGAAAACCTTCCTAAGTTTTTGTTTTCTGTAGTTCTACATTTATACCCTTTGTACTTTAATGAGGCTTACCTTCAAATGAAGTAATCTCAAAAGAAAACTAGCTACACTAAATACTATTATATGAGTTGCCTTGATGTATTCAATTTCCATTATTTTTGAGGACTGCCTAAATGCCCAAGGGAGGATCAAACTTTTAGCTTTTTCTTCCTTTCATCACCATAGGATCACTCACTTGGGAGTTAACTTGGGAAGGCCTCATTTTCTAACTAGCCAAGTTTTTTTTTTTCCATGACTGATCTTTGCACAGGCTTGAAGTGCCATACATATTCTTTGAACACTTTGGATTGATGGATTAGTTTTGACTTGCCAGAAGGAGCTTTCCTGTTGGAACTAATAAGAACTTCTTCCTGTCCAACACCCCAGTATTCTTCTTGTGCTTCGTTTCATAATACAAACAGTAGTTTAATTTTCAAAAGCAAGTCTTTTTTTTCCCTTCTTATGACATGGATTCATGCAGTGTGAAGCCAGAATAACGGCTTTCTGATAATGAAAGGGAAGCCATTCTAAGGAAATTGTTTGCTAAACCAGTAGTGAATATTCCTTGCTGAATTGGTTTTCCAGATGCACCATCTAAAGTTGGTATACTGTGAAGAATTGACTAGTCTTCTCTATAGACCAGAAACAGATTCGGAGGAGTTGCCCTGCTCTTCACTTCCTTTATCTTCTCTGTTGAAATAATGTCATCTTAGCGTGTTCAGAGCCTCTCTGCGTTGCTTTCCCAGCAAATATCTGTGAATTTAAATTTTGTCGCTAATGAAAGTGATAAATATTTCATAATTGCTTCAGAAACTGAGCCTAGAGTATGTCTCGCTGAGCAGAAATGGTGTAGAAAATTACATCTCGGATAAGGGATGGATGTTTGCTTCCAGGAAAGCACTGAAAATGTTTTAAAATCTCCCCAGGGCTGCCAAGTTAATGTTCTTAAGAGCAATAAATGAGTAAGTTCTTACAAAAGTTTCAATTTACCCACAGAAAATGAAAGTGAACTATGACATTTTGTAAATCTTAAATCATTTGAGTAAAGAGTTTGAATACATTCTTTTGTCAGTTTCTTTTAAAAATTTGCTGAAGTTGAATATGTGTTTTTCCTCTCATACAATAATACTCTCACTTCAAACAGTATCAAAGCATGGTCTGGTTGGAAGGGACCTTTAATATCATATATAGTTCCAATTCTGCTGCTACAGACAGGGACACCTCTCTCTAGATCAGGTTGCTCAAAGCCTCATCCAGCCTGGCCTTCAATGCTTCCAGGGAGGGGGCATCCACAACCTCACTGGGCAACCTGTTCCAGTGTCTCACCAATCTCACAGTAAAGAATTTCTTCCTAATACCTACTCTGCCAGTTTAAAGCCACATCCCTTGTCCTGTCACTGCATGCTTTCATAAAATCCCTCCCCAGCTTTCCTTTAGGTGCTGTTCAGGAACTAGAAAGTCACTATGAGGTCCTCATGGAGCCTTCTCCAGGCTGAACAGCTCCAATTCTTTCAGCCTTTAATCGTAGGGAAGGTGCTCCAGATGCCCTGATCATCTTCATGGCCCTCCTCTGGACCCACTCTAATAGCTCCATGTCCTTCTTGTGTTGGGGTCCCCAGAACTGGACACAGTACTCCTGGTGGGGTCTCATGGGAGCAGAGCAGAGGGGCAGAATCACTTCTTTGACCTGCTGGTCACGCTTCTCTTAATGCATCCCAGGATACAGTTAACCTTCTGAGCTGCAGGAGCACATTGCCAGCTCGTGTTGAGACCTATATCCTTTTTAATTTAACTGTAGTTTAGTAAACAGTATGATGTTCATTTAAAAAAAGCACTTCAAAGTTTGCAGTAGTTTTTCAGCATTAAATGTTGTTATAAATAAGAAATAGTCTGTGTATCTGCTGAACAACAGTAGTAAGCCTGTTTCCTATAGCTTTGTATTAACTCCTTGCTTCATTTTGTATGATTTTGTTTCTTGACAGCTAACTGAAGTGTTCTGTTCTTTTATTTGTAGGCATTCAACACCTTTATTGATGATATATTTGCTTTTATTATCACTATGCCAACATCTCATAGGCTGGCATGCTTTCGAGATGATGTTGTGTTCCTGGTCTATCTCTACCAAAGATGGTATGTCTTTCTTCAATATTCCTAAGAGTTTTTACAACACTTCAGATTGGTATAAGAACTACAAAGTAATCTGGAAAGGTTATATGCAGTAGTCATTAAAATATTATTAAGTTCACAGAATCACAGAATGGTTTGGGTTGGAAGGGACATTTAAGATCATCCAGTTCCAACCCTGCTGCTATAGGCAGGGACACCTCCCTCTAGACCAGGTTGCTCAAAGCCCCATCCAGCCTGGCCCTCATTGATTCCAAGGAGGGAGCATCCACAGTCTCACTGGGCAACGTTTTCCATCACAGTAAAGATTTTTTTTCAACTATCTAGTCTAAGATAAAGTTCTCAAGGACAAATATTTCTCTAAAGAAACAATAATTTTAAGCCAAGTTTATGTTATACCAGAATGGTAAATGCAGATTTCAGTTTTAGGTTTACATGCTTACACATAAGAGTAGTAAAGTAGGTCTCCTTGCAAGGTGAGTTTTTTTTCTAGAAATTAAAAACTCAGCAGCTTCTGAGAGGGGCTGTGTCCAGGTTTTGAATTGGAGAAGTGTCTTGGATTGCTTAAGAAATACTCCAGCCAAGCTTTAGGGAAACTGTCATGTCTCTTAAGAGGCCCTATTACAATTTGCTAAATCTTAGTATCTGGTGTTTCTGTAGCTAATTTTTAAGTCTGTCATATTTTTAGGCCACAAATGGAAACTGAAAATATGATGAGAAAGGAATTCTGTTTTAAAATTGAATAGTAGAGAACTGATTAAATGTCCTTCAGGCAGCAGACTGGTAACTTGTGGGTAACAAGTTTTATTGTATTTTTTCCCTGGCAGGCTTTATCCTGTGGATAAGAGCAGAGTGAATGAATATGGAGAATCCTATGAAGAAAAGCCAAAAAAAAAAGCTCATAGGGAATAATTAATAATTAAAAATTCTGACCCTGGACTTCTACTGATTACGTGTATTATCTGGTCTTGAGGAAGAAAAACTTATTTAATAAGAGTATTTTTAGAGCTTATGACAGAACTACATGGACTATACATCTTCTATATTGCCAAAAATCTAGTTTTGATATCCTTCTATTTCAAGATCCTCCTGTGTCCTCACAAGGTCCACAGTCTGACAGATGTCATTAAATAATCTTCCTGCATTTAAGCTCCTCTTCAGTGAAAACCTTAAGTGTCCAGAGCATTGTAATTAATATCCAAATCTGTGTTTTTAAGGCAACTCAGTGAGTGGAAGTGTGGTGCCATGCCACTGTGAAAAGTGAAAAAACAAACCAGTGTGTTACAGCAGAGTCAAGCATTACTGCCAAACTGGAGGCTGTCAAAAAGAAAATGTGTAATTATCGAACTGTATGCTAATTACAAATCATCCTAGTCTGATAACAGAAATAATGGCAATTTTAGAAGTTATTATTAAAGTAATATGTGGACATAGACAGTTCAGAGCTTCAAATCTGTTGGAAATAAATGAGACAGATGGTGGTGTTAAAATTCAAACTCTAGCCATTTTCTTAGCCAACAATATGACAGAGGGTATCAGTTGTCTTAAATGGAATGAAGATGTGAAACAACTGTAACATGATTTCTTTTAATGTGTATCCAAGTTCATATAAATCTTTCTGCATCGTTGACAAACCTTTTTTCTTGCCATAGTAGGTATTCATGTAATGCAAATCACTGTTATGTGCTAGGAAGGTCTCTTAAAACATCTTAATTCTTCACAGTATGGTATCTGAGTGACATAAAGGGCCAATTCCCTGATGTTTCAAATTTAATAATTCCTTGGTCCTTCCCTCTTTCTCCTACCCCCATTGTATTTATGTGATTAAACACATCATTCAGGTGGAATGGCTTTGCTCACTTACTATACCACACACTTCCTGGAAGAAGGGAAAAAAACCAGCCTGGTGAAGAATAAGCATCTTACTTGGAAATAATTTAAACAGAAATATCCAGAAGGCAGAATTCTAGTTTGTAGTTCTGCTTTTCCTTTGGCCAATAACTACAGAGTAACCCTAATCGTTCTTCAGCTGCTGTGTTAAATAGTATCCCCCTGTTTGTACAAGGCTATTTAACTGCTGTTTGAAAATATTAATTGAGTAACTTCAAAGAACACAGATTGAAAATATTAATTGAGTAACTTCAAAGAACACAGATAGATTGCAGTAGTCTTTAACTACTTTATGAAGTAGATTTTATTCAGTTCTGATACTACAGAAGTGTTATACATACTTGAGTCCCAGAAAGATATGGATATGTGCGTGAATTCTTCTGTCACAGACTACAGTCTTTCTTATCCTGAAATCCTTATGCGCTACTGGCAATGCAAAGGAGTCTTGAAGTGAATATTTACCTCATGTTTATGTTAAGACCTCTTTACATGTTAATTGTAAATGAGGAGGACAGTAGAGCTGTTGATGTTGGCATTAAATATCCATAAGTCTATGCAAATCTGAGGTTGTGGTTGTTCTGTCTCGAACATTTTGGATTTGTTTGGAAGAAGCTCTTTGTTAAGCAAATTCATTGGGGACTCTTATTTCATAACAGTAGTAAAAAATGCAGTGGCATGAATAATTTTCCTGATATAAATAATGCAAACGATACGTTGCCTTTTTGGTGCCGTTTCAGAACAGTCAATAACTGATTCTTCTAAAGTGGCTTCTGAAAGTCCAGAATACGATATTTGGGTATTTCTCATGTTTCAGCATTTATTTTTTGCATGCAGCTGTTGAAAAGTCACTCTTGCACCTTTACATACTGCGAGTTTATAGGTCTTTTGTCTTGCATTTCTGGTGACAATAACCTCATAATATTCCACACAGTAGTCATAAAGAATATAAAATTAGAACATTTTAATTTTAAAATGATTGAGACTTTCCTGTTCAAGTCATTGTTTTATGCATTCCATTTCCAAATAAAAAAACCTCGCCATTCAGAATACAGAGTTTTCTTTTGTTGCTGGAACATCAGTGAAAACTTTCAGTGGTGTAACTTTGGAGATTTTAATGTTGTTGGCTTAAAACAAAAATGGATTTCCTTATGTTGTTAAGGCAGAAGAAAAACTACTTACATAAAATGTCATTAAATGTATGGCAGCTTATGCTGAGTTATCAGTGTGTTGCCTATTGAAGAGGTGGAGTGTAACTGAATAACTTCCTCACTTAGAGGATTCACTGTGGTAAGTGACTAGCTCACCATCTCACAATCTTAAGTTAGCAGTAGGTTTGGAAAGATTAGCGGTTTAGTTTTATGTTTTTGATTAGGAGTTAATTGGGAAAGTTGTGCTTCTGGAGGTGCTCTTGCACAGTAGTGCTTAGTGCAAAATAATGCAATGATGTAATGGTTCTCTAAGGCATCATCAGTGCCAAAAATATTAAGACATAATTCTGTGATTTGTTGGATTTTAGATATTGTATCTTCCAGTTCTTCCATCAGATGATAGATCTCATTATGTTGAATAAGTGAAACATAACATTGACCATTGACCATTTAAATGACAGCTTCTCAGTCTCAGAAGACCTAGAATAATCCAGGCAGGAAGGGACCCTGGGAGGATACTGTATAGCACAGCATCTTCCCCCCTCAGAATCATCAGCCTTCCCTGATGGTCCTGCATAAGATCCTCTGAGTGAACAGACCTAGGAGGTGAGAAATAAAACCGGAAAGAGCCCAACTTTCCCAGCTGCACAGTGAGTTTCTGACTACTTACTGGGTTATACCAGGAAGAATTTTGGTCCTGTGTCTGTGAGGATCAAGGCCAGTTTCCAGAGGTTACGGACCTATTTAAGAGGGGGAGCTGTGGTCACTCCCATTTTTCATTCACTTGTGTTACAGACCACTGATACTTCTGGAAGATGTCCTGGAGCTAATCACTTTGCTCCAGTTTTTCTTGATCTAACTTCCGTATTTTTTACTGGTCTTTTTAATATTGGGTCCACCAGTAACCTGTATTATTTTTTTTTAATCCTAATTCTTCATCCTGATAAATATTCCTGTATCATCAAAGGGTATTAAATACTTTAGGTTAAAAAGACAAATATTCTGACATGGGAATTCTGGCTTACATTGTCTGCCAAAGCTCAATTAGAAAAACCTTTTAAATAGGATTGCTTCTCCTCTCTACAGCTTTTCTTTGGTAGAATCCTGCCCTTTTAGGCCTTGCCATAGGGTACCCATAAAACTTCTTGCAAGGTCCTTTGGGTGCTGTGTGTGCCAGCTTCTCAGTTTCTGGCCTCTGATGTTTTTATTAAACACCAGTTGCCTCTAGCAATCTCAGGTTAGTCTGTGCTGAGCAGCGTAAAGCTCCATTGCCATAGAATCTTTTGAGTTGGAAGGGACCTTTAAAAGATCATTTAGTCCATCTCCTCTTCAATGAACAGGGGCTCCTACAGCAGATCAGAGCGCTCAGATCCCCATCCAGCCTGATCTTGAAGGTCTCCAGGGATGGGGCATCCCTCACCTCTTTGGGCAATGTTTCAGTGCTTCACTACCCATATCAGAAAAAAACTTCTTCCTTATATCCAGTCTAAATCTTCCCTGCTTTAGTTTGAATACAATTTCCCTTATCCTTTCACAGCAGACCTTACTAAAGATTCTGTCCTTCCTTACTGACCCCTTAAGATACTGAAAGGCTGTTCTCAGATCTTCCCAGTGCTTTCTCTTCTCCAGGCTGAACAGTCCCAGCTCTCTCAGCCTGTCCTTGTAGGGACAGACTTGAGTACATTCTTTGGAATCGCAGCTATGCTTTTTTGTCTGTTCAGAACATTGGGCCTGATACAGCTCCAGCTCAGTGCTGAGTTACATTAAAAGCTGGGATAATGGCCAATCAACAGCTTATGCAGGAAGCATTGCCTCCTTGCTGCTCTGCAACTCCCCATCTGCATTGCCTGAAAGCTTAAAGATGTACATACCTAGCTTGAGCTGATCTCCATAGGATCTTTCACTACATATGCTATTTAGTCTCCATCATGTACAAGTGCTTCTATTGAGTAGTGCTGACTGTAGGAACAGAAAGGAATAAAGAGTGTTTCCATGTGGTAAAGTCAGCAAACTCGTCAACAAATTGCTTAAGAACTGGATATCCTCACCAGCTCTGCCATCCTAGAAGTTGTCACAATCATATGTAGAAGAAAAAAATTGAATCAGGAATTGGTGTTGTTTGAAGCCTTCTCTGACTTAAATTTATGGATCTCAGAACAGTAGTGTTGGAGAAGCATGTGATCCAGATAACAATCCTGTTCACTGAACTTGACTCCATTACCCTTGGAATGCAGTGAACATTGCACTGCAGCCTCATATAAGCTACATATAATCCTCTTAAGCTACCCAAATGTGCAAGCGTCAGCAACCCATTATGGATGTCTTTGCTTACTACCAAGCTCCTTCACTGAACAGCATCTTGAAAATTAACTTGAAGATACAAGACTCTGCAAGTATCCGTATTTTTCACTGCTGTTCTCTTCAATTTCCAGCTTCACAGGTTTCAAATTTCAAGAAGCATCTGTCATTTGCAACAAGGGAATAGAAGCACATTCAACCCTCTGAGGGATGGAAGAGGGGAAAAGAAGAAAGTGTTCTTTGGTTACCCTGTATATTTAAATGGCTGATTCACTCTAGTGAGAGTGCCAGGCAAATCTCTCTCTCAGACTTTCTGGCCTTCTATCTCAGGAATTCTGATTGGGGTCTTCTGTTAATCATCTATGGCTACTCTCAGTTTGCAACAACATATTTGAAAAGCTGCTCTTTTTTGCTGACCTCTGCATTTCTAAAAAGAGCACAGCCTTTGGTTAAAAGTATCGAAGTGTGGAAGGCTAATTTAGCTGATACACAAAACAGGTACTTCATTCTGCTGAAAATTTCACCAACTTTCACGTTCTTACTCTCAGCTACCAGCAGAATCTTTTGTCTCGTTCAGATTTTTTCCTAAGTGAAAGATAGCTCAGTATTCTTTCTTGAGACTGTGTCCTGGCATCACAGTAGTGGGGCTGAGCTATGGAAGGCTCAGTACAGAAGTGAAAGGATACTGCCTTCTCTACTGAAGCTGCCAACTACCAACTCTTTTTTAGAGTCAAATTGAAAATTTCAGTCAGATTCTATGATACTAAAATGACACATAGCATTTGAAAAACATCCCATATATGGGTTGTTGCAAGGAAAAAAAGGTGCACAAAAAGTCCCCTACAAGAACAGAAAAAAAAAAAAAAAAGTTATAAAAGGGAGAGAATGTTCCAACATTAACTCTGGGTAAGGACGCTGTGATCAAGCTCATGTCTTAAATATTAGCAAACAGCAGGGCTGCAGAGATCTTTGCCAGAGGGGATGAGTTTGTGTGAAGGTTTCAGCAGTTAGGAATCTCATCTGCATGAGCAGAAGCATGTCAACACAGTGTGAGCTTTCAGAAGGCAGTAAATGAGTAGGAAGTGAACCCATGGAAAGTGAATTTCCCCCTGAAATTCTGAGGTAGTTTCTCAGTGATGGCTAGCTAAGCTCCGCCGTGCTACTCTCTCACTCCCCCTCCTCAAAAGAACAGGGAAAGAAAATACAATGAAAAAAGGCTCGTTTGTTAAAGACAGGGAGATCAAGCACCAATTACTGTCAAGAGCAAAACAGACAACATAAAGGAGATGAATGTCATTTATTACTTATTGCTTACAGACTGGAGCAGTGAGAACTAAAAGTAAACTAAAAATGCCTTCTACACATGCTCCTTCTCCTACCTCCTCCCCCTCAGCCGTGCAGGGGAATGAGGAATGGGGGCTGCAGTCAGCCCATAACACTTCATCTCTGCCACTCCTTCATGGCTGCTCTGCCCCTGCTCCAGCGTAGTGTCTGTCCCACAGATGCTTATGTTTGCAAATGTATCTTTCTACTGAGAGAAGTGTTCCTTTCCCTGCCTTCTTCACTGAATACTGGATGATGGGAAATCTCCAGGTTCAAAGACTCACAGAACAGCCAGAGTTGGAAAGAATCCACGATTACTGAATCCAACTCCTGGCCCCACACAGGATCACCCAATAGTTACACCCTATGTCTGAAACCATTGTCCAAACTCTGAGAGCATTCTCGAACTCTGGCAGGCTTAGTGCCATGATCATTTCCTTGGAACGCTTGTTCCATTGCCCAACCACCTCCTCAGGGAAGAATCTCTTCCCAGAACCCAACCTAAACCTCTCCCCTCCTTGGGGCTTCATGAAGAAGAGATGCCACTTCATCATGAGGGCTGGGGCATAGAAAAGAAAGGCTTACACAACCATCAACAATCACCAAAAGAATGGTTTATTGCTGGATGATCTAAAACATGAGCCTTCAAGATGTCCATATTGTTTGTCGTGTCCAAGTTAATGGGGGGAGCAGAGACTGATGCAGACAGCAAGCTGACCTGGTACTCCTGCAGTTCTATTGCCCTGATTTTGTAGCAGAGAGCCGAGGCACGCTGGGGATGGTCATGTGTCTCACAGGTGGGTCCACTTCCATCAGTTCTCCATCTTGTGGTGGATCTACCTCCACAGATTCCTCATCCTTTGGTGGATGGACTTACCTGGGCCCCTTGCAACTCACTGGATGATTGGTGTGCCTTAGCCACGCATCCTTCTCCAGGCAACTGACATGCCTGAGCCTAACGATGTTCTCTGTTGGATCCACATTCATGACCCGCACACCACTGGTCACATGAACACCAGCCACCATATTTGTGGCTTCTTGTTCCCTCATTTGGAGGAAGAGTCTCTAGTCTGGTTGTAAGAATCATTTGTAGCACCAGAATGGGAGCCTATAAGTGGATTTCCAAGGAGCAGCTCTTGGCCTTCAGACAAGACATCTGCCAGAAGATGGCTCTGAGGGACACAAAGGAGATAGTGATGTCTGGGAACATCTAGTTTTGTTCTTTTAGGTTCAGACGCCTCCAAGGACAGAATGTGAAACCCATTTGGACACCTCTTCTGTTTGGGCACCCTTATGGGGACAGTGTTTTCATTAGCTTCGAAGGAACAGCTCTCTCTTTTTTCATTGATCTGCTGCTGTTCTTTGTGCACCACCACGGAAGGTCTGGCTTCACCTTTCAGCACTTGTTGGGTAGCATTCACATCTTCAGGCTGAGACACCCCACCTCTAGGGCTCAAGGTCCTCAGCAGCTCTCTGAGGGACACCTCTTATAGACACAGCGAAGCAGCAAAAAACAAGCCGAGTCCACGTTTGCCTGCTTCCTTGGGAATCCATGCAGAAGAGATGCTGTCTCTTCACAAGGGGCAAGGACAGGGGATAGGAAAGGAGGCTATCCTGCATGCAAGCCCACAGGATGTTAATGAATGGCCTCCCAGTTAATTCTGGGTGCAGAGCGGATAGGGGACTGGGCACCTGGACCTTCAATGCCGCTGCTGTAACCTCACTCTGGCATAATAATATGCCAAGACAGCTGTAGTGGAGGTCAATCCACTTCCATTGGTTCTTCATCTGGAGTGCATCCATCTCCATGGGCTGCAGAACAGTAGTCCCAGGCCAGGCCATTGCTTTATGGGCACAGGTACTTTTCCTCCTGCATTTGTTCTGCTTCACAAGTCTCCACCACCTCTTCGGTTCTGGGAACCCAAACTCTTTCTTCCCATGTAAAACCGGGCAATCAGTGCTCTTGGTTCTCTTGGTATCAGCCATGACTGTTTACCACCAGAGGTCTTGGAGCTGAGTATGTGGTATGGGGCAGCAGTGACTACTGTGACACCAGTAAGATTCTGTGATGGCCACCGTGATGGTGGGAGTGGTGTTCAGCATGGCGTAAAAAGGGGCTGGAGAACAGGGCACAGGATGGGAGCTAGAAGGCAGTCTCTGTGCCCAATGGGCAGCCTTTCTCTCCGGCAAGCAAAAAGGCATGGAGGAGCCATCCACAGGAAAAGGGTCCTCTGCCTCCTCGACCCTCTTCCTTCTTCCACAAGGGAATCATTCAAGGATGGGACACACAGCATATAATGACAGGCTCAGAGAACTCCTTTGGCCAGCACAAAACAGCTCAAGAGTAGAGCTAATTGGCAGACCAAAGCCATGGCTTCCATGTTAGTATCTAGTGTCTTCTCTTCTGTGTTAGGTTTTGGATTGTTTTGTGTGTGTGTGTGTTTCTTTCCAGTTAACTGTTGAATACATATTTTGTTAAATAGATAAGGTGGAGAATAAGACATCATAATACAGGATGGGGAGTAAGATTTAAAAATTCCCCATATACTGAAAGTGACAAAGATGTTCTAGCAACCAAATTCCCTTTCTTCCCCAGGTCTGGTAACATTTCTTCAACACCACTGAGAAAACTTGTATTTCTTTGCCTCTTCAAGAGACAAGTTAGAACCTTTGGCTGTGCCTAAAGGTCTTTGATTTCCACATGTATATTTTTGATGGGGTGAACTGACAATCTGGAGGCCACAGATGCAGGATGGGGATAGATCCTGGCATTTCTAAATAGAATGGCATGAGATGTGGCTGCAGGTATGGGCTCTGCCAAGTAGCACCATGACACACTCCAAGGGCTGATGCCACTGTCTTCAAAGGGGGTTCAAGAAGAAAATGGGAAGCAAATGGCTTGTCTGCATCTTCTTGGAACTTTCTGTGGTGGTAGTGGTGATCCTGATGGCTGCAATGGGAAGAATACAGCTGCATTATTTTTTGGCTGGGGTAGAATTGATTTTCTTCATAGTTAGCTTGTATGGTGCTATGTTATAAATTTGTGATGGAAACAGAGTTGGTAACGAACATTTCAATTGATGCTGAACAGTGCTTACAAAAAGCAAGGCCTTTTCTGCTCTTACGCTGCCCAGACAAAGAAAGGATGGGTATGCACAAGAATTTGGGAAGGGATGGAATCAGGACAGCTGACCTCAGCTGACCAAAGGGATATCCCATATAATGTCATGCTCACTGATAAAGCTGTAGGGGACTTTGCCAAGATTGATTTGGCATCAGTGAGTGGGTGGTGAGAACTGCCTTTCACATAGCTTGCTTTTGTAGATTTTGTTGTTGTTTCCATTTTTAAAATGCCTTTATCACATCCCTGAATTTTCTGACTTTTGCTCCTTCATTCTCTTTCCTGTAACACAGAAGGGGGAGTGAGTAAGCAACTCTCTGGTTCTTAATTGCCCACCAGACTTACATCACAACAAAGTGCTTCTATTTTCACAAGGGACCATAACTACTTTTGGGTAGGGTTTTTGTGTATTGTTGAAGAGAAAGGAAAGCTCTTAGATGAAAAGGCCTATGAGATAAAGGTGGTGAGTTCAAGGCATTCATGTTAAAGAAGAGACTGTTGCAGTAAGAACCAAAGAAAATGGAGGGAAAAGAAAGGGGAAATGTCAAGATTTTTCAGTGTCTACAGGATGCAGAGGAACAGCAGAAAGGATATTTTTGTGTCCTTTTAAGAGTTGCTAGGGAGAGATGCAGCACTCGCATGCATGTGTACAGGATGGCTTTCCCTGTGTGGTTGAGCGATAGTATGGCTAAAACTCTATTAAGAATAAATGAAATGTTCTTCATTGAACTTCTGTGCTTCATCTAATGCTTGAGAAATATTATTTTGTCAACACAACATAAAATCTTCAAGAAAAAGTGATGAAGTTTGCCTTAAGGTATTGTTTTATTTGATTTGTCTTTGGTGGGGATTAGTAACAGCTTGGATAGGAAATGATTTTAATTGTGTTGCCTTTTCTCTTCTTCCGAAGAACTGGTAGAGTCCCTGCTAGATGTCAGAGCAAGACACCACATTAATAATGATGTGTTAAAGCATATGTACCAGAATGTAATCTGCACAAATGCCTAGTCAACTGCTCCGCCAACATTACTCCTCTCTCTTTCTTCTCATTTTTTTCATCACTTTTTCTTTCATTTATATGTGGGATACTACAGCTGTGCTTTTAGTTTCTTAATTATGAAAGCAATGATAATCAGAGGTAAAGTTTGTCTTCCTCCTGTACGAAAGGAAATGAAATCTTCTGCTCGTAGCTGTACTTCAGAAAGCACACTTAAGTCCTAATAGATGTTCTCATGGCTTTTCCCCAACCTTCAGTGCTGTAGAAATGCATAAACCAAGCTCTAGCACTGTGATAACCTCCCTCATACCCAGCTGCAAGGTTGACCTTTCTTCTTAGTCTCATAAGACCTTGTAAATCTCTGTACCCTGTTCTGCTGCACATCTCAGCTTCACAGAGATTATGCTGGGATGAGGGTGTGACATTTGAATGTTCACATTAACAAAGGAAAAATCAAGTTTTGCCTATGAGGATTTTTCTCCCTCTGAGTGTGCTATAACCTGGTTCAGAAAATCTGACTCCCGTCATGTTTTTAGTGTGAAATTAAAGAGTAATTCCAAATAACTCATTGGGGTGATGCTGCTGTAAATGCTGCTAGCAAAAGCACAAGTGGAGTGCAAAACACTTACATCGGAGCATTTTCAGAAATTACAGCTCTGAATGGGTTCTTTAAAGTACTGTTTTAATTACTGCTGGCCTACATAGTAATTACTTTTAAGGCAAACATAACAGATGTGAAAGGCAACAACCAAAATAGGAAGATAAAACTGGCTATGGACGTGTTATTTGTAATAGAATTCAGTCAATATTTGCATATGCCTTGAAGGATAAATGTTGCTGAGGAAAACCTGACTTCATTATTCATTCAGATCTGGGTTCTCCAGAAGAAAGCTGATGGATATACAGAAGTGAGCCCAGTGAACCTGACACTAAGGGCCCTAAGATGATTAAGGAAGTGGAGCATCTGACATATAAGGAGGTGTTGAGGTAACTGGGTAGCCTCAAGATGGAAAGGCTCAGCGGGGATCTTATTAAAGTACACAAGTAGCTAATGTTAATGAGATGGACACAAACTCTTCTCAGTGGTAGCCAGAGACAGAACAAGATGTGGTGAACACAGATTAAACATCTTTTTACTTTTAGGGTGATAAAACACCAGCAAAATGTTGTGGTGTCTTCATCCTTGAAGATACTTAAAATCTTGTTACACACAACTGAGCAACCTGCTCTAGGTGGCCCTGCTTTAGGCATAGCAGAGGTGCAAAAGACATCATACTTCTCTTACAACCTTGGCTGTTCTATGACTCTACGTTCCCACTATTTTCCTTATTTGTCTTCCTAAAAAATAACTTTTTTCCCATATAACTTAATTCCCCCTCTCCTTGCTGAGTTCCTTCCCCAGCCCAATGGTAGAAACACAGAAAAGCAGGGTGGTATCTATGAAAAGAAAAAGGAGGAAAGAGATCTTGCTAGCCTGGCCACAGCAGTTATCCTACACCCATGCAATCATTGCTGTAATCGTTGTCACCAAGAATGTATCAGCAAGAGGCATCACCTATTCAGGGACTTACCAACAACTGACAGAAGGAGTCAAGGTAAGCTAAAAGGTCTTCTCAAAAATTCAGTCTACAGAAATATCTACAATCATCTGCCATGAGCAAGTCAATCAGCTTTGACAGCATGGATTCACTGCTGCCAGAGTTTATAGACAAGTAGTTGTAAATTCACCTGAAAGCAGCATAATCTCAACTATGGGAGTATCCTCCACTACCACCACAGTCCCATTGCTTCCTTGTGCACTGCTACTGGGGCTGCAACTACGAAAGACCTGCTGAAAAGCAATATTCACTTCTTCAAGGATCCTAACTACAAAGACCTCATAGATGGTCCTTCTCACCTTCGTGTCCTTGCTTCCTCCTGTGTCAACCCACTGACTGCTGAAGGGGATTCCAGGGGTCAAGTTGCCATTTTCAAGCTCGGTTAAACCCTTGCCATCAGAACTTGATCCAGAGTTAAGACAGGCTCAACACCTCTTCCTCTTTTCCTGAATGTTTCTCAAGTGAGCCTTGTGTTGGCCATATACCTAGCTGTGTTAGACAACACTGGGTTACACCTTGAAAATGCCATCACCTTCAAACCTACGGGTGAAGGGAGAAATATATATGAAACAGACTCACCAGAGGTCAGATAAATGGCATCAACCTTAGCCTCCTCTGAATGGAGTCACTGATCTATACCCTTGTCCTTCTGTATGCAGCAGCAGTGCAATATCTCAGGTGCAGCACTGCTGAGGCTTCCTGAAGCTGGCAGTTAAGCAGGAATGAAGCAACTTGAAGGCCATGGAGGTGCCAAGAACTGGAACCCTCTGTTGCACTCATGTCAAGAGATGAGCTGTTTTCCATCCTAGAAGAGATTGTTTTTGAAGGAAAAACCTGCAACATTTGCCCTTCCCCAGCAACATCTCCATTTCCAGTTCTAACCTACCATGTTATCTCACATAGGACTGTCCCACATAGGATTGTCCTTCTCCTTCTAATTCTAATACATTGTTTTTGAGACACAGAGACCAGAAAAACACAATTGCACTCAAGATGTAGGCAAGCCAAGAATTTACACAATGACATAATGATGTCCTATCATTCCCAACATTTGATCTACTTTCCTGACTGCTACTGAATGCAATGCTGACTTACTTCATATAACCACAGGATCTCAATTGGAAATGTGTTTAATCTCTATGCCATACTCGATTTACCAGCATTTAATTTCATCTGTCATGTAACTGTTCAGTCACTCAGTCTTGTAGTTTCTAATACAATTTTCTAATCTGCTTAAGTTCTTGATACTCTGAATAATTTCATCCCATTGACAAATCTTGCCACTATCTGTTTTTATACAGTACTTCTGGATCACTTATCAAAGTTACACAGTGCTGACTATCATAGAACCTTAGTGGTAATTTTCCTCAACTGAAAGAACTGACCATTTATCCCTACCTATGTCTTATGTTCTAACCAATAATATATCCGTAACTCCACTCTCCTTTTTAATGTTGTTTTTTTTTTCCCCATTTATAACATTTACTTACAAGGGTTTTAGGAATTTCAAACAGAACACAACAATCAATCAGATTACTGTAATTTTCATGTCTTCTCAATCTTCCACAGAACTACAGGAGTTTTGCAAAGCAGGACTTCCTCTTGCAGTAGCAATATTGACTATGCAACTGACCTTTGTTCCAGTATGTACGGATCTTAAATTCTGTTATTTCTAACAAGTTTCCTGGAACAAACACCAGGCTTAGAGACCTGCAATTTCCCAAAACTCCACTGCAATCTCTTTTAAAGTCTGGTGTCAATGTTGTTACCATAAAGCCTTCAGATACTAAGGAAAGATTTGAGTAGGACATTACACACTACCTTATGCAATTAAGCTCCTTAATTTTTGAGGTTAATGAAAGCCACAGCAGCAATCAGTTACTTTCAAGGTTTACTCTGCTCATCTCCATCATAACCTTTTCTACAAGTACTCTTCTTTAATACTGACCTTATATCAAGTCCACATCCAAAAAGGGATTCTTCGGATGAGATTCTTCCAGATTTCTTCCATTAGAAATCTACATTAGTAAACCAGTGATGAAGGGTCTGGAGGTCAAGTGATATGAAGAACTGCTGAGGTTGCTTGGTTTGTTCAGTCAAGAGAAGAGGATACTGAGAGGAGACCTTGTGGTGGGCCCATAGCTTCCTCATGAGGGAAGCAGAAGGGTGGTGCTCTTCCCTCTAGTGACAGCAACGGGACCAAAGGAACAGCATGGAGCTCTGTCAAAGGAGGGTCAGTGTGAGGGTTAGGAAAAGGTTCACAATCACACCTTATTCATATCATTGCTTTTTGGCAGTACATACATTTGTGAACAACTATTTTTAAGGATGAAGCACAGAAAGAGTAAAATGTCATAAAAACCTCTGAACTCCTTGAGAACTAACTAAGAATTGCAACCGCCATCTCTGAACCAGATTGATGCATTAGTTTCACATAAACAAGATCACATATCCCAGTAGTTTTATGGTTTTGTTACTCTCTTTTTTTACATTTTACTAAAGATGACCCCCCCCCCCCAAAAAAAGTTTTTCTACTTACGTACATTAACTATATTATTTCAGGACTGCTTCAAAAGCAATGCTTCCTATTTTATTATGCTGGCCCACAACATTAGAGGTGGATGATGGTGGTATGGCAGTAAAGGTTGAACCTTACTGCCAATATTGTTACATTTTGTTGCCATGTGACAGATGGCAGCTGAGAGGCAGCCTGACACAATGGTGTCTGGCATGGAAATGCACACGAAGCAAAGGTATGGAACTGAATTCCTCTAGGTGGAAAAAATGGCGCCCACTGACATCCATAGTTTATGGAGATCACACAGTGGACGTGAACACGGTGAGGCAGCGGGTGCTGCATTTCAGCTGTGGTGACAGTGGGTCACCTCCGCCGGTGCAAGTTTTTACGAGCGCAGCATGCAGGCTGTAGTTTTCACAGGAATAAATTGGGAGGCATTACTTTTGGAGCGACGTATATGTATTTTATAGGCAGCCCAGGACAAATCCTCTCCAGTCGGCGTGGCCCAGGCAAGCGTAAGGGGTGCACACACGTTTAACCACAGCCCGCTGCCCCCCACCGCCCCGTGCCAGGCCCCGCACCACACAGCTCTCACATTTCCGCGCCCATCTCTGACGCTCGGACAGCTGCACGCATCTGTGTGGAGTCTTGTGGTCTCCACAAGGACAAAGCAAGAGCGGTAACGCAAACTTACCACAGAATCACAGAATCATTACGCTTGGAAAAGCCCCCTAAGATCACCCAGTGCAGCTGCCAATCCGTTCCCCACCATGCCCGCTAACCTCACTGCCACATCCACGCGTTTCTTGAACACGCCCCGTGATGGTGACTCCCCTGTGCCAGTGCCTCTTTCCGAGAAGAAATTGTTCCTAAGTCCAACCTGAGCCTCCCCTGGCGCAACGTGAGACGGCAGCAGCCCGTGGCACGCCGATCTCAGCACAGCTGGACAGCTGCCTGCCCTCTCCGCCCCGCCCCGCCCCGCCCCGCCCCGCCTCACCTCCGCCGCGTGGAGCCCCGCTGCACGGCGGCGCTGCGTGCGGGGATGGAGCGCGGGGCCGATGCCGTGGTCGGCGTGCGGCGGCTCCGCAACGTGGCGCGGCCGGAGCCCTTCGCCGCGGTGCTGGGCGCGCTGCGGAGCTGCTACGCCGAGGCCACGCCGCTGGAGGCCTTCGTCCGGCGGCTGCAGGAGGCTGGCACCGGGGAGGTCGAGGTGCTGCGGGGCGACGACGCGCAGTGCTACCGGACCTTCGTGTCGCAGTGCGTGGTGTGCGTCCCCCGCGGGGCTCGCGCCATCCCCCGGCCCATCTGCTTCCAGCAGGTAGGCAGGGGGGAGAGCGGCCGGGCGGTGCCCCGCGCGCGGGGTCGGCCCCGGAGGCAGCGCCGGGGCTGCGGGGCTCTTCCTGCCCTGCGTGCTTGCGCCGCTCCCCTCGTGGCCGCCCCCCTCGTGGCCGCCCCTCCGCCCGCGGCCCCGTCCGGACCACCCCCAGTCGCGTCCCTAGAGAGGGCCGGCGGAGCGCTGAGGGCGGGCGGGCGGGCGGCGGTGGGGTCGACGATTTGCATGTCTGGGGCTCGGGGGCTCGTCTGGTGCGACAAGCGAGCGTCGCTGGTTAGAGCGACTGGGAGGGAAATACCACCTTCCCTGTGAGAGGGGTGGGGGAAAGCGGAGCTGCCGCGCGAAACGAGCTGTGCGAGCTTACTGAGCGGCTTTTAAGTTTGTTAAAACTCCTTGATTTTACGCAAAAGGAAATGGAGGCCTCGAGAAACGTTGAGTTCTCCGGTGGCGCAGCCTGCGCCAGCGCCTTCTGGGGCACGGTGACCTGGAGGCCCTGAGCTGGGAGTCGGGGTGGGGAGGAGAGGCATAGAGCGCTTCCTGGGCACGAGGAGCAGGATCAAAAGGGCAGCACCGAACAGGCTTCCGTAAGGCAGGCGGCTCAGGTTGCTGAATGTAAACATCTTGCAGTGCGCACACAAGTCTGGCGTAGCACTTGTGAATGGTTGTACTGCTTCATAAAGGCGTAACGTAAGGCTGAAGTCTAGGCCTGGGTGTAGCTGGCGTGTCTGCTTCTTTAGGCCTCGTGTTATTTGTGGAAGAGCTGTTGATTAAAAAACCAATTCTCCCTCTTTCTGTCTTTGTTCAGTTATCCAGTCAGAGCGAAGTCATTACAAGAATCGTTCAGAGACTGTGTGAAAAGAAAAAGAAGAACATCCTTGCGTATGGATACTCCTTGCTGGATGAAAACAGTTGTCACTTCAGGATTTTGCCGTCTTCGTGCATATACAGCTATCTGCCCAATACTGTAACAGAAACGATTCGCATCAGTGGCCTCTGGGAGATACTGCTGAGCAGGATAGGGGACGACGTGATGATGTACCTGCTGGAGCACTGTGCACTCTTCATGCTGGTTCCCCCAAGTAACTGTTACCAGGTCTGCGGGCAACCAATTTATGAACTTATTTCGCGTAACATAGGGCCGTCCCCAGGGTTTGTTAGACGACGGTACTCAAGGTTTAAACATAATAGCTTGCTTGACTATGTGCGAAAAAGGCTTGTGTTTCACAGGCACTATCTTTCCAAGTCACAGTGGTGGAAATGCAGGCCAAGACATCAAGGTCGTGTCTCCAGCAGGAGAAAAAGAAGGAGCCATAGGATACAAAGCCCGAAGTCTGGTTACCAGCCTTCTGCAAAAGTGAACTTTCAAGCAGGCAGGTGGATCAGCACACTTACTGCACATCTGGAAAAACAGAGCCGCTCCAGTTTATGTTTGCCAACTAGAGCACCGTCTTTAAAAAGGAAGCGTGGTGGAGAACAGGTTGAAATTGCAGCTAAGAGAGTGAAAGTAATGGAGAAAGAGATAGAGGAACATGCTTGTAGAATCGTTCCTGATGTAAATCAAAGTAGCTCCCAGAGGCATGGAGTTTGGCATGTAGCACCACGTGCTGTAGGTCTTATTAAAGAACGTTACGTTTCTGAAAGAAGTAACAGTGAGATGTCTGGTCCTTCTGTAGTTCACAGATCTCACCCTGGGAAGAGGCCTGTGGCAGACAAAAGCTCTTTTCCAAGAGGAGTTCAGGGTAACAAACACATAAAGACCCATTCAGAAAAACGAGCAGAATCCAATAGAAGGGGCATAGAGATGTACATAAACCCAATCCGTAAACCCAATAGAAGGGGTATAGAGAGGCATATAAATCCAACCAATAAACCTGGGTTGAATTCTGTACAAACTGAACCAATGGAAGGTGCTTCTTCGGGGGACAGAAAGCAGGAAAATCCCCCAACTCATTTGGCAAAGCAGTTACCAAATACATTCTTGCGCTCTGCAGTGTACTTTGAGAAGAAATTTCTTCTGTATTCCCGTAGTTACCAAGAATATTTTCCTAAATCGTTCATACTAAGCCGCCTGCAGGGTTGTCAGGCAGGTGGAAGGCAGCTTATAGAAACTATATTCTTAAGCCAAAACCCATTAAAGGAAAAGCAGAACCAAAGCCTAACACAGCAAAAGTGGAGAAAGAAGAGGTTGCCCAAACGCTACTGGCAAATGAGAGAGATATTTCAGAAGCTGTTAAAAAACCACGAGAAGTGCCCTTATTTAGTTTTCTTGAGAAAAAATTGCCCTGTTTTGCTTTCTGAAGCATGTTTGAAAAAAACGGAGCTGACTTTGCAGGCAGCTCTGCCTGGGGAAGCAAAGGTTCACAAGCACACAGAACATGGGGAAGAGTCCACTGAGGGTACTGCACTGTACAGCTTCCACACTCCTCCCTTAATGCCGGTTTGTGGGCAGACAGAGAGAGAGGAGCAGCACCCTGCAGAGGGGAGTGATCCGCTCCTCAGGGAGCTGCTCAGGCAGCACAGCAGCCACTGGCAGGTGTATGGCTTTGTGAGAGAGTGCCTGGAGCGGGTGATTCCTGCTGAGCTGTGGGGTTCAAGCCATAACAAATGCCGGTTCTTTAAAAACGTGAAAGCATTCATTTCCATGGGGAAGTATGCTAAGCTTTCATTGCAGCAGCTGATGTGGAAGATGAGAGTGAATGACTGCGTATGGCTTCGTCTGGCCAAAGGTACTTGTATTGCAAAACCAAGGGGGGCACATGGGTGGCGGTCAGGCTTAAGGAGGGGAGAGAAGGGCATTCAATGGGTTTGGAGTTGGTGGTTTATTGGTAACAACAGGAGTTGAGAGAGGAAACATGGTAATGGTTGTAATCGATGTTGGGGAGAGTTCTTAGATCTCTCTTCCTCTGTGCATCTTTGTTGACACCTTTTGTGTTTAATGGGATTAAGATTTTATGCAGAAACTTGAATTCAGGACCCAGGCCTTCCAACAAAACACGTTCCCTTCTGCTCTTGCTTCTCAGATTGCCAATATCTGTGACCAAAGCACATAAGGAATAAGCGTAGTCTTTTGGGTTGCCATAAACCATCAGAAAGAACTAAAGCTAAATCAGGATATGTGTATGCAGTCATTCCATGGGATTTCCCCCCCCCCTCACATCTACCCTGTGAAAAAGACATGAGTAAGGGATCTGTGCAATATGGGGGCTGCCCTTCATCCATTACCTTTCTAGAGCTCTTCTTTTGGAATGTGAGATCCTTACTGAGGAGGATTTGGGGCTGGGTGAGTGGCGGTGCAGAGGTCATCCCAGCTGGCAGGACAGCCAGCTGATAGCTCTGAATTCTGTGGGAATCCCTCTTGTCAGTGAACTTCTCAGATGAAGAGAGGCAAATCTTACTTCTCTGAAGTAGCCTCTCTAAAGGCATTGCCACTGGGCATCGTTCTAAGCTGAACCTGTGGTTCTGTGGTTAACTGCCGTAGAATCGCACATGTTGTAATTGTTCTGTGATTCCATTCTCCACCTACAGAATATGGAATATACTATAACCAATATGCTTGCAGCATTCTTACCAAGTAATATACTTGGATCCTACAGTAATGTGAGTTGAAAATGGCATTCCTTTTTAAAAGGTGCAGTAGGGTTCTGAAATTACTACGGGTTCCCTGCAGTGTAGGAGGAAAGTAGGTGGTCTGATATTTGAGATCTGATGTCAAAAATAGGGGAGGTACACTTCCATAAGAAGCTGTTAATTCTAGCAAATATATTGATTAATCATTTAAAAACTTTGGCTCAAAACCATAGTTTTAAAAATACTGAAGAATTAAATATTTCAAAGGGTTTTTACTGTAAAAACACATTTGGTGTTTGTCTTGTAATGTCTTACTTCTGAAAAGAATAATAGCCTGAATCCAGGAAAAGCAACATGTCAACTTAATTTCATTTTCTCTGAAACTAATCCCTTGTGCCTGAAGTTTAAACTTGCATTTAATTGCTTTGCTGCACTGTAGGTGTTTTTCTCCCCAAAAGAAGTAGCAGTGGTTTCTTGTAAATCATGACTACAATTCTGGAAATTGACATATGATGTCAAAATGTCAAAAACTAATCATCTTGTTCCAGGACAGCTACTTAATGTGCTGATTTAATCAGTGTATCTGGTGGCCTGCATATTATGATTCTTCACTTAAAGAATCTTCTCCTAGCTGCTGCATTTTTCAGCGATGTTCTCTAGCTTCTATTGAAGTGAATCCTTTTATCTCTTTATGGCAGTATTTTTTTTAGACATGAAAGCGTCTCTGCCCCAAAGAGCACATGACCCAGGCAGGGTAGAGAACTAGCAACTGATTTCCATTTTATAAATTTCAGTTTAAAACTTCATCTTTTGTGTCAGAGTTTGTGCAACAACTGTGATTTGTGTTGAGCAGCTAATTAACAAACGTTTTTGTAGTCTCTTTAAATAATCCAGCTGTATTTTGCTAAATTCAATTTTAATTAGAAACATGTTATTGGAAAGTTGCAACGATTTATATTTACCTAGTAATAATGAAAATTTTGAGCTGCATCTGTGGAATTATTTGTTTGGTTTTTTTCTTCCATTTTTCTTTGACCTCATGCTAAGAAGAGATTGTATGTATGGGTTGCTCTGTTTAGTTTGTTTGTTTCTGTTTTTTACTCATACGGAAAGTTGATCTTTACTATGACTACATTAACTGCATTTGAATTATTTATTGAAGGTAATCATTCTGTTCCTGCCTATGAACATTGTTACCGTGAAGAAATTTTGGCAAAATTCCTATACTGGCTGATGGATTCCTATGTTATCGAGTTGCTCAAATCATTTTTCTATATCACCGAGACCATGTTCCAGAAAAACATGCTTTTCTACTACCGAAAGTTTATCTGGGGCAAGTTACAGAACATTGGAATTAGGTAACATAACTAATCAAACATGACTAAAATATGTGGAAATCTCACCTTTTCTAATGTGAAGTTATAATTCTGCTTTCATCTGTTGCCCCTTTGTCTTCCTTTTGTGTGCTTAATTTTCCAAGAGGAAGTCAACCTGTGGTAGTGGTGCGTATGGCTTGTAAGTTCATATGTATTTGATGTGGGAGAGCCTATTCAAATTTTTATTTCTTTGGTAGGAGAACAGAAACCTTTGCAATAATATCCATTGTGAGGAGGATTTTGGTTTGATAGGTCACATTTTTAAACCTTTTAATGATTAGTGATTCACAGTGGCAGAATTTTCTTTAACTGCTTCAATTCAAAAACATCTTTTTAAATTTCCAGATGTCTGTTGATCTCCAATTTTCTGTGTGATTTCTTCTTTGTTTTCTGTGGCGGTTTTATTTTTTTTTTTAATTCTTTTATGCCTTCCGTGTTCCCTGATGGTACCACTGGTGTTTCTCCTGTGCAGCTCTCTTCTATGTGTGTTAGCACTTAATGGGGCCCTGGTCCTGTTTGCAACTGCAGCCCAGAATAAGAATTTTAAATAGTAGTAGCAGAATAGTTTTCAGCGTGGTATACTTCCTTGTCTTCAAGCTTTGTCAGTGTTTGAGTGTTTTCTGTAGTTTTAATGTACTCCAAAGGCTAACGTATTTTTAGAGTGTACGCATAAAGTATCATCAAGTCTGAATTTTACATAATAGATATAAAGCTGTTTTTAATGGGGTGTATGATTAAAAGAAGCCAAGTGGCTTTGGTTTTAGCCATTTCTTCCCTGTCACCAATTTCTCTCATAAAGCTCTGAGCACAAAGGACCCTAATCTGTGCTGATCCCATTTCTTCCTATCTCTTCTCCAAGTGTTTCCACCTTTGGCTTCAGGATGGCCCTGAAATGCAGATTGCTGTCAGCTGGAGCAGCACCTCAGGAAAGTACTGTTGTGTACTTTACAGCCAACTGCGTGCTGTAAGGACAGGGTGTTTGCTGCTCACTATGGGACATGTATGAGGCTGTATGAACCTTCAATACACTGCAGAGGGCATTCAGCACTGCTTTCTGGAGCATGCTGTGTAACGTGAGGTCTCTTCCTAATCCAGTTTAGTGCATTCATGCAGGTGGCAAGATGCCCATTTTGTGTGGGAAGAGAGAAACAGGGAATTAGAGATGCTGAGAAACAGCTGTTTGGGGTTGGCATTTCTAGGCTCTCAGGGCACCATCCCCTCTTTCTCAGGCAACATATTCAGTATATTGAGCTGCCTCTACCTTCCCTGGGTGAACAGTATCAGGTGGCCTCTATTGCTGCCCTGATGGTTATTTTGTGGCTGCCTTGGTTCTTCCTCCTCTCTAGATGAAGCTGCTCTTGTTGATTGCTGTGAGCTGTCTCACAAGAAAGTGTTTACAGCCAGCATAATCCCTGATGTGGACTTTGGGGAAGAGAAGATGGATGAAACTGTCTGAGCTGAGCGGAGCAGAGCAGGGCTTTATTCATTAGTTTGCCATGAATTGTCCTTAGGGAGAAAATCCCTATCTTGTACTACTGTACATGTGAGTAAATCTTCCTGCACCTTGAGAATCCAACTCAAGGATACAGGCACCAGACCTGACAGGGGACTTGAATTTGTTTTCTCAGCATTCTTGATCAAGTTTGGTAGACATTTTGCATGCAAACAACTTTCTGTAAATTTTTGAAGTTAAACCAAACTTCATACCCCCAACTGAAAAACAATATTTATTAATTTTTTTTTTTTTTCTGTTTGAAGGAAAGAAATCAGTATTTCATGATACTGTTGCTTCAAGTTACCTGGCCCATATAGTGCAGGGCCTTTTTTTTTTTTTTTAATGATGTATACCTTGTCACAGTGACAGCATCTGTTTTCATGGGGACTGATTGGCGGACCTTGTACTCAGATTCCTACCAGGTCCACTGTGTCACAGCACTGTGAGTATGAATGAAGGTAGGATGGTTCAAAGGCCACTAGATCAGTGCATGTTCAAAATCAGCAGCACTGCTACAAATACCATGAAATAAGCAGGGAGTGTTGCTTCAGGCAAAATGACATCAAATTCCACAACTGGGCAGGGAGTAATGATGAAGATATGCTGACAAGGTGCCTTTATCTTTGCTTTTAGAAGAAGTCATGTTTTAAAATTGGTGTGTTGGTAGTTTTTGTTGTTCTGTCTTGTTGGTTTTTTTCTCCCATCCAGTGCCAGAAATGTGAACTTCAGAGCAATGGAGATTTGATTATTTGGTTGTTTCTGATGAACTGGAGTTCTTCATTTTATCTTGGTATTCAGCTAATGCATACAGTACCTATGTGATGTTCTGTAGGTGTAGGAAAGAAGTTAAGTCGTAGTAAATAGCAGTGATCTCTAGCTATGAAAACATGATCTGCCCCATCAGCTGAACTGTGGAAATTTAATTCCAGTCTTGAATATAAATCCTCAGAATGCCGAACTTGCTGGCCCAGGCATGCATTGTATCACTTGCACCCTCAGATTTGGAACAGCTGGATCACTGGCTTATTGAATTGTGCTGGTATACACAAGAGAAATATTTTTGAGTCTTGTCTGCTTGCTTGACTTTTCAGAGATCTCGTAGAGCATGCTGACCTGGTCTTCCATCCATCCACCTGCCTTATGTTATACCATGGTTTCCTTTTGCTAAACCAGCTTGATGGCTTGTTTGGGACATCAAAATCTGAATGCAAATTTAGATTTGCAGCCCTTGTTCTTCAGGGGTTTGAACTCTCTCATTTTACTTCCCAGGGAAGAACGAACAACAGTCTTTTTTTTTTTTTTTTCTTCCTTCTGAACAATATAAGCAGTGTAGGACAGTGACCCAGCTCCTTTATGTTGCAGCTGGCGCACCTTCACCATCTTAAGTAAGAGTGAGGTCTTTTCCTACCTTATTGCATGGGCTAGTATTAATTTGGGCTGAGCTACACTGAATTGTAAATCCTGAAGAGGTATCTGTGTGGGGGAAGCACGTTTCCCAGACTGTCATTTAAGAGTCTTCCATTCTTTATTATTTTCTGCTATTTACTTTAGCTGACTGCTGCTTATCAGCCTAATTATTTTGAATTATGCTACTGGATGCTTAATTGTCCTTTTGTTTTCTGTGTTGTAACTTTTAATATGTGGTAGCTGCCACCTATTAAGGTTTATGATCCTTGAGGTCCCTTCCAACCCAAGCCATTCTGTGATTCTTTGTGATTCTGCCCTAAATGTTAGAAATACAACAGCCTGTTACACTGTGTATGTCCTTCCTTGGGCCTGTCTTCAGACGGTTTTCAGAAAATCCTATCCTTTTTTTATATCTTTCAAGTTTCTGAAACCATGAAAAATGTTGAATTAAAAAAAAAAAAATCGTAATGTTCAAATACACTTGGCTACTCTGCGATTAAATTTTTGTGTTAATTTAGATCTTTTTCATTACATTAGTTTACATCATATATGCTCTTTTATTAATGTATTACATTGTTATTGGTATACATTGACATATGTAATTATTCTGAAATTCACATTTCATACCAGGTTCTGTAGAGATTAGTATTTGTAGTTCTCTCTTTAGTATGTTATCTGAGTTCAGTTACATTAAGAGTGAAATATTTTAACTTATTGCATTTCCTGTTGCTTAAGTTCAATATGTATTTCTATTTTAGAAACCATTTTGCCAAGGTACATCTACGTGCTTTATCTTCAGAGGAGGTGGAAGTGATCCGTCAGAAAAAGTATTTTCCTATTGCATCAAGGCTCCGGTTTATTCCTAAAATCAATGGTTTGAGACCCGTAGTAAGACTAAGCCGTGTTGTTGAAGGACAGAAACTCAGCAAGGAAAGCAGAGAAAAGAAGGTTTTTATTTTCCTTATTGTTTTATGTCGGTCTAATGGAGGCAGCTATTTTATGTTAACTAAAAAACCTCGCTCACTTAACTAGTTTTAAAGTGGTGAACTGAAACATTAAAATCAAAAGGACTGAATGCACCTACTCTTTGCAACTTAGCTTAACTTCTCCTTCCCAGTGCTCATCATTAGCCTGCAGTTCCAGAACTACATACTTCTGCTTGTAAGCCTGTCTTAGTGATATTAGTCTAACAAAATAGCACAGGCTGTTGGGTAAGCATGTTCGCTTTCTCTCCTCTTTCCATCTATTTCCCTCAGGCTTGCTTATTGAGTCTGACAGTGGTGGACACAGCCGCCCATAGGGGTGGGAACAGAAGAGTCAAAAACGCTAAGTACTCAGTGTTCAGAACTAATGTTGTATTTATTTGGCACACCAGAGGGTTAGGGACAGATGTGTCTCTCCTGCTGGGATTTACCTGAATACTGATTGAGTGCATTGTTGGACTAGTTGGCCCAGGATCTTGCCAAGTTAGCAGGCCAAACAATGGTGAACCATATATGTTGCAGTGGAAGGCCTAAAAAGGATGAGGAAACTGGATCAAGCATAGTAAGGAAATAGAAAGTAAAATGGGAATGACTGCTGTGTGGGAACAAAGGTTTAACACAGAGTGCATACAATAATCCATTTAACAAGTCAGTTAACTGCAAAATTTAGTGGAAGCACAGTTTTGCTATCTCCCATGACTAAATTGATTCTTTTTCCTTAAGGCTGTGTCCCATTTAGAACACAAGATGAAACGCTCTCAATATGGGTGAGAGTTCAACAACTTCTTAATGCTGATGGTTCAGTGTGTAATCCCATTCTGCATTTAAAGGACATGAAGGAAAAGCTGTTCTGAAGTGTTAGTTTCATCTAGTCTTTCTGTGGCTATCATACTGTCAGAGTATGCCCACAGTTAATCCAAAAATAGCTGCAGTGCTCTAAAAGGTTCTGTTGCTCCTATAACAAATTTGGATAAAGGATGACCCCAGACCTGAATGCCCAGAAGATGAAGATTAAAAGTCAACTATGGTTGCTAGCCAAGTGGCTTCAGCTCACTGTGCAGCCCTGGAGCTGAGAGGAAAGATATATGCCTGCTAGAAAGTGGGAGCTGTAGACTCCTGTTCATGAGTGCTGACAAGCAGCCAAGAACAGCAGCTGTTTATGAAAAGACTTCATCTGTCAAAAAATGGGAGAGCATCATAAAGCAATGCTAATGATTTTATAAATCCATGAAAGGTAATGATAGTGTTACCTAACTTCTGTGTTAGCAGACAGACACAGAAAACGTCATCCGAAACAATTATCTTGTTCAAGAATTTGGGGCTTACAATCTAATGGAAGTAATGTTTGTTTTCTTTTCCCTCCCTTCTTTCCTTCCCCAGCTTGCGTGGCTGCTCAGTTTATTTCTTCCATTGCCTGCTACCCTGTGGTCTGATCCAGTTTTTCAACCTGTCTCATATTCCAGCTGTCTCTGCTCTGCAGTTTCCTCCAGGCATTTAAACTGTAGGAAGAAGACCATCTTCACATTCTTTCTGTGTCTGACAGTGTTCCAGGGTTTGGAATTTTAAAGCTAGTCTGAAACTGCAGTGGTAGACTTTGTCAGTTCTTGCAGCTCAGCAGAGGAATGTATCCAGATGAATTGCCAGAAAAAATCTCTCAAGTACCCAGCAAATAAACTTCCGGCTCTTGGGCAGCTCTTAACCTTTGCTGCCAAAACTGTCGTGAAATTAGTCCAGTTCCATGAGTTTATCCTCAAACAGTGTAGATTATGCTTTTTTTTAATAGAGGTTTTATGAATTTGCTTTTCAACCTTCTTTGTGTTTGAACTTAAACATATCTGTGTGTAAATACATAGATACATACACAGATACACAAACATAATGAGAAGCCCGAAGAGGATTTCTTAATTAACTGATTTGTTTGAGAGTGTATAATCTTTTTTTGCATTCTGCAGAGATTCCAGCAAACCCTTAGGTTTTGCGAAAATATTGATAGCACTGTGAATTAATCTTGTTCTGGAAAACTGAGGGACTGAAAAGAATTCCTGCCAGCATTACAAGAAGTTACTGCTGTGAATATTCCTGCTGGAGGTCTCACAGGTCTAGTTCAAACTGATTTTTGAATGTTAAAGCTTCAACTGTCCTTTATTGATCCGTGTGCTAACACCCAGATGACCATCAGCTTTGTGAGAAGGTATTAAGGCAGCCATCCGGGGACACAGTCATTAAGAAGGAAAGGAGGAACTTCTCTACTGATAACTACTTTGATCTGCTGCTTCTATTTATCTTTGAGCTACATCTCTACCCTTTTGACTGCTTTTCATAGGAACTTGACGTATACCAGAAAAGAAACCACTGCACTAATTCAGGAAAGTGTCTTAATTTTCAGCAGTCAATTCAGCAGTTAATTTTTTGTAGTCAAAAGTATTTTGCAGGATCAGCCAATGAATTAACAAACTATTTACTTAATGAAAAACGGTAAAGTTGGACTGCGTTGTTTGCAGTTGGTGACAGCAGTGCAAGTGGTTTTGGTGTGTTTTAGTTTTGTCGGTTTTCCACTGAAACCTGAAATTGATTTTTTCAGTGCAAAAATGGTGTCCTCAGATGAATTTGATATGCTTCATACTTGGCAATTTTACTGCATGCATGACTTGATCACAATGCTACTATTTAGAGTAAGAAACCTTTTAGAATTTATGTATGCATTTTTGGAGGAATTCTTCAGAGTTCTAAATTGATTCATTAGTGTGCCACATGTGCAGTTTGTTTACTTCCTTTAATACCACAACTTGCCTTTTCCAAACTCTTGTAGCAAGATCTGTGTTGACAGAGCTGATTGACCTGCAGGACTTCACTCCCACACTGCTGTACTCCACTATTCCCGTAACTAAGAAAGTTAAATCTTTGCTGAAGTAGAGTAAATCTTTGCATAAATTATCTCTAGAGGCTCATGTGGCGATGCAGCTGGATTTAGCTTAAAGTCTCAAGCACGTGTTGTTATTTCTTCTTACCTTATAGCTGGTGGTGATTTTATTTATCCAAGTCTATTTATTTAAGTCCATGACTGTGACACCATAGTGGTGTCTTTGAGACTGTTTTGTCTGACTGTTTGACTTCCAGGAAGTCACTGCAGCTATGTTCGTTCTTCCTGAAAACTGTTTTTGATCAAAGTAGTACAGCAAATACACAGATTTCCTCTCATAGCTCATCTAAATGAGAAATTTAGATGTATTGCATTTAGTATGTTTCAACACCTTAGGATGTTTCTCTTTGGTCTCTATAGATACAGCGCTATAACACTCAGCTAAAAAATCTATTTAGTGTGTTAAATTATGAACGAACTGTAAACACCAGTATCATTGGCTCTTCAGTGTTCGGAAGAGATGATATCTACAGGAAATGGAAGGAGTTTGTTACAAAGGTTTTTGAATCAGGTGGTGAAATGCCTCATTTCTACTTTGTAAAGGTATGCCTATTCTAATCCTGCATTCAGACTAACTTTTCAAAGATGGTTACTGCAGACTTTTTTTTAGAGCTGTGATCTCTGTGCATAACTACTTCTTTGTCATAGTTGGTTTTTGTGCATACCTAATATACACTGGTTTGTTTGTTTGCTTTTCCTGAAGTATTGCTTCCTTTACTTTGATATTTTTTATTAATTTCTCTGTCATGCAGCAGCTCTTGCTTCTAGACATGTGCTATGCTTCTGCAGTTACGTTTACTTGGGTATAATGATGGGACAAACCTATAAACTTGAATAGGCTTTTAGGGTCATTTTCCTAAATTAAAAACAGGAAAAAAAATCCTACGTGCATCTAGATAAATTCAGTTTCCTTTCAGTAAATAAGTCTCTTCTATCTTCTTAATGTAGATATCTCTTGCGAATAAATACATGAAGTATAAAGCATGTCCAACAAATCTATTCTACCACTTCAAATAAATGAGTTATTGTAAAATCTCTTTTTTTTTTTTTTTTTTTTGAAGGAGCATTTTCTTAATTCTTGTGTTAAGTAATAGCTAGCAGGCTGTTGCTATTGAGTTGAAGTGATTCATATGAAATTATACAGCTTATATATAATATAACGGGGCTCCTACCTCATGCTCTTGTACATCAGTTGTCATGTCCCAAAATTATTTTCAATTATTGTCTTATATTTAAAGACAAAGGATCATGTCATTGAC
This sequence comes from Chrysolophus pictus, assembly GCA_037305975.1. Lineage (NCBI taxonomy): Eukaryota > Metazoa > Chordata > Aves > Galliformes > Phasianidae > Chrysolophus > Chrysolophus pictus. The sequence continues at coordinate 32,881,198 of CM074577.1, read as the reverse complement.
ACAGTTGTTTACAAGTTTTTGCTTCTTCAGTAGGCCTTGAATTGTGACTATGACAAATAAAAGCAAAGTTAAGATCATAGTATAAGATTTAGAAGAAGCAAAACATCTAGCTTTACATTTTTCCAAAAGTCTGAGATGTCATGATCATAATTACATAGAGAGGAGAAAGTTTCTTAAAATAATAATCATATAAAAATTTCAGCAGTAAACTTCAGTGCAGTGTAATATTTAAGGCTGTGTATGCAACTTCAGTATGCTTCCTTTTTTGTCCATTGGTATCTAATCATGAAAATAAGTGCTACACAGTACAGGTGAATGTAGGGACTGCTGTACCATTTTCTGCTGTAACAGACACTTTCTGTACTAAATGTACTAAAACTGAGTTTGGTTGTCCCCTGCAAGGGAAAACTTATTGATGACTGGGGAAAGAGTCTTCAGATGAGAAATGAGTTTGCTTGTGACAATTTTGAATAGATAACGTCGTAATTTCATTCCTGTGTGATGCTTCAATTGTGGTTATATACTACAATGGTTATTTTTTTCTCCATATTGTCAGAGTATTTATGGTGATATTGATGAATGTGTAAGATATTTAAACATAACATATAGAAAATATTTTTTCTATTTCAGGGTGATGTGTCCAGAGCTTTTGATACTATTCCTCACAAGAAACTTGTGGAAGTGATCTCACAGGTCTTGAAACCTGAGAGCCAAACTGTATATGGAATAAGGTGGTATGCTGTGATTATGATTACCCCAACTGGAAAAGCCAGGAAGCTCTATAAGAGACACGTATGACTTGCTCATTTCTTTTAATTACTACTGTTACTATATTTCTGTCCAAGGAGTATATTTGTAGCTTTTTTTTTTTTTTTTTGTCTGAATGTGAATTAGATAAATTACTTCAGAAAACCTTTATTTTGATAGCGTTGGAAATATCCTGAAGGGAGCAAAGCTGTTTCTTACTCTTCGGTGTTTGTAAGGGTAAAGGTAAATGGAGATAGGTGAGGGTGAAATTTCATTTTAACAATACCAGACTTACCTGGTTTAAAATAATGCAGTAAAACAGGCCCCTTCACTGAATAAATTTCATCTGCTACTGAGTATTCTATTGCTGTTGTCTTTTTTTTTAATATATATTAAATATACAGGTTTCTACTTTCGAGGATTTTATTCCAGACATGAAGCAGTTTGTGTCCAAGCTTCAAGAGAGTACTTCATTACGAAATGCAATAGTAGTTGAACAGGTAAATATTATCTTACAATCATTTGAGTTGGAAGAGACACTTAAGGGTCATGTAGTCCAAATTCCCTACAAGAAAAGGAACACCTGCAACAGATCAGGGTGCTTAGAGCTCTGTCCAGCCTGACCTTGAGTGTCTCCAGGGATGAGGCATCCACCATGTCTTTGGGCAACCTGTTCCGTGCCTCACTACACTTATTGTAAAAAAAAAAAAAAAAAAAAGGTTATTTGTTATAATCTAATATAAGGGAGTCTAAATCTCCCCTTTTTTAGTTTGAGTCATTACTCCCCAAATTAGAAGGGTTCTCCTCAACTGAAAGAGAAAGCTATATTAAGTAGATGAAGATTCCTGGGTTTTATATGTTTTTTTTTGTTTATTTTTAGATGAATATATGTATTATGTGATGACACCACTTGCGTTCTAGTTACTCAGCACCTTCTTTAGATAGATTTTTGACATCTCTTCCCAGGTGTTTCTAGCAGACTTTCTGGGGATTTAGTGCCTCAGGCAGGAACTCTCGTGATACATAATTCTAGACTTCTCCCAGGTGTCTTAAACTTTCATTTGAACCACCATGTTCTTTTATTTTTTTCTTTCTTAATGAATTCCATTATGTATTGTAAGAGCTTTCCAGTGAAGTAAATAAGCATTTTGATGTGCTCTACGTCCAAAATGCACACAACTAAGAATGTGAAAAGTGTGTTCTAAGCTAAGTAGCTTGGGAAATAGATACAGCTTTTGAACAGCAAACTTCACTTCATAGAGAAATGACATGGAAAAAATCAGCTTATTTTAACGATCTCTTGTTGCTAAGAATACACTTTTCTTCGCAGGAGTTAGTGCATTACAAAACAGGATCAACTCCGTTGTTGTTTGTTTGAAGAGAGACCTCGCTTTCTAAGTTAGAGAATGGATGAAAATTACATGAATTTTGTATTTGCTCCAGCTAGTGCTATTACTAGAAGCAGGCTCTTTTCAGTTGCTTAACTCATGTGCTTTAGAGAACAGTATTAATTCTAAATAATGTTTGTTCTTAAGACTTATTTCAGTAAAAGGAGCGTGACAAAATGTAGAGGTAGGTGATGCACCCAGCCAGTTTCCAAATACATTCTATGGCTTGGCGACACGGTGTTCCATGATAACAACACAAAATCATGAGCCATAGGTGACCTGACAGGTATCTTCCACTGCTCTAAATGAAACTTCTATTACACGTTTTTAACACAGAAGACTTAATATAATTGCGTAGGTTCTTGTGCACAGAGTCATTGGTAACATGGGGAGAGAGATGTAATTTGTAGCAGAACTGGTCAGAGACTGTTATCTGTACTTGCGGAATAGTAAAGAACATAAGAGTTAAAAAGGGTAGAACATGACCAAAAGAGGGGAGGTGTCATAAATGGTGGTAAGCCAATATAATATTTAAGCACTTTTAAAAGCTTTTTATATTTGTTAATATAATATACAATTTTCTAAACGTAACACTAATCAAAACAACTCTTTTTCCTGAAGTAAGACTTAAAAAAAAACAAAAAAAAAAACAACACAAAAACAAAAACCAACTCTGTTGCTCATTTGTTGGCTGACAGTTGCTTTTTAGAGTGTATATTCAGATTTTAATTTTAGATGTTTGCTTTGTTTCTTACCTTAGAGATTTTTACTAAACTGTTACAGTCTAATTCTTCAGGTAAGCTAATACGTATATTTTCAACTTACATTTTATCTTTTAGTTTCAGCACATTTCTAAAGTACAATTTTGGTTTTGTTTTGTCCCATTTCTAGTGCTTAACTTTTAATGAGAACAGTTCCACCCTGTTTACTTTCTTTCTTCAAATGTTACATAATAACATCCTGGACATTGGGCACAGGTAAAATCAAATAAATTTGTGTGTGGATTTTTTTGTTGTTTATTTGGTTGGTTTATGCTTGCTTTTCTCTGCCTTTATTGGCTCAGAGAATTTCTGTTAGATATCTTTTAAAGAATTATATTTCATGTTAATTTGAAATCTGTTTTGAAATTTAATTTATGCCTTATAAAAAAGCTGAACTGTTTGGATCCATTTGCATTTGAACAATTGAGTTTTAAAAGTTTCTTTCCCATGCAGATGATGCTAATTATGCACAGGCTGCATCATTCTGTAGGTACATAGCCTTCATTTAAAGCTTCAGATGTTGTTCAAAAGAATGTTGAAATCCTTGGAGATGACCACAGAAGCAAGGAGATGTCCAAGCAATAGTGCTAAAGCCTTGTTAGTCTGTAATACAAAATAAAACTTTTTGTGCATGGCCTTGCTCTTTGGCAAGTTGCAATAAAAATATAAAGTAGTAACATTAAGAATTAAAATGACTGGGAACTCCAAAATTAGGAATCTGCTGTTACAGAGGAGGATGAAATGAAAATTTCTTCATTGCTAGAAATGCTGATCTGCTATTTAGCTTCTGCCTCTAGGTGGCACATGTGTACCAAGTGTAGAAACCACTTACAAATAGGATCTTCTGAATTCAGAGTGAGGTCTGTTAGGATGACTAGGTTCTTGCTGTTGAGAGGCTAACTTTATTTTACGGTAGTTAAACTCGTTGTACAGAGTGAGGGGAAAACAGGTTTCAAGGAAGCAAACGGAACAGCGTTTGCAGGGTTTTCTAGCATTAGAACAGTAAAGTGAGGAAATAACTGCAGTTTATCATAGAGGTCATATTAAAAAAAAAAAAAAAAAGCTGGACTATAGAAAACAATATTGTATTCCTTAACAGACATTCATCAAGAATTTCCCTAAAAGTAAAGAGTAGTATTTATTTGTTTAAAAAACAAACAACTGCAACAACAAAGCAAACAAGGAAATATATGGCTTGACCATATCGTGCTGTGACATTGTAAATGGAGAATATCATAGCCATTCTCAGATTCTATAATAAGCACATCAAATGGCCTGATTTGAATTACTTCACATAGTTAAATACTTTTACTCTAGCTTGTCTGAAACAAATGCTTTAAGAAAACAGGATTTGTTAGTGGTGAATTTTGTATTTGGATTTAATGTGGATGTTTGCTGCTTATGGGAAAAGTTAGAAATTCTCAATTTCAGAATCTGCCTGAATTCAATTCCTGTTGTAGATGAACAGTATGAGCTTCAGTGTTTGAATTTTTAGTATTTGCAAGAAATTGTTTGGATGATAATTAAAAAATAAATGTATAGTTTGAAAGATGAATTGTGAACTTTACATTTCTTGTAGAAGAGCACTTGTAAAGCAATGCAAGACTAATGATTACAACACTTAGATGAAATGTGACTCTGAAGGTTCTTTTGTAAAGGAAAAAAGCATTGTGGATTGATTTCAATTATAAATTCCTTTCATTTACTGGCAGTTGTCAACTAGAGTTTCTTAATAAGAAAGGAGGATGTGTTTTTGTGCATTCTGTTTTAAATTCAGTAGTGGGGGGAAAAGTTTTCTTTTGGACTTGTGTCTAGACTCTTAGAGGAAAGAAAAACAGAGGTAAGGCTAAGTAGAAGGCTTTCAGCTGTTCATTACTGAAACTTGTATGTTATACTTCATGAATCTTAAGTATACGTTTAATAACTATTGGAGTCTTGTTGCATGTTTTGATGTTTCTTTTCTTTTATTCTTTTCTAGGTACTATATACAGTGCTCTGGAATCCCACAGGGCTCCATTTTGTCAACCTTACTTTGCAGCTTATGCTATGGAGACATGGAAAACAAATTACTTTGTGGAATCCAGAAGGATGGGTAGGAAGACTTGGGTGCTTTTTGTTGTGTACTCTGTTATGGTATTGTATAGTGTGTATATGTTTTCTTTTAATTTCGAATTTCAAGAATTTTCAGCTCTCCAGCAGAAGCATGGTAAACTCAGATTTAGTGTCACTGTAACTGTTTTAGAGGGAATTGCCTTATTTTTCATATAATTGGGAAGAAAAGAGATGAAGAGTTGTCCTAGATGTGAGTGTGGATGACTTACAAAGAGCACAGTATTAAGGGATGCTTTAAAAGCGTGTTGGTCCACATTGGTCTTCTAATATCTTCCATGCTGTTCATGTGCTTGGCTCTTAGGAGCTTTGCTGAAAGTTTGTATGGTGAAAACTCTGCTTTTTCATTAACAGTAAGAAATACATCATCCTTTTTACATCCCTGTGAATTGATAGCAAGGTGAATCTCAGATTTGCAGGCATGAGCTAGGTATTGGTGAGTCCCCTGAAGCTTGTTCTTGTTCACATCTCTCTCCGTTCTTGTGAATTCTGTACAAAACAAGATAAAGGAAGTATGTAAAAATACTCTGGGTAATTGCACCAGTCTGGTACCTCTTCTTGGGAGGCTCACCAGATAATGGAAAGCCTCAGAATGTTAAATGTCTTTCTACACAAGTAATAGGTCTTTTTGATAAGCATTAGTGTGCTGTGATGGTGGGATTCTGAAAAGCTACTTTTTTGCTTCTAAAGGCCTCTGTTTATACATGCTGAACTTAAGAAACCAAGATTCAGAAGAGTGCACATAAAGAATGCTGTGTAGCAGCTGTATATGTTATAGTTTTTAGAATATTACATAGGTGTCCATCGAATGATTTTGATAGTTTCATTTGGCCTTTAAGCATAACATCTCTCTCTCCCAACAAACAAACAGCAACAGTGAAAAAAACTGCAAAAAAACCCAACCAATTGGCTATTGAATAGATGAAGGTATGATCTGTTCTGATCATTGTGATGGCATAGTCCCACTTTAAAAAGGAGACTGGAAAAGATCATCTCCAGAGCTTCCTTTCTATGATCAGTCTCTTAACAGGATTTATTGGAAAAATATGAGCAAGTTTGGGACATGTATTCTATTTAAAAGAAAATTTCAGCCTTTATAATGGTAGACTTCTCATAGAATCATAGAATTGCTCAGGTTGGAAAAGATGTTAAAGATCATCAAGTCCAACCACAACCTAACATACTACCCTAACTCTAGCAACCTTCCACTAAATCATGTCCCTGAACACCACGTCCAAACAGTTTTTAAACACATCCAGGGATGGTGACTCAGCGACCTCCCTGCAGAGCCTATTCCAGTGCTTAACAACCCTTTCTGTAAAGGAGGTTTTCCTGATATCCAACCTAAACCTCCCATGGCACAACTTGGGGCTACTTCCCCTCGTCCTGTCACCAGTGAGAAGAGACCAACCCCGCTCTTGCTGTAAGCACTTTTCAGATACTGGAAGAGAGCAATAAGGTCTCCCCTCAGCCTCCCCTTCCCCAGTATAAACTGCCCCAGTTCCTTCACTCACTCCTCATAGGGTGTATTCTCCAAGCCCTTCACAAGCCTTGTTGCCCTTCTTTGGACCTGCTCCAGCATCTCAGTGTCCTTTCTGTATTGAGGTGCCCAAAACTGAACACAGTGTCTGACTGTTTTGTATCCAAGTTGCAGCTTCACAAATTACTGTGTTAAATGAAGACAGAGCTATAGAACATAAAGCATCTCATCTTTTTATTCTTGATTACAGAGTCCTAATACGTCTTATTGATGATTTTTTGCTGGTTACACCACACTTAATGCAGGCAAAAACTTTTCTAAGGTATGATATTAAAAATATTCTGTATAGTAATAAGCATTAGCACCTTTTAGGTCATTTACTTTGATCTCCTTTATACTTCTGTGTACACATAGATGCATTTGATTTTTATGGATTAATGATCAAGGCATATTTTGGAGACCTTGCTGGTAGCCTGTACCTAGCAAGTTCTTAACAGCTACGTTCTTGACTGTAAACGAAAAAGCTCAAATGATCAGAGATTCCTTCTTTGGTTTAAATTCTGGACCTACCTCCTGAATTTGATTGTTCTGGCAGGAAAGAGTAATGTAGACCAAGCCAAAGAAACTAACAGTTTTCTTTTATGACTGTTTTCCCTCAAATTTTCAAAAGGTGTTATAGTTACATCCTTGAAATGGTTTTTATTGAGCAGACCTGCTGATACTTTCTATTCCTGGGGAAAGAATGCAACTGTATTGCTATATTGCTAAGAATTTTCTAATCATTAATATTCTGGGGTGAATATTTGAAGATGCTGATAGCATGGCAGCATGCAACTTGTACCCAAGTTTTCAAATAAATTCTTTAGAATGCTGCAAATCTACCTTAAAAAAAAAAAAAAAAAAATTAGGCCCTGTTAGAGATTATTGATTACTGTGGATCTCAACACACAGTATTCAAGACCTGTTCTGATGTCAAAGCTCTTCTGTTAAAGGATCCATTGGAGAGGTCTTGAAGGAAATCTTAACATCTGCAGTGCAGTCAGTTACATCAAGGTTTTCATAGCCAGAAAGGTACAGCTCTGTTGTGACCCTACAAGGTTATGGGGAAGTCAGTTAAGTACAATTTGAAGCACCTGTTGTCCTAAGTAGTGAAATGGTGTACTTCAAAGATTTCGTTAGTCCTCAGTTCTGTTTCAGAACAAAAGGAAACTTCTGGGTATGTGTGAATCTATGTTTCTGGAAATAAGTCGAACCCGTAGGCTGGGGATGCCTCCAAGCCATTAATCCCTGTAATAGCTTTCCAATATAGTATCACTCACATTAGTATTGCAGATATTCTTCTACTTACATGTTATGCATTAGCTTCTTCACAAGCTGTGTTGGTTTTCTGAACACAGGTAGCCTCTTCTGTAGAAGATCCTCTTTCTGCATCTGTTTACAAGTCCTGTGAGCTCTCTGCAACAAAGGAAGCAGTGGCAGTTTTCCTAACATAGTGTTAGAAGTGAGGGACTCGAGAAATTCATTCTCAGGAGACAATGTTTTGACTATTACTTCCCAAAAATAAGAGTCTACCTCTTCCTCTCCCCTTTTAAAAGCATGAAGCCTGCACTTGAATTAATCACCCAAATAAGACAAAGTGCTGCTTGTCCATGAGATGATACTGCTGACCCAATGTGTAGTAATTCTGTGGTAGGTAATCAGCAGGCCTAATGCAATAAAGAGATACTTGGAGAAAACTTTGTTGAAGAAAGTTCAAGATTTTTTCATCAGATAAATGAATTTCCTGTTATCTAGATTATCCTTGTTTTCATGAACTTTCAGAAACAATAATTCTTCATCCATCTTTTTCTAGTGATTTCTGTGAGTTTGGTTTGTGCAGCTGATCTCAAATATTTAAAATACTAATACCTGTTTTGCACTGACCTGTAAAAGCTTTTCTTCTCTACTAAGTTTTTATTTATTTACCTGCTTTGACTTCAGTGTTGTGTATTTCTAGTTGTGTTCATTAACCTTAAGAGCTGTTTCTCTTTATTTCTTGGGTTTGTTTTTTTTATGCAAACCTGTATGCATCATGCAGCATGGTGTTGTTTTTTGTGTTTTTTTTTTCTGCTTTTTTTGTGGATGCTTAGGATAACTGTTTTTATCTGTTTTAGGACTATAGCAGCAGGTATTCCTGAGTATGGCTTTTTAATAAATGCCAAGAAGACAGTGGTGAATTTTCCTGTTGATGATATCCCGGGATGTTCTAAGTTCAAACAGCTCCCAGATTGTCGTTTGATCTCATGGTGCGGTTTATTACTGGATATGCAGACACTTGAGGTTTATTGTGATTACTCCAGGTAAATGGTTGTATATTCCAGCATCAGCTTTACATTATGCTATACACAGTGTGAAAAACAAGAGAGTATCTTGTAAATAGTATAGTTGAATTAACTGCAAAATACACTTAACAATTCTGTTTCTTATACAGCTATTTTTACTTTTTTTTCTGATGCTTTCTTTATTACATCCTGGTGGAATGCACATACATTTTATCCTACATGCCACATGGTGACTGCATGCTTTTTCAGAAACTATTTGATCACCTCGGTTTAACTTCTTTCACAGTTAGTATAAATACGTTTATTATTCTGGATTCACGTGGGATGCAGCTTTCAACAAGTAGTATTGCAAGAATACAGGTTGGAATTCACTTTCTGTACACTAGAGGGACTAGTAGTTCTTTAAGTTCCAGAGGTTCCAGATGTACTTCAGGTGTTAGCATGGGGTAGAAGTAACCTGCCTTTAAACCAGCAACATGGGTGTACTAATGGAGCAGTCTGACTAAAGCGGCATAAAACTCAGAATGTATCCTGCTGAAAAGCTTTACAGGCACTTTGAAAGGACTCCCAGAGATGACATTAGACGTTTCTCAAAGATTAACAGAAAATAACTTTAAGCTGAAGGATAATATTGTAGTTTTGTCTATAAGCAGCCCATGAATACATTCAAGTGAGAAATCAGAAGGAGGTTTTGCACTGCCAGTATGGTTCTTCAACTGTCTTCCAAAAGAGAAAAGTTTGGTCAGTTAATATGAGAGAAGGAATGTGTGACTTCTGGTTTGTTTTGTTTGTTTAACAACAGAAGAAACAGTTTATGTTGCTGATGACATTGGAGCTCACGGTTTGGGAGGCACTAAACAGAGAAGCTGTTTGTTATGGGGTGATCTCCTTGCTTTAGATAAGATTGACTCCAGTAATTCCAATGTTAAGGTTGTTGGGCCAAGGTAAACTTAGCTCCTGCTTGCTTGGATCACAGAATATAACTTGACAGTGATGGTGGTGTTTTAAATAACTGGAAATGATTCTGTACTAAGGTTCTGAAGTAATTCCCTAGGTGATAGCCTTAATACCACTATGTTCTGTTGGTTTCTAGTTCTGAATTTTGTTATAGTCATCTTTTTGTACTTGGCTTATTGATTTGGAAGCAGTTTCTCTAAGATGAGAAATTAAATGAGCTTTACTTCACAGAATTTAATTCAGTCTGTTAGCCCATGGAATCTGATTATTATTATTATTTTTTTTTCATTCTAGTTATGCCTTTACTTCTATCAGATCAAGTCTTTCCTTCAATTCAAGTAGAATAGCTGGGAAAAACATGAAATGCAAATTGACTGCAGTCCTCAAACTGAAATGCCATCCTTTACTTCTTGACTTAAAGGTGAGATTATGGAAACGGATGTTTGTAAAAAATTTTCATTAGTGATAAACAGCATTAAACAGCATTGAGGACTAACAAAAGAGATGATTTGGAAAGGTTATATACTTAACTTTGAAATCTTGGCATCGACTAAATGTGGGTGAGGTCACAGCAGCTTCCAGAGCTGAGCCTTCTGTTCTGAGCCCATTGTGGCTTGGGTGCATGATAGAAAATAATGGAAGTATAGCATAAGTTGTTTTTTTCTCTACATCTCTAAATCATCTGTTCTGTTGAACTCATACAAATGATATGGTAAGACAAAAATATTCTTGTGGTTCTGTTTCTATTCTGTTCCAGATCAACAGCCTTAAAACAGTTTTAATTAACATCTACAAGATATTTTTACTTCAGGCTTACAGGTAGGTCACTGCTTCTTGCAGTAATTCTGAATGTTTCATGGCACTGTCTTGACACACAGCAGCTATTGCTTAGCAAAATACATACCATAAACATGTACACTGTTAAATGTCAGCAGAAAGTCACGTAATTGTGTCTTAAGACTGTTCTTGCATAGTAATAGATTCAGGGTAGAGATGATGTTAGTATGTGTGTTTAAATGACACTTTGACAAATTAATTTTCAATATAGTGTTTACAACTGACTTCAAGAAGAACGGTTTCTTTTGTTCTAGGAGCAATGAGAAGCAGATTACATTGAGATTATATTTAGAACTTTGTATCCATTAAAATCATGTGGATCTTTGACCTGTATAGCTTTGCATCAAGTGGGATTTCATTCTTCCAAGTTAACTCTGACTTCTTAGCTGCTGATAATGTCTTAATTGCTTCTTACCTGGTAAAAATGTTATTGACTTGTGAGCTTTCCTTGACCAGCAGAGGAAGTAAGCAGTTTAAGCAAGGATGAAGGGAAAGAAATCAGAGTTGACAAGGAGATTCTGAGAAAAAAGTAAACTGCACCAAAAACTTTGCATGATTGAATGTGCTGAGTAAAACAGGAAGATTCTGGGTCTAAAGAACAGCATAAAGATTGAGTGGTGCTCTGCTTCAGAGCTCTAAAATCCTTTTTATTAATAATTTTTGATGGTTGCTTATGTTACTACCATAGGATTGTCATGCACTGAAAGTATTCTTCTGTTCAACACAACCCTAGCAATGACAAAAGAAGAATATACTTGTGTTGATATTGTTTTCTGGTTGAGTTTATTAAGCCTGTTTATCAGCTTCTGAATACAAACAAGGAAAAGGTCGGTTTCTTATTTGTTCTGATTGTGAATAAAGAGATAATCCATTAAGAGTTTTTGTTGTTTATTGTTTTAGCACAGAAAGAGCATAAGAGTTGTTAGTAAATAGGGAAACATCAGGTGTTACTATTTTGCTAGAGTTCTGCTTAGGAAGTGACACTTGAGCTTTTTTCTTAAATTCATCATTTGGAGATCTGTTTTCCCGAAGAACAAGATTTGTTGTTGTTGAGTTTGTTTTTGTTTCTTTTTCCCTCACCTTCCTCTCTCCCTCTTGCGTGTGTTCTCTATCCCAGTGGTTTGTGACGTAAGACTGATGAGGACATGAGTTTAACTTTCCCTCATCACAAGATATTCACTGTACTCAGAAGAGAGTTCCATTACTGAGGCAGATGACTTCTACCTCTTATTCCACCACAGAAGTTATAGAAGTTATCTTAAGCCTGACACTGCAGGAATTTGTATATAGGAGAGGTTTCTCACGCTAACAGTGTTTATTTGGCTAAAGGTGCTTTTAAGTGTGGTGCAGTGCCTAAGGTACATAATCATAATTTTACTTGAAATAGCAAATAACTTGTGATTAAAAAGGCTGTTGTTTGTTTTTTACACAGGTTCCATGCCTGTGTTCTTCAGCTTCCATTCAACCAGAAAGTTAGGAATAATCCTTATTTCTTCCTAAGGATCATCTCTGATACTGCTTCATGCTGCTATTTTATCCTGAAAGCTAAAAATTCAGGTACAGTGTGTTAGTGGCAGTGAAGTAGCTTTTTTTTAATTTACTTTTTAAGATAAATAGTCTTGAATGTGTAGCCCTTCTGGTTTTATAGAAGTAGTGGGAAGGGTCAGTTGTACTTCTGAATATATGTAATTTTCAGTGTCGTTTTGTTCTGTCTCTAGGGATTTCTTTAGGTAGCAAAGATGCATCTGGCATGTTCCCTTTTGAGGCAGCAGAATGGCTCTGCTACCATGCCTTCACTGTCAAACTGTCCAACCACAAAGTTATTTACAAATGCTTACTTAAGCCCCTTAAAGTCTGTAAGTATTCAATTACTTCTACAGTTTAAATATGGTTTTTTCATAAAATCTTCCAATCTAATGTTTAAGTTTTTTTTATCATACAGCGTTGTTCTAAAATGTACAGTAACAAGCTTTCTGTTCTTAATGAAATCAATTAACTTTAAGTAGACAAATTAAAATGGTATGTTTTTCAGCATTTCATTTTCTAGAACCTTGTTCTTAAGGCACATCTGTTGTTATTTGACACTCATCATGCTTGTACAGTTCAAAAACTGATTGTGTTGATCATATTGATCAAATAAAATGCAAAGGCTCAGGTTTCTACTTTTAAGCAATGTAGATAAACTCCAACAAAATAATTTCCTCCCACAGCATAAACTCTTATCCCCAAAGGAGTCACTGGGAACATTTTGAAATAGAAGCACTTGCTGTGCTGTGTGTCTCATTGTTATAGAGTGGTGCTGGCAAATCTCTGTGACTCTTCCACTCTATTAAAGAAGATGTCTATGGGCACTGAGCAGCTCCCTCTCCTTGACCAGTTGTGTATTCTGTAGCTGGAACAGCCACAGAAATAACAGAGCTTTCAATTGTGAGTTATTAAAAACAAACACTAGTAGCTTTTCCTGAAGCACTTAGTAGAGCTGCTGAATTAAGCCTTAGTGGAGGCTAGGTGTAGCCACTGCTTCACAGTCTCCCAGCACTGACCGTGTAATTGCACTCTGAATGAGATGTTACTTGGGTTTTTTTATTCTAGTTCCAGAATAACAAATACTTCATCTGTAAATGTATCACAGGCTTCCTCTGGTACCTGTGCTGAGGCATAGTGCCCTGGAAAAGGAGCAGTTCTGGTTTTGAAAGTAGGCATTTCCTTCCTGTATCAAAGGCCAGTGGCAAAGCCTGAATGCACAGAGTCTTATTTTTGTCAGTACAGTGTGACAAAAAAGACACTTGAACATTTATAGGAAACAAATGGAGGGGTGAGTAGGCATGTCCACAGCCCTTAGAAACATGTCCTCTGCACTTTCTGTTGGGAGAATTGAAGTTTCTGCAGGAATTCCCTAAAAATCCATTTGAAGAGACATTGGTACATAGCTTTTTAGTCATTTCTATTTTTGTTTCACCTGCATCAGATGTATTCCAGAGTAATGTTGTTATTGTAATCAGTACATCATGTTGTAGAGACAATCCAAGCACAGTGTTAAAATACTGGAGTTAATTTTGAACGCTGTATTTTAAGTTCTGTCATGTTTCTGGAAATCAGATAGCATATGTGGATGTCAGAGAAGCTGTGACATCACAGCTGTTGCTACTCAGGTGTGTTCCTCTAAAGCAAAGCTAGCTTTGTATATCTGTACGGCACAGCGATCTGTAGCATAGAGATAACTAAGACTAGTAATAGCACCTGTGTTGACTTAACAACTATATTTTTTGTTGTAATTTTGGAGCTTGTATCAGCTATATAAAAACTGTTCCCCTGTGAGATTGTGGTGTTTAACAGAAATTGATATAAACTTCATTTTTCACTTGTGTCCCTGTGCATGCCTTTCCGTTACTCTCCTTCAAAATCAATATTGAGCTCATGGGCTTTGGGGAGGAGGTCTTCCCCAGTGTTCCAAAACCTGTTAAATATCAACATCAGTACAAGTTAAAATCATTCTTCAGAGTTAAGTATTTAAAGCATAGTTACTGTTTAACATCCCTCCTATTATTACCAGTTGGGAAGGGAGCAAGAGTCTTTCCTTATCGTGATAAGATATAAATACACCATCTATCTCCTTTCCAAATACAGAACAAATGTTTATTGAGCACTTCTGCCTTTCTGCACCATTGACAATTTTACCAACCCTGTTTAGGTAACAGACTTAAACTGTTGCTAGGATTTTACATGTTCTTTCTAATCTTTGAAAAGTCCTTTTTATTGTCTTTAATTCTGTTGGCCATAGACTTCAGTGACGTTCTGTGTTTCAAAACTGATTGTCATGTTAAAAATAAATAGATAATTAAACGAGGCTCTTAAATCTTAAGTCTTCAGAGTTTTTCTCCTTAAGGGTATCTTTCCAGGTAGCCTTACAAGGGGGCACAGTGGGGAGGACTGCTGTAGCCACAGTTAGAGAGAAGGGTGTCTTCTCCATGAAATTCTTTTTCCTCTTTTTGCTGATGTCAGTTCCAATTATAGACTTCTTTAATGTCATATCTGAAAGTAGAGGAGGAAAAAATCAGTTTGGGAATCCCATTCTCCTATAGATAATTATCATCAGCTAGATGAGGATGTGTCCCATGTCCTGGGAGTTGTTTAAATTAGGGTCTTTCAGAGTGACCCTGCTTTGACAGAACTTTTTTGGTGGATATAGTTATTGAGTAATTGGTCTTGTAGTTTTCTAAAAACTTTTAGAAGTCTTAGATACAAGCAGTACTGCAGGGACATACTGGGAGGAATGTACTCCTTGGTTTTCCATAGCTTGTTAATGTTTTAACATATGATTTTTTAACTAGCAATTGTCTGCTGTGTTTAAGGGCAGGAGAAGAGCAGCGTGTTTTCTTATAGCCTTTTTACCCTTGTATTCCAGGTGTTCTAGCTTTTTTATTGGATTAAGTTACTGTTGATTTCATGAATTACTAGCATTTTGCCTAAGAACAAATTGTTAGTTACCTGCAGTAGTAATATGTTGTTTTTGATGCTTTTTGTAGATAAGATGCATCTGTTTGGGAAGATACCAAGGGATACTATGGAACTGCTGAAGACAGTGACGGAACCATCTCTATGTCAAGATTTCAAAACTATACTGGACTAAGTGATGAAGGTTTATTTCATAATCCTTCCACGCTTAAAAATAAATGTTAAGTTTTTAGATTAATTTTCTCTGTAGTTAATTTTGGTATAGTGAACTGAAAGCATCTTTACTTGAAAGTTTTCTTTGTTTTTTTCTTTTTTTTAGGTACTACACAATAACTTTAAAAGAGCAGGCTGTTTTGTAAACATCTTCATGTTTGTGTTTTTCTGTAAGTTTGAAGGCTGTTTGAAGTACAGCCTGTGAACTTGGCTTGATTTCCTTCAGTAATTCCTTTCTTCTTGTTGAAGACATATTCAAGTTATCTGTATTAAACAGATCAACATTTTTGTCATGTACTGTTTCTGAAGAACTGTCCTTTGATTCTTCTATTGCAGACAATTTTATAATAAATTGTCTACATAGTTGCAATAATGCATACTTGTCTCCAATACCTTTATTTTATAGTAAACTTCAACCCAATCCCTCTCAACTTGGAAGTGTCTTGAAAGGCACTTATTGGTACAGGGAAAGTGCATTTCATGGCTACGCCTAGCAAGATATATGGGATAAAGATTTTTTGCTCTGGAGAACACAGTCAAAATTTGTATGCTAAATCTGGATATGTTCAACATGTTTAATATATTCTGAGAGTTTGTAGAGATGTACAGAACAATGGTGATGTATTTATAACTACAAAAACAAGGGAACCAGAATTATTGATTAGATAATAGAAAAGTAATCTGCTTGGTATATTTGCATTTCCTGTTCTTTATTTAGGCTTATCTTTTGCTCCTTAGTAGTACTGACCTACTATCTAGCCCTTTTGTTGGTATGTTGTACAGGACTGAATTTTGCTCTGTGACTGCTCTGGTAAGCCTGCCCACGTGTCTTTTTTTCCCTGGGCTCACATGTTGAATTTGCAATGTTATAATGTAGAGCTGTTTCATTAGGATAAATAAAATCTCTTGGCAGGGATGAAACTTAAGCACTTCAAGAACTTCCTGCACTTCTGAGAGAGTTGCTACTTCCTGTGGCTATTTACTCCTCACTCAGTGTTTCTTCAGCTATGCATTCCTTCCTGTCTGCTGCTCTTTTCATCTTCTGCTATACTAATAAGATTTTGTTTAATTGCAGGTGGTATAAATTTTGATTCTTTGCTACTTACTGCACTGGCTCAATGCATTCTGTGCGTTATGTTGAAGAAGGCCTTGCTGGTGGGCAGCAGTAAAAATGAATGCACGTTTATTTTGTCCTGATCACTGTATTTTGGATAAACCTCCTGAGAAGGATGAGCCTAATCCATTCCTGAGAATGGATAAGCACACCTGCTATGAAAGAACTGTGCAGGATAGGGGCTGGGGAAGTCTGAAAAATATCTCAGAAGCCAGGATCCTATTATGTGAATCCATGCTGAGAGAATGGGTTCTGTTCTGTGCTTAACAGCCATCTCGAGGCAAATTTTTGGGGTGATCAAAAGAGTGTCCTGGAAAACTGTGGTAGAAAACTGGAGCAGCAACTGTGCTGAATTAGTCACTCTTTCTAAAAAGCACTGGAAAGAGGTGGGTTTGCGAGGACTAGAAGAAAACCTCTCTGCTTTCATCCAAGAGCGTGGTGGTTATGGATAGGTTTGCTTCTAAAGCCTTTAAATGCAGACTTTTTCTGCGTGCTGAGAAAGAAACACATTTTGTTTTAATTTTTTTTTTTACTGTTTAATAGACTGAAGGTTTGTAATGTCTTTCAGCATGCTCCCTTCTAGAAGAGGTTGGGGTGTTTTTCCCCCTTAAAGCTCAGAACAACTGGGGTCCCATCTCTAACTTCACTGCTTCTTCATTCTGCTTCCACAGGATGCTTTGACTTGCAGATGTATTGCCAGAACTAGCTCATTTTTACTCTGTACCACAGCAGACTAAGTGGCATATAAACTAACAAGGAAGCATCTCAGTTAAAGGTGTATTTTTGGAAAAAACATGTGAAGTGTGATGCAGTTCTCTGAACTGATGTTTGTCTTTACGTGTAACTACTTGCTAAGTCATCAGTTTAAAGCAGCAGTTGCTGTTTCTGAAGACTATTTGTAAACAAATTCAAATATTTCTCAGAATTCACTTTCTTTTTAAAATAGCCTATTTAAGAAGGCCATTGAAAGCAGTGCTGAAACTAGTACATTTTGCAAATGGAAAATTGGAAAATTGTAGAAAATATGGCACTCTGTACTGTACTGGAAACTTGCTGCTACAGTTCAGGACTGATGGAGAAAATGCTGGGAACACATGTTTAAGGAATAAATTTAACAGTAGCATAGGTTTAGTGCACTAAAATGATTGGTCCAAACCATTGAAGAGAAAGTAGAAATATTCCTTAAAGCTACTTCTGTAATGAACTGTTTTAAAATAAGTAGTGCAATATATCACAGTGGTAAAATATTTTCTACTTAACTGATAGAAAGTATGTTAAACAGCAGCTGGTGACAGGAAACGTCATGGAGGATTGAGCAACTTTGGGCTGGAAATACTAAAATAATTTGCTTAAGAACCTGTGCTGTGAGTTTTCAACAATCACTGGAAAGCTGGGAAAAATTCAGGAGACTTCATGAGTAAGGGGAAATGTTAAAATTATTTCAGTGTTTAGGAGAAGGTAAGTAGAAAGATCAAGAGCGTGGCCAGCCACTGTAACTGTATTCTGCAACCTATGATCTCAGTCAACTTGTCAGAAACTTTATTTGGGCCACTTTGGGGAGGAAGTGTGGTTGGGATGAAAGTTGTTCATTACTATCTCTATGCAGAGCAGGAAGGGAGAAACTTGACACAAACTCTTCTAGAGGAAGTAGAAGCATCAACATGCTTCAAAGATATCCTCACTGTTTCTGTTGGAAAGGGATTTCAGACTGTGAATTTCAGTTTGAGGTAGGTATGAAATTTTGCACTGTAGGGAAATGCTTGTGTTCCAGAAAGAGTATGGTCCTCTCTCTGCAGGTTTTCTCTGTCTGTTTTAGGATAATTTAGAGGATTCTTCATTTCTGATGCTGTTGCAATGCTTTTGCTGTGTTTTTGTTTTGGGTTTTTGTTTGTTTTGTATTAATAGGTACTTGAGTTTGTTATACAAATTTGTATCTTAGGGCTAGAAATTCTGTTATGGCTGAAAATCACAATGCCTGTAGCTCTGTCTCATTCCGATTTACTCTCAGGCTCTAGTTGCAGCCCAGTCCAGCCCAAAGAATTCTATCCTCTTCTATTCTGTCCTAGGAAAAGACTTCTTCAGTTATGCTACTCAAGAGAAAGTCAGTCATGCTATCTAAGGGAACAAGTCCTCATAAGATACCATGCTTTCTGTGGATAGAAGAGGGGGGATTGGAGCACTAAAACTTACTGAAATGAGGCTACAGTTCTAGCGCAGAAATTCCAGTATAGATCGCATCCAAACTGCGCCAAGAACAGAAAGGCAGTGTTCCTGAAGGAGCTGTTTAGCAGATTTTTCTGCATGCCTACTTCAGCTAAACAGTAACTTAACCTTGTGCATTTCCCTGTTGTGAACTTTAGTTACTGAGACTGAAAAGTCTCTCTCCTTTGCCTCCTTTTGCAGACTGAAGCATGTGTCCAGTGATCCATGCAGTCTGTCATCAGGGGAACAATAATGAGGAGCTCAGAAATCAAAGAGTTCAAAATTTCCACCGTCTGTGTCATGACAGTGACTCGAGATACATCCACAAGATTCAAGTCTATAAATCTATAGCTTCATTATTTTCTCAGCATATGTCTATATTATTTAGCTGCAGTTTTTGTTATGGGCATAGCTCTGACCAAAATCTTAAGCCTATGACATACCCCTCCGTATTTGATTTTAATGAACATCTATCTGTAATCAAACATGTGAATGTATAGTGTACACTTTAATTAAAATTTCTATTTACGTAGTTAGTTTTTATATGAATGTATGCTCAAAATTGAAGCAGATTTTATTGAAACTATTCTTTATGGAAATCTAATTTAGCTCATAACCTTTCAAATTTAATTTGTGATGTGTAGTTAGTTATCTGTTGTGTGTCTAATTTCCCCTATTTTTTCTATAATTTTATTATCTGGTGCCCCTAAGCTCACTTTAGCAATTAACCCTTCTAAAAGCAGTCAGCAGTTTGCAGAAGTATTATAAAAAATAGATGTTCTGGCATTTCTGTTTCTATTTTAGTATTATGGCAGGAGGAATGTCTTGAGCAGCCAAAGACAGCAATGCTGTTATTGATGCAATTAGGATTACAAGAGGGGCATATCCAGGGGTAAGTTATAGAGCCCAGGAGCAGGAAGGAGTCAGTGCCATGCACATGAGGGTTGTCAGATCTCTCCAACTCTTCTGTTAGAGCGAGTCATTATGTCCTGTTTCTGCACAGTGTCTCATTAACAGGGAGATAGCCCTTGTAGTATTGCTTTGAACTTTTAGTAGTAACCTTAGGGAATGAGTAGGTTGAACTAGCTGTTTTCAAGCTTTTGACACATTTAGTGAGAGTTGCCGTGGTTGGGAAAGGCATTTGGATTTGAAATGGCTTGCCTGGAGAGTCTAGCTCCACTGACAGTGGATTAATATTAATGTCTGAGCAAAAGCTGTCCCATGAGCTTCTGGATCCTCTCAGCATGGCTCTCTTCATTAGGCTTTGTGGTTTGCTCTTGACTTTCTAACAGAAATAGCATTGGTAGTCAGTACCCATGCCAGCAAGTGCTGTGAAAGGGCATTTGCAGCTCTCCCTCACCATTGTTTTCATCTGTCAAGTGGGCCTTCCTTTGTGTCTCTTAGTTATCATCTTGTCAAGGTCATGCCTCCTTGAAGCCTCCATTGGTGTGACCCTTCAGGCTGTTGCAAAGGAATCAGAGACACCTCTGTTTCCACACTGCTAGAGAATCAGCTGCAAATTGCCGTGATTTTATGGAGAGAAGCAACATGTCAGTGAGCGGTTTGAGTTGGTTTTGTTCTTTTTCAGCTTCTGTTCAAATTCCTTTTATCCCTTATAAAGCTCTGCTAATACATAGCCTATCACAAGGCTAAATAAATGTCCATTATTCTTAAACTTCCTGTAATCTTTCTTGGCTCTATTAATTATTCCACCTAAGGCTTTGTCATGCCTTACCCTCCCGTGCTTTCCCAGTCTTTTTTCAGAGGCTACTGGTTGCTCAGAAGTATGTCTGCAAAGGGAACCATTATCTCCCATCAGAATAGCCAGGATCTGCAGGCAAGTAGAAGGTGACTTCTTTTTAAGTAAAGATGTATTTCATGGTCATGTAATGTTGCAGCACACTAGGATGCTACCAGACATTTCTGTCACAGTAGTCATTTATCATGTTTAATATGAGAAAGTAAGGATTAATCTTTGGGAATGTTTGTTCTCACAGTATTTTCCACTACAGTAAACCCTGGAATGTGCTAGCTAAGATGTTTGTGCAAAATTAATTACTCAGCTTTGCTTAGTGCATGTTCTTTTAACTGCTGATGCTTTATTTGTAATGCTTAAGATTGTAGAATAATCATAAAATAACTACTATTTAAATGCATAAAGGAATTTACAAAAAGTAGACTAAGCAAGGAGTCCCCTTCATAAGCTTTCATTCCACCTCTCTAAGTGGGGGGATTGGTGAAAGAAAATGTTGTTCCTTGGGTTTTAATTTTTATGTTGCTTATCCTTAGGAACCGCATTTATTTGGAATAAGTGAAGGAAGACAGAGGACACTTGAAATAACTGGTGGGCTTTCAAGGTTTGTAAAATCTGTCTGCAGGGAGATATGAAATTGGTAATGTATGAATAGAACTAAGGCAGTGGAACTGGTGCTTGTTGATAGATAGGATTCAGGACAGGATGCAGGTGTTGTGAAATTGGTTGAAAATAAAGGGAACATAGCAGCACTGTTGAAGAGTGCTAATGATGGGCTGTAAGCAGAACTGCATTAACCATATTAGCTGAGTAACACATCATGTCTAACAAAAGCTGTCATCTTTACTTACAGACAGATAGAATATTTATTTCTGGGGGGGGATGAGGAAAGTTGCTGTTAACCTCTTGACATGAAAACATTTCTGGTGGTACAAGGCTTGGGTCCTTCCTTCTGCACATTCGTTTGATCAGATGGATGAGTGCTACCAGAGGTACAAATATACAAGGAAGAGCAGCCAAAAGCACACAGATAGACTGTACCCAAGGTGGATAGACTTTCTGTTCCTTCACAGGGAAGTGTTCCTATGGAGATTTAAAAAACAACAACAACAACAACAACAAACAAAACAAAAACAACAACAAAACACAGAAGTGAAAATAAATAAAGTGGTCAGGGCACTTACATTTCTATGATTTCCATATACATTTAAAGATAGCAGAAGTTTTATTTTTCCTCTGTGATAGCATTCAGTGGCCATATCCTCTGGATACCCTTCGTGTGAGTATAAATATAACTGTAAATTTTTTTTATAGTTTTTCTTTTGTAGATCTCTGTGATAGTCTCTGCCTATATTCACACTACAGAGGCTTGTGACAGTCTTTGAGGATTACTGCAATCTGTGTGCAGTTTAAGGCTGGAAATGATCTTCTGACCCCCTCCACGGGCTTTATTTGAGAGAGACACAAGAAGCTGCAACTGACACGAGTCAGCCCCATTCAGATTGAGTGTTTTCAACATCAACAAGACTTTGGCACAGAATTAACCAGCATTGTTCTTGGACCACAGCTTCCTTGCCTCCCTGTCTGTCCAAGTTGCACAGTCATACATTCATCAGTGTCCCAGTGGTATCAGTAGTTCTCAAGGGAAATCATAGAATCAATTAAGTTAGAAGAGATCGTTAAGATCATCCAGTCCAACCATCAGCCCATTCTCCACCAAGCCCACTAACGATATCATAAAATACCACATCTACATGTTTCTTGAACACCTCCAGGGATGGTGATTCCGCCACCCCTCTAGGCAGCCTGTTCCAGTGCCTCACCCCTCTTTGTGAGGAGAAATTGTTGCTAATACATTACCTGCACCTCCCTTGGCACAGCGTAAAGGTTTTGTCCTACTGTCCTACTGCTGTGATGTGGGAGAAGAGACTGACACCTACCTTGCTACAACCTCCTTCCAGGTCATTGTCAAGAGCAATAAGGTCTCCCCTGAGCCTCTGAAAATGTTTCCATCCCTGGTATTTGTTATGCAGCTCTGAAGCCCTGCTATACATATGCACCACTTATGAAACTATGTCTCTGTGAGACATTTCACTTTAGCAGTTGTCTGCATTACATGCATCTCTAAGATATATGGAGTGTGGTGACACAAGATTTCTCAGAAAGAAGCCCTTGATAACAGGAAAGCCATTTTAGTATTTGTAACCTTGTAATGTCTGTGCGTACTAGAGCCTTCTTGATCTGAGGATTTTATCTCCTAAGACTACACTGTGTGAACAGCAGTGATTTTAAAGGATCTGGTGGGAGAGAAAAACATACAACCCTTGCTTCTGTTAAGTATTGCAAATATTAGAGAACATACATATTTGGGGTTCCAGGCTGCATAGGTTGGCGTCTTCTGTATCTGAAGAGTAACAAAGGCCACAAAGACAATTAGCAGGAGCAAAGGGCTTATAAACCTCCATGTGATTTGCCAGTAGAGATTTAGTTTTCGTCCAGTCATCCATTTCACGTCTTTACTGAACCTTGTGAGAGGAGGCATATATATAAAGATGTCAGAGCTTAGTGGTAACAAATTTTGTTTTCTCTCTTTCTGTAGTCTTTCTGTAAGTTTTAAATGTGATACAGCTCCTTGAATCTTTTCTACTCTATACCTTTCCTTAATAACTTGCTGTAGGTGTTAATAAAATTTAAGAAAGTAGAGCTTTTTTTTCCCCCAAAGATGAATGTGGCTATGTCAGTTTACGTAACCTGAGTGTGTTATACTAGTGTAAGTTTTCTAACTACAGGTGAGTAATAAACATGTTACAGCAATTCTGTAGCATCTAATCCATGAGATATCAGAACTAGAGTACCAGAGTGAAAATTAGGCAAAGTTTAAGTCACAACAACACCAGAGAAAACAAAATGATGAAAACTAACATTTGTTGAGGACTGGGACAACTTCTGGACTGGAAGGATCCCAATTAGGGAAGACAAGCTTAATCAAAAGGACATGGGATTCCTGGTATTTACAATTAAATGAATGTAGGAAAGCTTTTATAGCAAAGCACAATTTTTAATCTGTCTGTGACTGTGGAGATTCTTAACATGTAGTCTGAGCCTTTTAATGAGAGAAAGCTACTGCATGCTGCTTATCATAAATTTTGATGCTAAACAAACAAAAGCGAAACAAAAAATGCAAGAATAGAGGAAACAAAATGGCAATAGCAGAAGGATATTTCAAAGACTGTGCAACTTTGCTTGGCCAAGGAACTACAATAGGTGTTGATTTTTCAGCTCCAAGGCTAGAATTTCCCCTTCTGTAAGTGCTAAGCAGGGGGTATCCCTCTTGGTTTACATATATAGGAGACTTGAAGCAAAAAATGATAAAAGCATTCACAGAACTGGAAAGCATTACTGAAATGTTAGTGTTTTGTATCTGTATGTAACACACATAGATTGAGAGGAATATTTCTTAAGAGAAAAAAGTTTCCAGCTTACCTTTTAATTTTATAGACGTACACAACCCCAATCACCTCAAAGAAAGCGATAACTAGAAGAGGCAGTGAGCCTGCGTAGCTGTCAAAAATGTCAATCCAGTAACTCCCTGAACCCAGTGTAAAACACAGAGCAAAAAGGAAGGAAGCTAGACATATTATACCTGAAGAAAAAAAGATACCTGTGTTACTGAAGGACAGAATTTGAGATCATTTTTGTTCTAAATTGTTTCTACTTGTGTTTGGGTGACTTTTATTCTCTCTCCCTGTATGGACCTATTTGATACCATTTTCCAAACTCAGTTTTCTCCTCTGTGGTGACCAAAGACACCATTCTTTTGCATGAAGAAAGCATTCCTGTGACAAGTATCCTTCATTACTAGAATTCCAAGCAAGTACTCTGCACTGTGCTTTGCCTTGTGGTAATATTTGGATGTTGCCTATTGACTGATGCAGAGAGCTTTAGCTGTTCTCATGTTCATGCAGTCATTGGTCTACATGAACAGCTGGACCTGTGGTGGGTAAGGACCCAGAGCTGAGAAGGATACCTCCTTATGTCCCAAGATGTAAGTACATGTATATGGATGGTTAGCTCATCAAGTTGCGAATAGATTTGTTTTTACATAAAAAGTTGTGGAATGAGAAGAATCTAATTTAGGTGCCACAGCAAGACTTTAGAAAAGGCATGGTAGCAATATTCCACGTATTAATTTAAAATGATACAGTAGACAGGTATTAATCCATTACTTGAAACTACTAAATTTTTTCTAGACCAATCCAGTAGGATCTCTCCTATTATTCTCTTCTCTTTCTTTTTGCTAATACAGGCTTTTATGTTTCAGCAAAGACAGACAAAATGAACAAATTCAACTCAGATCCCAATTCCTGAAGAGAAGGCTGGATTTGGTGAGTGTCTCAATTGGAAGAGATTCTAGCTTTGAACAGTAAGCAGTCATTCCTCATTATCTGCTCAGTAAATGTGAAATAATTGGTAGTACTATAGTTCTGAATGAAATAGGGGTGAGTCTTACAGTCATGCTAATGTTGTGATACATTAGTGAGTTCTTGCACAGACAGGGCAGGCTGGCTGATGTCACTTGTTACTTTAATATTGTCTTATTGTCAGAAGGCCTCAGTGGAGACGAGGCTCTTCCTGATGTTTGCAACAGCTTAGAACAAGTTTGGCTCCAGTCCCGGTAATTAAATGAGCACTCACGGACTGAAACAGCTCTTGCTAGCTAAGGACAATGGCAAGGGCAATGTGATACCATATGCCAAAGTGCTACCTCATCTATGTCCTTATCTTCTGCAAATATAATCCACTACCTTAACTAGCACTACACAATAGCTAAGTTAATATTACAAATTCTTAATCCCTTTACAATATTTACTAAGCAGTTGATCATTCTGCATCTATACAGAAGTCACCTTCTTTGAACAAAGCAAACCAAATACCTTACCAGACAGAAGCTCTTTAGGTATTGATTTAGATATAACTTGAAGTTCTAGAAGAGGAGTGAAGACTCCTTCGATGTTTCCAAACATGGAAGAGAGGCCCAAGCTGAACAACATTACAAAAAACAGGATGGCCCAGGCCTGTGAGCCTGGCATTAGGATAATGGCTTGAGTGAACACGATGAAAGCCAGGCCAGATCCTGATACGCTCTGCAGAATTCACAAACAAATTAAAATAAACGTTATAAGGGGCTAAATGTAATTTCTCAGGACCAGAGAAGCTGTGGGTGCCCCATCTTTGAAGGTGTTCAGAATCAGATGAAGCCCTGGGCAGTCTGATCTGAATGGGTGGCAACCCTGCCCATTGCAGGAGCTTGGAGCTGAGTGGTACTTAAGGTCCCTTCCAACCTAAACTATGATTCTATGATTCTGTAACACGCACGTATCTTCACAGTCTGAAACTCAAGATCAGAATTTCAACTTCTATTATTTTCTGAGATACAGTCTAGTTCAAGTTTGACTTAAACTAAGAATAATTGAGAATGCTATTGTTCTTAGGGTCTGCGCTATGCAAGATACTCATAGTGATTGTTTCCAGTCATTGCACCTAAATAAGCTGTACAGTTTGTAAATGTGTTTCTGAAGCTGGCCTCCTAAGGTTAAAAAGGGATACAAATACTTATACCAGAGTATATGAAAACATGGCATCTGACAATCAAAGAGTTGTGTAAAACCAGTGGAAATAGTGAAGCTTTAACTCTGTCACCTCTTATGTTGTGTCCTTCTCTGGAATCAAGGATGCTGGCTAGCCTAGCAGGCTATGCAGCAGTCAGCACTGGAGGAAATGAGTAGTGGGAAGTGTTTGTGGGAGTAGAAATGAAGAGCTCCATTTTAATTTTAAATGGTCTATTAGGTATGAATTGACAGTCACAGATCAGAATTTGTATTTGCACATATATGGGATCAGAGGCAAACAGTGTATGTTTTAGTATAGTTTTGATACTTCAGTTGCCAAATAGGGATTTAGGAAACTCCCATTCAGCATCTTTTCTCTATAATCTTTCAGCTATTTGTGTTTTCTCTCTTAGGCTTATTCCTCTAAACTGGAGTAGAACTAAAGCCAGTGTCCATCGTGTATGCTCTGTGTAGGAGCCCCTTTGAACACTAATTCTGTGATTATTATGTACTATTTTGAATACCATACGAGGTAGCTTTGAGTTCACGCTGCCCTACAGTAGTGCTGATATTTGAAATCGTGAAGAAATGTTTTGTGATTTCATAAAAAAATATTCATTACAACTAAATTATAAGTGAGATAAACAAAGTGGCTGGTCCTTTTATCTGCATATATGAATATTTATTTAAGGGTTGTTTTGTTAGAAGCAATTATGATACCTGATCAAGAAATTCTTGAAGGTCACAGCTTTTCAGTTTAAGACCAGCAAGTTTTTCTGGATTTGATGAATTCAGGAACATGATCCAGTCTGTATAGTTCTGTCGTGTAATGCTTTGTTCCGGGAGATCATATTCATTGATGACACTGATAATATTCCTGGCAGAGAAGCCAACATATGGAAATGTTATGCATTTGAACATTAATAGAAAATTGTTTACTTCTAGTGTTGTTATTTATAGCATAAAAGAAAATATTACACAAGGATATACATGTATGTAATTTTTTCCTAAATATTTATATATATAGGTATATATATATTTATATATATAAATATTTATATATATATAAATAATTATATGAGAATATATATATCCTATATTTTTACATATGTTTATAAATAACATATATTCATCTATCTGTAAAATATATACATGAGAGATATATATTTCCTCCTATATACAGATTTTTAATGTATTTATATATATAGATATGTAAGAAACATAATATGTATCATTTGTAAATGTTTAGGAGAAAATATTCATTAATACTTATTTGAGATATGAATTCAGAGTACTTTACACAGATCTCTAAAGTATATTTCAATTCTTATTTGATACCTCCATATCATTTCCACCACTTGTGTTTAATAACAAATCCTGTGGAATAGAAAAATGTTTTATTTTTACTATTTCTAATGCTAGCTTAATATGTGACCCTTAATTTGTGGGTCTTTATGTACACTAATTCCAATACATTATTCTATAATGTTTTATTCCATACAAATGGTATTGTGATCATTCTTTCCTTAGTGCCATAGTGATCTATATTTCTCTATTAGATTTCTCCATACAGGTACTATTGCTTTTCAGTGAAATGCTTGTTTTCAAGTAATGCTTTATCTGTTTTGGTGTAGAAACTACAGTATAGCACTGGAATGGAAGTTTCTCACCTGTCCAAGCAGTCCCAATAGCCTGTGATTGCTTTAAATCCCAAAACAGAAAAGACTGGGATGGAAGCATAGAGGGATGTTATGCTGTTCACAATTGCTACTGTCACAGCATCCTTTTCGCAGTCATTTCTAGAAGTAGAATTCAAATAAGCAAATGGGCTAAAAAAGTATTATCTATCCACACCCCCTCCATGATACAGAAGAGACTTCCACACTGACGATTAGTACTGTAGGCAAAAAATATACAAAATACATTTGCTGAGCATAAGAAAAAAAAAATTGTTAAAATGCTAAAATAGATCACTAAAACCTGGAAGGACAGCAGATGCTGAGATTCCCTAGAAGTATGCCACATTTTGAAAATTTTAGAAAATTGCATGAAGTGCTGCAAGAATTTATCCAAGTTGTAAAGGTCACAGTTCCACTTACTTTGATGGATTGTAGCTTGAGAACGCAATAAGTCCTCCAAAAGCCAAAGAAAGAGAGAAGAAAATCTGGGTGGCTGCATCAAGCCACACACGGGGATTTTTCAGGATGTTCAGCTGAAATAATTGGAATGAATGCATTATTTAGGAATTAAACTTTCTGTGCTCTTGGCTGCTCTATTTCACGTGTGTGAAATTGTGAGTTGTGATGTCATCTCTATACACTGAAAATGGAAATTAGTTTAAAATATGTCATTAGAGCAGATGTTTCTGAAGGCACATTAAAAAATATGTATAAAATCTGTTTCATTTTAAAACTCTCATTAATGCAGTTATGCAGCTCTTCTGTCTGATAATTGTAGAAGTGTTTCTGCACAGGTAATAGGCACACGGTGGAGATGGTACATTACATTTTTCTTCATTGCCTTTCTTCTTGTTATTATACATAGTGAGTAACTTACAGTCTGAGGTTATTATCTTCTTAAAACTGTACAAATACTTAACCTTAGTCACATTTTAAAAAACTAAACAACAACAAAAAACCTAAAAGTCCAAGGATAGAATATTCATTAAAAATATAGAATGTGTATCTTAAATGCAAGCTACTGTGTAAACAAAAATGCAAAGTAGCATAGGAAAAAGAAGGAAGAAGGAAAAATGAATAGAGTGAAATTTGGAATTTGATTTAAGAAGGGAAGATTTCATAGAGGAAATTAACTGAAAAAAAATCTTTTTGTTTTTGTTGTTGTTATGAAAAACAGTATGCAATTTTAAGTAAATAACTGGACTAAAGTTTACCATTAAAATTAGTTTAAAAGTAATGCAAAAATGTTAGTACGTGCACAATACAGATGTGTTGTATATATATTTCCTGCATTTGGCAAAGAAATATGATTTTTTCATACTCTGCAAGGTCAACTACTTTCCGTTCCAGTATCAACTTGTGGGACCAGAAAGCACAGAACTGGTGTTTTAAATATCATTTGCCCCGCAAGTAATACCTGGGCAGTTGAGTGCATCACTTTGTTTTACATCAGTCTGAGCACAGAAAAACGTGTCATCTCAGTCATTCAGGCTGAGCTATGTGTTTTGTGTATCGTGTCTACATCTCTAGGCTGTTGACCCTGTGGACTAATAGTGTGCCAAAGAAAGGTTATAGTATTTTGAGTTTCTCTAAAGCTGAAGGATTAGAGTAATGCATTCACCTCAGTTTGGATAAACCACATATGCTCTGGCAGTGTGTGTGACAGTGCTTCGACCACAGGAGAACAGGTGTTACGTTTTATACAGCAGTTTAATGAGAGGATACATGGAACCATTGCTGGCTGAAATGCTTCAGCTTAGGCTAACAGACCTGTTAGGACATTTACTTTGGAAGATTTTAACCAAACCCTTCAATGCTGGAGTGCTTACTGATAGGAGCTTGTGCACATCCAGAAACAGACTGCTATGCAGAAATGAAGTATTCACGTTGTTGCCTGGTCTATGTGCTGCCAAGCCAATGGTCAGTGCTGACAGATCCACTTGCTACAAACCTGTCTTTCCTGACTAGGGTCTTCCAGCATATGAGGTTGGAGTTAGTGTAGCTTGGTGTTAGATGCAATGCACCTACTAACTCTGGAACATGCTAATCAACATCAAAGTTTGAAAAAACAGTCAGTAGACAGGCAAGTGAAAAGTGATGTGACCAACTCACTGTACTAAGGTACACGTGTCCAAACATCACTGGATTTTGTTGGGCCCACCTTTGTTTCGGGGGGCTGTACTGAGACCTCCTAGAAAAGACCCTTCTGAATTCAGCATGTATAGTAAGTTGAGCAATACTGCTCAACTTTAGAACATTATGACAAGGTTGTTATCTGATCATAAGCCAATAATTGTGAGCCTAAAAGTTATTTTGCATTTTCATTTGCCATGTAGGTTTCATGAGCGTGTTTTTAAAAGACTAGATGTGCTGTAGCTAGAAACAGGTAGATGAAGATAGCAAATCAGAATGTGAACAAGTGAACACTTGAGTAATGTGGAAAGTAAGCATTCGCTGTTGTAGAACCCCCCCATATATTTACAATCCTTGAAACTCTTTCAGATGTGAAAGAGGCTGGAGAAAGAGGCATTTGTGCTCCTGAGCAGATACAGAAAAACATGGAAGCTGACCCCCTTTTCCTGCTGCATGTGAGAGCAGGCCCCTCAACACTTCTGGTAAATATTTTTTAATAAAACAAAGTCATTCAGATCAAACAGCCAACATAGTGTGAATCCCAAAAAGAGGGGGAGAAAAGAATTGTTAACAAGTGAGAGAGTGGAGGAAAAGAAGCTTTGTAGAGAAATCTAAAAAGGTTTTTGGTTAGATACTCTGAGGAACCTGTATGAACATATCCAACAACTTATTTACTTTCATAGGCTGGAGGGCAGGGACAGGAGAGAGTGAGGAAAGGAGATTAAAATTCCCACATTTGAGGAAGAATAGGGCATTGATAACCTGAGGGTTAGGAAAGGAAAATATCCAGTGTTTCTGCGCTGTGGCTTGGTGAGCTGAGTTACAGATGAGACAGACATACCTTGGCCTCATGCTCTTTCAGCATGATTTGCCACCTTGATTACTACTTTGCCATGGGAGAGAGCCCAACAGCTCCTTGCTACAGTTCAGACCTGTGATCACCTGCATGGCATTCAGGATGCTGGTGTTGATTTATTCTTACAGCTGAATTGGCCAAATACTCATTGTCTACTGCTGTATCATAGGAATTTCACAGTTAGTTGTGTGGTTTTCTATTTTTCAGGTTGAAACCCATGACCAAAGCCATTTGGGCACCTGGTGACTGGCAGCAGTACAAGCCCATTCCTCTCACACCATTACATATCCCTGCTGGGACTTGCCCCTCTCGAGCAGTATGTAATTGTATAATGTAATGTGTAAGCTTACCTACAGAACATGTGGTTTATCCACATCTAGCCTTGACAGCCAACAAATGCCTTCAAAACAGGAGAGTGGTGCTCCTTTCAGTGAAATCAGTATTCCCTTTAGACCTTAACAGATGGGAAAGTGAGGTGACACCAAACACCTAGGAGATCTAAGAACATCTTCAGTGTCAGTCAGTCAGGGCTGTGTAGTCAAGCAACACTGATGGCCTTACACCTCTCCATTGCAGGTGACTCATCTGTGAATTTTTCCACCACTAGTATTGTGAGTTTTTTCCCCAGAGAAGCAGAGGGTGGACATGTTCAATAAGACAAAAGCTGCCTGTGGGCCCTGAGACCACAGAGGAGGGGTATGGTGTTCACAGGGCAGGTGCTGGGGCCTTGAAGGCCAGCTCTGTAATTGTGTGCCCACTGGTTGTCCCAAGCTCAGAGGTTGCTCTATCAGTGGGTGCTGCCTTTCTTCTTTTCAGCTCTCTGCTTTACAGCGATTTTTAGCACTGAGGCAGAGCTATGAGGATGCCCACAGCTCACAGCAAGCACTTGGCAGTCCAATTTAACTTTGAGTTTGCGCAGTGTAAAGAGGTCCATCTCAGAAGACCAGCATATAGAGGGATCTAGGACTCCTATCCCTTTGAGAAGATGAGAAAAAAAATGAGAGAACCTCAAAATGAGTGTATAGCATGAGATCTGAGGGGTGGAAAAGGAAAAATAGTGTTTCTGATGATAGCGGTAATACTTACATTAGGGGTGAAAAGGTACACTAGACCTTCGGTGGCTCCTGGTAGAGTGAGTCCATGAATAAGGAATATAGTTAGGACCAGGTAAGGAAATATTGCTGTTACATAAATTGCCTAGTCAGAAAGTGACAATTAAGACAAAGTTACTGACAGTAACATTAATGGATCTTTTTTTAAGTTTTTGCCATGTATCATCCTAATATTTTTAGATAAAAGTTACAAGTGAGCATGATTAAAAATTATAAATTACTTCAGTAATATTTAGTGATAATTTATTAAAAATAAAAAATACTTTTAGAACAGTGAGGGGGAACTACTAGGGCAAGAAGCATTTGCAAAGGAAAAGGAGAGAAGCATGTTTCTGAGCTATCTGTGCTGCTGGTACCACTTAGTTGGACAAGGAGCACAGTGAAATGGGACTGAAGTGGTACCTGGCACTGAAACTGATGAACTCTGGATAATGACATCCAAAGCGCAGGATAAGACCCTGAGCTCTTTACTTTTGTGTCCTTCTCCTACCTTTCCTGTGGTTTCAATCCCTCGAATGGTGCAGAGATACACAATTGCCCAGCAAGCTGCTAAGCACAAAACAAGCCACCACTGTAACGTGCCGCTGTTGGTGACATCAGGTGTTATGTTCAAAGTTTTCCTGTACCAAAAATAATTGACTGCAGTACTTTCATAACATTCTTCGTTGAGCCCTGGAAATGGATGGCATGCATAAGAATAAATGTTGAAATGTGGTAATATTTTGCCACTCACTGTATCACAAGGAAACAATGCTCTGCAGGAGTGGAGAGCAGCAGGGTTGCTGTTTTTACGTGCAATCTCATTCAAGTTTAGAAGTATATTTTTTTATCATGAAAAAAAAAAGACAATTCTGGTAGAGAAATGTCACTCAAAAAAGCCAAAAAGTCATTTTAAAGAAAGAGAACAGTCTTTATCCTGTTTAGATATGCTTTTTTAGGTCTTACTAGTGTTTTTGTAATGGGTAATGTGTAACTAATTGTCTTCAAATAGTTTCTTTGCCATTTGAAAAATTATTATTTATTTTATTTATTTTTAAACACCTCGTTTTTTATTCTGAAATCCAAGGAGCAGTGGACTTTCTGGCTTGTAACAACCAAGGTATCCCTACCCGATGAAAACACAAGTCTCCTTTAAACCAGTTACTGAAAGATGTCTTAAATTTGCTTTGCAATTGTCAGCAATTTCACGTGTCTTGATACGTAGTTTATGGTCACAGTTATGAGTGTCTTGATAAAAGACTGTTTTTCCATAGTCAGAAAGTACAGGATGTTCTTTCAAGTGGTCCCTGTACCATTATGTCAGCAAAACAAGTAAACCAAACTTCCCTTTTCCCTCTAGTCCCCAGACTCTAATGTCTGTGATGCTCCAATTGCAGTGACACTGAAGCAGCAGTTACCTGTTCTGTTTTCATTTAGAGGGCAGATACTCCATGGAAGGGGTTCCTGGAAAGAGTTGATGAAGTACCACATCACCCAGGTTAGAATGGTGTTGTAGTATAAGCTCACCAGAACTGACACCATCAGTGAAGCAACCCCTGCAGACAACAGATTTCAGCTTAAAAAACCTGGGAAAAGTTACCAGTTATAGAACTTGCTCTTAGAATCTCGCATCTCCTAATTCCTTCTTTTTTTTTTTTTTTTCCCCAGAGATCTTCACAGGGATGGTGTGCATTTGTGTCCTCAGCTCTGATGCACAGTCCCTCGCTCCACCAGCCCTGCTGTAAGAAGGCTGGTGCTCCTCTGCTTCGTGCCCTGGGCTCAGCCTTTTACCCTTCTGGGAGACTCTGTGCCAGCAGGCAGCCACCTGAGCAAGTAGGTGACAAATGCTAAGAGTAGGGTTCTGGGACACCAAAAGCAGGAGACATAGGGCCCACAACTTTGGGCCTTTAACACTCAGCTCCGTAAGCACTTCAGGGGCAACATCTGAGGTTGCACCAGAGTCACTTTCAGCTGTAGGGAAGGAAACAAGTTTTCTATGACTTCACTGAGGTTGTCTAATATGAAAAACATGAGAAACAGCTGCCTTTAAGAGTTCTGGCTTGCTGGGCTCAGGCATTCAGGGTGCCTGAGCCATAGAGTCCTCTTCAGATAGAGAGCTGGGAGCATACCCAACTCCTGACTTATTGGCCAGCTCACTTCTGAAAGTGGCTTCACATTTGGATAGAGCCTAAGAAAATTCATACTGGAAGGGATCCCACTAAATCTGTAGTTTGATTTCTTGCTTTGAGGTCAAAGTTAGGCAGAGATTTTATCCAGTGTGGCTTCCAGATGGAGATGACACTTTGCTCAGAGTAGGTGAAGACTGAGCCACTGGCTCCTGGTTACCAGAAATCTGAACGGCCAGCATAGGAATAGGGCACGTAGGACAAGCTTAAGTACAGAATGCTGCTCATTTCATAAAAACAAAAGTAAAATTGAGACAGATGTTAGATCTTCCTGAGGTAGTCTCTCTAAAGCACTGGGTTTTGAGTTGTCCCAGTTCCTACAAAACACTTGGGATGTTACCTGGTCCAGGAAAAGTCTGAGATTTAAACTACTTATTTAGAAGATGAAGATTGAGTGCTTTGACATAGTACATAATTCAGTATTTATTTATTTATTTTACAACTTTAACAGCAGACCAAAAGAGACTGAAGTTTCACAGCACAACATAGCTGCATGAGGGCACTGTTTTGTCTCATACTGTGCACAAACACACTAAACTACTATCTTCTGTTCCTACAATAAGTAAGAAAGTGTATCAACACTACAGATTCTGCTTGCTGTTTTTTTGCAGAGGGAAGTTGGACCTGCTTAGTAGTAGGAGAGGAATCTTGCTGGAGGTCCCATCCTGCTGCTTTGTGGTTCTTCCCAGTTGTCCTCTTAACCTTAAATAACTTCTTACCCACTCTTTTCCTTCCACAGGCATAGTTGTCAGCACCAATCCCATTTTCCTGCATACAGCAAGACACACTCTAGCTTTCCTATCTCACGCACCCACATCAAAGGCTAAAAGATTCATGTTTTAGGCTCCCATGTGTCTGGAGTGACACCTGATGGGAGTGATATCCTGATCAGCATCAGGTGCAGCCCTGTAGGAAATAAGTGCTGAGTGGGAGCCCAGCTGTGGTTCCTTCAGCCCAGATACCTACCGACTCCTCCCAGGTAGGGTGAGATGGTGTGCCAGGCATTGATGCTGCCTTTCCTCAGGCACTGTCCTAGGGCAAGTTCAAGATGCAGCAGCGGGATTCCTTCAAAGATAAGAGCGATGAAGTATGGAATCAGGAATGCTCCTGAAAGTATAATTAAGTGCAATTAAGCCACACGGTTATCTCCACCTCGTTCAAATTGCTGTTATCTCCTCTACTTCATGGCTGTAACAAAGTCCTTGTAGGAAGTGTTGAGAAAGGCAATGCTGATGTGGATGCTTTCCCAGGAACAGCTGCTGATTGTGAGTGGTTTTGGTGGTGGTAATGAAGGAGGAAATGCCAGGACCATTAATGCTGCAGGGCACATCCCCTCAGCACTTTGACATCTCATGAACACAGCAGCTCTAAGGATCCACATGTGTTCCACCATTTCCCTTTCTTTTGTTAGGGGAATAGCAGCAGATACACAAGCCAGGAAGTATGCAGCTGTAAGCTCTAAACACTGAAAAGGTTTTAATAGCTAGCCTTTGTAAAGCATTAACAATTAGCACAGTTCTTGAAATGCAGGTTTCTATGTGATCTCCTTTCTGCAGAATGGTCAGACCAAAGCTCTTTCCCACTGGCAGAAGCAAGACTTTGCCCTGGAAGCCCCTAGGGGACCACATTTCTGCATGACATTCTACAAGAACCTGTAGGTGCTGCATAACTGGAAACAGCTGAAAACTGTTCTGTAAGCTGTGGGAGCAATGACACCTTGTTTCATCCAGGTTTATATTCTTTGTCATTTATATCTTTCATCTTTCTCTCTGTTGAGCAGGAGACAGCATGTGCTTCTGGCTGTTGCAGGATGATGGTGTGCACTGCCTTGAATCTCTGTTCTTTACACAGACACTGATCTTTATGAGACCAAGTGACATCTCATTGGCATGCTCATCCCTTCTGCCCACCTGTCCACTTGAGTCAAAATGGCCTAAGTCATACCACTAAACTTCCATGTCATGGCCATCAGTCACTGTGCCCACAGAATAGTTTTTCTTTGGGGAAACAAAAATAGAAACGCTATGTCCACACCTTCCTATCCTCCTACCAGCTCATGCCACCTCTGTGCCCTTTCATCACTTTGATGGCAGTTCTACACCTCATTATGCCATCACCGCAGTCCTCGTGCTGAGGGAGCACAGCAGTCCTTGGCAAGGAAAAGGCAGTGGGGAGATACCGTGGATTTGAGCTCTTCCCAGAGCTGCCTCTGTTTTGTAATCACTGACTGTTTAGAAAGGTGGGGCATATAAATCAAATCACTTCAAGCTAGAAATTGCAATAACTTTGCTACCTATTGCTAGATAATTACAATAACTATATGCAACACCCAGACAAGGTGCGTTGTTTATTTAATAGTTTTCTACAAAGAAATAAACGAGGGAAAAAAACATACATGATGCCCCTTTCACTGAGGGACTGCTCTTAATTTGCCAAAGGTAGAAACAAACATCTCTGGGACCTGGTTTCCTAAGATGTTTTAACACTAAGAAGCAGATTTGGAGGAGTCTCACTGTTGACTTCCAGGATATGAGGTCCCCATTTGAGATGCTTGAGAGACCTACTTGGCAGTCCCCCCTACTTGGAGGAGGTTCTTAAGTACCCAGGTACAAAGCAAGAGATTTAGAGGAGTGTGGGAACCACAGCAGCTCATTTATCTAGAGCATTTTACCAACTGATGAAATCTAGACTGGAGGCAGTCACTGGATATCCTGTTTGAATAGTGAGGAACTCTCATGCCCTTCCAAGGGGGCTTTGTAGTTTCCCTCCTTCCTCAGCCCCGTGCTCTTGTTCAAGGCTTGGTGAGATTGTCAGAATATAGCTACTTTTGCAACACACCTGCCTTGCTGATAGTCAGATGGTTGGGCTGTCTCACCTCTGGGTGGTGGCTCCTGAACAAGCAATCTGGGAATGCTGAGCCCTTACTTGCAGCCATTCCACAAGACACCTATCTCCTGTATCATACCTCCATGGAAATAACCCTGCAATAATGAGTGCAAACTACCCTGTGTTATTTTTCTTTTTTCTGTTTACTAGTTCACAGCAGAGCACATTTGAATATTCTGCAGATAGAATCCTTTTTACTTGGTTTGTATGCATCTCCAGTTGTATTTGCAACATAATGTCACGCTTTGAGGGGAAAAAAATATTTGTTTTTCATGAGAACAGTGTAAAAAGTGTGATACCTGCAATTTTAAAAAATGGCAAAAGATAGGGTTAAAAGTAGTTCATGGAACTAATCTTTCTCAAACCAAATTCAAATAAGTGGCTCAGAGTGTAGAGGTTCAGCTCACAGGCTTAGTTATTTATTTGTTTTTGTTTTTAGGCAAAAAGAAAATAGGAAAAGAACAGTCTGCTCAAGCATTTAAAGCTTGCACTCCTTCTCAATAAAATCTCCTACACGTAGAATGAAAAAGATAGCAAATACTAATGGTGAATAAGAACCCACTGGTACTGTACGATTGAGGGTCTGTTTAATCCTTAGAGGAGGATATGCCAAAAGGCAGAACTTGTATATCTTTTGAACATTGCTATCAGAGATCTAGGAAGAGGAAAATTCAAGAAGTAGAATTGGTACCTACCACAGTGTGTGTATCATAAAACAGAACTCATCATTCAAACACAGACAGTTAACATGTCAATGTGTATAGGATGTGCAGCACAGGCACAACAGAAATGCAGTAGAGTTGGCTTATTGGTAAGTTGGTTCTGTTTATGGTAAAGCCCCAAGCAATGAGGAGCGCTAGCGTGTGATGCTTCATATTGCTGCATAACTGTAAAGAGCCTTTAGAATGGGGAGAGCTCTACAGTCATTGTAGTAGCTTCTATGATTCCCTGATACTGGAAGTGTGTGTAAAGCACTCCATCCACAAATGAACTTTTGGTTGGACCAAGTTCAGGCTGTAGCAAGCCTGAAATTAAAAGATAGTACCCTCAGATGTGTACAGCGTGGATGCTGGGTCCCAAGGACAGCTGCTTTTGCTACACCTGTTCTTCCAGGCCCATACTGCTTCTTCATGAGGACACAGCCCAAGAAACTCCTGAGATTCTTGGGATTTTGTGATTCCTAACAGTGATGATTCTTTCCATTTATTGAGCCCAGAAGCAGATCTAATTTCCTGAACTGTTACTGTTCTTGCTCAACTCCTCAGTGAAAAGCTGGGGCAGGTGATAATTGGATTAATTGTTCTGTCAAATAGTGAAAAGTTCTGCTCCTTGTAACATACTTCTTTTTTCTTTTTATCTGTTTATTTTTATACAATATCTTTTAGGCTTATGTGTTGTTTCAGATTTTAGTTCCTTCTGAATGCAGTGAGCCAAGCAACTGCATTTCATAGGAAGTTGTCATTCAAATTTTAGCAAAAGGTCAGACAGGCCATGGGTTATGAATATCTGGAAAGCGTTCCCTCAGAAGCACATGGACATTCTGCCCTTTTAGCAGGAGTTTAGGGTGTATTTATTTTCCGAAGAAGAACTGCTATTTATGTTAAAGGCATTTTCCAGTTATTCAGAAGGCTCAGGCACTACGCATGTAATTTTTATTACCCATTGGTTAGACTAATGCATACCAGCTGTAATCAGGTACAACTTTGCAGTATGTTAGTTGGAGGGGTTTTTTTTTTTGAAGTATTTTCAGATGACTATACACGTACATATGTATGTAGATATGCCTATATGACCTGTTTGAGTCTCAGTTCTAGGTGACAAAATATATACCAGATCATTTAGAAATATCTTTTCAATCCCAGTTGCCTGGGAACCTTTGTATTTTTCTCCACTTACTGTGGCAAACAGCCTTCATAGCCATTAGTCATGAAAAGTAAATAGCTAACTTAACTCAGGCAATAAATCCAAATAATCAGTAAACGAAAGCAGGTGATAAATGTCAGCAAAACTGATATTATATTAGATCCAAGTTACTGAGTAACACTAATGTGCGATGAATAAGGTTCAGAGGTCTGAGGAGAACAGCTGACATGGGACAAATATACAAGCACTTATTTTTATCTCTTGTTTTTTAAAAGACCTAGAAATGAGGAAAAGTGCATTGCCTAACTCTTCAACACCTGGATCATTAGTGCAAATGTGATCTACACCCTAGAAGACATTCAGCCATAGACAGGGTCTTCTATGACGTTTCCATACCAGGTTTTGTTGTGCTCGTGGCTGGGGCTGAGGTGCTGAGCCACCACCTCTTGGGTCTCATAATTAACCATTATGCTGCTGTTCACATCTTCAGATACACTCCAGTACACCTGAAAATCTACTGGGCTTTTGCATCTGAGTTGTTTGCTTTCAAATGTGCAAACCCAAATTGCATCTCTGTCTAAAATTGGCTGAATGAAAATGCATCCACATTAGGCACGTGTGTAAATCTAACAGCTCTGTCTTCTTGGTGGTCTTCATCAATCACTTACATTCTCCCAACACCTGTTATCCAGGATGAATTATTTATCAATCCCACAGAATTTTGTCAGCGAATTGTTATAGTCATCAGCTGAGCTCTCTGAACCCTTTGTTAAAAATCCAGTGACCAAATACTGGCTGTGGGACCATACACTGCGCTTTATTCACCACTGTCTTTGTGCCACTGCTTGTAGTAATGTAGAGTATCTGTATCATAGAACAATTTGAGTTGGAAGGGATCCTTAAAGACCATTCCTACCAATTCCCCTGCAGCAGACAGGGACACCTATAGCAGGTCAGGGTGCTCAGAGCACCCTCCAGCCTGACCTTGAGTGCCTCCAGGGATGGGGCATCCACCACCTCTCTGGGCAACCTGTTCCAGTGCCTCACCACCCTTAAATACTCCGGATGGTGTCACAGACTCTGCTTGCTTGCTCTTTTTTATCTTTTTTTTTTCCACTAAGATGACTTCTTAAAGTGAAAAAGAATATTCAGCCTTTGTCCCTGTAGCTTTTCCCCATTTTTATTATCTTTAAAACTGTTCTAGGACCTGCCTTTTTTGTCCTACCAGTGCCTGTGAGATATATCAGTGCCCACAGAAGCAAGCAGACTTTCTGGTCACAGTGTGATCTCTAAGAAAGGTCTCCTTGCCCTCAGCCTTTTGGCCTACCTGGTATGGGAGCAATGTGTAGGGCAGGGATGCAGGAGGAGACTGTTGGGTGGTGTACATAACTTTTGTGCCCTTTTATGTCTTCCTCATTCATTTCAGTCTCTTTCATTGTGAAATGGTTGCCTTAAGTGTTGGGCATGAGCACATGAGAGTGTCAGTCTGGGTTTGCCTGAGTCTAAATACATGGAAAGCATTGGACCACAGAAACAGGTGAAGTAGAAAAGCCATGCCCAGCACAGTCCCTGCTGAGCTGAGCATATGAAATCAAAGGCAGACAGAAACCTGTGACTGCCTTCCTGCCCAGGCTGTTGTGAGCTACTTGTGCTTGGCAGTAGCATGACGTGCCACTGGCTTTACCAGGTGTCATCAGTGTTCTTCTTAGCCCTCTCCATCCTACGCATTCTCTTAAGTTTTTAACTTTCCATTGAGGGGCCCAGACTCATTTCCTGGCTTCCTGCGGTTAAGATGCTTAATTAAAGACAAACTTTATGAGTCATTTGAAAATATGCTAGCATAGGATTTAGCATGGCACCAAGCAACTTTCCTTTCACTTGTCACTAACACAGGTCATTGGTTCACATTTCCTAGAGCTTAGTGAGCTGTAGGACTGTACCTTTTTTCACTCACAGTAGTAGTTTAGAGTGGGATCAAAAAATACCGAGTCACCTACAGGAGAAAAAAACTGAAATTCAGTTCTGGAAAAATGAAATCCTGAAGAATCTGTGTAAGTGCTGGCTGTTCGCAAGAGATATGTATTGCTTTGTCTTTCCTGTTCAGGCTGTCCCAGGACTCAAAAATACTGCTCTGGACATGCTGGGTGCTGCTTAGTTGCCTGCTCTCAGGCATCCAAGGCCACCTGAGATGCTGCAGGGTGTTTGTCCAACTCCAGAACACTTTCCCTTCAGCCACATACTGTTTTGCATTGTAGATGTTCCACTAAAGGCATGTATCCTGCCTCACTATTGTGTCATTAGCTGCAGTGACCGGCTTTTTCCAGCCATTTCAATTGTCAGAGAAACGGCGTGCTAACAGCTATGGCTTTCTAGCCACCTGGTTGTGGTAAGCAGCTGAGAGTGCTTCACTGGGTTTCACATCTTGAATTTAAATAATATAAAGTCTCCTGAGAAACACCTACCTACTGCTGCTTCTTTTTTCTTACTTGAATTAGTGCAACAGTGGCTTCCAGCTGTTACATCTTCACCACTAAAATGCTCCTTGCTGTCAAAATAATTTCCATGTCCTCATCTATAGACTATGGCAAATAGATTCATTCATTTTCAACTTAGTGAGTTAAATGGGCTGGATACTTAACTCACTTCACATACCATGCATTTTCCAGATCTCAAATAAGTCTTGAGGATCTTCTGCATTTTTTTTTCATCTTGATTTTGAAAAGCGGGTACAAAGGTCGTGTTAGCATCAGTAGCAATATCTTCTTCTGTTTCCCAGTGCATTGTTTGTGCATGTCAGGTTGCTTTATGCTGAGAAAGTCTGCTTGATTTCACTCATTCAGATGCTCACAGAGTCCTTATGTGGCTGCTTCTTTCTAAAATACCTCCTGCTATTAATGGCAGCATCTGTTTGTGGTTCCTTGACTTATTCAAATATATATAGTTCATGAAGCAATGCAGATACTTTGATAGAATTAGATTGAATCATTTTTTTCCTGCCGTTTGCCTGTTTCTCCCAGTTTGAATTTTGTACTTATCCCGTAAATTGAAAGATAACAAATAAAACTGGGCTTGAAGAATTTGCTACATCACTCTGCTTGAGACAAGTTACCATGGTACCTCTCAAAAGCTGCTGTAAGGAGTGAGCAATTGGTTACTATTTCTGATCCATTCGTATTTACTAAATTGGCTGCTTCTAAAGCAATTCTTCAATGGGAATGGTGCCCACAGAAAAGCTTGGGCAGGTGTCAGCATCAGCTTGCTTGTGTTAAATCAGCCAAGCATTTCAGGCAGCTTCACAGCCATCAAAAAGTGCCATTTAGCTTCACTCAGCCATGGCTTGTGGGTTACCTCCTGAAGGTGGCAGAGAAGGGAGAGGAGTGACTTGTTTTCCTGGCGAAGCACCACAGCCAACTGTTTGGGGAACTGCCTCACTAAAGCCTTATCAGGACTTCTGGCTTCTCCTAAAGGTAGCAAGCTGCAAGTGAGCTTCCTCCTCCCATCAGGACTGTAGCAGCAGTGTCAGAGCTGAGCAACAAGTTGGTCTTACTTCCTAAACAAACACATCCTTTAAAAATGAAATGTATTTCTACAGAGACAACCAATCTAAAGAGAAAGCCAAACATTTATGAGAATTTGAGAACTCAATAGCTAAAAAGAAAGCAATACAAATATATAAGTTCCACGCCCATCATAAGTTAGCACAATCATATTGGAATCGTGGCTTAATATTTTGGCAAAGTCCTATTTCAACCTTACCGCCTCCGTGTATCTGGCACAAGTATGGAAACCGCCACACGTTCCCCAAGCCGACAGCAAATCCAATACAACTTAAGATATACTGGAACTTGTTATCCCACTTTGGTCTGCCATCTTCTTTACGGACTTCAGGTGGCATGTCCATTGGTAAATCTTCTAGTATGAAGTACCCTTGTCTTTCTAGTCTCTTTCCCTATAAATGGGAAGATTCTTCAAAACGTGTTTCTGCTGCAGGTTTTATGGGGGATGGCAGAAGGGTTTCTCCAAAAAGAGGCGGCGCTTTGTTTTTATGTAATGCAAGAGGAATGTGTCATTAGAAGTGCCACAGTTTAAATACCAAACCAGGAATTATTATTATATAGACAGAATGACCACTCTTGATGTTTTGCAGTTCCTTCTATAGTTAGGGAACTTAGGAATATGTTGTTAATGGGTAACTTGGGATCAAACAGATTTTTATTTTCTGTTCTCCTTCTGTTCTCAGATACCATCAAAGAAGTGTGACGCTGAATATAATTAAAAAGAAACCTTTACAGCAATAAGACATTAACATTGTAAGATGTGTAGATCTGTGAATTAAGGAAGCATTGACTTTTTCTTTCTTTGTTAGCTGAGTGACCGAAGACATCTTTGGTAAGTACAAAAAGTGATTTTTTTTTTTTTTACTAAGTTAGTATTAATTAGATTTACCTGTTGTTGTTATACCAAAACCTCAAATAGAACCTGATAAAGGTGTGTTTTCATGGCTGTACTTGCAGTAGCTTTTTGCCCATCCCAAGATCTTCCATTGGGACACATGGACCAGCTGCAGCCACACAGCTCCTGCTGCACAGACTGCTGTCCTCCATGTTGCTTTTCCCT
Organism: Chrysolophus pictus; assembly: GCA_037305975.1. Taxonomy (NCBI): domain Eukaryota; kingdom Metazoa; phylum Chordata; class Aves; order Galliformes; family Phasianidae; genus Chrysolophus; species Chrysolophus pictus. The sequence continues at coordinate 32,837,941 of CM074577.1, read as the reverse complement.
CTGAACATCCACACGTGTACCTGTGACTGACATAAATTATTTGAAAGGTACAACACACTATGGCTGGGACTCTTTGAGGATCCCTTCAACATTTGTTCCTAAGCAAACCCAGGATGGGACTGTTCTCTAGACTAGACCACATATGTTCAGACATCAAAATCTTGTCTGTTCTCACCATAACTGCCTGAGGTTAATCACTTCCCACCTGTCAATGAATCCCAAGTGACTATTTTTATTTTTCATTAAATAGTTACTGAGGAATGTAACAGCTGAGTGCTTGCCTTCAATTGAAAGCCTGTGAGAAAAACTTTAATGTTCTCTTTCCAAAATACCAAGGTTTTGCTGTTTCACACTCCACACCTTTACAATCCACATCACAGAAATCAGCCACAGCACCCACCACCCTCCCCCCCACTGCTGCTGTGCTCCAGACCAGAGAGTGCTGTGCTGGGGCTGTCCTGGAAGCACCTCCATCCCTACCCCCTGCAGCTGCTTCAGACTCACCTTTGTCCATTCTCACTAGGGAAATCTGACAAAGATTGCCTTTCCTATTACAGAATAGCAACTTGAAAGATTTTAAATAAAATTTATTCATAGAATCGTAGAATTGTTCAGGTTGGAAAAGACCTTAAAGATCATCAAGTCCAACCACAACCTAACTGTACTACCCTAACTCTAACAACCCTCCACTAAATCATGTCCCTGAGCACCACATCCAAACAGTTTTTAGACACATCCAGGGATGGTGACTCAACCACCTTCCCAGGGAGCCCATTCCAGTGCTTAACAACCCTTTCTGTAAAGAAGTTTTTCCTGATATCCAACCTGGTGCAACTTGAGGCCATTTCTCCTCATCCTGTCACCAGTGAGAAGAGACCAACCCCACTCTTGCTGTAGTTATCTTTCAGTTATTATTATTCCGATTATTATTGTTCAGAAATATTCATATTTTTTAATATTCAAAGAATATTTTTTAAAAAGTTGAAATGCAAATAAATATATTGCCTGGTACTTCACTGTCTTATTTGTGTAGATATAGTCTAAAAATAACCTCTAGAGTTGATATCATAGAACCAGAGAATCATACAGTCATCTAGGTTGGAAGAGACATTCAAGATCACCAAGTACAACCATAAACCTGATCTACTGACTCCCGTCACTAGACCATGTCCTTTAGTGTCACGTCTGCATGTCTTTTAAATACCTTCAGGGGCAGGGACTTCATCACCTCCCTGGATAGCCCTGTCCAATGACTGATCTCTCTCTACCTGTGAAGAGATTCTTCCTAATGTCCAATATAAACCTCCTGTGGTGCTACTTGAGGCTGCTAGGAACTTGGACAGGAGAATAATAAAATATCCAGAATTATACATGAATCAATCTGTCTAGTTCTTAGAAATGTTTTTATTAAATATTTTTAACTTCTGAATGAGATATAATGTTGGTGGCTTTGTGCAACACAGTGGCATGTAAAGTAAAAACAATTTAACGTGCAATAGAAGTCAGTATAAATTACCCTCCAGATTGATCACCCAACCAGAATGTTTGGACAGGGAAGAGTCACTTAAGGCTTGCCAAGCACAGTGCATCCCCAGACAGAGTCCTCCAAGCCAGTTTCAAACAAACTGGCTTCAAAACCAGAAGCAGGAGAAATTATTTGGCCTGTTTTGCAAATGTGGCTCCCAGGATCCAAGCTATTACTTCTTCACTGTACCTTGCATTCCTAAGTAAGCAAATGCTTACTTAGAAACAACATATGGTTATCCTTTTATGGCAATAAGTTTGATTCTGAATTCTTTGAAGAAAATCTTTTGGCTTTCTTAGCAAGGCATTCTTCCACATTTTTATATGCTTTTATGCTGAATTCTTTAAGTTGCCATTAACAGACGTCTCAGATATTGAGCTTATAAGGCCTGTACGATCACTTCTCTTCTGACAGCAATTTCTGATGGCTTTGTAGATGGCAAAGGCAGGGATGATCAAACTAGGCACACCAGCGATGATTACAATAATAGCATAGACCCAGCCGGGATATCCAATCTTCTGTGGTTTTGGGAATTCTTCCTGAAAGAATGAAATAAGTTATACGAAGTGAGAGGAGCAAATACATGAAAATGTGTGCATTCAGTTTTTTAACAGAAGAGAAACAGAACTGCAGCAGCCGTTAGCCACAAGGGCATAGAAATCTTTGCTGATTAAAGAGCAGTTTCCAGTTTTGTAAGGCCAGAGAAGAGAAAAACAGATAAGCAAGGAGGAGATGAGGTCCTGTGGAAAATGATGGACCCCTCATCTTTGTTTTTATTCTGTTGTCCTGGTACCACATACAGCTTATTGTTCTTCAAGAGGAAGAAAGGAAGAGTAGTTGATTTAGTGCTATAATTTAAATGATGCAAGTATATTTAGAAGAGGAAAGAAGAAATCTGGTTAGGAGAATATTAATTTCTTCTGTCAGTGATGAGTAACCAGCACTGTTGCCGTTCTGTGCTTTTAGATGCACACAGTAACCAATACCAAAATGCTTTCACAGACGTGGTCTTTTGCCAACATAGAAAATTCATGATGTTTCCAACTCCTTTATACTTCCTACCATGGAACAGACATCTGTTGAAGTGGTCCTGTTGAGGCCCCACTCAAAATTGGATTAATGGTTGAGGGTTTTGTCCACTTCATTAAAGCTGAATTTAGGACCTATTTTTTGAAGTGCTGTTCCTTTATTATCACTTTTTGTATTTTAACTTTTTTTTTTTTTTTCTAATCTGAAACTTATTTGAGATGGAGGATGAATATATCTGACTATGACTCTTACATTGAAGAAAGAGATATCAAGTAATTCTAAATAAATATTTTGGTTTTTTATACTTACATATTTAGGGTTCCAAACACTGTAGAGGAGTTCTTCATTGACTTTCACCACAAAATAAAAGAAGAAGATAACTAACATAATGAGAGGACTGATAACTCTCCAGGTTACCTGCCAGAATATATTGGGCTTGTGTCCAATCATGAACTCAATATCCTTGTTAAACCTAGGAGCAAAAACAGGAACTTCAGGACAATAAAAATGGAAAAGGATCAAAAGCAGGCCCAGAAGCAGGAGAGTTCAAGTGACACTCAACCGTGCTTCCCCATACTTTGCTGATGTCCGTGTGAGTGGAGGACTGACATTGACACCTGAAGACAGACCCACACAGTCTGAATTTAGGCAGAGATTACTGTAATTATAAGTTTCTAATTCATACTTCCTGAAAGTAAGGTAGGAAAATTATTTTCGGAAAGGTACTTTCTTCAAGAGTTCTGTGAAGCATATATGAAATAGTTTCAGAACAAAAGAGTTAGTGTAGGTGGAGTTTCAGGTAGTTGTTTCAGGGTTGTTTTTTTTTTACTAAGCATCTCAGAGCTGCATCGATTAAAAGGAAAGGCACAGTACACCAAAGAAGCAAGTTGGAATAATTTTTAAAATAACATTCTATGGATAATGCTTGCTTAATTTGGATTTGTATCAGTTTTCTTGGTTTGAATAGTATTTAACTTTATACTTGCTCATTAAGGGCACCTAGAAATATGTCAGTCAGGTTAAGCATAGAGCATACAGTAGAAAATGCAGCAAATATGTCTCCACAAGAAGAGTCCATCCCTGTATTGCAGGTGATGTTGTCAGCACAATCCTGAACCCTGTTTATGACCCCCACATGTAAGGCAGTGCTATGTGCACACACTATTAAATAAAAACTAGTTTGGCAGTTTGAAGCCTCTATTATTCCTTTACTTTCCCTAGCTAGGCACACATGGTCCCCTGCAGCCACACACAAAAGCCAAATTAGCCAACAAAACTGAAGAAGCTTGCGTTTTTGTTTGGATCTAACCAGCATTCCTGAACAGAATTTTCAGATCCAGATTTGGATCCACTTCCTTCCTTTCCCTGAATGAATGCCCTCTGTCCCTCTGTGGAGAGTGCTCTGTCTTGCCTGCCAGCTCTGAGGGATGCAGATGGAGCATTCTGCACAGCTCCTGCCAAGGCAGGACCACAACTTGTGGGAGATCCAGGGCTTTGGAGGCCAGAGAGCCCACCAGTGTGTGAGGGACATGGTGATGAGGAGCTGAGACAGGGAGCTATTTATCTAAGCAGACTCTCATCTCCTCATGCAGCATTAAAGTCTCAGTGTAGGAACAGGGGCCAGAGGTCCTTTACCCATCACTAGGAGCAGTGCAGCTTGGGCTGATACAGATTTGAGCGAGACCTATGAGTGATTGAAGGCCTCACACTTTTTTAATGTATTTATTTCTTATGTATTAATTATGAATGGGCAGATGGAGCAATTGAACTTTCTAAGTCTCTAAAAAGTTGCTAGGATAATTACTTGCTGCTGGAATTGATAAGGTCTTGAGTCTAACAGGAACATATCTCAGTAGCCTTGGATTTGAATCCTGTTGTAAAGCAGTATCTATGATCTGCATGGGGATGCCTGCTTTGGGCAGTAACATCTGGCATTTGCTTTAAACAATCCTAGAATATACCTGTGTTTTAAGCTTTAAGCTCAGTACCAGTGTGCTTGTGCTTTGCTTCTGCTAATGAAATATTTTATGCAGTTCTTCTGATGAAGGTTTGCTGTAAGTGTTGCCATATTTACATTCATGAGTTACAGTGGCATTTATGCACTCTAGGGCACTTGGTAATGCTTGGTATTCTCTTCTAGCATTTTAGGAATGTATTTATTTTAGCTGGTTGTTACAGAGGATTATCTGTCACAGTGCATTAATGGAAAGAGTTTAAATCTTTCATATACAAACAAAAATCCCCACCAAATCCCTAACAAAGCATCATTTCTTCTTGCTGAGAATTTTTTTAGAAACCTAAATCATATAAGCCACCCTAAACTACAGTTGCATAATTCCAGTGTCTTCTATAACAGAAATGATGTGCACTGTGTTACAGCAGGACTGCAGCTATGCAACTACTCAATATATACACTACTGTCTAGTGATGTTTAACTTGTGTTTCATACCTGTCTATTCCATAAATGTAGACAACTGAAAACATCTCACAGAAGGCAATTATTAGCAATGGAATGGAGCCAGCAAAACTGTCGAACAGAGCAAGCCAGTAATTGCCAGACCTCAGGACAAAAATGAAAGCTATCAAGTAAGACCCTGCGCAGATGATACCTGTGAAAAACAGAATGCAAAACAGCAGTACATTTAGACACAAAACCAAAAGTAACCAAAGAATCAACCAAAAACTAGTGAAACTGGGTGGACTTCTGGGTTCCTTGTGCATGCTGAGGAGTTGCTTGTATCAGAACATTGTGGCCATGTCTAGGTGAGTAGGGCAGCCACTGCTGCTGTGGAACTACATCACTTTCTGGAAGGCTTCCAGAGGAAAAGTGCCTGCTAGGCAACTGAGAACAAGTCTGGTAGAGAATTGAGGCACATCCCCTTGAGCAGAAGCAGGGCATTTTCTGGATATCCAACACAAAGTGCACAAGCTCAGAATATCTTCTATTCCAGAAGATTCCTCACATAGCACTGCTATAGGCTTTATGATTCAAGGACTACAGGGAAGGCTCTTTGTTTCCATTTTTGGTTAGTACTCGATTCTAGCCTGAATAAAGCCTCACTGAAACTTTTCTGTGTATATATATGTATATCTTTCTATATATAAATATATATATATATATACATACACCACAAATTGTTTATCAATTTTAGGAGAAACTTGCCTAGAATTCTGTTTGGGTAACTCTGCATTTTTTAGCATATCAGTTGTTAATTGAGGGGGGTGGAGATTACTTGTCTCGGATAAAGCACTTACCTGTAATGAGTTCCTTAGGCCATTTAGGGGGTACGATTTTAAGATCTTGTAAAGGTACAAGCACACCTTCTACATTTCCAAACATAGATGACAAGCCCAGGCAGAAGAGCATGATGAAGAAGAGAATGGACCACAGAGGTGAGACAGGCATCTTGGTGATAGCTTCAGTGAAGACAATAAAGGCTAAGCCGGTTCCTTCAACTCCCTGTGTAAGATTTCAGAAACTCCAAAAATTAATTTCACTAACATCACACAGCCTTTAAATTAACATCTATATTCACTGGAGTTGGTGTATGCTACAGCATGCAACAATAATTATACTTTCTTTTTTTCACAAAGACCTCCAAGTGCAGCGATGTATTCACTGTAATTATAATACAAATCCTATTTCATGGAACTGGAAAACAAAAAGCTGTATGATTCCATTTCCAATGCAAAGAAGCTGTGGTGCCCCATCCCTGGAGGCGCTCAAGGCCAGGTTGGATGGGGCCCTGGGCAGCTGAGCTGGCGGGGGGCAGCCCTGCCCATGGCAGGGGTTGAACTGGGTGGGCTTTGAGGTCCCTTTCAGCCAAAACCATTCTATGATTCTATAATTCCAATTTATCCTTGATTACCTGTTTATCCTAGCATAGTTCTGCCATCCATAAAGCACTACCACAAAGTGAGACTGTGGTGGAAAGTGGTAGCAATAATGAACTGTTCATCAAAGGATGATAGAAGCCAAAAGAAGCTTTTATGACCAGTGGGAAAGCTGTTTGTACATCACATGTGCCAGAAGTGCCACCACGGCTGCAGCCAGGTAGCTGTATACAAATGTCAAAACAGCAGCAGGCAGCTACACCAGGCCATATTTGAAAGGACTTTTCAGAGGGGTTGAACTGCTTTTAAAATGCTTTTCTCTTTAAAAGCAAAACAATATTCTTTGGAATAAACAGAAGTAAACTTTTAGCCCAAGAGCATTCCAAGCAAACCACAGTCAGTAGAAATATAATTAACGAAAAAAAAAATGCCAAAAAACTCACCCACACTCATAATGAAAAATGCTAATTGATTAAAAGTGGAAACGTTGCTACAGTTTTTGCAGTATAAATGGTATTGGTATGAGATATGGTGTAAAACTTACCTCACTTAATAAACTTTTCAGATCACAGGTTTCAAAATTAAGGCTTGCAAAAGTGACAGGATCAGTCATGTTGCACAGCTGCTGCATTTGCTCAAAGTTATCTTGGGTTACATTGCCCTCTGGCAAATCAAATGCATTTATCAAGGTAAGAATATTTCTGTAAAAGTGAGATACAGGTATTTTGAAATTGCTTATTTGTAACACCCTCAGAATTCATTTTCATCCTTAAGTTATTGATAGCACAATGTCTTTCATAAAGATGGTTCAAAGGAATCCAAGCTTTTGCTGCTCAGGATCAGATTAGGAAATTGGGAAGTCCATGGTTTCACACAAGTGAAATTCTTTCTTTCTTTTTCCCATGTGAGCCCAGTGATGTCTTTCAGGACGCAGATCACAGCTGAAGGGATCAGACACTTTGAGGACCCCTACAATAGCTGGGCATTCCTCTTTGCACTGCAAATGGACGTGCTTAGCTGTTTAGCCCAGGTGGCTATTGGGGTTGTGTCAGGTGCTTGCAGATACACATCATGAACTTTCCCATCTGGGTATGGAGGAACTAACTGGAACCTGTGAGACCTGGCAGCCCATGTGAGAAAGGAGTCTGAGTTTCTCCACTGAAATTAGGTACCTCTGTAACAAGCAGAGTAAATGTGGAGCTGACTAAGGTTATATTGCATCTATGCCATGCATTTGCTCAGCTGGCAGTGATAATTCTGAATTCTGCAATTTTTAGTAAAGTTGCTATACAATTTTTCTGTGTTTGATAAAGATTAAATGAAGTAAAATGGGAAGATTAGTTACTCTAGCTCTGAGTAATTGTGTAGCATGCAGAGTCACTAGCAGTAATTAAGTGCCTACACTGTAGTCCAGATGTGGCCATTTCTCAGCATTATTTCATTTCACTCTAAAACTATAGGTATTATAGTATGTTCTGATGAAAAAAATGTGTCATGAACTGAATCTGCCTTGGTGTTGGCAGATATTCACATTAACTGCAGTTATATCTCAAGTGTTTCAGGGAAAAATGCCACCACCATTCAAATACAGAATGTCCTCCCCTGTTACTTTTGGAAACACCAAGGAATAATGTAAAATGTGGTTGCTTATATAACATCTATGTAGGAAATAAAGTAGCTCATACAATTATCACTCCCTGTGAGGTTCTTTCGTTCTTTTTTGGAGTAGTGAGTGGTCCAAAAGCACGTGTGTGTGAGCTGTAATTATTCAGAAATGGTAGAGGCGTTATTGTCAGGCTAAGAGAAGTGCCTCAGCTGAACAAACATCTGGATATTCTGCTTTTTCAATAACTTACTTGTCAAAACAGTCATCATATCTTTCTGTGGCTCTGAATCCAATGATGGAGTATATGACAGTCGCTGCATAGATGGATGTGAAACCATTGATCACGGAGATAATCACAGCGTCTTTCTCACAGTTATTGCTGCAATTCAGAGAGAAGAGACAATGGATTTCAAACACATCCCCAAAAGTGGTTACCAAGACAAACAAAAAAAGTAGCTTACAGATGCTTATGTACATCAGTATGGGCTCTAAGGTTACTTTAGTGCAACTGCTAAAGATAGATTTAGTGAATTCAAACTCAGTGCCTTAAGCAAACTAATAGCTATGCTTTTCTTTTTTCTTTTTTTTTTCCCCCTCAAATAACCCTATGCATAAGGAATAATTGCTTCTGTTTTTTCTAAGTGGAACAGGAGTAGCAAAAATGTATGTCTCCTCATCTTTGTGCCTCGCATGTATACATGCACATATTGTAGGATGCAAGTAGAGTATTCTGCTGCAAGGTGAAAGATTTGCGTTTGAAATCAGCCAAGAGGAAAAAGCAAACAAAAGCTTCCACTAAACTGTGGTATGGTGAAGATATAGTAGCCAACAGTATTTCAGAAGAACTTTGTTTGACCGTTGGATGCAAGATGGCTCAAAATGTCTCCAAACTTTGGAAATAGTATGGTAATGGTAGGCTGAGAAAGTGGGAGAGGTAATTTATTCTGCTGAGAAAGCTAAATTGCCTTGTAGAGACTTTTCTGCTACAGACATTTCTCCTCTTGTCTGTGCTGAGATGGAAAATCTGCATAGCTAGGAAGAGACTTTCATCTGAGAGGGTAGGTAAAGAATCAATATGAAATTAGTTAATGGTTTTATTAGAAGGCTGTAAAACTCTAGTTATTGTATTTCTCTTGGACAAGGCAGGGCTATTGGGATTAATCTGATGTTGTCATATTTAATTTTATGATCACCTTCAAGAGGTGAGGAAAACCAGCAAAGACTTGCGATCTTTCCTGATTCATAGCAATGCAAGAAGGTCTGTAAGGGGTTGAGGGCATTGGATTGAAGTTCTTTGCCATTTCTGCTGTCATTTTTTTCACTGTATTGTGAGACAGGCTTATATAACATATTTCTTTCTTTCAGAGAAGGTGAGATGCTCAGGCTCCTCCTCGACACAAATGCAACCAAACCAGTCGCATTTGTGCCTCACGTGCGTGTATGCAGGCACACATTATTATAGGAAGCAGGTAGAGTATTCTGCTGCAAGGTGAAAGATTTGGGTCAGCCAAGAGTAAAAAGCAAACAAAAGCTTCCACTAAACTGTGGTATGGTGAATATTTAAAACTTAATTTGGAGATATTTGTCAGTAATATTGGGCTCAGAGAATGCCACACAGTTTGCCTTTCAGAAAGACAATGATGGAGGGATGGCAGGCACTAAGAAACATTAATGGCTGCTCTGATATTTTGGGAGGCAGAATGCAGCACTACATCTTAATTTGCTAGTTGTGTTAGTCCTCGGGTGAAGAGTGTTTGTACTCCATCTCTTTCTTGGCCCCATCTCATGCGTAAAGGAAGCAACTGAATCTGAATTTTAAAATTCCTAAATACATCTTCGAATCCCTAAATAAAAGATTACAGCTGTGGTCTGTGAATTGCTTTGAAATGCATGTAACAGTAGCTGGCTCCAGCTGTGTGAAGAGGAATAGCAAAGCCATGCTCCCGGCTTGCGGCAGTTAGCCACTCCCTGCTTTCTAGCATGACCCACACTGTTGTTCTGTAGGAAGTCAGGCAGCCCTTAGACCTGGAATCTTTGGCTCCTGAGAGCAGGATCAGCAGGACAAGTTGTGCCTTACCTGGCAGACAGGATGGTGTCCCAGTCTCATAATTACTGTGTAACAGTAGGGCAGAAATGGATAGGCTTCTTTTGAAAGAATTAAATATTCATGTAAAAAATGGCTTTTGCCTGAATACTTACTGAACAGGGTTGTAACTGGAGAATGAAATGAGGCCTCCAAAGGCCAGGGAGAAAGAGTAAAACACCTGCGCACCCGCATCCAGCCACGTCACTGGGTTAGCCAGCTCAGTAACCTGGGGCATCAGACATACAGTCTATGTAACATTTCTAGTTAGGGTGAATATGAGGAATTTAAAACAACAAGAATGTCAGATATGCAGTACTTAAATTTTTGAAGAGTGTAAAAATTGTCTGTTCTTTTGTCAAACTTTTTTTTTTTTTCTCAAATGCAAGCCTATCTGCAGGTTTTCTACAAGTATTTTGAAAACTGATAAACAATTTACTTTCTAGTAAGTAGCTGACAGCTGCCATGCCCATTTCCAGAAAAGTCATTAGTGACCACTCAGAGGTCTGCTCATGGAAAATGAAAATCCTTTCAAATTTTGTTTAAAATCTGTTGCATAGTTAAACCATCCTAGTAGGTCTTTTGTACAGCTATCCAATTAGACGGTTTTCCCCCCAGCAATGTGATTTGTGCTTTCAATCTAGACTCACCCTTAACTAGAATACCAGAATTAACTAGAATTCCAGGCATCCCTGGAAAAGAAAGCAAGCTCTCTTCAAACAGCTCCCTTACATCTCTCTGCAATGATCTTTCCATTTCTTGTAACAGGTTTTGATGGAGGAGTTAGGGAGAGAGTATACATGTGTCTGTGTGTGTTTTACATCTGATGCAAAGAAAGATTCACCTGTCAGAATCAAAGCTTTTTAAGATGCCTGAGGGTCAGCCAGAAAGGCACAACCAGAGGGGATTCATTTTCTCTCAGTTGTTAATTACAGAGAGAACTCCATCATGTTTCAATAAGGCATGGACTAAGCAGTGACTTACGTTTGGAGTGAAGAGAAACACAATTCCATTGACTGATCCTTTCAGTGTCAAGCCACGGATTAGAAAAATGGTAAGCACAAGGTATGGAAGAGTCGATGTTACATACACAGCCTGCACAAGGAGTATGTAAATAAAACACTTAGAGTGAAACACTTATCTGAGGGCATCTCAGAATAATGTTTACTTGCACAGATGATGTCAAGGACTGGCACACACCCAAGTAAAGTTGTACAGATATGTTTTGAAGAAAATGGTCAGCAACATGGCAAGTGCTTCAAACCTGCTAACATTAACGTTAAGGTGGTGATGCTTAAAGACTGTTATTCTAGAGTCTCTATGGACAAGGAAGCTGATCTGCTTGAGCCAATGTCCACATCAATAAAATCAGGTTAAATCAGATCAATTTCCACCTCATTCAGCTTCCTCCTTCAAAAAACGTTACCCTATGATGACACCTGACGTTTTAGACATGCATTCATTCAAGAAACAGGCAGTTTCTACACTATGTTTTGATCCGTGTGAATAAGGTCTCACAACAGCATAATGAAAGTCATCTGTTTCACATAAAACAAAATAGATACCTTTCCTGTTGTTTCAATGCCTCTGATTGTGCACACATACAGTATGCCCCATGCGCATGTTAAGCATAACAGAAGCCACCACTGTATAGTGCCTGAATCTTCAATAGAAGTGGAGGTGTTTAATGTTTCTCTGTACCAGAAATAATCCACAGGAGAGCTCTTGGCACATTCTTCTATGTAATCTGTAACCACAAAATTACGGTCATTTTGCAGGTTAAATAATAAACACCAGTGTTCAAAATTATACTATGTAAAGTCAACTAATTTGTTGTTGGAAGATTTCATTGCTGAACAGCATTTTCAAAAAGAGTATTATTTAACAGGGATACAGTTGTCATTTTTATTTCTGTTAGTTAAAGTGAGAGGATTGATCCATGGCTAATTCAACCATTCTTTGAAGCTCTTTCAAAGATTCTTCCTTCTATATGCTTTTTCTTTCTTCTTACAAATACAGTTAGAATCCCCTTGTGCCAAGGAAAATATGTAGGGGACTTCTGAGCATACATGCATCTATACTGAATGGATTATTTTTTTATATAGAAGAAAAGTAGCTAGGAGGGCCTTTATAATGATTGTGTGTGCACTTTTCACATTTCATCTAAAAGAACACCAAAACCAACCAAAAAAAAACAAACCAAAGAACTGCTTTGAGCTTTCAATGTACACCCTGCTGTGTCTTGCCTGGTAAAGTCTGGGCACCTGCTTACAACCTTCTGCAGCCTGAGGGCTCTTCACCTCCCCCAGTCAGCAATACTTCATATTTCTGCATCATTTAAGGACTTGTCGCTCAAGTTGAAGTCCAGGAGTTGAACTCCATGATCCTTATGCATCCCTTTCAACTTGGGATATTCTATGATCCTATGATTCTAAGCTGGACTTCCAGTTGCCTGCAAGACGCTGAGCCGTGCAATACTCTGCCTTGCCCTGCCCTTGCATGATGCTGGAGGAGAGGAGTGCAGCCCTAAAAAGCTGCTCACTGATCCATGGCAGCAACCTGCTCCATTGCTCCATGCAATCTTGTGCAGGGCTGGTTGTGAGCAACAAAGTTGCTCTCATACCAAGATATAATGATATTTAATGAAGATCGTGCATATGTTTTCTTCTTCATTTCTTTTTCTTTTCAATGTGCTATCAAAGGGCTTTTGGTGAAGAAATGGAAGAGCAGAAATAGGGACTGATACTGATTTTTGCATTGTGTATGTGAAAGGTGCTGTCTGGCATCTCTCATTGCTATAGACATAACTTTTATATTTCCTCTCACATTTTTAGAAATGATTTACATTTCTGTTTAGGTGAGAAGCTCAAAGCTGACTACAGTATGCAGACACTGATTCATAACTTCCAGATTGCTTTGAAACTCTTAGCACCATTTTAAATCAGTATGGAAAACAAATTATCCATTTAACTCCTGGTTACAGATTGAAGTTTCAAAATACAATTAGCTTTTTTTTTTTTTTTTTTTTTTTTTTTTGTAAATCTAAATCATTAATGAAGTTACTTTGCCATTTCACAGTATTTCTGTGACTTAATATTAGCACTGATAACTTCTGAAAGAAACATGGAAGTGCTATTCAGCAGTGTTTCAATCAAGCTGGCAGATGTTAGTTATGAAGGACCACATTTAAATCTGAAAAATGTTAATGCTTATGCTAAACTTGCACTTTGCGAATATTCTGAATGTAAATACATCTGTCAAAATCTTTCCAATGACTTCAGCTTCAAAGTCTCGTATAAAGCATCCATGCTGGCCTTAAAGATTAAATATTGATCTTTAAATAGTGTGCATTTTTACAGAACACAAATATTAAAATAGTCCAATATTCCTGACAGTATTGCTCTGTCTTACTGTTGTCTTACAGAAAAAGCCCTATTTAGTCTAGTTGCTACAAACAAATAAATGCTATGAAACAAAATGCAACATTTCATAGAACATACCTGTTCTGTTGTTAGTGAGAGGACAGGTACTCCAAGGCAGGGGCTCTTGGAAGGAGTTGAAGAAATACCACATTACCCAGGCAATGATAGTATTGTAATATAAACTCACCAGGAAGGATACACACATTGCTGCTATGCCTGAAAAATAACAGAAGTTAGGAGCCGAGTTTATGGGCAGATTAACTCCCACCAGCGAGGACAGTTCCTATTCACAGTTTTGCCTTCTGATACCTAGGAAATCTGAGAAGCTAAGTATATGTACAGATCAACTGAATTTTTCCTAAATGTGACCCAGATTGTCTTTTTCCTCCAGAATTTTACCACAGAGGTAGGCAGAGGTGTGTGACTAATCTTATTTTTATGGGATGTTTGGCTGCCAGGAGGCACAGTCTGTGAAAAGCTGTAGGAATCAAGTTAGTATCTCTCCTTCTCCACTTGCTCCCAAGTAACCTGTGGTGACTTCTCTGTGAGAGAGTAAATGCTAATGATTAGGTCCTGAGAGCAATTAGGTTCTGAAGAATTTTGAAAAATTCCACATGCAATATCTTTTGTAATTGATTAACAGACACAGTTGTTGCATCAGTGATCTTAACTGTCTGTATCCCTTTCAAGTGTGTGACGAACACAGAATCACAGAGTGTCATGGCCCAGGTTGGAAAGTTCCTCTGGAGACCATCTGGTTCAACCAGAATATGGCACACCAAAAGAAAAGTCTGAAGCTTTGTTCTTAGTTCTAGTGCTTTATTATGTGGCTTTTTATCCTCATCAGACTTACCAACACCTTTCAGGGTAGGATGAATGGAACTCCAGACTCCCACACTGCCTTTCCTGAGCCTTTGACCAATGGCAAACTCAAGATGAAGCAGGGGGATACCCTCCAGAATCAACAAAATCAGGAAAGGGATCATGAAGGCTCCTGTAATGGACAAAAAAAGCTTCCTGTCACTGACATGCAACAGTAAAGCACGAATTTCAGTTCTTCTGGGTTTTCGAACACAGTGAGTTGTGGAAACCTTTCTCTGATTTATCTGCAGTGCCTTTGAATAATGTGCAAGCAGAAACCTAATTACGTGTGTGGTTTTAGGTAGGAATTCTATTCTTCCCAAGTGGCAAACATACACCTAAATTATTCACTTCTGAGGTTAAACTCTGAAGGAGCCACCTTTGGATTGGCAATGGAGGCAAGACTATTACTTTCCTGGAATGACTTTCATTTTTTTTCTGTAAAAGTTATGGTTTTATAACTGTGAATCATCCAAATTATAAGTAGTTGTTGAATGAGCTAAGAATGATTAGGCAGGAGCATGGAGCAAGGTACCAGCCCCAATAAGGTTGTCTCCATAAAATGGCCAATAACTCTTCCTGAAAACTGTGTAAAACACCTGCTATGTTTTAGTAGGAGAGATCTGAAGCTCAGGGTTTAATCCTTGTTCATTTTTTTTCTTAATAAAGTGCACCATAGACTTGGAGATAACATAAAATACCACATGACACCAAAGTGCAGAGGCAAATGCTTGAAAACTGTGACTTAGTAGAGTTATAGCTAAATGTCATTACAAACTATCATCAGCTTCCTAATTACAGATGGTAAATAATACAAGAACAGGAACAAAAAAAATGCAGAACGCCATATGAACTGCTCATGTTTGGGTACCTGTTGACTTTTTCCTTATGTATGCAATGAAAACTGTATAGAAAGTGATGGAGAAAATTTGAAGAATGGGAACTACAGTTTTTAATCCAAGGCAGTTGAATATTTTTGGAAGATGTATAGTATGTGTTCAGCGGCTTCACTGTATATCTTTATAATGGCATACACACAAGAGTTTTAGAAATAATCTGTATTATAATTTTCTATGGGCTTAAATGAAATCTGCTAAAATCAACATTGCTGTTTCAAGTGGTCACTATTACAGTGAAATTAGCCAACTATCCTCCTTTTCTTTCTACTCTTATGGAATTCGAACAATTCTAGTTATTCACCTATTTTTGATTTACATTTTAAAGATTTGGTAATCACAGTTGATACTGACATTTAAATGCATAAAATGCTATTCAGAATGCTGAGCATTTTGAAAATGTACATGCCACACCTCAAGTTGAATGACCAACCACTGATGCACTAGAAAATATGTTTTTGTTGAATCTAGATTCAAAAAGTAATTGTACAGACACAATTTTCCCAAACTTCTTTAGACATTTCATTTAGCAACACAAAAACTTCTTACTAAAAAAACCTAAAAACTATTCAAAATCACTGTAACTCATTCGATATCACTGTAAAGGCAAGACTGACAGACTGAAAAGATCTCAAAAGAGAGCCAAGAGAGTAACTAAATTGGGGCATGTTTTTTGTTAGTGAAAAAAATGAACTGATATTTGTAAGGAAGTTTGCTAAACTTTCAGCTCTACTGACTCTTTCTCAGTTTCTTCTGTGTCACTGTTATTTGGTAGATGCAGTATGTAGGCATCATCATGAAGGAGAACAGTACTCCATTTGTTTTCTTCCCCACTTTGCATGTCTTAGCTTCTTTTCCCTTTTCCAGAGACCAGTAGTCCTTGCAAGATCAAGAGCCTTGCAGCTACA
Organism: Chrysolophus pictus; assembly: GCA_037305975.1. Taxonomy (NCBI): domain Eukaryota; kingdom Metazoa; phylum Chordata; class Aves; order Galliformes; family Phasianidae; genus Chrysolophus; species Chrysolophus pictus. The sequence goes on along the minus strand of CM074577.1, from coordinate 32,821,777 downwards.
AGTTTTATCAAGGTGCCCCAGACTGTTACTCTCTCACTTTAGAGGAAAATCAGAACAATTTTAACACCAGAAAGGAATGAAGGGTGGTAGTCCAGCCTAGACTTGGGGAAACTGAACTACTGCTACCCAGAACCACTGCTAACAATGGAAAAGAGTTAATTAGCTGTCCCATTTTGTCTTTATAGACTTGCTTAGCTGTGCTGGAACGTGATCTGATATGCACTTAAGGGCCCCTCTTAATCAGATAAGGCATGCAGTGCTTGCAGATTTGGCTCTGGAGAGTTTGTACTCTACTGATACTCCACCCTATTCCTGTAAGTAACTTCTCCCAGCTGTTTCATTCTTGCTTTCACAGATAGTAGGACTTATGCAGTGTACGTGGTAAGTGTTCTCTCACCATTGTGATCCATCTTTGTACATCCTGCTGACTTCTTCTCTGCATGGGAGTGTCAGTGGGACAACCTCCCCACACACAACCTCTGTCCTTTCATAGACATCAAGTTATTTATCTATGTATGGAGATAAAAGCTGGTCATGTCACATTCTCCTATCTCACATCAGATTGGCTCTCGCTTGCCCTTGTGTCCCACTCTGTCCCAGAGCTCTTCTGAGGGTAAGATGAGACAAGGACAAGATGACTGTGTTTATACCAGCAATTTCAGTTCCAGTGTTCTCTCAGTTTTATACCAGAATCCCAAGACACTTCGTAATAGTCTACAACCTGACCCTACAGAGTTTGTATGCCCGTTCCATCTTGATCTTGCCTTATTAGTTTCCATTTTGGATGCTGGATAGTCTTCTACCATACATCAGTTTCACTTTTCTTGGTGAGATCTTTTAAGGACTTAGAAATTCTCACCCTGATCAAGGATCTTGTTGTATAAGGAAGTAAACAGCCTTTATAGTCATTTTAACTTATGGCCACTTGTTTCTTATCATACTTATCAAGAAGAACAGTATATATTTTTGTAATTATCACCTCTGCTAGCAAAAGAGGGAAGATCAGGCCATCCGCTATAAAGAATTAGAAGCATTTCCTTATGAAACATTTCCTTCAGAAATCATTCAAAGGTAGTATCAATTTTTCACTTTCAAATAGGAAGCAGGCTGATTTATATTCTGTCTTGGGCTCCATTTTTTCTGTGGCTGAGCCATTCTCGCAAATTTTAACTGCAAAGTGTTAACACAGCTCTAGTAGACTGGATAAATACTGAACCTCACTTTCCGAGGTAATGAGATTCAGGAATAGCACTATCTATACACAAAGAACTCTCTCTGCGGACAGTGTGATGTATTGCTCCAAGTTTCTCAATATTTAGCTATTTTCTACGGTGAGAGGACATGCCACAAGTGCTCCATCAACTTCTAGTGGATTTCCTGAGGCCTCAGGATACATACGAGAGGTACTTTTATTAATGTGTTGTAAAAGAAGTCTTTAAACATGACACGCTCTTGAGAGAGCAAAGGGACTCCATGACCTTCTTTGCACATACACAGAAAGAAAAAGTATACCTTTCATAGAGTTACCCAATAATAGTAATTAATACGCTGTAAAGGTATATAAATAATGAGCACTCTTTCCAGTCTGAAGACTTTCCAGCTGAGATATTGCATTCTGATCCTGATTCAGTACTATATTACAGAACACATATCTATGCATCTGTAGAACTATTGCATTTTTTTCATAAGAAGTGCAATCTAAGATTTTCTAATGTAAAATTGTAAAAAAAAAAAAAAGGCTTCACAGAAAAGGGAACACAGATAAAATTTCAGACTGAAATGTTTACATTATCATATCCTGAATGCTCAGCAGTAGTTAAAAAACAGGTCCCAGAGAGGAATCTACCCTGTATTGACCGCTGGTGTCATTGTCACCACTTCATTCAGTGCGTCACGTACGGAGATGAAAAAGTGGCAACGTTTACTAGAGGCATACGCGAGCTGTAGACCTAGAGACTTATTTTTATTGATGGATTAAACATTAAATATACATCCTCTTTTTTATAATACTCATCAGGGATGAAACAAAAATGTTTAACAGTTGATTAAATGACATGTTGCTCAATAACGATTAAACAAAAGCTATGTGTAATGTCAGAGATAGCAATCAAATGAGAGGAAGTCTCAATCTCATTACACGAGTGAAAGCACTGGGGCAAACATTGCAGCTTTTACATCATGTGTGTATTGAAGTCTAGTTTGCCAGTGGTAATGATGTATTTACAGATTTTAAGACTCAAATTATTTTTAAAAAGATGGAATATGCTCTATTATACTTTTTTTTTTTACTGTGGTAAATACTTCATTTTTAAAAATACAAACTTATAATCTACAGCAACAAAAGCAAATTATGTAAGCATCAGTTTCTTTTTCTATGTTTGGATGTAGTTAAAATGTGACCATAGTTTTATGCGCAGGAAGAGGCAGCCCTCAAATAATTCTGTATTTAAACACAAACATTTGAAAATGAGAGTTGTCTATATAACATTGTCTTCCTACGTACCTCCAACAAAGGCAATTTTTCACAACCTTCTGACAAAAAATCCACCAAACAGGATGTGTGACTGCCAAAGTCTCTGTTTCAGGTAGCAGGTTCTTGTCCTGCTCTTACTGTATTTGGGAGCTATCCCTGGGAAACAGGAATGGGAGTGCCTGAGGGGACTGTGCTACTGTTATTTAAACATTTAAACTCCTAAGGAGAAATCTTGGTACAGACTGAGGTGTTCCTTTCTCCTCATTTTTCGTATTCCTCATATTTCAGCAGTGAAGTGCTGAACTATGGTAAAAACCATCTCAGGTGCTGGATTAGCCTGCTTCCTAATCAACCTGCAAGGACCGTTGTGTTTTGTCTGGGTTAACTTGGAAAAAACTGCGTAACTAATTCTATCACACGCAGAATGAGGGCTATGACTCTTCTTGTCCAACGTGTAACCTTTTTGTTACAAGAGCTGGCAATGATGCAAATGACCTTCACCTCACTCTGTATGCCCTAAACACCAGTCAATGTTTAAAAAAAACTTAGTAATAAAAACATTTATTCTTGCAAGTGAGTCATCTGAATAATGTGTAGCCAGATGCCCCTGAGTTTGTATCAGTAACTCTTGACAAAGCCCTCCTTGATCCCTACTCCAACTAGGAAGATCAATTCTTAAACATCTCTCTATGTATGCTTAATGAAAATTACTTCAAAATACGGATCTTTAAGACACACTTGCTCCTTTTTCCTTCAGGATCGAATACTCCAAATGAACAAACACTTTACTCATATCCCGGAGTGCAATGCAAATGCCAAGTTGATAGCAGGCAGAATAGACTTTTCAGAAAACTGTCGAGAGCATGGCAAGCTCCTGGTGCTGAAGTATAGTTGTATGCATCATTCCCAACTTGACAGCTTGACTCAGTATGCAAGCTGCTGTTGAGTTGCCCAAAATCTATCATTTGCTAGAGCAGTAGATATGGGGAACAATGCAAACATGAGTTTCTCAGTCAACATATCTACATTTGGCCCGTATTCAGCTTTTCATCTGAAATAAGTTACATATTGCTTCCCTAAAGAAAAATCAGGTTTGAGACAAATCTACGCATGTAATACTGTTTGAGAGGGAAAGCAGACACAAAGTGATATGAATGTTGTCGTATAATATTTAAGCAATGGTCCAGCTTAAGGTCATCTTTAAGAACTAGCAGCAAATCAGGGAATTTTACAATTAATGGTCACTTAGTCCTAACTTGAACCCTAAGAAGTCACAGTAAATTAAATGGTAAACAATATATATTCAGAATTTGAATGACTTAATAACACTAACTTAAAAAAAAAACTTAAAAAAAAAAGTCAACTACTTTTGTGCTGTTACTGCTGATATCATAAATCATTTGCACGCTGACACTACAACCAATTCACAGATCGGTCTAAAACCAGTGAAGACCCTATTATGAAAAGATCATTTAGGATCATGATGAGAATTTTGAACTGAGAAAACATACTGCTTACATGACAGTACAAGGTTGATTGCATCAATCATGTCTCAAAATAAGAACAGTCCCTTTTCTCTTGTCACCAACGTGACTTAGTGGAAGTTTACAACCTGTGAAACAACCTTCTCCATCAGACAGTCTTCTAGAGAAGACCAGCACTGTCTCTATAGGAACTGACCTGTTCTAAACAAAGTATTCCATTATTTGTTTCCCAAAAGTGAATTTAAGCCTAGCTTATACCCAGCATTAGTTAAGATAAATTAAAGACATACCTCCTCCATGGCTCTGGCAGAGATACGGAAACCGCCACACATTTCCTAAGCCAACGCAAAACCCTACACATGTCAGCATGTACTGAGCCTTGTTGTCCCATTTAGGTCTGGAGTCTGCCTCTTCTTTCTCAAGGACCTCAAGTTCTGTGTGGGAAGGTATCCTGTCCTCCAGGCCAGGATTGGGTAGCTGTAACTTCACCATGTTTTAGTTTTCCTTCCTGAAAAAGCTCCCACGGCAAGGAGTTTGTGAAACAGGCAGCTAGTTAGAAATCTGCACAAAAAGAGACCATCTATTTGCTGTCTTCAGCTATATGTAGTGAACCTTTGGCACTAAACTTGAAACTGCAGACCTGTGGTAAAAAGAAGCGTCAGCAAATCATCCAATTGACCAAGTCAGCTCCAACACTTATTAATGCTTTATCTGCCAAGGTTTTATGGAACAGTCTGTTCATGTAGTATAAGGCATTGATTTCAGTTAATGTAATTCAGGAGATAATTTGGCTATAAACTGTAATCACCTATAAGGTCATTGCCACTCCCCTGTTTAAACTCACTTAAATACATATATAACCCCAACAAATATGAAGTGATTCCACTGGCCTTGCAAGTCAGTGGAGGCTTCATACTTTTTTTTTTTTATTGTGAATATAAACTTGTGAATCATCACTACATTCAGTTTCCCACAGAATATGCTAATGGTAATTACTGAAGCATCTTCTTCCTTCTCTGCAAGAGATACTCTGTTAAATGCTCAGACAGAAAGGATAGAGAATGAAAGGGATTATAAAATCTGACCTTTACAATTAGAAGCATTATCTACTTACCCTTACAACTAGTTTAGAACATCTTGTAAATGGACTGGAATCAAAGGTCCCTTCACCTTTTCAACGGCCCTATGATTGTCAGAAGCAAAAGAGAAACACTGGCTAGTGAATATCGCAGATACCACTTGGGTCCTCATCCTCTCAGTACAATTATAGCAATACAGCTCTGCTCTTCACTATTATCAGTAGGTAAGTAGTTGCTGCAGAAAACTACATACAATATCTAACAAAGTATGTCATGAGAATTTTGTCAGTTAAGCCCAACAAGGTGATCGATATAAAGAACTAGAAGGGATTGTCTATGTCCAGTCCCTTCCAAAGCAAACAAATACACTCCCTTGCAACATGCCGATTAAAATTGATTTTAATCTGTGTTACTTAAAGACTGATCTAGAATTTCAGCATTCTCATGCCTGCTTTCTGCTTTAAAGAAGTGAGCTTGTCTCTATTTCTTTTTTTATAAAAAATTTCATAGTATTACATATGAGTCCAGCTCCTTTTCAATTGTACTTATGACAGCCATAGGTCAGCACAGAGCTGATCGCTGCATTTGAACACCCTCAGCTTTACTTTTGCTAGGCGAGATATAGCAAGGTGATTGGTTTCTTCCCTGCAAAAAGGTTCTCCATCGTATCTCAAATAGAGAAATTACAAAAAAAAAATCTTCATCCTTGACATGAAAAACTAATACTATACAAAGCAGTCCAGGATTTTTCCTGTGCCTTGTAATCAGACACAAGTATTTACTTACCTTTACTTGAAATATCTCTATTAATCTTCCTAGTGATATCATTTGCCTTTTTTCATAACCTCATCAGTTTTGCTGATTATCTGTCTCCTGATTGCCATTGGATCAAAGCTTTTCTTCTCCTTATGTGGTTCCTAACCTGCAGCAGAATACCTTTTTCTAAGCTACCAAAATATATTTTAAATTTAGCTCAGTTCACACAACTCCAGTACACTGAGTTCTGCCTGAGTGATACTCTACTTTTTTCCAGTATTTTTGATACTTCTGAGCTTGTGTCATGAACATTTCACTAACATGCTACTACTCTTGTCCTTGGTCATTAGTAGAAGAGTGAAAAAAGGTCTGTTTCTCAGCTTGAGCAAATGCACCAGTAACATTCCCCTAGACCACCATTTCTGCTTTCAGCACAGTTTACTGTCATCATCAGATATTTACTTCTTTCTTTGTTCACTCTATATCTCCTATTTAGTTCAGGTAATACACAGCCGTGGTGAAGTGGCAACAGATATCCAAAACAACTATCTTTACTGTGCTTCCCTTGTACAGAAAAATCAATTTTCACTTAAAAGTGACAATAGAGAACTTCCAAACTGCAGCACTTCAATTTCCAGACTCAGAGAAAAACACTGACCTTTTGGAAAAAGAGTAAGAAACTGCATGCTCCAAGAGCTGCAGGCTCATTCTGGGTTATTATTCTGCTCGAATCAGAAGGAGACCATCTCAGCATTCACACTGTAGGAAATATGAGATAGTAATAAATAATGGACAGAAGGCAGTCAGGAAAAGCAAACACCTCCTGATTTATTTCATATTTCTACTTTCTCTGGCTTGTAGGGTTTAGTTCTAGAGATTTGTGAAGTCATACACAGAACCTTTTTCAATATCTGAATCTGGTTATGATTATATAGTGTCCAAACAATTTCTATTATAGCTACATGTTAATGATGCTATGTAATCATAAATCCTTGGTAATTGAGATTCTGTATGTATGGAATTTATTAATCCTAAAATACCATGGTTCTCCTTCAGTGCCATGCAAGCTAATATAGGTTGTTAAGCACTGGAATGGGCTCCCCAGGGAGATGGTTGAGTCACCATCTCTGGATGTGTCTAAAAACCGTTTGGATGTGGTGCTCAGGGACATGATTTAGTGGAGGGTTGTTAGAGTTAGGGTAGTACGGTTAGGTTGTGGTTGGACTTGATGATCTTTAAGATCTTTTCCAACCTGAGCAATTTTATGATTCTATGAATATATGGTAGCAGGAATAATCTTATCTTCCACTGGGAACCAAATTACTGAGGGTTAACTGACATGATGTGAAATAAATGACATGGAATGTTCAGATGATATGAAAATTTCTCTCTAAGTTTCAATTTGCATCAGGATCCAAGAATACATTTCAGAGTTTCTTTTACTTTGGTAATGCCAGGCTCCAGCGGCTTTTAAGTTGTTAAACATGTGCAGAAACAAATACTCTGGTACAGCACCTAGCTCGACTTTCCTTATTGCTGCACAGCTAACGGTGTGTCACGGCAGCACTGTGCCTCTGTGCAGGACCTGCAGAGCACTGCCACCAGCTGCGGCTGGCCAAGGGGCTGTCTACATTGCCACCCTGTGGATTGGAGCAAACAATGTACTGTGCATCGAATGCTCTTGCAGCAATGGCTTGTTCCCCGACGTGTTGTAGGACAAGCTTTTCTCAACTCACACTGACTGCAGCACAAGGCTGTGCACTGCCACACAGAGTCGTACAGTTATTTGCTTATTCAACAGGGCCTCTTCCTTTGCTCTGCAATTAACTTCTCCTTAGAGTTATGCAGGACTTTTCTTAGATCATAGAATTGCAGAATATCCGAGGTTGAAAGGAACCCACAAGGATCACTGAGTCCAATTCCTGGCTCCACACAGCACTACCCAAAAATGAGACCATACAGCTGGGAGCGTTATCCATATACTTCTTGAACTCCAGCAGCTTGTGGCCATGACCACTACCCTGGGGGGCCTGTGCCATGCCACCACCCCCTGGTGAAGAACCTCTTCCTGATATCCAGCTTGATTATGTCTTTCACCTTGCAGGACAATGAAGACTTCAGGAAAACGTAAGAGAGGAAAGTAGTTGAAGAATGATACCAGGGATACAGATGAGTAAAACAAGTACAGATGAGTGAGGAAGGAGTGGCCTGCTTCCTTCTGTGGGGACAGGTCCAGGCATGATGTACAGGGCTCCTGGCAGCACTCAACATGTTTAGCTCTTTTGGTTAGCCTGGCAAGGGTCGATGTATCTGGTGAAGGCATGGGGCTATTTTCAGTAAGCATAGCCCAAGATGGTTTTGGTTGGCCTCCTTCCTCCTGAGGTGCAGATACGTCCTGATACTCCTCCCAGGATACGTCCTCCCAGGTTGACCACCTGCCAGCTTCTCCTGCTTCTGACCTTGCTCAGGTCTAACTTGGTGTTGGCACTCCTGGGACAGCGCAACTCACTAACCCTGCAGAAAACCATCCGCACTGAGAGGACACTCTCATCACTTCTGTGAATGTGAATGTTGAATCCAACAACTGAAGAAACTGCTGGAGCCAGCCAGGGCACCTTCTGGATGGGTGCAGTGAGTGGAGGACAAGGATAACCAGGAAAAGAAAGCGAGTGTGCTCTTTAAAAATCAAACATTCCTTTACTTCAAAGCCACTGAGAGAAACAGGGCAATGTAAGAGGTTTGCATTCAGACATAGTTTCAGGAATGAAATACAGAATGTTCATTTCTTTGTGATTCTATTGTCCTTGATATGACATAGGATAAATCTGTAACTCTTCAAATATTTTGAGAGTGATGATTACAGAGCATTGCAGCTAAAGGCAATCATAAACATCAAGTTTGCTCTCTAATTTTGCTTTACAATATTCAATACTATTAGAATGCATTTCATTTTCTGACCTTTCTTATTACTGTAGCAAATACTGGTATGAATCATAAAATCATGGAATCATTAAGGTTGGAAAAGACCTCTAAGACAGTCTTGCCCAACCATCCACCTACCAGCAATGTTACCCATTAACCATGTCCATTCGTGCTGCATCCACCCTTTCCTTAAACACCCCCAAGGAAGGTGACTCCACTACCTTGCTGGGCAGCCCATTCCATGGCCTGACCACTTTTCCTCAGAAGAAATTCTTCCTAATCTCCAACCTGAAATCACTTCATGATTCTATAGCATTATCCACCAGTATTAATCAAACTCTTTTCAATCAGCTTGTTCTTCCCAAAGCAATATATACATACACACATTACTTTTTGTGTAGTTTTGGTCATTTAAATGTTGGCCACTTAACTGTTGGTCACATGCATCTGTATGTCTCATGGAAAGAATATATAGATCTGCGCATGCCTATGAAGAGATGAAGAGTCATAGACTGCTGATGAGTTACATGTTACGGATTCAAGTTGCATTACTGTGAGGATTGTATTTTAGAGACAATCAAGAATACGGTAGATTCCTCACTTAATACTTCCTTCCATTCTTCTAGTGGTAAATCATGGTGTTATTTTCAGAGGAGCACTGGAGCTCCCGAGCTATCCTGTAGGTATCCACTGTTAGCAATATGTTTTCCTTCTCTCTTTCAAAATTCCCCAATTCATGAACAGATGGGAAGTCTCTAGAAGATGTCCTTGGCAGGTTTTAGGAAAGAGATTGACAGTGGTAAAATTTCTCCCAAGATCCTACTGATACTGTCTCCCTCCTTTGAACATGTTTGTGGCTTGTTCACCATCTTCCCTTCAGAGCAACATGATGCTCCTCCTGCAGAGAAACCTTTAAGCACATCTATGAAGTGCTTCTCTCCACATCTAGATATGTGGTGGCAAGCATCCAAAATGAGAGCCAAGGCAAGGTGGCTTAGCACCTGCTCCCCCTTCTCTTTCTGCTGCCATCACCCGGGGCAAAAATAAAACCTGACTCAGATATTGAGGGTAATGAAGTGGAAGATTGTGCAAAGCAGAGGTTGTGTGGTGAGCCTCAAACAGGAAAAGACAGAAATATAAACAGAGAGGTAACTGTACTGCAGGATGCCTAGAGGATAGGATTCTTATTTGGAAGAGTGAGATGGGGAAGATATAAGTGATGAAGAACATTTGGAAGTTTAACAAAATGCTCTCTCTGACAGTGTCCCTGACAAAGTCCGGACCTTCTGTAAAAAATATTCGGAGAAAGTAAGAAATACTTTTGTGAGCTAACAGTGGGCAAAATCCTTGACAAGATGTACATAGAAGGAGCACTGATCCCCAGGTTCAGGATATCCTGAGCATAAGGGACTCTAACAACCCCATCAGAACACAGGATACACAGGCAAAAATGTTTCAGTTGCTTAGTGTTAGGGGTAATATTCAACAGCAGGTGGTTATAGAGTTTGCCACACCAAGAATATTCTGTAGATCTTTAACTTGTTGTAAGTTTTATGCTCTGTTGTTCTCCAACTCTAGCTGGTAAGCAGACAAAAGGCAAAGCTTCTCAGCTGGCAGGGCTGAATTCCTGTGTGTGTGCTCACACATTGCCATCATCAGTACCACAGGAGTTCATGCAGGGATACCTTGAAGGTTTTGGAGAAATTCAATGTTTTGGAGATTAAATCTCTTCTCATGCATTTGTAAATTTTTCTGGATGGAAGAGAAGTCATTTTGTATAACCACAGAGGAGGAACAACAGAGAGCTCACTGAAACTCTGTTTCAGGCTGTTGGGAACTTAACAGAGGTAGGGTGTTATGTTGATTATGTTAATTATGTTAATAATGATTTCCACAGGCAGCCCATTCAGGAAACTTTAATGGTGCCAGTGCTGTGGTATGCCATGAGATACTGGGATGCTGCTGAACGACAGCCCTGCATGTCATCTTTACTCAAAGGTCTACCATAAAACCTGGTTTGGTGTAGAAAAATTCATTCTGTCTTGGTCAACAAAAAAAACGCTGCTTCTCATCTTTCTTATTATCACGCTCCAAGTGCACCTGGAGCAGAAAGATCTGCCCATAAAGTGTCAGAGTTCATAAAAACAGGGGGTTGCAGCTCAGGCTGCTGACAAGAAGTGTGATTAGCCACATGGGGGGGTCAGCATTTAATAACATGAAGCACCAACTGCTTTAGCTGTGGATTTTGTTTGTACTGTGTAAATCCTGTTCAGAAGTCAGGTGTCTAAGAAAGACAAACCTGTAGGAGTGCTTGTAAGAAGGGCAAAGGAGAGGTTTTGCAGCAATTGGCCAATTCTGGTGGAATCAGCCCAGAGCACAGAGCTGTTCAGGGTGTGTGACAATGAGTTGCAACCATGGTGCGTCTCACGGTCTCTCTGCACTCCTCAGTCTCTTTCTCAGGCTCAGTTTTCAGAGGCAGCATTTACTTTCAGGTGCTTGACTGCTCCCATTAGTGTCCATTACAGTAGCTAGCACTTTTAGGGGTACTTATCAGTGATGCTTTTTTTTTTTTTTTTTTTTTTTTTTTTTTTTTTTTTTTTTCAGAGTAATGCTCATGGGGGAAATTGGATTTCTAGACCAAGGTTGCTGTGTGGATACTGGTGTTGCAAACATCCCTGCAATGGTATCTTCAGCTAGATGGACTAAGACTCCCCAGACTTGTTCTGGTGAATACTTACAATCCAATTAGCATGTGGACCTATGTCATGCTACAGTGTCTGCACATCAGTTATGTTGTTTATCTTAAACTACATAGGCATCACATCTTAAATATTAAACACAACTATGAACAAAAGACAGTTCTGTGTCTTTCATAGGCTGGAACAGTTTCTATTGACAATTTAGAATGATGTACGGTTTGCTCAATTCCTTGATCTTTCCCCATGAACTGCTCAAGGAAATCCCTAGTAGTGCACTGGATCCTTCACACCAGGTGGTTAGGCAATGTATCTAAACATCTAGACAGCATCTGTTCATTTTCACACAGTGTGGTGGTCATCTGTAATCACTTATCTTCAGTTAATATTGGTGCTCTTGTGTATTTACTGATGCTTTTCCTTTAGAAAAAACACTTTCTGCGTACCTTAAGATTGTGAAGTGTGCTTAGAAAGTTGACATAAAATAGCAAATTCCGCTCATCCCATCTCCCTCACCCAAGTAATAAAATAGTGAAGAAAGGTGTAAGGATTTCTTTTATTTGTTCCTTGTTTGCTTGTTTAACATGAATGGTATTTTCATAAAATAAAAATAAAAAACAATACCCTTCATTAAATATTTGAAAACAAATTGTTCTTTCATTCTACATATATATATATGGGCATTTTCAAAAAAATAGCTCATCCACAACAATAGTTGCTGGGCAATAGTTCACAATAGATCTCTCAAAATAACAGTTTACAACAGGGGAATGTTTCAAAAATACACAACAAACTAAGAAACATGAGTTCTGGTAGAAACTAACAGGACTGATGCTTCTAAACTAATTACACACATGGCAAAATCTTCCTGAAATAAACTCCTTGATCTTAATACATCTTAGTACACTGATCTGCAAAGTGTCCATGAACAACAGTTCCACACTTTGTTGTAGAAATAGTTGATAACTTATAAAGTGAGAGTGAATATCCAACATCAGACTGCATCCAACCATGTAAGATGTATGAAGATGTTACTTGAAGATGTTACATGAAGATGTATGAAGTTTCAACTCATTCATTTATACTGAAAAAAAGTATTTTACCCTCTTCATTTCATTTTTTAAAAAAATTTGAGTTGATGTCAAGGACATGAGCTATGAAAAAAACTGAAAAAGCATAGCATTTCAACTTTTAATATTAAAAACTAGTGAAGATGTACAAAGTCAAGATATGAAGCTTGAATGCATTGGCATCAATTCACTGTCTATTGTTTGCTAGCTGTGTTGCTGTAACTGCTTGGATGTACACATGAAACACGACAGCTGTGTGGTCACATCTGACACATCCTGAAGGAATTATACACAAGTTATTTAATCAGATCTGTTCTACTGGGCACTTAGGGCATGTACATGTGGTCAGCTACAACAGCTACACAAAAGTACTAACTCACATTTTCGTGGTGCAACCTGCATAAGCTTGGCATCCAGATAACCTCTGGCCTTTATAGTGACTGTGTTTGTATGTCTTTTTTTCCCATAATTAATCATTTAAACTTTATTTTAAAATAAAATAAAAAAGAACAGCCCATAAGAAGCTAATAAATTAATACAACAAAATGAGTAACACCACAACGGTGAGCAAAAAGACAGATGGAAAATAGAGTATTTGGGAAACAAACGTGTTTAAGAATTTTGTTCCATGTTATTTTTGCTGAGAAAGTGAATTAGGTTGTATTCATTACTTTAGAAGATTTATCTTCTGTCTTTTGCTCCTGACTAAAATGAAACCCAGGCAGTAGTAAGAGAAAACTCTGCCTCTCCTGGAAGTCTCTGTTAAACTTGGATGGGCATTCACTGAGGTGGATTGTTTTGGGACTATGTGACAGCTAATTGCCTGGGGCAAACGTTTGGCAGTTAATAAGGAAATGCTAAAGAACCAACAACTTAACAATGCTAATTGAAGGCAAGAAACAGAGTAGATCGGCATTGTAAACAAGAAAGTAAACACTTTCTTTTTGGGCTCTAAGGCGGTGACATGTAAGCTCAAAATTTAAGAGCTGTGGAACAGTGCACTTCAGGTCTGGGAGCACAGAGACAGTCAGGAAGGGGGAGGGTGGCTACCAGTTCCCAGGCTGCATTTAGGCTCCTAGCTGGGAACACCTGTACAAGCAGTACAGCCAGGTGCAATGACTATCATGGTTCCTGAAAGCTAAAAATGTACCAAGTGCACTGGGATGCAGAGGCAGCAGCAGAGCAATGTCTATAATGGCGACACGCAGTTGGGTTACAACTAAAACTTTGAGGAAAAGAAAAAACATAAGTATTCTTAGCGTGAATAACATACAGTGAGAATATAACTGCAAGTCTACATACTATTTAATATTCAAGCATGTCTCCCCAACTCCAATGTGACTTTAATCAATCTGTTTCTTTACATGTTATTTTAATTACCGTTTTTTGGATGTTCATGAAGTCCTGTTTGTGTTTTAAGTCTGGAAGACAATGCAAGATTGGCTAATATGAAACATAATTATACTATTCCTTTCTTATATACATGTACACAAACATACATACAATTTTTATAAATGTATGTATATATGCACACACATTACGTAACAGGCACTTTACTCAATCATGGTTTCTTCCAAAATTCTGCTGAAAAGAGAAAGACAGTGTTGAGACACTGTGCAGAACATCAAGAATAAGGAGAATGACATTATCATCCACTTAAGAAAGAAAAATTCCCCTTCTCTGTTGATGGACTATGACCTTCAACTGGGTAAATTACTCTAAATCAAATTGTTTTGCTGCTTCTGATACCTACTGAAGCTTGTATTGCAGACTGCAGTGTAATACAGAGATACACAAACACACAGTTTTAGAGCATGCACAGCTCACTGCAGCATCTGTTGTTAAACAACACTGCACGTCCCATGCAGATACAAATACAACGAAGAGCAGAAACTGAAATGCAGAAAGAGAATTTATCTGCTTCAGGCTACAGCTGTGGTTGTCCCAATCCTTCATAGTAGATTGCATAAATCACCATTACTTCCTCTATCGTTTTCCTAACATTACATTTTCTACCCTCTTGAACTTCTGTAATTCAACAGCTAGTTCCCAGTATCTCAAATACAGCCACATAAGTCTTCCGTTTTGACTTCTGTTTTTGTTCATCAGATTGCCACAATAGTTATCATGTTTGAAAATATCTTTTAAGCCACTTTCCATATGTAAAGCCATAGCAACAGGATCAGTTGCTGCTTTAACTAGCAGATTTTTCTCTATTTCTAGTCTCTGACTTTTAGGTACTACAAAACTGCAGTAGATTTCCTGTCTTTCTTTAAGCCCATCTTCAAATTCTTTTAGTAAAATGTTGGCTCTCTTCTGCCACTCCTCTTCCTTTGCCAGACAGCTTTGGTACAAGGTTCCTGCTGCTCCCGAGCGCAAAAGAACTTCTTTTTCTCTCTCTAACTTCTCTTGCTCCTGTTCTAGGATCCTTCTCTCTTCCACTAGTTTGCGACTCTGGGACACGAGGGCTTCACGGTAACTCAGGGTCCTGTTGCGTTCCTTTTCAAGCTCCAGCTCCAAATGTGCAACTGCACGACGATTTTCTGTGATTATATCCCGGTACTTGGCTTCCAGGTCTTTTTGTAAAGATGACTGCTTTTTATAATATTCCTTTTTTTCTCTTTCTATTTCTTTCTGACATTCTCTGGTCCAGATCCAGCCTAAAATACATAAATGAGACTACAGTGATCAGCATTGATGAGTATGGATAATTAATTTTGCTTCTAAAGAGGTTATTCAATGGTGAAAACGTTCCTTCCTCTCCCCTCCCACTCCACTTGGCGATACTGAGGAGTGGCCAGCAGGGTGATGGAAGTGGTTGTTCCTCTCTGCTTTGCCCTTATGAGGGCCCACCTGGAATACTGCTTCCAGATCTGGGGCTCCTAGCTCAGGAAAGATGTGAAGCTATTGGAGCAGGTCCAGCAGAGGCCACAGAGATGATCAGAGGGCTGAAGCACCTCTACTATGAAGACAGGCTGAGGGAGCTAGGCTTGTTCAGCTTGGTGAAGGCTCGGGAGAAATGTGACAGTAGCCTTCCAGTATGTAACTGGAGTTTACAAGCATGAGGGCAGTCAAGTTTTTACATGGGTAGATATTGATAGGACAGGAGGGAATGGGTTTAAAACTAAAAGAGAGGAGATTTAAATTAGATGTCAGGGGGATATTTTTTACACAGAGGGTGGTGGAGTACAGGAACAGGCTGCCCCAGGAAGCTGTGGATGTCCTATGCCTGCAGGAGTTCAAGGCCAGGCTGGATGGGGCCCTGGGCAACTTGATCTAGTGCACAATTCAGTGGTTGTCAACTCTGCCTGCATCAGGGGGGTTAGAACTAATTGATCTCTGAGATCCCTCATTATTTATTTATTTATTTATTATACAGTTTCATGATATTCACTTCTGTTCACACATCCCACAAAATGTATTTCTGTAGGTCCACATTTCACAGGAGGTCTCTTTCAAGGATCATGTTTTGTTTGAATGTATCCATTAGTCTTTTTTTTTTTTGCTAGTCCGTACACTTACTTTAGAAGAAAAAAGGAATTATTGATAAACAGGATGGAAGTTTTTCATGCATAAACTGCACTGAGAAATTTTCAGGTCCAGTAAGCAGATAAACATCACGATCACTCTGGGGGCTTCCTTGGGGCTCTCTAACATACTAGTTATGAGAGATCTTTCTGAAGTTTATTAAAAGAGATTGAACTCCATGTGTCAAAAACGGCCACTGCCCCAGTGTTATAATCAGCGTTACAGTGACATTCCCAAACACAGGCAGGTTCTGGGGACAGCGAACAGAGCAGAAGTCCCCAGCTGGGGCACTGCTTTGTCGTTGAGATTTGCTCTTGTTCAGAGCTTTCACTGCGGTCAGACGCCCAAACACAGCAACGCCCCAACAGGGCGGATTTGTGCTACTTACGGAAGGCAGCCAAGCCCAGCATGGGGACCAGCAAGGCGTAATTCCACCTGCTGCCTTCATCCCTGGGCTCTCTGTGATGCGGCAGGATGTTCCAGTTGGGAGGATCATTTAAGTTATTCATGAAGACACCCTGGACGAACAGGAGAGAAACACCGTGTTAGCGCTGGGCCCAGGGACACCGGCCGCTCCCACAGCCGCCGCCAGCGGTGATTCCGCCCCACACCCTGAGTCAAACCAGACTTCCAGAGGAACGAAACCCTCACGCACAGAGTCCCACACATGGGGAACGGCGCTGCCGGCCCCTCAGGCCTCACCGGCCACCTCTGTCCCCGCCTGGCCCTGTCCCGGCCGGCTGCGGGAACAGCGCATACCGCCAGCACCCCTGAGGCCTCCGTGCTGCCGGCAGGCACGACCAGGCAGACGGCCGCGGGCCCGGAGCCTCACAGGGCCACGACGTACCGGCCCGGGGCCGCCGCCGCTGTCACTTACTGCCCGTCCCGCCCGTGCCGGGCCGGCCCATTAGTGTAGAGAAACGGGGGGTGTCGACGTGACGGGAGGTCCGAGGGTAAGGCCGCTCAGGCAAACCCCCGCCCGCCGGTTGGTCTGTCCCGCCGGGGCCTCCCGAGTAACGGCGCCGGTAGCGGCGGCCTTGCGCATGCGCGCCGCGGGCTCCTTCGGGGTGTGCGAAATGGCGGCGGTGGTGGCGGCGTCGCGCAGCCTGGCTAAATGCTGGCTGCGGCCGGCGGCGCGGGCGGTGAGTGGCGTCCTCACCCTGCCGGGCTCATCTGAGTCCGGCTCCCTCTCTCCTTCTTCCCGCAGGCGGCCCGGCTGACCGGGAAGCCTCCGGCCTCGGGGCTGGCGCGGAGATCCCCCCGGGCGGGGGCCGGGCGCCGCGGGCACGGGGCGCCGCGTGTGCTGCCGCCGCCGGAGCAACGCGCCCGGCCCCGTTCCCGTCCCGCCGCGCGCGGGGCATTCCCTGTGCCGCGTCCCCGCGGTGACCTTGGCGGGGGAACCGGCCCCGGGGCGCGGGATGAGGCCGAGAGCCGGAGCCCCGCGGCGGGCTCTCCCCGGGCTGGGGGCTCTGTCTGCAGTTCTTTATTTTGGAGCGAGGCCCTGGGCGCTCGGGGGCTGCTCGGCGCGGCCCCGTTGCCGCTCCTGGCTGGGAGCCTGCGGGCGCGGCTGCGGTTGAAGGGCGTGCTGCGAAGGTCCGTTCCCTGCAGTGAGCTGGCGGATCTAAGCGCCTTCTGCCCAGGCCTCTGGGTAGAAACCGTGCTGCGCGTTCCTGTGAGGTCTTCGTGGAAAGCTGGACAGCGTCCATGTTACTGGAGCTTGGCTGTGCAGGGAGTGTGTCTCAAACATCTGGCAGCTTTACTTCAGCTGATCTGTAGAGGTTCATCAGTGAAGGCTGAGAATAGAACGGTTGGAAGGGACCTGTGAAGATCACGCGGTCCAACAGCTTGTTTTTTATCTTGAGAAGTGGGAGCTTTCTGTTTGTTCTTGTTTGTGGGGAGTTTGTGATGATGAAAGAGGCACAGGGAAAGAAAGCTCGCAGCACACCTGTAGTTGTCCTCATCTTGTAAGGTGGCAGTCAGCCTCTCAGCAACAATTAGATGAGAGATGATGACCCAAACTGCACCAGGAGAGGCTCAAGTTGCGTATTAGAAGTTTCTTCGTAGAGTGGTGAGGCAGTGTCACAGGCTTCCCAGGGAGGTGGTGGAGTCACTGTCCTTGGAGATGTTCAGGAAATGTGTGGATGTGGCACTGAGGACATGGTTAGTGGGCATGGTGGGGATGGGTTGACAGCCAAACTAGATGAGCTGAGTGGTCTTTTCTATCCTTAATGACTCTATAAAATATGTGCAGGAGAGACTCCTAATTGGAGAAAGAGGCTTAAAGAGTGTGTTTATATTCTGAATGCTAGTGAAATAGCTCTGATTGGACCTTTTTTTTTTTTAAAGTGTACCTGGTAGCATAAACAGCTCAGGGTTAGTATGATCAATATGTTCTTTAAACTTGGTACTTTTTGTGTGAATAGGAATAGCAGTTCTGAAAGCTTCTGTTTTAACAGAAGCTAAGATGTGAGAAGGAATCTACTAGAGTTGTGTGGTTTTTCTTTTTGCTTTTTTTTAATGTGTTTCCAGATGGAAAAACATATTCCCAAAGTTAACAGCCCTAGGACTATGAAAGTGTGGTATAGCCACTTAAGAAAACAGATTTTTTTGAAAAAGAAATTATTTCTAAGGTATGGCTGAAAGTCTCCAGAAATGACTGGAGACTGTCATTTCTGAGGGAGAAAATATGGGTCAATATCTTTTTATGCTTTAGGGCATAACCACAGTTAATGAAGGTGACTTAATATGAAAAGTAAGGTGGATATAGAATTGTCCCAGAGTGTGGTAAGAGAGCAAGGTGGAAGCGGAAGAGTCATTTCTTTAAGAAGTGCTAAATGAATTAATTAGTTATAGCTGTTCATACTAATCTTGTTTAATTAGGTAAGAACCTAATTCCCTTGGCTATAAAA
The DNA here is from genome assembly GCA_037305975.1 of Chrysolophus pictus. NCBI lineage: Eukaryota > Metazoa > Chordata > Aves > Galliformes > Phasianidae > Chrysolophus > Chrysolophus pictus. The sequence continues at coordinate 32,802,860 of CM074577.1, read as the reverse complement.
AAAAAAAAAAAAAAAAAAAACAACCAACAAAACAGAAGTGTGTCAGCAAGTTTGATGACACATCAGATTCACTGTTATGCAAGATCATATGAAGGAACAGTAAAAGAGATGATAAAGCTGGGCCAACTAAAGGGTAATGTACTTCAGTTAGAAAGTGGTCATTGGGAAGTGATGGAGAAGGAGGATCTGCTTGTTAATGTTTGCAACTGCTGGGTGATGAGACCATGGCTGCAACAGTTGCTGGGAAAAGCAAATTCAGTCTAAAAATGCTCCAGGGTGATACCTCAAATAGAGAAGTGCTGATATTGCATTACCAATCACTGTTATGACCGTGTTGCTCTTCTAATCAAACATACGTGCTCAGTTAGATACGTTTTTTAACAATGTAGGGTAGGAATAGTAGATGCCAATAAATTGATGATATAAACTGTGAGCATTAAAAACTCTGATTCTTTTAAATTACTTAAGGTGGATACTGGGTGCATTGAGGTATTAGGTTTGGTTGTTTTTGTTCTACTGGTTTTGAATGTGGTAGGGAAGAGGGAATAACATTACAGAAAGGGTAAGTGCCCCTTGCTTCATTCAGATATGAACAAATTGTTCTAAATCAGTCACTGATTGTAGAGAATGAAAACAACAAGAACAGACTTGGCTTTTGAAGCAGCAATAATCAGGAACAGCCTTCCCCACCACTGTTTTTTTTTTTTAATTCATTACTTTTAAGCACCTGAAATAATTCAAATTCTCAGCATTGTTTGACCTAAGAGAAGTATTTTACAGTAATGCCTGTGGTTGTCATAAAGCTGTCTTCATCTTTGCTTACATAAGAGTAAATTGGAATAATATATCATATTGACTGCAAACGTACTTTTATCACTGCAGCTGCAGGTAGGTCTGAGAGACTGGTTAGTGATCTGATAGTCTTTTACATCCTTTTATTTGCAGGTGGGTCTTTCATCCGGTCAAAACTTTGAATGCTTTCACAACTGAGTGTAAGAGAGCCCAAACTTCATTTATTTCTGAAATACATTGATGCATTGCACAGCCTGATCTTGTGGGTGGCAAAGGCCATGGGCTTGGACCTGTGTGGGCTTTAAAGGTCCCTTCCAACCCAAGCTATTCAATGATGGTTCATGGTTCTTGAATCAGTGATGAGTAAATGGTTACTGTAACGTAGAATAGTTGAGTATGCTGAAATTCTTCCTCATGAAAAGATTTGTTTCAGAATAGTTGTCTTGATTTCTTTCTGCAGTGGCCAGCGGCATGCCAGATTCTTGCACGCAACTTTCACTTTACAGTCGATGGAAAGAAAAGTGCTTCTGCCAAAGTTTCTGATTCGGTACGTTCATACTTCTCTCTATCTCAAGTAACAGATCAGTTAATGCTTAATGTATCAGAGACACAGAAGAAAACAGCTTGCTGTGTTGCGTCTAGTTCTTGTTTTAATGGAGTGTTGTGCTCAAGTACACAGTGAGATTGAATTGCTGAAATATATTGCGTGTGTATGAATAACCTCAAGTTAGCTTGAAATACTTGTGATAACAAACACGTTGTTATTTTTTTCCAGATTTCTACACAATATCCAGTTGTGGACCATGAGTTTGATGCAGTTGTTGTGGGTGCAGGAGGAGCAGGCCTGCGGGCTGCATTTGGTTTATCTGAGGCTGGGTTTAATACAGCGTGTGTTACAAAGCTGTTTCCCACCAGGTCTCACACTGTTGCTGCGCAGGTGAGAAATGAGGTGGAACGTATGCTTAGAGATACCTACTGTAAGAAAGGTGATATGGATATGCATGGGAGCATCGCGTATCGGTATGGCCTCTGTGAATATTATATATCTCTCCAAAATAATTTCAACTAAATTTATACATGTAGCTTCTATTCAGTTCTCTTTTTTGTTGCCTTCCACGTAGCTTTGCAGTTTGTTTTGTTCCACTAAACAGAGCAAAATAAGTGTGGCTCTGGGCTGCCTGGTCTAGAGGTTGGCAACCCTGCCCAGGGCAGAGGGTTTGAAACTGAATGATCTTTGAGGTCCTTTTCAACCCAGGCCATTCTATGATAAAGAGCCATTGCGAAAATGATAAATTGCATGCATTTTTTTCACAGCCTCTTTAAATCTGTACTTACTTGTATGTTGAGGCATAAATTATACGAAATTCTAATGGGAACCAGGGAAATTCTAATAAAGCTGTACTTCACAGATTTAATTCCAGGAAAATATATTTTTACTTTCAGGGAGGGATCAATGCAGCTTTGGGGAACATGGAAGATGACAACTGGAGGTGGCATTTCTATGACACAGTGAAAGGGTCTGACTGGCTGGGTGACCAGGACGCCATACACTACATGACTGAGCAAGCCCCAGCTGCAGTGATAGAGGTGAGCTTTGCTGACATTGATGATAACTATTTACAATGGACTAGCACTCAGAGTGGTCTTCTCACTAGGAACACAGTGAAGTAACTTGCTGCTTATTATGCACAACTGATTCTTGTATTTGATTTAACAGCTGGAAAACTATGGGATGCCATTCAGTAGAACAGAGGAAGGAAAAATCTACCAGCGTGCATTTGGAGGACAGAGTCTTCAGTTTGGAAAAGGAGGACAGGCTCACAGATGCTGTTGTGTTGCCGACAGGACAGGACACTCACTCTTGCACACTCTGTATGGCAGGGTAAGGAGGTGTGAAGTAAAACTTGATTTGTTTGTTTCTTGTAAGTTTTGGTGGTATTTTAATTTCTTTTTTTGAATGGTATTTTCTGGTGTTGGATGTACACAAAAAAAAAACTTGCATGCCTATCAGTGAGGAATCTGGGAAAATTTCCTTTCTTTGCAAGGCACCATGGAAGGGTATAGGCTATGTGATGCTTGCTTTTTTTTGTCAGGAGTACACAGAAATTAGAATATATTGAAAGACTGTATTTGTAGTAGATGTCTGTCTTGAAGACAGTGGATGTTAAGTAGATGTTAGTTTTGTGGTCTGAAGTAGTTCTTCGTTGTTGCTGCTTCTGTATTTGTTCTTTAGATTCAGACAGAATTTACCTATGCCTTCCTCAAAATCTTTTTTTTTTTCCTCTAAAAAAACGTGGCATTGGGGAACTCTGATAAAGGATAACAGGCAGCATTTTTTTCCCTTATAAAACAGGGAGCAGGGAGAAATGAAGCATAAATGCATAAAGGGTAACATGGTCTTCTGGAGTTTTCTCTATGGAAATAAATGACTAGACTTGTAGTATTTGATCCCATCGATTCTACAAGCTGTAACTGTGGAAAAAACTTCATTCTTTTTAACGGTACTGAAGTACTTGAAACCTGAAGTTCATACCTAGTAACTAATTATTTACTTAGTGGTTAGCTAATTTCTGTCCTTCAGGTTACACATACTGCTGCAGTAAAAATGCTTAGCAGTTCTGATCCTTGAGGGCATGGAAGAATGCCTTTAGCTTGGTGATGCCTGCTGGCTGTTTATGGCTTCCAGAGGCGTATTCTGCTTTTCTGGGAGACCTTGTAATACGTGCTTGTACAAGCAACAAGAACTGCAGCTGACTGAAGTGCTGCCAAACACAGTGAAAATTCATCCTGCTGACTAGCTATGAATTCTCAGAGTTGAGTGGTTTGGTAACTATATGCATTTGAGCTAGATTAGGCTTGTTAGTAGATTTTTATGGAGATTTCTAGAGGAAACTGGCTTCTCTGATGGTCGGTGAAAGGTTGTTTTTTTCCATTATGATACAGTCTGCTTGCAGTCTGACAGTTTTGAGAAGAGGCTACTTAGGTGTGTGGGATTGTTGTTGTTAAAATTCCTTTTTTTATTCTTTTTTATTTTTCTCCAGTCTCTAAGATATGATACCAGCTACTTTGTTGAATATTTTGCCTTGGACCTGCTGATGGAAAATGGAGAATGTCGTGGTGTTATTGCTCTTTGCATAGAAGATGGCACTATACATCGTTTTAGAGCAAAGAACACTGTCATTGCCACTGGGTAATGTAATATTTATGGTAATCTTGAGAGTGCTGCTATTTAGAGGGCTGCTTGTCTTGTACGTGTGTCTGACTCCACAGTATAGAGATGACATACTGACTTGAGGGGAAAAGAAAAAAGCAGTTATGTTTTTTCCCCTTCAATCAAACCAGCATTACTGTGAACTCTATCACTTCCTAGGGGAAGAAAGCATCTATTACATTTGTACTGAGGTATAAATTTAATAAGAGGTCTAACTGTAAATTCTAGAATAATGACATAAAATTGAAATGTTTAAGAGCATTATGTATGGTCCAAATATCTTAAGTTTCTAAAAAATGTGCAGAAAGCAGACATTGTGATGTTACCAAAGTATGTATATCTCCGTAAGATTGAGTTTCCAGTAGTAAACAGCTTTTTCAATGTTCTTGAGAATCTGTTGTATTAAGATGACAAAATTCTTAGTCTGATCACTGTGGGATGAAGCTGTCAGAAGATAAGTGTAACTTTACATCACTGGTTGCAGAAATTTGTGTACGTGTACTGGAGCACTATTTGGATTAGAGTTCTGCTGCTTATTGTTTCTTATCTGTTTCAGTATGATAATATGTTTATAAATATCTTGCATAGAAAAATGAGCTTGCTGGTTGAAATCTGGCTTTATTAAAATAACCATGCCTTTAATACTGAAATAATTTGAGCTACTTAGAATAAGTAGTTTAGTATTTCTTGTGAGATTTTATCCTGAAACTGGGGAGTATCGGCAGTGCTCAGAAACATTGGAAGCTAATATCTTTGCTGTATGCGTGAGAATTTACTATTAGTGAATTTTAGAGAAGCAACTTTTCAGATCTAAGCACGTCAAATCAGGGCTATGTGTATACATACGTAAGTCATTTTGCTAAAACTGCTAGTAATAGTTTAAATGGAGACTAATCTTTCTCAAGTAATTTTGTCATTAGCCATTTTTCAGATGAGGCTGGCTACAACAGGACTACATCAGTTTTCTTTTTTTTTAGTTGAACTTAGGAAAAGCTAGGTATTTTGGTATTACTCTTAGGTAATTATCCCTTAGGTATTTTGCTTATTGCTCTTTTTTAGTTCTGTCACTTTGCAGACAGTATAGTTGAGCAGTGTGATTAGATAATTTTTTGGTAATTCTGTTAACTGTGTTCTGCAGGGGGTATGGACGTACTTACTTCAGCTGTACATCTGCTCACACTAGTACAGGTGATGGCACTGCTATGGTTACACGAGCTGGCCTTCCTTGCCAGGACTTGGAGTTTGTACAGTTTCACCCTACAGGTATGGAATATAATTACAGACTATAAAGTAATACAGGTAGCTTTTTAGTATGATGAAATTTTTTTTGTGTGGTTTTAAAATGTGCTCAAGTCAGTTTGCATTTTTCTGCTGCACTTCATTACTTTGTTAATTGCTTGTAGGGGAATGTTCAGACTTGTCTGCAACTGTTGTAGAATATAAATCTGAGAGTAAAACTATTCCCCTATGAGAGGTCACAGCTGATGTAGTACTAGTGTTAAATATGCTGCTTTTTCAAGTTGAAACTCCTATACCTCTGAAATGTGTGCTGCTTCTTGTGCTCAAAATAAGATGTTTAATAATAAATAAAGGAACAGTGGGATAGATTCATATGCCTAAGGAGTTTCACATAAGAATATGCTGTGAAAATGGGGGTAGTTGAAGTAAAAATGTATATTTCTGACTGGGGTTTCGTAGCACAGTATCAATATCTAAACTGGAGGCAACAGTGGTCACAGACTAAGAAATAAAGATCTATTCTTTTTTGCTTGTTGCTAAATAAATGCTGAGTTTTAACTTTTGGCAAGCGATGAGTTTTTTTGTATTGTTTACTTCTACAATGTTATTAGTTAATCCCATCAAGGATTATGTCAGTGTTCATTTGATGTAACTGAGGCTTTTATAGTCAGAGAAGCTTTATTATTTGCAATTCTGTAGCTTTTAATATAATTATCAGATACATGGGATGTCAACATTTTTATTTTTCTATGATGACCAGTGCTGAAGACTCTTATTTCTGATAAGGAAGGTCTTACCAAGTAAGCTTTTACATTTGACACAGTTTGAAGCCTTCTTGTGCTGTCTTAGCTCAGGAGAAGAGGCAAGAAAGATGAGTAAGCAGAACTTGAGATGATCAATTTTGGAAATCTTGAACAAAGTATTTGATGAAGGTCTACAAAATCTCTGGAAAATTCTCCTCACATATTGACAGGTGCAGATCTCTTCTGGTTGTAATACTTTAGCTACCACAAAGTCTTCCAAATGAACATGCTCACTGTCCAGTAAGAATACCTGATAGGAATAACTCTACTTGTTTCATATTGGCCACAGGTGACAGTTATTAGCAGGTAATACTAAGGTAGAAAAAAAGTTTAGCCGTGTGACTTGTTTGCATTACCTTGCTCCTGCAACCTTGCTTGTCTTGGTTAGGAAATTCTCAAATCTTCTATTTGATGGCTATTTTCTTTGCAGGTATCTATGGGGCTGGCTGCCTCATAACAGAAGGATGTCGTGGAGAAGGAGGTATTCTAATTAACAGTCAAGGTGAAAGGTTTATGGAGAGATATGCACCTGTTGCTAAAGATCTGGCTTCCAGGGATGTTGTGTCTCGCTCTATGACCATAGAGATACGGGAAGGAAGGTTAGTTAAATATTCTAATAAGGCTTCAGAATGAGTGCTTCATCATACTTGGTTATATGCAGTGCAGTAGTTTATTTGTTAAATACCTGAATACTGCATTTGGCACAAAAAATTTTACTTATTCCTTCCTAATGCCCCCTAGGAGGGGGAACGTAAGATGTTACGGATTTTGTGATATAATTCTTTGTGTCTAGGGACAATTGTTCAATTATCATAAACTTTTACTTCTATCTGTGGAGATGCAGTTGTATAAAGTCTTAAATACTGTGAATTGTTGTGAGAAAAAAGCTGGATGATGAAAAATACACTTTTGCCAAGGTCAATGGCTTTAAAATATGCTAGATATTCTTCTTTTTTTGTCAAAGATGGATTTTAAAATCTTTTTTTTTTTTTTTGCAAAGGCTATCTATCACAAGTGAAACAAGTTAGCTTAGAAAAATTACTAGCTTCTGCAGAATTTCTGTTGTGTTCCAATGCTGAAATTTTTGTTTTATAGGGGTTGTGGCCCTGAAAAAGATCATGTGTATTTGCAGTTGCACCATTTACCACCCCAGCAGCTGGCAACTCGTCTCCCAGGGATTTCAGAAACAGCCATGATATTTGCAGGAGTTGATGTCACTAAAGAGCCTATTCCCGTTCTGCCTACTGTGCATTATAATATGGGAGGTATTCCTACTAACTACAAGGGACAGGTAAATAATACAGATCATTTTTAGTGGCTGAATTTTCATCTGGTTTTAGGAAATGATTATCCAAATATAAATGTAAGAGTGCTGAAGAACATTAACTTAATAATAACATTAGAGCATTTAAAACACACAATGAAGTTTGGTTTTGTAAATCATGTTCCAGTTCATCTGGAGATGGAGATCTGGAAAACTTGTAAAATGAAGTTAACAGTTACTGTCGTATCTGTCAAGAATTCTAACTATCAACTTGAGGATAAGATACACTTGAGGGATCAAACTAGGACTCTGTTACAATTAAGTTAATACATATTAATTCTCTTTACCTCCTGTAATCACAGATTCCTTCAATTTACACTATTTAGATATCAACTTGATAGTGTCAGCTGATTTCATTTATTTTTTTCTAGTACATTGCATCCTACTTTCTGAATACAGATTTTCCCTTGGTAATGTGTACAGGTCAGATTTGTATCCTCTGCTTTTCTAACATTCTCCAGAACTGTGAAGTAGTATATGGTTATGTTAAGTACTGTTGAATAAACTGTAGATTTTAGTGCTATCTGTATTTACGTAATGTTATTAAACTAAGGTGTTAATAGACTTAGATTTGGGGAAAGCTTCATATGGTGTTTCGTCCTTACTTGCACATGGCAGTTGAAAAATGAGGAGGCTTGCATTCTTAAGCTGTTTGAGAAATGAGTATTAATTGGCTGTCTGCAATTGTAGGTGATCACTCATGTGAATGGAGAGGATAAGGTGGTACCTGGCTTATATGCCTGTGGGGAAGCAGCATCTGCATCTGTCCACGGTGCTAATCGACTTGGAGCAAACTCCCTTTTGGATCTGGTGGTCTTTGGTCGTGCTTGTGCCCTTACTATTGCAGAGACCTGCAAGCCTGGTAAGTGTTAGTGTTAGTCTTACTATTATGGAGGTGTTTGATTTGCTACTTGCTTTATGGGTTGTTACCTACTTCAAATTCAGAAGGCAAGACCTAGACTATTATTTGTTAGAAAATGGAAGAATTGGTATTTATACTACTTATATGCAGATTCTTAAGTGTGCTACTGCTTGTCCTTAAGGCTTGCTTTGTGAGCTTATCCACTTAAAACTGGTACTCTCAGTGCTACTGGCAAAAACAGTTGAAATTTTGCACAGTTCAGTAAAGTATGATGTTGAACATGAAGGCTTGACTTCCCTACATTCTGCACTGCATATTCTGCGTAAGTGTCCTTTGCTTTTACACTTCTTTCATTTAGTGGGATTTGCTGCTGCCTTGTTGATATACGAGGTGAACTACAGATGCAAGTGATAGGAAAAAAATAGTAAAAATTGTAATATGCTCTTCCTCTATATGTGTTATCACTGTTGTATGTTACTACTTAAATAATTTGGTTCAGCAGTAGCTACTAAGCTTGAAGTTAAAAACAAAACAAAACAAACCCAAAAAAACAATGAAACATTCTAAGAGGCAGTTAGAGGCAGTTACATTGCAAGAGTGGCTGAATTCCGGTAGTTTTTATCTGTTTTCTCATAGTTTGACTGTGCAGAGTGAGACTGATTAAAAATAAATGGCAGCAAACCTCTACCTTCCTCCCCTTGCCCCAGCATGTATGGAGTGGTCTGTGATATAATCTGCTTGGATCTAGCAGTGCTTATTGGTTCTGGGTTGTACAGATGTTTTATTTGGATTAGTCCTGTGGCTCCTCTGACTTTGAAGTTGTGGGAAAGTTCTTACTAGTCTGAATGCAGAACTGCACAGATGAAGTATGTTAGTCAGATATTGCTTGCTTGTTTAGTTTAATGATGTTTGTCAACCAGCAACAGATGCTTTCTAGTGTTGGAGGGAAGATGCAGAAATCTCATGTAGCTGCCAAGCTTATTGGCTGAATCCTGGTCATAAACAGGGACCAAGAGAAGATGAGAGGTCTGGGGATGAGGAGAACGAGGCAGGTATAGGAGGGAAATAATGAGCTACATTCAGTGAAAGTTATTGCACAATTCAGAACGATTTGCACCAAGTGCAGTTTTTAAGGAGTTAGCAGCAGAACTTAGCCTGACCTGAAATTTCCATACCAACTATCACAGGCAAATAAAAATAAAATATTCCACTAGGAACTCTATCTTTTAAAGTGCTATGAAAACTATAGGTTTGGGAAAATTGCAGTCAACTTATGTCTCAGACAAAGAAAACAGAGCTGAGTTACAGTCATAACGACTTTATGAATCTGCCAGAAACATTCACCTACTAAACTCAATGAAATTTTCTTAATAGGAGAACCAGTCCCCTCCATTAAACCAAATGCTGGTGAAGAATCAGTTGCTAATCTTGACAAATTAAGATTTGCTGATGGAACCATAAGAACTTCAGAAGTGCGACTTAACATGCAGAAGGTAAGCTTGGTGAAGTATAAGGCAGAAAAAAAATTGCAAGCAGAAGAGATAGAATGGTCACTTTGCTAAGTGACCACTTTTTTTTTTTATTTGCCTTGCAGAAATAAAAAGGAGTATGAGAACATATGTGTACAATAAAGCTGTATCTCTGTTTCCTTTGCTGTTTCTTTCCTTTGTGAATATTCTGTTATCTCACTGTATAATAGAAAGGGTTTTCCTCTGTTTGAGGTGAACAGAAAAATATTTTCTTCTGGCTGCAAACGTGCCTGAAGTTAGAAAAGCTCTGTATCAAGCTCTGCTAGAATTAAATTATGTGGAATATTATGCACGTACAGCATATGAAATTGATCTTTTTTTACTGTCTTGCAGACAATGCAAAGCCATGCTGCTGTATTTCGTACTGGCTCTATACTACAAGAAGGCTGTGAAATACTTAGCCAAATTTATCGTGATCTAGCTCATCTAAAGACATTTGACAGAGGTAATTTGATAACAAAGAATTACTGAGGTGACTTTGTTTTTCTTCCATAAACCTTCTGTTTTCTTTTGTCTAAAATTGACTCGATTATTTTGAATCTTTAGATCCCTAATTGCTAAGCATGGAAATCAGCAAAGTAATTGATCTTATTAGGCACCTTCTAATTGTGTACTACTTCAAAGAACATGATGTGAATTTGTTCACATACTAAGGGGAACTTCAGAAATATGTTTTGAAAAGGCCAGTGAGTAGCAGAAAGGTGGCAAGACACTTTATTTTTAGATTGAATGCTCAATTTTATTTCTTCATCTGAGCAGATAGCTCTCACACAGATACTGTCATGTCTTTTAGTGTATCTTAAGACTTGATGAATTAAGTGCAGCTGGTGTGTAGGTTTTCTCTGTTCAAGCTGTGTATTTCTTTCCAGCTGCTATGTCCTTTAGACATGTATTCAAACACTGAAATTAGAGCAGTCTCTTCTGGACAACTCTCACCAAGCATAAAGAAAAGAAGTGTTGTGTTATAACATAGGAAATAAAATTAAGTATATTCATGTAAAGAACTTGGGGTCTGCATTGGAGATACTTAAGGGAACATTGTATATCTAGTAAGCTGGCTTCTTTTTTCAGTCTGAGGGGAAGCCTGTCTGGGTCCTTTAGACAACCGTTTTAAAAAAAACCAGAACAATAGCCATCTGGCCTCATCCTGTCAACTGAAATGAGGTGTAGGAACTGAATTGTAAGTTGTACATAAAGCAGGTGAGAATCGGTATTATAACTTGGTCTCAGAAGTGCACATGCACTCAGTAATGCACCTGGACACTTTTTTGTAATAGTTCTAGATTTTTTTCTAAGGTTGCAGGCATCAATGTAGAGCCTTCCTAGAAATACTGAGTAATTCAGTATTGGAGTACTGTGATTGCATTCTGTAGAGCATGGACTAGTGAGTATCAGCACTAGGTTAGAAGTAAATTAACAAAAAACTTTTCTGTAGAACACCTTCCACAGTATTTCAAATTTTACTAGGTATTGTGTGGAACACTGATTTGGTAGAGACCCTCGAACTGCAAAACCTGATGCTTTGTGCCCTGCAGACCATTTATGGTGCTGAGGCTCGCAAAGAATCCCGAGGTGCTCATGCCAGAGAGGACTATAAGGTATGTATTTTATGTGGCTTGAATGTAGGATTGAATTTGCTGTCCTTAATGTTCCAGTGCATGCATTGGAATGATTAGGGAGATCTGGAACAGGACTACAGTAATAATAAGGTCGTGAATGTGTGAACAGGGTTGAAGGCAGAATAATTTTATGTAAGGAACATGATTTTAATACTGAAGCTTAACAAGGACTTTGAATTTTGGCATGGGCAGTATTAAAACAAAGCTTGCTGGCTGTTAGGAGATCCATTACTGTTGCAACCAATAATGTGATTCTAAAGTGATTTGCATATGCCTATTTCTTGTCTATTTTAATGTTTTCTTCTTAGGTACGGATAGATGAGTTTGACTATTCTAAGCCACTCCAAGGCCAACAGAAGAGGCCATTTGAAGAGCATTGGAGGAAGCACACCCTTTCATATGTGGATGTCAAGTCAGGGAAGGTATGCTGAGTCTGGTTGAGAGTCTCCCTGTCAGCAGGAAGCAGTCCTGTTGGTCAGCTGTTGATAGCATTCTTTTTAAATATATAGTTTTCCTATACCGTTTCTGATCAGGCTTTTGGTTTTAATAGATTCAATTGGTTGGTAAATTGGTAGAACTTAAATGTTTATTGAGGGTTACCGTATGTTTGTTTTCCATGGAATTAAATGAATAAGGGGGAAATGGTTTAGCATAAGTAGTTGTTGCCCATGTTATTTAGTCATTCCTGTTAACTAGCCTGTCTTTGTTAGATATGAGATTCCTTTCCCTTGATTTTTTTTTTTCCCTCCGTTCTTTTTTTATTTTAGGTTACCTTGAAATACAGACCTGTAATTGACAGAACTTTGAACGAAGAAGACTGTTCAACTGTTCCGCCTGCTATTCGCTCATACTAGTAACTTAGATTCAACTTGCAGTCCTCTCCCAGAGAGGCTTGATGTACATATGCATAGCAGAAGCAAATCAAAATACTGCTCTTAACTATCACTGAATGGAAAAATGTTGCTTCAAGGTTTTGCTAACTTATGTTCTGTTCTTCGGCTTACTTCGTAACTATGAAAGTGGAATGCTTGTGTTGTTTCACTCATCTTCCACAACTCAAAGGGAAAACACAAAATGTGTCTAAATAAAGTCATCAGAAGTTGTGTCCCAGTATTTGTATTTATTTTGAATACGCTGGTATGTATGTAATTATACATGCAAAATAAAGACAGTTATTTGTGTATTTTAAAAACAAGAAATGTATTTTGAGTTTTAGACAAGACTAAAATTGCTGACTTCAGCTAATGGGAAAATAATATGGTACTGAAGTAATTAACACTAGAAATAAACCAAAAGTTATAAACTTGTAGAAATTGTCATATTTCTGCTTTGCAGAAGGAAGCAAGATACACTTCCAGCTGGGTAAGTAGAAATTAATAGTTGTATTCACTATTTTAAGTTGGCTTTCTCAGAAAGACTGGACCAGGTCCCTGATGTCCAGATGTCTCAACATCTGGAAGGATGGGCAGAGATGGAACTGAGAGGGATATGGTTGAAGGGCATGGGTCAGTTGTTGAACTAGATAATCTTGGAGGTCTTTTTCAATGTCTGTGATTCTGTGATCTCTGAAACTTCTAAAGCTTGTGGCTTGGTCGTCTTTTCTCTCAGAGGAACCACTGCCCCACCAAAGCGTGGAGCACTGCTGCACTTGCTCGAGCAGGAAGAAGAAAGGAATTATATCCGGACTGGCCGCTGTGCAGCAGGCGGCTAGCCGCCCGGTGCTGCCTTTAAACTGCAGGAAGCACCGTTTTCCTGCCGGAGCCCCTCAGCCCGTCGGTTCCCGCAGCAGCCGATTGGCCGGCGGCAGTCTGCGTGCCGATGGCTGCCTTCCATCCTGACGCCCATCCGGGGCGGTCCGCTCGCTCCTCCGCCCCCGGCGGTCTCTCCCTCCGCCGTCACCATGCACCGCTCACTCCGCGCCTTCCGCCGCCTGGGCCGATCCGCGGGGCTCCTGGCGTCGCCGCCCTTCCCCGGCACAGCCGCCGCCAACGCCGCCCGCTGGGCCCCGCTGCGCGCCGCCATGGTGAGCACCGGGCCGGGCCGGGGGCGCCGTGACCTCTACCGGGGCAGCCGTCCTGTCCGCGGCTCCGCCCCTTCGGCTCCCGCGACCCTCCGCTGCCTGGGAGCGCCGGGCCGGGCGTTCGGCCGCGGCGGTGGGAGAGCGGCGCCGGGAGCGGTACTGGGCTCCGCTCGCTGCTCCCTGCCTGCAGCGCGCGGCCTGCTGAGGCCCAGTGCCCGCGCCGCGCTGACCGGCTGTTATCTGTAGCGCCCGTACGGACGGGATTTGATGTGAGCGCGGCCCGAGCTGTGGCAGAGCTCTGGCATGCGGAGCTGCTTCTAGAAAAATCCGGAGAGTCTTGCGGGCTGCTCGAGAAGTAGGGAGGTGCTTCTGCTGTACCCGAGACCGGTCTGTGAACTCTGCCAGACCTCCTAAATTATTTATTAAGGCTTGCCTGTTGGCTGTTGGGCTGAAATATGAGGGGAGCAGGTTTGTTGCCCGTGGTTCAGTGTGGGATCAGGAAAGCTGTTTCATAAGGGTCTCTGAAGCTGAAGGAAAGCATTAATGGACTATGGATGTCCAACCTTTTTGGCTTGCCTGGGCTGCGCTGAGTGAAGAGGAATTGTATTGGGCTACATAAAAGGTGTATAATATAATTAGTTTGTATAAGTAACAAAAGTTTTTAATATTCTTAATTGTAACATAAAAGGGGGGCAACAAAAGCATGAAAACTAGTTGGGAAGGAACTTTCGATAAAGGCAGATAATGACTGGATGAGGGGAAATGGCTGTAAATTGGCAGAGGGTAGATTTAGAATAGATATTAGGAAGAAGTTCTTTACTGTGAGTGTGGTGAGGCACTGGAGCAGGTTGCCCAGTGAGGTTGTGGATGCCCCCTCCCTGGAAGCATTGGAGGCCAGGCTGGATGGGACTTTGAGCAACCTGGTCTAGAAGAGGGTGTCCCTGTCTATAGCAGGGGATTGGAATTAGATGATCTTAAAGGTCCCTTCCAACCCAAACCATTCTGTGATTCTGTACATGTACATTATAGATAGTGGCTTTCATGCACTTGCTGAAGGCCCAATACCTACACAAGGCAGCAGTCTGACAAGAAGTGCAGTATTGTGATCTTTGCAGGTCAGGAATATGCCCTGTGCTGCATGTAGGCATTATTAATTGCTTGAGTTTAGATAACAGGAGAAGTTAGAGCAAAATGTTCCTCCGAGGATTCAGAGTTCAAACTGCCCTTGAATTTTTATGGGAAAACTTGGTATGTTTTTATTTCCAAGAGCACTACCAAAAATGTACCAATTAATATTTAAATGAGGGCGGAGGGAAATAACAAACCAAAGCTCACACTTTTTGAAGTTTGCAGAGATTTTGTTGGCAGCAAGATTTATATTTTGGAACAATTTATGTTACATACAACATAGTGTGCCTGTAGCCCTATTGTATGGCTACTGCACTGTTTCAACTTAAAGCTGTTCCTAAAGAATAAATATCAGAATTTGGGACTCAGTTGATAATATAAAGGAGAGTAGTTAAGCACAAATTCCATTTTCTGCCAGTTTTTAAGGACTGTTTCTGACACGCTAAAAAAAACTATTCTTTGAACAGAAATACTTACATCCAAAAGTTGTTACATCTCTAATGAGAATATAATTTTCCACAGGAAGCATTACAGCAGCAGTTCTGTTTGAATTCTTCCAGTGCGTGATGGTGCAATCAATCCTAGCTGATCAGTACCCTGCAACAAGGCAAAAGGACAGTTATGTTTGCCTAACTGTAAGCTTTGGACTGTGGGTGCTTGGGATTTGGCAGAAACAGAGCATGCCTTCTCAAGAACAACTCTGGATGTTGGGGAACAGGGACCCTCAGCTCATGAAGCCAGTTAAGCAGGTGAAGCCCGCCTAAGGAGCGGGGAAGCATATTTTTCACAGAAATACAATGCTAACTATTGTTGTTTATTGAGTACTCAATATAGATGGCTAATAGAATTTAGTTTAGTTAATATGGTTGAGAAATTAGTTTAATTCATATGGATGAAAAAAAAAATAATGTTTCTTCTTGATTACCTTTCATTATTAATCAGCAAATGACACTGAGCTCCAAGCAGCTCACTGCCCTTTTAATTTTACTGGAGACTTTGAAGGTGCATAGTGTGGAATTTGCCAGGAAAGTAACTTTTTCAGTAACAGAAAAGATATTTGCATTTGGGGGTACTGATCTCTCCTGGCTCCTATTTGTCTTTGTTTCACCATTGTTGACACTGTAATTATGTAAGCGTGAGGTTGCAGGCTATTTAACTTCTTCACAGTGTTTAAGCATGGATATTCTCGGTGATTGAACTGCTGACCCTATTGAGAGCTGGGCATGGAATTGAACTGATTCTGCTTATCCATCTCTATAGGAAAACTTATGTTGTCTGCTTCTCTGAAGAGTCCAGTTACCAAAAGCAGGGATTTTAGATACCAGTAGACCAGTACATGTCTGTGATGTGTTTTTCTTTAGCACGTATATGAACATTAAGAGATTAAAATAGAATAGAGAGGGTTCAGAATTGTCTAAAAGGCATATTGATCTGTGCTCTGTGTAGTCTTTCTGTGGGGTCAGGGTCTGTGGGAAGGTTAAAAGCAAGTTGTGGGGAGCAGGACAGCAATACAAGAGCTAACCCTTGCTGTTTGTGGGCTGGGCTGCAGTTTCTTCTGGGTCACATGCAACATCTGCACTGCAAGAGAGCCCTGAGCAAGTGGGACTGGTGGCTCTGCTATGTGGTTACTGGAGTACCTAATGGCAGAACCTCTCCATCTGGCTGGAAACACTGTCCAGGACAGTAAAATACTGAAATACTCCCACCCACAGCTTGCTACCTGTGATGGTGTAGACATGGACAGACTGCTGGAGAGTTGCTGCTGCTGGAGGAAGTGTTCTGCACAAACTCAGTTGCACTCCTCTCCAAGAAGTCCAAGACCCACAGAGTAAGGAGAAAGTAAAGCTGACCAAGGAGAGAAACAGTATAGCTTCAGCAGCGGACACCTAGGGAAGAGTAAGAACTGTGCAAACATATACAGTGCTTTCTTCTTTCACTTACACGGACTTCTCATTTTCAAATCAAGGACTTCTGCCGAGTCTGTGGTTTCTCTGTGTGATAACCCAGTTCAGATGTTTTCTTCTGAGTGCTTATCTTGTCTTTCTTGAATTCTTGCAAGCTTCTTGCATCCACAACATCAGTTGGCAAGTAGTTTTGTCAGTCCGCACTGTGTGTGAAGAAATGCTTCCTTTTGCTTACCTTGAACCTCCCTCCTGCTACCCTAATATTGTTGCTCATATTTCTTGTACTGGAAGAGGCAGTGAGCAGCTAGTACTTGCTGCCATTCTAGCAATTTTACTGCTCTCATTTTTACTTCGGTCCCCAGGTTGTCTCTGAACTACACAATCAGGCTTATAAAAGCTGTACCCCCACTTTGGTCAGCCTTCCTGCCTTTCGTTGAACTGTTTCAAATAATATGTTTTTTGAGATGAGAAAACTAAACCTGCAACTAGTATTCAAAATGTACATGAACCATAATAACATTTTCCTAATAGATCCTAACATTTGATTTACAGTTGATGGTCGTTGTTAGGCCAGAGCCCATCACTGTGTGTGTATTACTATGAAGCTGGGATTGTTTTATTCCATCTATTATTAAGAATTCAAATAGTCTTTTTCCCCTCCTCGAGGACTCTATAAGAAGGTAACCTCTCTTTGTGGGGAAGGATAAGCATCTTTCTTATAGCAGATTGAGGCTTTGCTGGAACAGGCTGCCCAGAGAGGTTGTGGATGCCCCATCCCTGGAGGTGTTCAAGGCCAGATTGGATGGGGCCCTGGGCAGCCTGGTCTAGCATTAGGTGGGATGATTGGTGGCCCTGCATGTGGCAGGGGGGTTGGAGATTCGTGATCCTTGAGGTTCCTTCCAACCCTGGCAATTCTGTGATTCTGTGATTCTGACAGAAGTGTGGGGAGAGAAAGACTAAACTGCTTTTACATGCTTCCCCTCCAGTCCCATAATTTGTGAAGTGACATACAAATGTGATCATGTTGTCATAAATGAATATGTTGGATTTTTTTGTTGTTACTGTGGTTTTTGTGTTTGTTTGTTTTTAAAAAAGAAAGGCTTTATTTTTCAGTTGGTGTACATCACCTAAACTTAATTTACTTCTGTGTTAGATAATAAGGCATGCTGTGTGTATATATGGTATGTAAGTATTGTTTTATATAAATATCATACAAAATATGCTTAGATACAGTTTCTTCATGTGGCACAGCTATGCTGGTTACAGAATCACAGAATATCCTGAGTTGGAAGGGATATGTAAGGATCATTGAGTCCAGCTCCTGGCATCACACAGGACCACCCACAATTCAAACCCTATGCCTGAGAGCATTGATCAGATGCTCTTTTAACTCCAGCAGCCTGGGGCCATGACCGCAGCCCTGTGCAGCCCGTTCCATGCCCACCACCATCTGGTGCAGACCCTTTCCCTGACCCCCAGCTGCCCCTCCCCTGACAGCTCCATGCCGTTCCCTCGGGCCCTGTGGCTGTCACACAGAGCAGAGCTCAGCGCTGCCCCTTAGCTCCCTGTGAGGAGCTGCAGCCGCCATCAGGCCTCCCTTCAGCTCCTCTGCTCTGCACTGAGCTAGGGACCTCAGCTGCATCTCCTATGTCTTCCTCTCTAGACCCTTCACTATCTTTGAAGCCCTCCTTTGGACGGTCACCAATAGTTTTATGTCCTTTTTGTGCTGTGACACCACCCAAAACTGTGCATACACAGTGGTGTATATAATGTTCTTGGGCTTAAGGTGAGAATTCACAATCAGCAGCTTAGCAATTAATTACTCAGCTGCTCCTTTCAAGTATTTTAATGCCCATGTGCAGTGTGGATTTCTGATAGGGTTTCTGTTATGTTGCCTGGATGGATGTTGTGTGAACCATATTAGTTCTTATGTTTGGCTCTAACAACGCAGCCATTCTGTAAATTGTAAAATGAGTTTCTGATTCTTCAAAATAAAGTGAGTCACCAGGATGATGTGTTTTATGCAGTGAGCAATCAAAGTCTGAAGTCTCTCAGTGCTGCCTGTCACCAGTCGGTTTGCTAAGCTGTGTAATATTTGTAGTTGTGACTCTCATAGCAAGACAGGTAGTCAAACTAGAATCATGTCAAAAGTTTGTGAATGTAATTAGAAAAATACTTATGACTAGTTGTGTGTCTTTTTCACCCTTTTTTCCCCTTCTTGCATTTTTTCTCAGTTGTTTGTCCTCTCAAGAAAAAGATGCTGTTTACTAGTGTTCGAAACATACTTTTTATTTTTCTTTCCCACAGTCCACTCAAGAGTCTTTTAGGATAGAATATGATACCTTTGGTGAACTGAAGGTCCCAAGTGACAAATACTATGGTGCTCAGACTGTAAGATCTACGATGAACTTCAAGATCGGAGGTGTTTCAGAAAGGATGCCAGTAAGTAATTCAAGCCTGTGTCCATTTATACTCTTTCAGTATGTTTTCGGATATGAGTGAATACCTTTTCTTAATCTTTTTCTGGGAATATGGTCACCTTTGAATTTTCATTGAAGTTAGAATTTTTGTGGTGAAGTGTTGCTTTTTATTGTGTTGTTTTATTTTTCAAAAAAACCCCAAAACAACAGGATGAATAGAAATCTTTCATTTTATTGAAGAGCAAAGGCTATGGATGGAATAATTTCAGTTACTTTTACTGTAATGTAATGTAGTTTGTTGTTGAAGATACTTAAGTGTAGGGAGTATCTAAGTGTATTGAAGGTGTTTAAGTGTAGTATGTTGATAAACTGCTTTTTCACTTGTAGATGCGATTAAAGCATGAGTGTATGTGGACATCATCATTCTCTGTTTTTGAATGTACTGAAACATAAGCCAATCTGCCTTCAAAATTCTATTTTAGAAACAAATCCAGTTCTTCTTTTCTGTTCATTTTAATACATGTAGTTGGTTTTTATACACATAGAAAGAAAGGGTGAGTTATGAATTGCTTTCTGTACTGCTTGGATAAATGTTACCTAGAATGAGATGACACATCACGTGCCCTAAATTGCTCTCTGGTTGCTTGGTTGGCTGTTGCTGTGTTTAAGATCAGAAGGGGTTTGATTTAGAAATAGATCTGTGCTGTGGGTTCCTAAGTGTTCTTCATGAAAAAAGATTACATGTTAAAATTTACTCTTGTGTCTCAGGTTCAAGTTATAAGGGCCTTTGGCATCTTGAAGAGAGCAGCAGCTGAAGTAAATCAAGATTATGGTCTCGACCCAAAGATTGCCAATGCTATTGTAAAGGCAGCAGATGAGGTAGGAACGAACTGCTGAAAATACTAGAACTGACACTGTATATTTGGTTAGCTTCTCTTGGGAACACTGTTTGAGGCCTTGATGAAGATGTCTTGCATTTCTTTCTTGAATTGTTAGAGCAAATCTGCCATTCAGACAAAGCTTCCACTTTTTGAAAGTCTCCAGTCTTTTAAGCAATTGTATCCCTGTATTTTAAAGACCATCTGCAGTCTGAATAGTTTCTCTGTTACTCATCTGTTTCCTCTTCAGACTTAGGATTGTACTAGTAAATCTGTCCTTTTGAAGTATCACTTTTATAGCTAAAGAGGATGATGTGAGACAGAAATATCTTCACTTTCTCAGGATAAATACCACCCCAATGCACAGTTGTGAATGAGCTATAACTAAGGTATGGTAATACTATTTGTACTGCTTTGCATAAACCAACAGATATTTAGCTGGAATAATTGTTTTACAGAGCTTTCTTGTTCCTCAGAAGCTTTGAAATATCCCAATATGTGCAGAAGCCATGTCTGCTCTCTACCGTCTGTAGTACCGTGAGTCTCAAGCCCCAAGAGCTTTGGAGAACTTGAGAATATAGCCAGTCTTTTCTAGTTAAAGGTGGATTAGAGGTTTTGGTGGCTAAAGGCTCCTTGGCTTAGATTTGTGAGTTCTGAAAGCTGTTTGAGGCTTTTTTATTGCATTTTTAAAAATGCTTCCTTAGTGACCTAAAAAAAAAAAAGAGAGATACAGAAAAGAACAGAGTTGCTTTTCAAAGTGGGAGCTCTGCCCCTGTATAAAATAGGAAATATCTAATAAGACCTTTTCTTGAAAAGCATGATTCCAGGAGGACTGTGTAAGTTGAAAATTTGGAGATGGAGATCTAACCTCAGTGTTGTGACAACAGATCTCTTGTTTTGCATTCTATGCTTTTCTGAGGTTGATATGCATGGGAGAGATACTTGTGAGCACAGATTTTGAAATTATTACATCCCTAGAAAAATCTCTATATGTGGATGAGGTTCATCAGGGTCCAAAAAATGTAGATTGAAGAGGAGAATATTCATATTTGTTGCTTTGTCTTGACTTGAGATGGCAAGTGTCACAACCTACCTACAAAAGGTATAAGTTGGTACAGACATCTGTAGCTGATCAGGATCTTCTTTTCATGGGTAATCTGCAAGTCAATACATATGAATCTTGCAATATATTCAAGTATAGCTGCTTCTTTCTTTTTTTTTCTGGTAGAACAGATCTTCTCTGTTTTTCCATTACAGGTAACTGCAGGAAAATTAAATGATCACTTTCCACTGGTGGTGTGGCAGACTGGGTCTGGAACTCAAACCAATATGAATGTCAATGAAGTCATCAGCAATAGGGCTATTGAAATATTGGGAGGCAAACTGGGCAGCAAAATTCCAGTACATCCAAATGATCATGTTAATAAAAGCCAGGTCATTATACTTGTATTATACTTTTAATTTTTTTTTAATTATGAATTGTCTTACAGCCACTGTTTAGATTTTTTTGTATGCATTTAAATAAAACATGGAGTATAGAAAAAAAAATAGAGAAAAAATAGTTGCATTTATGGTTTTAGCAACAATTTTCCAAGTTCCAAGCTTTTCAGATTAAAGGAACTTTGAAAATTTGGTCAGTGTCAGTAGGAGCTTTTTAGATTAAAAACTCTCAGCTCATTTATGACAGGTGAATTCATACGTGATATATCGGGCAGAAGTGGCCTGGTGACAAACACTACTGCAGGCAGCCATAAAAAAGTTAAATTTAAGTCCAGTTTATAGAGTTTGTATCCATGTAGCTGTTATCTCCCAAATACACTACATCAAGTATGTAGAAGGAATAATAAGGTGGCTAAGGTCCTGTAATTGGCAGGCAAAAGAGCCAGTTAGTATTTGTTTACGCACTCTTAAGTAGACATGTTTATTATGTTTCACTCTTAAAATTTTCTTCAGATTAGTTGAAGTTTGAGCCACCAAGTTGATTGTAGCTCTGATCTTTTGTGCTTGCTCAAAATCCTATGGGGACTATGGAATTACCATTACAAAATCAATATTTTGGCCTTTTCAAGTCAGCTATTATTTCTTTAAATCCCCAAATCTATTTGTTATCTATATTTTGTATTTTGTAGCAGCTCTCTTGGCCTTTGGTATATTTAGTTTCTGTGGGCATAGTTATAAGGCATAGATTTAATTGATAACATGCTTGATGGGAGTTTAGAAGATTCGATGATTCCTTCAGAGTGGCTTGTGAAACACTGCTAGGTTGCTTACTGTGTTCTCAATTCTTTCTTCATAAAATAAAGAGAATAAAGCCATACATGTCAGTCTTAATATTGTAGGGTATTATGGTGAGAAAACCCTGTAAATAAGTTTCTGAAACTTCCTTCACAGAGTTCAAATGACACTTTCCCAACAGCAATGCATATCGCTGCTGCCCAGGAAGTTAATGAGGTGTTGTTGCCTGGACTGAAGAAGCTACAGAATGCACTCGAAGCAAAATCCAAAGAGTTTTCCGAAATCATAAAAATAGGACGCACTCACACACAAGATGCTGTTCCACTTACGCTTGGACAGGTAAACAGTAAAAATGCACGTTTGTTTGAAGAAAAGTTGTAAATATATTGGAGGAAACTGGGGCAAATTTGAGGAGACTAAAATTAGTTTAAGATAAATTAGGCAACTGGCTGAATCTCTGAATATTTTCATCTTTTTTTGGAGTTTTGCTGAATGCTGTTCTCTAATAACTGCATTGGAAGCGTTCTTAAAATTTTCCATATATGTTGCTTATGATAGTAAGATATAAATGATTTCAAAGTTTGATTGCCAAGTAACAAAACTTATTTCTATTACACTGATAGTAGGAGGAACATGGTAAATTGTGCCTGTGATCTGTAAGTTTATATAAATGAGGTTTAGACAACACACGGGACTACAAAGTATTTTGAATAATTCATGATTATATGTGTATGAGAAATCCTTGTTATTGTATTGTCATAAATGGTATAGGTTACTTTACTTGATAAGGTATTAATTTTAATTAATCTGTATAATTTGTGTATCTTTTTCCCAAGAAGGCACAGGTGGGCTTCTGATTAACTAAAATTAAGTGAACGAAGTCCAGGATCCATTTGTCTAATTGCACCTTGAGTCTTTGTTAGTGCAGTCTGAGGTCTGACCTACCTTGAATTCAGATTTTACAGAGTACATGAATGAGATACAAGGCAAGAGAAAGATTTTACAGTGTATTGTAATATACATTTTTATATATGTAGGTTGATTTTATGTGTAGGTTGCCCCTGCTGTGTGAGCAGTCTTCTAATATATGTAAATTTTCCCTCTTAATGAAAACATTTCTTGGTGAAGCTCAGTGCCTTCAGTAAATGAGTACTGTTAAAAATCCAAATACTACTACTTTCTTATTGCTGTGTTTTTCTTCTGTGCTTCATTCTTTCAAAGGAATTTAGTGGCTATGTGCAACAGATTAAATACGGCGTGGCTAGGATTGAGTCAACCATGCCAAGAGTGTATCAGCTGGCAGCTGGTGGGACTGCAGTTGGTACAGGATTAAACACAAGAATTGGCTTTGCTGAGAAAGTTGCTGCTAAAGTGGCTGAACTGACGGGTGAGGAATGATATTTCAGAGTTATCAATAAAGCAGTATATATTTTGTAAGCCTTATACTTAAAATTTTTTTATGCAGAGTATTTTTTCTAATGGTACTCAGTGCAGTGAGAGTGGCTGCAATGAATTTGGCTTACTGGAGATGTAGTGTTTCAGACTTCTATTAGTAGCCCAGCCATACTTCTGTTCTGATCTCTGCTTCTCTGACTCTTGATCTTCAATTACTTGCCACAAAAGAAAAGGTGGGGAAACAAAAAACAACAAACTTCCCCAGAACCACCAATTTATTTCATGTGAAGGAGTGGAGGTTAGCTGTCTGGTTTCTGATGCTGTCTTTATAGATCTTAAAACTTAACTTAGAAAGCCATTGAGTTTTCTGATTTATAGACCAGTTTTTCTGTGCCAGTTTTAAAAATGCCCCCAGAATGACTGCATATGTATTTCACTTAAATATACTGTAACTGCTTATCAGCAATATTTTTGTATTAACAGATCTATTATTCACAATCTAGTAAAAGATTGAGATTTTCTTGTACCTTGGCAGGGAAGAAGTGATATAAACAACAGCTGCTGAGAAGCAGTAAAGGGCTTGTTTTGGTGCTTGGAGAAGCCATCAGTGTTGTAGGAAGCTGTCCCATAGAATCATGTAGAATCACAGAATGACTTGGGTTGGAAGTGACCTCAAAGATCATCAAGTTCCAAATCCCCTGCTGTGGGCAGGTTGTCCATCTTACGCTCGTTAGGTTTACCACGTTTGAGGGTTGTACAAGTTTAAAACAGGCTATTTAAATTCCTTATGTTCTCTCGTGGGAAATTTATTGGCAAAGACAGAATGGAAAGTTTGGAATGATCTTGGCATCTGTGAAATGCAGAAGTGCTTACAAATAGAATGGGAGCCAGTGTCCGGCAGGGTCTGCAAAACATGGTAGGAATTTGCACTTCTTCTAGGAACTGAGATTTTGCTACTCTTTTTGTTTGTACTGGTAAAATAAGCTGAGACCAGTAATTTTGTGGGGCACAAATTCAGCTCACAGTCATCATCCATATTTGATGTCCACCACCACTAATAAAATTTTGCTGAGAATTTACTTGCAGGGCAGGATCCTGAAGAAATTTTTTTAATTACACAACCTACACTCAGACTGTAGATTAAATTAACATAAGAAGAGCTGTTGCTTCCATTGCTCCTGTGCTTTTGCTGTTGCCAGAAGTTTCAGGCATCCTAAGCCTTAATGAGCTTTTGCACGTACCACCTGG
This sequence comes from Chrysolophus pictus, assembly GCA_037305975.1. Taxonomy (NCBI): domain Eukaryota; kingdom Metazoa; phylum Chordata; class Aves; order Galliformes; family Phasianidae; genus Chrysolophus; species Chrysolophus pictus. Next base: position 32,778,253 of record CM074577.1, on the reverse strand, counting down.
CTGTTGTTCCCTTCTGGTGCTAATGCTTGATGCATCCTTTTTCTTTAAGTAGCTAATTCAATTGTGATTACTTCTTATTTGCCCTAATGGCTGTGCTGCAAAAACCCCTATTTCTATAACTGAGAGAAAGCATCCTTGAAATGGAGAGTCTAAACAGGAATTAAGATGGATACATTTGGGCTAACTTGCAAGAGATTACTGAAATGTTTTAAGTATTGAGGTGCAAAGCAAATTGCTGCATTGCTTAGTATGCAATACAGCATGGAACCTTGAAATCCATATCTTTGCTTCTCAAATTTGAGTTGATGCTTAAATTTCACATTCTTGTCTATTTTAGTGACTTTTATTGTGCCTCTTGTATTGAATTGAATCAGTTAAGAAACACATTTTTGAGGAAAGGTAGAAAGAGAGGTGAACTTGGTGTTGCTAACATAATTCTATATTAAGCTAACTGTGTGGTTGGTTATCTGGTTTATGTCTTCATGTAAGTGCCTAATAGGTTTCATATTCCTCACTGTCCCTGTAGGCTTGCCCTTTGTCACTGCTCCCAATAAATTTGAAGCTCTTGCAGCTCACGATGCTCTAGTTGAACTCAGCGGAGCTATGAACACAGTGGCATGTAGTCTGATGAAAATAGCTAATGATATTCGTTTCCTGGGGTCTGGACCACGCTCTGGATTAGGAGAACTCATCCTGCCTGAAAATGAACCAGGAAGCAGTATCATGCCAGGTATGGAGAAATCATGCAGAGGAAAAATTCCTATTTCTTTTGTTTTGGGCTACTAACTTTAATGTCACTAAGTCCGTGGTTGAACACTTCTGTCAGTTTTTCTTCTGTTATATTTTACCAAAATTTGTGTTCATAAAAATACTTGCTTGCACAATTGTGTGTTCATGTGCAGGCACATGAAGGAGAGTAATACCTGTACATACTTACTCTTCTCCTTGGCCAAATAAAGGCAGTGTATTGATTTTGTTACAAAATAATTTTAACAACCTAGTAATACTTTTCCTAAGTTAACTGAGATTTGGCAATGATTTACCAGACACACCAATCTGCTTGAGTAAAAACAGATAACAATCTCTTGATTATTAAGGACTGTAGTAATTAACAGCTGCTTAGTTCATGCCTGTTTGATCCTACTCTCGAAAACTCAGCAAATTGCTAAAGCAGGCAACCGAGGGTGGATTTCTTTAAATCTTTGCATTCTGCAGATTTTTCTTTCAAGAGAAGACAGTATAACTGAAGCTTTTACATTTTGCACAGAATGGGGAATAAATAAGACTAGAGTAGTACAGTTAATATAATTTATGGAAATACATTTTTTTTTGTGGTGAACAGATAAAAAGGAGGAAAATGTTACCTCCTACAAAGTATCTTCTCTTGAATGTGATTTGGTAAATGAGAGAACAAATGATTGATTGATTGATTTCCTTAGTCTTCATTAATATTTTTCTCTCCCTTTCACAACCAGGAAAAGTGAATCCTACGCAGTGTGAAGCGGTTACCATGGTGGCAGCCCAGGTTATGGGAAACCACGTTGCTGTCACTGTAGGAGGTAGCAATGGGCACTTTGAGCTGAATGTTTTTAAACCCATGATGGTAAGTTCTAAAAGTTGTAAAATATTTAGGACTTGTCAAGTCGTCATTTGTACAGTCAGATAAATAGAGAAAAGCTCAGTGAATATTTGGTCAATACAAGGACTGGAGAATCTAATAAAATGTGAGAAAAAACGTTATTCTTTTGTATGGTAATTGTTATTCTGACAGGATGGTAGCAGTCTTGTTACATGAGGATATCTTATGCTGATAAGCTTTTATCTTAAAGATGTGTGCACATACTGCTTTTTCTCTGAATTGAATTTAATTAAAAAATATCAAATTAATTGAATGTTGCCTATCACCTGGTACTGAAATTTGGATGTTTTCAAACGAAGTCATTTTTCTTTTCTTTCTCGGGTTATCTTTTTTTTTTTTTTTTCAATTAAACCCAAGAAACAAACAAACAGGAGAATTGAGAGAACAAAAAAAAAAAAAAAGAAGATTGTGGAGAAAGGTGTGTAAGATAAAGTAATATTGCAGAGGTTAGGGTAGGGATGATAATTTTAAAAACAATGAAGGTGACTTGTGGAAAAGATACTAATATTATATAGAAATAAAAGGAAAGCTATAGAGTTTCTGTCTTTTTGTTAGAGATAAGAGGCACAAGGGAAGCAGGATGCTGCATGTTATTTTTCTACACTGCATACACTTGCTGATGTCGCTTTTTCAGTTATGTCAGAAATTATTAAAATATTTTTTCTCTCATCTGAACAAACTTCTAAGCATACAGCACCTGGTTTTGAAGCTACTACGCCCTGCCCCACACCCTCCAAAAATCATATTGAACAGCTAAGAGATGTAACTAGCAGAACATAAATTCTCATAGACAAATAAAAAAAAGGAGAAGGGGAAAAAAAAAAAGTGGGATGTTATGGATTGTCAAAGCAGGGGGCTAATGCCAGACAGCATTGTACTTCATAGTGTTTAATGTTGTTTTAGTATTGGTACCTGGTGGTGGAGGAATGACCTTGAATGAAATACCTTCATTCATTTTTTACTCAGTATTTGTGAAGTATTGTATCAAGACATCCTTACATACTGTAGTCTTTAGGCAAGAGTTCATCTCTTAAATGATTCTCAGAAAATTATTTTAAGTGGGAATAACTGAGCATAGCCTGCACCAGGAATAGGGTGCATTATTTTATGTACCACTTTAGTGCAAATCAAAGAGGTACATTTTGGGGGATAGAGGGACGCCACTTAGGAACAACTGTGCCTGATTGTGCAGCTACTAATATGTGAATACAATAATTTTTGTTGTTGTTGTTGTTTTGTTTTGTTTTTTAGATTAAGAATGTTTTAAACTCTGCAAGGCTTCTTGGAGATGTTTGTGTTTCTTTCACTGACAACTGTGTTGTTGGAATCCAAGCCAATACAGATAGGATCAACAAACTAATGAGTGAATCCCTGATGTTGGTAACAGCACTTAATCCACATATAGGTAAGTTTAAAGCTCAGAAACTTCTCAAAACATTGCACTTATATACTTTTCAGAAACATTATTTTGCACGCATTATTTGTATTGTCACAGTATTAGGAAACCAAGTTCTGGGTCAGGCCAAAAGTTAGTTTCCTTTAACATCACCAATTGGTGGTGGTGATAAAGATACACCTTGCTTTTGCAGTACCATAACAATGTGTTAAAGAAATAATTCAGAACAGAAAAGAGATTGAGAGAATTTGTGTACATGTCGTCCTGATTTGGCTTCTAATAATAACAAAAAGTGAAACATGAAAATAGGAGAAAGTTACATAAAACTTTTATGTAGTCTAAGACCTACATCAAGACTACTTTAAGTAAGGTGTTTGTATAATACATTCAGTGCATATTTACTGCAAATTGAGTTAAGTACTAATAGCAATACCTAGCAAATTAATTCTCAGAAAACCGAGTGTCTTACTTTTTTCTCATCTCTAAAAAAATCTTCTGAAACTGAGCATGGCTAAATGGTTTCTTTTTGTTTGCTACAGGATATGATAAAGCAGCTAAGATTGCCAAGACTGCACACAAAGAAGGGACGACGTTAAAAGAAGCTGCTATAAAGTTGGGATTCCTCACATCAGACCAGTTTGACCAGTGGGTGAAGCCTAAAGATATGTTAGGTCCTCAGTAATGTCTTAAAACGAAATACTTGCAAAACAAACAAACAAACAAAACACACAAAAAAGTGTTCTTAATTTAAAATAGAATAAAACAAAACAAGTATAATATACTTTTGTTTCACTCATAGTGTTTTCATGGTGTTATTTTTTAGCGTAAGTGGCATCTGATGTGTTAAGATCAACTGATCTTATGAGGAAGATTTTACTGCTTTTTTTTTTTAATTTAGAAAATAACTAAAATTTCAATAATGTTGTAACTTAAAAGGCGTTTTTCTAGGAGGGCACAGCAATTTGAAGAAATTAGAATCACTGAATGGTTTGGGTTGGAAGGGACCTTTAAGATCACCTAGTTCTAACCTCCCTGCTATAGTCAGGGACACCTCCCTTAGACAAGGTTGCTCACAGCCCCATACAGCCTGGCCTTCAGTGCTTCCAGAGAGGGGAAAAAAGGGAAAAGCTGATGCAAGGCCGACATGATATATTTACAGTTACACAGTATGTGGTGAGAGAGGAAACATCTTAGTATACTGTACAGATGCATGGCTGTAGATGTATCTTTGAATTTGAATACTTAAAACTATTGGAGCCTGCCTAGTACTGGGTACAGCTGTTAACTGGAATCCTGGTGTGTTAAAAAGTAAGCCTTAGAACTAACATACAGATTATCTCATAAGTATTCCAATTCTCCCAAGAAGCTCACAGTTCCTTCCTTTTCATCTTCAGAGAAACATCTTTTAAAATTGCTTTCCAAATATTTTATTTGGTTAATTGACCAAATAATTAATTGATTTTGATGAAACCACTAATACAGCACATGGTGAATTATATGTGCATCCACTTCTTATAAAAAAAACATTTATTTTTCATTACAGTCTTAAATCTATCCTGCATCCTTCTGGATGTTTTGTATTGAAAAACAATATCCAGCCCTTCATGCCAAGCCCTGAATAAGAATTCAGAACAAGTACAGGTGGGACATCACCTACAGCTTCAATCCGGCCAACACCACCAGCCCTGCCAGAGAGACCTCAGTACAAGGAAACTGGCGCCGTGCCCCTTTAAATGGGCTCTGCTAAGCACCGCCCGCCCTTCGCACAGCCAATGGCGGTTCGCCGCTTTCCCCGCGTGACCGGAAGTGGCGGCGCTCCGCTGTGCAAGCGCTTCCGCCTTTAGCAGCGCGCAGGCGCGAAGCGGGCGCTGTGCTTCCGGGCCGGCGCGATCGTTGTTGCCGTCGCCGAGCCGCAGGCCTACCGCCGCCATGAACCGCTTCTTCGGCAAGGCGAAGCCCAAGGCGCCCCCGCCCAGCCTCACCGACTGCATCGGGACGGTGGGTCCGCGGGGCGGTTTGCGGGGCGGGGGGTGGTCACGCCGGTTGAGATCGGTGGGAAGCGCTAGGGAACGCGGCCAGGCGCTTGGCGGTGTCAGCTGGGATGTGCCGAGCCGGAGCTGCCCCTACACCCCGCTCAGCTTCAACTGTTAGTAGAGCGTGCTGAGGTGGGTGTCCGGAAGGCCGAACCCACCTGACGCACTGTCGTTAACGACTGCGTTTGTCGTGTTGGCGATATAAGCTGAAGAGCGGGAAGTCTGTCTCTCGTAGCAGCCAACTTTGTATTGATCTGCGATTTTTCAGGGCTGATTTTGCCACTTCCAAGTTAACGCGCGTTTTGTAACGCTGACAGAACTCATCAAACAAAAGCAGCCCGATTTAGGTGTGCCAGCAGGCTGTGTTCCCCTCGGAGCTTGTTCAGTCCAAGATTTTTAGACTGCATACAGTCATAATTGAAGCAGCTTCCTTGATAAACAACGGCAGGAATTCAGGACTTTTCTCCCAGAATGATGGTCGGCACCACGACTCACTAGGAGCTGCAAGCTGTCGTGACCTTTTTTTTTAGTTGCCTGTATTTATTACATTTTCTGTAAATGTGGTTGTACGAGACACCATCTGAACTGAAGAGCAGAGTTTCAGGTTTATTGTACATCTGTAGTGACTTGGCCGCCAACCACAGAATCATAAAATTGTTTGAGTTGGAGGGAAGGGTTTTTTAAGGTGTGAAATCAAGAGCCTGGGTTAGTCAGCTGCTTAGTGCCTTCTCCAAGCACAGTGTTTGGTATGAGGAAGTCTGTAAGCTAAGCCAGAGTGATATTCCGCAGCTCCATCTTTGCTTTTGCCTGTTTTGACAACGTCAGTTTCTGTGGTTGGAGCTAAAATTTAGGGCTGGATGTGTTCAAGGCCAGGTTGGATGGGGCTCTGGGCAGCCTGAGCTGGTGGGCTCTGCCCACAACAAGGGGTTGGAACTAGATGACCTTTATGGTCCCGTCCAACCCAAGCTGTTCTGTGATTGTTTGGCTGTTTTATGTATTAGTAAGCATGGGCAGAAATGTACTTCCTGTTTCAAGTTTGTGAATGAACTTGTCTTTTTCATTTATATGAAATGAACCATCTATTTGGTAAAATGCTCGCTCTGTTTTCATAATATTTTTTCATAATATTTAAGAATCTAGAAAGTTAAGCATAGCTCCTACTAAAGGACTAGGGAGATCAAATGCAAAAAATAAAAATAAGAAAAAAATTACTATTGAAAAGTATGGTATGAGATATTTGGGGGGAAAAACAACAAACATTTTCTTTAGCGTGGTTAAATTCAACAGTTAGGAGATTTGGTATTGTTTCTGCATTATTGTTGACCTTTGATATGTTTCACTGCATCTTTTGAAAGAGTGGGATTGCCTTGTAAAATCTCTTATCCCATCACTTAATGGTATCCTTTAAAAAAAAAAAAGAAGAAAGGAAAATAGACAACTGTTAAGCAGTGATTATGCCTACCTCTGGAATGTTCTTTCCTTTATATACAAAAGTAGTATGACTTACCCCAAGAAAGACAGCATTCAGTACATCTTTTTTTTTTCTGCAGTGCTAGGACAGACATCACATTCAAACACATAACCAGTTGAAGGGTTCTGAATTCAAGGAGCTGGTTATGTGGCTACTCTGACTGAAAGCAATTTACTGAAACTCAGGAAGCACTTCTGCCTACTTTTCTGTGCTGTTTGGCTACTGCCCAATTTTTCAGCTGGCTGTGCAGTGCCCTCCTGTCTCCCCTCTTGCTCTTCATGGGTACTTTTCTGCTCTCCCCATTTCTGCTTGCTCTCTTGCTGTGCTTCTAGTGCTTGCCTCATCACTGCACCCAGCGGCAGATTTTATTGTCCTTGCTGGCTTAGCATCAGATGACTCAAAGCTGTCATGAGGCTGGTAGGAGGGATACAGTTCCTACTGTGGCACTGGTGTTCTTTTTACTTCATTGAAAAAAAGAATAGATTATTATTATTATTTTTTAAAGAAGTAAGCAGGAAACATGACCTAAACCAAATGGCTCATAGCTGCGGCAGCAATATTAACATTCAGACATGTATGTAATGTATGTATTTCTTTGTAGAAAAAAGCTGTCATTTTGCTCCATAGGTATTTGAGATACCACATTCACTTTTTTGTTTAAATTGGATGCCCTTCTGTTTCCCTTTTTCTGGACTGAAGCCAAAGAACAAGCACGCCATACCTAATTTTACACAAGCAGGAATACTGTGTGTGCACGGTACTCAATTTATTTTTAGAAGCTTACTTCCCATGTAGAGTGTATAATTTTCATGTAGGTGATGGATCAGAGAGCCTGCCTCCATTTCCTGCTTGCACTGACTCTGAGAATCGCTATAGCCTCTTATCTATGTAGCTGATTTGCCCCCGTGCAGGAGGCTGGGTGTGCTCCAACATGTGCTTAACTGATTAAGGTCTTGAGGAGGTGCTAGACTTCCAATCTACAAGATTTTAATAATCACAGATGGCTTATTTTCTTGCTAATGAGTGAAGTGCTTAGTATAAAAGAATCTTAATGCAAATCTTTCCATGCCAGATGTGCCTGGGTAGTTGAATCCCTCATGTATGGAATATTCCTATCAAATGTCCTGCTCAGAATGCCTCTGGCAAATGTATGCTGCTGCCATAGAACAGAGACTTAAAAGGATCATTGAGACACCGAAGTGAATATCTGAATAATTGCATGTTTAACCATACTGACAGCAAGACAGAATTGTAAATTTTCACCGATTGGTCTCAGCTTACGATTGGAATGTGATTATATTCAACCCTCTTAGGAGGCTTCTTGGGTGATAGTCCACATCGAACATTTTTGTGATGCTGTGAGTGCTGTTAATAGCATCTGTAACCATGCTCGGTTATGTAGAATCATGTTTAACCCTCTTATGCAGTAGGCTGAAAATATTTCCATAAAGACAGACATGTCACATGCATTGTACCAGGACTTCTAGGACTGGAGGTCTCTTATGGAGTCATGTAGCTGCCCTCAGGATTTGGAGTGAAGTGCAAGAAGAGTTTGGAGTACTGCCACGGACTTGCTGTTCCCTGGCTTCCTTTGTGGGGAGCGATGGGGAAAGTGTCTCTGGCACAAAAGTTTCAGAATCACAGAATGGCCAGGGTTGGAAGGGACCTCAAGGACCGTGAATCTCCAACCCCCCTGCCACATGCAGGGCCACCAACCTCCCCATTTAATACTAGACCAGGCTGCCCAGGGCCCCATCCAATCTGGCCTTGAACACCTCCAGGGACAGGGCATCCACAACCTCTCTAGGCAGCTTGTTTCAGCAAGTTCCAGCAAAAGTTTCAGCTTGTTAAATGTAGCCAGTAATCCAAGTATCAAAGAAGAGCTATCTTTTGAAGGGTTAATGTTCTCAGCTCACCAAAGGTAAACTTCTAGCCTTGCTGAACATGTCCCTGTCTGTTTTGTGTTCCCTTCTTACCTACCAACATGGTGCACCTATGGTTTTCTGTTTCAGTTTAGTCCCTGGAACTGCACTTTATCACAAATTCCTGAACAGAGACTGTGACTTAATAGGGTATGCAAGGGAGCATCTGCAAATGGTGAGAATGTGTTACAAGGGCAGAGCTTGCTGAAATCTTAGAGTATTTCTTGCCTTCCTTGTAGAAGGTGTTTCCGCTTTCACATTTTCTACAAACTTTAAATTGCTCACAAAATCCTGAGTGAAAAAACATTTTTTTTTGGTGGCATATTCAGACTAGGGCTGTTCTTTCCTGTACGGTACCTGAATAAATACTAATGAGTGTTTTGTGTGTTTGTTTTTTGTGTCATGTATTACAGGTGGATAGCAGAGCTGAGTCAATTGACAAGAAAATTGCCAGACTTGATGCTGAACTAGTGAAATATAAGGATCAAATGAAGAAGATGAGAGAGGGGCCTGCAAAGGTAACAAGTTTCTGTGGGATTTAAGCAGCAGAGGATGTGATTCGCACAGCTTGTCATGTAATGGAGTGATTTATCCAGTTCTTCAGGTTTTTAGAAATGCATCTTGTCTTACTGGGATGGGATGTAAGAACTCCCAGGATTATCTTTATTCTGAATCATCTCTTGGGCACATGTCTTTGAATGGTGTTTTAATTGATTTTTAACTTTTCCAAAGTGTATTGTAATTCGTCCATCAGAAGTAACTCCCTTGCCTCCCTTCTCCCTTTTGTTAACTGAATCAAGTCCGGTAGACGCTGTTCTGTTCACCTGCCAAAAGAAAAAGATCTGTGCAATTCAGAAAGGGTATAGGAAAGCCTGGTTTTGAAAGAGATGAACAGGTAAACAATATCTAATGATAAACGTATCAAATGTTTATTTAGTAATAAGCATATCCATTATAAATGGTATTGATAAAGTACTATTTTGCAGTATTATTTGATGCCAACTGTTAAGATATGTTGATAAAGATGGTTCTGTTATTTAAGTCTGACTTTATATTCTACTTATGGAAAAAAATCAGAAGCCTGACATTAGGAAAGTAGGAAAGCCTGAAAGTGGGAAAAATATTAGAAGCATCACATACAAGCCTGTTTTGTTGATCATTAATGCAGGGTTGTGCTCTAAAAGTGACATTAGTCACTGGGGACTCTTAGAAAATTTAAATTGAATGTATTAGGCTTAAACAGTATAATGTAAAGTAAAGTAAAATGCTTTGCCTAATATATGGATATTCTGTCTTTCAGAATACAGTGAAACAGAAAGCGTTGAGAGTGTTAAAGCAGAAGCGAATGTAAGTTTTCATTTGGCATCACTAAAGGCTGTTTTGTTGAAGGAGAGTGACATACTTCCATTTTTCTTTTCAATACTTTTGCTTCTGAGCATCCTCAAAAGAGAAATGCTGTGCAAGCTAGTCAGCCCTTCAAAACCATATTACAGATTTTCTGTCAGCATAGTTGTGCCTAATTTGTATGTTAATATATAAATTTGGACTGGGATAAGCTGATCTACATCTGCTAATCACTAAAGACGTGCTTGGCTTGTGAACTTTCTAAAACAGATAAAGCCTATTTCTATATCACTGATTACTGTAAATCATGTACTTTCTGATCTTGCTTTGGTTTACTGAAAATTTACCTGTTCTATGTGGACACCCTTTAGGATTTGAGCAAATTTAGCTCGTAATTGTATCTATGCAAAAAAAGTAAGGACAAGTGTAGTAGGCAATCCTATGGTCCAGCCTCGACTAGTATATTGTCTTGGAAAGTGTCCAGAAACAAATAAAATGGAAAGAATGTTGGAACGTTGTCTGTGTTCAAGGGTACTTCACTGGAATATATTATTGCCCTGAATAACAAGTCTTTATTTTTAGCCTGGTGTGCTTTACATTCTTGACTAGGTAGTACTTCAGCTTTGAGAAGAACTATTACTTTCTTTAAAATTCCTTTTCCTTTTCCTTTTCCTCTTTTTTCTTTTTCCTTTTTTTTTTTTTTTTTTTTTTTTTTTTTTGGAGGGTTAGATGTAAGTTTCCTTTTTCCACCTTATTCCCACATTCCCACCTCTCCTCTCTGCCCCAGCAAAACTTCAGTGCAGAGCCTTTGTGGATTGGATGACCTGCATGTCTTCTATTAGTAAGCCATGGTGTTCATCTCCATCTTACAGTGATTCAGACCTCACCAATACCATCAGTATTGGTGTGTACATCAGTACAGAAACTTAATTCAGAAGCAGCTTTATCAGCTTTTTCAGGTTTTTTTTTTTTGGCAATAAATAGTGGTGTTTCAGCACTGTTATTTGCATTATTTTTAACAGGTATGAACAACAACGGGATAATCTAGCACAGCAGTCTTTTAATATGGAGCAAGCTAATTACACCATTCAGGCACTGAAGGATACAAAAACAACGGTACCCGTATTTTAGTCTCACATTTATTTAATTTTATGTATTGCTACATCGGATACAAGCATATTATTTGACTATTTTAGGTTGATGCAATGAAACTGGGAGTAAAAGAAATGAAGAAAGCTTACAAGCAAGTCAAAATTGATCAAATTGAGGTAAGCTTACTATTGTTAAATTATTAAAGAATAGAAATGGTGCACTGAAATAATGAGTGAATTATATAACTAAAAGGTAGGCTGACTGTTCTGGCTTACATGACTTTGCCTTTTTTTTGTTTGTTTTTTTAATATTTATTTTTCATTGGACTACCATCTTAATTCTCTGGTACTGCAGTTGTTGTCCTTCTACTGATTGTTGTTTCCATGCTGGGTTCACCTGTAATCTCCTTTCCTTTTCTTTGCGCTTCAGCATAAATACTAGTGATACTTCCTGCTGTAGCTTCTTTGGCCTCCTTTTTTCTTCTTATGTTGCTGCCCTTACATGCAGATTAGTCCTTTGCTCCCCCTGCCTCATGCTAGTGCCAGGCTTAAAAAATAAACACTTTGAAATGATCTGTGTGACCTAGCCCTGCCTTTAGAAAATGCAGCTTAAAAAGATAAGAACTTCAAATATAATTTCAAATATGTTGTACTTAAACTCTTATCAAATGTCAGTATTTAATTCCTCTATGCTCCCTTTCCTATGCTGATTTTATTTACAGCCTACATTGTATACCTTTAGTCAAGTATTGCTTCCTTACTTGTACCTGAGTACAATGCCATAGGTATGCTGATATATTTCCTCAATTTTGCTGTGGCACAACTAAGCCAGTTCTTAGATGTACTGTTTCCTGGTTTTCAAGATAACTCTGGGCTCTGGGTAATTTACTAGAGGCTCTCAGTTCACCCTGAAGAATATTAATTGTCATACTTTGTGTGGATGAATTGCCACCTGTACTCCCCATTAAAACAGAAAAACAAGGTTTTGCGGAGATGTAGTTACAGAGTTCCTCTTTCTGCCTGATACATTATTTACTATAATTTTAATAGTAATCAAATAGTACTGAATGTGTGCCTCTTGACTTTTATTAACGCTGCTTCAAAAACTGACTTCAGCAGTAAAAATAATTGTTTTGTATTATTAAACAATTGATTAAGCTCCAACTAAAACCATTAAATGGTTAACTAACACCATTGCATGTGAACTGTTGAAATTATTTGTTGCTCCAGGACATACAGGATCAGTTGGAGGATATGATGGAAGAAGCCAATGAAGTCCAGGAAGCACTGAGTCGTAGCTATGGAACACCAGAGATTGATGAAGATGATTTGGAAGCAGGTGAGGAAGGTGGAGGGGGAAGTGACATTTTCATTTCACTAGCCAAATACTGAAAAGTCTTTAGAAAGTAGAACCACAAAAAACTCCACTTCAACATAAAAGCTAAATTTCCTGTAAGTGCAGTAATAAATAGAGAGACCTGAAAGGAGTACTGATAGGATGCTATGGTGAAAAACAGAATGTTGAGTAAATCTGTGTATTCCTCATTAGTGGCTAAATAAGGGACATCAGGATGATTGTAAGCATTCAGTATGAATTGTGTTTCTCTTTAAGAACAATTCTTCCTTTTTGCAAAAGGATTTCCTTGCCTGACTTTTCAACCAAAACAATTAAATTTCAGAACTGGATGCGTTAGGTGATGAGCTTTTAGCTGATGAAGACAATTCCTACTTAGATGAAGCTGCTTCTGCTCCAGCAATTCCAGAGGGCACTCCTGTTGACACAAAAAACAAAGTGAGTCCTTTCTTTCTTGAAGCCAATTACTTTTTTTTTTTGTTGTTCTTAATGGAATTTATGTGGGTTGCTTGATTTTGACTCTAATATTTTGAACAAAAACAATACTTAATGTCTTGTGTGCTTTGGATGCTGCATATATTTTTTTATACTTCGAGGAACTAAAACATCATTTTGTAAGTGCTATCTGATAACACCACAGGTAAAACTTAAGTGTATCACTACAGCTCTTAGTGTAATTATTCTTAAAAATAAATAGAAAAAATGTTTTCTTCTGTTTTTTGGGCTTTACTGTAGCTAGCTATTGAGGATGCTTTTATTTTGATTCTGGTGATGTCACCATGACAACTAGAGATACACTGCTTTATAAAAAATATAAACTTATGCAATATATTATGATGGCGATGTTATTAAGATTTCTTTCTTTCATACAGGATGGTGTATTGGTGGATGAATTTGGATTGCCAAAGATTCCTGCAACATAAATGCTTCAAGAGCACAATGTATATAATGAACTCCACTTTAGAAATCAAGACTTTTTTTTTTTTGTAAATCCTGGAGAACTTGTCCTTCCAGTGCAACCTTAATATCACTACATCCTAGAATGCAATATGGCTGGTGATGGTCTTTCTTTGAAGAAAGTTGTTCTACTACTGACTTTTCTATTAATGGAAAAACGTGGCACAGTTTCCTTCAGTGGAAGCAGTCAGTCTAAAAGCTTTTGATTTCTTGTGTCTTATGGACAAAATAATATGTAAAGAATAGTGGTGGCTGTTTATAGTGGAGGTTTGCTTTGATTTTTGTATTGTTTCTCTTTCTTGAAACTAAGATTGTACGTTGCTGCTTTTTCTCTGTAAAATATCTTCCTTATTACTATACTTATTTGATAAAAAGAGTCAAAAACATTTTTAAACTACTTCAGTTTGAGACTTTTATGCTGTTGTACTTGTAACCTTAAAAGCTGTATCAAATAGGGTTGTCATTATGTATTGAACTTAGACATAAAGTCACTTAGATTAGCTCAGTCTATTGTGTGGTATTTGTGGTAATGGTCTTAGCCTGTCCCGTTCTCATTGCTGTATGCTGCTTGAGCTCAGCCCTGCCAGCGGTGGAGGCTGGCTCCAGCCCCAAAAGCACCCAGTGCTTTAGCAAGGCTGCACTCACACCAGGCTTGCTTTTGCTGCGGTTCTCCTCCTGACAGGAGTTACTTGACAGTTAATTATGGTCAGATTTTTGGGTGGTCCTGTGTGGAGCCAGGAGTTAGACTCAACGATCCTTATTGGTCCCTTCCAACTCAGGATATGTTTTATCATTCTATGAATTAGTCTCCTAGCAATAAATAATCAAATAAAAACTTCATTTTCCCATTAGCTCACCAGTTGTAAGCATGAGACTACTGTAATGCTGAAGATGAGTTATCACACCGTGAGCTAAACCTTAATTTGATGGAAAAGCTAATTTGTAAAGCCACGCTTGGGTGCACAAAGCGTGCTCTTTGGTCTGTACAAAGTGAGCTCTGGCCAGCAACGGGTGCTTTTTACAGAGCAGCGTGGAGCTGCAGTCAGAAGCCGAGTGCCGCATTCCTGCGCGCAGGTCTCAGCAGCGCGGCTCTCCCACGACGCACAGCCCCGCATCACCAGGCAACATGGCGAAGTGAGGGCCGGCCTCTCACTGCGTGCTCTCGGAAGTGACGTCACTCGCCAGCTAGACGGTGCTGAGGGGGCGAGGCCTCGGGCGGAAGTGACGCAATACTGGTGCGACTGGGCCGGTGCCCGCCGACGGCTACTCTGTGGCGGTGCGAGATGGCGGTTCCCGGGGCTCCCGTTACTGTCACCGTCACGTACAGTAAGAGTCGCCCGGGGCTGGTGGGTGTGGGGTGTGTGTGTCGTGCTTCTGACGTTAGCAGCAGCCCGGCGGGGCGGGATGGGGGCGGCCCCGAGGGGCTGCGGGCTGTGGTGGGGGACTCCGAGGCCTGCAGGAGGGAGGGGATGGCCGAATGCTACTGCGGCTTGCTGCAGGTGGCACGGCTGCCCTTGTCAGAGGGCGCGGAGCGAGGATCGCTTCTAGTAGCAGCCTTCCTTTAAATGGTATTTGTCAGAGCTGAAGTCGGTGCTGTATAGTAAATGCAGTGCTACCTGATAGGCTCTCATAGAATGGCTTGGAAGGGACCACAAGAATCATCCAGTTCCAACCCGCCTGCCACAGGCAGGGCTGCCAACCTCCAGATCTGGTACTAGACCAGGCTGCACAGGGCTCCATCCAACCTGGTCTTCCAGGATGGAGCATCCACAGCCTCTCTGGACAGCCTGTTCCAACATCTCACCACTCTCTCTGTAAAGAACTTCCCCCTGACACCCAATATAAACCTTCCCATCATGTTTGCTGAATGAGTGTATAGATTCGGGGTTAGGGAGACATGATATTGCAAAGAAAAAGGTGAGAGAATATTTTTGTCTTTCCAGTTGTTATCTGGTAATTATTTAGTTATTAATATTAGCTAATAGAAGGCACCCTTTATCTGCAACTTCAGCTTCTGGCAGTTTTTGTATTAAAGTTGTGAGTGAGTATAGGGAGAGGTGGAAATAAGGAGTAGGAAAGAGAACGGCAGCACAACCCTGTGTTTTGCTTTACCAGTAGAAGATACTGGATTGACGTGTAAAGATTTTGGAAACGTGCCTTTTAAATTGGTATCATCGTTTACTGATAAGCTGTGATAACCATTTCTAACCCATGTTGATTTCATTCTTCTGTGGATCAGTGGTAGAGTTTTTGTTGTGGTCTGCCCAAAGTAGTTTTCATGATTTGCTGTTCAAAGTGTTTCTGTTGCTAGGTGAACTTCAGCTGTTCTCCTCCTCATTTCTGTTTTTTATTTTCCCTCAAATGCTGATAGTCACAGCCTTTACACAAGAAAGCTGTATGTTTCACAGCAGTCTTCTGAAATGCAACAAGACTGAAATGTTCTGTTTATTGATGTGTTGTTGGCTTTTTTTGTTCACTTGTTTTTCCTTCAAACAAACAGGGAAGAAAGTCTGTTTATGGAAAATATTTCAGAGAAAGTTTATTTACTTTGATTTTTGAGCTTAAAACCACTTCGGAATTTAAAAATACTATTAGAGGCATTTGCAATTTTTTATTGCCCCAGTGTAGCTTTATATGTGACCCTTGGCAGGCTGAAGCATTTTAAAATTAGTATTTTTAGTGCTCTTCTTTGAAGAAGATTAATGCACTTCAAATTAGTGGCAAAAGAATAGTTTTCTTTCTAGTGTTTGTTCAGGAGCTTTCTTTTCCTGTAAATTTAATTTCCGTCTTAATTTCCCCGGCAGCCAATGGTGGCTGATTCCTGTGGGTACCTTCAAATTGACTGACCTTGAATGTGTGGGAGCAGAGGGTTGTGGAAAGTTTCTGTTGTGATACAGAGATTAATAGACATCTTCCTTTTTTTTTTTCTTTTTTTTTTTTTTTTTTCTCTGAGAACTTCCTGCTGTTTGTGTGCAAGTAATTTAGGGAGTGTGATTAGGATGTGCCGTTAATGAGAGGTGACATATAGGATGAGATTTCACAAGGTGGCTAGGGCTGCGTAGCAGTGGTATTACGGGCAAAAATTGTCTTTGGACTGTGAGAATTCTTTCAGATGGAGAAGAGACAGTGTAGGCATTGCTTGCCTTTTGTAAAGACTAGGGAGCAAAGGAAGTGATAAATCGTCTCTGGTTCCCTGAGACTCCCAACGTCAGAAGTTGCCTAGAAGTAGGACGTTAGAGAGATCAAGAAGGTGTGGGCTTTCGTGCTTTAACTTGTGGGACTTTAGACCATGTGCGCTGTTTAAAATTAGATGGGAAATGGTATGGAGAAGGATCATTGTGCCAGTAGAATAGTTCCAATTAATTCTTCAAGTTATTAGAAAGTATGAGAAAATTTTCAGCTGAGGTAAGTCACTTTAAGAGGAAGGAATTGCAATAGAATAGCAGTAGTTATGGCACTGAGGGACATGGCTTAGTGATAGGACTTGGTAGGTCAGGTTGATGGTTGGACTTGATGATCTTGAAGATCTTTTCCAATCCAGGTGATTTCTATGATTCTAAGAATTCTTTCATTTAAGATTGTGCGTAGGAACCACTGATTTGAGAACTTTCTACATTACTGGAAATAAATATTAGAAACTGTTTTCCTGTGATATTTTCTAGATAGTAAGTATCACTTATTTTACCTATTGTATCTATTTATTTTATTAGGTAATGAAAAACACAATATTCAGGTTGCTTCTCAACAGGAAGATGGTGAGCCTACACTACAAGACATGGCTGTGCTTATAGAACAAGTCACTGGTGTTCCAGTTTCTTTTCAGAAACTTATATACAAAGGTAATTTATAAATCTGTTGGTTTTTATAAGAGACAGTAGGTTTCATCTTAGTCACTTCCAGGTGTCCGTGTTTTGAATGTCTTTAAAAGATGTTTGTATGGCACTAACTACTTAATTAGTAATGTTTTGACTGTTTTTTTCCCCCTCCCTTCCTTTCCATTTAGGGAAATCTCTGAAAGAATTGGAACAGCCATTGTCAGCACTTGGTGTTAAAAATGGTTGCAAAGTCATGTTGATTGGGAAAAGGGTTAGTGTTACTTTCAGAATTGCTTTTTTTTTTTTTTTTCCATACGTTATCCTAATTTCTGTTAATGGTTCAGCTCCTGAACAGATACTGGTTACAGCATAAAAGTAATCTTGTTTACCTACTCACAAAGCTGAGTTCAGCCTTGCGTTGTACTGCAAATAATGCTGCAGCTTGTATGTTTCTGAAATTGCATTATTGGCAGACTTTTGCTGAATTTGATCCTTGTCACTGCTCATAAACCTCCCATGCACTGATGAACTTTTCTGCCCGTTTCATTTTTCTAATGGGGGAAAAAAAAACCAACTGTTAGTACTGAATTTACTGGATTGTTTCCAGCAAAAAGATCTGTGAGTAGCTTTGCCAAGTAGAGTATGAGGTGATATCACCTGATCTGTAAGTTACTTCTATTTACAAGATGCTGAAAAATCTACAACAGGAAAATTGCTTGTGCTTTACATCTTCCCTTCAAATTTGTATCATTAAATGTGTTTATATACATTGCCACATTTACTGTATTTGTTATTAAGTTTTGGGAGAAGCTTATATAATAAGTGCTAAATTATGGAAAGGATAGCCACAGTGCAGTGTATATTTTAAGTCAACAAAAGCCTTTGTATCTCTTATCACCATTGTTGCTGCTCTTTAGCTGCATAGTGATTCTATTTGTTCCATAGTTGTGAATATTATACTTTTGAATACACAGAATAGTCCAGAAGAAGAAGCTGAATTAAAGAAGTTAAAAGATCTGGAGAAGTCAGTGGAGCAAATAGCTAATAAGTTAGAGGAAATTAATAAAGAGTTCACAAGTATCCAGAAGGTATGCCAGCTTTGTGTCCTTTTCTGTCTTTGCAAAATCGTTTTACAGGTATATATTTAAAACAAACAAACAAAAAAAACCCCAATATGATAACAACAACAAAATGATAACAACAACAAAAAAATCAATAAACTAAAGCTTGCTTAAGTTTTTGAGTAGTCAGTAATAGGCTGCTCCACTTAGCTGTCCTTGGAGAAAATAGTTATTAATTTTTTTTTTACTGAATTTCAAATGCCATTTTTGAGTTTCTGAATGAAATGGAGAAATATATAGCAGTGTTTGGAAAAAGGTAAATATGGTATCTTGTTGAATAAATGTTATTTGTAGGTCTAGAAAAATGGAAGATTTCTTTTATAGTTCAAAGGAAAATGCCTGTTACTTCGAATTTTGTTTAACCTAAAAGGAAATATTACAGATTTTACTGGTTGAATTTACACATTGATAGAATACAGATTGAGATGGGAATTCCTTTTGTACTTGAAACTACAATAAAATATGTTTTTTGCTGTGTTATACCAACAGATTTTTCCAAGCTGAGCGTTCTGTAAGGTGTGGAACAATTTTCTTCTTCCTTTTTCTTTATCAGGGATTTTTAGCAAAGGATCTGCAAGCAGAAGCTCTAAAACAGCTGGACAAGAGGATAAAAGGAACTGCAGAGCAATTCATGAAGATCCTGGAGCAGGTTGATGCCATTGTGAGTAAATAATCACAGATAAGAATCAAAACCAGACAGAGTTTTAAGAGTGCATGTTTCTTGTAAATTATTTGATATTTTAAAATATGAACAAATTCATTTTAGCTGTCAAAAATAGTTAATTGGCTTGCAAATTCTTTTCTTTGATAACCTCTCCTTGCTCCTGTATGTGTCCATAAGACTTCTTGGCAGGATCTGTTTATATTGTGGCCTTAATTCCTGTGTATACATCCCCATTCTTCAGAAAACCTTCATTTGAGGCAGCAGCCTGTTGAGATGACATGAAATGGGTATCTTTCACTCAAGTTCTACTCTTTTAGCTTGTCTTGGCAAACTTTACTAGTAAACTCTATGATAACAGAGTGATTATCTATCTACTTATACTCTATGTAGTTCTGGACAGGGGACTTCCAGGTTTAGTACAAGATTTTAAAAGTCTTAGAACCATCTTTAGGGAATAATGGAGTCCCTGTGCCTCAGTTTTGTCTCTTGTGGAAGCAGAGCAGCCAGAGATAAAACTAAAGACTGCTATCTTTTCACGTAGCTATTTTTAATTTCTAGTGAAGAATCAATAAGAGCCTATGACATTCATAAGCCTCACATTTTTAAGCAAGAAATGAAGTGAAGGCTTCCACACCAGTAGATGAAGCTATGTTATGTTTACCAAACTCCATACTTGTTTAATGTACAAAGAAGGCTGTGGGTTTTTCTTGTTTGTTTGTTTGTTTATCATGGAAACTTCTGAGAAATTTGTGTGGAATCTTGTAGATATGTGTAGTTGAATGGAATCTTGCAGCCATTCAGTGTACTGATACTAGACCAGGTCAGATGAACAGACCACCAACTTTATGGAAAATTTCTCAGATTTACTGTAGCTGTGCAAAATATAGAGGTACAGAAGTAGCAGCATGGAACGGTAGTGAGGTATGTATGAGCAATAATTGGGCTCTACTGAGGTTTAAAAAAAAAAAAGCAGAAGAGTGTAAATCTTCTGGAAGGTAGTTTGTCTGTATCTTATAGTTGGTTTATACAGTATTTAGTATTCCTTTTGTTAGTCAAGAAAAAAGCAAATCCTGGCAAATGTCTTGAGTATTATTCATGATACAGGTGTGCTAGTGATTCAGTTAACAGTGGTTGTTTTTTTAGCAGAAACTTAGCTATTTTCTAATGACACAAAAGCATCAGTGCTTTGTGGAAAGGAAACAAATCAGCAGCTCACACTGTAAATGTTTCGGTTTGTTTATTTGGCAGAATTGTTGTGAAAGCTTGTTAAAGTGTCTGTCATACATCCTTTGGATTGATCAGAAACATGGAGCTTGATACAAAATGAAGTTTGCGTGGTTACAGGGAGCCAAGGTTGAGAAAGCAAGCATTTTATTTTTATCTATTCTAGAAGTGTTATCTTCTTACTATCAGCAGTTATCTTCTTACTATCATTAATTAGGGAAGCTGAGTTTGGCACCTTTTTACTAAGCTCCGTGTTTGTATAAATTATGAATTTAAAAGACGTGCTCAGCTAAGAAATGCCAGAAGTAGTTGGGTTGTTGTACAATATTGGAGTGGGACTAAAATATGGTATCACTGACAAAAGTGTGAAAACAGTCTTGAAGTAGCTCAGTCTTGAAGCTTTTGGGTCCAGTAGGTATAACTTACACATTTTAACATTTTTTTAAAATAGCTGCTGCTTTTACAGTAAGAAGGATGGAGGGATCCTGTAAACATCTAACAGATTGGGCCTTTCCATAAGCCACAGATCTTTGAAGGTTTTTATTATTATTATTATTCAGGAGGAACACTAGTTCAGTCTTGTTCAGAGCTTTAGTTGTCTTTTTGCATCAACAGAAATGCATTCATTTTAGCAACTGAAGCATCTGGTCAAGGAGTAAAAGTCCTTGACCAGATGCTTATTACAGATCTCAGGGGAACACAGAAAGTGCTTGACTTGATCACAGTTTTTAAAAAATTGAAAAGCTTCTTCATGAATAAAAGCTTTACTGAGATTAGTAGCAAAATTTGAAATGGGAGACATGACGCTACATACTTCTTATGATCCTCCTCTAATTTACATGAAGTCTGACACCAGTATTGCAGTCTGAGAGATTACTTTGCTATCATGATGTTGTTTTCATTAATGACAGACGTGGAATCCAGAACGCTGTAGAGAAACAGTGTTCAAACAAGTGAAAAAAGCCAATTCTGAAATGCAAGACACTCATAGTTATGTTCTGGTGGCTCATGCTCCTTGAAGATTATTTGAGTTATAGTTCCTCTGTGAGCCTTACTTAAATTACCGTTCTGTTCTGATAAAGCTTTTTGCAGTATCCTCATCCCTGCTAATACTAAATTGACATTTCAAGGATTGAAAGAAGGAAATACTCCAAAACTAATATAATTTTGCTGTTAACATGCAATCTGCTGGCTTCTGTGAAGCTCTGTCACTTACACTTGGAGTGATGAGAATTTATTACTAAATCTTTGAATATATTTGGATAAATGAATATTGGATAAGCTTTTCATAATAGTAATTCTTAAATCTTGTCGTATGAATCATAAGCCTGAAATCAAAGCTTTGGGGGAAATTTTTTCTAAAGCATAAGAAGCATAAAAATACTGTCATCTCTTCAGTGAAAGCAGAGCTACCTAGTTGTTACCATTTATGCATTCACAAATAAGACAAGCTGCCATTTAATGGCTTGTTTTAAAGAAGCTGCTATTTACTAACAAGAGAAAGCTTCAGAGTTAACATAATGTGCTTACCCAATATACCTATTTATTTAATCTTAAATTTAAAAGTGGAAGGACTGATAGTCAATTTAAACAAACAAGCCGTACACTAAAATACTGGAATACATTGTTTTGGAGTTCTGAAAGAAACTAAGAAAAACAACAACAAAAATGATGTTACATAGAGTGTCAGCAAAAATCCTTGTTTACAACTGATGAGCATAGGTGATGTGTGGTAGCTATTGTAATATCCTGAAAATAGCCTGTGAGATAGGATTGAGGTAGTATGCATCAACTATGTTCTTTCTGCTAAATATTTCTTGTGATTGTTTTATCATCATAAAAGTGAATTATGTTGTTGAAAACAAACTGAAAATAGGATTTTTTGTGTGGTTACAGGATGTCATTTCTAAGATCTCTTATGATACCTCATATGACCTTGTAATATTTTTTAAACTTTGTTTTCCTCTGTGAAAGCTCTAAATACTCCAAAGGCCTTCATTATTGTTTATGAATTAGAACTAGTGTTTGAAGAGTAGTCACACACAGCATTAAACTAACTTTTCAAATGTTTTGAAATGTCTCTGGATCATTCAGTTTCTGAAAGAAAGGACGTTACAGAATCTTTTCACAGTGTCCTGCTTATTGGAGGAGACACACAGATTTAATGTGCTGCAGTGAGCAAAGTCTTCAGTTCTTTAAACACATCCAGTTTTTGCTGTATGTCTAATATGTTAGCTTCAACATTAAGCTACATCAGCTTGTGTATTTAATTGCAGAATCTGCCAGAGAACTTCAATGACTGCAGACTGAAAAAGAAGGGATTGGTGAAAAGGGTTCAGGTGAGTTTTCTTTTTTATTTTATCCCCTCCTTCTTCTTTATTACTGCTGGACACTTGTGTACTCAGTGGAGATGGGGGTTCATGTTGACTTGGAGTCTTGAGAAATAGACTCATCCTTGATTTAATGACAACTTATTTTAGCTTTGAGTGAGTGTGACTTTCCTTCCCGACTGTGGCTACACAACTGTAACTATGTGTTTTAGGAAGGATTTTAAAAGTGCAAACCTGTGTGAAGCTTTGTGATTCTTATTTTTGATTATGAACTTTTATTTAACTCAGATAGTTCAGTGGTTAGACCAGTGAGGTTGCCTTATCAAGTCCTGTGTTAGATTCCAAGCAAATAAAATTATTAAAAGTAAAAAATGAAAACTGAACTAGAAGGTGGTCATTGAATTGGCATCTTCATATTTATGATGCAAACTTCAGTTTCTGTTCTTAAGAAGCAGTCTACCGTTCCGTAATTACATCATCTGTAACACTTGTTTTTTTTTGTAATTTTCAGGCTTTTCTTGCCCAGTGTGATACTGTTGAAGGAAATATTGGACAAGAAATGGACAAGCTACAGTCAAAGAATTTGGCACTGGCAGAATGAGGCATTACCCTTCATAATTAGGAAACATAATTGCTCTATGAGCAAGAAAAAAGTTTGCTCTTTGTTTTGGAGCACATATTCAGCTTTTTTTTTGTTTTTTTAAAGCCCAGTCTTTTAGACTGGTAGTAGTCAATTGTTTCTTGCTGGTTGTCTTGTTTGCCAGTTGGTTAGGCCTACTGTTTTGAAAAGAAAATCCTTCCTGAAGAATTGCAGAAATAATCTTTGTGGTGAATTATGTATCTTATGGACAATTATTTAGTTAACTATGTAACAGAGTTTGCAATGATGGGCAATATTTTCTGATATGTTTTTGAATTTATTTACAACTTAAATGAAAGAAGGTCTATAACCATACAAGTGCCATATGTTGCAATTTTAGGACTTCAACTTGATTGAAAAAACACTGAGACAATATCTGGGAAACTTCAACATTGTAGTAGACGGTTCAGAGCAATAAGAAAAAACCTACACATTTATATTACTTAATGTTTGTATGCATTTATAAATATAAGGAAGCTTGACTATAAGGGAGTCGTACCTATTTTAGCCTTAAATTGTCATAATAAATGGAATGTACTGTAACATGTATGGTACTGAATTCTGAATGGTGCTTTAAGTTGTTAATGAGCTTGATACAAGTGTACATGTTTATTTACATGTAATTCTGATGTACTGTGTCTTTTATAGCTTATTTTGATTGTTTTTTTTCTTGAGTTATGATAGGGATTGAAATGAGATCACTTACGCTGCTCATGCACAAATGGGGCACTTAAAACAAGGTATAACTAAGGAGCTGTTTTGAAAGATTCTTTATTTTTTTCTGGTTTCACTGAATTCATCGTGCTGTATTTATTGGAAAGATTGCAGTGATTATTCTGCTATGGTAATTAGTAAATTTTTATAGAATGTTACAAAGTGGCACAAATTTATTTTAACAATGCTGTGTGAGAATCAGTCATAACCTTAGTCACATTCTGATACGTGCTTTGCCTACTCTGTGAGGTTAAAAAAAAAAACACAAAAACCATAAGTTTTTGCTTGAGATAACAGATTTCAGTGGGGGCAGCCAACTTCGCTTGCAGCTGTCAGTCAGAGCCCACAGCTGATGTAACTATAGTGGGAGTTGCTTTTTTACTGATGCTTCTGATAGGTATGGCAGTGGCTGGTGAAATATTGACTGCAGAGAGCCTGTATCTGTTAAAAAAAAAAAACAAAACAAAACCACAAAAACAACAAAAAAACCCCCACAAAAACAAACTTTGAGCTCATAAGCAAAAAACTAAGCTTTATAACTTATTAGAAGTTGAAGTGTTTCTTTGGTGTCTGTAACTGGAGGAACATTTTAGTGTAAAATGCCATTGAATGAATGAAGGGATGGGCACATGTTAAAAAGGTTCACTTGTATTCTAAAAATGTCTTTTGGTCGTACTAAGATTGGAGTTGCTGTATTCTTGCTGTTAACCACTTTCTTCAAGGTTGTAGTTTTTGCATTTAAAACTCTGTCCTTAGCATTTGTGGAACTCTTTAAGGCCTAAATTCTTTGTAAGTTTTACTGCCTTGAGTTAGAGAATGGTATGTTTGGTGAGTGTGCATTTTTTTCCTAGGCCTGCTATTCTGTTCATGCTGTATTTTCCCAACATTTCAAGGTTACAGGGAGGAACAGTTAGTTGTAGCCATTTTTGTGAAGCACTAGCTTGGTGTTTCTGGGCCAGATTCAGCTGACTCTTAAACCACAGCATCATTGTTGCTTAAATCAGAGGATACAAACTTACTCACTTTGTTGCCATGGAAAGGATCCTCACTTTCTCAAATATGTGTGCTCTAATGCATTGAACTTTTACAGAAAAGCATTCTTGTCTGTCCGTGAAGAGAAATGGGAGCTGTGGGCATGGCTAGCAATCTGTCTTCTGCTTAATATTTTTCTCTCAGGTAAGAACATAACATCACCTTTTTGATCTTTTCATCAATGGAAAAGGCTACTGGCTTCAACTATTTTCCATCTCTCCCACCAGAAGTTGCTGTTACTGGAGATGTTTGCACAAGGGTGTCCTTAAGCTAGGTGGGTTAACTGAAAGATTTTGCACAGTACTTTTTTTGATAGTCTGATATTTGGAGGCAAAAAGAGGGATTAACTTCTCCCACCAGCGCCTCTGGATTCAGCAAAGTGTGTGTCCTGAGCTGAAGACCTCAGGCAACTCTTCCTATCAGAGTGTTTGGTTTCTAGAACAAAAGTCTAAGTGTTTGAAGACAAACTCCTGCAGTATAAAATTGTTTGGACTACCAGGTGTAAAAAATTACTTGATTTCTTATGGAAAGTGGATGATTGCATTTAAAGTTACCTCTGTGATACCTGTTTTGCTGCTGAATCAGCCCCCAATGTCTTAACCACGTCAGAAGACAGCCAAGCTACTCACCTTGGCACCGCTTTCACTTTGCCTATCGTCTTCCTTCCGCTGCCACTCAGGCAGAATATCTTGCCCTAAAGTTTACGTTTGTGGAATTTGGAGTTAAATCACAGAGCTGCCCCTTTCCCCCTATATCCTATATATAGACTGCAGTGCCAGGCGCACCGGGACAGCCCTCCTTGCAGGGTCCTGAGCCATTCTGTGACTTATTCTGTCAGAACAGCAGAAAATACGCTGGTTTTGGTGAACTTCTCACTGAGAAGTTCTCGTGACTACTGTTGCTGTGATCCTGAAGTCGTGTTTGCTGCTAGGTTTGGGCTTTCCTTTGATTTCGGTGGCCACTCGCGCTTGAGAGCGCTACGCTTCACAACGTGATGCTTTTCCCACCCTCCCCTTCGGGGCGGGGCCGCGGCGTCCATCCCCGTCGCTTCCCCGAGCCCCAAACTGGGGGCGGCCATCGCCCGCCCACAAAGGGCGGAGCCGCAGCCTCGCTCTGCTCGCCGGGACAAGATGGCGGCGGCCGGGGTGGGCGCGGGGCGGAAGCAGGTGCGGCAAGAGGAGCTGCGGCGTCTCATGCGGGAGAAGAAGCGGCAGAACGCGGACAAGAAGCGGATCGAATCGCCTTTCGCCAAATATCCTCGGCAGGCCGGGCGGGGAGGGCCCTCGGCCCCGATTCTTGCTGGGGGGGAGGAAGGGAGGTAGCGTTGAGGGCGGGGGGAGGTTCGCGCAGAGCACCGCATCTTTCCTCAACGGCGTCGTCACGTACAACAGCCTGGGCCACCTGAGCTGCACGCTGTGCAGCGCGCCCGTGAAGAGCGAGCTGCTGTGGCAGACTCACGTCCTGGGAAAGCAGCACCGCGAGGTGAGCGGGCGTCAGCCGCCCCGGTCGCCTGGGGGATGAGCGGCGAGGCGGTGGGAAAGGGCTGCCCGGGGGGCTGCGGGCGTCACATCCCTGGAGGCGCTGGGAGGCAGCGTTGGGTCGGGCCCCGGGCAGCCGGAGCTGCTGGGTGGCAGCTCTGCCCACGGCAGGGGTTGGGGCTGGGGGGGCTGTGAGGTTCTGCGTTGCACTGGTCGCACGTCACATCGTGTAACAGGCCACCAGAAGCGTTGTGTCCTGAAATTACTGCGTTTTAAGCTGATAGCTAGACGTTCCTGGTAGGAAAGCCTCTTAAACACCGTGTTTCTTTGCAGAGAGTTGCAGAATTAAAGGGCGCAAAGCAGGCAGCGAGTGGTTCAGCTGCTGGTGCGTCGTCTCAGCCCGTCAAGAGAAAAACTGCCGATGCAGAAAGCACACAGTTAAAGAAAACAAAAGGTAAAGAGGGAAAATACTTTTCAGGCACTTGCCACAATCTGGCAGTTTTACTTGTTCAGTGGTAGGTTTTATTTTGCTGTGCTGTGTGAGCCGACTGGTAAGTTAATGTCAGCCTGTTGCTGCTGGAAGGGGAAAAAGTGTCTTACTCTATGTCTGATCTGCTTGGTAGTTTATCTCCTTTTCTCTGCACCATTTATCTCCTTTTCTCTGCACCATTGAGTTAAAATACTCATTGTGGTTCATATTCATGGAGTGTTTTTACTATTCTATGTTATTTTAAGTACCATAAGGCAAGTTATTACACTGTACTTAAGTAAGTGCAAGAGCCTAAGTAATTACTACAAACTTAAGGTAAAACCTTATGTGTGTTTCAGTTTTGGGCACCTCAGTACAGAGAGGTGCTGGAGCAGGTCCAAAGAAGGGCAACAAGGCTTGTGAATGGCTTGGAGAATATTCCCTATGAGGAGTGACTGAAGGAACTGGGGCTGTTTAGTCTGGGGAAGAGGAGGCTGAGGGGAGACATTATTGCTCTCTGCCAATACCTGAAAGGTCTTACAGCGAGAGTGGAGTTGGTCTCTTCTCACTGGTGACAGGATGAGGAGAAATGGCCTCAAGTTGCGCCAGGGGAGGTTTAGGTTGGATATCAGGAAACACTTCTTTACAGAAAGGGTTGTTAAGCACTGGAATAGGCTTCCCAGGGAGTTGGTTGAGTCACCATCCCTGGATGTGTTAAAAACTGTTTGGATGTGGTGCTCAGGGACATGATTTAGTGGAGGGTTGCTAGAGTTAGGGTAGTATGACCTTTGATGACCTTTAATGTCTTTTCCAACCTGAGCAATTCTATGATTCTTTGTATGATTCTTTGGAACTCTACCGTGTTTGTTGTACCTGATTGTGATAAAGGGCATTTAATTTACAAGTCTTAATAAAGAAGGTTGATAATCTCTAACTTTCTGAAGTTGCTGTTGTAGTTAGCAAAGTAGGTTTGTTTTAAAAGCATGGGTTCTAAGAAATGACTCTTGGCTGTTCTACAGGTACAGATGACAAGCCACATACATCTACATCTGGGTAAGTAGACTATACCACGTATTGTTTTGTTTGTGTCTGTTTTGGTTTTTAACCTTCTCATCCTGTTCTTCCCCATTTCTCCTGGCCAAGGATAATGATTCAATCAGCAAATTCCTGCTTCTGCTCATTTTCTAATGCAAGTGTATATTCCTGAATGAGGCAACATCTGTGCAGATGAGAAAACTATAGTATTAACTATAATGTCTGTGACAAAACAGAAATCTCTTTGCTCTCACTATCAGACTTGTAAGCATTAATGTGTGTTATTATTACACTGTCTACTGTAATGGAAGTAATTATTCTGCAGTATGCACTCCAGTCTTTAATGATGCTACCGAAGAGATGATTGAAACGAAGGAAAATCTTTTAGTATATCTTTAAGTAATTTTTAGTATCAAAAACCATTAACAAATGTCATCAACACATCTTCATCAAGACATAATTTTACTTAAAATTCATGCAAGCACTTATCTTGCAGTTGAACTCTTAGAAAGGAACAGGTGTATTTGAATTCAAAGGATTGGATTTATGCATTTTACTTTTGTGTAAGATTTCTAGTGGTGTTTGGACATCAGTATGAGATGGGTAAATGCCACATGAGATCTGTAAAATTTTCTCAGGGTAAACTGTTATTTAGTGTAGATATTAGGTGGTGTTATCTTGACTTTAAAATATGCTTACCTTGCTGGAATTCTGTGTGTGAGTGTGAGTGTAAAATTGGCACTTGAGTGGTTTGTTGATTACTGGTGATTGATCAGTATGATTATTTTTGAATACAATCGAGGAAAATATTTGACTTAGAGGCCTGCAGCTATCCTAAGCAAACTTGACTTTTCTCATTGCTGAGCCTGCACAGATCTTCTAAACTGCACTTCTGAGCTTCAGTAGGAACCCAAAATGAGCAGCTGTGTTAGACATGAAGGATATCAAGATTTAAGTGACATTTGTATGACTGCTGAGCTATGAATTTTGTATTTAATAGCAGATATGTTTAAATTTTGTATTTAAATGCAGATAAGTTTAAGTCTACAAGTAGAATTACTGAAGCTGTCATTCCTCCAAGCTCACTTTGTTGTAGGATACTTTTATTAATGTTTCTTGTATTGAGTGTTCTAATACAAAAACATAATGGAAATGTCTTTCAGCGCTAACCTTTGTGTTCCTGGGGAACTTCAGAAGAAAGCAACAGTTCTGTTACCTTCAGACTGTGGTTACATCTGTAACTGCATGGTTTAGCATATTGTACAGGATGTGTAACAACTTGGTCTTTTAGACTGAATAGACTGCAGATGTTAGAGTCAAACTGATTTTTGTTGCACTGTGTATTCTCTACTAGGCTACCAGCAGATTTTTTTGATGAAGCAGAGCAAAGCAAAGCAAACAAACAGTTTTTGAAAGGTCCTGGTCCCAGTTTATTGTCAGGAGATTATGATGATGATGATGATGAAGAAGAAGAAGAAGAGGAACAAGATCAACCGAACAAATCTTTTGTTTTGCATAAAACTGAAATTCCACCTCCAACTCGAGAAGTAATACCTAATTCTCTGCCTGCAGGTAATGATGAATGAAGTGGTGCAGTAAGAAGAAGCTGTATCATAAGAGTAGAGTAGTTTATTTGGAAGAGACCTGCAAAGATCATTAAATCTAATTACCAGACCACTTCAGGACTAATCAAAAGTTAAAGCACGTTCTAAATGCCTCTTGAACAGTGATAGGCATGGGGCATCAGACACTGCTCTAGGAGGCCTGCTCCAGTGTTTGGCCACCCTCACGGTAAAGATGTTTTTCCTAATGCCCAGCCTGACCCTGCACTGGCAGCTTTATGCCATTCCTGTCCTGCCATCAGTGACCAGGTGCCTGGCACCTCCTCCTGCTTTCCATCAGGGTGCTGCAGGGAGTGATGAGGTTGTTCTCCGCCACCTTTCCAGACTGGACACCTCAATCTCCTCAATCTTTCTTCACAGGACACACCCTCCGGCCCTCTTAGCAGCTTTGTTGTTCTCCTGCAGATGCTTTCAGATTGTAATATCCTTTTTATGTTGTGAAACCTGTACACAGTGTTCAAGGTGAAGCCGCAGCAATGCTAAATACAGTGTGAGAATCACCTCTTTGGTTGACTGTGCTGCGTTTCACAACACCTCATAATGTGGTTTGCCCCTTGGCTGCCAGAACACTGCTGGCTCATGCCGAGCCTACTGGCGTCAGCACCCACAGGTTCCCTCCTGCTGAGCTGCTCTGCAGCCACTCATTCCCAGTCTGTGCCTGTATCAGGCATTACTGCATCCCAGGTCCAGCACCCAGTTTACTTTGTTGAACTTCACAGTGTTGCTGTTTGCCTGATGATGACTGCTATTGATGGAAAGGATCTTTAATTTTCTGATTACTGCTGTTAGCTGGTTGGTGTATGCTACTGGGGGGAGAAAGGATTTTTTTTTTTTTATGGTTTGTTACTGTGCAGCGTTTTCTCAGCACGTTTATTGCTTCTTGTTGTAATTGCTTGAGGCTGTCAAGTAGAATAATGTGTAACTTTTCTTCCCTTAATTCAGTAAGGTATTAATCTAAATTCCTGTCTACTCAGAGTTTTGTATAGAAGTTTAAACAGTTGTTCTTTCTGCTCATAGGCTTCTATCCTTTCTTTTAGACTTCTTTGACAGCAAAACTCCTGTAGTTTCACATTCAGGATCCATACAGAAACCAGAGACACAAGAGAAGGTAGTAGAACGGTAAGCAGTCAAATGAAATACTGTAAAATTTGACAGCTGTTAATAAACATTACCCTTCCAGGAAATACAGATTGCAATCATTTTATAATTTGTCATATTGTTAAATTGTATTTGGAATAGTTTCTATATATGTCATAGGAAAGTGTGTTGCACACTAGGGATAAGAGCAGTGTCATACAGTGTCTGTTAGACATCTTTATTTGCAAGTTTGTATAGATGATGCTTTTGAAGTTTAGTGTCTGATTTTAATTTTTTAAAGAAAACTGTTGACTGATTTTGTGGCAGTGCTTCAGCTCTCTTCTGCACTTTCTCAGATGTTGGTTTGGCCTTTCAAAAGTAGAGACTTGTATTAAAATGTCTGGATATGCACTCCCCCAGCAAATAATTTGGGAATCCTAAGCTACAGCTCCTGTTTTGGCAGTGAGTTTAAAACCTGTCTCTGCAGTCCCCTGCAAGTTAATTAAGACCAAAGCAAAGAAACAAATCCTGTAGGCAAAACTTAGGCATAAAAAGGACTTCCTTCACTTCTAGGTCCTTCTGTAAGAATTAAGGATTTTGTTCTTGACTGTTTTATAACTCCACAATAAAAGAGATTATTATAAAGAGCTAACTTGGAATAATCATAATCAAACATTTCAGGAAAGAGAACACTGCTGAGGCTTTGCCAGAAGGGTTCTTTGATGATCCTGAAGTGGATGCAAAAGTAAGTAAGCAGATCTTTTTCTGCTACTCGATTTATTTTTGTGGGTTGTAGTAATTTTCTGGATGCTGAGGATGCTTTGCCAGTAATTAGTTGTAGCATTATATAAGAAAATCACTGAGCAGTTTCATTCTGTATTAATTAAAAGGCATGAAAAGGTGTATAAAGGGTTTCAAAATATCTTTCAGAATGTATTTTCAATTGCAATTGAATTTTCAATTATATATATTATATTTTCTCCTATGAGAGACCCTATGGAAAAGCATAGGAGTTACTATGCAGTGAAATTATTCAGTCTCCTGGAATGGGAACAGCTAGATTATGGCAAGCAGCATAATCTCTAGTACTGGCAGACTGCAGTAGTGAATGTGGTTTTCAACTGTCATCTTTTATTGCTGTGGGTTTTTTCATAACGTGGCCGTTCTCCAAAAAGTCACCATTTAAAATCTTGGAATTTGGTCACATTCATTCAGGCTTCCTTCAGCTTGCACAGTACTGAACAATAACTGAAATATATGCTGCTATTTGAAATATAAAGCTGTTTTTTTTTTTTTGGTGGCGGTGTTGTTTTGTGTCATTTAACACAGATTCCATGGCTTTCTTGTTCCTTCTATCAAAACAACAGCATCTTGACACAAAATGTCATTTATTTTCCCTTGAGCATATTTCTCTTGTTCACACTGTGGTTTATCTGTTGGTTCATCTATGTTGGAATATGATTCAGTGAATAATGCTTCTCTATGTTCATTTAGTCCCTCTGTCAGAATCACAAACTTTAGTTTCTCTTTACTGTGGCAGGTTTCTTTTAGCACCACTCATGCACACAGCTCTGTGCTGGAAGTAATTACATTTGAATAATGAGTATTGAGATAAAGAGCTAAAAAAGATTTGTGGTGTAACACACGACTGGTGTGTTATATTTTTCAAATAGGAAGTTGCACCATGGTGTGGGAAGCTTGTATGAAGTGGGAATGTCTATCAGGCAGAGGAGGGTATGCTTATATCTGGGAAGACATAGTGATAGTTGTTAATGAGCTTTTTCTTAGTCATTTCCTTCACTGATAACATGTATGAGTGGATACATGTTCCTTTAGGTTTTCTTGAAATTGATTTACAGCTGTTCTTCTTAATCAGCCCTTTCTAAGTTTAGCTAACATGAAAGGGAAGGAAAATGTTTGTGACATCACATTGGGGGTGACTGCAGTGATTGTGTGTTGAAGACATCTACAAAATAATTATTTCTGGAATTAAGGTAGGCTTTTTGGAGAGGGGATTGTGGACATGGAATGTGCTGGTTCTTTACACCAGGAACTTAAAAGCATATAAATTCTGAGTTTGACAAGTAATATCTTTAGTGTTTCAATTTATTGTAAGAAATACAAATAATTATGAATTACAAAGGACAACCACAATGCATAGTAACACAGTACATACACACATGATAAAAATAATCACAAAACAGAAAAAGGAAATGATGATTTCCCAATATGTAGTTTGCCTGGAAGCTTCTAATATTTTCTATAAACTTAATTCATGCTACTGGATTTTGTATAAGCACTCAGAACCAAAGATAGCAAACCATCCTCTTTACTGAGATGATGATTCTTGTGTTACCAAAAAGAGGAATGAAGACCAGAAAAGCTAATGTAAAAAAATGTTGTGAGTGTTTCTGTACAAACTGCTTAGTTCTCCTAGCTACATGATTTCCATCTTGTCCAGAGCCAGGCATAAGCTCTCTTCTGACACACAATGCATGCCACAGCTTCTAACCTTGAGCTGTTCTGGTTATGCAGGTAGATTATCAAATTTACTTAAAAGCACAGTCTGATTTTGATTACCTTATTTGTAAATCTTAAAGCAATTCCTGCACCTACGTTATCAGTTCCATGCTGTCTACCACGGAACAAAAAGCTTTACAGAATCTTTAAATAAAAGTGCTATGTGGCTATCTATTTCTTCTGTTAGCCAGTAAATTCAGGTGAGATTTGCAATGTGGTCAGACTATCCTAACACTAATGACTTAACATTTTGTGTTATGCTGAAAACAATTAGTTTACTACTTTTAGAGTTGTATGATAGTTCCAATGTATGACTGAACAGGAGAAGAATTCATCCTTATCAGCTGACATAGTAAAATTACAGATCATTAAATCATGGAATTAGTCATTCTTGTTAGTCCAGATATCTCACACCATCCATTCTTAGTCAGTAATTCTTTAATACTGTAGTAAAACTTCTTGTTTAAACCCAAGAAGTCAGATTCTTTCCTCCAAAACAACTGTAGTGCTGCAATATCAGAGTTATTTCATTTACTAACGCATATATTTTCTGACCTGTTTGTCTGAGAGCACAGCCCAATCTGTGCTGGTTTTCCAGCTTTTTCAGAGTGTTCCAGTGGCTCCCTAGGCAGTAATCATCACTAAACCTGTGTTCTCATGTCCTTTAGGTGCGAAAAGTTGATGCTCCAAAGGATCAGATGGACAAGGAATGGGATGAATTTCAAAAGGCAATGCGACAGGTCAACACAGTAAGTAATGGAGTCTATTTTTATTGATTCTAAATTCTATACACAATAAGGAGAAAAACAGTTTCATGCAGCTCTGTGAAGTGACTGACATGCATTTGTCAGCTGTTTGTCTGCAATGCAGTGTATGATTAAATGCACTTTATAAATGAGCAAACGGTTCTTCTGCTCAAGGAACATTAAGTTGAAAAAAATTCTGATGATGAACCAGTCAATCATATATTTAGTTGCATTTCTTAAATTGCATTTAAATAAGATATATCTCAGATCAGTATTCTGTATCCAAACAAGACATAATTCTGAGCTCTTCTTTAAATGAGATGGTTATTTTAACCTCGAAGGAAAAAAAAAAAAAAAAGCAAAAAAACCAAACAAAAAATGCCACCACTCATTTGTCTTTTTGGAAGAGGATCTGCAAGGTGTATGTAACCTTGGTGTCATGGTTAACTTAAATGTACTGCAAAGGAATCACAAAACATGGGAAGGGGACAGAAAAGTTTGTGTGTTTGAGATGGAAGTTGATAGCAGTTTTTCTTGACTTCCATTTTTTACTCTATAGCATTGCATGGTAAGTCTTCCTGAACAGGTTTTTCTCTGCTTTTACACCATACAAAACTGTTGTTAAGGATATATCATGTTCTCACCATTACCCTTGAATATTTGCCAGTTTTTAACTTTTTATTGTAAATAATCACTCCTACGTCAAGTGCTAAGAAGGTGGTGCAAAAAAATTGTCATTGCTCATTTTAAAGCGCTCAGCACTATAAACAGAGGAAATACTCATACAGAAGCAGTAGTGGGTACATTTTACTAGCATTAGCCATTCGCATGATTCTTCATCTTAGAAGGAATCTTCTCAGTTATGCGTGGACCATTGACTGCATAGCATCTCCCAGACATTCAGATTTGAGAAAGTAAATGCTGAAAAAAATAACACATTAGAAATACTTTGGGATCCAGAGGAAAAACTTAACCAATACTTTTAATAAGCTTGTGTAACTAAGACTCAAGTACTGGGGTATAGCTCCAATTCCAGCTTCAGACTTTGAATGCACGTGGTTTGTTGTTGCTGTTTCAAATAGTGGAGTATGGAGAAATTCAAAAACTTAACCCCAAAGCAACCAAACTACTTTTGAATTTTAGTTTTAAGAATAAACATTTCAATTTGTAATGAAACCATATCAGTCTCCTCCTGTATACGCCTTGAGTCTTTTGTGAAGGTGTATATGTACAGCGGGTTGACAGTTATGAGGCACTTGATTTGGGTAGAGGGAAGGAAGGGAAGACACAGATGCCAAAAAGGAACAGCAGTGGAGTTTAGGATGAATTTTCTTAGAGCTTTACTTGTTTAGATTTCAGAAGCAATAGTGGCAGAAGATGATGAAGAGGGACGACTGGATCGTCAGATTGGTGAAATTGATGAGCAGATGTAAGTAAATCAATTTTTCTATCAGACTGTTCTTCAGCAGTAATGGATCACAATTTGACTACCGTTATAAGCCTTTTTTAACTTTTAGTCTTCTTTTGTTAATTGCCTACATATTTGAAGGAGAAAGAAAGACTCCCTCTAGTCTCAGAATACCTGATAAAAACATGATTTTTGGTGCTGAAATTCTTCAAGGCTGCTTGTGTTCTTACTGCCTTTAACTGCAGACTGTTTCAAGTTAAATTTGAATTCAAAATCAAATCAATATAACACTCATATCTGAAGGCTGAGGGAAATATTCAGCTATGGCTGCCTGTAAGTTATCATTTTGTGGATATACAAGGGAAGAAGGATTCAGACAATAATCTCTCCTTGTTTACTGTTCCAAGCAAACAAAAATGAAAAAAACAAAGATTGATTTAAATCAGGCTGATACTTTGATTTTCAACAAAGTATCTTATTAAAATGGTCAGAATTATTGATATAAAAATGTCTTTTGAGGGTGAGAATTTCTAGGTAAATGAAAACTGAAACTCAGTAAGTTCATTTACTTAATGAATTTCTAGTATAGTCCTCAGTAAGCAGATAAGCCTTTCTGTCTTTAGTTCAGAGACCTCTAAAATACCAAAATGAATGGCCGTGTGATGTG
Organism: Chrysolophus pictus; assembly: GCA_037305975.1. Classification (NCBI taxonomy): domain Eukaryota; kingdom Metazoa; phylum Chordata; class Aves; order Galliformes; family Phasianidae; genus Chrysolophus; species Chrysolophus pictus. Next base: position 32,742,484 of record CM074577.1, on the reverse strand, counting down.
TGGAAGAAGGCTGAGGTTCCGTGTTATTTTTAAACCAATTTGTGGTCATATTGCAATTTGATTACCTCTGATTGTTAGAGAATTTACCACACCTCTCCCCTCCTTTGGTCTGTTTCTATTTGATTAATACACAGAAGATGCACTATCATTTTTAGTTGCCACACACTCACAGAATGGTTGAGGTTGGAAGGAACCCCTACAGATCATCTAGACCGACCCCTTGTTAAAGCAGGTTCCTTACAGCGTGTTGCACATGGGCTCGTCCGGCTGGGATTTGAATGTCTCCAGTGAAGAGTTGATGGGAAGCTGCTAAGCTTTTTTATATTCAGAGTTGGAGAAGCAGATCCATCAGAGTTTAAAAAAAAAAATGCAAAAAGACCAGAGATATTAATAAATGATTTACTTATCAACAGTGAATGTTACCGTCGTGTTGAGCTTCTGCGCAACCGCCAGGATTTGATGAAGGAGAAATGTAAGGAAGCCATGAGATTAAGAGCAACACAGGAGAAAGAGGATGAGGATATTGGTAGCGAAGATGAAGAAGAACTGCAGGATTTGCTGTCTCAAGACTGGCGGGTGAAAGGGGCTTTGTTGTAGCATTTTTGCAGTGTGGCTGATCATCACTGTTATTTCCATTATTAGAAGTGAGACGTCTTTGTTAAATATTTATTTAAAGAGGTTCGAGAGATGGTAAAGAGCCAACTGTGTAATACAAAAGGAACAAAGAAAGAAGCTCCAACCTTTGTAGATCCACAATGGTGTATTACTGTAAAAATTGTATAATGCAAATGTTTTATGATATTCAATGTACTTTTCTTATTAATAAAACTGATTTCCTACCAGAGCTATTTTAATGGAATTAGTAAGTAAGCAAAGAATCTAGCTTCTGCTAACATTAGATATATGGAGACTTGGGCTATTGTGTATAGAAGTACTGGACTAGCAAAAGTGACGGTTTACAGAGATTTCCCACGTGAAATAGGTAGGGAAAAAATCTTAGGCATTTGTCATCTGAAAAGTTCATAAGCTCTCTTCTCTCCATGGCCCCACCCCCTTCAATAAAATGTTTGTTTTTTTCAGGATCTTTTACAATTTTTTCTGTGTATGGAAGTGCCAAACTCAGAAATGTTGAACTACAGCTTTTCCACTGTGGTAGTTAGTACTGAAGACTTTTCTTTATAGTATCTTTTGCTTAACATGGCCATAATATGGCATACCTCACATGCTTTGAACCAGAGGGATGGGAACACAGTGCAACTTCTTGCATAACCAAATACTGAAAGTGTAGGAAAATACCAGAGAGGAAGATAACTGCACTGGAAACTGCTAAGGTAAGATCACTTGTTTAGCTGTACATACTGGAAATTTTACTAAGATAATAAAGGAGAGCATCTAAAATTGATTTATGTTCTGATAAACACAGATGAAGTGAAAGCTGAGAACCAAAAGATGTGACAAAGCTGTGACACGGAGGAGAAACGGCTACCTTGAACTTTGGTGAGTGTCTCTTGCATTTGGTTGGTTTTCATTTTTTTTTCTCCTTTTAGCTTTTAAATTAAGCATATTTTTGATTTGAAAATACTAAAGTATGTCAGATTTGCTGAGGGCATCTGGAAAAAATAGGAAAAATGAATAATTTAGGGTTTAATTAGGGGATGAAGCACTGACTGCCCAGAGGCTTTGGAGTTCCCTTGGAGATCTTCAAGAGCTGCCTGGACATGGCCTGCTCTAGGTGGCCCTGCTGGGACAGGAATTGGGCCAGATGGATCTGGAGGGTCCTGACAAGCTCAGCCATGCTGTGAGCCCATAATTTCTATCAAAAAGTAAGGTTGTGAAGGAACAGCTTAATTTCTCCTTTTTTCTTTCCAAGTACAATAATCTTAAAACAAGCTGGTAAGGTTTTAAATAAAGGAAAAAAACCTCAAAGATGTTTATTAACAGAGTAATTTGTTATTTGCTTAGTTGTCCAGTAGTGAAAGGCGTAGCTTAAATTTAAGAGCTGTTCCCCAGCTCCGTGGTTTTGAAACAGATAAATGACTTCATGGGGCAAAATGAATGTGCATATGTTTGCAATGCAGTTTCCAATACCACTTTCTGCAGGAGCTGTTAGGACTCACAGGCTCAGCCTGTGGTAGTTATAAGTACTTATTGGTAGTTAAATGTTCTCTGCCAAGTGCACACAATCACAGGTGGTGGTAACCTGCATGCTAACTTGTCTCCCACCACACAGGAGATAAATTGCTGTTGTGGCTTAACCCTTTTCCCACAACCACTTCTGTATTTGATACAGTAGAGCACAGAAGTGATCATAAAACAATATAAAACAACAGACCTAGTGAAAACAACGTTGTCATTTGTTAACGTGACTGTAATTCTTCCTTGGAAGCATCTAATTTTAGAATTTGCTTCAGAAACAGAAGTACTGTGTAAAAAAGCATCAGTGTTAATTTGGTCAGTCCTCCTGTCAATAAACTCAGTTTGAGCAGACTCAAATTTTGCTTATTACAAGCCAGTGTAATTAAAATTCCCTGCATTCTGTCATCTTAGAAGCACTGAGCTAAAAACAACTCTTAGGAAAATTTAGATTACTCAGATATTTTCAAATCCTACACATACTTTTTTATCTTATACTAAGGAACTTTTATAATAAGAAATCAGACATTCAGCCAGTAGATATCTCACTGTAGCTGTCTCAAAAAACAATAATGTGAGTATATAGTGATTCAGAAATTCCCTTTCGTAAGATAACATCAGATGAATATGACAGTTCTCTTTCATTTCAGTTACTGTCTTGAGACATATGCTTGTCTGCAGGGTGACAGCATACTGCACTGATGCAGAAACTTTGCAATTCAATCAATATTGTGTTATTTCTTGGAATGAATGACAAGAAAAGCAATATCTTCTTCTATCCCTAAGAAGTGTCTTTGGGCCGAATTTCCCGCTGTGAAGCAGTTTGTCTTCATTTAATCTTCTCTTCCTCACTTTGCTTAGAACTACCTTGATTTTTTTTTTTTTTTTTTTCTGGGAAAAGAAATGCAAGTTATTCCCTTGTGTAGACATTTAGACCAGGTCTTTCCTCCCAAAAATATACTGAGGCACTACTGTCCTGGATAATTACTTGGTGTTTACAGTACTTATGGTGGTTATAAGAGACCTGTGTTCAGATCCCTCTCCTCTCTTGTCCTTTGAACTTAACAATTCCTCTGATTTAGTTTAGCCTAACTGTTGTAGTCTTCTTTGTAAAGGTTCTGCCATTATAAAATGATTCAATTTCCGAGTATGTAACTTTCTTGTCTGATAAACACAACGTTTAGTTGAGAAAAGACAACAACTGTTCCAAGTATGTAGCTAGTGCTGAAATATGTTCATCAGAGATTGAGGCTATGGCAAAAACTAAAACAAACAAACAAACAAAAAAAAACCTAAAACCAAACCAAAAAAAAAGCTCAACCACCCAACAGGGCAACTTCTGTTGCTTCCTGGCTCAGGTGGGAGGTTCAGTGCCTGTTCTGTGGCTGTATCCTGTGCCTCCACAGAAACACCCAGCTCATGCAGCCCAGTGAGGCTTTAGCACTTAGAGGTCCTACATTTGTGGCAGCCTATCTGACAATAGAAACTGCTCTGCCTGTATGCAGTGGGACAGGTTATGTGGCTGAATGTGCCTGTCTTTATTTTCTTTTGTTGACTATTCCAGGCAACATTTTAATTTTTTTTTTTTCTTCTAGAGAGGCACAAAACTTGACTTCATTTGAGGTGTTAGCCAGAACTCTGATAACAAATGGATGATGATATGAAAGCTGCAGAAGTTGTATTATTTTTCAGTTGGTAGCTCACAGTTGTGTGGGAGTGACCTTTTTGTATCAGGTGCATGTGGTTTTTTAATCTGCCTTTGGGCATGAATGGTTTAGTTTTCTGTCTAGGATAGTATTTCTAATTTTTTTTTTCCCTCCGGATGTACCTTCTTGTGTTTTGTTTTCCTGTTCTGTATGTCAAAGCTATTCAGGAACATTTTCTTGCTATTCCAAAATCTTTTCTAGCTAAAATCATTAAATTAAAATCAATACTCAGCCTAGATCTTAGCACATTTTTGCCTGTGTTATTTTTGGCAAAACGCTCTCAAAATATTTCCTTTTTTCTTGCTATATCTACATCTTCATTTTACTCCTGCTTATCCCCCCCAACACACACACGTGCCCCTGAACTAGTTTAAATCTCAGTTCTGTCCTAGCCGATTCAGAGCTGCTGCTGCCCTTTGCCTAGCAGCTTCACTGGGACACCAAAGTCCTGACATACTTTCTATTGAGCTGCAACAATGTTTTGGGTTTTTTTTCCCCCTTTTTTCCCTTCTCCATTTACGCAAGCCAGCACTTGCTGTTTAGGAAATGAAAGATATGGATGTCCTCGCTGCAAAAGCAGCTTCAGCACCTTCTTAAAGAGTAAGAACTTAAATTTTGAGAAGTAATAACATGCATAGAATTTCATTGGGTTGAAAGCAGCCAAGGATAAGCTAATTGGACACTGAGACATGCTTCCTGCTTGCTGGGATGCAATGAAGCATTCTGTAATCTTCCTCTGTAGACTGCCCTTTTTCTGCATCTTACTGAAACACTGTTAACTTCTATGGTTTCCAGGTTTATATGCACATTTTGGATATATCATAGTTCCTGGCTCAGAATCAAGACCCAGATTCATTGCAGCTCTTTCCACCCTATTTTTCAATGCAAACAAGAGCATTATACTGCACAGGTACCCAGCGAGGGTCATGAAGGGAACCCCAAGGTAAGTACAAAGACGTAAGTGTACGTTTTAGAGTGACGATGCTGGTTGTAGAATTAGGCTCATATCACTAAGGATGCTACTCACACTGCCAAAAACTTGGGTTGCACAGCATAAAGCGGTAAATTTGAAAGGACAGCTAAGGCCCTAAAAAGAAGAGGCGGCAAGAATGCAGCAAAAGTGCTGCACGCAGCAACAACTTGGAGTCAGCCCATCTTTCTGTGTGAACAGAAAACTTGAGGCTGTTTCTACAGTGCTTTGGCAGATCCAAAGAAGGAGGTGAATGGTGCATGAGGTATTTCAGGGCGGGATGGGAAAGGCTGTGGGCAGGACTCCATTCCTCCTTTCTAATGTTCTTTTCCCAAATATCTGAGCTTAAAATAAGCATAGGAAAACACGAGAGATATACAAAACAGTGGCTTCTTGTAGCAAGAGGCCAAATTCTGTCTCTTCTGTGCTGTGTGGAAAGTATTTCAGGAGCAGCTTTGTTAAAAAACAAAAAGCAGAAAATACTGTTTGCCATGCTAATGACACAGGCTGGATCCATCTAATCATGTGCAGAATTGTCATTCCTGAGGACAAAAGTGCTAGTGCACTTTCTAGTATTGACAGTTGTTACACTTTCCCAATGAGCACTGGGACCTGAAGCGTGATGATATGAAACCTTTAATCATTAATGAAAACAAGCAATTTGTCTATGATTTTAGTTTGACAATCCATAAAATAGTGTTTCTCAAATGACAAATTAGCAACTTGGTTACAAAGAACAAAGTTTAAACAACACAACAGTTGTATGCACAAAGCTACCACGTCTTTTTTAAATCAGGAAAAAAATTTATTTATAAAAACGTCTCATTTAATTTACTGTCAAGTCTCTAGCTGAATACAGTGATTTTTAGAACACTAACAGCCCATGCTTTTATACAGATTAGCCAAAGCATGAACATCGATGGAAATTAATCCTCGAAAATTGCTTTGCTTTGCTTTATGTTATGACCCACAACAGTGTTAAAACTGGAGCAACACAAGAGTTAGGAAGCACAGTTGCTTAAAGAGTAAAAGAAGTATTTTCTTTTGATGTCTCAGAATAATAAGAAAGTTAGAAATGGCAGAAACTCCTCTGTAGATTAGTCCATAAAAGCATTGTCTCATTGGGCTTTGGAAAAGTCCTGTCTGGTGGCTAATGCACTAGGGCAGGATGAGATACATTACAGAGCCCCCAGGCCAGTAACTTCTGAAGACAGCCTAAAATGTAGGAACAAAAATGAGGAAAAGAAAAAAAAAATGCAAAAAAAAAGAGAGAAAAAAAAAAGAAAAAAAATCTTCTCACTATTAAAAAAATAACACTTGAGTACAACCAGCATAGAACAGCATTTCAATGCAGGCAACTTTTCTCACACAGGTTGTGTTGGTTTTGTTTTTTTTTTTTTTCAAATGTCAGTTATTGGAACAGTTACAATAGTCCAGAACAATTTTACAGCGTTTTTCTAGAGCTGTGAAATAGCTGAGGTACCTTGACATTATTTTCAATTACATACAAACAAAAAAAAAGAAAAAAGAAAAAAAATCGAACAAAAAAAAAAACCCACCAAAAACCCAACACAACTCAAACAACCAAAAACCCCATCTGGATAAGTGCAACCTGTAACAGTGGCAATTCTACAAATGGTTACAGTGACACAACTTAGTGCAAAGGTACTAAAGGTGAAGAAAAGCCCACAAAATACAGAAATGACACAAAATGCTGAAATAGTACTTAGCCCTATACAATAATAATAACACACTTTGAAATACCATGTTTTAAAAAGTATTGCATTTGCACTGTGTTTTTAGTTTATATTAAAATGCACTGAATACAGTTCAATTGTTAAAGCTTTGTGTCCAAGGAGTGCAAAGTGGATGAACGTGGCGGGCTAATGGGATTCTGAATTCGGAAGTGGTGAGGAAAACAATATTGCATTACTGAGTTATGCAGCAGAAATTAAAAAGAAGGTGGATGGACAAACAGAAAATGCAGTTAAAAACTAGTTCCAACAGCTAGCAACCAGCCATTACATCACCCAGCTCTCTTCAGCTTGGCTGCAATTGGGCTTCTGACTTAAATAATCTGGATGTAATTCTTGGGAAGGGATGCTATCTATCTAGGCAGCAACCTTTGAATGCCATTTGATGTGCACTAGGTGCACGGACACAGGATGAGGGGAAATGGCTTTAAACTAGCAGAGGGTAGATTTAAATTAGATATTAGAGAGAAATTCTTTACTTTGAGTGTGGTGAGACACTGTAACAGGTTGCCCAGTGAGGTTGTGAATGTCTCCTCCCTGGAAGCATTCAGGGCCAGGCTGGATGGGGCTTTGAGCAATCTGGTCTAGAGGGAGGTGTTCCTGCCTATAGCAAGGAGTTGGAACTGGATGAGCTTACAGGTCCCTTCCAACCCAAACCTTTCTATGATAACTACAATGCAATTTGAAGACATTATTAGCAGTGAGTTAAGTAGGAATTCATGTTTTACAGAAACCTACAGAAAAATTGAACAAAACTTTGGTTGAACGAAGTATACGCACCCCTTGAGGTCATGGGATTTATTCTACTGGTTTCAGCAAGTTCTGCAGCAGGTATGCTGGGGCTGGATGGTGTGTGGCGTGGGATTGCACTTTGGGCCTGGAGGAAGGGAGGTGGCAGAGGGCTGGTGTGTACCTGCTCTCAAGCAGCTACAGGAGCAATTATTGGTAATTTGGAAGAGTCTCGTGTCAAAGATAAAAAAAATAATAATAATAATAAAAATAAGGGCCTGTTCTCTCTTCCTGAATTCATTTCTCCAAATTACGGTTTCCTGAACCAGAGAAAATTTCTAAGAAAAGCATAGGGCCCTACTGTATTTTTTTCCTTACTGTCTTCCAGTCGTTCACGAGTTTCTCTCAGCCCCAGAAGCGTGGCTTGCTGCCCCTGTGGGCAGGGGGGATGATGGGGCCTTCAGGGCCCCGCGCAGCTGTTGGAACTAGTTGCTGCCGGGCGCCTGGGTGTTAGTCGTTATGGCAAGTGGAAGACGGTTGGAGGTGGCAACATTAACACTAGCAACTGAACAGAAAAGAAAAAGATGCCATATTGTTTCCTTGATTACTAGGATCTACCACAGACTCTTGGTAGAGCTGGCAGAGCTTGCATTGTGTCTCATCCCTTCAATATGGAGCAAACTTCTGGCGGTCAGATTTCTTAACCCCGCTCGTCGAAGGAATTTTGGCAGTGTAAGCGGACAAATTCCCCGTGGCCCCCGCGGCAGCCGCGGCATTTAGTGCCAGGAGTGGGACAGTTTTCATGCCAAGCAGACTGGAGACAGGAACGGCATAGTGGGTGGTTGGCAGAGTTGGTAGGGGAGGGGGGGTACTGACGGTAACGGCGGAGGCGGCCGCCAGCACGGCCATGGAGGTGGGGGTGGAGGTAGGGGTGGCAGACTGAGAGAGGTTCATGTTGAGGTCAACAGGGGTCGTGACGGAAGCGGTCTGGGTGCTGACTTTAGCCATCTCTAAGCTGCAAACGAAGAGAGGAAGAGGAACAAACAGGTTGGGAGGGTCCAGCCAGGGCGGTGGGGTGGGGAGGGAGGGATGGACAGATGGACGGACGGGGGAGAGCAACCACGAACGGGCGGGGGTTAGATCGGTGGGCGAGGGGTCAGAGGAGTGGGAGGGAGAGGGGAAGAGAGAGAAAAAAGGGAAAATGAGGGTCAAAGGAGGAACATGTTATGTGTTAAAGAAGAGAAATAACAAAAGGGTTTTTCGTGACTCGATGGTGAAAACGTTACTGAGACTCTAAAGTAAGTTCTTTCAGAAAGAAAAAAAGGGTTGAGGGTTTGGCTAGTTTATTTTACACATGAGAAAAGAAATCTAAGGAATGCAGGTAATGGCAAAAAGATGGAAAAAACAGAACTTAAAAGTAAACTTAAAAGAACTATGAAGTTTACTCCCCAGCACTGATGTAGTGAATTTCGCTTTCCAAAATCTTACAGTATTTTTGAAAATGGGACACGGGGGGTTTTGGTAATTTTTTCAATTGGTCAATTTTGTGACAGAAATAGTACCCTTGGTCATTTTGCTAGGATGAGAGGCTGTTAAGCAATGGTTTGCTCTTCCCGTGTAAGGTGTCAAGTTCTTGTTTCACAGAGAGTTAGTCTCATTTAGTTTCCTGTGAGGTCAGTGTGCATTTTTCATATAAAACAAACCTGATCAGACAGCATATTCACTTAGGATTGTACTTCCCCTGGACTTTTTTTTTTTTCAAATCACAACAAAATATTATTTATGCAATCTAATTATAAGGAAATTAGAAAAAAAGGAAGACTAGAACAACACCCCGGCTTCCACAGCAGTGGTATCCATTCTGAATTCATCACAACGATTACAGTTAACATCACCCAACGGCTGACAGACAAAGTACTACATTGATACAACATAACATAAACATTATCACACAGACCCAGAGAGCACAAGGCAATTCAGAGGGACCCAACGTTTTACTCCAAGGAAGTGAACGGCTCTTTGGAGCATGTCGGTATCAAACAACATTCATTTCACCATAATTAAGTCCTCTCACTGGAAGGCCAGAAGGCCTGTGTGCTTAGGCTTTTCTCTGCTTTTTTTACACGTTGAAATATAGTAATTCCAAGGGCACATTGTTTTTTTTTTTTTTTTTCTTCGTTTGTTTCTTTTGCATGACAAAATGTTTACCTAGTTAAATCCTTACTTTGATATGTGTCTGTTAACAGCTTGTGCACTGTGCTTCGGGGTCAGCAAACAATCTGGAAATGCTAATTTCGGTATGCATTTTGCATGTAGCCACATGGGACTACGGGTTAGCAAATCATTGCAGGCTCCCATTATACATGTGGCAGCAGAGTGAGCCACCACAGAGAGGGCTGCCTTGCAGGGTACCTGCCACCTATTATCAAGTCTCATCGAGTCTAGGGGAAACTTCCCAGCCAAGGGGGTCAGTCAGCAGCAGTAGTCCAGCTCCTCACCCAAGTTGCAGAGAGGAATGGTTACCTTATGCAAGGCATGGGATAACCTTGCATTTTCTCATTTGAGATTTATGTGCAGCTGTGAGGAACAGCCCCTGGTCTGCTCATGGCCAAAGAAAGTAACAACCAGAAGGCATGACCCCTTGTAGTGTGATGTAAGCACAAAAGCAATAAATGATCACTAAATGGGCAATGATGTCTGACTATAGCTTCCCAAAGCACTGCTGCTAAAGGTGAGTTTAAAGGATACCTAATTCTGATCTGTGCTGGAGAAAGGAGAGTGGAGGAGAGGAAAATGTTTGAGTACTACACTCCTCCCCTCAAAAGAAAAGGGCTCTTGTGATACTAGTTCATCAGGGCTGGGAAGCTGGAAAACATATCTTATTTGATGGGTTGGGATGGAGGAAGGCAATGCGTGAAATGTAGATCTGCTTGTGGAATGTAAAACTTTGGTTTTCTTGCACTCTGTTCTGCGATGTTTATCTGCCCCATGGATGAGCACCTTTTCTCCTAACCTTAACAACAGAATCACACTTTGCAGGGAGAACAGCATCCTTGCCCTGGCAGAAGTGCTGCTTGCAATCTACTTGCACAGTGGGATTTATATCAAGAATGATTATTTTTAGCACTGAAACAGTGAATCCAATCCAACTCCATGTAGGAGTTACATGGCAATACCTTAGTTGTTTATGCAATTTGTTGTTTTTTTTACATTTCTAAATTAGTGTGATTTTGGGAGGGAGGCACACAGAAAGAAAATGCCGTACTCAGTGTTTCTGGATTTGCCTGCCTTGTATTTAAAAACAAAGAATTTCTACTGACGCATGGATAGAATTTGAGGCTGAGCGCACTGTCCTGCACCAACACAGAGAACAGATCTCCCAGGCTCAGCACTGGTCTTGAGCCACCCAGACTCCCTGCCTGGTGTACTTGCACAGGTACAACAGAAGCGCTAATTGGCATTACTTCACCTTTATTTCTGGTGGTAACGAGTGAGGTGAAAGTACATCAGGTTGGCTTTCAGCTGTCTTGCGACAGCTGAAGTTTCCCAAATTGGTTATACATACAACAGAATTGAATAAGGAAGCTGATGAGCAGACTCAATACAGAATTTCATTATGCCAATTTTCCACTTTGAAGAGCTACACTTACAAATACATACATTGAAGGCCACGTCTTGCATTGCCCGACTAGCGTACAGAAGGAATAAAGCTCGAGATTGCCTTTGTTGGTTCTGTTCTGTGAATGACTCTTTCATCAAAACGGAAGTGAAAAACATCTTCAGGAAACTGCTCTTCAACAAGAAGAAAGTGCTGCTGGCTACAGGTCACTTACACCCCAAAGTCAAATATTACATAGGAAACCTAAGCTGTGGTTCATTCTTAATAAAAGCTAGAAGATGTAATTGGATAATGAAAATCCAGTTACTACAACGGTTACCAGTTAAGAGACAGAAGATTTTACAAGAAAAAAAGACATTTCTACTGCAAACAAGCTGGGACAAATTCTGCTAATACAGAGTTCAACCCTTGGATAGTCAACAGAGAATGAAAACAATACTTCAGAAAGATTTAAATCTCTGTCTTGATATTGTATCAATGTACTTATATATCTGCAATTTAGAGTACTTACTCTTATGTACACATTCAACACCAGATTGCAATAATATTCCTAAAACAACCTGATAAATTGCTATATAGATGGCAACTTTGGCTGGAGAGTAGCTTAAGGATACACACAGTTAGAGGAATACATTGGATAGGTTTTTCACATCCCATGCTGCTGTGAGACATTATCTATGCAGAAATACTGTCCCTGGAAACCAAATCTATGAGAATGTCAGATCTTGGGGGGAAGAGTAAAAAGAAAAGTCCATCTTACCCTGAATGCTTATATGGCTTTTATTTATTATTTTATATTAAATATATATATATATTTTTTTTTTTTTGACATCTCAAACTATATCTTGGTAACTGTACTGCTGGCCAGTGCTGTGGCTGCGGTGGCATCTCACTGGGCAGACATTTCTCTTGGGAGAAGAGAAATCTGGAGCAATGTAACTTGTTAAATGAAAAAGCCACCTTAATGTCCTATGTCACCTTAGAACTTAATTTATTATACATTACTTTAAGAGTCTTCATTTACAAATGAAGTCGCTTCATCTAAATACAGTTTCAACATATGGTACATAATAATATATGATGGTTTATTGTAGATGATGGTAACAAATGACTTTCTAGAAAGCCAACAGGAAGAAAATACTTTCTGGTTTCACAGGGTATAGATAGAGCATCCATGTATATGACTGCTGAGAAGTTTTCTTCTTTGCAAAAGTATCTTAAAAGACCCCATATATCTCATTCCATCAAAAGATTTGTTAAGCAGTAATTAAACAGAATTGTGAGAGTTCACAGGCTTTTCTAAAGTGAGTCAAAGAGAGGTTTGTTCACTAGAGTTTCTGTCTCTGGTGAGCAGCTCACTGCAACTCCATAAATAAGTGCATTATTTTATTTGCATGCTTTAGCTGTCTTGAAGATCTTAAATTGTTATCTTCTGAGATCCAGGTGCATGCCATATGGTGTTTGTGCAACTAAAAATGAAGGGGTCTATTCTCGTCTCGATGTGTGGGGAATCCCTGAACACCAAGAGAAGAACATATCCTTAAGGGTTAAAGGAGGGAACACATTTTTATTTGATTACAGGGCTTACGGAAGTGACTTATATTTGCTATAAAGAATATAAATCAAAAGAACTGTAGGTTGATTTAGGCGTTTGGAAACACCTTATCTTAGGCTTCATGATGCCACTCCTAAATACGTCTTTCTCTAGGAAACTTTCCAAATTGAACTATGAAAAGTAATAGTTTTGTTTGCTGTAATACAGAGCTCCAAAAACATTCTGTTCCTTCATAACAATGTCTGCAGTTGTTGCAGAGCAGAACTCAGGTGTAGAGGAGGTTGGACCATAAAGGAACCCAGAGACTACCATGACCACAGCTCTGTATATAAATGACATAATTTCTACTACCTTAACAGCAAACATAATTAAACACAGCACTCAATTTGTATTGCAGTAATTTTAGAAGATAAGATAAACAACACAAAATCAAAACCAAACCCCAAAGCAATAAAATACATATAGCTACTCCTTACATTGCCTTGAACCACAATTTACAATTAGCTGTGTGAGACAGCACCATATCCACTTCACTTTCTTCTCAGCATAATAGCAAATAAAAGCGGTATCAATGTTAATATATTTCTAAATAATCATATCAAACTTGACAGAGACTTAAGCTGTCTCAGTGGCTTAGCTAAACAGCGGTGTTGTCATTAATCCTGGTGCTGAGAAGTGGCAAAGCAGATAGTCTCATTCTGTCTCATTAGGGAAAGCTTTCTACAAATTTGTGGTGCTGTCTCTGAAAAAATAAATCCTGTCCCTTTTTAGCAACCACATGTCAGTTTAATATCAAGTCCGAGTGGCAATTTCCAGCTAGTAAATTAAATCTGGTTTGCAATCTGTTTCATTAAATTTGCCATTTAGGACAGTAAAACGTCTGTGAAAAGTATTTCCTTCTGAAGAAGTTACAATTGCCATTTTTAATCCACCTATATTTTAAAGGTGGACGCAATTGTGAATATTCAAAAAATTTTTTTTGATCTTTTGTCGTTCAAAATGTACCTGGACTTGCACCATATTAAGCGGTTTTCCACGTAAACCAACAGTAAACACAACTTCTAATAATACAGGCTTCACAATTCTTTGAGAATCAAATAGTACTATTCAGAATGGACAATACAAAGCAACTTTCTGGATCTACCGAGGACAGAGATTTGCAGGAGAGCAGTCAGAGCAATCCTGAGGAAGCATTATCACTTACAAAGTCAACTTACCTTGCATTTATGAGGTACTGTGCTAAGCTGATGTTTGCGGGGGATCCTGTGATTGTAACTTGTCGTTCTGCAGAGCCTTCTGTGGCATTAGCAATCTTGATCTGCGCTCCTGACATCTGCCTGATTTCATTTATCTTACTGCCTTGTCTGCCAATAATGCAGCCTATTAGCTGGAGTGGGACAAAGACTGAGATTAGTGCCACAGACAGAGGCAAAAACTACTTCACCGCAATTTGCAGCATCAATAAAAACAGAGTTTATGATAGATTCCTCAGTATCAAACAAAAAGACTTCCACTATGCTGTTTGGAAAAAGTCACTAGCATGGTCTACTGGTCCAATGTTCTCATGTCTCTGAATCAAGTTTCTGCTGCTACATGGGTAGCTATCAAGAGAGCATCAGACCATTTAGCTGTCTTCTGCAGCATAAAATGACAGCGTGTTACAGTGCTGATGAATACAAGGCACAGCCCAGCCTGAGCCCCTACTGCCCAGCACAGCCATGGGCTGACAGACCTTGCTGTGCTCCCACCTAGTCCAGCACAGCTCTAGTGATGCTTCCAGTCCTAAAGCTCATGGGGATGCATGGGCCCATCCTGCACTATTAAAGTCAGTGGGATTTACAGCTGAGCACCTGCAGGTAGAAGTATAGAAAAAGACTGATAGGTGCGTGTGTATGTATGTAATTTTTTGTTGTATTTCTTCACAGAACCTTAGCAGAAATCATATTCCATAAATAAAACTGAGCCTGTGCTTCCTCAGATCCCTCTTTTTTTTTTTTTTTGGGGGGGGGGGGGGGGGGGGAAGGGGATAAAATTACATCAGTGTTGTCTTCAACTGATAGCATTTTTAAAGGTTGGTGGAGTCACAAGCCTTTGGACTTGAGATGCAATTTGCAGAAGTACTGAATGCTACAAATGAGCAGTGCAGTGCAGTCAGGGATAGAGAATGTGATATGTGAGACTGAGCATAGGGAGCCCCAGAGAGTATGTGGGTACTGAGCCAGCCACTGAAGCTGAGATGCTTTGGCTTCCTTAGAGACAAGGAGGAGGTCTTTCTGCTAAAGCAGCATAGAGACTAACAACACTGCAATGCCCAGAACCTGCAGAAAATGCAAACTTGGCTCCGTGGGACTGCTGACACTGGTGCTGCCCATTTGGCAGAAAGAAGTAAGTGCCATGATGCATGCCACAACGCAGCAGCTATGATTGCCTTTCCTTCTCACTCTTTCTGATGGGTTATCCTTTCTGCTGCTACAGTACTTGCAGTACCTTCAGAAGCAGACTCACGTTGTCCACGCACTTCAGCAAGAGAACACCACCACCACCCTTAATCTTTGTTTCACAACAGAATGACAAAGTAGCTCGCAAGGCAGCAAAAACAGACACAGAGCACAAGAGCACACGTGAGGGAGAAAAATGGGCTTTAGGAGCACACACAGAGGATTTCCCATCCTGTTGAAGCTGGAGGGCCTCATTTAACTCTTTGTCCTCATCCCAAGGACCTGTGTTAGCATGTTACTGCCAGGTGCCCATGCAGAGCCTTGTGTGTGCTCCACCATTAACATAACCAGACAACAACCAAGTCATTTTGCAGGAAAACACTGCTTATGAACACATCCCCCCTACTGAAGACCTCACTGTTTTCTATGCTTTCCTCTCACGGGTCTCCCCAATCCATGGATAGTTAAGGTGAAGCAGGAGAGATGAGCACCCAAAGAGCAGGTAGCAGTGCAAACACCAGCTGGTGGGGCTTTCAGTTATCACTGTAGGCCATCAGTACGATCAGTGTGAGAAAGTTTAACCAGGGCACCATCAGACAGGAACACTTACAGCACCTGATCCACTCTTATCTGTTAAAACCTGGTGACAGATTTCTGTAATTTTGTTCCTGTGAATCATTTACATGTCATATCCCAGCTATTATTTACTCAAATTTGGTTAGAAGTGCTTGCTGTTATGGGAGCAGAATGGAGCACTGAGACAAGATTTGGGTTATCTTTACTCGGCTTTGAGACAATGAGCCTGAAGTGCCTGGTCAAGAACCTGTTTGCTGCATCCAACGTTCTTCCTATCAGCATTTAGGTTCTGTTAAGCACCAGTGAGGCAAATCAAAACATCTTCAGATTTCTTTGACGCTTGTCAAATGACATGCAGGGCACAGTATGCTTCTCGTCCCTATAATAATGATGTCTTAACTGTGAAGAAAAGAAGTAGATTGCACATATGTCTGAAGAGGAAGGGTAAAATATGAAGTTACTTACTGCAAAGAACTTGCTAAATATATATAAAGATATATTAAAAAAAAAAGTATTTAGAAGGATTTCAAGAAGTCCAGTTGTCATGTGGTGTTGTCATTACCTGTAGTGTTCAGGACAGAGTAATGTGTAGGACCACTGCCTCTTTAGGTGTGTGGTTAGCACACTGCAGTCACCAGCTCTGGGAAGGCACATCTGGGTCACACAGGGGCTGTCACCTGTGTGTGCAACAGGTCTTTAGGCAGCACTTGTAACACAGTTGTGTCAGGAGAAAGAATCTGTACGCTTGTAGATGACTTCAGGTTAGGTATGGAGGGTTCAGTCTAGGCAGGTCCCAGATAACAATGACGCAGTTGTCTGGAGGAGCACTGTTAATTCATGTACTGATTATGGCAACTGTCTGCAATGCAGACACCAACAAGTCTGTGTGTGTCGTGCTGAGTCGATTCTGGAAGCCTGCTAAAGGCTTTGCTAAAAACTGCTTTAAAACTATACTTGGGAAGAAGAAGAGTGTGTCATTGTAGGTCCAGTCTGAAGCTCCCACAGATCATCCTTAGATTCTGTGATAATGAGCTGCTTGAACATACTCTACAAGTCAGTGGCCACCTGACTGCAGGTAGTACACAGAATACACTTCTTCCCTTGCCACACTAATGCTTCTGGCATCCCTGTTTTACTTGCTCACGTTTGTGCAGCATCTGAAATATTCAAGAGCTGATGGCTTCTGGAAGAAGCTCTGCCCTACCAGACAGTGGACATTCCACCTTGATCTGCTGTAGATGTCCCTGTTCATTATTGCAGGGGAGTTGGACTAGATGACTTTTAAGGGTCCCTTCTGACTCAAATGATGCTGTGATTCTTTGATTCCGTTCTATATAGTAGCATGTACACTGTCCTATTTGGAGGACAAGCCACATCCAAATGTTTATCTTTCTTTTCAAGACTGACCTTTCTCCTTCCTTCAGCTGCCCAACCCATTCCGTAGCTGCTCATTTATTGCAGTACAGCAGGCTATGTGTTACTCAGTCCCCAAGATGTCCTTCACCACAAAAGTTGCCTGTCCTGCATTTCACATGTAATGCTGAGTTTCACAGGTGTGGATTCACTACTCCTTCAAGCTTAGCAGACAAGAGTTGGAGAACATGAAAGTTTGTAAACATGTTAAGTCCTTCAGAACTTCCAGTACTATGTTATTTTTTACGCTTACCTGCTTGTTCAACATAGCAAGTGACAGTGATAAAGCTGGACCATTTGAGAGAGCAGCTGAGCTTCCTATAGGCTATACAAAGCTTACTGTGTAGTATATTATAAATTTATGTATATGGTTGTATAATCAATGAACATACAGACATTATAATTATGAAACATACCAGAGAGTTTGGCTAAGCAGGTTATTATACCAAAAGAGAATAGATAGAGTGCTTACCCGTATCCTGGGCTTGCTGTAAAACTCCAAAGGAGGAATCTCCAGAAAGAGATCTTCCCTACTGGTAGTCAGCTCTTAAATGGGGTCTAGGAGAGGTGGAGCCAGACTCCACCCCTTCCAGCAACACAGGTGAATTGCCTTCACCTGTGCTCCCAGGGCTGACTCATTGCTCGCCTCAGGTGATCAATCAGAGATTCAGGCCATGATTCAGCTCCCATACAATGCTTAAGGTGCATAATATGCACACTCAGGAACATACACAAGCATATATACACAAAACTTTTATGTACATACAACCATCAGATCACAGAACTGTTAAGAGTTGGAAGAGACCTTTAAAGGCCACTTAGTCCAACTTCCCTGCATTGAACAGGAACACCTACAGCAGGTCAGGGTGCTTGGAGAACATGTATGCATATGTGTGTAGGTGTGCAGATTTTAACTCCCTCAAGGACGAAGCAGAATGGCTAAGATCAGAAAGGCACCCAGCCCAGCAGCCTGCACATGTTTGCAGAAGCCTAAAACCAGCCTGAGGAATAAAGTAAAGCTTTCATCAGTATCCTAAATTCTCATTCTGCATATGGCTTATGCATCACTTCCACAGAAGATGACACCTCTGACTTCATGCTCAATAGTCCATGTGCCTGACAAGTTCTCACTGAATCTGTTTCTGCTCTACAGCATTTGTGCATTTGTTGTCTGTCAGTATCATCATTTGCCCTTAAAAATCAAAATATCAGTTGATGTTCTCTCTTTCTTGTACTGTAAACATCAGAGAAGGACGGTTCCCTTTCCTACTGCTCCACCATGTCTCATCCACCTTCATCTGCTTCAGCGTACCTCATTTCTTCTCATACCCACCAAAAAAAGCAAACCAACAAAAAAACAAATCCTAAAACATAGATGCTGCTATTTGCCTTTTTTTTGGCTTTATTCTGTTTTTCAGTAAAATTCTGCTGGTACTGACAGCAACAGGATCAAATCCAGAGTCTGGACTTTTACAAGAAGGGACTGGAGGAAGGTCTACTCCAGTTCCCCCTCCCTGACCTCTTTCCCCTGACTTGCCATGTCAGCAGAGATGTAGACCTCTCTCTTCCGTATTATTTTCCCATGATGCTAAGCAAATACGTTAAGCATACGTCCTCCCCTTGCCAAAATGCTAAGCTCACTGACGCGGCCTAACAACACAGCTTGCTGCTGGGTTTTTCCTACTGGTTTGCTCCTCCATATTCATCACACTGCCACACTGCACAGGGAGGAGAACTCAGACTTCAAGTTCTTGTTTTTTTGTTTTTTTGTTTTTTTAATCAAAGCCCAGAGTTGTAGGTCTGTCACAGAAGAAGTGTTGAGCTTCCACATATTTGTTTAATTCTGGTATCTTTTCTTTCTTATTCTAAGTCTAGCACTGGTTAAAAGGGTCAAGGAAGCAGCTTCTACTGCTTGGCATCTGCCAGGTCCCTCAGCTTTGGTGGAAGGGCTTTTACTCATAGTACCACTGCATCTTCTTCAGAGTATCTTCTGCAGACTATTAAGTCTTCCCCCAACTGTTGCTTTCAAATCCTTCTGAAAACTGCTGAATCGGGGATGGATTTAAGTGAATATCCAAAGTCCTCGGGGTTTTTCTGGAAGAGGCATTACCCGATTTGGGGCTGCATGTCACAGCAGGGTCAGATGCTGCCCTTGTGTCCTCTTTACAGCTGGCACCAATCCTACTGCAGGAGGTTGAGATCTGTGGAGATGAGAACTCGGTGTCCCAGGGACTATCAGAAGAGAAGGCGGAGGAAGAGGAGGCACCATGGGGCCTCTATGAAGGCTAGGTTTCCCTGGGGACTTCTCCAAGAGCACTTTGCATGCTTGGTCCTTCTCAGACTCCTGCAGGGAAGGACTTCTGACTCCACTGGTGATAGAAACAGTTCTTCAGGATGCATTATCCAGCTTGGATGGATTTGCATGTCTGTTTATACGGAGTATTGACCAGATTTACTGTTTTTTTTAAATGTTTGTGTTTTCCAAGGGTGAAGCTTTCCTGCTACTTGTTTCTGCCTGTCTCCCACATAAATATATGGGAATTACGCATAATTTTTAATGAGGTGGATTTTATATTATTATTATTGGTTTATTCATTTACTTCTAATGGCCATTTTGGGGATTGGATTACACAATGTTGTGAAATCTGATACCTGTGCCCAGCAGTGATGCCATCCCTCCTGTTCCCTAAAGGACAACCACTATATTTTACTACCTCACACAGAGGCTTGTGCAGAACACACCTCACGTCTGAACTCCTCATTCTCTTCACACTTGATTTTCTTCCACCAGATTCAGACTGGGATTTTGGCTTTTTGTATTTATCATTATCTTGTTTTTAAAAAATTATCTTGTAATTTAAAAAATTACACATGTAACACGAGTAGGTGCAGTGGCAACTATAGAACAAGTGGGTATTTGCAAGCCACATGTTGTCCTCACCTGTGCTGGACTTCTGCAGGCCTGCATGCATATAATGAGGGAGGTTTCTGACCAAAACAGGACTAGGAGATGTTGGCTGGGAAAGTGAAGTTGAATTACCAGTGCATGGTTTCCTGTACAACTGCTGCTGCCTCTCCCATCTGAACCAATGCAATAACTTCCTTTCACTGTCTGCAGGCTGTTTATAAGCACAACCCTACCTTGGCCCTGGTTTTTCTCCTTTAGCAACAACAAGGCACACGCTGTGAAGCTCAACAAATTTTCTATTAGAAACAACACATGGATGTGTATTTGCTTCTGAGAGGACAGTGCTGAGCCAGAGCATTTCATAGCTCCTCATCTGAAACAGATCATTTTTTTTCCTTTTCTAGAGCACTACAGCATATGAGGCCAGCTGTCTCCCTCTCTGTCTGATAGGAACCCTGAAGAAGTGAAGTCAGAAGAGTAACCTCGGCTTTACATCACAGGGGCAAGAACAAAAATTGCCTGAAAGTCAGATTACAAAAACTTGCTTTGTAAGGATAAGTACCATGCTCTCATAAAATCCTCAATGTACAGTAAATTGGGATATAAAATACTGACAGATCAGCAGGACAGCCTTTAAGTCACATAAAGCTTACAAAATCACTGTGCTCATAAAATAAAGATTTACCTTTGCTTCTTCTTTGTTGTTCTGTATCTTTTTTTTCTTACTGTAAATCATTGCCACTGAGTTTAATAGGGCTTATAAAATATTGTAAGTCTCTCTTGAGTAATATAATTGCTATCTGTGTTCCCAGTCATACTTGAAAGCTTTTTTCAGTGGAGGGGAAACTGTCCATTTTTCAGGTGACTCATTTGTAATGCAAACTCAAAAAAAAATCCCTTTGCTGATGAAAGAGAATAAAACTCGAAGGCATATTAGCATGATGCACAGAGCATCAGCTGAGCAGTTAGAGCAGCTGCTCGAGGATTAGCTCTATACTGCCCAGGAGACTAGATCTGTCTGTCACAGCCAGTGCAGAGCTGCTGGAGCCCCTGTTCTCAGCTAAATGCTTGTACTGTACCTCTATATAACCCACGTCTGGCTTGCACCTTTACATAACTTTTTGCAGGGGAAATACTCCACCTGGAGTAAGCGCAGTCTCTGGTGCAGACCAGTTCCATTCCACCACTGTGGTATGGTGGTCTCCAGCCAACCCACAGCAGATGGGGACTGAGCAATTTCTGACACCTCCAGCCTCCCTGCTAGGGTCATGCATGACATGGTATGTGTCTCAGACCATGACTGCTTTTCACTAAAAGCACCAGATAACCAGGCTTTGAGGAAATGGGTGAAACACCATGGCGTGGACACCACTGTGCAACTAAGCCAGCAGCACTGGAGGCGTGACATGAGATGGGAGGCCACCTTCACTACTGCTGTCAGCATGTCAGTAACCCATGGCACCCTCCTCCCTTCAAAATCAAACCCCAGGTTGCTTCTGAGGTCTAGTGTTTGCAAATCACCCAAGATGACAGAATTCCCCCCGGTGGCAGAGGAGAGCAAGAAGAGAAAGCGGTACTGACTATGGGTCCACTTACATCATTGGGAATAGTAAGTTCATGGGAACTGGTTGGAGAAGTGGCATCCAGTCCTATGTGGGGAACAGACAGAAAACGTTATGCCGGTTGTTTGCAAAAAGGGTAAGACATAACAAGCCAACAAGCGATATTATAGAGGAGGAAACATACCAACAAAAAGAACCAGAAGAGCAAAGAAAAGTAGAGAAGTGCTAGCGAAACAGAAATGAAAGAAGATGCAAAACTCAAGAGGGTTGGACTCACTTTAAAACAGTCTTATTTTAATTAACCTTTAACCCACCAAAACAACAAATGTCACATGATTCCACAGAGTCATACAAATCCTTTAGAAAATGGAGGGTTTCACCTACAAGTCATTTCTGAAGCTCATCATAAATACATTGATTCAGAAATTAACAGATGACTGAAATTTGACCTCTCTACCCAGTGTTGTAGAATACAGAAAATTAGGGTGGAACTCAAACAGAAAAAGTAGTTGAACTAAATACATAGTCATGAAAATTAAAAATAATAATAATAATAATAATAAAATAATGATGAGGAAATTAACCTAGAAGAATTTGGAAATTAATGTGGGATTAGTTGCTGAAGAATGTTGGGAAGGGTCATTTTTGAAGGGAAAAGTACTAAATAATGTAAGTTGCATACATTTGTTTTTAAATTGGGTGGACAAAAGGAAAATACTGAGGAGAAATGGAATTACTGCTCTAACACACAGTAACATTATAGGAACATATATCTCATGAATACAACCAGGAAAAGATTAAGGAGCAGCATGTTAATGACAAGAATGAGGAACACAGAAAGCTGGGAAAGGCCATTCGATGTTACTTGCAGATATTTTATCAGATACACCATGAAAAAACAAAAATGTATTTTGGATGTCATTTCTCTCCCCTTCTCTTTTATTTTTTTTATTTATTTACTTGGGGGGTTGTCTTGATTTGTTCATTACCATCTGTGAAGACATGCCAAAATACTCATTTCCAACTAGAAATTGTGGAAAAGGAGCTATTTACAAAACAACAACTCATTTACAGTTTACTTAAGTTTACATTCTACTAAGAATTGTATATACTTATTTGATGTTGACTATAACACAGTCAAGTTGCTCACAAAATTTGATGTATGTGATAAAATGTTATTTGCCATACCAAGCATGTACCAGTTTATTCTGTGGAATTTTTGATGCCAAGCTCCAATCTAGTGAAGTATAGTAAAAATAATTTATTGTATGGTTAATTGACTTGACTTCTCTCTTGACATGAGTTCTTTCTCTTGAGTAAATAATTTGTTATCAGCTTATGTACTTTAATTCAATCAGGTTGAATTTCACATTTCTTAAGTGAATTGAATTTCCACTGCAGTTTGTAAGCAGTCATTTGCTCCAGTAGGACATGAGGCACTTGTCCCAGCAGTAATGATAAGTGATGGTCTTAAGACATCTGGCTCCATGAGGAGCTCCAGTTTTAGCATGCATTAATTTCTTTAATCTAAATTTCTATACTGCCATTACATACTGTTTTCTTGTATTTTTTGGTTTATGAAAGATGCTAACAAACTGGATATTTGGCAGGACAGACGTCCAAGTGCTTCACTCAGTGTCAACTGGTAGATA
This sequence comes from Chrysolophus pictus, assembly GCA_037305975.1. Classification (NCBI taxonomy): domain Eukaryota; kingdom Metazoa; phylum Chordata; class Aves; order Galliformes; family Phasianidae; genus Chrysolophus; species Chrysolophus pictus. The sequence goes on along the minus strand of CM074577.1, from coordinate 32,719,469 downwards.
CTGTACGGTCCACAATAACTTTATAAGGACTGAAATAACTCAGGATTTTTAGCCAATGGCACAAACGGAGTGGGTTCGATTAAATAAACATAACAAACAAAGCATATCTTAGTAGTGATGAAAGGAACTGTAATAGAGGAAAGGGAGGGAAGAACAAAGATTAATGTGTCAAAACAGAAGGATCATTGGTCATTGACCACATTTATTATTAAAATGATGTAATGACCACGGGAAACAAAGCTGTTAAGAAGAAGGACATCCCCAGGAGGTCATGGGTACGTACCAGGGAAACCAGGGGTGGTCTGCCCAAGGGGAGTAAAGGGGGGATGCTGCATAGCCAACTGGTGAAGCTTGGTCAACTGCAGGGCAGGATGGGAAATTAGAACTAACCAATCAAATGGAATTATTTCAGAGCAGAGAAACCATCTTACATGTTCTAAAATTGGATTAATTAAAATTATATTAAAAAAAAAAAGAAGTTTAATCATTCATTCTGATCTACTATAGAGAAAAAATAAAACAAAACAAAAAAACAAAAACCCCAAATTGGTTATAAATGACATCTCTACTGTTATTACATGTAGCAGCTATTGTTAATACTAACTAATTACTGTAGAATTACATATTAAAAGAGTTCAGATTTATCACATGCAAAGAAGACCGAGATAACTGTAATTTGTTCCTGGGCCATTGTACTTTCTAGTAATTATTACACAAGATAAGAGATGCAACTGAACTATAATGTACGCCTATAACGTATGTCATTAGGAACATGTGTCCTTAGTCCATGTTAACTCCATTGCTAGCAGTAGAAAGTAAATATTGCCCGGAACAAACAAAAAGGTGAGGAAGAAAAAGGGAATAATTTACATGTGCTGGACTCACGTCTGGATGAGGGATGGCATACTGCCCCTGAATTGTAAACGCCTGGAAACGAGAAGCACAGGGAAGACACAGGTCAGCTGGGTGGGACAAGCACAGTGCAGCTGGCCCCCACGTAAATGCTGCCCACATCACCCTCCACACCGAGTAAAGCTTAATTTTCTTGTGCTGCTTGATAACGCCTGGCATGGTGCAGAAAGTTGTTCACAGGATGTATGGGGTGATGCCAAGAGTACAGCCTACTCACTGGCCACCCTGATGCAGGAGGTGGCTTGCTTGGCCCACCAACACAGTGCCAGCAGACGTGATCCTGCATGACACACGACACAGCCCCTCATCTCCCCTGCTGGCTCTGCTCAGCCCTGTGCAATGGCCTACACAGAAACAGCCATGAAGAGATTATAATTTTCTACTTTATTCTGTAGAGCTTTTCTGAGAGGAAAGGCATGTCAGAAAAATTTTAATGTGCTTATGCTTAGACGGGCAGGGAGGCAAAAGGACAAATTATAATGTATAAATATTTGTAGTGGGAGAATTATAAACAGGAACAGAGCTGATTAGCTTAGTTTGCAAAATGCTAATTTGACAAAAGGCCTCTTAGAAAGCAATGAATCCTCTGCAAATGATAAAACAATTCATTTAATGATGTTCAGATATTAAAACCCTTTATGCTCCAACAGCTTAATGCACATTTCTGCAGCAAAATTTCCCTTCTGGAGAATAAACATTTCATTTAATTTTGAAATTAGTTATAAAACAAGGCTGAAATCTGGCAAATATTATGCACATGAGCAGTTTTCAGCCAGAATTGAACTACTGGGTTCAACGGTATGTTCACTTGCGTACATACTCACATGCATCTATGGGGATGACCATTAGAAATGGTTTATAAATGAAAAGGTCCCCATCTAAGAAAATAGACTCTAACTGTCATCAGTGAGTCTTATGCAAGCAAAGGTGTGTGTTTAAGTGTTTTACCAAATGAGGACAACCTTAAGGAAATGTTAAGTCTGCTCTGCTGAGTGGAAGGCTTTGAGTGTAGTCAAGCACATGAGCGGCCTTTCAGATATTCAATGGATATGGCACTGGGCAGGGACCCAGGCCTATGAGCAAACAGTAGGTTTGAAAAACACACTTTGGTCTCTTGCTTTCTCTGGTGGACCAGAAGTGTCCAATTTGATCTTGGGTTTCCTTCAAATCCAGCCAAGAGGACATCATCTTTTCACAAGGGTGCTTCCCAAGACATGGTCTCCAAGCCAGCAGTGAAAAACTTGCCAACAAACCTAAAAGCACCCTCTTCCTCATTGCTCTTCTTGCTCATATTTCCACATGTACACATGAAGACACAAACAAAACTATGGAAATAACAGGAGTAGGTAACACTCAAAGCTCTGTTTATTAACTCTGCCCTTTCCACGGCAGACGCATGAGAAGTACAAGCCCAGCAGTGGCTATTGAGGCATCTGTCTGGTAATGCTTAGCAAGGACAGGAGCTACAGGTCTGCTTCCATCAAAGCTTAGACAACTTTCCAACTGATGTACTGACTATGGTAAGATCAAGAATTACCTGGCCTGCATATCTTCCTCATTTTAAGAGGCGTAAAGCAAAGCTGTCACTGTTGAGTACCAGTCTAAATAGCAATGCAGCACAAGGGGCAGAAATCTTCTATTTGCTTCCTTCAGGCAAAAGTGCAAATTTTTTTCTAAACCATTGCTTAGGCTGGATGTTGGTAAATGGCAGAGCAGAATAGTACAGTTCAGCTTCCTTTCTGTCAGGCAGTGCAATATCAAAGAAGCACAAGAAAATTAAAGCCATACTTACAAGAATAAAATCCCAACTTGTTAAGTAAGAACAGAAATTAAATTTTTCTAGTGCTGTTTGATAAGCAAGCATTAAAGAACCTGAAACCTCTAGAGATAGCCATGATGTTACTTAGAATGGAAAAATAACTTTTGATATTGTAGTCAAAGGGCTGGGTGGACTTACTACTCTAAATGAAATTTTATTTTCAATGTTAATTTCCACTCAGGAAACCCATTAAAACGTCCTTCCACAGTGACTCTCAAACATACCTCAAGCATTTTCTATAAAAGCTTAGTTAGTCAAAGACCACATTCAAAGCACACACAACACATCTGTCTCAGACACTCTCACATCAATAAGGTTGCATCAAAAAAGTGACAACACCTTTTTAACTGGTAAAACTGAAGATGGCAAGAACTACCAGGCCTTCAAATAGAACACTTTCAGTTATTTATACGAACTGTTTTGGGCACCCAGAAAACAGTTTCAATGTTTTTGAGTAATCACATACAATCTTCGAAGCAATTACAATTGGCAATTACAGCACTGGTAACAAGGGCTGCTGCATTATGTACACATGCATTTCTTAAAGGAAAGCACTGCAGTATAAACTTAATATACTTCTGGAATAAATTATTTTGAACTCTCAGACCAACTTCTGGCAATTTATTTTTAATTCCAACTCAACGCTAGTCGCTATGGGAGCCGATTTCTTATTTTGAAGAAAACCTAGAGGAGTAAACTTGGACACCCAGGAATTTAAAACCACTATATCCAGATTATAAAAATCTGGGTATATGCCACAATATCTCATTATAGGCTAGAAAGTAAAACTCTGAAATAAAAAACAGAGACAGTTTATTGCAAAGGCCTTTAGGAGAAAATGGCTTGTTGCTATATGCTTGGTATGTTTAGGAGCCTGCTGGAACACTGGCAGATTAGGGAGAGGCAGAATCCTGTGGCAGTAGCACCTTATGCCACCTGCCTTACCAAGAACTTGATGTCTGGCTCCTCAAACGATTCCTGTATTCCCTGTTGAGATTCCCTGTTATTTTCCCAGCATAAGACATGGTCTCTAGGCCTGCAGATGTCCCATCATGCATGTGAGTGGCTCTTCCCACTGGATAAACACTAGAAAGGGGCTTTGCTCTCATCTTGGGTGAAAGAATAGACTAGGATGGGATGCCTTCTGCCACAGAGGCTTCAGACACATGAATCCAAAGAAGGGAAATGTGGCCTTCCTCTAGCCTAGATTTAGGAGACCAGGATTTGAGCAGGGCTTGCAGCATCCTGGACCACCTTTCCACAGTTCATAGCTTGCTGGTTATAGATCCCCTTGTGAGCCTCCTGTGGTATTTTTAGGCTTGGTATCAGCTGCACTTGTTGTTGGTTAATTTACTAAAAGTGCATTCCCCTTGAAGTTCATGGTGGTAGAGCAAATTTCTGTCACATCTCAGCTGCTTGTTGCAAACTCACTTCAGGACATTATCACAAAACAAGGAAGGGTTACACTGCACATGGGTTTTTAAAAGCAGATAAGAACTCTGATTGATATAGCATAAGATGAAGGGGAAATAGGCAAAATTTCACCATATTAAAAAGATACGGGAAAGCTCTGATTCCATAACAAATGAGACTTAATGGCTGGGAAGGTCTGCACCTACATTTACATAGTTTGTGTAGCCTCAAAACCCAATTGCTAAGGAACTATAGGGCAAAGGAAGTTATAGGTGTTACTGAAGTCATCTGCAGAATACCCACTTCCCAGGCTTATACAGCAGCAGGAAACACACTGTATATCAAATGCTCCCCACTTAATGTCTTCTCATTGTTTTCCCCTTAAGTTTGCAATGCAGTGTTCTCCTTCCTTGCAAGCTGCAAGCACACAGAGTAGACAGAGCACACCAATACTATACCAGGCAAAAAAATGAGTAAAAGTTGAAAACTAACAGGCGCTGGCTGAGGTTGGGCCAAGACGGTGTGGTTTCCAGCTGAAGCCAAAATGGTGTCTGCTCTTACCTGGCCTCCTGCAAAAATGATAGGTGCAGAGGCAGGTTTGGGACGGTAGGGGATGGTGGCACCTTTGGGTGGGGACTGCAGACAAAAACACAAAGCGATCAAAATGCAGAATGAAGCAGAACGCGCATAAAACCACTCTTTACCTTGGCCACCCTAGGCAATAGGGGTGCACTGACCCAGCCCCAGCCCGCCCTGCCCTCCTTACCAAGAGCCCTAGAATCAGAAGTCTGGTGTCTGAGCCCCAGGTAGGAAAGCTGAGGCCTCAGTTGTCCAACTGACAGCCGGCACTCGTGGCTTCACTACCCCTCTCAGCTGGTGAAGCTATAAAGCTTCATTAAGCACTTCAAGGCATTTCAGGAAACAATATCAAACTGTGTCAACGTTTTGGAAGAGGCCAGTCTGAGCACACCCTGCTCATTGATCTTTCCTATGCTGCTGCACATCAAGATTTCTTGTTTTACTGACACAGTTAAGTCGGCTGCTGGCTTGATCCTTCCTCTTGTTCAGCTGAGCAGGAAGGGCAGAGAAAATCCCTCCCAGCTACAGCCTTCATCATGTACAGAAAAGGAACATATTTCCCTGCAGCCCAAGGCAAGTATATGAAGGGAAATACCTCACCCAGGTAACATTCTCCCCATACACAAAGTGTGAGTGTTTGCCTGTGAAACAGGCTTCCATCTACCCAGCAGAATTGTGCCCTGGTTTGAATGCTGTAACTACAAATAAGAAAGGTAACAACCAAAACACTTCCATTACTTTATACCAAGTACTTCACTATTTCACTTCAATGAGAGTGGTATATTTTCTAAATTAAATATATCTATTTATTCAGTGAATGCCACTTGCATACAGGACTACACAACATGCTCAAAGCTGATAATAATTACTATCATGTACTCCATGTCTAATGAACTAGCATTAGTTTTTGAATATTATCTTCTATATTATTTTTATACAAGAGTCACTTTTTTCCCAAGTAAAATATTGGGTGTTTCTTCAGTTTTATGCTTTTTTTTTTTTTGCATAAGGATGGGTGTTATTTAGATACAGTGCATTCTTATGAACAGCTTGTAGCCACAGTGCTGTCTCACTGCTTCTCCTATCTTTAGGAATATAAAATAAGTAGGACATCAGAGACCATGAGACTGCTCCTGACTACACGTAAGATAAAAAAGCCCATAAAATCCAAAACCCCAAACAGAGAAAATATTCCAGCAAAAAAAAGTGATAAAAATGGAGAAGTCGTACGTTCCATGTCAAAAGCTGTGGTTGCCATGTCAAGTTTTTTCATTTTGATATGCTGATGTTTTTTTCAAACTTTAACTTAATCAGTTGAGATGTGTACTTGCATGAAAGACATGTTCAACACAGGATTAAACAGCTCGAATTTGTGTAGAAATTAATTTTGTATCATTTAACTTCAGAGCTAAAAAAGTGCCACTGCAAAGAAACTTAATAGCCTTATGCAGTGATCTGACACCAAGGAAGGAAAGAGTCCTGGTATGTTTAAATCACGAGCCAGAATTGCTTCTACTTTAAACAAGACCTACGTGTTTTTGTCCTGTTCTGCATCAGAATAAAATGCTTTTCTCAAAAGATGGGCTGCAGCTCTGTGCAGGACCATGCTTTGCTGCTTGACAGTGTCATGATAGCCCTGGCCCCGGGCTGCTAAGCCTGCTCCGAAAGGTTCCCAGACACCAGTCAAGTATTTGAGGCTCTGTCAGGGTCCCCCTGAAATCCCTGACCTGGGACAGATGGACAGCACCTCAGGGAACCCCCGGGCAGTTGAAAATCAACAATATGTTTGAACATCTCCCATGTGAGAGAAAAGAACCCAAATGATCACTTACCTCCAGCATGACCACGCATATCTGTTTCACACACTGGATGATGGCATCGGGAGTGCCTGATATAGTGACTGCACGCTCCGTTGAGTTTGGCAGCATATCCCCTGCTACTTGCACCTGGGCTCCTGTGGACTTGAGCAGAAGCAAACCAAACAGAGTATCACTATCAGGGGGGCAATGCCAACTTTCATGGCTGGGGATGGGTATGGTTGAGGGCATGCACCTCTTCTCGCTAAATACATGGGAGAGCATGGATATACACACACACTAACACAGCAGTTGGGGTCTGGAAGAGCTTGGATTTGCCTGTTCAAGCCAATTTGCAAAAATTCCAATAATAGAAAGACTAGTGCTCAATAGCTGATGAAGACGTAAACTGTCACCTGCATTTCAGGACAAATCTTTTAACCACCTCAAAAACAGATAATTACAGTGCTTCCCTTCCCTTCCCTTCCCTTCCCTTCCCTTCCCTTCCCTTCCCTTCCCTTCCCTTCCCTTCCCTTCCCTTCCCTTCCCTTCCCTTCCCTTCCCTTCCCTTCCCTTCCCTTCCCTTCCCTTCCCTTCCCTTCCCTTCCGTTTCCTTTTTCTTACAGCTTTCTCTTGCAAATGCATTCGTTGTTGTTCTCGGAAAGCAGCCCTAACTGGCTGAACACAAAAAAGCATCCATCCCTCATGGAATTGTTACTCAGTGTGTTGTGTGACGATGAAATTAGATCGTATCTTGAGGTAGATGCACTTTTTTTTGTTGTTGCTGTTTGATAGTGGTTATTTTTTAACATGCAGTTCTGGGTATCTGTATGACTAGCATAAAATACTCTGCAAAATTCTGCAGTCATTTATGTATTTGCTTCCAATGCTAGTTTTGTTTATTCTTTTACTTTGGTCAGACATCAGCAATGAAAAAATAAATAAGATCTTCCCAATACCCTTCTGACTATGCAAATGTGAAGTGTGCATCCACGCTACATTAGCCTTACCCAAAGACCCCTTTTACCACACAATATCCTTTTACTTCCTTGCACTAGAGAAGTAGCTAACTGCCTCTAAAACTGTTCCCACCAGGATAATCATTGTAGTAATACACAGACCAATTTCACCTATAAGAACCGGTGTCCTACAAGCACTCAGCGTTACAGCGTTACAGATTAGATTTCCAGAACTTGAAACAAAAGACAAAGGGGTGACAGCTATAAAACCAGCAGCTAAGTGTTTAACAGACCACACTTTGTGCTTCTGCCCAGTACTACTTTAACACAAATGAGAAACTAGTCAGAGCCCTACTGCTAGACAGTTCTGAATAAAGAGACCAGTTTCCTGTATGTCTAATATTTGCACAGAAAATTAAGTGCACATCAAGTGACACTATCTCCCACATCCCAAAAGCATGTCTGAAAATAGGTACTAATGAGAGGCACAGCTCCCTGACTTTTTAATGAAAAAAGGGTAAAAAAAATACCAAGAAAAAAAATAAAATTATTTGCAGGTCTTGGTAAATAAAAAGACCACTTCAAATGGTAGAGCTCTGAATTATTCCTCCATGAGTTTACAGCAGACAATATATGCACATTTTCATGTGCTTCCATTATAAAGCAAAAGGCACACGGAGAAACAACATGTTGTTTGTGTGGCTGCAAAAACTGCAACAGCCTTTGGCTGCTCTGCCAGCTGATGGAAGCAGTGTGTACTATCTGCACTTCAGTATATGTGAGGAGAGGAAAAAACCTTCCAGCAGAGGCCTAATCTTGACTGGTGAAGATGTGCTCTCATAAAGAACTTCACTGAAAAACTCCCAGAACAATAAAATTTGAATACAAATGAAAGAATCTGGAAGTATCTGAAAGTCAAGAGGACAAGATCTTGGACTGTCCTCTATGGTCACTTATTCTTCTATGGTTACCGTAATGCAACATTTCAGAGCAAATTTTAGACATTTAATTTTGATCAGAACATTTTCCAGTCCTCTACAACATCTGATCAAATCTTCTCTTACCAAAATGTCCATTTTTTTTTCCATGTTTGAAAACGAAACTTGGAAGTTCAATGAAACATACTATCTTGAAGATACGTTTTTAGATAAAAAGGAAAGTTTCCCTGGTAAAACTTGGTGAAAAGCTTTTGTTTTGACAAAGTCAAATAAAAATGCACTTCATCTTGCTATTCAATACTTTGTTCTGTGTTAGAAAGAATACAAACGTAGAAGGAGCACCATCATTTTCTCCAGAGTAAAAAGCCATTTTCAGAAATGTTTATTCAGATTCCCTTTATATAAATTTAGCATGTACCTACTTTTATTGTTTTACTGACTAAAAACATCAGATCCTCAGCTTGACATGTGCTAAGTTGCTGTAGTCACAGTAGGAACAATTCAAGCTGACACTGTGTGATCATTTTTGCATTTTCTGATTAGAGAAAAATGTGGCTGCTAGCACAGTGAATTGAATGAATGCCTTTAGATAAAGTCTGAATTAAAAATAAATCAATATGAGATGGGAATAGATGAGTTCAGGTCACTCGTGGAACAGTGAGATTAAGGAGAAGCAGAAAAACAAATCAATTAAAAAAAAAAAAGGTAGCTCAAGAGTTTGATCTCATGACCTGGCCTCCCCATCACAACCTGGGCCTTTCCCTGACTGCAAAGGTTGGAACTGGCCTGGAAATGTCCACAACACTCTGGCTTGGCCTCCTCAGTGTTGCTGGCTGGGGGATGATGCCGAAAAAGAAATCTGAAAGGACATTTTTATTTGCTAGGGTGTTGATTTGCTGAAATGTGCTTGACTGTTTTCTCAGTTGTTTATTTTCCTCATCCAAGCTGTGTTTGAGCTGCTCTAGTAGTGTTTGTAAAGCTGTTTGTTTATTTCATGTGCTGTCTCTGTGTCTAGGAAGGTACAAGGGCGCTGTGGTGTTGGTCATCGGCGAGCTGCAGAGTAAGGCTTTCTGAGGCTTTTCACTCAGCACGTTTGACAGTCAACAGGATAACACCAATTTATGACCACCTCCTCCTTTTACAGCTGACATGAACCAATGATTCACAGTAAATGCTGGACACATAATTTCCGTAAAATAATCTTCACAGAATCACTGAATAGTTTGGGTTGAAAGAGCCCTCAAAGCCCACCCAGTCCCAACCCTGTGCCACGAGCAGGGCTGCCCCCACCAGCTCAGGCTGCCCAGGGCTCCATCCAACCTGGCCTTGAGTGCCTCCAGGGATGGGGCACCACAGCTTCTCTGGGCAGCTGTGCCAGTGCCTCACTGCCCTCTGAGTAAAAAATCTCCATTGGCAAAGTGCAATGGAATGACTTTTCTTCTTTGTGACTAGTCAGAAATCCTGGCAGACACCTTGAGACTTACCTCCCTGATTTCTTTGATTTTGGAGCCTCCTTTTCCTATAAGGGATCCGCACTGACTTGCTGGCACGACAAGTCGCAGTGTTACAGGTGGCTTGCTTGTCACTGAGCTGTTTGTCATTGAAGCATTTATGTCCTGTAATAGCAACATCAATCAGAATTAGCTGAGGATTTGTCATTCCTTTTTGGTACTAAAGGGCTCAGAGCAAATGCCTGAGCAGTTCTTGAGGACTCGGGCAGTTTGTAACTAATTGTGTCTCATCTCTGCTGCAGGTAAAGCCACCAGCAATGTAGATGATACACTGTAAGCATGACTGCACAAGAAGCAGAGGAGGAAGGCTTGTGCTCCCTGCTGTCACAGCAGTGAAACCAGGGGACAGCCTCTGTGACAAGACTGGGAGGTGACTGTGGCACCTGCCTTTAGACCAGCTGAAGCAGATGGAAAAAATAAGCAGGTTTTTGAGTTCACAGGCCCCCAAATCCTGACTTTGTTTCTTTTCCACTATCCTGAGTTGAACATTTCTACTATGTATTACATCTTTTCACGTAGCTTTTCTTCATTGTCACAAAGAAAAAAGGTTTTAAGAGGGAATGACAAAAATGATCTGTGACCAATCTGAAGTAAATAAAAGCAGATAATATTGATAAATACTTTGCTGCACCCATGCTTAATTTCTCTTTTGTAGCAGATCTGTATATTTATAGCACTGTACACTTTCTAAAATATTTTCCAATCACAGCTATGTAACCAGAGTATAAACAATAGCAGTTATCTGTACCAGGTATTTTAACATGTATTCACGTATTTTGTTATCTAGTCAAACTACAATGCCTATTTTCAAGGGGTTTTTAATATACTACTTGTCACAAGATTTACACTGTTTTAAATATATTTTTGTTTCTTCAAAGTCTTCCAGCCATGGCAAAACTATCTCTCTAATTTCTTTATTTTCATCGTCTACAAGGAGTCAAATCCAAACAAGGAGTCTCAGTGACATACTCATAAAATCATCAGACAAAAAAAAAAAAAAAATCACAAAGGAAAAGATAAAGCTGACCTTCCCACTGAATGAAAGGACCAAAATCAATCAAGCAAGCAAGCAATTCACAAGCTATCCAAACAACCTATGGGAAAACCAGCACCGTTCGCTACAGTACTTCTGCATTTGAGATGGTAAAGTTCTGCTGTCTAAGAAATGGCTCAGTATGACCTTGCTAAGCTTCAAAGAGATGAAAAAATCCTGAGCACAATGAGGCATGGCTGCACACCATAAGACAGCAATCAAGTCGGTCCTCTGCCCTTAACTCACATTTTGTTTAGTACCAGTGTCAGTGAGAGATTGCAATCCAAAATAAAGCGAGAAGGATAGCAGAGTTCTGCAACACACATGTATCTGAAATAAAGTGCAAGTCATACCGATTTTTCAGCTGGAAGATATCACTTCACTAGATCATGTTAGTGTCAGGTAGTGGCACATAATCATCCAGACGCAGGTAAATAACTCACTTCAAAGCCACCCAGCATGATCTGATAATGTCTCCCACTTCTACATCATAACTGAACTGGCCTAGAAGCATTCACTGCACTCAGTGCACTTAAAAGCACATCAAAACACTTGCTCATTTAAGACTGCTCTACTCTATTTTCTCCTCACTGTTCAGAAGTAGTCAAACCAAAACATGGAATCTCAGTGACATACTTTTAGAGGCATCAGATCAGCTTGGAAACACAGAAAAGATGAGTGAGCAAGAAGATCCCCTCCAGAACTGCACATCCCAAAGTAGTGCTGGATGGAAAAATTCTCACAGGACAGTTTTATTTTGAACTGGAATATTTGTTTCTTTAGCCTCTAACTTTCTGTGCACTGCATCCATCTCCTCAGGCCTTTGAAAGACATAAGGACCTTGCATGGTTTTTTGCCTGTCTTCCTCAACTAGGATCCTTGATAGGTATCAGTCACATTGATAAGGAAGTGATTCATGTTCAGAGCTGTTACAAGAGTTTTCTCCAACCATAAAAGGGCTGAACAAATATTTATGTGTAAAACAGAGTATTGTACATTATTCTTCCACAGGCAGGGATGGAAACAGTCAATTTGTCATGTGATTGTTTAAACGTAGCCTACATTGAGACTTGGGACCAACTTCATCATAAGAGCTCTTGACACCTGCTGCTTACTGGGCTGCACAGAGCACAAACTCTGGGAGCACAATGTGTGAATATACACAATGAATACAAAAATAAAATCTTCATTCTCCCTTTTAGTTGTTGCATAAAATGCCACTTAAATACACATATTTTAACTTGCAGAGTTTATATTTTCAATGTTTTTTTTTCTTTTTCTTTTTCTTTTTTTTTTTAAGTTTTCCATTAAAGCAGTGACCAAATCTAACTGCAGCTGGTCCATGAAACTTGAGGAGATCCGAGCACTTTAGGTACATATCTGCATGGGATGGTAATTCTACGGTAAATTGAGTGCTCCCTTGCCTCACTTACTATTAGTGCCTTCATTATAATTAATTGTAAAAGCCAATCCTTAAATATGGTAATTAGTAATTACGTAGGTCTTTAAAATAAAAATTTTCTAGTTGAATGAATTACATACTCATTTTGATGTATGTAAAATTTACATCAATACCAAATGGAATCATATAAAAACAGAGGTAAAAGTTCGGCAATTATTTTTTGCAAATCATACTCACGATGGGACCAGACATTTTCTAAGACATTTTTCTTATCATTAGTGCACATTACTAGAAGCAATTGCTTTTCCCTGAAGCCTCCAAAAAGCGAAAGAAATGATCAAACAGCTTGTAAATTGACCCATTATTTTTCTTCGGTGTTACTGCCAAAAGCCTTTATAAAAATACAACCACTTTCATTGCTATTAAATAGAACATTAAACAAATCATATTTAACTTTAAAGCAAACATGAGAAAATTCAAACATTTGTATCTGTATTTCAACTTCAAGAGAGAATATTTATTTATTTATTTATTTGCTTACCTCTTCAAATTTTAGTGCAATCATAGAAAAAGCTTTAAAAATTGCATCTGTTGGGCCTGTAATGGTCACAATTCTTTCTGGACAGGAGCCTTCGGAAATATTGATTCGAGCCCCACTCTGTCAAAAAGAACAAATACTTTTCAATTTTTTACTTCCTGGGGAGAAAAGTAAGCAGGAACAGGGATATAGTTTGGGAAGGAATATCTTCAGGCATCTAATTTGCTCACCTACAATTGTAGCCTCAACATATATAATTTCAGCATAAACTGATCAAACTCCAAAGATTCATCTAACTGTGGGAAGCCAGGTTCTGTCTCAGTAAACACTTAACCAGCTTTCATCACAGTATGCAAATAGCACTTCTATAACTCAAAGATACAAATAATTACATTATGAAGTTTTTGCTTCTGAAAAGCTAACCTTAAAGAGGACTGGAACTGCAGAATTTCAGACAAGCTTCTTTTCTTCAGGGAGCATCAATACTTTGAAGCCTGGACTCAAATACAGTGCTTGATGTGTCTAGCTGGGGCACTGCTTTGGAATATGGGATGGTTCCTTTTAGCTGTGTGTCATGGGAATTTACTCAATATGCACAAAGTAATTCTTTAAAGAACTATTGGTAGGACACGCAATGGGGATAGTGTTATCTCCTTTAAAGCAAGGAGCCTGCAGGAAGGAATTGGAAAACTGCTTCTTAGAGACTAAGGAGCATGGCTCTCAGGTATACTTATTCCCTTATATGATACTGTAGCACTGCAGAGAAAACCCCTAAATCAGATGTAAATATGCTTAATAGGATTATCAGTGGATATAATAATCAAATCCAGTTTGGGTAAGATAAACCCTGTGCCTCCTCTGAGGTTTCAGCCACGGAAATGAGTTAATGCAGCCTAACAAGTCACCAGAGCATCAACTGATGCAGAGAAGCTGACCTCCATGAGGATGCAGGCCTCCAGCAAATGTGAGATACTGTGAGTTTATAGAATCATAGAACCATTTGAGCTGGAGGAACCCTTAAAAGCCATCAAGTCTGACTCTCTTGCAATGAAGAGGGACGCCTCCAGCAGATCAGGGTGCTCAGAGTCCCCTGCAACCTGACTTTGAGCACCTGCAGGGACAAGGCATCCACCACCTCTCTGGACAACCTGTGCCAATGCCTCAACACTCAGACTGTAAAAAACTTTCTCCCAACCTAAATCTCCCCTGTCCTAGCTTGAAACCCTTTGCTTCCAAAGTTACCACAAACCAGCTATGTGCTGTGTGCCTGATCCTTTATTCATGTGTGTACTGCTGCTGAACAGTAAGATAGCTTATTTCCCCAAGTGACAACAACCAATCACAGCAACAAAATACCCACACCACTAACTAATAGAAAAATCTAGCTGTCATGGTGTTTGCTGGCAGATCCACTTGGTATTCATAGAAAAGAAAGGGTGGCAGATACTTCTTCTTACAGGTGAATCCAAGTGGGGATTGTCTCAGTCAAACACCACAGTTCTATCAGGAAGGAGATCAAGCCTGGGGTGAGTTCAGCTGGCTGCAGCATTTGGTTGCAGGGATTACAGTCTGTCCTTGGGGTACTGTTCTGCAGTGAGCCAGGCAGAAGCACAGCTGGGAAGAGCTGCTGGGGATATGGCCTCAACTATCGCATGGCCCTCCAGTACACTTCTGGTCAGAACAATCATAGATTATGTGGGAATCTCCAATATTTGTGTAGAAAGTTAATGATTGCAGGGCACAGATTGGTGGGGTTTGTACTTCAGACTCACGTTTCTATGACATTTCTCTGATGACAGAGCAAGTCAACATTGCATTTTGTTGTTGGCTTGCAAATTACCACATCTACCAGGGAAGTCAAAATAAAACTATGGTTTGTTTTTAAAGGAGGACTGGAGGAGTTAGTGATTTAAAAGAAGAACTGAGTTATCATCACTTGGAAACACAACCACTTAGTCCTTGTTAGTAGTAAAGAGGCATACAATTCCTTTTTATAAAACGAAAAACCAAACTGCTTGCAATTATCTATAAGTGACAGTAGCTTTTCAAGGAGAATATTTTATATTTACCTTGAAAAACTGATCAGGAACTATAACACTTCTCTAAAAGATGTTTGACTCAGAAATCAGGAACACTTTCTAATGATAGTTCCCCCTGTGTGCAGTCAACTTAAACCCAAAGACATCTACCTGTGATCATAATTAAAAATTAGACTACAATGTGTTTAATCGACTCTAAGGGTTACCTAGTATATTCAAAACTGTTTTAATTTTTTTTCCTTTTTTCTTTTTAAATCTTAACAATTATACTTATTTATAAAAACATGAGTGAAATCTCTCAGCATCAACAGAAGAGCTCTGAATTCAGTCAGCCTGAAAATGAACTCCCTGTAGTGTATGTTTAAAGATGTATCTCATAATTTTCTTCACTTCAAGTATGCTGAGATTTTTCTGCCAGAGACTACCTATCACTGTACAAAATAACAAATCAAGTGACATAGTAAAGTACAGTGGAGATACCAGAACCAAACTAACTTTTCTTTAGGCATCCTCTGTACACCTTGTGTCCTGAAGTTTCAAGCAGTAGGATTTTTCTTTTGAATCCTGCTTTTAGCCAATGTTTCAAAGAAGGAAACT
Source organism: Chrysolophus pictus (assembly GCA_037305975.1). NCBI lineage: Eukaryota > Metazoa > Chordata > Aves > Galliformes > Phasianidae > Chrysolophus > Chrysolophus pictus. The sequence goes on along the minus strand of CM074577.1, from coordinate 32,703,933 downwards.
TTCAAGGATGTGTGCAGGTTAGATGTGTTGATGTGCAGGACACGAGGTATAATTCTCTACAGATGCTGCAGCTTGCATTGGGGTAGAGAAAGAGGCCTACAACAACTGGCGAGATAAAAGTTTATGCAGAGCCATGCCTCCATTAGCTTCTTTGTGCTTACTACCTTTTCAAAGGATGTGAATGGCTGGTGTGCAGGTCTACTCTGTCCAAACACTACTGATTGCTACAGAATGAGGAAAAGTCAAGTCTGTGCCCAGACATAGCAGAGGAATGCTTTGGCTTGTTACACTGAGCTCCAGCTCTGCTGAAGGTTGAGTTTACACTTTATATAGTTTGAGGTACACTTTATATAGCATCACTCTAAAGCTTGGTGTCAGATTATGGGAGCTCCCTGCCGGGCAACCATGACGCACACAGGAGCAATGCTGGCAGGCTGGGGAAAGACACAGAGGTTTGGACGCTCACAATCATGCTGGCTAATCTGTTCGAGATAAGACAGCAGCAGGCACATTGCTATGGGAATGAAGGGCTCCAGACTGCTGCAGTGATAAGGAAGTGACATTAACAACAGTGCTTAATTTAGGCCAGCAGATTTGCACAGCGCCGCGTGTAACAGGGAGGTGATGCTCAGAGAGCTGTCCACTTGATGGCAGTGCCGTTCCATACCCTGATTTCCCTGACAAGGAAGGCAAGTGAAGACATCAAGGCTCATCTTACCTCCTCCCGCATCTTCTTAACTGTCTCACCTTTCTGTTGAAGAAAGAGAAAAAAGTTAGCCTGGGCTGATGAAGTGTACAGGTATGCAATATTTTGACTTGGCAATAAAGAGAAAAAGTAATTTCCTGACCTTTCCAATAATGCTTCCAACCTCCTGAAATGGAAAAGAAGATAGTGTAAGTGAACAATATGATTTGCTACAGAAGAACATTTGCTAAGCTCCTAAGCTGTTTTGCTATTATTTATTTTAAACCTGGAATGTGAAGCGTAGCCCTGTTTCTTTGCTGCTGTACACAAATATGCCGTGTTAAGTACAAAAGGATGGGCTAAAAATGCGACTTAACAGATTGTGCAAGAAAAACACCTTTAACAGAAACTCATCTTGTGGTTACATATCAATTCTGCTACTAAAAATGTGGATAAGTGCCTATATCAGGGGGTGTAATGTTAAAAAAACAATAGTAGAATTTATAAAAATTACCAGAGAAAATGGGATATAATGCATGCATCAAAATAATTGCTGATATCTCCAGGGGCAGGCACTTACCTTCTTCTCACCACTTAATAGCTAGTGTTGAATTTCCATGCCACCAAGTGGCATTGCTTGAACACCTGGTGGCCTGTCTTTATCTCCCCATTAGACACTTAGAGAACAGTAATTGCTAATCACTTTTCAGGGTTTTGGGAATTGCTGCTGGACTCCCACAATCTTCCATGAAGGGACAGAAAATACTGAGAAATGTCACCATGAACACAAAATAGGAGAATGATTTGGCAGTTCTGGCAATATCCCAAGGGTTAAAAATTTGGTGCATAAAAGCAACAGGTAGCAAAAATAAAGCTAATACTCTAAAATGAATAGTTTGGACATGTCACAGCAGCCACACAGCCATGACATCAAACTGGGAATCATCTGATAGAGGGGAGAGCAGTTAAAAGAAAACAAAATCCTTTCCTACACTCAGACTGAGGAATATACTTCCACAGTTAAAGACTGTCTCACATGGCCAATTTGTCCTAACATAAGCTTCAGCCTGGAGAAGAGAAGGCTCTGAGGAGATCTGGGAGAGGCCTTTCAGTATCTAAATGGAGTTGTAAGAAGGAAGGGGACCGACTCTTTAGCACGGTCTGTTGTGACAGAAGGGGAAATGCTTTCAAACAGAAGAAGGGGAGATTTACAGTGGATATAAAGAAGTTCTTTTACAATAAGGATAGAGAAGTACTGGCAGTTTGCCCTGAGATGTAGTAGATGCCCTGTCCTTGGAGACATGTCAGGTTGGATGGGGCTCAGAGCACCCTGTTGGAGCTTCAGGTGTCCCTGTTTATTGCAGGGGAGTTGGACTAGATGACCTTTAATGGTGCCTTCCAACTCAAGTGATTCTATGATGCTGTGATTCACAGTCAATCAGTCATACTCCCACTCCTCACCATCTATATACTTAAGTCTGACTCACCCTGAAACACAGTCACAAGAATAAGATTTAGGAAACTGTCCTCTGCTGCTCTACCCAATGATGGACACTTGATGAAGTGGTACTAACTTCACTCTGCAGTACTGCACTGCCCTTCAGAGAGAGCTATTTCTCACCACTAGGTTATTTATAAGCTTATAATATGAAGCTGTTTGTTTCTGATTCCTCACACAACATAAAGACTTTCCAATGAGAAGAAAACCTTTTTCAATGAAGAACTTCGATACATGGCTTCTTTGTATTTTCAGCAAGTCTATACAGGTAAAACCAAACCGGGGCTAGCCATCAGTGCACTGATGGACAAGACTACTTGAAGTCGCCTAGACAGGCTGAAAAAATGAGAAACTTCCAAGGGTATGACAAAGTCAACGTGAAGTCCCACATTTGGGAAGGAACAAGCCCATGCAGCAGGACAGGCCGGGCAACAGCTTGCTACACAGTGGTTTCATAGTAAAAAGCTTAACACTCCAGATGCACAACCCAAATGTGAATCAGCAGTGTGCCTCTGCAGCAAAGGTCAACCAAATTCTGGGCTGTACTAGTAGCAGTGTAGCCAGCAGGCCACGGTAAGTTTCTCTAGCCTTCTCCTTGGGCTTGTGAGACAATGCCTAGAGGACTGCATCCTGTTTAAGGCTCCAAGTGCACGACAGACAAGGACATACTGAAGCAAACCCAGTGCCAGGCCACTCTAGCACAGGACACATCAGAAGTGCATTTGTTCACCCTTAGGAACAAATGACTTGGGGTCATCTTGCTACTGTATACAACAAGGGAAAGTGTGTGAAAACTAGAGTCAAACTTCAGCAAGTGTAAGATGAAACAAACCAGCTGCAACATTAAATTCCTACTTAAGGAATTTATTTTATTTTATTTTATTTTATTTTTAAACCATGAGGGTATCTGGACATTGGATTGGTTGCCCAGAAGTGTCCAAACCCACCCTGGGCAAGGGCCTCAGCAACCTGTTCCAGTTGGTTCTGCTTGATTCAGAAGGTCAGACTGGACACCTCTAGGTCTCTAATGTCCACCTGCCAGTACATAAGTACTGTCTACTTATATCCAATGCCTAACTATAGCCTCGAAGTTTCTCAGCCCAGTCCGACTTTATATGCTTATTTTCAAACTTTACTTTTTCTGTTTCCTGTTTCCCTTTTTTATTTCCCTTCCTACTTTGCTTCCAGGATGAGATTCTGCTCTTTGGTACATGCTGGCCAGAGAGCAGAAATTGTCCAGGCAGCCACTGAAAATTTTACAGAGTTATCTGCTATGCAAACATGCAGTTTTGCTGGTTTGATCTAGACAGTCCTCCACACTTCATAGATTATGCTTGCTAAAGCTTCCTATGCCCTGACTTGGGAGCAAGATGTTTGTATATCTGAGCATTTCATGCAAAGAAATGCAGGATTGTGACCGAATTTTCCTGCATTTCAGACTGTGCAGGGTTGGCTCAGGCCACCATGTTAGCAGTCCAGGTAAGCTCTCTACTGAGGTGCAATGGTTTTGTTAGCAGTGACAAATCTGGGATGCCTATTCCACAAGATATTTAAGATTGTACTATTTTTTCAGATGATCACTGTAACACTGCCAAACCGTCTAACTATTGAGTGGGATTAAAAGATATCTGGGCAAGAGGGGTCAGATAGACACACATAACCCTCACTGATGGGAACCTGTCATGTCTAGTAGTTCCAGCTCCTGCAATCAGCAGATCTATCCTTTCTTCTCAATCACAGGCTTCAGAAATAATTTATTGTGTAATTCAGATTCCCAAGAAGCAGAAGGACTTTTTGCTGTGAGTGAGCATATTATATTTTGATTACTATGGGTGAGCAATTGCATTTCAGTGTGCTTCATATTTTTTACATCTAAATTTTCATTAGAAGCTACAGGTCTTATCTTGAATCTGCAAAGCTCTGCTGGTGCACACTTCTTATGAAATGGCCCAGTCTGCCCGACCACTTTGGGTCTTACTGACAGATGCAGTTATTTCAGAAATGTATGAATGTGACATGGCAAATAAGTACAGTCATATCTTTCTTGGAAACAGGAAGATATTTTAGCTTTGGAAACAGAAAAACAATACAGTGCTTGTAACCCCAGTTCAAAAAAAAAAAAAAAAAAAAATTGCATTTCAAACAAAGAAATTGGAAGTAAGCACAATACATCAGGATCCTCAAGTTACTTACTTCACTGAGGTCTGTGTGTGTTTTGCTGTTGATTTCAGTAGGGGCAGGAACTCGATCTGAGCAAATATCCCCTTGTTTACTGCTAAAGAGTACATACTATCAAATATCTGAATGAATGCACAGTGTGAATCCCACTGAAAAAATATTTCAATGAGACTTCTGACCAGTTCCTTGGATCATGCTCGAAAATGTCACTGTAAATCTATGGATTACTTCAAACCTTTGCCTCATCAAGGTGAGAATTTCAAGTTGATTTTGAAGGCGGCAGCCCCCAGTATTGTGGCAAGCATCGTCCCTTTCCTGTTCTGCAGCTCCCTTTGAGTTGGGACTCTGTTGGAAAATTTTAGGAAGAGGAGCGGGAAGAGGGAAACAGTAACCTGTCATGGATATTCTTAAACTCTCCAAAATGTTGAATTTGTAGAAATTACTCCAAAGAAGATAAATTCTAAATCTATTCTAAACTGGTTGCTTTTGTCTTTTTTGAGCTTTTGCTCTTTCTAGGAAAACTCCCATAAATACTGAAGACGATGGATCGTATTTTTAATTATGATGAGAAAACTCATTCTGTCACAGATAAAATCAGAAAATTCTTTATGCCTCATTCTTCACATTATTTATGCTACTTCATCTAACTTTTAATGACTCTTTGTACAGCTCAGTATTTGTTTCATACAGATTCTTCTGCCACCCTAAATTATATTTAGTGCTTCGTAAAATATCTAACACCATTTTTATGACATTCAAGCTTTGTCAATATTTCTATCCAAAGTTATTTTTAAGACCTCATTTAATGCAGAAAATGTTTCTAAAATCTGCCAGATGATCAAGTTGACTGCTTAGACATAAGAGATAAGATGCCTGTCACCTACGTTAGTTCATTAAAAGTTCTAGTGTCAGAACACAAGTTCCTCTGCAGTCAGCAGTGAGAGATAATGGAGGAAATTTCATTTCCAAACAAGAGGGAAGAAGTATTCTCTCAAGGGTTTCGTCTTTCTCCACTTGCAGTGGAGGAAGCCTAGACTTAGAAGAACACACCCGAAGTTTTGTAAGAGGAATCCCACATCTGATGTCAAATTCAGTCTCGGTACAGATCAGACAGTGCGTTTGAGTTACCATGGATATGCTAGCTTATTAGAATATATTAATCACCCTTGCATCATTTGTTATTTTCTAGTGCTCAGAGATACAAGCTAAAGTTAAGTATTTATGATCAATTTCAAATTGATTTATGGAATAATCATCCACACACATAGTGGGAAAATAAGCTATATAATAACAATTACTAGTTATTATATAGCCACATTTTAATGACATATAAAATCAGTGCACAAATAGAAATGTTGTCACTGGGGAAACTGAAGCTCAGAGGGAGAAAAAAAGATCTGAAGTAATCTGGTGGACTGCCAAAGCTGAAAGAACTGCCCAACAATGCCCAGCTGCCCTGTCCCTGGTCTCATCATACAAACACTTGTCTGTCAGATGCCATAGCAACTGTGCTGGATGAACAGAATACCTATGAAAAGCTACAGCTATATGTGATGATACAAATGAAGACACATGCATACATTTATATGCATGTATGTATGTGCAGTCAATATATGCATATAGATACCAAATAAATAGACAGGACATGTAACATATAGTATTATCCTTGTATCTAATTCACATGTATGGGGTGACTTTTACTCCTAATAGGTTCCTGGGGGAGAAGTGGGCCCACAACAGAGCAGAAAGCTATTCCTGCCATTTGTGCACCATCCGTGGTATCCTGAGTACTGGGCAGCCCCGGCAGAACAAAAGGTGGCAGCAGAAACGTCTCTGTGAGCCACAGCTTTCACAGGACTCTTGGTGATGGAAATGGCTAAAGAAAGATTTAAAACATGCTGTAGGAGAAAGTTATCTCCAAATCAATTACCTTGAGTGCTTTTCGAATAGCAAGGGAAACAAATTAGTCATGTTAAGAAAACAGGAGGCTTAACAAATGCTGACAAAATTTGGTGTAAACATAAACCTCTTGTTTGGAAACGTAATGTGTGAAATTCCATCATTTTTCTAAGTGTGAGGCTAGACTAATAATTACTGTGGCCTAGGAAATAAAAATAAAATGGCTATGTATTCCATGGCCATATAAAAGCACAGATCTCAGTTGAAGCAGCTTCTGCTATCAGTGTTGTGGGGTGAATGGAACACTAACCTCAGAGGAGCCCTGAGATGCGGCGCATCTTAAAAGAAATATGTTTATGAAGTAATAAAAATTACAGACCACATTCTAATCCTGTAATTCATGCAGGCATTACTTTAATGGTATGCCCATCTGCTTTCTATGAGCAAGGATAAGGTAGAATCAATGGGCTTGGTCTCTATAAACAGAAAAGCCTGTTAGGAAAGCATTGAAGAAATACAGCCTTCCACTGAAGGGACACACATCTGTCACAACACAAAGAGGGATCCTGTCAATAGCAAACAACATCTGCACAGACAAAAGATTGTAGACCAGCACCAACTGCCCTTCTATCACCCATAAGGAAGCATGACATAACAACCTCACTCTTCCTCCCTGCATTGTTTTGAGAACACAGTTGTAAAAACTTACATAGCACATGAAGATACAGCATGGAATGTTTGGATGTTTTGCTGAGGGACATAGTTTTGAGGGGAAATATCAGTGGTAGGTGAACAGTTGGACTTAGAGGTGCTTTCCAACCTTGATGATTCTAGATTCTATGTTGGAAGACCCCAAGAACGTGTTCCATTAGGTTCATACCATTTTTTATAGACTGAAAAAAAAAAAAAAGCCTTGGTCAGTTTTGGAAAACATGATGTAACATGTCTACCTCAGGGAACAAATGGCTGCCTCAAATAAACTGAGAGCTTTCCTTGTGTTTTGAGATTATGTGGGATTAACCTCACTGAAACAGGAGATGTCATGTTCCTAGGTGATGCTTTAGCAGTCACTGCCTAACTGCCCTAATTTAGTAAGACACCACAGGCAAAGCCCTTGTGGAGACAGATCTCATGCTAACAAATGTAGTGCATGAGGGAAAGCTTCAAATAATGGCGTTTCTGATGGAAATGCTGGTATTATGATCCTCCTATATGTCCATCTTTTTTTTTTTTTTTTTTTTTCCAGCTGTGACAACCAACATCTCTCACTTACTTTTTCATAGCACATAATCAATTTGCATTCAGCTTCGCAACTTACCTACCCAAAACACCCACAAATCAAAGCCCAGTTCTGTCCCTTCACTTTGTCCCTCCACTGGCCATGCTGAAACACCAGCAGTGAACAGTGTGGATGAATTTTGCAATCCCATCCTGTTAAGGCTGTGGACTGATTGTTTGACAGAAGTAGGAAAATTCAGCTATGGAGATGGTTTTGGGGAACATACTGTGACCAGGGGCTCTCGGAAAATACCAGCGTCCTTTCTATTGATTTTTTTTAGCCTAGTGAAAACAAAAAAAACTTCACCTTTTCCTACAGCCCCACTAAGAAGAGATCCACCTTCTGCTGTGTTCACATGGAGTTTTGTTGCATGATTGGAGCTCCTAGGTACTGCAGTAATGGCAATGAACAAAGCAGGAACTATAATAGCAGTTAAGTGGGACAGTCAATCCTCATAATACCCCTGACAGTGATTGTGGAAACTGGAAACAGAACAAACACTGGCTTGGTTGGCATTTCATAGCCTGGATTAAATTACTGGAAAAACGATTCTTAAAGATGCTTTGTTTTATGCTGCATTTTAATAATAAAAAACAGAAGAAAAAAAAAAGGAAAACAATAATTCCTGAGTTTGCTTTACTAGACTTTAAGAGGTCAATTAAGCAGGTATGCAAAAGTGGCTGCTAAAATAAATCCCTGATGATACAACTGTATTGTCTACACAGACAAAAGTGAAAATGTTCTCCATGATTTTACTGTCTGTATCTCAGCTGTTAAATGTGAGCAAGCACATTAATGAATAGATATTTTTTTCTTTTTCTTGTAAAAAAAACCAACTACATACAACATCATAAAGTAATTAGCAATTTGTCTAAAAGTTAGCACATCAAGTTAGATGCAAGTCTGCTGCAGCAAGTGCTTCCAGTCCCACTAAGCACCCAATGATCCTGCTGAAACCATTGGGAAACAGAGTTCCTCAGTGAATCCAAAATACAGCTACAAGTATTGAAAGTTTAGTTTAAAAATTTAAAAATCAAGGCAGTCATAGGCTTTTGTCCATCCCTGAATAATTGAATGCAGGTACGTCCTTCTAACTCATGACTGCTGAAACTGTGACAGACCTATCAATAAGTAAATGCTACAAGGGAAAGAAAAGCTTTGCATAGTCATCATATCTTTTTTCCATCAAATCAAGTTACACATGTTACATAGTATATGTGTTGCTCATCCCCAGAAATGTTTGAAGTCCACTTAGGAGGCTTCCTCATAAAAAAACCTCAATAACACAAATTTCTATTTTAATTCCCTTATTGTGATTTGTTTTCAAAAATATATTTTATCTCATTATTTCCAGACAAATGCACTTGTATCATTCAAAATACTGGCACTCCATTACATGTATTTATTCTCTCCAACTATTTTTGAAAATGTCTGAACAAAGCTTATGCTTTCCAGATTTCCCCCTCTCATTGAACATGCATCTTCTAAATTATCTTCTCCCCCTAATTGCCTCATCTCTTCCATTTACACCTCTCATATCTGGCAAGAGTCCTACTTCCCTCCCAGTTCTATATTTCCTTCTTTATCCTGCCTATAAATTATTTCCTTATTCTTCATAACCCATCTGACTTCATTAATACAGTTTGTTTTCTATTTCTGAGCTTTCTCTTTTCTCTAAAACCTTTCCCAAACTCAACATTTTCTAATTTCCTTTCCTGCAGGCTTCACAGCACCCACTATAGTTTTGTAGCCACATATCTTTGCACAATGCCATTGGAAATCATGTACTTTTTTTTCTGCAGGTTTGTATTCAAAGGAGGTAACAGAGACTCCTGTGCCACCACTATGATATTGAAATTGAAGTAAGTTCATGATCTTGCTGCCTTTTTCATGCTGGCACATTTGAGTATATTCTTACATTCCAGCTCATGCATCCAACGTTTAAATCTCCATGAAGATTCTTTCCTGAAATTTAACACTTCTTTACCAGCACAGCCTCTTTACAATCTATATCTAAAATTAAGTTCTAATGATGAATCAGGGTCATAATCAGCTGGTCAATATTGGTTGTGTACAAATGTAAACCAGAAAAAAAAAAATAAAAAAACCCACCTAAATAATGTAATTATTATCCAGTACCATCAAAGTAAGTGCTTCTTCTGGGTTATTTCATTCTGGGCATGAACTGACCAAAATTAGAACAAGAGTGCTGCAGAGGTCAGGTAAGAAAGTAGAGATCTATGGGCAAGCAACAATATTCCATAATCTTCTGGTCTCATTACTACTGGTAAGAGTAATGAGCAATTGCAAGTCACAGAATGGAGAAAAAATATATGCAAATGGTGAGCAAGGAATGATAAGGGAGAAAGAGAGTTCCCTCAAAGAACCAATAGCATGCAGACAGTTAAAAGATTAATTTTGACAAAAATAATAAAGAAAGAAAAAGTGAAGCTTTTCTTTTGGAGTCCGAGCTCTGCTTTTCCTTACAGAGGGTTCTGATAGCTGGGGACTGTTTGCACATGAATGCACATGCTCACAATCTGTGATCCAGAAAGCCCTTCAAAAATGTTGACCTGATCCTGGTAAATGGTGTCATTTTTGCTTTTGCTGGAATCAGAAGTCTAACAGTCACTCCAGTATTTTAACCCTCACTGGAAATTCTACTTCTAAAGACAACAGAGGTGATAAAATATTCATACCCACTCAAGTTTCTCCCTACAGATTGACAATACTTGTTTAACTTCAAGAAAGAGTAGGAATTAGATGGAAAATGCAGAAGTAGCACAATGTAAACAGCCCCAGCCCGTATCCACCATTCTTCTCTACTGAAATATATGAAACATTTTTAGCCCTTAATGTGGTACATCTTTTTCATTAATAAGAGATGAAAACACGTCTCTGCATTATTTAACATACTCTACACGTGTAGCTCCTGCACATACTTCAAAAGTCTCCACAGTTCCCGCATTCAGGTACCTCAGTCAACAATGTCTTGAGCAGCAGAGGATGCAGTGCCATTGCAGCTTTATTCATTTTTGTCTATACTGTCCTTAAAAATCTCTATTGAAGGCTACCGCAGCAGGTCCAGACAGCCTGCTCTCCTCTTCACACATCCCAATGAGTTCTTCCTAACCTCACTCTCTAAACTCCCTTCAAACAAAGACAACTGCTTCTCTGCAGATGTGAAAAGCAACTTCTCTTGTATCATATTCCTTAAAAACCTCTCCTCTACCACATTGTGAGAAAGCCTGAGAAATGTTTTGTTGCTTCTGGTTTCCCTCCAAAGCTGTCCCACTCAGTCTTTGTTCCTGAGATAACACAGTACAAGATGGAAATCACACCTTTCACCATACACCAGCACACACTCCCTGTAGTTCTGGCTGAGATGGACACCGCTCATATTAGCCCCTAGAAACACTTATTCCAGGGTCAAGATGGCTCCTGTCTGCTTTCCTTTCACTAGATATTTAAGTGCTCTTTGATTTTTCCTGCTTCATTGTTTGTTTCTAAATACGCTGACTCTTTCACTCAGTACCTCCTTATAGAGGTCTGTCCATTCATACAAATCCTGATTTTTCTGTCTGTAGGTACGCTACCCTGAGAGAACTTACCTTAACTACATAATTAAGATGTCCATACTTGACTGTAACGCTCACGTACAAATCACTTGGAAAGTACAACAGAAAATCTCCTAATTCTGCAGGGTTTATAGTTGAGATAACTGAGCATTGGAGTGCAAGTCATGAACTTTCCATGATAAGGAATGTAGGTGTTATAAAGCATGCAGACCTTACACCACGTGAAAGTTCACTAGTACCAGAGATTTAGAGACAGAATCAAAGTTAGTGGGGAGAGAGCCTGGTATTTCCACGAAATGCATACAAAAATCACTGGTTTTAGAATTATATTTCCTTGAATTCAGTTTGCCACTGTTGTTTTTAAAATCACCCATTTAATTCCCCTCTCCCCTTTTAAGTTATGACCAGTTATTTACAGCTCAAGCTCAGTCTCAGTTAATTATTTTGTCTAGAAATACTAATTAGAGATCAGTGATTTCCAGCAGCGTCATTACCACAGAAAATCTTAAGGAAGAGCAAAGCAGCATGTTTCTTCTTGTTTTTCAGAAGCAAATACAGCTTTCAGAGCAACCTTCTCATATTGAATTCAGATTGACTCAAACATCTTTCATTCCTCAATATCAGCATTTTTAAATCACAGAAATGAGATCACAGAAACCATAAGGTTTTGTCTTTTATCACTAAAATAAATCCTAATTAAATGTGCTCTTTGCAATTTTTAGGTACAATTGGACACATGATTAGAGCATACTGGAGTTAATGGTATACCCATTGTGCCTTGTTAGCTGAGGATGCATGGTATACTCCCACTTAGGCTTTGAATTTCAGAGCTTTTATGGGTTTAATTTAAACCCCTGGGGCTAAACATGCACTGAAGATTGGACACACAACATCCAATGCTGTTAAAAGTGACTGCATACACAATCAACTATATTTAACACAGAAAATTAGCTCTAATTTCTTTCTCATTAATGTATCCATTGTTTTATGAAAAGGAAACAATACCACCAAACCACAAAATAACAAAACTCTAGCCCACATCTTAACTAAATCGTTCTGAAAAATGACAGATACTCGATTTTTGCTTTAATGGCATGACTCTGAAAGAAGCAGAACAGTTTGGCAGTGATAAATAAAAAGAACTTTTAAGAATATAGGAGTATGACTGAAGCCAATAGGTTATGCCAACCAGAATATGGATGTGTTCCCAAGCCTTTCTGGCCTGGGGACCAGAACCCAGTGCAAATGACCCCCAGGAACTAATTTTGAGTGCAGACATAGACAGGTTTTCAGTGGGCTCAGTAAAAGAATGTTATTAAATTTGTGTGACAGATCCCTGTTTAAGATGCAGATTTTACACATCAGATGCCTGCCTGGAGCTGAGTATTTTTGGGGAAAAATATCAACCAAAGCGGTTGGCCCATTTCAGAGAAAATACATAACTTGATCTGTAATACTATAAAGCTATTTTTTTTGTTTGCTTTTAATTGGAAAACTTAAACTGTCCCCCCTCATATTTCCTATCATTTTCATAAGTAAAATAATTAAGGAGACTTAATCTCCTATTAATGTTGGTTCATGGAATAGGTTGGAAACATGCTTTCAAAATGTAAATGCTTTTAAATGCTTTAGCTTTTAAATTAAATTCCTGGAGTAAAACTAGATTTTAGAATTACACATATAAATTTGAAATGCAGAATAGTATATACATACATTCACTATCCCTTGTTAAGAAAGAGCTGGAACCGTCTGATTTATATAGCATTCATTCCTTAAACCAAAAATGCTTGGTGTGGCTGATGCAAATGATACAAACAAACCAGTGAAATGTGTTTTTTAATTAAAAGCTCATTTTGTGATCTGATAATGTGCAATAAACAGCTATCAGACTGTTAAGTCTGACAATACTGAATTGGCACTTTGTCAGTGGCACAGATTTCACACTTATCTGTGTGTTTAAGTGCTGTGCTGGACAGAAATGAAATTACAGTCAACCTTCCAAAACAAACCCTCAGGGGATCTGGACAAATGCTTTTATATTGAGGGTTCACTCCAGTAAGATGCTACATGAGAGCTATTTCATTTGAATTCAACAGGAATATTCAGTAATTCTATGACAATTACTTCACTCAAATCAATGTTGTGATACCTTAAAAAAAAAAACAAAAACCCTGTGAATTCCAGCAAATGAAGACAAAGAGCTGTATGGAGGTCACTCTCATGCAAAGATTTGTCTAGTTTGACTAATCATCCATATAAGAACTCATTTTTGTCACCAGAACTGCTCAAAACAGGCTTGTTATAAGCAAGGCTTTTTCCAATGAACTTAAAATCATAGAATCTTTTGAGTTGGAAGGGACCTTTAAAGATCATCTGGTCCAACTCCTCTGCAGTGAACAGGGATATCCAGAGCTAGATCAGGGTACTCAGAGCCCCATCCAGCTTGATCTTGAACCCTGACCTGTTCTGTCCTCAAAATGGGGCTGCAGAGCATTCTTACACAAAACAACTTGAAGTAAAGGGGCTGATTTTTGAGGCACAGTAATGGCGCTTTTGACTCTAGCTAGAAGAGGCGAGGCAGAGCTCTGCTGGTATCACTGCCAGCTTCTGATGGCACACACACGTTCAACGAACAGGCAAATGCTGTGGCCACAGGAAATGCTTCACCTTGCCGTGCATGAGAAGGCGTATGGTAAGTGTGACATTGAGACCTCCTTCAGACACTTTTGAGTCCTTCGGGTTCATCCTGGCCTTGTATCTTCAAAACTTGGAAGCAGCTTCGTTGTGTTTTTTTTTTTTTTTCTTTTTTTTCTCTTCACTTAATCAACCTGCAGAGAAGGAAAAAAAGCACAATTGAGTGTCCAAAACTACTCTGAACCAATAATATACAAACCAATTAACATTCCTATCTTTGATTTGCTAGACTGCTGAAAAGGCTCCTTTGATTATTATCCTTCCCCTACAAACTCTCTCCAGCCATTCACCAATTACATGATAAATTCCCTTCAGAAACATTAAAAATTCTCTTAACTTCCATTGTTCCAAGGCTGAAAGTACCGAGTACAACAAAGGGAAATACAGTGTCTTCTTAACAGCACTTTTCCCCCTGTTACCCTTTGTGGTGTGTACATGCAGTATACAAAAGCATTTTTGCATCTGCCTGGCAATACATCCATTTCCCTCCCTTTCTGTCTCTGTTAAAATTCTATTTGCTCTTGCAGGAGAGAGATTTTTATTTTCTCTCCAGCTAGAAATTAATTCTGATCCTAAACACTGATCCCTACCAGCAACAGCAGATGACACGTTATCAGAGACATCTGAGTAACTAAGAGCCACTTGCTGCTGTAAATCAGGGCACTGTCTCACTTTGTTTTTATCTGCCAGACCCAAGGGTGGCTCAGTGCCTCCACAGCCACAGTTCAAGCTTCAGCTCTACGTAGAAGGAAGATGTTTCTTAATTCCTAATGACAAATTGCGGATTTTCAGTCATTTACAAAGTAATAAATATCCTAAAATAGTAATGAAAGCTGTAAGGGTTGGCCTTGGAGAGATAAACAAGATGCATTACAAGTTTATTTGTGCAAGGACATTTATGAGTACAAACAACAAGGGCAAGAAGCAACATTAGTAAGGGCAGACAAATTCCACAGTAAAAGAGGTTTAGAGGTTCTCCATTTAATTCTGTCCTTTTCAGGCCTGTATTACAGAGCATACAATTCATACACAGGCCACTCGTTTCAGTAACTGTTTCTTATTAACTGCAATCCTGTCTATTAGCTTTGGATTTGAGAAATTCCAAAAAGTTTGGCTAGCCTGGGAATTCCCTTGAAAATGTTGGAGAAAGTCTCACAGTTTCATCAAGTAATTAAGCTACATCTTTACAGCCACTAAGCACTGAGTAAAGCAAAGTCTGTCTAGCTGAGCATATTAACTCAGAACTGAGAAGTGAATAGCAGATGTGTAAAGAAAGAGCATAAGAAACATGTGTTCTTATGGCCTCGAGTTGTGCCAGGAAAGGTTCAGGTTGAATATTAGAAAAAAAATAATTCTCAAGAAAAGTGGAGAGGCAGTGGCACAGGCTGCCCAGGGAGGTGCTGGAGTCACCGTCCCTGGAGGTGTTCAAGAAACATGTGAATGTGTCACTGAGGGATGTGGTTAGTGGGACAGTGGGGATGGGTTGGTAATTGGAATAGATATTTTAGTGATCGTCTCCAACCTTATTGACTCTTTGACTCTATGTATGGAGTCAACATGATAGACTTGAGACATCAGCAATCAGTGATTCATGGTCTTCCTGAGTACAAGTATAACGAATAGCCACTTCTAGACCAATTCTCTAGGAGTTGGTCTGAATCCATACTCTCATTCCTAAAAAGTTCTGTTCTCGTAGATTAATTTTATCTGATTTTCCCTAACTCAGCATGGAATCACTGCATTTCTTATTGTTCACTCTCCAAATTGGACCAAAGCCACTGAAATAAATCCCACTTATTCCATAATTTTACACCTACCACTTACATTATACATTATCTATCTGCATGAAGAAAAGTGGAAGAGAAGCAAAATGCCTGGGTGAAAGGCAGTATACCGAAACGGCCTGGTCATACTTCTCATGCACCATGTCCAAACACTTTCTGCTTCTGCCCATGCAAAACACAGGAGCATTTCTGCATGTCTACAGTAGCATACATTTTGGAATTTACCGTGGACTGTACTGAAGCAAAATTGACCATCTGAGATCTCTGGAAACCTGAGGTACCCCAGGGCATGCCAGGAATGTTTCACTTGGTGGACATTCTTCAAGTAGAAGTATACTACTGAAGTTCTGCCAACCAAAATTTTGTGATGAAGGTATGGTTGTGTCTCTAATGGTGTGTCTCTATGGTTGTGTCTAAGTGTATTCCCATGTGGGAAAATAATACTAGATTAAATACAAGTTTACAATTGGAATGACCTTTTGCTATGTTCTGTGATGCTACATTAGTATGATCACAGTGGGATTTTTTTTTTCCAGAAAATACCTTTCCCAGAAAGTAGCATTCCCTCCCCAGTCCTGACCTTTTTATAGAATCATAGAATGTCTTGGGTTGGAAGGGACCTCAAGGATCATCAAGCTCAAAACCCCCTGCCACATGCAGGGCTACCAACCTCCACATCTAATTCTAGATTTTCCAGATTAAGTAATACTCCTTTTCCAGATTAAAACTATAAAAGTTGCATTTTTAGCTAACAACTTTTGGGTTCCTTTTAAAAAAAGAAGTAAAAAAAAATATTGTTACAAATATTGTCAAAAATATCATGGCCATTTCACTTTTTTTTTTTTTTTTTGGTAGAATTTTGCCTTTGCCCCTCCTCCCAACTCATTCAGACTCTGGCACCTGGTGCTGAGAAGCAGAACAGATGTCTGGGGGAGGGCTGGGAGTGCATGTGCATGCAAGGAGTCACGCAGCTGTGTGAGATACAAAGGGAATGAATTCAAGAGAGCAATCTCACAGAACAAGGAAGAAATACATGGTATCCGTACATACATCATGAAGAGAGAAGGGTGCTTCCTTTGTCAGGTCATTTACAGCTGCCCTAGACATCCCCAGATTGAAATAAAATGCATTATTATTTATCTAACTAGTTAAAGCACTTCTTTTCTGCAGGCATCATCACAGACATGTACCAGTCCAGATCTCTGGCTGCAGGGAAGTGACCAAACACAGCACAAGGAAGAGAATGGTTCCCTTTACAAAGCCTAGCAATACATCCAAACCTACTGCTGACATATGTAAGCACATGATGAATATCATGTGATGATGATAACATGATGATTACATGATGTAAGTCAGCAAAATAATTTCTCTTTCCTTTGCAAAATCAGCATTTTGAACAATTTACTATCTTTCTGGCTTATGTATGCCTCTGTGTGTGAGCTTTCCTTTCTGAAGCTCTGAGTGACAAAGTTCCATGGCTACTCCTGGATCTTGAGAATGTCAAAGTGTTACACTTTTTCTGACTCCAGAAGAAAGACAGAGAGACCCCACAGGTAATCAGAGAATATTGCACAGGCTGTTGCGGTCAATTGCACAGCTAAATGTTAAGAGTAAGGTTATAGCACTTTACCCAGCCTCCAACAGACAGCCAGTGGTGACAGAAAAAGCAGACAATATGGTCCCTCTGACCTCAGTATGCAGGACTAGGATGCATAAAATCCAAAATCCAGTGCTTTGCATCACCAGATAACAAGTAATAACAGTCCAGAAACTGAAGGAAAGTAAATTGCACTGCATGGGTCCTAGCAAACAGCAGATCTTTGCATCCTACAAGGCTAACCATGAGCATCTGAAGACATTTCTGCTGTGGTTTATTATGTAAAAAGTGAAAAATTCTCTGTAGGTAGAGAAATGCATTCAAATGCTTCTTAAAGATTCCGATAAAACAAACACTTGTTTAATGCAAATGTCTTTAACCTGTGTGTGTTTCTATACATTTTCAACATCTGTTATCCCAAGCTGGCATATATGCTCATAGTTCACTACATAAGAGCCATTAATTTTCTCACATGGCTTTTCAAGAATTTTTGGTAGATTACGAGATTAAAAAAGCAAGCAGTTAAGCCATGTTTTCCTCCAAAGACTACTCCAAAGACTAGAGTAGTTTCTCAGTGACCTCACTGAATTAGTATAAGCTCCAAGATGACCTCTAGGGCAGAAGGGCAGTGACACTACACACACAGAGGTTATGAGTCCATGCAGCAGAGGAAGAAGTGTGAGATGTCTGTCACAGGCCTAAGACATAAAAAGTGAATGGAAAAGTCAATGCCATGATCCGCTTTCCTCCTAACACTAAAACAAGCTAATCCCCGTCCAAGAAAATAAACAGATGACTGTAGTGACAATGGCTGCACAGTGCTGAAAAATACTTTCTTTAAAACTCCCAGGTGGGCACTTAAGGCGTGCAGGATAGGAGGGTCTTTGACTCCAGCACGTCAAAGATGCCAGAGATGAAGAAAATCAACATGGTACACCAAGGCAGATGTCAGGTAATGGGTCTCTGAGTTTAAAGCTAAAATAAATCGGCATTCATGAATCTGCCAAGCAAAAAAACTCATCTGAAAGATCCAGAAAAACAAAGCAGTGCATGGAGTGAATTGGAACAGTCAAAGAAAGACGGGAGGAGACACAGAGAGGAAAGAAGGAGAAAGTCCAGGAGAAAGAGATGAAGCTTCAGTTGGCTGATGCAGATAACACTGTAAGAGGAATCGATGTGAAAGTATCACCTGAAAGCATCCAAGGAGGATGCCTGCTTTGGTAAATGAAATGTGGATCATGTAGTCGTTAAGCTGATCTTGTCAAAAGACAAAACTGGTAAAAGCATCCACTGCAGTATTCGCTGTGTTTAAGCCTTAGAAGGGATTCTTGAACTTAATTGTGGTGTTTCATAATCACCAGTAGAAAGATGTAAATGTGAAGAAAGCATGAAGGAATCTAAAGATATAATTCAAAAGTACCAATTCCAGTTGTTTCACTGGAAGATATTTAAACAGAGAATAGAATGGGGGAAATTACAGTGACATTCTGCAGAAACTATATCTATTTCAAATGAGGTCACTTAAATTTTTTCATCTAGTTCCCATGCTTCAATTGATTCAGAAGAAGAAAACCTAAATAAAGGAAAACATAAGAACATCCCCTCACTCACAGCACATCTGTCATTTCAGCAATATATGGAACCATCCCAAAGGAGGGATAGCTAATCAGACGACCAAGTCTTAGGGATGGGAAGCAGGAACAGGCAGCAGCTGAACAAGAAGACTAAATAATCTGAAGATGAACAAAAAGAATTATCATGAGCAAGTAATACACTGATGCTATGAAGACAATAGTTAAAAGTTTGGTTCATTTAGCAAGAACTCTTTTTTTAAAAAAAGAGGAAAAATAAAGTGTCATTATCAAGAAAATATAGTATGATTGAATAAAGACGAGCAGAGAAAATCAAACTATGTGAAGCCATGAAAGGCTGTACCTAAGTTTTCTTGATCAGAAGCCTCCCTCGTGGAGGGATACCTCTCAGGAATTGAAAGAACCACTGTCAGGGAGTATGATGAGAAGCATGGACCTGCACTTTCAGCAGTGCTCTTTGGGGACATTTTTATGCTACTTACATGATTTTATCTTTTCATTTAATCTGAAGGGAATATAGGAAAGGAGAAGGTGACTGAAGGAAATGGAAGAAAATTAATATAAGGCAAGAACTGATGGCGTTATCAATAAAAATTTACTCATTCACCCATATATTTAAGGTTTTAACCTAAAAATAAGCTGACTTTTTTTTAATAAGTTAAGCAGTTACTATCTGGCTAGTCACTTGGAAGTAACATCTCTAGATGCTGAAGTACTAAACAGTATAATTAGACCAAAAATCATTGGCAGAACTTTAAACAACATCAACACAAAAATCAAACCCAAAGCAAAATCAGAAGCAAAGCCAACTCCAATCATACTGTTTTATTTTGAGGATATTCTTTTCAGAAATGTTGATAAGTAGTAATTATCACCTCTGTTTATGGCCTCAGTTAAAGTAAAAAAAAGGAAGACTGGATGTTTGCTAAGTGTACACTTCTTCAGTTTATATGTCAATCGAAGAATAAAGACATCTGGTGTTACTAAACCATACTGCTATGAGGTTACTAAGAACAAAAGGCTCACAGGATGCCCACAATAACATATCAGTCATAACAACAACTCTTCAAATGATTTCTCAATAGCAACTTGTAAAAGGAGAAAATATGCCTTAAAGCACTTCAGCTTTATACAGAAATCTTACTAGAGAATCTGATTAAGAAACAATAATTAAGGAAGCAGGTGCAGCATCAACCTTTCTACCTTGCCAGTTCCATCTCCCAAATTACTGAATAGGATTGTATGCAAAGGAATGAGATTGTATATTTTATTCACATCCTTATCGTTTATATCCCAAAATAGATTTAATATTAATCTCTAACTCCTTAATGAGGTGAACAAGATCTACAGAACTTGGCTCCATTAAATCATCATATAATTGCCCGATTAAGTAAGTTGATATTGTTGATTATTGTAAAAATCTTTGTACTTCTGATCTGTTAAGCTCTGTCGTTATTACACATATCTGGAAGTAGTAGGGTCACCAAAGACATGTGAAATTTATAAGGAAATAATAAATTCAGAAAAATAGCATAACAACTTTTATACATCAAATATAAAAACAGACAAGACACCAGGAGTGTTGCCTTTCCAGTGTAATTTTATGAGGTATTTAAAGAGGTACCCTTTTTATTTTTCTTGAAGAATATGTTTAACACATTTAGTCAGAGGAAATTATACTACCTATATATACTACCTATAGAAGACACTGTCTTTGTGTTCTCCCTGCTCTTACCCTGTAGGACTAATACGTTCCTCATTTTCTGAAGATCATCACCAGATATCAAATAATCTCTGAAGAAAACACAAAAGATTAGAGACAGACAGATTTCTATTCTCAACTGATGTATGCTCAGTTGCTGAACTTGGCATACAAGAGCCCCATTCTTTAAATTGACTACTTTTGCTCATGCTGGTCAAAAAGCATATACTTCAGCCAATGACTCTGCATGTTTGCTTATTAACTTTTTTAAAAGAAAGGAACAGCAATATATTTATTTACTCTTTCATTTATAAGATTTTCTGTAAAGCCTTTCGAGTAAATAGCAGAGCATAAAGAATTTATTATTGGAAGAAAGCTCATAGAAACACCATGTGGACTATTGTATCATTATGAATTATTAGATTATTATGATTCAATTATGATGAATTATCTAGATTAAGTCAATTAATACCAAGTTATGATGCTGTATCAGAATAGACAGCTACATACTGCCAAAATATAGAAAATTATCCCTTCAGAAAACATCATATGTCCATCAGGCAATAAATGCTACCAAGTGCATGGAAATTAAGTATCAGAAAATCCAGAGACGCTGCACAATGGCCTTTGGCAAACAAAACAGATCTGGGATCCCAAGGGAAACTTCCTGAGTGATTTCCAAGTTACGGAAAACACAGTGATTCTTTTCCCATTGATATCTTCCATTCTTTCTAACTCTTTTTCTCCCCCTGTAATTATTCCAGAATTACCTTGACAAGAATACAGAGTATCTTCACAGTTTGTTGTGAAATAGCAAAAAAAACCCAACAACACAACAGTGCACATGGCAATACTTGGTACAGATCCTTTTGGCAACTAACTCTTCTGTATATATGAAAAGGTCATCCGGCTAACAGCTCTCATAGATGGAAGCTGTCACCTTAGCCTAATGAAACATAAAGTCCTCCACAAATAGGAAGGTTGTAGCCATGTTAATACCAGCAGCCCACCAAAAATTATTCTGTACAAATATTCTCTAGGAGGATTCATATGTGAGTTCAGGACTGACCAGAAAGTGCTTTTTTATCTTTCCTAATGGTGCTGAATGCAATTAACTGTGAGCTTTATCATGGACTTGGCAGTTTGCAAGATCAGGGAAGACAATATACACATATGGTGGACCAGCTATCCGCTAGAGATTATTTTCTAATCATAGCTTTGAGAACAAAATCAGCTTTACGTGCCACTTTATCCTCTGGCTCCAAAATCCTCAAGTTCAGCACTGGTTTTGTTTTTTTTTTCTCTTTCTTATGTTTTTTTTTTTTCACATTTTAAATAGAAATTTTGCTTTACTTG
Organism: Chrysolophus pictus; assembly: GCA_037305975.1. NCBI lineage: Eukaryota > Metazoa > Chordata > Aves > Galliformes > Phasianidae > Chrysolophus > Chrysolophus pictus. The sequence continues at coordinate 32,682,091 of CM074577.1, read as the reverse complement.
CTTATATGTAAATACTCCAACTTAGTTGCATAAATCTTTTTATGTAGCCTGAGATAATAAAACCAATAAAGAAATATATCTGTCACAGTGAAGCTAAGGAAAACAGCACAGGAAATAATGCTTACATCCTATCATATAAAAAAAGATTTTCAGTCCACATTATTCTTGAAAAAAAATAAAAAAAACAAACCATCACCATGTTAGATGATCAAAACATTGTGAATGTGTGTTACATTTACTAAATTATCTCTGTTCCCTAAAGTCAAATACACAACTTTGACATATTATAGACACAATCTTTAGCTTTCTGAAATAACATTTCAGTTGTAAATTTACCTCAATTTAATTCAGAGCAAATAAGACAACTCATAATGTTCTGGAGCAAACACATTCTGTTTGTGGATTTAAAAATAACTGTATTCATTCTCATAGAATAGAGAAATTGTTCACGTGCTCTATTTCCAAGATACTTTGAGTGAGTAAGGTTTATAAATACACATATAAAAAGATGATATGATCCTATTCTATTTTATACTTTTATATTGTGTGTGTATATATACACAGATACGGTTATATGCTGGAAACTCATTTGGGTACCTTTTATATAATAGATGTGGACAATCATTAAGGATTGATGGGCCATGATCTAATAAGCAAGTATTAAGAAAAGCATGATTTTTTAAAAGACAGCTTTATCTTTAGCAAAAATAATGAAGAATTATAACTTTCTTTGAAAGAAGAATTCTGATAAGTCCTCACTGATCAAGAGAAAAAAAACGTCTCTAACCAGTAAAACATTTCAGGAAATATGGGAGCTTCTTTAATGGGAAACACTGACCCATAAGGTATGTTTCTACTATGCACAGAATAAGCAGATATTTAAATTTATTTGTATTTCTATAATTGCGTCAATGTTCAAATGATATCTGCCTTAGAAGTATGTATTTGTCAAACCTATTTGTAAATTAAAAGTTTTGTAGACTTTTCTAGCTTGATGAATGAGTCAGTTGTTTCACTCAATCAAATATAAAACGTGTTTGGTGGCTAGGGAAAATAAGCTAATAGTAATAATGCATTTCACCTTGTTAAATAGAAAAATGTTATATATTGATATAATTGAATCTCTAACACAAACAAACAAAAAGTCACTTCTGTAATCACCTTAATTATGTTATTTACAAGGTTGTGATTTGAAAATCCATTCAAGCTCTCTGGATGAATAAATAAATACTCGTTAACAGGGAAAAAAAAAGGCATCTTAAGGAGGGAAGAAGATGAGCTCCCATTGCTCTGTCACAAGGGAATTGGTATCACTTTCTGCAGTGTGGGAATTCTTGAAAAGAGAAATTGGTCCAACAGGAACACAATCCTAACAGATGCAAATAAAGGCTGAGAGCTGTTGAAGACCTTGTCATTCACAGGGGTAAAAAGAAAAATGAAAACCAAGGTTGCAATGCCCTGTCAGTTTGTTGGGATTGTTGTCATCAGAAGTCGTGCTCACAAGATGAATATTTCAGTTGCTTATCACTGATGATTAGCCCAAAACTATAGCATGACAAGAATTACACTGCGAAGCCCAAGACTGCGCAATGGGAATGAAAATCAGGAAATTCCCAGTGTGTTAATTGAAAATATGTTTAAGAAGAGTGAAAAAAAAAAAAAAAAGATAAAAAACAATCAGCCCACAATAAATGGCTTCTTCATGGACAGTCAATACTCAGAGTAAAGAGCCAAGCACGTGTCAAGATTTCAGCAACCCAAATCAATATGTTTGTCACTGATATAAACAAGGAGAATCTTGAATACTCAAAAAGCAAATCTAATTGATGAAGTATTCAAAAGCCAAGAAAAATCAAACGGTTTATTTATTAATGACTTAAAAGTGACAGCTGTAAAGTGAATCACTTTGTCTTGTTTTAGCACTGGCAGGAATCAGTGCAATAGCTATCCATTTGCTACTGCCGTGCAACATTGAAAAGAAAGTATTTTTGCATAAAGTGCCAGTTTGCTTCACAATGCCACTGAACTGAAACACTTTATAAAGCATCTGTTTTATTTATTCTTCAATTCCTTCCTCACAGATACATTCAGATATATTTATATACATGTAGATACAAACTCCCTGACTGGTCTCAAAAACATTTCGAAGAGATACAGTGATGTCCTATCTTTTAAATTCACACAAATTTCATGGAGCCACAGTATAACTTGAGGAGAGAGGTCATGTTTCCATCAAGGGAAAATCCATGGTACAGACCTAGCAGTGAATTTCCAGCAGGGCTTCCAGCAGGTGCGTCAGCAGATGTACACTGGTTGCTCAGCAACTCAAAGCCAGTCACACAAAATTACAGAAACGTTTGGGTTAGAAAGGACCTTAAAGATTATCTACTTCCAACCTCCCCACCACAGCCAGGGACATCCTTCAGGAGTTAAGTCACCACCATAAATCGTGAAAAATTTCCTCCTTATATTCAGTATAAATCTACCCTCTGTCAGTTTAAAATGGTTGCCCCTTGACCTGGTAGAAAGTATTTCATCATCTTTCCTGTAAGCCTACTTTTTTATATTGAAAGGCTGCAGTAAGGTCTCCCCAGAGCCTTCTCCAGTCTGAACAACTCCAACCAATCATGAGAGAAAAGTGAGAGGAACAGACTGTGGAAATGAAATAATATAATTGTTAAAAAAGCTCCCATGTTCCTGGGAACTCCTTACAAAAGTGGTTTGAACAGACACAGGGTATACATTTGATTTTTTTTACATCCACTTTACTAGTTTTGTTGCATCTGTTCAACAAAGTTCACTGCATATAAGTGAATGTAAAATTTGGTCCTATATTCCTTATAAAAAGAAGACAGTATCCATGTTGATGTGAAGGGTTTGGTGCTGCCTTTCCTACATTTGGTGTGAGACCATGGAGTGGTTCATTTGCTCATTTGAAGGAAAAAAATAAAGATCAAGAGAAAGTAGTTGGTGACTTACTGCAGTGACAGACGGACGGACGGACGGACGGACGGACAGAAGGAAGGAAGGAAGGAAGGAAGGAAGGAAGGAAGGAAGAAAGGAAGGAAGGAAGGAAGGAAGGAAGGAAAAAAACCCAAGCAAAAAACATTGCTGAAGTCTGGGTAATACCTACATCAATAACTAGGGGCCAACATTAGGAATAAAGAAAGCGATGGAGCTTAGCAAGCAATAAGTAAGGCAGTATTCCAGAAAGGCTAGTGACATTTAGGGGAACTGAAGATAAGGAGAGAAACTAGTATGCTCAAGTGTGGTTGGCTGATGTAAGGATGACATAACTACCAGAAAGGAAGTAATTAAAGCTAAATTTCTGCCTTCAAAACCTCTTAGAGATATCTCTCAGGCTGAATAATATTCTCCAGAAGCGGCACTGCATCTGGCATTTCCATTAAGAATGGGTACAGAAAGCTTCCTTGAAGCTTTAGAAGAGATACACTGAAGTCAGCCAAGACACTTAATGTTGGGAATGCTGGATCAAGTCTTAAGAAGAATTTAGACATATAGCATATAGTTTACAGGAAGTTCTAGCTTGCAAAATTCACTTTCAATTCAAAATGAACCAATATGTCAAATTTTGAAGCTATTAGTGTGCAAGTGTCTGTGTGGCGTAATATGTTTTTTCAACCCAAAGAAGTCATTTTTCTGATTTTCAGTAAAGAATTTTTCTGATTTTCACTAAAGACTTGAATTTGATGGTTTTGTATTCCATTATCTACATTTTGAAATACAAAACATCTATTTGAAATTGAAAATCAAAATAGTACAATTTTACAATGTTGCAAAGGCAGTATGGACAGACCTCATGAAACTCTTTCATTCAATTTTTTAATATGGAAGTCAACACATTCACAAGGAATGTTTAGATACTGGCTATTGAAAAAAAACATTAGAAAAAATTATATCAGCTGTTCTACTGATTATAATGGAAAGGGAACTGAGTTGAAAGAGCTAATGAGGTCTTTTAAATCTCTAATTTCCAGAGCTTTGTACATTTCATGTCTCTTCCATTTTCACAGGAATCTTGACATTATCTAAGTTAGGGAGAAGAGTGGTGTTTTACAGACTTTTTTAAACATTATTTAGATAATGAGTAAGTTAACTTGGTAATAAAAAAAAGGATGTCATCTAGTATTCACTAAGATACAATGCTTATTTTTTTTTTCCCCTCCAGTACTCTGTATTGAAATTTGAAAAGCGCTTTCTCAGATTCTGCACCATGCTATTGCACATGTAATAATAGGACACTCTGGCCCTTTGATACAATTCTCTTCAGGGAACAAAAGCTTCCTTTGGCACAACTACAGCCAAAGCTTGTTGTAGGTTACACATGTCTTTCCAGTCAAGCATGATTAATAACTGTTAAAAAAAATGCTCATGACCCATGGCAAGTATTCTTTCAACTATAATACTAGCATTATGGGCTCTGAATCTCAGTAATTTTAAAATGTGCTTCTACAATGGAACTATAATTTAATTACTTTTTCTGCAGCCTGTTCCATTTTGTTTCATCACTTTGATTGCACCATGAGCTTGGCAGCTTATGGAAGACTGCATCTGCCTCCAGGATTATTTCACTGGGCTCTTTCGACATCTGTTTCTGAAAATGACTTTATTTGCAGTGGCATAAAGAATAATCAGAGACTTGTTTAATCCAGATAAATTGGAAAAGAGAGAGACGCAGTCAGTCGGAGGGAGGGAAGAGACAGGGGAAAAAAAAAGAAAGCAAATTTATGCTGCATGCTGCAGAAGACATCAAAATAATCCTAGTTGTTCCCATACTTCTGAAAGCGCTGTCATCTAATGGATTATGATACATGAAAAGATGAGTCACTACGTCAGTTCTTTTTTATGTTCAGATGGAATTCATAGATGTAATACATAAAGACTTTCCAGCTAAAGCTTCTCTTTGTGCTCAATCAGTTTAATGTAATTTTCATGAACTACGTTTGCTCATTCTCTGAGACTGTAACGCAGTCTGAAATGATCTGTAGCAGTTGACAAAAGTGCCTACACTAAACGAGCTAAAGCCAGGCTACAGCGTGACCTGACATCCTTCCAAACACGGCTGCAGTGGACACCTGTTGCAGAGTGACACAGCACGGGCTGCTGAGCACACAGCTTAGCAGTGACTGTGATGGATAACATCCACATATCAGCAGACGTGAACTGGGTCACCTGCATTTCAGGAGAGCAAGTGCACGGCATCTATAATAGGCCTGAATTTGTATCAGCTTGTATTCAATACAGTGGAAATCACTATGGGCAACTGCAGTTTATTTTTGTGATATAGATGGGTTTCCTAAAGTTTCTGGAAAACCTTTTAAAAAAGTACTCTCTAACAGACCACAAGTATTGGCCAGGTTTTGTTTTGTTCTTCAGTATTTTTACCTTTTGCTTAGAGCCAACATAAAGTAGTCAAGAAGCATACACTGCCTAAATAAGGATGTGCTGTGGGAACACACCCCAATAAGAGAAGAGGAACTCCTGAACAAGCCATAGAACCTGGCTTTAAGGACCAAGGTCATTTACATTCATAGCGCTAGGGTGGGCTGTCCATTAAGACAATATGCTCAGTTTTCAAAGCTTAAAATCCTGCCTGTCTTATTTCTCCTTTCCTTCTGGGATTTTCCGTCTGTGTTACTTGCTGGTCTACTGCTGTAGTGAGCACGCCAGAAACAGCCACACCAAACAGATTATCCAATCAGTTGGACACATGCGTTTTGGCAGGAATCACTTTTAGGGCAATCCTAAAGCTGGCCATTCAGTTCTTCCAGTAATAATGAAAAAAAAAAAAAAATCCTTGTCCTTGGAAGCAGTCAGTATTATGCAAATACACAATAGCTGGGTCTAAAAAACTTAGTAATAGTCTGATTTCCATCATTGTGTAGCCTTAATGTCACAATTGCCACAAAATATTTGGGCTTTCCTTTATCATTAGGCCATGCTGCATTTCACCTCACCTAGAGGCAGTCCCAAAGTCCCTTCTGGGACTTTGTCCATCCAGGGCAAGAAACTCACTTCTCCTTCAAAAGCGTGCTCTCAGAGGTGCACGTGCAATATGCTGCTGTTTCTGTGGGAAGGCCACAGAAAGGAAAAACAAAAAATTCCTTCACTTGTGTATTTCACTGCTCAGCTTTCCTTAACAGAATACTGCAGGTGAACCAAGGATCTCGAAAAGCTCAAAGCTTCCATACTCATCTACTTATACAAGCAGCAAAACTCCTCTGGCAACCTGCATGTTTAGCAGCTTGGCAAGCTTGAGAGACTGTGTTTGGGAGCCTGGTTGTTTCTTCATGAAAGATGCAATCCCAAATGCAAACCCCTAAAACTTTTGGAAAGTGACCACATACTTTGTTCAAAAAGCACAGCAAAACAAAAATATACAGATCATGAAAAGGGTCCTCAAGGCTGAGGAGCGCAAGAGTGTCTTGCTGAGGAGCTATCTGAACACCAGGAGAACAAGATCCTTGCTCCTTCCTTCACGATGAACCTCCCAAAAAGAAATCGTCTGAGAAAGAGGTGAAGATCTGACAGAAGATATCATCTATTCACAAAAGATTGCTATTTGGGAAGCTCCCGTAAAGAGAGATATATTCCAATATAAGTAGGTGAATGTGAAAATTTCATTAACAGAAGTTATTAACAATTATTATTATTAATTTAGAACAAAACTTGGGCTGTAACACAGGAGTTACATTGGGCTAACAACATGTAAATACGCTACTCATTGTTTTTCTAGAGCTTCAAAGTAAACTATATCTATCTTAAGACATGCAGACGGTTATTATAATTTGATAAGGCTTTTTTGTCATCTTGCCAATATTACCTAAGAGCAAGAAGCAGTCATGCTTAATTGGAAATTCCCCCCAAAGAACTCATAAGAATATAGTATTTTACAGGCGAGGTAAAAATAGGTTTGCCTCTGAAGTACCAGTTGGTGGCCACCCCTGCATAATGCCTAACCCTGCTGCTCTGCCTATCAGAAGTGGTGCCAGCAGATATTTTTATAAGAAGTATCCTTAAAGACACTCAGGATAAGTGTTAAAACATATGGATGTTTACCTCAGCATAGTCACATGACCTAGGGATGAAGCTCTCAGACTGTTTGTAGTGCTGAAGACAATGTAAGCCTTTAAGCACTTGTAATAAAGCAAAGTCTGGGTCAAGCCAGACCAAGGCTGCTCTTCACTCAAATCACTTAAGAGAACAACATGGTTGTAAGTTCTATAATGCTTGTAAGCAGTATAGAAGTCTGGAAGTTGGGTATACGCTCTGGTCAAATGAGAAACCAGAGTAGCAAGGGCAAAACTGTGGCACTGAATCAGAGAAGGGCATTCTTTCAGTACTTGAAGGGAACGTATAAACAGTTCGTTCACGTGGGTTGATAGTGATAGGACAAGGGGGAATGGTTTTAAATTAAGACAGGAGAGATTTAGGTTAGATATTAGGAAGAAGTTTTTCACTCAGAGGGTGGCAACACACTGGAACAGGTTGCCCAAGGAGGTTTGGATGCCCCATCCCTGGAGGCATTCAAGGCCAGGCTGGATGTGGCTCTGGGCAGCCTGGTCTGATGGCTAGCGACCCTGCACATAGCAGGGGGGTTGAAACTAGATGATCATTGTGGTCCTTTTCAACTCAGGCTATTCTATGATTCTATGATTCTTCCATCATCTGAGGAAAGAAAGAAAATGCTGCATGTAGCAGAGGAGAAAGCAGCAAGCTAACAAACTGTCACAATGCTTTTTTTTTTTTTTCCCCAACAGGGTGATGAAGTTGTAACGGAGAAAGACAAGGAAGAGTTATTGGCAACTGAATCACTGACAGGAGGCAACAGATGAACAAACTGGGTGCTAATTGGGGATTGCAGCAACTACAATCAATATTAACAACAAAGTAGATGGAAAAACTGGAAAAAAAAATATAGAAATCAGAGAAAGTGTTCAGAACTTTGGGGAAATACTGTAGGTACAGTCATGCTTGATCCACATAATCTCAAGAGAAGGTGCCTCTGTCCCCTTAAAAGCAATTGTTTTCAGACATAAAACCTGTGCTTTGGGTAAATTCAAGTAACCAGCTTTGTATTTATCTATTTAAGGTTAAGAGATGGAATTCCAGCGCTCATTCACAGCTGCAAAATAGGCCTCCTGCCACCACAAACTCACTACTTTGCACAGGACTGCATTTAAAACAAAGCTCCCCCGTGGTGGTAACAGAACTATCTCATGTCTTTATTTTCAACTGCCTATTACAGAGGTAAATTCACTTTTATGACTTCAGCTGTACGAAAACGGTTTTAACTGTTTTTCTGAGCTCTTGGTAAATTAAGTTGCTCCACAGAAAATCCTTCCAGCAGAATTACTGGACTGTGTTTATCGAAGTGTTAAAAAGAGTGTTTGCATCTCAATTTTTTGCCTCCATTCAAGAAAAGCCAACAATGCAGTGCAAGAAGAGGTACCAACTCTAGCTGTACTACCCCCAGTTTGGACTTTCCTCCAAAAGCAGCCAAAAACTCCCTCCCCCAACAGCAAGGGTCGCTAATCATGCTAATGCCCTTCAGATGAGATCCATCTCAGGAAGTGACCTTAAGAACCATTTGTATTTGTCTGAGACAGTTCCACTGAACTCCAACAGGAAGAGAAAGGTGGGGCATCTAAAAGTGTAATGTGCTTTTTGACCACTCTTGTCTTAGCCAGAGCATAGGAACCCTTCCTGAGGACACCGGAAAGGTTACACTGGCAGCAGGAACTAGCTCTTCCAAAAACAAAATCAACGTAGAACAATAGAAATAGCAGAGATGCCTGCTAAGTGTTGAGGCAATGGCATGTCCTTTAGTATTTAAGTGCAGGTGACTATCTATATAAACTATGCAACTGGTGATTCAAGCTGCTGAATTCAAGCACATAGAAGATCCTGGAACCTGCCCAGGCTGGGGCAAAACTGCTCAACAAAACTGCTTTAGGACAGCAAGAGGATCACACTGCAGAATATTAACTATTCCTCTTCTCTTTCCCCCAGTACACTTCATACAAATAAACCATTTATTTTGTTGCAGCATGTAAGGTAAGTTCCTTATAAATCACTTTTTATTCTACGCTTCTCAACTATGTACTTGATTTTCACCTATAGCTTAAATTCACATCCTTGAATTGAAAACAAGTAAGGGCTGCTAAAATTAAAATGGACCTTGTTTGTAATGGGCAGATCTAGGTATCGTCTATATCTGTTTTCCAACTCAAAAGGGGAAGCGATAACATAAAGAAAATAATCAGTGTGGGAGACTTCACTGTGCTCTGCTCAGTTACCCTCTGTTCAAGATATGGCGCACACAGCAGTGGGCACCTTTGTGTCTGCACACTTACACATAAAACCTACTGCACTGGTAACAGAGTTGGTATATCTTCTGTTAACTGGAATACAGCAACAGAGCACTGCCAAGAGGATCTAATCTGCATTCATTTATTAAGTAAATCAATATTTTCCCAGACTGCAATAGCTCTCAGAATGTTTACTGCTGAGTTCATGCACAGATCTTTTTTTTCAGGATCAAAACCTTCAACTGCTATCATAAAGGTGAAGCTCTATCTTCGGGCAGCATCAGCAGCAGCACTCAGTTAAGCTATCTAGTGCCTTCCTGTCCTGTAGTGTAATATAAAATCAAGACCATGGAGAGATCAGCCATGTAATACAAATATACACATATACATATGTTTATCTTTATGGCGTCCTACATACATAAAACTGCCAATATTAGCCACAACACTCCCTCAAAGCTCAGAGGTAATATTCTGACCACATAAAACACAGCAGCAACTACATAGCCCTTCCATACACAAATGTCAGATTATGCACTGTTCTTGCTAATGCAAATGCCAGTTTGGATCATTCATGGGCTACAGATGAGCCCCAGGTCACCCTGAGACCTCTATGGAGCTGCGCCATGAAATCTCAGCACTGCATAGGGTGAAAAGCCTTTCCTACAGTGATTGGCAAGGATACATTGATACTGCCCTTCTGGCATGAAGCAGGTCAAAGTAAAATGCTAATCTGTATGCTTCTGACCCCTACTCTAAAGTACAAAGGAGGGCAGGACAACTTCTGTGGGTGTGTAAAATTCATAATCCAGCTCCTCAATTCTGTGAGCACAGGTTAATGGGCAGTGGAAGGCCACAGATGGGGCTCTTCTGAGAGCAAACTGAACCTTTATGGAAGGATGCCAGGCAGCTAAAAACGATGGTAAGGAAAACAGCGTATTTGCTGGCTGACTTCTACCATCCCCTTACTCGTCCTGCAGTGACCTGCTGATTGTAAAAGGCTGCTGGTGAAAGTCTGTAAGATAAGAGGGTGAAAGAGAAGGTGTTTTAGGGAAAGGATATATTAGACATGCATGGCATGTTACATATTGTACATGGCATGTTAAGCATTCCCCTCTGTTTGCCTTGACTTCCTTGTACTCTAAATAGGAAAGGTGGTGTACCAATCTCAAGGATTTCCTGTGACAGATTTGATTAATGGCAAAATGGAGGAAAAAAGATTTAGGTTGGCTGAAAATGCTGAACCTAATTTTTTTTTTTCCCTAAGTCAGAGAAACATAAATTCAAGTGAAGTATTAGGACCTTGGAGAAGAATTACATGCGTAATTTGTTATTATGGCTAGCTGTATTAAAACAACAACAACCAAAACAACCCCTAAAACAACACATCATTTCCTTCCAGAGTATTTCTTTCAAACTAAAATTTCAAATGCTGTATAAAGCCTAAAGCAGCATGTTTTACGTGAGATATGTACATGTTAACAGAGGGATATCTGCAGTGATATCCTAAGGCCTTACGCAAGCTAACAGTGTTCTCCCTCCCGGCTGCGCTGCTTTCTTCCTTCTCAGCACTCTCAGCCGGCAGGGAAGGCCTCTGCCACACAATTCAAGACACTCAAACCCAAACGTTCTGAATTTCTGCAAGCTATTTTGTTAGCAATTCATAAATGAGAAACTGAACTGTAACTCCTATTTCTATTACCTAAATATTTGTCAAGCATCCTCTATTCCCAAACAATTTTTGCTATGAAAAAAACAACAGTGGAATCCAGATTTCCAGGGAATACAGATAAATGAGATAATCACAGTCCTTAATGTTACTATACTCCAAAATTCTGCAAAAAACTAGCAGAAACAACTACAAAACAAGAGTTGCAGGTATGAAAGGCAAAGATTACTGAGTACTTAAGCAGTACCTCTCAGCTCATGCAAATACATAATGCAAGTCGTTCTCCTTCTGTTCCCTGAATCACTGAAGCTGATTAGAGGGACCATAGCCTGCCCGCTTCCCCCCCCCCCACACACACACAGTGCAGTTGCTGACATTCAAGCAGTTCTAAAAAAAGACTGATTTGCTATGAAGATTTCGGAAATACATAAGACAAAACTCTTACCTCCTCTTTACTGATGGACTATTAACACCCAGCTTGACTTTACATACAGACTGAGTATACCAACAGCTGTGCTCTTTCAAAATAATGAGATACAGAATTACTAATTTTGCCACCAAAGTCATCAGAGCAGAGTTTCTTACTTGTGGCCATGAAATTCCTTATAGATGACATTAAAAAAAAAAAAATCTATGAAGAGGAGGGTGAGATAACTCACGTATTTTATTAAAACATAGACTTACAACTCTGTCATGTAGGTTTGGCAGAAAGTTTGTACACAGCCTATTACAAAAGACATGTTGTTGGTCTCTCCCACAAATGGCTAAGTCACTGAGAAGCTACTTGGAAAACTTTCATGAAAACAGCTTTTTCATGGAAAACTGAGTTTTTCTGCCATTGGTATTACTTCAACAAAGATTCTTGTTTGTCACATGAAGGACACTCGCTATTCCACTTTCCAACTCTAATCACAAAATAAATTTGCAGCGCATTTTACAACAACAATGGCTCTTCGTAAGGAGAAGCCTTTGCTAACAGCTGTGGGTGCCACAAAGCTGCTAGAACTCACGGTCCAGCCTCTCTTCCCTTTCTCATTTTCAGATCTGACCAAGCAACTGCAGTATGAACTCTGGGAGAAAACTTTTTCCTTTCCTCACCCCATTCTCTCATGCTCTGAAGTGAATACAGCTCAACACAATCAGCGAGCTCAATTACTGAGGAGTAACTAATGTAAAAATGCTAGCAACAACAAAGGAATTGCCAAAGGATAGGCAGGAAAGCCCTATACTAACAGTACCTGTGCTGCACTAAACGGTAGAGTTACATTTATCTACAGGTTCACATGGGTGAAATTCCTTGCAAATCCCTGAGCCTGGTATTTCTTACTGGGTAGATGTCAGAATACACAGCAACTTGATGCAAGCACTCAGGTGCAACTGATGATATGTGAATCCAATCACCTATGTCCTACTCTACATTACAGTGGCCTCCAAGCCCTGCAGGAATTTTGATAAGCAGAGCCTCACTATTTAGACCTATGCATCCTATGAGTTCAACATCAAGGCTCACAAATTCACATTCCTGTTTTCAGGGTCAAGAATGTCGCTGCAAATTCTTCAGACATTTAAGACAGTAACCTCCCACATACTACCTGTGGACTTAACTAGCTCAAAGCAAGGAGGCAAAAGCCCTTTCTGCTCTTTGCAGGTAAGTCATAAGCAACACAGCTAGGCAGAACCAAGGTAAATTGAAACAACAGCTAGCTTTACCTGTAGGCTCAACTGTGAAAGCAATAGCCTGCACAACAAGTCTTGCAGAAAGCACTAACAAGATTTTTACTACCAGTTTCTGATGGCATTGGTTACAAGCAGGCAAGATGTAATTTTTCACTGCTAAAGCTCTACCAGTACAGTCTTTCAAGCCAACATGTGGTCAAAACCATATCCTTACCAGGAACAGTCTAAGCTGTAACCACACAAGAGGTGCACTGATGGTATGGCTGTGGATTTACAAAGTCATCCTGGCTTTTACATTACCCAAGCATGCACTCTTAATTTCAGTGAGACTGCTTGATTTATTATAATTACCCAGGATTGGGCTTTACTGTAACATTACCTTGAACTCTTTATGGCAAACAGACATTTACGTCTTTAGTAAATTAGAGTTTGTACACCAAACAAATCTAATTTGGAGATTTTTGTGTCCCTTTTATTCCTGGCACACAAAAAGCTAATCCACTTATTTGGTGCACGTATCCTGCTTTAAGATGGTTTATGACTGCACACTTTTTGCAATACATTTAAAATCTGTCATAGACATGCACTGAAAGAGATTTAAATCTGAAATCCTGCTATATTGTGGCAGCTAATTGATCATTATGAGCTCTGCAGCTAGTTCAACCAGTGCTTGTCAACAGTTTGATAAACACAGTGTTTTTATCCTGATGGTAAATTGTCTAAAGAAAATAAAGTTTTTATACATACATTTGCCATTCTCAGGTGTAGCCAGATTGATTTCTCTGGCTATAGGTTTATCCTGAACTGTTCACAGTGAATAACAAACGTAGTGGACAACGTACAGCAGTCTGTATTCAAGAACAGTCAAGAGTGTAACAGACCTGGCTTCTCTCATCATAGGACATCTGGCTCAAGACCCTGGGCAGCCTGATCCTGTGGGGAACAGCCCTGCCAAAGCGAGGGGTTGGGACTGGGTGGACTTTAAGGTCTCCTCCAGCCTAAACCATTCTGTGGTTCTATGATCACAAAATAAACACTTCTGACCTTAAAATGTGCATGAAGCTAAATTAATATTTTCATGCTCATTAAATGAAAAAAAAAATCAAATCAAACATTCTCTCTCTAATTTAAAACCTGTATATGACTGTAAGCCAGCTCAGCTCTAACTCACAGCCTCCTGTTAACAGGGCGGGCAAGGCTGCATGCCTGTTGCATGTCCTTGTTGTGAGCATACATGCCAGTACATTCACACTCTTAGCAGGCCGCCAGGTGAACTGGCAGACAAAGAGGGGTGTTTTATTAGAAGATATTGAAAGTGTCTTTGATTTCATACTATATTTAGCCAGTGATAGATAATGCTCTTTCTGATCATTCTTCCTTTTCTTTGTGTCATTACAAAATTCCCAGGAAGGTGCCGCGTAAAATACCACAACAAGACAGTAGCAGTGCACCTGCTCACGCTGCAAAAATGAAAGCAGAGCTACAGAGACATTTTATGTGATGACAAATGCAGTTTTAAAAGGTCCCCATCCTTTTTTTTCTTTATTTGTGCTTCTTTCCTGCAGTCCTCTATCCTCCTAGTCATGCTGATGCAACCTTAAATGGAACAAAATCATGATTTACTTGAAAAGCAAGTCAAACCAACCAACCGAACAGAAAAACACATCAGATTTGGATCTGGCTTATAGCACAGCCTCACAACCAGTAAACTGGCACAACATGGAAATGAGTGAAAAACAGGGAAGGAATGGTAACCTATTAAATTGGCTTTCCTGAGTAAAAAGAACACATTTGTGTCACAATAACTGGTTATACAAAATGGATAGCACTGAAGAGTCAGATGTTATTTTTTTTTTCCCCCTGTTGGTTTTGCCCATTTTTACTTGGCTAGGGTTGAAGTTTTCTGCTGTTTCTTAGGGACCCCACTGGACAACTTGGTATCTTTCTGTAATTCCTTGCTGTTTCTTAATCATGCAGCCTCAGTTCCAGAAAGGAACAATTTTGTGAAACTGATTTTCTTGACAGGGTGAACTATAACTATCTTTGTCTTTGCCATATAAGAGGAGGGGTCATTTCTTACTTACTGATGCCTTCATCTGTCTTAAACCTGCAATGCCAAGATGGAAAGAGGTATCAAATCTGGAGGCTAAAGTAGTCTGCATCAAGTCCAAGGTGTGATTTCTTTTTTCTTTTTAAGAGAACAGCATACAGTATTTCCCAGTTAGCTATGACAACTAAAAACCAAAAATCGCACAGACATAAAAACTATTGATTTTGAATCCTCTTATATTAATTATGACTTTTTAAGAAAATGAAAGTTCTCTTGCAAACATTTTGTTCAATGAATGAAAATGTTCTTTCATGTTTCTGAAATGTTTTGAAATCCCTAGACAGAAGATGATGCGTAAGCTTTACTTTTAAACTTCCCACCTCCTTGTCCTCAGAGAAACAGTACACAAAATTTCTGGTAGAGAAATTGAATGTTGCAGAAGTATAGTCAATATTTCTCCATGGAAAAAATATCTTTTTTTCTCCCCCTGTTTTAGAAAAGTACTTGGGTCCAGATACCACCAGGTGAAATTCAACAGCAGATGCCCCGTCAAAGGCATGCCAAGCAAGATGAATTTATTTTAGTGATCTGCTGGCACTCCAGCATAAATGGCTCGATGTTATTAACTGAATTCTCCCTGTTCACCTGAAGTGGATTTAAACTCATTTTTGTCTTGCAGGAAGAACTACAGAAGAGTAATATGATTAGCTCAGAAGCTGCTAGAATGATTAAAGGAGGATGCATAGACTGAAGAGTGTGGTGAGGAACAACAGCTAGTACCAGCAAGTTTCGTGATCTTCCCACCAAAAGCCCAGAAGCAAACTTTATTGTTCCATTTCTGCGGCGGTGTCTGGCAAGCCTTTATATAGCAATCTCTTTCTGACAATTTTGTTAATGCATTCTTTTGGAGATGGGCTGAAGCCAAAGCCTGAGCTCAGAGCTCTGAGGCAGAGCTTCTTTTATCCCAACCCCCAAGAAGTATTTCCACCCATAGGCAGACCTAAGCTTTAAAACAAGCCCTTATCTTTCCCTCACTCCCACCATACAAAATATAATCCTTTTTATTATATTTTAGTAAGAACTGTTCTAAGCCTTCAAGCCTGGACAGACTACTCCAAAGTGACCATTTCTCAGCATCAGCATACACCCTTCAGACTTGGGATGGCAGTATGTGCAGAGCTCAGGCAGACCCGCTGCTGAGCTCCCCTGCTGCCACTGCAGCAGCACACACTTTGCTGGGAACCCCAGGGAGCAAGATCAGCCTGGCTTGCTCATGGCTGGCAGCCAAGGGGAAAGGATATGCCAGGCTGGACTTCTCCATTCCCACACTGCTTGGAGCCAGTTCCTCGCCCCAGTGCCTTTCCTCTCCCCACAACCCTGGGGCAGTGCCAGCAATGAAGACTCCTGTCTCAGGCTCATCTGATTTAAACACAAGACCGTCATTTCCTTCCCTGAAGTCATTCTCCCTCTTCATTACACAATTGTCAATTCCTAGATTAACTTTTTCGACAACATCCTCATTCATTACACCAAACTGATTAATGCTCTGAACACTACTCATCTCAAGCCCAAAAGGAATTCTGCTTCTCTGGAAAAAAACTGCTGCAATGATGTAATTCATGACTGTAGCACAATACGTATATATACACAGTCCAAGTAGAAGGCACATAAGAAAACACACATCTGCCTTTCACTAGCTTCTGAGAGCATGTTTCTGCTACTTTAATGTTCTTTTCAGGTTGTTTTTCAGTGCAACGCTACATGCTTTTTGTTAAGCACTGACAGTGGGGTTTGAGTTGTAATGGAAACAGATATGAAGAGAGTCTCTGTCTTGAAGAATCTCTTTTCAAACAAAAAGGGAAGGGTAAAGAAAATGACTGAACCCTTTTGGCCCAACAGAACATCATGATCTTCGCCTATCACTGCCAGCAACATTTAAACCTACCGACATCTTAGCCATGAACTGCTACTAAGGAATACATAGCAATTTCTTTGGTGAAAAGAAAGCTAAATGTCACCTAAATCTATGTAGTTAACATTCTTTGGTGTAGCAGCATTTATAGCATAGGTATAAAATCTCCAGTGCCCTGCAAGCCTTCATTCATTAAAACAGCCCCTTTACTTATTTATTTTCTTATTTATTGAGCAAACAACTTGTACAAGGTCTGAGAATGAAGGCTATGCCTTAACAATTACTTCATTAAGCTTCATCAGTCTAATCAATATCACTTCCACTTTCGTTCTGCTTTACAATTAGTGTCACATAATGCACAAGTCATCACATACCATAAGGTATTTTTTTTTTTGTTAATGAGAACTGTGGCTGTACAGCTGCAAGCTCACAGCACTAAAAAAAAGCAACACTACTTTTAGTTCTACTCTCTCTCCTTCAAGATTTGACTCCTTCAAGTCTTCTCCCTGCAATGCTCACCACATTTCCATTTCTAAGAAGTATATTTTTAATATTCTGTGAATTTTATGCACTCCGATTTGCAAACACATTTGAGCTTCTGAATATAAAGGATCTCACTTATGCTAAATTAAAAAGAACTGAATAATCATTTATTTCAGACAAAGATTCCTTTGTTCCCCAAAGTTGTTGCTATGCACGTTGATGCAGGAATATAACTTGATTGCAGCAAACAAGAAGGCTTTGTAGCTTGCATTTTTTTTGTCTAACAAACACAGTCCCGTTCATTGTGGCCACAAAGACATCGCTTGATTTTTTACAGTATTAGTAATGAAACAATCTTTTCTTGCTAATGGTTAGTGCAACACCATTAACACACAACTGGGATGCAACAGACTTGTCTTTATGGGTTTCAGGGCTGGAAAGCCTGTTTTTCGCACAGAGATTTTTAGTGTTCCAAGGCACTGAATGGTACCAGTGATAGGCAGTGGCTGATGACTGACAGTGTACTGTCCAGCCATATCTCCTCTTACTTGGTTTGCACAGTCACATCCCAGACCTGCTCACACTGCTCCCCATGGCCTTTTCCTTTCCGTTCTGGATTTGCTACAAGGTTCTCCATTGCTCAGAGCAAGACAGCCTCAGAAAACCACACCTCTCAGTGCGCATTTGTGCCACGAGTGATAAAGCAGAAAACAGAGGGCCATGGAAGTAAATCATCGCTGTCTGCAACCTTTGCACCACACAAGAAGGCAATCTGTGGAGGTCTCTTGACTCAGACCAGACCTGGGACACTGCGACATCAGACATGGGCATGAGTAGAATTTCAATTTATGGCCACACAGATTTAAGTACTCACTTGCACATGGACCATTACTTAAGGAAAATTAGCTCACAAAACATATTCTATTTTAAAAAATAAATGAAGCAGTCACAGATATTTGACTTTTGGAACAAAGAAAAACATCTACTGCCTTATTTAGTGGATGGCAACCCAGCCCATGGCAGGGTCTAGTAACTAGACAATCTTTAAGGTCCATTCCAACTCAAATCATTCTATGATTCCTGTGTCTGAGTGAGTCTTCTGTGAGAAACTCAAAGCCTGAGAACAGTATTCTATCTTCTTTGACTACAACAAATTGCACCATCATTAATCTGAGTACTGGAGAAAATCAGCTGTTGCTGTCCTTCACAGCTGAATTACTCCTGGATCTGCAGGCAGAACAGGGATGGGAACTTGGGGCCAGACATGAAAACATCCTCAATCCCCTTACCAAAGAAAGCTGTGCTGAGCAACTGCTTTAAGACTGCCCAGGATGTAGAGGCATTCTCTTCTGGAGCATAAACATATAAGGTCTGAGGCACCAAGTAGCTCAGCAGCTGAGAAGTAGAAAGCAACACCAATAATTTCAACAAGCAGTATGTAAGGAGATCTCATGTAGCGGCCAAAGGATTATCAGCAGCAATTTGGACAGCACATATGACAGCTACAATTCTGCTTCATTTTGTCATTCTGATTTATAGAATCATTAAGGTTGGAATAGACCACAAAGATCGTCTAGCCCAACCACCAACCCATCCTTACCAGGCCCTCTAACCAGTCTTCTCAGTGCCAAATCTACATAGTTCTTGAACATCTCGGAGGTTTTCAATAGAAGTTGTCACACACACTCTGAAAAGTAACTTCATTCATCAGTTACCCTCATCTGGCAAGGGGAAACAACAATATTATGCCTTTTACATGAAAAAAAATAAGCAACAGTTAAAAATTGAAATGGATCACTGCATATCTTAAGGACTTTTCTAATGAGTTGTATGAGCTTTTCTGCCTTCTCCAATACTAATTTTTGTATTTAGTGATGTTGCATATCAGACGACATCTAAGCACACCTAATTTGTTCCCCAAATCCTGCAAAACCATTATAACAGGCAGACCACAGTGCCCTTCACTGATTTTGCTGACAAAACAGCATCCATGCACTTGAACCTGAAGTACACTTTGAAATGTGTTCTTGACATACTGTTGGGTGAGTACTCTCACACAGACTTGTTAAGGCAGTAGGATTAGCACAAAGCAGGAGAGAACACTGCTGCCTTAAAATGATGCCATTACCTGGGAGGCTCTCCTTCCTCTTTTTTTAATCCACAAAAAAACTCTAGCTGTCAAGTGTTAGTCTGAGCTCAGATTAAAACATTGAGGAGATTTCAACAACAAAGCTGTCAAAATAATAATTAAAAAGTGCTTACTTATGAGATGGGAAAGCTTGAACTAAAATCAACACCTCCCTATTTTCTGTCCCCTACCACAAAATATATGGAGACTAGACAAATTCTCAGGATGCAAAAAACTACCAACAACAGAGCTCTGGCTTGCTTGCTCTTGTTTTTGGCTCTTCGGTTAGGTTCTGCTCTGTTGAGTTAGGATGAAATCACACCAAACACTACACTAATGCTTCTGTTAATTAACATCATGCTTCCCAATTGCACTTTTCATTCCCACAAAAAGTGCTGCATTTTCACAAAGTATCACTTGTAGTGAGGCATTCAAACATGATAATTGCGGCTCTGTCTCCCAGGGGGGGAGATGTATGGGCTTACTCGGCATTAGTTAAAGACTTTTGAGTTGATTTCATCTTATTATTGTTATTAAAAACATTTGAAAAAGTTACAATTTATTTTACTTTTGCAAGCTTGCACAAATTCAGCTCAAGAGCAGATAAAAAGATACACATTACAAAGATAGA
This sequence comes from Chrysolophus pictus, assembly GCA_037305975.1. Taxonomy (NCBI): domain Eukaryota; kingdom Metazoa; phylum Chordata; class Aves; order Galliformes; family Phasianidae; genus Chrysolophus; species Chrysolophus pictus. Next base: position 32,662,212 of record CM074577.1, on the reverse strand, counting down.
TACAACCCAACTAGTTTTACACCTGCCTTACAGAAGGGTAGAGGCAAAACAGGAAGAGAAATCCATCAGATATTTCTGGCTGGCTTCCACAGAAATGGAAGATGGGAATACTCTGCATTGGTTGTGATGGGACGGAGAAAGAATTATAAATTGTGCAAAGCAGATGCAATTGTAAACTGCAGCATATGCAAATTCTTCAGTGTAACTTCCTACAAACACTGCATATTCATTTTTTTTTTTTAATGAACTTCACTTGTATTGAGTATTTTAGGCTTTATTGCTCTGCTTTATTTTTATCTGGTTGCTGGGTAGTAATAAAAAAGACTGAAAAGTTTAGTCACAAGACAGCAGGAACCAAGTCTTTGTTAATGCAAATTCTTGTTTACTGCAAACATTGATGGATGTGGATGAAGAATCTGGGTCAAAAAAGCACAACAGAGGATGCTACCTGTACTTCTACTGAATAGAAGGCAGCTGGGAAATCGGCAAGTTCAAATGCAAAAACAGTAGGAATCTCCTTCAATAAGATGATTCATCTCCTTATAAACGCATTTTAGATTTTTAGCCAAAGTGAGAAAAGTTGGTATTTCCAGCTGAATTAATGCTTCACTGTCTGGCAAACTTCGATTTCCAATAGTTCTAGGAATCTGTGGCTCCTATTTGTGCGTCCATGCAGCAGTAAGGCTTGTCTTGCTTCACATCTTTGAATTCTAACCATGGCAGCACTGACTGCATTGAGGAATATATCAGCAAAAGCGAGGGGAGGAACTACTATTCAGAATAGTTGTCTCCTGCTAGATAGGGAAAGAGAATGAAGAGATGTCTCAGAGAACATATAATTAAGAAACCGCCTGGGAAGAGAAGCCTTGAGGATCCTGCTCTATTTTGAAAACAGTTGCAATACAGATAACTTACAATAATCTGCCTGTAAGATTGTGGGTAACATCATAAAATTGATGACACAATTTTTGACCATAAGTGATATAAGTGATGAGATATTGTATAATGAAAAAGAAAAGACAAAAAACAGGCCACTGCATGAAGATAATGTCTGGAGTGCATCAGGAGTGAGTTAATAGGACTCAGAGAATGGAATAAAAGCCAGAGGGACTCAGACCATTTTACAATGAGTCACCACTCTCCAAAATAACGAATCAATATAGACAACATATCTAATCAACATCCAAGCAATATGGCAGGCTCTGAACCACATCTTGAAAGCAGTAAAACTGAGCATCACAATGAGTTTTTTCTTCAATGAAATAAGTGCACCTAATATCTTCATTTTTTCAAAAGTATATATTTCAATAGTCAAATACATTTGATTATATGTTGTTACTTGTTGCAAAGGTGTAGCCTAACTTAAAAATATGCAGTTGACTGCTTCTCAAAAGCCCAAACATGCCCAGCACATTATGCATCATTATCCTTCCAGTTGTATTTGCACACTTCTTTTTTTCAAGCTAGCAGGAAAAAGTATGAAAGCCGATCTGAAAATAGGTATGCAACTATAATCACATATACAAAGTCTTTAATCCCTCAATCTCATTAAAAGCTTTTTTCAATGAGACTACTAAAAGTCTAGAGTCAATTTATTTAGTTATTTGCATTACTGCATAGGGAAGGGTAAGACAGATAGCCTCCAAACTCAAGTGCTAAGAAGAGTTAGACAAAATTGCTCTACATGTTTTAAAATAGGATCATATTTTAAAAGAAAAGTAATAATTAAAAAAGGGCTCCTCCAAATTCATACTTTCTTCCAAAAGTCAAGTTCATGAAAACGAAAATTAAAAGCCCAGCACTCCTCTTGTGGAAACCACCAGGAACTCTGCCATTAAAATCAATGGCAGCCACATCAATGGCAGCGGAAATGGAAGATAAATTAATTGTCTATGAGCACATCCTTATTGAAAAAACAAAACCATAAGCATAAGATTAATTTTTTACAATATAGATGTTAGGTGTTACAAAGTCAATTAGTGAAATGAAAAGTTAGGGCAAATCCATCACTGTCAGTTAAGATGTATTAAAGATAATATTGTCTCTCTGGTGTTCTTGCTAATTTAAAGGCATTTACCCTGAGGCTATTGCTATTCAGCTCTTGTATGCAAACACTAGCCTGTGTCTTAATGATGTTTGCTAACACATACGCTTTAATGGGCTGTTTTCTTCGTTTAAAGGTGAACTGCCAAGCAAAAAAACCATGTCTCTGCTGTTGCTTTAGGATGTATTAAAGAACTGAAACAGCTTAAACATTGTCAGATAGGATATTTTATCTTTTTCACTTCCTTCTTAATGGCGCTCTGAGCAGTGCAGAATCTTGTTGATTTCCTTTGATTGACAATGTTTCTCCATCTCCAAAAAAATCACAGTTGTTTTTGGGAACTGCACAAAGCTTGACTGCCTTTTGGCTTCCACTCTCACACTCTCCAGAAGAGGGGAACGGTAAGTCCAGGTTGCTCAGACAGCAACTGCTCTTCCACACAAAGGCATGTGTGCCACAAAATTGGGAAGAAAAGGGAAGGCCAGCAACCACCCTGCAAACCCAAGGCACGTCTCGCCTCATCTCCAAAAAGGTGCTGAACCAATGGGAGTCAGCTCCAGTGGGGAATGCTGGCTGCCCAGTGTAAATTGGGACCCCAACCTACTGCTGGATTTGATACACTCCTAGAAGTCCCAGAAAATTCTTTGGATGATTTGGTTCTTCACTCTCCTCAAGAATACCACAGTGACTGCTTAACCTACAAGCAGACTATATTTGATGTATATCTAAATATATATGTGAGCACAAAGTAAAGAATAAGAACCCATGTTTTTCCTTAGGAAACCGGAACCTTTAATCAGAACTAGCAGTGATGAAAATGAACGCTTTATTGAGTGGTTACAAATGCTTCAGATAAATCCCAGGGTACAGTGTCTAGAAGACACCTCACAAAATTTGTCAGCTTCTTGAGCAGGTACATCTTTGCTCAGATACAAAAAAATCTCTAAGCTCGTGCCCCCGTACTCTACAAGAAGTCTTTATATTGTGCTACGTTTACATAAACCAACAGCCCTACCTGGAGAAAATAGGAGTAAAGGAGTCTTTTATGACTGTAATGAGATGAGGATCTGTACTCACTCTGTCAACGTCTGCCTTTCACAGACAGGGTAGGAAGGCTACCCCAGGCATTAGCATTTCAGAAAACAGGTGAAAAAGATGGTCATCAATCTGCCATACCCTATCTGTTCTATAAAATATACCGTTAATAGAATTGCATTATTAAACAGGCATTTAACATGGACAAGAACTAATTAAAATTAATTACTTACTTTTTAAACACTGTCCACAGTTAAAACATAAGATCATTCAACTCTTTGTCAAGAGAACAATACAAGACACTCCCACTCCCATTACAGGCATCACTTAGGTTGTATGGGAGAAGATAAGTGATGCTAACAGATTTTTTTTTAAATGCCACCCAGCTGTCCTCTCCCAACCCTGTGCACCAATTTTGCAAAGGACAACATACAGCTCTCCACTGACTCAGTCGGTGGGTATGGTTTCAGCCATCTCAATGAGTGACTCTCCAGGTAAAAACAAAAGAAGTGTAACATTTTGTTCTATACACTGAACCACAAAGGTCTTGATGTTGAAATGTCACTGGTCAGAAATGTCCAAACAAATATACTTCAGCAAGAATTGTAACCTTTAGTAATAATAAAAAAAAAGTACTAAGGATATATATTTGTCTTCAGCACAAATGAAAAGTATTCAAATAAAATTCAAATCCAACACTACAATTGGTATTCAATAGCATTCAATTTACATAACAAAAATACAATTAAGCATTTATGGAACTCACAAAGTACCAAGAAGATGGTTTTACCTTCAGCATCTGAAACTGCAAAAACCTCTGATTTCACAGATGCTTCCTGATATGTATTACCTTTTCAGTAAGGAGCTCTAAGAGATATAATCAGAGATGGGTGCTTAATGAAATACAAATCCACTTCCACCCACTTCTTCTTATAGCAAAATTCATCTCAAAGTAATTACCCTTTTAGTAGAGGACCAGCAAGCTTTAAGAACCCCTTGAACTTTCATACTAGTGTTTAAATAGGGTTTAAAAGAGGTACAGTTATTGTGTTGACTACCTGCCTAAATGCTTAACTTAAGCTGTGAACAGATCACACAGCAGAGCACGCAAGTCAGCAAGTCTTGTGATTAATGGTGTCAAAGGCTGACAATACATCTACTGAAAAACAGCCTAGACACTTTCATATTCAGCATCCATAGCTAGGAATCGATCACCTATCACCCATGCATGCACAAGACCTTCTTCTGTTACTGAACATAAAATCGTAGCAGATCAGGTTACATGTCTAGATTTCTTGATGGCCGAAGTCCACATCTCTTTTCTTGCTGTGCTGCAACAGTAAAGCTGCAGCAGTCAGTTAATTAATTTGAAAATCAAGCCTCATATTAACACGGACAAATAATCTGAAGAGCACTGAAAGAATGCTTGCGACAAGTTTGTTTTATTATGGTTTGATACTAGTGATTCTATCCATATTCTTCAGCAAAAAAAAAGGAAGTCTCTAGCCACAACGTCACCACACCAACCCAAACTGAAGCCTTCCAAGAGCAGCAGCTCCTCAAGTGCTCTGCTGCAGCACTTGTTCTCAGACTGTTGACGTTTGACACCAATCTCAGTGAGTTGGAAAGTTCAGGACACCAAACATGAGCTCCAGAACAGAAAGCTCTATAGAAGCTACCTAGAAGTGCTTTCAGCAAGCTGTCATCCTGCTTTTTTCTCATATATCTTTCAACTTAGAATACAATTCTGATATAAATGCCACATAATTTCTCTGCTTTTCTCTTCTTATCCATTTTAATCACAAAACTGGCTTTTATTTTCATCTTCTTACAGCTTATCTATATCACTGCCAGAAATTAATACTCTACACAGCAAATTACCATAATTATATTAATAAAAAGTTTTGATATTTCTGCATAGACAAACAAAACTTGAGAGAAACGCCTTACAAAGACAACACTGACATCTTCATCCAAAGGATAATCTTCTGATCCCGTATTTTATTCTGTGAGCTCGTATTTTATTCTTGAGCTCCTCCTGCTCAAGATGTGTTCAAGAAAATGCACACAAAATGAAATATTTTCATTAACTATTATAATTTTTAATGCAATTTTGTGTAACACATGCAATATTTTCTGTAGAAACATGCAATGCATTTCACTGGAAAAATTAGATGAGTTCTTTTCACGTTACAAAGGAACATTATTTCCATCCCACATTAATAGGAGAAAAAGTGTCCCTTCCTGACAATATACTGTTGCAGTACTATTTGTACTTTGTGTGGGAGGCACAAATATTTGGTGTAAATAACTGGATGTGGAGGCAATGGCATGGAGTAAATACACCACGCTGGATTCTGACCAATTACCACTAAACCAGAACCACTTACACCATACGTGGCTGATGTAAGGCCCAGATAGCAAATAATGCAGCCCCCCAAGACTGTAAATTTTTAACATTATTATGTGGTTTTTAGTGATATTTTCCACAAGTCAACTGCATGTAGTTTGAGCACAGACTCTGTAGGCCACAATAGAACACTGTGGAGGAGAGGGAGCAGTGCTGCACTAACCCCCTTTCTCACACCTCCCATACACACTCAAAACCCATGTATATTGCTGCTTGGTGGTAAAACACAGTGACTGCTGGTAATAATATTTCAACCTGCCTGCATGTAAGTGTGCTGCTGAAGACACACAGTATTTGTTATTAAGCAGACACGTAAGTTTTCTTAGTTAATTATTAAACATGGACTTGTGTTATTTCGTAAAATAATTTAAGAAGTTAACATGTTCTCTAGTTTCACAAAATATCCATGAGTTTATTCTTTTCGTTGCTTTCTTTTTTATGTTTTAATAAAAAATATATTTTAAAAGTTTCATTACTTACATACATTAACTATGCATTTTCTACGTGGCCCGAGCTTCTCTTCACTCAGTGGATGGTTAGCTGAGTAAGAGAAACTGGTGCAAATACCTACATTGCCACTGACCTGCTGAGTGATCTTGGGTGACCACCACTCAGACCACCACTCCTGCAAGCCGGCTAACGGTCTTGACAGTTTCCTTTCCCAGAGGCTGAGAAACCTCTTGGGGAGGCACAGAGAGAGTCCAAGGTGGTATCTTCTCAGGGTTTCTTTAAAGCAGTTGGACCCACTGACATTTTATACAAACAAACTTCATAGTGTGGCATGTGTGGCATGTGGAAAGGAAGTTTGTCCTTGGAGTGTAAAAGGTCAAACAGCCGTACCCAGCTTGTTTTCTGAAGCTATTCTCTTCAAACTATTAAAGAATTTTAAGGATATTCAACAATAAAATTCTGAGGTACCTTACCCACCTTTCCCCCTGCTCCCCCCAAAAAGGTCAAAGCTGAGTTTTAGATGGGTGGACGTTGGTTAATCTATTGGTACATCTGTACTGAAAAACCAAACCAAACCTACATTTACAGTTAAGAAAATAATTCCAGGAAGCTGTGACAAGGTAAAACAAAAAGACAACACTGGAGAGTTCATTTTAAAGAATGCACAGCAGTATGTATAGCCACAGAAAAACAATATTCAAAAATCTGACCTAGATAGCAGTGTTTCCTAGTGACAAGAATTCATTAAAAACCGCAGATTATAAATGTACCACACAGGACTCTTTGAAGCCTGAGCATCAGATTCAGTTTAAAAAACCACCCAACCTAGCTAAAAATAAATGCAACATTGTTTTTTACAAAAAATAAAATAAAATAAAATAATCAACACAAAAAAATAGAACAACCAGTCAAACAAGGAAAAACAACCCAACAAATCCAGCCCAAAACCCCAAAGAAAACTAAGAGGTATTATTAGCTTTTTCTTAACAGTCAGTATGAGACAGAGCTCTGGTTTTACATGAGTGAATGCATTCTTTGGCCACGAGAGAAGCAAATCAGCTCACACTCTGAAGTGTTGGGTTCAAAGAGATTCCAAATGCAAAAACTCAGCAGAAAGTCTCAATGTTTTCATTACAGATAAAGCATTTTCACATAATACTGGTGGAAAACTAGGATCATTAAATTATGCCATGTCACGGCAGCAGTGTATTTTCACAAGTGATGAAATCTCCTTCGAGCTTTTGCCATTCACCCACTCTTCACTGAATGCTACAAAGAACGAAAATTCTTCTCATAGTAGGAAGGCTAAGTTGTGTCCTTTACAGAAGGGAAGAAGGGAAAATCAAGCTTTGCCCTCCTTGAGCAAGCTTTTGAGCCCCAAATGACCTCTTGATTTCAAGAAGCAACTCACAGATTTTTATACTTAAGGTTAAGCACGTGCTTAGAAACTATACTAATGCCAAAGTACCTCTGTAAATCAAACTAACATTCACCTTCTGAGCAGGTATTGTTCACTTTAAAAAGCTTTATCATCATAGAAAAACGAATAAAGGCATGAGATTCATAGACTTGTCCATCTTTTCCCATAAAAGTAACATATGATGGATTACAAAACACTATCCAGTGTAAATTCAAATCTTCACATGCCTTCAAAAGGTCCTCTGGTCATCTCTATACCCAGAAGATGATTTTTCCCCCTAACCTCAACAAACAGAAAAGAATATTCAACCTGTGGTTTAGAATTCCCTAAGAGAACAGAATCACAGAACTGCAACACACATAAATACACATTTATGCTTATCACATTCAACTGAGTTTGGCAGCTTCTTTCAAATGACTTCAAAAAATCAGCTTTGAATTGTACAATTGCTTTATACCTACTGACTGCATGGTTTGTCATTTGTCACACAACAGTACTTATTTTTACTTTGAAACAGGTACTGGAGCCAAACTAAGATCTCATATAAAACACTAAAAAGGTGTAGGTGGATGTATGGATGCGAGCTTTTTGTTCTAGTCATTACTACTCATATTTGATATTCACTTCCTACTCACCAAGTCTTTTCCAAATTAAGCCATTAAATAAGTTTATTTCCAAGATGACTACAGTTACTAGCTAGTGCAGTGCTCATTCATCCTTTGAAGATAACAAAGTGCTGGGCAGTCCCATTGCAGGAAATAAAAACTTCACTGCACCTTCTGCAGCCTGGACAGTATGCATCGCTGCACAATCCCTACTGCCTTTAACGCTGGTGGCACAGGAGGTTGCTGGTCCTCCCATCCTCTTTCCACAGCACCCCACTGTCACCATTAAGCCTGGTGAGTTGCTGACTCACTTCCCAGCTGCTTCTCTTCACACTTTACCTTAACAACAAATAAAACTGCCTAGGAGTTTACTTCTTGCTCTTGAGAAGAATTATTTCCCTGTATTCAGACTTCAGGCCTATGTATAACATAGGAATGTGACAAGGTCCTACTGGTACTTCAAAGACCTCTGGTGGCAGGCTTTTGCTGGATACTGATTTGCTCTGTTTGGGGTCTAGTGTTTCTGAATCAGTTTCCATTATCTCAAAGTATGAAACACTGTTACAGACGGAATGACTAACATGGGCTGTGCGGCTCTCCTAATGTCAAAGTGCATCCTGCCTCCATCCCCATGTCCCAAAGCTGAAAGGTAAGGTTGCTCTCATTTGTTAACCGATCTCTTCCTACCTGAGGAATGTTCTACTCCATTTTGCCATTTTACTGTTCAATCAGAATTGCAGTTCTTCTTCCCTGTAACTGGATAGATGTTTCTCCTTTGGGGGACACCATTTACATTGAATAGCACACTGTCAAATATTCCATTTTGCCTGTCTATTGTTCCAATCAGCGATCTGGGACTGTAAATTAACCCTGACAGATTAAATTGTCTCATTTTGGATTTCATACATTAAAACTGTTTAATTCTTAATAAGGGAATTTCTTCTTTCATTAACAAATACAAGGCCCCCACTTTTGGTACCTTAAATTTCTGATGACAGAATGGCTTGCTGTTCCTTTTTTTTAATTTCATTTTACTTGAACTCCTTCTTTTGAGGAATAATTCAGTACAATTTTGGATCTTAAGAATTGAAGTCATGAGGAAGTCAGTGAGAACATAAGAGACAGACAACCCAAATGTGCCACGATACTCAGAATAAATGAACTTACTTTAGGTTAAGGATAGCTCTGCTGGAAGAGGAGCTCATTCTGTGTCACCTCGTGTCTGATCTCTATTACAGTAAAGGCAAATCAGGATCAACTTCAGAACATCCAGAACATGGATTTGCATCAGCAGTAAAATAACTGGATAACAGAATGCATTTTAAAAATGTGAACTCAGCTTGTAAAGATTTTGTTTGTTTGCTCCCTCCTCTCCATGATTTTATGCTGACTTACAGAATGAAATTATGAGAGGAAAGATACTAAACCTCACCTGTACCTTTTTTTTTTTTCCCCCCTTGATACTGTTCTGATCCTAAAATAAGTATTCCTTTTTCAGAATAAGATCGGCAAGCACTTAACCAAGCATCTGCTATATTTCCTTGAATTCTCCTTTATATACTTCACAGGGGAACAACTGGAAAGGCTGCCTAAGATGTGTACTTACAACGTGACTAATCAATGCTTTGAATCAAACAAGTACCAAATTTGTTAAAACAGTAAAAATTATGCCTAGGTTTCTACTGTGTAAAAAAACCTTTACCTATCTGCATAAGTCTCACTGAAATCAAAAGGACTTAAAACATGTAATTACATTTACATAAGGGAGACACATTTAAGCATAGTGTTTGAGTGTTCTATGGTGATGGGACTTAAGCAAGTCAAATAACAACTAAATTTAAAAGTACTGCTCTGTACTCCTGTAATATCACCACAATTTATGGAAGTGGAAAATTACACTCTATACCCTCAATGTACTTTGCAAAGATATACCTCTAAATTTATGTAATTAAAGTATTTTGACATATCACTGGCTATACCATGCTCTTGCACCTCTCTTTTGGGTTTATTTTATTGTCTGGTTTATTTCACCACTGCCTGGATGGCTGTAGTCAAAGAGTACAACAACAGCTCCAAAGGAAAACTGGTGACAGACACTGTTCTTCAGGGGTCTGTACTGGGACCAGTGCTGCTTAACAACTTTTTGGTGACATGGACAGTGGGACTGAGTGCACCCTAAGCAAGTTTGTGGATGACACCAAGCTGAGTGTTGTAGTTGACACACTGGAAGAAAGGGCTACCATCCAAAAGGACTTGGATGGATTTGAGAAGTGACCCTGTGTGAACCTCAAAAAGTTCAACAAGGCCAAGTATAAAGTCCTGCACCTGGACTGGGCCAAACCCAAGCAAATGCTGTGTGGAGAATGTAAGCAGAGGAGACCTGCAGAGAAGCCTCGGAAATACGGACTGAGGAAAAACTCAATATGAGCTGGAAATGCGCAGTCTGCAGCCCAGAAAGCCAACCATATCCTGGGCTGCAACACAGAATGGTTTAGGTTGGAAGGGACCTTAAAGATGATCTAGTTCCAACTTCCCAGCCTTGGGCAGGGTTGCCACTCACGAAATCAGGCACTAGGATAAGGTTATGAAGGGCCCCATCCAACCATACCTTGAACACCAGAGAAGCTGTAAATACCCTGTCCTTGGAAGTGCTCAAGACCAGGCTGGATAAGGCTTTGTGCAACTTGATCTGGGGAGATGGCCTGCTCATCTCAGGCAAGTTAGAACTAGATCTTCCAACCATCCTACAGTTCTGTGAGAAGAGATTCCCAATTTCCACGTGAAAAATTACTCTCACTGTTGTGATATAACATATATTAAAGCTCAGATAAGGTAATACTGATTTATAAAATTAGTAGTTTATGTGTCAAAATGCAGGTAACTCAACTGAAGATATGTAGCCTCAGACTAATGTCATAAACCATTATTTCAGTTTCTGCTCTGGAGATGTTGGAAGAGACTGTTGCTCAAGTCACTGTCAGAAATACAAGTTTGGTGACTGCATAGTCCAGTCAGATCCACAAGTATAAATCTAAAGTATCTGAAGTGACTGCCAGTTGTACTGTTCTCCAAAGTCTTAACGTATCTCAAAAAGTTGATGCCTGTTGAGTCTGCAATCAAAAATAGCTCACTAGAAAAAAAATAATCTAATAGCAGACAGGTAGAAGAAAAAGGCTTTCAAATGATTTTTAAAAAGCTGTCTAACATTGATGGCTTTGGGAAATGCAAAGTCCCACATCTCATGTTTGAAAGACCAGCAGTAGATGTTAAGCAAGGCAGAGTAGCAAGTGGAGAGCCACTGATTGACATTTGTCACATAGTTCTGAGACTGTCATCACATGATGATCTTCACATATTTGCATACAAATTTAAGCATGTATAAGTATAAAGCAAATGTAGGCAACAATATTAAAATTATACCAATGTGTATGTTAAGTTATTGCAATTTCCAATTGTAAGTATTTCTACTTCTTCCTGAAAAATAGTGAAGAACCATCTCCTCCTTTTAAACTTAAAATTTAAATAAAGAATATACTGAAATTTACATTAATCAAATCACAAGAAAGAGTCTGCTTCACTGGAGATTTTATAAAAATATTATTCTCTGCTTTGCTTGTGTTTGTGCTTCTCAGACTTATTATTGTGATTCTCTTGCAGTTCAGTTAAATGTCAATGCTCCAATTACTTTAATAGTCAAACTGTGTGCTATTTTCACCACACAGTCATTCAGCCTTGTCATGTTTGACAAATCCAGTAATTGAGATGAACTCTTGGAGAATACTGACATGTAACCAGTCATTTCCTACTGTAGACTGTTGACCTCTGCAGCAGAAACCACAGAGGATTTATTCAGCAGCTTGAAAAAAAAAAACAAAACAAAAAAACAGCAACAACAACAGCAAAAAAAAACACACCACAAAACACAACAGCAACAAACAGGCTTGTTAAGTTTAAGATCATCATTTTACACATCTCCACTCATTTCCTTATTTACTCACTTAATGTTCTGCTGCAGTGGGAATTAAAACATTAAGAACACCTTGCATAAGCACAGAAAAAGAACAAGAGAAAATATGCTGGAAGACCATGATAAAAAATTGCCTAACGGATTTCTGGAGGCTGAGTAACGCCAAACAGGTTCAGAAACCCCTCAAGCGTCCTCTGCCCCCAAGCAGCTGCACACTCCCAGCCTCCGCTCATTAACAGCAGAAGGTATTACACAAATTACGCATTTACTGAACAGCACTGGTTTCAATCAGTCATTACAACATGTTTTAACTCTTGCTGGGGTGTGTGTGTTCTCCTTATCACTCCTCCACCATGCTGTCCACCACCACACTGAAACCTCAGGATCATTCCCAGAAACCTGCAAAACCCACCAAAAACGCGTGCTTGCTGGGTTCACAGGTCCTTGAGAGATGCCTTTGGGACCATCAGTATTTAACAGGCCTGGACATCTACAAGCCTATCACAGTTGTACTGAAGAATAAATACAAAATGAAATAGAACATCAAGCAAACAAATCCCAAACCAAACCAGCAACAAAAAAAACCTCACGAGATTTTGCAAAGCTAGCTCTTGTGACAAAGTGAAAATGCAAAGTTTTGAGATGAAGATGTAACCTAATTCAAATGCAGTTTTAAACTCCCTTGTGATTTACATTAACTGGGGATCTAATGCTACTTTTGCTATAGTCAGGAAAGCTACTATGGACTTTTCTCCCAGGATTTAGTCCTTCTCTGGATAAAGTGCTGACATTTCATTGTAGACTAATGAAAAAAAATGACTTGCCACTGAAAGCAAATGGTGGATAAAAATACAAAGAAATAATCCACACAGACAACACTAACTTCCAAGAAGTGACCTTTGCAGTTGCCGAAGTTAAATATCTTTTTGCAGCAGATTCTGCAGGGAATAAAGACCTCTAAAGAACTGCAAAACTTGTCTGTATTTTTTTTTAAAACATATTCATAACCAATTGCATAGCAACCAACAAGGCTGAAAGGTCAGCAGAAATCGAATCACCTGAGTTAGTGGAATTAGGAGCTGAAGAGATTTGTAGAAAAGGAAGAGCTGTAATATACATCTGCAAAAACTTATTTCCAGGGAAAAGAAACAGTTTAAAAACCCAGCACAATGGGGACATAACTAAACAGCTGCACTCTGATGAGATTATTCTGTTTATTTTCAATTAGGCAGGCATTGCCCACCTGTGAGATAGAGGCCAGAAACAAAGGAGTCCAGCTGAGCGCATCTTACTGGTAATGCAGGAAGTCTAAGAGACCATAGATGAGAACATCCTCTCTTATGGCTGAAAGTCAGTTAGCCTTTACCAGTGGGAAAGACAGACACTGTTCCTTCAGCTGGATGTTCCAGATTCCTTTCTTTTCCATGAGAATGCACAAATTCTTCATGAAAGACAGTATTTAGCTACATACATCATGCATTCAAACAAAATTTAGCCAGTGGTACAGCATGCAGCTGAATGAAGAGATTCTCTGCATTTGCCTTGAGGAGTCTGACTCAAAGAGGAACAGTCTGAACAGTCTGAATCACAATCTTTGTCACATAGGGTCACATAGGCACCATAGGTCACGCGTGCTGTCTGTCGTTACCATGTAATGTATTTGCAGATATCATCAATTAACTTTCTGCCTTTTCATGTGACAGAAACCCAGTTGCATCCTGTGCTGAGGAAGAACCAGGAAGAAGGTGGCTGTAGAGTAGGCAGTACTGCAGGCTGCATAGCAGCACTCCTTAAAGGCAGCACGGTCTATCCTACCATCTCTATGTGGCCAGAGACTCTGAGAAGCTTTTGTGTCTAAGTACCATGCAGTTTTAATCCATGGAGCACCTCCTGGCACTACCACAATGCAGAGAGTACTGCTCCTCAGGTTCACCCATGGCTAATGTGCATGAGGAGGGAGCAGAGTTGCTACTGCTCTAAGACACAGCCACAGACCCTGAAGATTGCACACATATAATGCAGCAGTCAGTGCTCTGCCCTTCTCCTGGCCCTACAGCAGCTGCCTGCTGGAGGGGCCCCTGTTAGCCTTTGGTTATGTCCCACCCATCACTGTGTGCTGGATCAATTTTTTCATCCTTCTTCCCACCCACCCACTGTTAGATGATCATATTTAACCATGAGTCCAGATTATTTCACATGATATTCATCTAAGCAGGAGATGAACCTTTTCAATTCAAAGATCAGCCTTGGAACTCATCTCGAATAGTTTAACCACATCCTACGACAGTGGGGCCCTAGCAGTAAGCCTGCACTTTTCAGTTGATGAGGAGCAGGGAAATGTGCTAATTGAGCTCACCTGGTGCTCTGCAGTCTACACTGGGATGTCTAATGCTCAGTTTGTTGCCTGACATATTGGCTATCAAGTGAAGTTTCACATGTGGCTATAATGTGAAGGCATCAAACAACAGCCGAGACCAACTATAGCAAATGGAGTGAAAGGTGCTGTTAGCATTTCCCTCTCACAGGACCCAATAAATCCAAACCTGTTCACCCCCAGAGTATGGTTCCCCTTCCTTCCCCGTAAATCTAAGTTTTATCTGATGAATCCAAGCAACTGTCCCTGTTCCCTCTTGCCACAGCAGCAGAATATATTCTCACTGTTCTATGAAAAATAGGATTGCAACTCCAGTGCTCCTCATAAGGCCAGCAAGCTATAGATCACAGCAAGGAACAAGTTCTCCAAACAAACTGGAACACGATGACCTTCAGGGCATGATTATGGAAAAGCTGATCTTTATGACGGGAGGTTTGCACTAGGTAACCTTTAGAGGTACCTTCTAGAACTATTTTCTATGACTTTGCTTGCAAAAAAACTCAACATTTATTAGACATTATTTGTAGTAATAAAGGTAGAGCTTGTGTTGCTAGACGGTGCATGCAATATACTGGCTTGCTAAATTGATTTATTACTTACACAAGGTTATCTGTGTTATCTGGTTACTAATACATTATTCAGATTACTTGGTAACAGTATTTAAAATTTTATTCACAGGATTAGCATTGATAAATAATAAAAAATCCTCACTATTTTTAGTCAGTGGCTAAGACACTGCTTTCCAACATTTTCCTTCTACTGCTGTATGAAAAAATATACTGTACAAGAGATTCTTGCTAAGGATAATAGGCAAAATAAACACACTATGAAAACCTCCAGGTTTACATGAACTTTTCTTTTCCTCCAGAAAAATCCAGATAAAAATGTGTTCACAATACATCTTCTCCTTTATATTGCACAGGATGGGGAAAGCTATCTCATGCTGTTCATGTTTTCTTTTAATAACCAGCCATCAGTATTCTTGAAAAAACATTTTCAGGCCTCAGATTGTTGAAGCCATGTTTCAAAGTCAGCTATATCTCTTTTGACATTCTCAAAACAGATTATCACATCCCATATTTCTTTTCAGGCCACATACTTCCTCCCAGCCAGCCAGTTGTTTGAACACCTAGCTTCAGAAAAAGATTTTGCTCACGCAGAAAGAATCTACAACAAGGGAGAAAAAGAAGGGCAGGAAGTAAGCATTATTTATGGCTCTAACATGGGAAGATGAGCAACAGAGATCAACAAAAAAAAATAAGAATCAGCTGGGATCATTATGGCTCATGTCTTCCAAAGATGCAAATTTGCAAAACCTGGGGGCCTGCAAGCCAGGAAGGGTGTTTTTTTTTCATGATCATGTGGGACACTTGCAAACAGCCACCATGTTTGAGAAATATATGAAGCTGTAGCTCTACAGAGAGCTGGATACTGGGCAGCAGAGGGGGAAGATCACCTCCCTCGACCGGCTGACCACACTCTTTTTAATGTACCCCAGGATACCATCGACCTTCTTGGCCACAGGGGCGCACTGCTGGCTCATGGCCAACCTGTTGTCAGCCAAGACACCCAGGTCCTTCTCTGCAGAGGTCCTCTTCAGCAGTCAGCCCCTAACCTGTACCATGACATGATGCATATGGT
The DNA here is from genome assembly GCA_037305975.1 of Chrysolophus pictus. NCBI lineage: Eukaryota > Metazoa > Chordata > Aves > Galliformes > Phasianidae > Chrysolophus > Chrysolophus pictus. The sequence continues at coordinate 32,646,266 of CM074577.1, read as the reverse complement.
TACTCCTCTCCAGGTATAGGACTATACACTTGCTCTTGGTGAATCTCATCAGGATCCTTTCTGCCCAATTCTCCAGTCTCTCTACAGGTTACATTGAATAACAACACAGCTTTCTGGTGTGTCAGCCACTCCTCCCAGCTTTTGCATCATCAGCAAAATTGCTGAGGCTGGGCTCAATCCCTTCATCCAGGTAATTGATGGAGATGTTGAACAAGACCCAGCAGTGACCGCTGGGGATCACCACTAGCTAAAGGCCTCAGGATTGTATTACAGTGGTTGCCTAAAGTGAGAATGACTTAAGGAAGTGCCAACAGCCTTTTGTCAATAATGACATCATCAAGGGAGAGGGAAAGGTGAGTTTATTTACAGGCCAGAAAAATATATTTGTTTGTGGACTACTAAGCATATTTGAATGTTTAACCATGGATTTTAACAGTGATTTTCACTCAGTTACAACATCAACAACCATTTGTTTTCCTACAAAGAAAGAAGAAACAAATATATGTCAGGTTATTTCTTGACTCGCAGATAGGTTACTTTATGATAGCTTATAAATCAGTGAGGCATTCAATCAGAGCTCAGATTATCTTCTATATGTTAAAATGACACTGCGTTGCAAGAGGATTTGCACCAGCCACAGCAATCTCCATTCTCATCTCCAAGCTCCTAAATTACTTAAATCTGTCTGTAAAGTACCCTAACGTATTAGCAGTAGAATGGGAAACATCTGTGAAGAATGTAGTAAGCTGCTGCTAATAATACCTAGTAAAGGTGTTAACTTTTAACTAATGCATCTGGAAGAGAGTAGTGAAAGGACCTTATGTCTCATAAATAACCACATATTTTGTATTAACAGTAACCATTACAATCTCAGAAACAAGTGGATGACAAATTACTAAGCACGTGCGTATATTATTAAATATATCTATGTTCAAGGAAATCGCGACAGCATATGTTCTCTCAGTGCTGCACGCACAGCCTCACACACAAGAAGATTTGTTCACATCAGTGCCACACCCTACCAGCTACAGGAAAAAGGGAAGATCCATTAGGGATGCTTCTAACAGAATACAAAGGGCTCTGTGAGTAACTGTCTCCTCACATAGCCACGGAAAACAGAGATAAAACACATTCATTTTGCCATAAAGCTGCTCTCCTAAACCGACTGCTGTAGAGGGGAAAAAAGGAAAATAATAGTATCCAGCCAAGGGTTTGCTTGGTGCTAAACGAGGCCTCCTTTTAATTTCATTTCTTTATATGGCTCTAGGGGCTATGATGCTTTTGGTAAAAAAAAATTGAGTTGCTAAAGCATAATCTATGATTCTATGAATCTCACAGTCCATATTAAGTTTTTACATTTATTCTAAAATTTGAGGCCATTCTAAGACTATACATTTTATGGCATCTGCATTTTCTCTTATAAATTCTACACATATTATTACATATGTAATACATATAGTGGTACGTATTATTACACATAAACCTATGTAAATAGATGTAATATGTACTCTACATCTTCACATAAATACTTGCATATGAATTATATCGTATATAATAAATTTTATGTATGTATTTGAATGTAAATATACAATTATAAGCCCCTTTCTAACAGTATGCTTCAAAATTCACTGTAATGTTTATATAACAAACAATAATAGAGTATGTTTTTTTGTGTGTGGCACACCATCCGAAAACAGGAATATCTGAATAATGAACCTGTTGTACTGCACCATGAGTCCCTAACACTTAAATCCAGTATTTCATAGAATCACAAAATTGCAGGGGTTGGAAGGGACCTTCAGGGATCATTGAGTCCAACCCCCCTGCTAAAGCAGGTGCCCTACAATAGGTCACACAGGTAAGCCTCCAGATGGGTCTTGAATATCTCCATAGAAGGAGAATCTACAACCACTCTGGGCAATCTGTTCCAGTGCTCTGTCACCCTTACAGTAAAGAAGTTCTTCTGCATGTTAGTATGGAACTTCCTATGTTCAAGTCTTAGGCCATTACTCCTTGTCCTATCGCTACACACCACCAAGAAGAGCCTGGCCTCATTCATTTGCCTCCCACCTCCCTTTACATATTTATAAACAAAGTATATTTATAGGTATCTATATTCAAAAGCAGTATACAGACTTGATCCCCATGGGTATGTTTGCCTTTCAATCTGACACATGGAGTAGCTGTTGAAAATTTTCTGTTAATTGCCCTCTAACATTTGTTGAATAATTCTTTGAGAAAAATGAAACCAACAGTATATTTAATAGGTGTTTTTTTTAATGTATCTTTCATATATGCATTCATAGATAGACACTAATTTATCACTCCCTAAAAAATCAATAGAAACACTCAAATTACTTTGAGTGGAAGCTGAATTCTATTCCTAAAGATACAACCTTGCAGATGCCCTACTCTGCTGCCCATGCTAAAAGTGTAACTAATGTAAAAGATTCCAAATATACTGGAAAAGCAAAACAAAGAAGACAAAAAATGCAAGAACAAATATGCAAAACCAGACACAAACATACACACAACACACACACAAAAAAGCAATGTGCCTTTCTGCTATAGTAAGGCGGCATCTGAACTCATATTTCTGCTTGATTTTCATCCCACCAGAACCCTAATCAACAAAATGATAACCATGTATTACAGACTGCCTACTTACTGTTAACGTACACTTAATCCTGCCAACGCTGGTTCTACAGAAAACATGATCAGTTTGCAACCATAAATGAACAAAATTACCATCTGCACTCTGAAGAACAGAATTGCAAATATAATTATATCTTTTACATGTTGTAAGTACACAGTTGTTTTAAATTTGGACTTATAACCTGTTTTTCAAATAACAGCTTCAGTCTGCTTCCAAGTCACTAAGGTAATGGCTATAATAAGTAGCTATACCTCCTAATCAGAGGATGTCACAATAACCACAGTACATCTATCTATCTAATCCTTTCTGGCCATGTTATTACGGTTTATGAGCAGTTTTACCACCCATATGTTATGCTGTCATGCTCTTCCTAAAGCTAGTTATTAGGATTAACTAGAGAAAGTGAAATATGAGTGCCTGTATAAATTGCAGAGCTGACTGCTGTAAAAAGCAAGGTGTCCTAGGTCAGAGGAAGCAGTGTCATGTATTGTAGGGCATGCCACTTATTTCAGCAGGAAATCCACAGATTTTGCTTTGGTCTCTGTGATGCTTCCTGACTCATTGCCACAGTTGGCTTCGTATGGAAAACAACAGCTGACCCTCATTTATTTCTGCACTACTAATATATGCCATGGACTGGACATGTGTACAAAAATAGGAGAATCAACCCTTCTTCTCAGCAATTTTTAAGCCAGGTGCTGTAATGATAAGGTTATTCACAAAATCAAGATGCCTATAACTTATGAAGAATTACTGATAGCCCTTTCTGACCTTAAGAATAAAATACAAAGGACTACTTCCATTAGGATGGAAAGTTCATGATGAAATCCATCATTCTCAAATAAAGATGCCTTTGTTTTGGTAAAGCATATGAGAGGTACATACTGGGATATAACTACTCAGGCAAAAACACAATGAAAAACAAAATGCTCTGGGATTTGTGACCCACCATGAACTGTGACTTGCTCAAGTACCAGTACTGTAAAGCTATTGAGAAAAAAAAAACAAAACAACCAACAAAACCAACAAAAACAAACAAAACCTCCAAATCTGTGATTTGACAACAGAAATCTTATATACAAAACAGAGGAGGCAATTATCATCCTCTCCTCAGCACTGAGAAAGCTCCAGCTGGTTTGTAGAGCACTTGAGGCAATAGTGCAGAAATTGGAGAGAATCTGGAAGAAATCAAGGAGTTCTCATAGCTTTGACCAGGAAGGAGAGCCTGAAAGTCGGGATTTCATATTCTTAGTGAAAAGATGCTGGGAAAATGTTCTTGTAAATGAGGACAGTGCTGCTGTTCTCTGTGTCCAGATAAAAAATTGCTTGCTTAAATTGCAACAAAGTAACTAGAGTCATAGAATCACAGAATCATTCCAATAAGAAAGATCTTCTGACTAATAACCCCACTAAGGATGGAAGTGAATTACTGCATGCAGTCCACTTCAGTGCAGATTTTTACGGAAGCATCCCTTAAGAGACAATTTAACTATAAATAATTCTCCATCATAGCTGAAGTGGGTGATCTTTAGAGAGCTCTTCCAGCAGGAACAGTGTAAGAACTGTGGTCAAGTGCTTGGCCCCTTTCCTCTTCAGCACATCTTCCTGTCTCAGCCAAACAAGAAGGGCTGCAGACCCTGGCACTCCCACCCAACTGCCTAGAAGAATCATCCTCAGAACATCACTGTCTTACAATCATGTAATTCAAACTGGGAAAACAGGGCCACATAGCAGAGCTGAATGACAACATCTCCATCTTTCTGCATGCAGACAAAGCCAAACAATACATTTTCTTCTGTCCCTTTAACAGCACACAGTCCAGAAGCCCCTTCTTATTTCTTTCAGGGCCATCTTGCTGCTGCTTCTGGAGCTGGTCCTCTCTGCTACCATTTCCACACCCTGTCTGCCCTGGACTACCAAGCCTTGGAGAACCTTTTCAGCCAAAAAAAAAATCTCCAGGTGAACTGTGGGGAGAAGTTTGCTGCTCTTAAAGGAACCTGGCTAAGTGGCATCTTGACATTTAACCTGTCCGTAAGGATTTGCTTCTACCCACAGTCTGCTATAATATATTTTATCAGTAGGACACTAAGACATTTCTATGACATCTCTTGATATACTATTAGAATGGCAATTTCAGTACTGGAAGTATTGAAAGTTCACACATTCCTCCAGAGCAGACTCTGTTGCCAATTTTCAGTATCCTTCCTTTCTGACATCCATACCTTCAGATGTCTCTTCTGCTACTGTAGAATGATCCATCCACAAGATGAACCCAGTAAGCTGTCTGAGCCAAGACCTTTGGTTTTTTTTTTTTTAAACTCCTTCTGAGATTCAGGGAGAGATCTTTTCCCTATCCAGCTCCAGGGAGCTTCATTCTGCACATGATCAGCACACGATCAGCACACGTACCAGAGATATGAAGCTAGCCTGGCAAGCTGTAGACAGAACAGCTTCCGTACCAGTCCTTTGATGACCTTATACATTGAGTGAGCCCACAGCTGGCTGCTGAAGCAAATGGGATGCCAGCAGATGATGCACAGCATAACTGCTGTGTGTTTGCAGTGCTGTCCCTGCTAATGAGGTAGGCTGCTGTGCTGTGCAGTAGCTGAAGTTTCTATGGAGCTTTTATCTTCAGCTTCAGTGAGTTACAATAATTCAACCTGGTTGTGCAGAATATGTTCATCACTACTGATAGATACCAAATAAAAGAAAGTGTAGCTTCTTGGACAGCCACAGGCAGAATAATTAATTTCTGACTATTTCTAGCATCTTGGTATTGAAATACTAGCTAGAATAGAGTGATGCATGGAACTTTTATTGCTTTGAAAAATTAAGGTTAAGTGCCTCACAAATACAAGGGGTCACTCTTCCAGCTCCTTCAAATCGCTCACAGTAGATATGTTTCTACGCTATGGCTTGGATACATCCTGAGCCCAGTCTCTTGCTGAGTAATTTAACAGCATCTTGTAGTCTACATAGCAAAAACAGGAGGAAGATCACATATGGACGTTAATGCGATTTTAAGGGTTCTTTGCAGCTGGAGCTACAATTAGGTCTTTGTTCTTACTTGTCTTTGAAATACTGGGAAAGACTTGAGTAAGTAATTACATTACTGTGGTCAAAATAAAAGCTAAGCACTGCATTCTTTTTGGTGTCTGCTTACTTGTTTACGAGTCTGAAGTAGCAGTTCCATAAACTCTTACTCATGAGAATACATCACAGAAGCTGTACTGCAGATAGAACTTCAGCATTCTGTTTCTTAAAAAAGAAAACTAAAGGCAGCACAAAAGAGTACTAAGCAATATATGTTGTAATAAACTCTTATCTGGTGCACAACTGCTAAATGTTACAGTGTAGATGTATGTAAAGGGCAGCATCTAGTACTCTGCAGCAGAAGCTGTGAGTTCTGCCACAGGTGGGGTGACAGCTTAAAATATTTGATTTAAACAACCTTGATGGAGGGGAAAAATCCCAGCCTAGTGAGTTAATCCTTCTGAAGGTTAAAAAAAAAAAAAAAAGAAAAAGCCACCAATTGTCATTCCAAAAAATGGTCCTCTGTAAGAGCATAGCCTAGTTAGCATTGATGCTTTCCAGCAAAGGTTTGGTAGCAGCCAGAGGTAGCTGGTTTTTTACCTTCACAGTCTGAAAGGAGGAAGGCGGGCAGGAAGAACTGGCTTTTCCCCATCACAGAATCTAGAAGATGAGCTGAAAGGTCTAGAGGGCATCTGCTCACAATCAGCTGCTACAGATGCATTAATGACAAAAAAGGAATTGCCAGGAAATTTTCCCCTCTTAGATAACACAATGAAAAAGAGAAAAGAGCTGCCCATTAAGGAAGATCAACATCTGACCCTCAGTAGAGGCTCCAAGACCTGCAGTAGGTTCTGCAACAAATAGCATCTTTTCAGTGCAAAGATTTCAAGTGAGTGAAAAGGAACAATAAGCACATCTAGGGCACAGTACCCATAGAGCTACACATTATCAGAGCATGAGATCTTTCAACACGAGCAATGTGCCAAAAGGCTACTCTGCCCTATGCATTCATGCTCCACTTGGATAAAAATGATTTCCCTGACGTTGCAGCTTTTTATTTGGAGATTTTTTTTTTTTTTTAAATTTCTCCTTCCACTGTGGCCCTTTGCTGCCTTCTTCATATACCTGTTGTTTTCCATCACCAGCCATAACCACACTGCTGGTAGGAAGCTCCAGGCACATTACCCCCAACAGAAGGCAGCTGGCCAAACGCACGCAAATACCATGTCTATCCTGCTCCCGTTCCAAGGAAGCAGGAACTGACTTGGAATCACCTCCAGCTCCAAAGTCCCTGGAGAATCTCCTTTTAGAGACCCCAGGAATGTCAGGAGAGCATACTTTGATCTACACCACTCAGGGCTGTGACACAGAGCGATGAGACGTACAGAAAAACAAAATTATAGGGGTTGGAAGGGACCTCTGTTGATCCCCAGTTCCAATCTCACTGCTAAGGCAGGCTGCAGCATTTAAGTACCATTCTGACCATTACAGGCTTATCTATTCATCATAATCTGGTCTTACTTAATGACAGAGATCCACTAGGCATGACTTTGTTGCATTCTGCCAAAGATTAAGAGTTTAGGTTTCTTCCCAATCCATGACTCCCACGAAGTATCACTAGGCAGTACTCAGTAAAGCCTCAGCTGCTGCTATAAAATGAAATAAAATGGCCAATAAGCACTATTTTTAACCACAAAACATGTCACTCATTATGCAGTACATGCTTCTGTCATTCTTTGAGGGAAAAATGCCTAATTGCTTACATTAAATCTCACTAGATAAATAACAAAGACAACAAGCCAAGCTATTGAAGGATGAACATCCTAGCAACACGTGGTAAAAGGACTGACCTTAAAAGAGTAGTATTTATTCTAAAGAAATGTAAATTGTAACAGGAACTTCGAGAAAACCGCTGGCAATTAATTAAATTTTCTGATTTGCATCAAGAAAGTTACTTTTCCTAAATCCTATTTGCTCAATATTGTCCTGCTCCAGTACGCAGGGGTGGAAAACAGTGCCATGTAAGACTGATAGAATCCTAATTCCTTTTTCCCCTTCTATAATATTCACTTTATGCTGCTCTTTGGGACTATAATTCAGTGTAACATAGAAAGATAGTTTTCTGAAGAATGATAGCGGCCATCACTTACCTTTGATCATATGATTAGACAGAATCTCTAGCATCCTTATGGCTAAGTACCTGCATAAAAATATACCTTGTTTTCACTTCAATGGCCAGTGGTACAAAACTGTGTCTGTTTCCTTTCTGGTGACTGCCCCACACATCACCCTTTCTGATGATCATGCCCCACACATTTACACAGAGAGCATACAATATTATTATCTTGCAAATAATAATATTAACAAAAATAAAAGAAGGATGGCATCACGTTTCTGTGAGCACGATGGCTCAATCAATTTCTCAGACATCCTGCCTGTCCTCTGCATGCACAACTTGCAGAACTCCAGAACAGCTGCTACTGATTGGTAGTCCATAAATCTGCACACCCATAAATGTGTTGGATGTGCTTGGTTATCTATCAAATATGCAGAAACGTAATGGTGTGGCACACATTAGGATTCATGAATGCACTTATTGCAGTGCTTTTTTTTCCCTCAGAGGTACACTCAGGCCAAATCAATGGCCTCCAGAAAGCAGTGATGATGCAGTGCACAGCTTGGAAATCCATTCCTGAGACAGAGTGACACAAAAGATTAATTGAGTATCTGTACTTTCTGGAGTCACAGTTGACATTTTTGTGAAGAGGCACCTGTTATGTGTGTGTATTTACCAGGCTGGAGAAAGGGGGCTATAACTTGACTTCAAAACTCTGTATTTGCTATTTACAAAGTAAATGTTTAAAAGACTCTACAGACATCGTTCCATGCATGCAAGAATGGCGATACACTGACTGTTAAAAGGTTCAGAGTAATGACTACCTGCTAAATACAGTATAATCAGAGAATACTTCCCTACGAATTAAATGCAAATACTTTGATATGTGACTGTGCGAGCACATTTAGTTACTATTAGCATACTCATTACCATAGAAAGCCTGAATTTTTTCCTGAAACGGAAGTGGGGCAGAAAGCAGGATTTCCACACTTTGGGGGTGGGAGAGGGACTAGCAAGCTTGGCGAGGCATGAAAAAACGGAACGGAAAGGACAGAGTTGGGCAATTACAGCAGTACAGCGTCTGCGGCCCACAGAGGCTGCAATCATCTGCAGTGACAGCACAGTGCGTGAGCCCCCCGGGGCAGTGCGCTCCGGTGAAATCAATTTGTCAGGAGCAGCGCTGCCTCCTCCCTTCTGTGGAGGCCAACCGGAGCGGGGGACAGCTGGGGTGCACAGCTGTCTTGCTGCAGCAGATCAATTAGAACATCAAAATTCATCTGCTAATTAGCAAGCATGTACGGAGAGGAAAGAAACTGCCCCGAAATGAATCATTTCCATGTATTAATGAATTCGGTGACATCCCAAATTTAGAGCCCAATCCAACAAGATGTACGGCCGCGTGTGTCGCTGGTGAACAAGAAGAGACAATTCTAACGCCACAAAAGGTGAATTTGCTACCAAAAGGTAAAATAAAACTCACTAACAGTAAGACTTTGCACTGCCACTATCAGTGAAGACAGATTCGCATCACAGCTATCAGTGTCTGATCACAGTGTAAACAGCTCTACTTAGCTGAAACATATTTTCATATTGCTGGAAGAGAAGGGGATGGAACGGGCTGTCCAGAGAGGCTGTGGATGCTCCATCCCTGGAGTTCTTCAAGACCAGGTTGCATGGAGCCCCGGGCAGTTTGGTCTAGCACCAGATGTGGAGGTTGGTCTGTGGCAGGGGGATTGGAACTTGATGATCCTTGTGGTCCCTTCCAACCCAAGCCATTCTATGATTCTATGATTGTGAGCTGATAGGAGTGGGACCAGGAAATCACAGCAAGCCTGACATACTGCTTGCATTCTAACACACTGAGAAGTCCCCTGATTTCTGCGATAGAGGAATGGGCCTCAGGTCAGCAATTTTTATCCTTGCTTTTCCTTATTTTTATGTTTGACCTTAGCGTTGCTGCTAGAATGATGCTTATTGTTTATTCACATGTTGCAATGTCGCCGAGGGGTGTTCTTATAACACAACTTGGCCAAAGTCAGCTGCTGCTGCTCCAACAGCATTTCAAGGCTTATTGGGACAAGGTCACCATTTTTTTTCCTGACAGTTTTAGTGTGCTTAGCAGAAACAAATAAATAAATACATGACTACTTTCTGCATCTAAGCTTAGAGTGTAGTTCTTATTTCTTGCACGTGTAGTTTTCAACCCAAAGAGACGCCATGTACATTGATTATTAGCAAACACGGAGAATCAATTTTTGCATTTGGGAAGCGCACCAGCAGCCTCCCAGCTAACACTCAGCTCAGCCACCACAGCTGAGATGCAACGGACTCGAACAGCTCTTCTCAGGCCAGTGAGCACAAACTCTTTGTTCCTGGAAGTTTGTCTGAAAGAGCTCTGAGGATGGTTATGTTGTCAGGAATGATTAAGGAATGAAAACATTGGTGTGCAGAGGACCAAGACAAAATGACCTCCCAGAAATAGAAGCATAGGAAGAGAAGCTATAAAACTAGCATGAGCAATTTAGCCTACTGCTTATTTGAAGCAGCTTATTCACTGTAAATCAATCAATTTTCCCAAGGTGTTTACTTTTTAACACTTCATTTTCTTGCAACTGTAAGTAGATGTGAATATTAGGACATTTGGCATCAAGTAACCAACCATGAATCATTTTTCAAATACACTGTATTAACCTGCAGCATGGAAAAGCCACAAGACACACACAATACTTACTTGTTGGAAACTATGTTTGTTAACATGGAGTTGACTGTTTACCTTCTTCTTTGTTTGTTGCCTCACCATGAATTATTCCTCTCTTTTTTTCTTTCAGCAACAGTCATTAAAACCAAAATTGCATTAGATAGCTGAAAACATACAGCAATGACCACACAGGAGGAACTGAATTCTTTATGGGAAGGCAATGAAAAGTTATTGCTAGTTCTGCCGCAGTTAAACAAACATCCATAGAGAGCCAAGTCCATTCTCATCTACTGAAGGAGATGAGCTGAAAGCAAGTCATGCAGGAGGTCAATCGAAAGCACAATCCCCTACATTTACTTTGAGATAATGAATAGCGTGTAGGAAAAATATTTAATACACAGAAAAAGTTTTATCACCACCCTTTTTTCTTTTCAAATCCTGCACTGGACTTACATCTAACACTGATCTTATGCATAACACCCAATAAAGTGAGTGCACGAGAAGGAAGCATGTGACCCATCAAGTTTTACAGCTCTAAGCTGCCATTTACTTCTGAATTTTTTCTTAAGTGAGGACTGCTGAATACAGCAAGAACCAAGCTCCAATATATATTCCATTAGAAGCAGTCCAGAGAAAGTCGCATTCTTCTTATCATATTACCTCAGTTACTGGCAGAACAGTATAATTATGATTCACATTGAAGTGGCCTACAAAATGAATTTAATCAAATTTTAATATAAAATATAGTCACTTAAAGCATTTTCCATTCAATAGCTTGTTCAGTCAAGATGCTGTTCAGGGGGAGGAAGAGCACAGATGTCATGCCTAGTAACAAAACAGTGGTATCTTTTGAGTCGAATATGGCAACAGGGTGCTTAAACAGACACTAAATGATGTATTGATGCCACTGCTTTTTGCTGTACTCTGTAAACAATTTTGCAAGTAGAACTGCATGGGCACTTTCAGTCTCTTATGCTTAAAATTCAAAGTCATGGAAAACTCAGTATGTGAGTACTTTTAGCAAGGAATAAGTAATTTACTTGGTAAGAAAATCCCTTTTTTTGCATGTACTCATGAGGCCCAAATAGCTGGGTTTTGTTCTGCAGAACACTAGTGCAAACTCAGAGCATTATCATTGAAAGCACACCAGCTGCTGGAATTTTCCACTGTTCTGACTGAGCTTGTGTGTCTGCTGATTTGATAGTAACTAAATGCCTTGAAGGTGCACCGCATCTCATTGATTAGATCTCAGGTAACCCCAAACGCAAGGAGACTCTGTGCATATGTGCAACATTTTCACTACATGGATTGTTTCCAAAGAATCACTTATAAACCATTTGTCAAATGTTCAAAAATGATACTAAATGCAGAAAAGATATGAAAGATACTAGACATGAGATGCACTAGATAAGGAAGGCAGTTATATTTGAGTTTAAGTTGCCTACCACAGACAGCTTCAGCAACACATAAACTTGGATTTGCTGCTCTCCAGTTGATGGCTTTAAGGCTTTAGCAAAGTCCTCACGCTCTGCTAACTCAAGAAGAGATGTGAGGGATAAATATGTAATGGAAAGCTGCATTTTAGCTTACAGCATCTGAGGAGCCAGATATGAAGTTTACATCTATTTGCAACATTTGACTATCCCTAGCAGTTTATGAGATTTCTCTTGATTGTGGATTAAGTCCATGAGTGCCTTGGATAATACCATTCACATTTTTTGAGGTTTTTTTTTTTTTTTTAAACCCTGTCCATCTGCTACTCTCCTAGGGCTCTCATCACATCTCTTACTTCCTCATAACATCTGTCTCCTTTATCCTTTCCTTATGCTAGTTCCATTTGCTCTTTCCCCCTTGTTTTCTTCTGTTATTTTTATTTATTTTTTGGTTCCCATCTGCTGTATCTGACCATCTTTGTTTCCTTATTCTCTCTCCTTTTCACCCTCACAGCAACACCAGAACTCCACACCCCCAACACCCTGTCTCTGATAGCATTCTGCAGTAGCTTTCCTTCCACGCCCACTTTCTACATCACACCTCAGTTCAGCACTACATCAAGGCCTTGAGTGACCCCGCTCCTACCTTCACATCTCATTTATCAACTCCTTTCTTTTCCTCTGTCTCCACTTTTATTTTCTCCTGAATGCTTTATTCAACTGATCATAGCCAGCAACAGCTTCCTTATAACCAACGTTGATGACTTTGCTCGTTCTCAACTTACTCTTGCATTCTTCTGCTTTCTTTGCCTCTGTGCACATAGCTGTGTCTTCCTGTTTCAATTACTTCATCCTCAACTCTTGTTCTACTGCCTCAACAAAAACCATAGCAACAATTTGTACATCCCCCTTTTGTGTTTTTAAAAACACAGTTTGAAATGTTCCATTTTTGACCTACTGAAGCCTGGCTTTAATTTCTACAAATTCCTGTTCTCGATGAAATCTTCTTTTAGATCAGGTCTTTTAACTCACACCCTGGCCATCCAACTACCCTCTGAAATGTCAGACAGAAGCTTTCCTCCAAGAAGTCACCCGCTTTTTTTTCCCCTACTCCTTCATCTCTTACTCAAGAGGACAATCCTCACTTTTGTCCATGCTTTTCAGAAGATGTGAGTCTTGTATTTGTTTACCTTCTGCATCTCATTTTCTCATCATCCAGAAATTGGTCTACTATGCTGACATTATTGATTTATCTCTGTCACACAGAGCCATCTCCTTTTCTTCGGTCTGTATTTTGATATTTCAATCTGACATATCCTGTATTGATTGGCAAGTTCGGGAAGAACAGAGATAAAGTGCATTAAACCTATTTGCTATTCTTCCTTGAACACTTCAAGATGGGCTCCACCATCCTGTGAATTACACATCATTGAATGAAACATTATCTTCAACTGGACCCCTAGTGTGACTATTTTCTAGTTATCTCCTAATTTCACAAAGGGGCCTGAGAAATTACTTTTTAAAGTTTTGTCCTCATTTTTGCATGGTCTTTTTGCCAGTTCTTACAGCTCTTTGTGCTCTTCAGATCATACAGGAATTCACCGTGATCCTACAGTCGTACTGAACAATACTAGACGCATGTACCGTCAGAAAATTCTCATTGCAGACCTTTTGAGTTTTGTTCACTGCATCTACCTAAGGGGTGAAAGAGGCAGGTAAGTGAATGAGGGACAGATTCATACATTTTGCCATAGGACTTGATGATCTTAAAGGTCTTTCCCAACCAATTCTATGATTTAATAGCTAAAGCTTGGTACATTAAGTCCTTTTATCCAATCTAGGGAATTGAAATGTGGAAGGGAAAAATAAAAAAAGAAAAAAAGTTTAATTTAGAAGGACAAAAACAAATGTAACAAAGCGTGCTCAGTAAAGGGACAAATGAAAAAGAAATGTAAATTATGGAACAAATCAAAGAAAACTGGAGTAAAGACTTCAATGCACAGAAGACAGACAAATAGAAAGGTTTCAGTTTCACTGACTGCTCAATATTTTTTTCTGACCAGTTCTCACCAGCAGGCTAATAGCTGGGCTGACTTACCCACAATAGCCTTGATGACTGCATTGACAGGACTTGCATGATTTACAGCATATCTGCTTTTATAGAATGGATGGATAAGCTCTTCCATTAACAATACTAATCAGATAACGTATTGCTAATGGATGACCCTGCATCTGGTTAGGACGAACTGTTATGCTTAGTATGTGTATGCTGTATTTCTCATGCAAGGTCAAGATGTCACTGCCATAAATTTTGACATTATGTTTGGAAAAATTGTTTATAATTTATTCTCTACATCTGCTGCAACTTTGACAAACAGTGAGCTGTTTCTTTGTTCTTGTCCTTAAACCAGATCACACTCATACAGTGCTAAAGCTTTTGATAACCCAAACAAGAGAGACCGATGTGTAAAGGCACAATAGGAACGAATATACACATTGACTTTCATCTCCTGGTTTAAAGGAGATACATTTAAAAAGCATGTCCCTATAATCACATTTCTACGTAAAATATATTCTGAAACTAAAAGTATAATAGCCACTTGACAGATACGCTGCATAAAACCATGATGCCCAGAGCATCCATCCTTTCATGCAGCTATAAAATATTTAGAGTACACAGTGCTTACAGGCAGTTAATAGATAGTAGTCATAAATCTCCTTCAGAAAAATCTTGTCTTGTGAACATTACAGAAATGAGGGAGGTCTTAACAGGTGCAGCATCCACAACATTTGCATGCCAAGACATCCCCCCAACAATGCTCTTCTCCACAAAAAGAATGGCATGTGCGCCAAGGTCTGTATGAAAGTTGTTTTCCCCCCATCCCATTTATCACTAGTCCAGTGATGCTATCCAGAAATGTTTTTAAAGAATATCTCTTCAGTCAATGCAAATCTCCCTTAGTTGAAGTACAGATAACAGAACTTGGTCAGCTTTCTCCTCTATTGCATTGTAATTTGCAAAAAGAGAGCATAATATCACCAATTTAGGGCTGCAACATTTTATATCCATCTTATAGAGTAAGTGCAAAGACAGTTATGGTTTGGAAATCAGATAATTGATGAAGAAGTAGTTGGTGCTTACACTTTTTTGATCCTCCCAACTTCAACATATATATATATATTTATGGGAGACAGTTTCTCTTTCTGACGATAGTAACTTGCTTTCATTGTAAAGAAAAATTTTAGACCCTTGTAATTTGGCCTAGAAAACAGATTGTTTTTCTTCAAGATAACATTAAGTTTACAGTAAAGATATGGAGATAGATCTTTGTAAATGCTAGCACAAAAAATGAGTTGCAAACTATTAAAAAGAATGTATCAAATTCAAACTTACTGTCTTCTCCCTATCATTTTTCTCATTCTCATCATTTTTTTTCTACATCAGAAATCATTTCCTACTCTACTAGATCTAATAGTAAGGTATTTACATCCTCATGAAAATCTAAGCAATAGAGAGAAGGTTGAGATTTAAGAAAAGCCTAACAGAATTCCTAAACATTTATGCCTAAGAAAAGTTTAGTTGTGAGTTTCTTATCCTTAATAAGGACCTTAGACATAAGCTGGGAAGCAAATGGGAAATTAGAAAAAAACATTAATGATTTCCAAACACATTTTACTTTGACTTTAAGATATTCTGAAACTTAAATGACTTACATCCATCCAGCACTACTAGAAATGCAGAATGCTGTATAGCTAACACACAGTACACAGTTATTGTCTGCTCACATAACACAGAAAGAAGCTAAAAGACTCTAATATCAGGTTACAAATAATCACTTGATGATAGGGGACAATGAGATTTCATCCTTTCGAGGTTGCCTTTGGCAACTTGTAAGTCTAAATTTTCACTTTCAATCTGTGCAAACCTCATCTTTTTTTAGTGCTAACCTTTTTACTACTCCCCCTGTCCCTGCCCCTCCCCTCCCCAGAAAAAAAAGGCTACTGTGCCAAAGCTTTTGGGAGGTTTTTTCCCTCATTTACTTATTTACTTATTTTTTAGGTATAACAGTGTTTGGAGGTTTCTTCAGCTTTAAAGCTTTGCTCTGAATATCGTTATGTTCCATTTTGACATGCTACAGCACAATGCAGAAACAATACCTGGGGTTATCTCTGTGTCTTTTTGCTAAACCATGCAACCTTCCACCTGTGGATGGCCACAGACACCAGATATTATCAACTGCAAGTTGCATCTCCTGTCTCTTCATCTTTTTAAATATAATTTTTTAAAATTCTTTTTTAAATTTTACCTTCAGTCAGTTTTGTATCATCTCACTGTTGTTCCCGTGCCTGCCATGAAGTTTGTTCAGCCTAGACAATTTTCTTACAACATCTGTCAACTTAATGTTATGCCTTACACGCTTGCCTTACCCCCTACTCTGTCATTTTAGACAGAATGAAAATTATAATCTAAATCCTCAGTTTTGCATCTTAGAAAATTGATTCCTATAGGACTGGGCAAGGAAGTACGATTTAAAAATCTTAAACCAACAAAGTTTGATCAGCCCCTCTAAGGAGGCAGATCCACACAGTGCAAGATTCGCCCTCAACTTGATCTAGTAACTTGCCGCAGCCCATTGCATAAGGAGAGCACAGATAAAGTTTCCCTTGGACAGATGAAAAATTGAGCTGCTGAGTCCTACCACCACCTTCAGAGTTTTGAGGGCTTTTTCCTACCTGAAAATACATATAACAAAGCAAGTAAATGTGTTTAAATGGAAGAGGTTTCTCTTCCATGATTTCAGGATGAGAATAAAGGGCACAGAGAAAGAGAAAAGACAAGGAGCAGTTGCGGCTCTGGGCAGCTAAGCCCAAACACTGAGCCTGATGGGGCCACACAACAGAGGTGCATGGGGTCAAGCAGATCTTACATAGAGTGATGGAGGGAATTGGCTGCAATTAGGCTCTTCTATGAACGCTATCCTATTCTGATGCTGTACATATACAAAAGTTCTTTAGTTTGTTTGTGTGTGTATTCTTGGGTCATAATGACACCCTGTATGTGTTTTCATAGCATACAGAAAAATACACAGTTGAAGTTGCTTCTCACAACCTACGAGTATCTTTTGGCTTTTGCTTAAGGCAAGTGCTTTCACTAAGAAGCTGAGAGCAGCATTTCTTTCAGTAAACTCAAAAGCGTCAATTTCCAGGCATCCCTGCAGCTATTCCTACCTGTAAGATGGCACTGCAATGTTACAGAGCTGCTGCTTGAGCTTTAACAGACCTGTGACTTAACTGTGAAAGTTTTCAGCATAGTTTACTGCACTGCTTCATCTGCACACTACTCAAAAGTTCAATCGCTAGCCTAAAATGCAACAGTTACACAACATAATGTAAGAAAAGGGTACATTTTCACAAAGCAACCTATTTATTGACTTTATTTCAAGATGGAGTTCAGTTTGTTACTTGGTTGTCCTTTTAATTAGATCCGTTTGCTGTGCTAGCAATTGCAAGATGTCTTGAGGTTGCAGTTTTATTATTCCCCCCTGGTAGTGGCAGAGGGTGAAAGGATCTTTCGTATAGGGGAATATTTTGATGTCTTGCTTTGAGGCTGGCAAGTTATTTGGATAACCTGGTGGCTTCAGGCAACATCACAAAATAAAACTGTATGGCCTTTGATAAAAGAAAGAGGAAGGTCATAAATATCACAACGGTGCTCCAGTAAAATGCAGCACAATTAACTCCGTGAGTTGCAGTTTCCCTACCTGCATAAAGAATGGTCTGCAAGAAATATAGACTCAATAGCCTGAAATGGAGGAATGTCATTTTTGCTCAAGACTGCTGCCAAAGGCTACAATCAGACACAAGCATATTTCATGAAAATGACAGTTACTTTGAGGGAAACAACGTCTGTGCTGACTTCCACTCCAGGCAACCCTACTGATTTCCGTGCATAATTTACGTAACTGTAGCCTTCTATTCTGCAATCCATGCTAAAAATGTAAAAAATAAAAACAAACAACACACACACAAAAAAATCACCAAAACAACAACAAAAAACAGCCAGTGCTAAATCCCTTAAGACACTCTCATTTTCTGTCAAACTGAAGCCCAGTTCCGACTTAAATTCCTTCGGGGATGACCTATTCCCACGAATCTGAAAACAAACATACCACTTATGTACATAACATAAAAAACTCAAATGTAAGTATATATGAATGAGCTCTGACCTTTCCTTCTGGCTTGCCCATACAACAAAGATAATGACATCTGCTGAAGGTCAGAGGCCTGGGATACACGAATTCTGTGCCTGTGGTATATGCTTTCAAAGGCAGGCTGCACTGCCATAGATAATTATGATATCTAATGGAGATATGTATCAGTTTCATCTACAGTATTTTTTTTGTTTTGTTTTTGAGAGAGAGAAAGAGTAAATGCAAATAAGCCTTCATCCAGAGTAGAAAGACATCTTCATTATAACGGAAGATCTTCCTTGCAAGAACAACCGTTTGAAATTAATTAAGTGAAAACTTTTTTTTTCAAATTAATCTAATTTGTCATTTGCATTTAAATCTGCAGTATAACAGATAATTGTACAAGTGGTCTAGGAAGGCTCCACACTGATGTTCCAAGATAAAAGCTCTAATTAGAAGAGGTTTTGACCACAACAAATGAGAGGCTATATTCCAGCTACAAATCATGTGATCCATTAGTAGGATGGGAGGTGGGTGTAGAGGAAAAAAAAAAAAAAAAAAAAAAAAAAAAGCATCATCACCACCATAGAGAGATGTGCTGCTAGCTCAGATTTGCTGGTTTTTGGAAAACAAGGGAATATATTTTTAGGTCAGTGATTTTTCAACTTATTTTAATTCAAAGATCCCTAAATATTTTCCAGTGAAGATGGAGACTTCTGAACAGCAAAATTAAGCCTGATGCAAAGTGCTTGCTTTTTGTCTTTATCTGCCAGTGATTTCTGAGATGCAGTTCACAGACCATGAGCTGAAGCCCACTTTTTTAAATATTTCCCTTTATTACAATTTAGATGTTTTTCTTGAAATACTGCTAGCCCAGCTCCACTGAGAATGAAGGAGGAGCAAAACAGATATGCTCTGGGGACAAGCATTTCTTGAACTGAAATTACAGACACTTATGTTTTCTGGTCCCGTCTTTCTAGACATGCTTAGGTTAAAATTACATAGTAATCTCTTTCCATAGTTCATAAGTCTTCAATTATACAGGGTGTCTGAGATCAGCGTCAACCTGATAGTCTCTAGGCCATAGTTTTAGAGCTACTTAGACATTACTTTGTTCAGTTAGACTTAGGCTTTCAGGTATCTCAGTTACATTTTAAAACCACCAGCTGGCTCTCTGTAACACACAACAGAGGATTGAAAGCAGCAATTTCTATGTGGAACAGGTCTTTGGCACATAAAAGCTGTATTTGATCCACAGTTAGAGCCAAAACATCTTTGGCCAGAACCACTGACTCAAATTACGGAGTAAGACAAATGCCATTACACTTTTTGGAGCTTAGGCAGATGCACAGTTCCTCTCCTAGAAATATCCCATCCATTTGCCCAAGAATCACTAGTTACAGGGAAAAATAAAAAGCTTATAATAGGTTTGTCCTTTCATTTTTTTGTTCTCTATTACTGAAGAATTCTCTTCTTCCTGAGCTCCTCTGAAATAAGGGAAGAATCCTTTACTCCCATAAATGTACAGCCATCTCATTTTATCGTTGGAAGTATCTCATGCATCCATTTAGCAACAGATATGATTCACCCAGAGGGCCCAGCCCAGCATTATGTGACCTAAATGAAGAGTCCTTCATGTGACAGAAGCACAAATATCTCCTCAAGCACAGATTTGGAAACAAAACATATTTCTGCCTACTGATCACTGAATCCCCTGAAGCTCTACTTCCAACCTACATTTTGTACATATGATGGTTTTGAAGACATACAACCCTTTTGCTTTTTATAAAGTGCTCTAAATATAGGCCTTTAGAAAATGTTGATTTGAACAGGGCTCTTCTGTTCTTCAATTTCTTTCTAAGTTTTACCAAGAAAGTTGATCACTAAGCCTCAGCTGTAACCCTGATGTTTGGCATTGCCACATCACTCCTGGTGATATACAATACCACAGAGAGGAAAAAGCAGTACAACCACCACTGGGTTGAGGCCTAATCTAGATGATTACACAGACATTAACATTATCTTATCCTCTCCATAACTTATGCAAAGATTAGCGATTAAAAAATTCTCAGACTAGTTTGTATGTAGGGATTATACAGTCTGATAGAAAGCATGACAAAACCTTGATAGAAAAATGTAAAAAAAACCACAGAAAAATGTAACGTGTATATATGGTGCAGCCAGAAATTAACCTAAGTTTCATTTTCAATGATTTTGAATCTCTACCACCGATTCCTTTTTTCCTGTGAGCACACCGGAGAAATCCCTTTCTTGGCAAATATTACCACCAAGGGAACAATTTCTCTACTTTGAGATTCATCAGCAGGATCAATGATGAATAAAAACAGGGGAAGTCACAAAAAATATCAGCCTGAAAATCTGCATGTATCTACTTCTGCACTTGATCAACAACAGTTTGTCTTCTTATCTCTGCACAACCGATTAATGCTGAGGCGGATGTAACACCTCTAACTTGCAGTTATGAGAAATGTGTTTTCATTCAGAGAGACCTAAATCAAATACACAATATAACCAAACACGAGGTATCATCAGAAACCTCCTCCTTTAAATATAAGAATTATTTGTGGAACAAAAGATGGAGAGTAGGGACTTATACATTATTTTTTTCCAAATATGCTCAGATCTGCTTTAATAAAAATCTGCCAAAAAACACCAATTAAAACTTGATTCCAAAAAGCTGGGAAACAGTGGTACAAAGTGGCTGGCTTCAAGTGATAGCAGACTACTTGAGAAAAATCTTTCAGATCTTTTGATGAGATAAAAATGTTAGACATCCTTTTATGTGGTCATTAAAGCTTACTCACAAACTTTGCTATTTGACATGATGGCAATTAGGTTGCTTATTTAGAGAAAATTGAAAGTGATAAGAAAACTGCAAAAAAACACACCCAACTAATAATTATAAAAACTAAATGAAAGAACAGTTCACAGTTGCACTGAAAATTATTAGCCTTGATTTTTAAGATATGAAAAAATGAATGAGAATTTCAAGTATATAAGCTTGTCTTTGCAAGGCAGTACTGCTGAGCACGTAGTAAAACAACTCAGGTCATGCTAGAAATGGTTTCCTTGCCTTTGATAACTGTCCGATCAGTGGGCATGAGAACAGAAATTGAGAGGTAGCCTAAGTGATCTAATTCTAACCTAATTTGTGCCATCATATTTTGTCTAAGCCCTCCATGTATTATCAACTAACACACTTCTTATTAGCCTCAACCCGTGATTGCTTAACAGCACTTTGCAACTTCGTTCTCCTGAGCTGATCCCTAAACGTGAATGCATATCAGAGCAGATACAGTGACCATTACTCTGATTTGTGTGAGGCGTTTTCGTTGGCAGATTAAAAAACAAAAATAGCATAACACTCCGTAAGTGCTCTCTGTGTCAATCAAGTTTAAAGGCAGACAAAGCAGAAGAAGATGAGTATTGTGGCACTCATGTTGATTGCAAATTGAAGAACAGAGTAATTAAGGTGCATAGATGACGAAGGCAAAAAAAGGCATGTAGGAGGTAAGAGCTGTAAGCAGTGCTTACATCAGCTTACCATATCCCAATTTTCTACAAAATCATCCTTCCCAGGCTTTTTTGATTCTCTGTCAAGATGATTAACGCAGTGTCAGGTAGTAACACTATGTTTATTCATTTAACTAAGTATCTTTCACTGAGCCCTGCATCAAACCTTTGTGATAAATGCAGCTTTACCTGTGGACATTTAATTCTGTGCCAATCCTGTGCAAATCTCCAGTGTAGTCTGAATTTGAATAAATATTCATATATATCATGCAAGCAACTACAAAGTCCTAGTAATAAGCTGCAAACAGCACGCACTTTGCAAAGCTGGGCTTTCAGAGCGTCGCCCACAGCTCTCTGCTGAAGCTCTGCAGACTCACATGCCTTCTCCTTTCCCAGGACCAAGAGACTTCATGCTCAGCCACTGCATAGGGCAGCTAGTGACTAATGCCTGGATGTACCTTTTTATAGGGCTGCTTCTTGTGGGTAGTGGCCATCCAACACCCAAACCAGGACCAGCAGATCATGACTGCATGTGCCAAAGATATCTGAGGCCCAACTAGATCAGGGCGTGTGGGCCCAGCATGTGAGCATCCAAAACCGGCACCAAAGGCCATGAGTGCAGTACGCCTTCAGGCAGATATACAGTCATAGT
Source organism: Chrysolophus pictus (assembly GCA_037305975.1). Taxonomy (NCBI): domain Eukaryota; kingdom Metazoa; phylum Chordata; class Aves; order Galliformes; family Phasianidae; genus Chrysolophus; species Chrysolophus pictus. Next base: position 32,623,953 of record CM074577.1, on the reverse strand, counting down.
GGATAGTGCTTCCTAAGGATTTAAAGAAAGCAATATTACCTTGTTGCAGTACTTGGATAATATACTGCTGGGAGAGGCTGAAAAATGCAAAGAAGCAACTACAAGTTTATAGAACTTTTTGGGGACTAGCAGGATACAGAGTGTCACACAAAAAAAGTCAAGTCATTCAGAAGACTGACTTATTTAGGGCTTAAGATAGCCCACAAAGAAAAGCCGGGGATAGACAGAATAGAAGCAATATGCCAAATAGCACCTCCTTGACGTAGAAAAGAGCTTAGAGCATTTCCAGGAATGGCCAGATGGTGTCGCCTGTGGATACCTGAGTTTGGATTAATGGACAAATCCCAGTAGGAAGCTGTTAAGGGACCAGGAGTTGCTAGAATGGGCTCCAGACTGTCTGAAAGGATTTGACACAATAAAAACTGCTCTGAGTGCCTTGGCTTTAGGCCTTCCAAAGCTGACAAAGCTTTTTGAACTTTACATGCATGAAAGAGAACATGAGGCTCCAGGAATACTTACATAGACGTTGGGATACCAACACAAAATATACCTTTGGTGTGATACGTGCACATAGTACAATTTGAAGGAGAGGGCATTATTAACATTGCAAGAAAATCCTATAAAGTACAATGAAGAAATTTTAAGATTGCTCGAAGCAATGAATAAGCCAAAGGAAGTGGCAATGCTACACTACAGAGAACACCAATCTGGACAGACCGATATAATCAAAGGAAATCAACAGGTTGATGAAACTTCAAAAAAGAACAGCTCTATTTGTAAGAACAGCAGCCTTAGTCCCTGAAAGAAGTTCTAACATAAACATTCCCAAATATATAGAGAAGAAAAACAAACTGAGTATTTGAATTGTTTTAAGACTCCCAAAGAACGGTGAAAAACTCCCAATGGCCAATGCATAGTTGCTCCTTAATTAATAAGGGAAATTACGTAAAGAACACATAGTACCACACATGTGGGAGCTGAAGCCCTGGCAGAAATTGCAAAAATATAAAAATGTATGCAACGGGCATCGATATGCTAAAAATCACCAAAGTATCACACAAGGATGTGCAACTTGTTTGAGAAAACAGACCAAAAGAGGTCCTTACCAGAAGATGTGAAAAAAAGCCTCATATCCGAGAGTCACTAACAGACTGATTTTTCAGAACTACTAAAATGTAAAGGTTATAAATAATTACTGGTGATCGTTGATACCTTTTCAGATTGGCCAGGAGCTTTCGCATGCTGTACCAGCAAAGCTAGAGAAGTAGTTAAATTGCTTTTGAAAGAAGTAATACCCAGGTTTGAAGTTCTTGAAGGATTATCATCAGTATGGGACCCATTTTGTAGCACAGGCCGTTCAAGGAGTTTCAAGATTTTTGCAAATAAAATGGGATTTACAGTGAAGACCACAATCTAGTGGAAAAGTAGAATGTCTTGGCTATTGGTGCTATCTGATTAACCAAGGACAATTGCACTACTGGAAAACTGGCAGGAGGAAAACTGCCCAGCTTGCTCTTAGGTGACCATGTCTGAATAAAAGGAGTAAGGAAAGCAACCCCCAAAGGACCACCGAGGGATGTGTAAGACCCCAATCTTGCGCAGGCACAGTCAGGAAAGTAGCCAAAAGGAAATGAAGTTCTTAACCACATGAATGCATAGGTAGTAGGTGTTTCTTCTTCTGTATTAGATAGGTGATTACATAGGAACTTAATGTATAAATAAGCACAACAGTGCAAGTTTCTTCACCTTGATTTGTGGAAACTCCTACCAACATTTGGACCTGAATAAAAAAGCACCATCTCTGGAGAGTGTGGGAGCTGGGCACACCAGATAACGAATCTGCTTTACAGACAGCACTGCCTCCCAGACACCAGGGAAATATATAAATAGGAGTCAGTTTTCCTAGTTAATCTAACAAGGTTAATTCATTACAATGTAAGCAAACCCAGTGCACGTTACTGCTCAGATCTTGCAAAGAAAACCTGGTTTGTTTGCAAACCACACAGACAACTGCTGGTCAGGAGTAGCTGTAGTTGCATTTCCAGCACTCATGGGATGAATTGTCTTTTCTGCTCATCTCAGAAAGCAGCTACTCTGCATAGAGCAACTGCCTGCACTTGACAGACATCACTGTGGGCAGCTCAGATTTAGAAAGAAAAAAATAAAAATAACTAACAACAAAGCAAACCCAAACCCAGCATCTATTCTTTCTTACTGATAACGTGACCAAAAGCAGCATGCTGCCTGTCTTTGCCTTGCCTATCAACAGTGTTGTAAGAGCCTATAAATATAGCAGAGCCGCATACTTGTGGTGAGGAGCCCACTCAGGTTCTCATCCCATTCTCTGGCCTCATCACCAGATGCCAGACAGCTCTACAGGATTGCAAGGGCACTCCTGGGCTTTTGTAGTGGACCAGTGTAACATGGCAGCATCATTTGTTTCGGAAACAAAACAATGCTGAAAGCTTCAGCTGTATAAGCAGGAATGAAATGGCATCTTTTCAAGAAGCTGCTATCCATACGTATCAGTCTTCCAAGGCACATTTTTCTTCTGCTGTTTATGTACTACAGCAAACTCCCAGAACAAGCCACTTATCTTGAGATATGCTAAAAAAAAAAATTGAAAAACCCGATAACCTAAACTCAGTGACTCACAGAACATCCCACACAGCCCAAAGCCACCCTTCAGTTAACAGGGATGTCAGGAGAATTGAAGAAACCTGCTCTGAGTATGGGAAAGGCAGAACAGGAACAACCACCCCAAACTCCTCTGTTCCAAGCATAGTAAGGCAAGATGAACTCCATGTCTAATTGTCCAAGACAGACATTATGAAGGAACTAGTCATTTACTGAGGAGACGGTAATCAAAGCCACATCTCTGTGGGCTTGGTGGCAATGAGGTATGAGTCAAGATTCCAGATCCAGGGCTAGAAAGATGCCTTCAAATGGCTTCAGTTCTCATTCCAAATCTTGTTATTTTCTAATTCCAGTTCAATTTCTGCAGTGAGCCCTTTCCTTGGGCTTCCCTAGGGACAACAGGACTACATTTCCACTTTTCAGGAGTAACTGCTCTCCCAAATCTCAGCAACTCCTAAGCTTCAAAAGAGAACGCTCTCGGTTCATTAGACTACTTAATGACACTGCTTTTGGCACCATCTTAAACTTTTTTGTTTTAATCTTACAACCAGCAAAACAAAGCAGTCAGAATGGATCTGCTAGTAATTGGCAAGGACCTCCATCACAGGAGGAAGCAGGCATCTTTTAAAAGACAGCTCGCCTTACTTACCTCTAACCTAAACTGTTACAAAGTATCACCCATGACCATACATCAAAATACTACACTATTATTTTTTTCATCTGAACATAAGCTAATTAATCCCTGAAATAGAATTGTATGGAAGCAAAGAAGAAACGTGGTTGCAGATACTAAGGGTACATCTGAATGGGAAAAGTATGAAACAACCAATGGTTATACAGTTAGCACTAAGTCTATAACAGAGCATTTACATCTGGATGGGTAGGAGGGCTTGAAAGTCGAGGAACAAATAGCTTTCTTTCTATTTCTGAAACTCTAACGTCCATTCAGGCAAGAACAATAAAAGATGTCAGTAGTGTGAGCTATTTCACACAGATAAGCAACTCTGAAAAGAAGTAAAAGGTGCTAATGTTACCCAAGGGAGAAGCAACAGCCGCAGAAAAAGAGTTAGACATGCAGAATAAATTTGGCAGAAAGGACTGGGGAAATGCACATTATGAGGCAAATAAAGAGAGCTAAACACTTCTGATTATAGAAGTTACTACAGATATAAGTAATAAAACCCCATAATATTTCTACATATCTTGTTTTAAGTGCAATTCATTGTTGGGTCACACCGATACAGAAGAACTCTGGAATTCAAAATAAGTTAGACACAGTTCAGAGGTTTGATGAAAGTGGGAAGGGTAGCTGACAAGACGGGGACAAAATCAGTCAAGCCTATAAAAACATATATGACTCCTAAAAACAGAAACTGATGTTGTTTTTGTGAGATTTATAGTACATTCAGCAGCTGGCATTCTATGTAATTGGCTTCTTTCTGTTTTAGACTGATTACTTTGTCACTTTCTTGAAAATAAAGCTCATAAATATGTATAAAAATGAACTCAAATCCAAATACATATAAAGGAAGGATGAACGATTTATTTTAAATGTTTTTAAAAGCTCTGTAAGTATTAGTTTCATGGAGAAAATATCCTATATCTTCCTATTTGATTTGCTTTTGTCTTAAAAAACAACAAAAGGGATAGCAATCCACAAACATCTGAAGCGTGGTGCTGGAGAAAATAAGTTGGTATTTATTTGTGATAAAGCTATTCTTACTACTACAAAAAAAGTAGTTGCCTAAAAGCATCAAGTGTGATGCCATCTGAAAGTAGAGCCAATCACTGATAAGAGATTGAAGATTATTTTGCAAGCTTGATTTATTTTGTAGAAATAAATGCTGGGTTTGAATGTGCATATATCTCTATAAATCCCAGGAGGTAATAATTCCACAGAACAAATCAATAATGTGTCTACAAATGTCACATGACATGTAGCTCTTGTATCAATATACTGGGGAAAAAGCCCCCATCATGACCTAAAATGGCTTAGAACAGAGGGGTCCTTAAATATCATTGAGTTCCAATCTCCCTGCTGTCAGCAGGGTTGCCACTCACTATATCCGGCAGTGGACCAGGCTGCCTAGGGCAACATCCAGCCTAGCCTCGAACTTCTCCAGAGATGGTGCATCCACACTTTTCTCTGGGCAGCCTGTGCCAGTGCCTCACTGCCATCCATGTAAAGAATTTACTCCCAATGTCTAGCCTAAATCTTCCCTCTTTTATTTTAAAGCACTTTCCTCCTTAACCTATCACTATCTGCCTGTGTAAAAAAAAAATCAGCCTTCCTCTTGCTTATAAGCTCCCTTCAAATACTGAAAGATCTCAATGAGGCCTCTCCAGAGCCTTCTCTTCCCCAGGCTGAACAAGCTCAGCCCCCTCCAACTTTTCTTCATAAGAGAGGCTCTTCAGCCCTTTGATCATCTTTGCAGCCCTCCTCTGGACCTGCTCCAGTAGCTCCACATCTTTTTTGCGACGGCTAAGTATATATAAAGAAAGCCAGCGTGATATTAGAAATGGAGAATAAGATTATAAATATGAAGACAGACTAAGGAAGATAACTTCATAAAATCTAGAAAAGAACTTTGAACAAAATACTATTGTAGTCTACAAATACCTTACAGGTAGCAATACAGATGAAAGACAAGAGTTTAATTTAGAATCCTAGTAGAGGAAAAGATGAGAAGCAATTTCCTTTTGCTAAAGAAAGAAAAACTCAACAGAATATTGTAAACCAAACAACTGCAAAATCTAACATCACATAGCTATGTACATAGGATGACATTTTCATTAAGGTGGAGCTATTCCATGCACGTGGTAGTACCAAGCAGACCAGATGAGCCTTTTGCTTAGCAGCGGTCTTGCCTCACAGTCAGCAGCTAACAGAATGGACTGGGTTTATTTTGCTGCATGGGCACTCAATAGTAGAGATGAATTCAAAGAAATATTAAACTTCAGGATGGTCTTAATGTTACTAGACAAATTGATCAAAAGAAGCATTTCTATCTTCCCTTCATTTTATGGGAGACTTGTTAATATTAATCACAGACATGAAACAATTATTATCTTGGCAGCTACCCCATTGCAACAGTTAAAGATGGACGTGCAGCAAGTGCGCCTCGGGTTAGAAGAGAAGACTAACTCTCAATTAAATCAACTTGCAAGTTTACAATGGGACAACCTTTGTCAAATCACTGTGTGTGTGTGTGTGTGTGTGTGTGTGTACAATCTACAGATAAGCACGTAAATTAGGTGCTCAGTGCTTACACAAAACTACTGACTTTGACTAAGTATTAATTGAACAACGTTATTAAGTCAAAATTAATACAGATTAACTCAAAACTTTGTTGATTACATACCATAAATTAGATTTATCTGAATAAGTACAGTTCAGTAAGTCCTGTCTATGAATGAGAACGGTGAAGGCAGAAGAGACCGTTACATACAGCAACTATTCAACACTGCAGAAACGAAAGCCAGTCTCACAACATGAGCTATAAAACCATTTGTTTATTACTACAGCCTGCTCATCTGACAGCTACACTAATAAATGTTCTCAGTGAGATGTACGCAAGTGCGCATCATTTTCCATGGCTCTCCCTCAGAGTATTGAGGATCATTAGACAGATCATCAGCTTTCTGCAAGAGACATCTGCGTAGTTTTCAAATTTTGACTAATAATCTCTCGAAATACAGTCTGCAACAGAAAAGATGCTTAAAGTAATCACTAGTCTGAATCTGTGAAGATGTGGAAAAAATTTGCCTTCAGCTATAGACATATTTGCAGATTAACATTACTTTTATTCTGTGGATTTTCTCTCCATTCTGTCAAGCCCCACACAGTTTCAACTCTCAAGAAAATGGAAGTACCAATACAGAACTACTTCTATCCACAGCAATGAAACTGTTTGGGTCACTATTCTCCAAAATAGGCTTGTTCATAGAATCATAGAATGGCCTCCAGAATTTTCTCAGAAAACAAAGATGAAAGCACAAATTCATTTTCTTTTAAATTTGAGTACATGTGAACAAGTTTTATTCAATTTTCCCATATTTCATAAGCAAAAGCAGGAAATCAGTATAACACAGCTAAAACAATTCTCTTTAGAAAGATGACAGCCATGGTTCAAAGTTGCAGCTAAGTTTCCAGCTGAGGGTTTCAAATGAGTAAAAATTCATGTGTTTGAAATCAAAGTGGTCAAAATAAGCATTTTGTAAAATCTATTAATCTCCACATAAGATAATTCCTCACAATAAAAATGCATATATATGAAATACTTAAAAATGCATTAATACATAGGAACTAAAATTGAAACACATTTTAAGTGCATATGTGAATCTTTTATACCTGTCTGGTATACTCTGAAGATATTATTTAGAAATACATTCCTTTCTCTTGCAACTGAGCCTTATTCTCATTGAGAGCATCATTTTTTTTATATGAATTTTTAAGTAAAATCTGAGGCATACAGAGAGAAAATGAAGGTGACATATCATTACCAACTACGGGCAATGCCAATTCTACCTACTTTATCGTTTATCTCCCAGTGCATGTGTGTATATATATCTGCTGCTTTTGACTTTATTAACTGCTAATAATATTCACTAGAGTTCGGATCTTTCCTATCTACTGATGGGAAAGCAGAAAGGTCACAAGTAAAAGAAAACTCCATTTTCATGGCACTTTAATGCACTGCTCCTAAGGGAATTCAAGTTACTTTAGAAAGGTTTACATATATGCGGGGTGGGCCCTTTACTTCTGGAGCCAACTAAAAGCCCATCCATCTGTGAATGATCCAAAGTAATAAAAGCATGGTAGAAAGGTTGTCTTTGACAGTTTCTTTGTAAAACTATGCTTGTGCTTTATTTTCAGCTCCACGTTACTTCCACACACCTACTCAAAGTAAAATAAGAGTTGATTCTTAATGGGAGGTAAAACCGGCAAGAAAAGGTCACAGAGCTGTAAGATTTCCTTTTAGATAATGAGAAGGATCAGATGTAAGCAGGCCCCAGCAAACAGAGAACCCTAAAATGATATCTAAGGATGACAATGCAAAAGCCCAGGCTCCAAATCCTGTAGCAGTGATCGCGTGCCAGCAGGTCTGGGGTTAAGGAAACAGCTAGCAACAAACTCTGCACAGATAAAAGAATCCATCACAAGTGATGTTTGTCTGTTTGCCCAGCAAGGCAACCAAATAAACAAAGAAAACCCTTCAAAAGTTTATTAAACAATTAAGTTAGGGCTATCTTCTTCACAAGAGAAGTGCTATTAGAAAATTACTATAAAGATTGTCTAAATGGCCTTAATTCTGCATGTTATTATCATTCCATTGAAACCAAAGACCAAAAGACCAGGAAGAAAAAATGAAAAAGAGCTACCCAACTACATTATAGCGCATTCACACAGTTCACAGTTGCAAGGTGAGAGCTTCACTCATTGACTATAAACTACCATTTGCCAGCTGATACTCAGTAACAGGCCATGGGTGTGATCCTCATCTGGGAAAACAGGAACGAAAACAGGTGAGCTGTCTTTACATTCAGCCACAACAGAATTTATAGTCATTGAATGTAAGTATTTATGTTTTTAATGTTTAAGCTAATGTGTTGTACCCCACAGCACAACAGCCAGTAGAGGAATTGGTATTGCTGGAATGAACATACCACAGCTGAAGATCAGCAGCTTCTTAAAGCAAGCTTTTTGAGAGATCAGTGAAGTGTCTCACAAACACTAACTAGCTATCCGTGAGAGGTTGGATACTCTGATATCAGATGTTATGTGATGACAGAGCATATGACAACAGCTTAATTTGCACTCAGGCTCTCAATGACATACAGGTTAACTACAGATCTGTGGCTAACCAGGAGGCTAACATGCAAAATAAGTCATCTATCAAAACAGTAGGACTTCTAACACTGATTAAAGCATTCAGTGACTATGTCTTAAAACATAACTGATCACTGGCAGATGCAACCTATTGCAAAAACTTGCCACTGCACGTTGTAAGGGTATAGTCAAAGCATGGTCATTATCTTTAGACAACTATTCACAGTGCACATGAGAGATACATGTGCCTCTGGTCTTCATTTTACCTTCCACACAGAACGATTCCTGCAGGACTCATGTATTTCAGCCTACCCTCAGTGTTCAGCTGAATGACACCCTCAGGATTTGGCTCAATATGAAGAATAGAGGTAAATCAGAATTAAAGCGAAAACTTTGGAGACATTTTTCCTGAATTTTTTTTTTTTCTTTTAAAGAGCAAATGGTTCATTCAGTCAACACATTTCACAGAGAGCAATAGGAAAATATTGTGAGCATGGCTAACACGTCATGGAAGCAATGAGCATCTTTCCACAGGTCACTTCAATGATATCTGATAAAAAAAATAGAAGAAGAAAGCCACACATAACCAGATATTAGGTGAAGAACACAGACAAGTCTCACATCCCTCATTACAGAAGGTAACAGCAAAAGTGTGGGAAAAAGTTCACCCCCAGCACGACAATCACAAGAGAAGCCCCCAAATGCAGATGCAATTCTGTCAGTAGGGGAGGCTGCTCGGAGAGGTGCTCTCACTGGTCACAGGAAGCAGAGCTTCAGGATGCTCCACCAGCATGGCTTATGCTGAGGCTTTATTTCATCAGAGATTTATCATTCATGTGCAAACAAAAAATTGAAATATTTCAGAAGCATTCTAAAACACAGGGTCAGCTTCATACGTATCTGACGTTACTTACACTGAAGTAACAATAAACTTCATTACAAGCAAGATTTGAGAGCTCTTCTAATTTTTATGCTGCTTCCCCTGCCCAGCCCACGGTAAACATCATAGGATGCTCACAATACTTAATTAACAGTGACAGTCTTTCCATTACCTACCAGGGATCTGTTTGTACAGTTCGAACGCTGATGGGGAAAGGAGGGAGGGGGAAATTAAATATCTGTCTCTTGGTGCCTGCCTGAGGCTCTTGTTCTTCCCAGAGAAGCCCAGTGGTGGAACTTCTGATGTCTCCTGCTATCAGATGGAAACCCAGATACTCAAATATCTCCAAACCAAAAGGAGCTGAGACGCCAAACCTGATTGTTACTACTCTGAATGGATACTTTTAACTTGCATGTCAGAACAGTTTCCTGCATAGACAAGAGTAAAGTTTACTTCATTTTCATTTGCTCTCACATTTATAACATGCTTTAACAAAAAAAAAAAAAAAAAAAAAAAAAAAAGGCAGACAATCTTACATATCTTTGATCATACGCAAACAAAACTCCACCAGACAGCTCAGGGATTTCCAGCATTTAATCCTGTGCTATGAAGTAATTATTGACCATGTAAAAGGTTGCTTCTGCTCCCAACATTTTTACAGCTTTTCCACTTGAAATCGCTGCTGCTGTTTCTAAAAGGTGTTTAATGTTACAAAGCAGATGCTAAAAATCTCTGTAAGCACTTCTGGCTAGATTTTGGCATGCAGCCATGCCATGCTAGGGAGATCTTAAAGGTACGCACACAGTTCTCTTAATTGAATGAAATCACAGAAAAGTCAACTTCTGGTGTTCAAAGTTCAAATTCTATCTTTTTATTAGTTTATATCAGGCTCAAATGCTGAACAGGTGCTTTACTGCCCACTAATGAGAAAAACACCAGAAAACAAGTTTAAGGTAATGAACCATTGAAAAAAAAAATAACGGACACTGCCCTAAGCTCTTTATATCCATATGCATTCATTCTCTCTTTCCTGGACAGCAGAGGGAGGGTTTTTTTGTTTGTTTAAAAAAACAACAACAACAAAAAAAAAAAAACACAAAAAAACCTGCTTTTTATTTCTTATTACAGACATGTCCCTGGTCTAGTCTATAAATACAGCCTATTTTTTTGTTCAGTAAAGGTCCTGTGAAACTAACAGGAATAGAGCAATTCATAATGATGCAGAAAAATGCAAATGCTGTTTTATCAATATTTTTATTACTTGCAGAATAATCCCCCCCCCCTCCAAAAAAAGAATCCTAAATAATAAACTCCTCCCCAAACCAATAAAAAAAGCAACCCCCCCATATGCACTCTTTTTCTCCAAACCATCCATTTTGTGCGAGTTTTCAGGTGTCACTGAGCTAAATCCTTCCAAGAACTGCTTCACTGCCCTTCTCACACACTTGTGCTAAGCCATAGGCTATCCAAGCTACTGGTTAGGCTGGTACAACTGCTACATGGAATCTTTTTACTCATTTTGTAAGCCTGCTGCTTATGTATTCAAGACCATTACAATCAAATCCTGCCATCACTGCCCACATCCCGCTCAGAGAAGAGGCTGCTGAGGTCACTGGACTGAATCTCGATGGTCTTAACTGCTGTTCAAGAGCTCCCAGTTATGACAGCAAGCACAGATGTTTGAGGGGGTGGGTGGAATAAGAAAGTTCATCAGACTCTAACTGACCACTACAGATTCAGGAACAATGAGGTTTGATCTGAGTAGGAGTCTGGCCTATAGAGGAATGCAACTGAAAAAAAGAAAGCCTAGATTAACCCTCCTGGAAAAAGGATCATTTCATGTTGTCTTGAGTTTTGCGTAGATATTATTTCATTTTTAAAATAAAGGCAACTTTCTATATTATCAATCTTTTTTTAAATTGGTCTCTCTGCTGAAGGTCTGTGAGGCTTTAAAAGCAACTATGGATGCTGAACTGTTTGTGCGTAGCCAAGATGCCAGCCCCTGGCAGAGCATACAAAAGCTTCAGATCACAGGTTAGTGCAGCAAGAGGCCCCCTGTGCTGCTGAGACTGGGGGACTGCCTGCAAGAAACCTTGGCATACTATTCAGATGGGAATTAGTTGACCTGAACTTGGTTTCTGTGCCTGATTGATAAATGTTAGCTACTGACAAGGTTTCACATGTGACTGAACTTACTGAACGTTGTCACTGTTTTGTAACTGCTGTGTAGGCACTTGGACATACTGTCATCTCTCCTTCTCCTAAGCTTTGTAATAACAAACGTACACCCTTAAGACTAGATGGATGTCTATTCCAAAGATTTCCTCCTCAGTTTTAATCCAAAAGAGCTGGCATCAAGCAGGTGTTCTTTAATTAAAACTTCCTTTCACTCAGCTCTTTCTTGTCTCTTGGAGTGCCTATCAATCAAGAAGAGTCACTGCAGGATGCACCTGGTGGCAGGAGGCGAAGCTGTCCCCTTCTCCATCCCCCAGACAGACATTTTTTTCCTCTCAACTTCATTAACTAAATGCACTGAATAAACCTTCACATCTCAGCTAAATCCTATTGGCCTTGGATTTGCTACTTAATGCTAAAACCCAAGCGACCCATTTTTCTCCTGTTGATACTTCTATCACTGATGGCAGCCAGCAGAGAAAAGTATCCAACCTGAAAATATTTTAATGTAAGGCACAAAACAGAGAAAAATCATCATTCACTCTTTCTGCTGCTGTTCATGAACTTTACATAAGCCCTGCTTCTTGTGTCAAAACCTCCCTTGCTTTTGTGCTTCACAGGCAACAAAGTGAGTCTGTTGCTTAGCAAATGAATGCAATGAATTACATTTGTTAACAGAAAGTGTGAGAAGGTCTCTTTTAAAGAGAAATGATCTCCAAATTTCTATGAAAATAAATTTCTTCCCATTCCACAATCTGCACTCATGACGTTATTACAGACGTCAGAAGACAGACGCCCCATTAAATGAAAATCTTTGTGAAGCATTAACAGCAAGAGTAATCAGTCTTAGTGCTGTAGATTCATTTAGAGTTCCCATCCCTTACAATTTTGCTGTAAATTGTACTAATTTACCTCACTGATATCGTATACACAACAGAATTGGCTGAAGCTTATTCTGAATCCCCTTACCTCCTTGCTGTCAGCCTTCCCCTACCCTGAATTTTGCTCCTGCTCCACTGCCAAACCTTTCCTCAGCCCTTGAGAACCCCCAAGCTCACTTCCCATCTTGACTTTTATCATAGAATTGAGTTGAAAGGGAATTTTAAAGGTCCTCTAGTCTGATTCACCTGAAATGAAGACGGACACCTAAAGCTAGATGTCTTCCATATACCCAATTCATCCTACCCATCCAGTTGCAAAAGCTCCCTGTAACAAAACTCAGGAGCTCTGGCTTCTGGGTCCACACAACTGCCCTCAATCCTTGCTCCACCAAAACTCAACCTCTGCCAATGCCTCCCACCCCCTCAAGGCCTCATCACCGCGCACTTTGCTCAGCACCTGCCCTCCCAGCACTTTCCCACTATCAGATTCCTCCTTCACACTTCTTCCCCACAGGCACAGCCCCACAGCAGGGTGCCATGGCAGCTGACCCTGCCCAGCCCTGCCAGCGGAATGGCAAGATCTGCTCCATTCCCCTGCATCCTCCTGCATCCCAAGCTCCATTAATAGCACTGCCAGAGGGCAGCAGCCACAGGGATTGCCTTAATAGCACTGCCCAAGGTTTGGGAAGACACTGTGAGGGTTTCTTTGACAGCAACCCAGGTGGCTGTGTGCTACCAGTGTATGCAGCTTTTTGTTTAGTGTTTGGGGTTTGTTGTGATTTCATCAGCCTTCCATTGACACTCAGAAGGTGGTGAAGCACTGGAACAGGTTGCCAAAGGAGGTTGTGGATGCCCCATCCCTGGAGGCATTCAAGGCCAGGCTGGATGTGGCTCTGGGCAGCCTGGTCTGGTGGTTGGTGACCCTGCACATAGCAGGGGGGTTGAAACTAGATGAGCATTGTGGTCCTTTTCAACTTAGGCCATTCTATGATTCTATGATCTCCTTTCAATTCCCCTAGCACGGAGAACCCACGAAGGGTTGCAAACCTCCACACTTTGACTAGAATAGTTTTTTACTCTGATTGCTCTGTGGCATGCTGCTTCAGGTGCAAATAGCCTGATACTCCCCGAAGTGCTTTCCAAAGTTGCCCACTAGCTTTCGGAAATCAGAGGTGGTTACTCTGATTTCCTTCTTGGTATCCAACACACACAGCAGTCTTTGGGGTTGACATACAGTTTTAATAGGCATAATTCACCTCAGTGCCCTACAATACCAAAAGCAATTTCTGACAAGAAGGGCTGTATCCTAAACTGCCCGTTCTGTACACCCCCAGCCCTCCTGGCAAATTCCTGCCGAACTCAGCGGCTGAAGAGAAACAAGGAGTCTGGACTTTCCCTGAAAATTCTGTTACCCTGAATAAAAACTGTTTTTACAAAAGACCTATGAGAAAATCAGATCCATCATGGAAGATATGCACCACAGGTTACACATTAAGATTATTGGTACCATGTCTGCCATGAGAAGGCTTTCAAATAAAAACACGTTTTCTAACTGACCACGCTCTCACATTAACATATTTCTTACTGATACAGCTAATGGAGTATTTATCATGCTTTTAGCTTCTCCGAAGTAACAATAAAAATACTATGTGCTATGTAAGAACAAAACTAAATTCATATTGCCATGCATTATCACACCTCACACTCTACAGATGTGTTTAAATACAGATGTGTTTAAATTACAAAAATGTTCAAAACAGCACCAAATGGAGACCAAGAGCAATAAGGAATGGAAAACAAACAGTAAAACAAATGTTACATGCTTCAAGACTTATTTTTGCAGCACGGATAGACAGGAGAGACATAAAAAGGACAAGTTATTTTGTAAAGAAAAAAAAACCTACCTGCAACAAAAAAACACAACTAATTCAGATTGTGAAGAAAATAAACATTTTTCTTCACCCAAGTATATATTAAGAAGGTATGGAGTAATAACCATGTGATAGTCAAGTTTTTTTGTTTCTCTTTGAATAAAGCAAGTAGAATAGTAGACACAATGTGTTTATTAAAGGCTTTATGAGTGGCTAAGCCTCATCTCTTCAGTTTATTTTATTTATATACTGCTTGAGCTCTTTGTAACTTCAGTATGGCTGATTCCTGGATTCCATTGTCAGTGTTCCTCAGCGATAGGTCATGAGCTGTGTACTAGGAACCCCATTAGGGATAAGCAGTGGACAAGTGGATTACCAGCTCCTCAATTCCACTTCTTACTATTTTTCCATTTCCAAAACATCGTACAAAAGAAAAAAGAAACCCAAGACCTACAGTTAGATGGGATGGTATGCGTACTTCTCACATCAAAATTCTCTTCTAATATTTGAAAGTCAACATGCACGACCATTTCCAGCGATGGCTGGATTTTGCTGTGTTTAACTGAGACCTGCTAAGCATTCTGTTAACACCCTATCTGAACCTTATTTTATTTTTCAAGTAGGCCTAATAGGGTCATCACAAACACAAATAATAGGATTTGCACTTGAAACATAACCGCTTTCTGGTTAATATGACTTCCTAGCAGACGTGTTGAAGAAATTGAAATATAGTTTTTGGTGCAGACTAACAAGACTCCTTGCATGCTTTAATATTACTAACAATAAGAGGCATGAAGTCTAAAGTCCTCTCATTGCTGTTACCATAAAGCTAGCATAAAGTTTTCTTCAAGCAACACACACTGAAGTTTCACTTTTTCTCTCCCTGTTGCACAGCACACAGAACAACCATATAGCAGTTTGCTCGGGCTGTTAAAACCACCAACTCCAAATTGCCTCCAGAAACATCAGCAGCTAAAGAGAAAGATGCAACCTCCCCGGCTAACACCTCGAAAACGTGTGAAAATAATGCAGCTCAGTTATTTCTGACAGTATTGCTGGTTTATAGGACGTCAGAAACTTCGCAGCCCCTGCCTTGCTAATCCTTCACAACCCCTGCGGAGCGCACGGGCGAGGGCCAGTTTGCACCCCTCCCGATTTCGCCCTAAACTTACAGATTAACCGTTATCTGGGGGTAGGGGCTGTGGTAAAGGGAGGGGGACAAACATCCGAAAGATACCGTCTCCTGTAGACCCGCAAGCTGCCGGCTCAGGCGGAGTTACTCACCCAAGGGAAGCGCACGCTTTCCAGCTGACAATCCCTAAAACATATTTCAGCGCAGCTCACTTGTCCGGACGACGTGCCGCCCGCACGAACCCCATCTCTACCCGAAATCACTTCCCACTCGCCACTCGAAATCTTTCAGCGACTTCGCCCGCTGCCGGCCCGCCCTGGGCTGCCAGCGCTCTGCGAGCAGCGTGCCCAACTGCCGAGAGCACCACACAGACCCGCGCCTAGACGCAGAAGCACGCAACAGCCCAGTGCGGCTCCGGCAGGGAGCCCAGCGCCCGCGGCGGTACCGACCTGCGGAGCGGCAGCGACCGCGTCCCTCCGCCCGTCTCCGAGCCCGAGCTTGGACAGATGGCCGGCAGCGCGACCAGGGCGAAGCAAAGCCTGTATTTTTTTTTTCTTCCTCTCTCCCTTCTCTCCTTTTTTTTTTTTTTTTTTTTTTTTCCTTTCTTTTTTTTTTTTTTTTTTTCCCCTCCCTGCCTCCCCTGGCTTAGCCCCTGGCAGATAAGCCCGAGTCAGGCACAGTGCGCTCACAACACCCCCTCCACCAATCATTTCAATTAGTGCCACATGAGAGGAGCTTCTGCCCAAAATCTGCTTAAGAAAGGGCCAGAGGGCAGGGCAATCTCCTTTGCTCGACAATGACCAGAAGCTGCTATAAATATCCAAACAAAAGCACTGTCAAGGCCAGGAATGTCACATCCTAATGTGATAAAAATTGTAAAGATTCAACCTGTATCAGAAGGAAAAATTAAAATTAAAAAGAGACAAAGATAAAAAGCGACCACCACCTTCCTACCCTCTCCCCCAACACATAACCTTGCAATATGTTATCAGAGTTGTATGTTCCCGGGTGCCAAGTTATTATGTTTTCCAGGTCCCGAGCAGCCTGCTCACGATCCTTTTGTGACAGCTGCATGCTAATATTTATAGGTACCAAGCTCTGTGCATCTTATATAACCCAGCGAAGTGACCAGAGCTGCCCAGGGGTAGCTTTCAGCCCCACAGATACATTACATCAGATAAATAGCATAAGCAACAGCTACTCCTAATTAAAGCATTAGCAATAAGTTTTCAATATGTCAATAAATGTATCACTACATTGATGAAGTACAGCCTTGAGGACATTTGATCTTTAAGGTCCCTTCCAGACCAAGCCATTCTATGATTTGTATCAAAAGTGGGGGCTTGCATCTGATTTGATTTAGATGTGTTTTACACCAGCATATTCCAGCACTGCAAGTGATGATAAAATTCGGCCTGAACTTTCCAACTATGCAGTGAGTTAGAACTGCAAACTAATCAGGAACCACATTTAAGAACACACACGAAAACTGTGTGTGTTCTTATCTATCTTTGATCTAGTAGAATGTCTCCCTAAGCAGATCCGGGACCTAGAGCTTGTGCAACACTTTGCAGTGTCCTTGTTTGTGCTGTGTGAGCAGCTGGGCGCTGCCTGCTCCTGCACAGGGAGGGCAGAGCAGCAATAGTGCATTGTTTTCATCCTGTTTGCCTGTAAACTCAACAATGCCTTTGAGATAGTAATTACTAGCCTGTTGGTGGCAGGATGAGAACATCTAAGTTCATCGCAGTGGAAGCTGACTATCACTGTCCCCTTCTCCCCCTCACAGACATTCCCAGATGTCCCTCTAGATCTTGTGTCTCAAGACACAAACACATCTATGTAGAAGTAGTTAATCCAGTTGCTAATATGGTTAACCTCATGTTCTCTTATAACTGAGATGAAAGCCATCTGAAATTATCCCTGTTTCCTGTGTTCACTTTACACCAACTCAGTAATAAATTTCTCTTTCACTGCAAATAAACGTTATTTTTTGTTCCATTCCCGTGCCCTCCTCTGATCTTAACTTGTTTGTCCTGCCACACTGAGCGCTGCTTTCTCACACTAAACCCATTCACATACAGGCTTATCCTCAAAGCACCCTTATCTTCAAAGGATGTCCAGAGACAGTTTTTGCTGCTTTACTAACTCCCTGAATTTAAGTATATGTCCTACATAACAAAGAACGCACGCTTAGCAGACATCAGTGGAAGAAATGCATTTAAAAGACGTGATATTTAAGTGAAGCTCGTGCAAAATGCCTGCCTGAGAATCGCAGACATAGGCACAGTATGAACAAAACTGCCCGCAAGATTTCCAGACTTCCTAGTTTTAGCAGGGAGAGAAATATTCTTCCTTTTAACAAAGAGCTTTCAGTCAGCCAGATGCAGAACAATAACACTACACAGACAATACTGACCGAGCATTGTCGGGCCGTGGCCACCAGCCCACAGGCTGACAAAGCTCTTGCTGAGAACAGGGCCGTGCGTGGGGTGAGTGAGGCAGAGACCCCTGATGTGGTACAGGCAGGGGGAAGCCTGCATAGCTCAGCAGACAGAGGAATCGTGAGATGTGCAGCTGTATTTGTGAGACATCACAATATCGCTAGTAAATCCTGCCCATTCCCCATTCTGCTGGCTGATCTTCGTGTAAGGGCCTGCGTTCACGTCCAGTGGAGCCAAGGTGGGGGTCTCTGCTATGACAGTATGGACATACTTCGTGTTGCAAATACATGAACTGGATCTTCACCAAAGGAAAAATATCTTTATGAACCACAACAAAACCCCTTCCAGGAAAGCAAAAAATTATTTTTAGAATAACAAACATACTGGGGAAAAAGATGCCTTATGACTTAAACAGAGGTATAGCTGCAACTGAGGGAAATGACAGCAAAAATAAGTCACTAGTGGAGTGAAATGTAAAACTGTGTACATCCTACAAAGTTCTAGCCAGCTAGGCAGGTGAATAAAATGGCAAAACTGAGCTGCTGATGCCAGAAGTGAAATAAAAATATTCTTCTCTGAATCTTTGGTGGTTTTTGTGTCTTCTACTTCTTGGAACAGCTATCATTACAAAATTCAGAGACAAGAGGACACCAAAGTTTACAAAACTCACGATATTTCCTTATCTTGACAAAAAGCCCTGTTTGATCTGTATTCACATTGTCCTCATTGTTTTTTCCAGAGGTAGCTGCTTGCCCATATCAGTTCTTCCAACCTATTGGTAAAAGTCAGCAAGGGAATTCTGTAACCTCACCCTTTAGGATGAAGAAAACAAGAGAAAACTGCATGTATGGAAACATGCCTTACAGAGATGTATTCACTGCTTGTTAAGCTTATATGTATTTAAAAAGTTGTTTCTTTGTAAAGCAAAATGCTGTATTTGAAGACAAGTCATTTAGTTTGCATATAATTTAGTAGATATTTACAAATTTAAAATGTTTATAAAATATTCTGCCGTTAGGTCAAGATGAGGATGCTGGTTTTATAGAAGATTGTGACCACTTTCCCCGAAGTGCTTTAAGTTAACTCACAGAAATGGAAATATAGATCAAATAGACCGGTTCCCAGCATTTGACATAATTTCCCAGGGAAACAAACCTATATATGGGAAGCTATCCTCAAGCAGTGGTTGAAGTTTTCCCTTAAACACTGTTTTGTTTGATAAGTGAAAACTGACAACACACCAAATCATCTAGTATTAGCGTTCTTTTCTTTTACATGTCCCTGCTCTTGGAAAAAAATAATGGATTATGCTATTTCTTTGTCTGAATAAAATATTGCAGTTCCGGAGATAAAGATGTATTCAGCTGAGCAATTAAATAGCTAAATAAATGAATCAGCAGAGCAGAAGTGACAGATTTAATTACTGCTTAGAGCTAGGAAGGGGAACTAATTATGAGGTTCATGAACCACATGCCATTCTTTTCCTTAAGCATGTTCTTCGATTCTTCTGGATCAAGCTCTGCAAATGCAGCAACATCAGGCACTAGATTTCAAAAAGGAGGAAAGAAAGGAAAAAGAAAAAAAAAAAGAGCTATTCAAAATTTGGAAATAAACTTTAATATTTGTTTGAACAAAGAATAGTCAATACTCCATTATAAAAGCTCATGTTCAATTGACTACATACTGTGAGTTAGAGGAACCTTCTGTTAAACAGATAGGCACTAAAAATGTAGTCCTCCAAAAAATCAAGGCACAATGAAGTTCACTGGATGTGAATAAACCAAAGATTGCAAGAGAGAGCTGTGTCAAGTGAGCCATAAAACATACCTCAATATCAAGTGATTAGGAGCCCTATTCATCAGACAGTAGCTGGAGCTGGGAAGACGGAGAAAGCTAAGTAGCTCTCTACCCCTTTGATTCATCCACCACAATAAGCAATACAGTTTAAAAAAATGCTTCTGTACCACCAAATGTGAAGCCACTACCAGTGGAAAAACCCATTCCTCAGTTTCTCTTCCATTTCTTTGCATTGCATTTACTTTACCATCTGATTTTTTTTTTTTTTTTTTTTTTTTTTTTTTTTTTTTTTTTTTAAGACCATTGCTTACTGACCTTCACAGTAAAATCCCTGCCATGCAGGACAATCTGAACACGGAGTGAGCTGCATAGATGTGCTGTTCTCTAGACATCAGTTTAGGCTCCCGTTACTTGAAAAATTGTAATGGCCTAAAATCCTGAGAAGAAGACTGAACCAAGCACCTCCACTCCTTGAGTCAGTGGAACTTCCAATGATAGAGAAAGAGTCGCCTCTGTTGTCTGAAAGCCCACCAGCTACTGGTTCTCCAATGCCAAGGATGGCTTTTCAGCCATGTGTTCCCAAGCCAACAAGTTGTCATCCATTAACTCAACTTAAGTAAAAGCAAATGAGTCTTACAGTACAACCCCACAAATACAGAGGTCTTCAAGTGAGTACTGGGAGGGAGAGAAAAGAAAAAACTGAGGCACGTTTCACATCTGAGACATCATTTAATGAATTAGCTAAGATGGGCTGGCTAATAGAGACAGATATCATTTAGCCACCCTCAGTTTCTGCCAAAAGCCAATATATACATATTATATATATATATAACGTATTAGTGGAGGTAAAACACGGAAAGCCTTTCATTCTTAGTCATTGGTTTTCTAAAATGAAAATCTTGGTGTGTTGTAGTGTCTTTTTTAGCATCCTTTTAAAAATCAACATACTTCTTTTCCTAGAAATATTGCAGAAGAGACAAATAACTGTACAGCTGATTTCATACACTGTTTTGTAAAACAATTGAAACTTCTTCCACTGATTTTGAAAATTTTTAAAAGATGGACACACAACTCATGGCTGGAGAAGATCACCGTGGTTACAGCTGTGTTCTCCTACCATATCATTTTGTCAGAATGAAAATAATTGTGTCCAAACTCAGGGGTGTAGGCTGAGCAGGTTCACTGGACAATCACAAATGTAATCATCATGCAGAGTTACCACATCAGCTCTGCCGGTTGAAACTGTTCTCTGAAGGCAGCCAAAACTAAGGTCTATTGCATCTATAAAGTCCACAATGAAGTCTATCTTGAAAATCAGTTACTAGGCTTTCTAACTGTTTTCTGTGCCAAGGCAGACCGTATCTGCAGGGAACAGGAAGTATAAAAGATAAGGTAAAAACAGGATTAAAAAAACATATTCCTTTTTAGTAGAATTACATTTTAACTATAAAAGAGACTTTCTGCCTGGAATTCTAGTGTGGTTAGGTCAGAAGAAAGCACACTTTGTATGTAGGCATCCAGCAAAGCAGAGAAAGGCTAATATTAAAAAAAAAGACAGTATACCTGAAGCATTATGTACAATGAATGTTATGTATATGTTCATACCACATGGATTTTACAGCATCTGCCATCCATATTGATAAATTGTGATGTCTGTGGATAGCCACTAGCCTACCAGTGATTGTGAATCTTATAGAACACGTGCCATTATGATAACTCATAATAGATGTATTACAATTGAATAAATAACGTTACTGAGGGGTTAAAAAGAATCCCAATGGCATGAGCAGCTAGTCAGCTGGCTGCTGAAGGACAAAGGGAGAATATACTGTTGGTGCACAACACGTCTGATCTCAGCAGGCAAAATCAGCTGTATTTATCCATTTGACAGTCCCTGCCAGGCTGATATGGAAACATCTATTTATGCATCTGAGGTGCTTCTCTCAAGAAACACGATCAACATTTTCATTTGCATTCAGAAACAGAGCCTTGAACTAATATTGAGCACTCGGAACTGGAAATCTCTCAGAGGCGAGCTAGCCACCTGGGAGGCAGACTTTATGGATCTACATCTTCTGCACTCAGAGCAGGACAGCACAAAAGAAATCCCTCAAGGGATACTTGAAAGAGCAGGAGTCATGTTGTTAAGTATAGACCAGAACTGTATTCATCATGGTTTTATTAATAACCTTTTGCTCTTAATCTTGCACTTGGATGTTTGCCCTTAAGTCTTGCTTAACGTAATTTGGCAGTTTCACCCCTCAGCTAGTCTGGCGCTATGGAGAGGCAAGATGAAACAGATTGAAAGCAATACGCTTTTGGTGGAAAATGAAGGCAAAGAAGGATACACAGAGTGTCATAAGACATGAGTGTCTCCTGTGACAGGGTCAGAGAAGATCAGAGCTTGCAAATATTTTTCTACTACATTCAAAGAGTTGCTGGGGGATGGACAGGAAGAGGAGACTTTACTCCTCTTACATTAGGGTTATTCCTTGCCTCTCTCGTAAGAAACAGATGGCAGAGAGTACTGCACAGTTCTGGGTGTCCTCTGGATTTTCAAGCAAGTTCTGATGCTGTGTTTGGTTGTTATGAGAAGGTCGAAGGTCATTTTTCACTGCCATCGGGAGCATGCCAGTTTTATCAAAGCTACCCTGGGGTACCAGGTAAGTTTGATTGCGAAGGTCTAAATCACCCACAACTTCCTTCTTTTAAAACTCAAAGTGATTATTTCTTTATTTATTTAGAGTGTCCTATTGCATTTTCCCGATAGTTCATCAAAGCTGGTAAGCAAATATCCAGTCTTCAGTAAGGGCTAATATAAAACCAATCAAGCTCCTTTGCAGTAACTCAACTGAAATAATGGGAGCCACTGTCCAAGACAAAAGCTGAAGCCATGATAACCTTTGGGTTTTCACTGAGAAGGGTAAGGATATCTGCATAGAAAAGTCAGATCTTGCTTACTGTTGGAAACAGCTCTATTTAAGAAAAAGCTGAAACATGCCAGAAATAGGGAGACCAAGGAAGCAGGTGAACAAGCCCAAACAGCAGTCCTTCAAGACCGAATCCAAGCAAAACCTGAAAGTTCTTCTTCCTCCTAGTGCATAAGTTCCTCCAATGAGGAAGCAGGCATGAGGAGCATGAAATAAAGAGCATGAAATCTGATCCTTGGGAACCTCACAAATACAACTCTTGACCCACTACAGATGATGAAGAGAGGCATTACAATATGGCTCACTGTGACACTTTTGAACACTTAGAATAACTGTCTGGAATTGTAAAACCAGAAAAGCGGTTACAATGTAAAATTCTGCCACAGTAAAAGAACTGGCTGTGACATGAAGGAATATCACAGGCAAAAGGTGGTCTGAGAGAACAACTCACAGATCTATAGAAATACTTCAGTTGCATCACTGAAGATCTGAGGCCTGTTAGCTTGCAGGAACAAAGCTCCAGAGCACAAAAATCAGCCAGACAGCTATGGAATAGACTTGAAGAGTTCTGTTTCAAGACTCTGAATTTGGTTACTGAATATATCATCTACGGAAATTCCCAGGATCGCAGACTCTTGGCAGAAGGAATAGAAATTGCCAAGACATAAATCGTCCTGGGAAGCTGGAAAGTCAGAACAAAAGGTGGTTACCTTTGTGGTTTGTATCTCAAATGCACATAGTGAAATAGTGATGACATCCTTCCTGAATGAAGAAAATAAGTTTTAACACTAACCTGTTAAATTCACCTCAAAGAACTTGGGACAGAAAAAGGAGAACCTGAGATATGCATTAGTGGAGAATGAAATGGTGATTACTGTTGGCATTTTGGAACAAGTAGTAGTGCATACTGCACTTCAACCAAGGACACACCCTGAATTTCTACATGTAAATAACACCATGATTATTCTTCATTTACAACTAACAACATTTTGCATGTCTTTTATTCTAAAGCAAGTGACAGGCTTTTCAAAGGCTCAGGCAAAGTTGGCAGTCAATTCTCCTAAAACAACAGATGGGATAGGGCTACTTCTGCCTTCCACAGAAAAGTGGGGAACTGCAGTAGAGAGATGTAGAGGATCCATGCTGCTAATCTTGCTGCCTCCAGGGACTGTTTCTAGTCAACTATCACAGCTGCTGGGACTGGGCATTCTACCAATAGTTTCCACTCCTACTTTAGGGGCAGCAGCAGCTTCAGTCAACCTGTCTTTCCCAGTCCTAATATGGAAAAAAATGGTGGGAGGGAGTGGGGAGTTAATGCACTTTGTCTTCCCAGTAGCCTGCTACCTTGGGCAATTTCTTCTTTGGCTATGCTTACAGCAAGTCCAGTTTGCTGCTGAAAGCTGAGGACTCAGTTTAACATTGCTTCTTCTGCATTCTTGGAAGATTCCGCAGTGTCTACCAGCGTCCATCTTCTAAGAGCCTAGAGTCTTTACTCTATATGCAGAAAATTCACCTTGTGTCAGTTTTAATTCTATCTCCAGAGACATCGATATAGTAAAATTCTCCCCCAAAAACAGTTTTCCTATAATGACCAATGATTTTTATAACACGCTCTCCATATTGTGCTGTTCAAATTCCTTATGAAAAAGCTTTTGTGTTTTTATATCAAATTCTTGATGTAAATGGCTACTGTGAGATTTTTCTATACACTGGTGCAACATATGAGTTATCAGTGTGCCAGGGTTGAGTCTGAATAATATTTGATCAGGAAGAGCTGTAGAGTAAATAATAGATTTAAAAACAGGAACAGCTTTGAAGTCTGTATTGGCAGTCACTCATTGTACAGTAACATCAGAACATGCGTTGCATCAATATTGGCAGATAATACTAAAATTTCAGTAAATATTTGTGTTTGAGGCTAGAGTTATTAAAATCATATGCAGGTATTTTTGTTACAGCTTTCCTGACAGATTATACCAGGGTTGGCTAATTCATATAGTCTGGCTTGGAATGACAGAAAGAAAAAAAAAAAAAAAAAGCAGTTCAATAACTTTGTTCAACATAAAGTCATACCTTGATTATAATGGCACTTTATGTCCAACATCAGAGCCTACTTCATTCCACTGTTTTTATTACAAATGCCTGAAACTTTGCTAAGAGGAAAGATGTTTAGCAATGTTTCTAAGTTCAGCCCCGTTTTCCACTTGCAGAGTTTCACTGCACCCTCATGAGAGTCACATTGTGTTTCAGTGCTTTGGCTCCCAGGATATAAAATAATAACCTTGTGATACCCAACAAGCCTACTATCTTAGCACAGCTCACTCTAGATTCTGGTGTACTGCAGTGTTTCAGGAGAAAGATGTTTTATCTGTGTACAATTTTGCATTTACATTTTCTCTTTCAAATTTGTCTCTTGAACCTTTAGTTTTGCTTCATGTTATGCTGCACCTTCCAGTACAGTCTTCTTCACCTTCAGACACTTTCCTATATCATCCAGCTCTGAGGAGGTCTCTCTCTGTATTTGTTTTCTCTGCCATTCTTACTTTGCCTACACTACTACCAGGTTCTCTAACATTGAGGGTAGCTATTCCCAAACTTCCCCATATCTCTGCATCCCCTTTCCTATTATTCTTTCCTTTTCTGTCTGTGTACCTCTTCTTCTTGTAAGAGAATTTGCTCCCCCTACAGAGCCCTGCACCATTACGTATTCACTGATGAGGAGGTAGGGAAATTTGAAGTACAAGCTGATGGACAACTTCTATTCAGGATACATGCCTTTAGCCACGTGTAAAACATCACAGTGAAAGAACAATTCTGACAGAACTGAAGAGACAAATTCCAAATATGTAGACATCAACAAAGGGACATTTCCTGATAAATTCAGAATCTTCCATCCCATAGAATTTCACTCATTTGCTTTTGGTGAAAAAGCAGTGCGTATTGACATTATTATGAAGAACATTAAGACAAACCTTTTAAATGATCTGATGGGCCAGCTGGAGGTCTACTCTGTACTTTCACGTCTCTGTTATACTTTTTTTTTTCCTTGCCTTTATGACTCAAATGATACATCCCTATTTCATTGTAGGGATGGTATGCACGTGCAGTACGCAGTTCACCAGTGATCAGTGCAAAAAAGCTGCTATCCTTGCAGAGGCCTTAAAGTTGCAACAGGTTAAACCACAGGAAGCTTCACAGGTTAAATTGTATATCTTGGGCCCAACTAAGAAACAAACTCAAAGCCACACCTGGTTTGAGGGCTGAGGGTCCATGTGCCAATGGCTCCCAGTTGTTTGTTAATTTGTGCAGTGGGCCTTGAAAGAACTGGTCAGAGGTGACCAGTTCTGTTGTACCCGTATCTAAACCTCTAACTATATCTGAGTGTAGTTTTGCCTAAATACACGTTAATTCATAGGACAGAATCATATTTTCCATAGGTTGGAAAAAAACCTCTAAGATCTCCAAATTCAACCATCAACTCATTATGACCATGCCCCCTAAACCATGTCCCTAAGTGCCACATCCCCATGTTTCTTTAACATTTCCAAGCATTGTGATTCCACCAACTCCCCGTGCAGCCTGTTCCAATGCCTCACCACTCTTTCGGAGGTGAAATTTCTCCTAATATTCAACGTGAACCTCTCCTGGCACAGCTTGAGGCTATTCCCTCTCATCCTATCACTGTTACCGAGGGAAAGAGGTCAACAACCACTTCACCGTAACCTCCCTTCAGGTAGTTTGTAGAGAGCCTCCTCCTGAGAGGTCTCCTCCAAGCCTCCTCCAGATTAGATAATCCCAGTTCCCTCAGCTGCTTCTCCTCTTCTTCTGTGCTCCAGACCCCTCACAGCTTTGCTGCCCTTCTCTGGACATGTTCCAGGGCCTCAGTGTTTTTGTTGTAGTGAGGGGCCCAAAACTGAACATAGCACTCGAGGTGCAGCCTCACTAGCGTTGAGTAAAAAGGACAAAGTCAAAGCTCCTGCAAAGCCACAGAACAGTTGATTTAAGGGCTGGTCAAAGTTCAGGTGCCGAAGACTCATCCCTCTTGTCTTCAGTGCAAGCTGCATTGAAACCTTTAATGTTTCAAAAGTGATTATTTTGGTATGATCACTATTTCTGTTGTCTGTATAAGTTCTCCCAAAGTCTGTTCTTTTCTCGCTGTACTCTTTTTCCCTTATTGATGCATGCTTGCACCAATCTTTCCTTTCTCTGATCACTGTTTTCTACACTGCTTCCTTTTTATTTCCCACCGTGGTTTGAATTTTATGATTAGTCCCTTCATGTTTCAGTGCCCTTTCTGAGATGACACAGGAAAGCAATTCAGAAAAAGAGCAATAATTAGTTTATATCTTTAACTACATACCAAATGTCAGATTATTCCTTGGAGGATGGCAGCAAACATGAAAAGAAAAACTCCCCAAAGTTCTCAAAGTTCTCTGCTTTTTCTAGACCATTTCAATATACAGCACAGTAAAGGAGATTACTAGAAGTTCTTCTGAAAGTGGAAGTCAATTCCCAAGCAGAAAAATAGAAAAGAATATCAATTCTGGCAAGTTAAATTTAATAAGCCCAGCCAAAGAAGATTTTGAAGAGCAATTTGCTAACGGCATAAAACTAATAATAAAATGTTTTTTAAGCACATCAGAAACAGGAAGTCAGCCAGAAAGTCTGTAGGGCTGATAAGTAATTGGGGTACGAAAGGAGAGCTGAAATATGACTGTACACCAGCAAAGTGAGAAGAATTCTATATGTAGGTGTTCAGAAGAACTTTTGGAGGTTCCTATGCCAAAAACTTTCTTTAAAGGCTATGTCTACGTCTGTAAACACAGATGTAAAATACGCTGAAATTACAAAAAACAAAACAAACAAAAAAAGCAAAACAAACAAACAGAAAAACCCAACAAACCACCCCCCACAACCATCCCAACTCAGCATCTCACAAATTTTGTTACCTATCAATGTTTCACATTTCACACACCTCCTCTGCAACTCACAGTACTGACAAATTTAAACATTCTAGTTTTTAAGCCCCAAATCATGAATTTGTGAGATGTCCAATTACTATTTCTTTCACTTTGTTCATAGAAGACAACTAAGAAGGAGAATATAGGTTTTTTGCTCTCAAGTGTTATACTAAGAGAAGTTGAATTAGTTTGACAGGTAAAAATATAAATGAAGAACTCCCAAAGTAAAAACCTATCAGAATTAAATTCACATCTGTTTGTGAGCATCTGGACAAATTCCAGAAGCCAACAACATTTTGCTTTTTCTTTGACATGCATAGTAGGCTCATGAAAATGCCATGTAATTAACTTAGTATAAAAGGGATAAAACGGTGAAGAGAACAACAAAGATAATTTGTCATCATGATTTTCATTAAAAAACCTACAGTATTACAGGAATTAATTTCAGCAGTACTTTGCCCTGATTACTGCCTGTCAGATAGTATATGGGAATCCAACAGGATATTTGAATGGAGAGTGTTTGCAGAATCTCATCCAGCATCTGCAGTAGGAAAGTAAGTAGTTTATCTACATTGACTGTAATTTATCATCTATATTTTAATATTGCAAAAACTGAAGACTTTGCTCTGATTTTAACTTCTCCTAACACCACTATTTTCTAATAAATGTTACACTGATAATAGCTTTTCTGGACCACATTGTAGTCTTTCTCTTGGACAGGGAGAAACATCAATGGACTTAAAAATCACAACTGTCATTATTTTGTTATTTTTGTTTTGCAGCCCTCGTAGATGTTTGCTAAATGGGATTACATCACATATGCACACAAACCTTACTGGCCATGGAAAGAGAAAACCAAGTCTGACTTCAGATTCTGAATTTTCCAACCATCTATATAGCACTTAGGTCACATTCTTATCTAGCCTTCACATTTTTATATTTTCAAAAGGTTTGTCCTGTCAAGCAGACTCCTTTGGAGTTTGCAACACATTTTAATGTAATGTCTAAACACTAATCCACTAACATACTAGAGTGGCACTTCAAAATT
Organism: Chrysolophus pictus; assembly: GCA_037305975.1. Taxonomy (NCBI): domain Eukaryota; kingdom Metazoa; phylum Chordata; class Aves; order Galliformes; family Phasianidae; genus Chrysolophus; species Chrysolophus pictus. Next base: position 32,595,370 of record CM074577.1, on the reverse strand, counting down.
TGGCAGTGTTAATCACTTTAAATAACCTCTTAGCCTACCGATGCCTCTCTCAATATCCGTTGTTTCCACACACAGTTGATGAATAGAATTATTTGAGCTAATCTGTGCTGTCCTTTATTTCAGATAGTACTTCTTGCATGATGAGCAGAGAATGGACGGCTTAGAGAAGGGAAACATAAAATGCAAGGCATGATGTAAACTTCAGTTTCTGTAACATTTTTCCTTCAAGTTATCTAACTGTATTTTTATAAACAATTTCACCCTAAGCTTAAGTGTGTCATTGTAGGATTATTATAGCATTATAGTAATTACTTTGGGCATTTTTGGCCAAAGCAGTGTAAGATTTCAATGCAACATATGTGAAAGCTGTGTTGGTTCACTGTTTTTCCATTTATTCACAGCTTCCTTAAGAGCTATCCCAGCACACAACAGGTATGGGGTTCAAACTTGCTTTGCTTGCATCATTAGGCATAATCACATTATGAGATGACACACACATTTATTTGGCTCTAAGGAAATGCTTAGAGAAGGCCGGTTAAGATGATGGCCTGGGCTGCCTTATTTAGAAGAAAAATTCTGAGTTTCTAGTACATTAAGCTATTCATTAAAAACAAAATCTGTCATGTCTCTCCTCTCACTGTGCTCTCTCCTCTGGGCTCTTTTTTCTCCTGTTCCCAGCTTTCTGATCCTTCTATCATTTCATATTTCTATTCTACCAATACGTTGATCTCTTTTCTCCTCTTTGCTACCCTAATAATTTCTCTTTCTACTGTTCCTCTTCGGTCTTCCTGTACTGTCTCCTATCTTACTTCTATTTAACATTGCCATTCTCTGCCAGACTGCCAGCTTCTCGTTTTATGCCCAGCCAGCCTCTCTCTATTTATGTTATTCCTCTTCTAGAAGCATATATGCGGGAGAGAAAACTAACAGCTTCCTCATTCTTCAGTACTTCATGTAAGGAAACTGGGCCATTACATAGTTTTCCAAATCCAGTCCACATCAATGCCCCATTCATAATGTGCCTTTGGAAGCAAGGGAACATCAGTTATTTTGAATGCCCCCAAGCTACACAGCTATTCTAGACAAGAACTAACGCTGTGAGAGGTATGCACAATGGTGCCTCCATGGTAAACAGACAGCCTTGCTCTTCCCTGAAACTCTCTGAGACAGCTGGATGTGTAAAACAAGTTACAGTGGGTCAAACTTCACAAAAAGTGTTTTTCCCCTCCTCTCTCAGTGTTAGGTTTGACTTTTAAATTATTAAAGCTATTGATCAGAGGTAGTACCACTGGGCAAGGCCTGGGGCTTCATAATACAATGATATCACAGGCATGAAAGCATTTCTTTTCTGCTACAGTAGAGCAATAGAACAGAACCTAAAATAACAAGTAGAAAATCTAGCGACGGGACATTACATATTACTCTTTGATTTTTCTTCCTTAGATGTAAAATTCTTTAAATAGGCCAGTATGTAGGCAACCTCTTATTTAACTAGAATTGTGGAAATTGTATCCACTCAGCATGGAAACATATTGAATAGTAACAGCTATTTATTTCAACTGACTTTTTCTTCCGATCAATAGGTATAACTCCCAGGTATTGGCTATAATCTATATATTTAAAAATAACAGCAATTACTGCTAAAAGATTGAATAGCTGCTTATAATGGAAAATATACACATTATGAGAGAGGAGTTATTCAGAGTATATGCATTCTGCAGTACAGAAAATCTATTACTACACACAAAATAACAAGCTACTTCATGTTTCTAGTCAGAGCACCAGGATAGCCTATGATTGATTAACTAGAGCACAAGTAAAATTATGATTGTGATGTACCAAAGTGCCACCACTGTTATTTCTACATTTCCTGTGTTTTGCTTAAAAGAATTAGTCCAAAAGGAAGGTGGTTGGATGTTTACTTACATTTAGACATAATTTATGAAATATTAGCCATTACCACAGGGCCTCTACAAGGACGGTACTCTCTATGCCTAGTGCTTACTATTACTTAGTTCGTAGAATGACTTAGGTTGGAAGGAACCTCAAAGATCACCCAGTTCTAGCCTGGTTGGCAGCCACTAGATCAGGCTGCCTGGGGCCCCATCCAACCTGACTTTGAGCACTTTCAGGGGTGGAGCATCCACAATTTCTCCGGGCATCCCGTTCCAGTGCCTCACCATGCTCTGAGTAAAAAATTTCCTCCTAATACCTAATATAAATCTTCCCTCTTTTAGTTTTAAACCATTCTCCCCTGTTGTATCACTGTCAGTCAGTTTGTCTCCTGTTTCTAAGCTTCCCTACTGGAAGGCCATAATGAGGTCTTCCTGAAGCCTTCTCTTCTCCACGCTGAACAAGCCCAACTCTTGAACCTTTCTTCATAAGAGAGGTGCTCCAGATCTCTGATCAACTCTGTGGCCTCTTCTGGACCCACTCCAACAGCTCCACATCTTTCTTGAAGACCCCAGACCCAGACATAATTGGCTATAAAACTTTAGGCAACATCTGACACAGAAACTCAATGGAAATCAGGCCATCTGTATATCTCCCTCTCCTTGAGGCCAAGTAATTGGATAGGTTACACTGTCATGAGTTTGGGTGTCTCATTTTCAGTATTTTAGTGATTGACCAAACTCTATGGGTGTTTCAGAAGGAACTTTACTATTTTATGTCCATGCAAATGTTGTGAGCATGTAACAAGCATGCAAAAACATAGGTGATTTATTTTGCTGTGGTCATGAATTCACAAAACAAGAAATTTCGGCCAGGTATTCACATTATCCTAGAAAAAGCAGGTGAAGAACCTCATGGGATGACTTAGCTGCTTGTATATTCAAGGTTTACAATTTATAGAGCACAGCAAGCCCTAAACCAAGCAATGCTGACCTGAACACAAGCAGGGCTGAGCGGAACAGACACTCATTCACCAGCTTAGCTAATCAGGTTTCTCTACGTAGAGCACAAGTCCATAAATCTCTGCACAGATGATATGCTCAGCAGGGAACTAAGTGGCTGACAAAGAGCTGAATGGAAGCACCCCATGGGATAACCAGTGTATCTACACTGAGTTATACGTGGGTTCAGCAGGGCAAAGGCAGCATCATCTCCTGCCAGGGGCTGTATTAGCAACTGAGATGGAATTCTTTTCTCCAGAAATGCTCGTTAGATGTTCCATTTCAAAAGATATTTAAGCAAACATAGAGATGCACCTTTATGACATTAATGTAGGCTGGGTTTTTCATTAGCATTTTATAATGCTAATTGCCCACTTTCCCAGAAGAATAATAACAGTAGCACACAGAAAGAAGTAATTTTCCTAAAGGTATAGTGATCATGAAGGATAGAAACATCCAGATATAGACTAAGTGCTTGGGGTGCTTCCTGGCCTAAATTGCAGTATCACATCTAATATCCTGAATGCAGAAGACAGTTAAAGGACAGAAACGATGGTCATAAAATAAAGTACTGAAATGACTATTCAATTCCATTCTGTGGCAGAAATTGTGATGTTGGTTCTTACTGGCCTTTCATCCTTCAGCAAATGTCTTTGAAATACCACTTCTAACTTGACTGATGTGCCTCTGAAATAGTTTCTTAAATCCGAATGCCTCTGTTACCAATGTACAGTGGAGATCCCTTCAGAGTTTCTGGTTTTTATATTAACCAGTCTTATTTCTCAGTGTTTTCTTTCTCAATGCTGTCTCTCCCGTGGTTAAGGTTTAGAAATGCTTCTTAGTGTATCTACAGAAGAGCACAAGGCTCCACATATATTTTCTCTCAGTGATTTTATTCACTGAGATACTCACTGATAGTATTTTATTTAAAAGTTCAGTAAGATTAATTCTTATAATGGACTTCCATTCTGAGAAAGTACATTTCTGCCTCTACTTCTTTTGTTAATCCTACTGATAAAGGCTAGTGTCATTTACTGGTAGGGAATTTAAACAGTCATATTTTGATGATGATGATTTGCAGAAGAGAAAGTATTTTATTTTTTCTGTGGCAATGCTGCTGCAGTTCTTTTATGCTAAGGATATTAGAAGGCAGATAATCAACTTGGATATTGCAACAACAGATTTTTGATTCTAAAGGATAGAAAGAGATGAATTAGTCCCATGCAACATTTAGGTTTCTCCTCAGGTGTGCAGGCTGTGTTATCTCCTCCATGTACATAATTTCTCTTCTGAAGGAATCATCATGGATTCTCTAGTAAACCTCTAGTAAATCTAGTTTACCAAACTAAATTCCTTGGGCCTTTCCATAGCTGGGATTATGCAGCATTAGTTATCTACTGCCAGGTTAAGCTCTGTGAGCTGTGAGGGCATCTCCTAATAAACTCTTATCTTCCTAACTGGTTGACTACACTGCACTCTAAAGCAAACTTCTGTCTGCCACGTAGCAAATGTTTGACAAATCCTCACTAATTTCTACTTACTTAAATAAAGTAACAATCAATTAACGTGAAGAAAAAAAAACACCCCAACATTCTAGCCACTACTACTGCGTTTTCTAGAGTGCAAAGTATCTAAGACTCAGGGAATAGCCAGCATTCACTTTATATGCAACAGCTGGTTTTGCACACTGGTTTCATAACATTACTCCTCCCTGTTTTCCTTTCTCTGCCTGTAGCTATGCCTGTGGACACACTAAAATGCATGAGGCAAAATCTGTTTATTTTAAGTGGTTTGAATTGTGGGTCTGAGCTGGGCTGGCTAAGTTTGCAAATTTCAGGCTAAGAAGCAATCATACAAGGCACTCTGTGAGCAAACCCTCAGGGGCAGCACTTGCAGCTGAGGTGTATTGTAGTAATGGCATTAGAAAGCAGAAATGACACTAACCAGAACAGCTGGATCCTAGAAGGTGTCATCCTGCTCCAGCTGTAAAACTTATGCCTCAATGATCATTAGGTGTGGGAAAAGCTAATCACAAAGCAGAGATATGACAGGGGAAATTTCTGTAAATGTTTTCAAATAAAATATGTTACTTCTATCAATTTGTTATATGCTGTCATTTGATTAAAAAAATTAACAGCTCATAAACAGCCTAACTCTTGTAAGAATAAAAAGCAAAAATTTATCTTACGTACATAATCCTCGAATAAACAAACTACTTTTCTTAGACTTTTTCCTAGCTTTTGGCATTAAAAATTCTTCTAACATCAGTAACTAACTCTATCCCTATATGTCATTCCTGTACTGACATAAGTTTTCAGCAATGATTTAGACCAGAGAAAACAGTATTATTAGTACTTAACCATAAGCACCTCTATACGCAATTTATAATTAAAAACATCAAGGCAATAGCATGTCTTAAAATCCAATGCTCATGTGATGGACATTTTTTTGCCAGTCTCCAAGCATTAGGCAAAAAAATGTCCATCACAAGGGAAGTGGTTCCCTTTCCTCCAATGCGTGCTCAGTTGTACTACTCAAGGGGCTACTCCACAAAGCAGATGAGCACATCTACCTGCTTTATAAAGGACCTTGAGAGAAAAAAGGAGATGGGTAACTTTCCTAGGTGACCGAACCAGTTCAGTGTTCAGTAAAAAAAAAAACCAACTGTACAAGCACAATATGATGAAAAGGGGCAGAGACAGGTGAAAGGTTGTGGGACAGCTACCTGGTCAACTTGTGCCACCAAGAACAATAGCCATGGAAGCCTAAATTGGTGTCAGGAACAAGTCCTGCACCCCACTCAGAACTGTCACAGAATCACTAAAGCTGAAAAAGACCTCTAAGATTATTTAGTACAATCGTCAACCCATCACCAATGTGCCCACTAACCGTGTCCCTCAGTGCCAACTATCAACTGGAATTGATTACTTTGCATTAATACTAAAATATATATAGTAAAAAGTTAAATAGTAAACATAATAATTAAATACTAATAATATGATCCTTAATTTAATAGCCATTTAAAACTTTTATCAAGTAAAAGGAATACTCAATGTATATATAATGTTTTTTAACACCTTTAAAGAACCTCATCTAGAAATACAACAGGAATTCTTATGCAAGGAAACACCTGTGCAGTTTGCCTGTTGAATTGTTGAAGTATGCCAGAATATCACCCAGAAGACTTCTCAGAATTACTCATGCAAGACATCAACTTGTTGTGCAAACACACAAACACACAGTGTCAGACGTAAGATATATTAACATAACATTGACTTAAAGCTGTTTTATTTTCTGGACTTCACATTGAGAGCTGCAGGTATTACTCCTCCTTCTCAGTGCTACACCAGAGCTTGGAGCAGAAGGTCAGTCAAGGTGCTCCTAGATTCTTCTAGATTGCACCACAATATGGATTTATATGTTAAAAGTATATGGCACCACTTCTGAAGTCATGTGTGGCATATTAGGACATAGGGGACTGGAGAAGAACTAAGAGAGATTGCTGCCAATGCCAGCCCCTACAACGGAGAAGCTGTGTCATCAGAAATGAGGCTCTGGAAGAGGTTCAGTCATCCCATCAGCATAATCTGTGCTGTAGTGGCAGTGATTGTGGCTGTAAAGTTTTAACTGCGATCATTTAAAGACGCCCACATCAGACATAAACAAGGTTCTACACACTTAAAAATTGTCTGCTTCTTCCAGATACATTGGTCAGCATAACAAAAGATGATGCCTTTTGCCTGCAAACCCACTTCTCTTATTTTCCATTTGTTTATAATTAAAAACATCAGTTTGAAGCAAAGAAAAAATCTTTTCACATCCAAAAAGAAAAATCACACGCAAACTGAATCAAAACAAGGAATTGTATGCCTCTTCCAGCAGATATGAATATGAGAAAGCTAAGAATTATAATTTAAGTTGTACCTCTTATTATTTTCCAGAGCAAAATACAAATTGGCTGAGTGGCTGCAATTAATTCTTTAAGCAAAGCCGAGGGTGGGATCTCTGGGTCTCACTTTTAAACAGAAAAACATTAAATTCTGGGAGGATTAAAGCTACAGAAAGTTGCTGTTACATGGCACAGTACTGATCTATCTTTACAAGTAAGTAATAGAGAGCCAGGTGCAACAGACTGAAATGCTGTTTTTCATCACTCGGTGGGCAGTATTTAAGAACAGTGGAAAAAAAGGATGTGTTCCAGCCAACGGCAGAAGAGCTGCTGTATTGATTTTAGAGATTGATATGACATTTGGACAAAGATTTAAACAACAGAAACGGTAACACTGATCTTAGCAAGCATTATCATCTATGAGAAAACATTGTGGAAGCCTTTCTGGCTATTATTTTATTAAACAATAGTTTAACAAAGAAGTTTCACGCCTGATCGTTTTGTTCCAAGTATTTAATGACAAGCAAAGCTCTAGAAGATCTCTCTCATCATCCTTCTCGACTCCAATTTCTCATGCAGACTGAGGGTATTCAGGTTTTAATATGAAATAATTTACTCACAGTGCTCTCGTGTTATTTTTCCTCCTTCGCAAAAAGGTATTTTTTGATACATGGCTGAAGAGCCAATCCACGAAGTTGTCTTCTGAACACAGCAGCTGAACGCAACACACAGTCGTGGAATTATTCCTCTCGATACACTCACAGGAATGAATTGGTAACGCTCTGCATATTGTTCTGAGCATAATGGGAAATGCCATCCAAGCCGGCAAGGGTGTAAAACTCTTTTTCCTGATTGGCTGCTCATCCCAAACTGCCTGGCAAAGGTTTGAAATATGCAATGCAGGGAAGTGATATTCTGTGGCATTCATTCAATTTACCTGCACTGCACTCCAGGGAGCCATGCTATTAAACAACAGCTCCAGCGGGTCAATAAAGTTAACTTAATTAAATTGCTTTCCCTCCCACTTCTCCAACTAGCAAGATTTAGGGCACAGGGACACAGCACTGCTTATAAATAAAAGGATGATTTAGTTAATCATTTGATGAAGAAAGACATATATTTGTCAATAATTCTATGCACAAAGCAGGAAACTACTTGAAATTAAAAATAATCATGCAGGATAAGGGAAGAGACAATACCTATTAATGAATACCCATTAATATATTTTTTAAGACATGTCAAATAAATCCACTACTTAAAAGTTAAAACGTAGCAACTGCATGTTTTGCTCCGTGAAACTGAAACTACGTTTGCTTAAGAGTAACATTATGAAACATAGCATCATCATTAAAAGCATAATGAATATACATTCTTAGTTTGCTAGGAGCTGATCCAGTCTCTTTCTGGTCATTTTGCTACGTACTCTCTCGCTCTCAACAGTCATCTTTTGGGTCTCTCTAGTCTGTTTTTTTTTCTATGCCAGTACACAAAAAATATCACCAATAACTAAGGCTAAGAAACATGAAAGTTGAGGCAATGTTTACTGATAATTTGAAACCTCATCACACGTTCAAATACATATTCTGAAACCTTTGAGGTCACTTGTCTACTTGATGCTTGCTCATGGAGAATATAGACATGAATTTTGGCAGGGATTGTGCTGATACTGTGTGTGTACCCTGTGCTCTGTCCCATAAGTGCTCTGTCCCTAGCTTTGCCCCAGACTTCCCTTTGCACATGCTGAGCAAAGGCATGCTAAGCATTAGCAGCTAGATCCTTTAAATATTTCTTCTGCACTGTTTGTAGTCTATCCCCATTGACTTTTTGTCTGCAAGAAGATGGGGAATTTTGTGTATCTTTGCCTCCAGAATCTTTACAGTTTCCTATGGAGGTCTTGGAGTTGGCCAGAGCTCCTACAAGCAAGCAAAGAGAAAGTGACACTTGTAAAGGCACAAAGGCACAGTTTAACTTAGGAAGTATGAAAATACACGAGGCAGAAAAACATCCCCTTATGCTCTCACAGCCAATTTTGACACTATAGGCAGTCTCAACGTCTTGGTCTGTCATAGGGTCTGAGGCTGTCATTTCCTCCTCCAGCTCAAATCCTCTAGTTTTCAGTTCACTGCTCTTTGTCCTGCTCAGACCCCATCCATCCAGTTACAGTGGAAGGTTTGATCTCAAGCACTGAAATCATCGGGCTCAGCAGCCTTACAGTAGAGTCTCTGATTTTCACAGGAGTTATTTTGCCTCCTACTTTTTCACGACACAGGCTAGAACGGCAGCAGCTTTCCTGCACATCCTTACAGATAGAACAGCATTAGTCATACAGAGTCAAACATCACTCCGTACGAGCTCCCACTGAATACTATAAGACAGAACTAAGATTCAACATATTTACTGTGATGATGAGTTGGTAAGAGCAGCCCTTTGACTACTGGATATTCCAGGATGCGTTATTTCACCAACCCCTTGTCAAATCGAGAGTCCAGAAAGCAAAAAATGCATACATAAACATAAAAATTAAAAACTACACCAAGAAATCCAATATAAAACTCCACCTGTCTGGAGGAGTTATCTGTCAAGGAGACCGCATTTGTTTAAATTAACAACACAATGCAATGGAATGTTTGATGAGGAGGCCTGGCACACCAGCAGGTCTGGCGTGACTGATCTTCTCTTTCCCTGCAGAATTTATGCAGATCCCAGGGGCGATGTACTTGACCTCCAAGAGTATGTATGGGGGGGGGGGGAGGGGGGGAGGGTGACGCTTTGATGCTCCCTGTGCACCTTCTTGCTGATAGAGCTCAGCCTCTGAAAGAGAGCTCTATTCACAGCATGCAGAAGTGCCAGGAAGGGGAGGGAGGACTTTTGTTGTAGGACAACAGTGACCTTTTAGCTAGAACTGAACACATTGTTTGAGACTTTTATGGGAGTAAAATAGAGAAGAAAAGGGAAGATTCTATTATAAAACAAATAGCACTAAAATTGACACTTTTCTCTTTTTTTTCTTCTTTAACACCCTATAGCAGTGTAAAATAATTCATATTATTTACTCTTTTTTTTTTCCAACTCAGCTCGCTAAGCCTGATGAAGTTGATAAGTCAGGAGAGAGATGGTCCGCACTTCTACTGCAATATATAAACTCGGGAAATAGTAGGAGAACTTCAACCACTAGCAAAATAATAAAGAAGTCACCAGGAACAGTTTACTTATGATAATTAAATGGCTTTGTTTCTTTCTAATGAACCATACTTCTGGTATTTTGCCCATTTGGACAAGACAGGCAAAGAATGTGCCTAATAAATGTTAACTTTTAACTGCTTATTCGTATTAATATTACAATACAAAAATAATATTTATGTAGAGTTAATTAAAACTCCATTTAGCCAAATCTGTTCTTCAGCCTGACAGTATTTGCCATGCCATAACAGAATGTGGAAATTACAGATTGGCACTCCTCCTTAAAAAGTCGCCAAACTTACTCACTCTCTACCCCACATTCCTTGGGCCGTCAGAAATGTGCAGCCCTTTGCCAGAGCCATACACCAAGGGCAGGGTCCCAGGGAGCTGGATGCTGGAGGCATGGTGTCACAGATGCACACCACAACCCCAGGGATCCCAGCGGCAACAACATGGGTTTATTCTATTTTTATTTTGTAGGCGATGCTATGTTAACTACCCTGCAAGAGACGTGCAGTGACCCTACAGGGGAGGAAAGGAGATGCTGGGGCAACAGTCTGGATGCTGTAAGGAGCAGAGCTCACTCCCTTCACCTACAGAAACAAGAATGGACATTCACAGTGATCCTTCCTATCTTTGCAAACTTAACCTTAATCAGGAAAACAGTTGCCTTCCAACGATACTGGAGAGAAACAGACACCTCTGAAGGACCACTCAGACCTTGAGTGGACCAGAGTGACCAGTCCTGCCCACCCATTACTCTAGATTAACTGGAAGAGGAGCCCAAGATGTTGCTCTCTCTTAGCTTAGGTGCTTTAGATATATTTTGGAAGTTAGAAAGATATAGATCTATGCGATCTTTGAGCATTGGAGCAGAGACTGTGAGGATGAGGGCAGTGACTACAACACCCTGCCCTCCCATCTCCTTTGTATTGCTGCACACATTCTCTGCAAGTGGTCCCTGTACAGTGCTGCGGCTCACACAGTTACACTTGTTTGACAAGGACTGCTTGACTGCCACTGCCCAGATGCTATGTGGTTACAGCAGAGCCCCCGGCCAGGCCACGGTCACGTTTCTGTGGAGAATGGCAGGGCTGTGGTGTGGCCTACACATGGCTGCAGGGAAGATGGTGACACCCATGGGTTTAACCATGGACTGCCAGCAGCACAGCTGAGCAATGTCCATGCCAGCACCAAGTCTAAGAGAAAAGAAACCCTTCAAATGCAGTGTTAGCACATTTGAGCTGGACAGAATTTCTGCCTTTTTATGTCACAGACAACTCGTATTTCTCATCTGCTCGGAGGCCCCCTATGACTGAATCTCTCATTCAGCTGTTCCCTCTGCTATTCCCAAAGCCAGGCTACAGTGACCCTTCATTTCTGTTCATGCATGCATCTGCAAAACTCCAAATTGGCAAAGACATGTGTCACAGGTGCTCAGCATCTCTCATGGCCAAGGTCTTTATTTGCTATACCTGTCAGCTCAGTCAACTAGCATTCTGTCAGATTGTGCAAGTATACTTCAGCCAATATCAAAATAGCTCTCTCTGTTCAGCAATATTACCCATTGAGTTAACTGCTACGCTGTAGAGAAAGAATTGTGATCAGTGCCATTTGTATACATAACTGCATTTGTTACCAAACAACTGTTGGGTCAGAGGCAAATGTTTTTTATTTAGAGTCTATCTACATTCATCTGAATTTCCCTGGGCCTTTTTCCATAACAGAGGTTATAATGCCATTTTGCTTCATCCTGAAGAAAGTCTGCTAGAAAGTTGACAAAGATAGCTGGAAGTAAATCCATTACACTTGATTTAACAGAATTTAACATTAAGGAACTGGAGAGGCACCTGACATTCAAAATTCACATCTAGGAAGCGAAACAGAGGCCACATACATAATTAGCTTCCTTTTTCTTCATATCATATAAATTATATTTGTAAGAAAATACACTGAATTCTGTCAATGGCATGCATGGAATCACATATATGAAAGATGAAAGTTAGCTTTTAATTAGCTCTTTATTAACAGCACTACCAAAAAGGGTTCCAATGCCGTTGCTTGGATGCCATCTTGAATTTAAAAGCTGAGACAAAAATATTTACATTCCTATGGTCTTGTTCTGAAATCCATTAAATAAGATTATTCTTTTCTTTATAATAATCCTGGTTATTTTCAAAGATATTATGCCTGTTAAAATAAACAGATCAACATCGATGTGTAACAGACTTGTTTTCTTAGGCAGAATACTATTTCAATTATTTATTGCCTCAAGTGTTTGCAAATAGTAAAGTAAAGCTGTTTGCTTAAATTTCCTGTTGTCTTATAGACAGCCTGGGTAAATACTGATTTATTGCTTTTAAAGGCAAGAATAGATTTATTTTAAACTGTTTTTCCCCCTATTTTTTGTCATTTAGTTTAAACTAGAAACTTTTTTTTCAGATTAAATATATATTTTAAAATAGGATTATTAAAAATTAAGTATAATTTTTAAACAATATACAGTCAAACTTCCATGAATTGATTTACATTAAATAACATGCAGTATTCTGGTATTACATATCTGTTGGCAGTGATTTACAGAACGGTTTACAGTCACATCACTGAGCTGGGAGAGTTTGAGTGATTGAGGAAACAGCCTCCAACTAAGTGTCAAGCCCAAGTTTGATAGCTGTAGTTTCCCCTGCAGTTGCAGAGAAGATATTTTCTTCATTCAGGCTAGTTCTGTTCAATCGCTTGTCTATACAAAGCTACCTCTTGAGAGATGACAAAAAGCAAAAAAGCTTGTTTTCCAGTGTAGTTAAAACTTCATAGCAGAGGCTGAAATCTACTCGCTTTAAAACCTTGCATGACAGAGTAGACAAAGAAACTCATATTCTCTTTACTCAGTACAAAGAATGGCTATTTTGACCAACATATCGGCTTAATTAAATAAAACAAATACACATGTAGTAAATGTGAAATGTCAGTAATTGGTTTCTAACACAACAAAAGCAGGAGCTTTTATATAATTGCCTAAAGATCACATAGTCTAGCTCCACCTTTCCAAACAGAGTAGCAAATTCAAAGTAATAGTCAAAATAATCCCATATATGATAGTCTCACAGCAGTGATGCAGTGATCAAGGACTTATCCCCCATTGCTGTTTTTACTGTGGGAAGTATGTTGCCTATCAACAACACTATAAGCAAGGGGAATACAAAGTTAAAGGAAATTAACCACTCTCACTCGGGTCATAATGTACTTCCCAGTCTAGATTATCAAATAAGTGAGGTCACTCACTGTATTATCTACTGCTGCACTGTGGCAGAAAATCAAACCACTTTAATGATACCAGCTGAGAGGAACCAGCACTTTTCCAGGAAACTAATTACAAAGTAAACATGCAAAAGAAAGACCAGGTGATGATTTCAATTACTTTCCTTTCTTGTTTTTTTCCCCATGGCAGGGCCATCAAATTGTATCTCAGAGGCTTTTTAAATAGCCAAAGCAGACACAGCTCTTCAAATCTGTTGCAGTCATCAGCATACTAACAATTTCTGTGGCCCTCTTCTGACCCTCTCTGATTCCCAACATCCTTTTCTTAAAGCAAGGACATCAGAACACAGTATTCTAGTATCACTTTGAAGCCAACCTCTCAAACAAAACAACCTCCCTTCTATGCAATCCATTTTCTCACTCAGATTACTTATTTGCTACGATTCATGATTTTTTTTTTTTCCCCACTCAAAGGCTATGAACTCTTTAGAACACACCTTCCCTTTCCCCCAGTTAAATTCGTATTCTTTAGCCTTAAATTCAGTATTTTACTTTGTATAGCTGGCCTGAGGTTACCAAGCAACCCAGGTTGCTTGCTACAGTAAGGTGCCTGGACTCTGTATCATCTGCAAATTTCATGGACAGGGATATTCTGTCAGCTTCCAGGTTGTCTGAAAAATGCTGAAAATGCGTCTGTGAACATTGTTGAAACCCACTGCAAGTGCCCTCCCTCACTTAGAACCCCTGATGCCAATTATTTTCTATGGTAAACTAGATGAGTAGGATAACATTGTGTAGGGTATTTTTTTTTTTTAATATCAGAACTTTGTGTAGATCAAAGTATACTCTAATGCATACTTTGCCTGGGAATACTGTAGGGTCAAGGCAGTTGAAAGGTGTTGTAATCAGAGGTGAGGGACTTGAGGTAAAACACTCCTCAGTAGAGGAAATGAGAAATTATTCCTCAGTAGAGGGGATTAACCCTGGACCAAACAACTCACTACTACAATCTGCTCTATAAAATCTGATTATCACTATTGCTACCTATGCTCTGAACCAGCCTGTCTTCCTCCACTGATTTTGTAGCATCTGACTCAAAACACAGGGTTCTTTCTTGGTTTAACATAGATCAGTTTATGTAAACCCAAGTAGAGCCTTTTCCCCTTGCCCTCTCATTTCAAAATGAAAACTTCCTTTTTCTCCTTCCAGATTGACTCCCTATTTATTTCTTATATTGTTGAGATGATAACTCTGTTTTTTTCACAGTGCTGATATGCATGGTGCCACATACAGATTCGGTAATTCAGATATTAGAATTGGATTCTCAACATGGCAAATGCTCTCAGCTTTCTTATGATATGCTTTTTGTGGTAAACAAGACAGAGCTCCAAAATTGCATCTTAGACAAAGATGGAAGAAGAAATTAAAGCAGTGGTCTCTAGCCTGTCTTTTCTGTTAGTAAAATCCAAGTAAACGTTCAATCAAGTAAACAGGGAGACTCACACTGCTATACACAGATAGAAAACCAAACCACACAAAACTACAGAAACTCAGAAGAGAGATTACTCAGTAATAAATGAGGTATTCAGCACTTCTGCTTCATGGAAAGAGAAATGTGTATGTAAATTATGACACTCTGTTTCAGACCTCAATGACACAAAAGTTTTGCTTCACACTTATAGTCAAAATGGCTGAAAAGCAAGCAAGCCAGTAGAAAGATAGAAACTGATTTTGCAATTGTAAAGCCATTGGAAACTGAGAAAAATCCTACCGTGTCATCTGCTTATACAGAATCTGAAATTTCAGGTTTGCAGTCTACAGCTTACATGCCTTAAATGTAATTTCATTAGAAGTAATATGAACTCAAAGTTTTTTATTCCTGTATTTTCACTACTTTATGTAAATAGCACATATTTTTTACATCTTTTTTTTCCTCTTTTATATTAAATAATGCACTATCTTTTATTCTGGAGACTGTAGGCAGCAAAATTTGCTTAATTATGATACATGAGGTAACAAATGTATTCTCTTCATCAGAAATATGCAGAGGCAAGAAGTGATAATGTACTAAAGTTTCATTACCTATCATGCACGGGGTGATCAAATATGATTGTCAGGGCTGAGGCAGAATGTAACCAGACATTCAGTTTCATAAAATCCATTGGGTACACTGAGGAGCAGTATATTCCAACAAGAAGTAAATAACATAATATTTACAGTAGCTATATGAAACCACAAAGAAAGATGGAGGAATGTCATAGTGATATGAGACTTTTCGTTGCTATTTTGGTGAAGCAGTCTCTGGGAATGGATTTATATAAATTCACATATATATTTAATATATAAATATCTACACATAAAGTCCCCCACTTAAAAAACTAGGATGATTAGACTCCATTACTTAGAAATACTTTTGTGTTTTAAGATATAATTTCTTAGACACCTTATTCTTTATGAGCAAGAAAACTTTAAGACGTTTTGAGGTTTTCCTTCAGCATGTCCTGAACAGAAAGCAGTTTTGCCTACTGTTCCACTTAACAAACAGTAAGGATACTCTTCCTCCCTCCTCTACAGTAAGTTATTCTTTTTCTTCTCCTCATTTTTCCAATCTGATTAGACCTCTCCTCTTATCACTGAGGCTATCCTCAGATGTTATTGTTCCCAGCACTTTCCAGATGTTTCCAGTTCTCTTTCCCTAAGTTTACTCAGATTTCTGAACTTCTGTAAAAGCTCCACAATTTTTGAGAGATACCATCATGATATTTGTCTCAGAGTTCTCATCTTGGACTTTGCTCAGATTGAGTAACTTATTGGTTACTTTGAAAGGCTTCAGTGGTTTTGAAAGTAGGATTTTCTATTGTTCCATGATGATAGAAGTCAGGGATCAGAGCAGCTCTTCTTCCTATTTCCTTCCGTAATCACAAGACGGTCCAGAAATTGTAACAATAATGGGTGAACTAATTTCAAAGACCTTTTTCAAGATTTGAGCTTCTCACTTTACATAGAATAGCAACAGTATGATGTATCAAGACTGCACGGGCATGAGAAGGTTTAAGGGCAGATATAAATTTTGTAGAATGCAAGGGAATATGAGAAAGACAATGTGGAGCAGGAAGAAGAAAGCAAGTCTGGTATTGCTGTAATATAGATATTATGTAATAATATTATGCAATACTACGTAAACAAGATTTTTTTTTTTCTGGTATAACCTAGGTAGACTGCATTGTGTAAGGTATTGATTTTAGTCAGATGTTAGCAAGTTTATGGCATACAGAATCATAAAGCTAGGAAAAGATCATTAAGATCATCAAGTACAACCACCAACCCACCTTCACCATGCCCACTAACCACATCCCTCAGTGCCACATTCAAATGGTTCTTGAACACCTCCTAGGATAGCAATGCCATCACCTTCCTGTTCAGAAGCATTACCATTTTTTCTGAAAAGAATTTTTTCCTAATATCCAACACAAATTTCCCTTGGTATACTTTGAGGACATTACCTATAATCCTACCAGATGTAGTACAAGTCTGAGATTAAGATGTTTAACTTTTCAGAAGACCAAGACATGCAGAGAGACTAGGGGAGATTAAATGGGCAAAGAAAGCTTACAGCCACTGTTATTGTCAGAAATGAGCCCAGTTGGTTGGATCTGAAAACTATCCACTGGAATCTTAATGTTCAGTACCAAAGATCTCAGTGTCTTGCACATCAGAAGAGTCACAGAAGAAACCACTACTAGAACTTCAGGTGAAGAAGCTCAAGTGCCAACTTATATTGTAAGGTTTAGCAACAATAACTTCTTCTATGTTCTTCATACATAGTACATTTCTGCTCTTAAAACGTATTGAGTTTGCCCAATTTTATGATCTGAAGTAGCAGTATAATTTGGGGCAAAGGAAAATTTTATGCAAGAACTCTTAGGTATCCATGCAGACTGCAGTGAACTTTAGGGTCTAATTTGCCAAAATGAATAACATTTATAGACTCCCCAGGTAAAGAACACAATTGCAAAAGGATAAGCATTTTCTGACACTGATGCCACAATTCTGTTCCCAGAAATGAGGATTTAACCACATCCTACTGTGAGGAGAAAATGCTAAAACACCCAGAGATATGAGTACAGTACCGCTGGCAGAAGTTGGAATGAGGTGATTCAGAATTTCATCTCAGCTGTATCTGTTTATTTATGCTGATAGATTTCATTCAAACTTTCACACTACACAATTCACACTCATTCACTTTGCACAGAAAATGAGCATGGTCATTCGTATAATAAACACAGAGATGAAATACAAGTCAGGGAGAAAAGAAAACTTGAAATGAAAAACTTACTTGTCAGAAGACCAGTGATATTTTAAAAAACTTGTGGTTGTTGGTGAGTTTTTGCAGTCACTCCGTGGTCTCAAGGAAGAAATCTAAAGATGTTGAGTACGTTCTGAAAAGAATAATAATCAAGGACTTAGTAATCATTTCAGCTGTCAAAATATTATAACAAAATTTCCCTAAAATAATGTACTTTTTTTTTAAAATGGGGTTCTTCACCCAAAAAATAGTCTTTGATCCTATCATTGAATCTACAGATTGTATGGACTTCTACAAGACAAACTGCTCAGATCAGACTTCCTGAAGTACATAGAATAAACAGTGCACAAGAAATCAGAACAGTGAGAAGAGTAATTACTTAATTTCTTTTCTGGCATATCTCCATTTCTCAACTGTTTGAAGTGTAAGGAAACAGCAAAAATTAAAGAGATCAGTCTCCTTTCTGGTTTAATAAACCAATATGCTGAAGTAATGACTTTCTTAAACAGGCCCATAAAATCATGTCCTAAATGTCTTTCAAACCATTGTCTAGAGTTCTTTGGCTATCTTTTGGACTAATTCATGCACTCAGCCTCCTTATTTGTCTTCTAATAGCAGAAGATAGCTGTACTCAGAATGTTATCCCACATTTCAAGTCTAGCTTCCTAATTTCCAGACATCCCTACCAGACAGGACAGTTACCTGATTTGAGGAGCTATCTCACCTCTACAAATCTGAGTGAAATTGACAAACTGGGAGATGATCAACCCTTCCATTGATTCAGTCTGTGCAAGAGAGCGACACATTGCTGTAGTGCAGAATGGCAGCTACTCAGCTTTTAAAGAATAACAGTGATTAAATCTGGCAGAAAACATTGGGAAGGCTCTGGTCACTATGCTGGATCCACTCTGACAATAGTCAAAGAGAAATGAAGCTCAGCACAGAGAAGATCTGGAAACTTGATACACGTCATTCACTGAAGTCACTACTCTTTGCTATTGCATTGGGTTTATGTAACAAGTCAGTGACTGCTGTGATGAGAGATCAGTGGATAATTCTGTGCCAGACAAAATTGATTTCATTTGGTCTGGCCACCAGACCAGCTGGACTACTGGAGCTGCGACTGGCCAATCTGAGCCCATCAGCTTCTGTAAAAACATATTTTTAAAAAGTGCAAAAAACTCTGTTAACTGTAAGAGAGAGGTCTGAGAAAAACTGTAAGCATAACTACTCTGCAAACACTGATATTAAAGAATTATGGGGAGGAAGTGCTGAAGGTACCAGAGCAGAGATTCCTTGCAGTCCCTGGAGACTATGGTAAAACCTATGTCCTCCTGAAGCCCGTGGAGCATATCACAAAGGACCAGATATCCACACTGCAGCCTGTGGAAGACCCTATGCTGGAGTAGGGAACGATAGAATGAAGCATAGTTGAGCCTGGAAGGAAGGGTGGTAGGAGGAAGGCAGTTTAATTTTGTTTCTGTTTCTTGCTATCCTACTGTATTTTAAATTGGTAATATTATGTTAGTTTTCCAAAGTTGAGTCTCTTTTAACAGGTAACTGCTAAGTGACCTTCCTGTTTTTATTTAGAATTATGAGCTTTCCCACCTTATTTTCTTCCTCTGTCCTGTTAAGGATGAGGAATGAGATTGTGGCTGAGCATGTGCCTGGCCGATGGCCTGGGTCAACCCACCACAGCTGTAAATTAAAATAACATTCCATCTCAGATCTATAACAGACTAGGCAGGACTGAGACTGGAATGCAAAACAAACAAACAAAACACTGAAGAAAACTGCCTAGAATGAATAGGAACAAAAGAACAAATAAGGTATAGAACTCTGAGAAAGTTATGTTAACAGGAAAGCTTCAAGACCTTCAGATCTCCACTGTTGTGCAGCCACACATTTGAAAACAAGGTCTTATATTAACATGCAAAGATATTCACAAAGAGATTCATACTCTATGAGAGTGCCGAAAACATCATTAAAAAAAAGTCCTTCCTCGTGACATGACACTGAATTCTCTTTGGTCCATAAAGGAATTTTCAACAATAATCATTGAAATATAATATAGCAAGTGTTTTGAAGTCAGATGAACTTACTGAGCTGCAGTACTGTATGTATTCGGTTAGCATTTCCTTTAGAAACAACTACTTTATATATTTTTTGTTGTTAGGTTTTAACAGTCTTGAAGAGATTTATTTAATTCAAGCCCCAGAACTCCATCCTAGCCATTACGATAGTAATAGTACACTCCAGTTATGAAAAAAATTGAAGACCTATACTTCTCTGCCTGATACTTAAGACTGTGAGACGAAATCTCCGTCACGTTATTACAGCAAAGGACTCTGGCTTTGTTTGGATTCTTCTGGATTTAGTAAGGATAAACCTTTACAGTGGAAAAATTAGCAAAATCCTCTTAGATAAAACTTACTGAATGAACTATTTCCTGAAAGAGCTTCTTGTTGGAATTAATGGTCTGTTAGAATTATCACCAACCTGCTAAACAAATAGGATTCGTGGGAATCATTCACACTGCTTCACATACTTATTGTGAGAAATCTCTAGAATAATGAAACCCAAAACACTGCAACGTTGCCAGTGGAACTGAGAGAATATTAAATTCTACTAACAATTATCATGTTTATAGCAAAAAAACTGTCTTGTAATTTAGCCTTGCTTTCATAGCTAAATAACTAAATGTCTCATAACCTGTACCATGGGAAACTTATAAACATAGCAAAATCAGCTTTTGCTAAGAGAGTTTGGAAATAGCTTTCTGAAAATGTCACCTAGTTTCTCAGCAGCTGTCAAAAAAGGAAATGGTATATTAGAAAATATTAGGAAAAGGACAGAGAACACAGCAGAAGAAAACATGATAATGCTGTCATATAAATCTTTTGCCCACATTACTGAATATTGAATATGGTTCCAGTCATCTCATCTCAAAAAGGACAGTGGGAAAAGAGGATAAAGAAAAGGGTGACGGGATGATCAAAGGTATGTAATGACTTCTGCACTCAGAAAGAAAAAAATAACTTCAGGATTTTTATGTTGGAAGAGGAACAACTGAGCGAAAGTATTGTGAAAGAGCCTCATAAAACTGAGAACAGTACTGAGAATATGAATAAGAAACACTTTTTCCACTGTCTTTCTAACAGAGGAAGCATGGTGATCCCGACAATGTGAGAGGTTAGCAAGTTTAAAAACAAACAAATAAAAACAAGACAGGACATTTTTCACAAAGATCATAATTAAACATCAGAACTTATTGCCACAGGATACGGTGATTGCCACGTATGTGCATGGAGCCCAAAAAGCAATTCACTGAGGCAGTAAAATGAACATCACCAGTTTGCATTTTACGCAAAGATGCAGAACGTAAGCCTTCAGTTTAAGAAGCACTACAGAGTACTGCGGGATGGCACCAAGGGAAGTTACTCACTGTTCCCATTGAAATACAGCTCATGGTGACCTCTTGCAGAGGCTAGAGAGCATTGTATGCCTTTAGCAAATACACAGGGAAATGTTTGCATGCAGAAAATTCCTAGCTTCTCTGGTTTCCCTGTGCAACTTCACACTCTAGAGTAATTAGAGTTAGTGAAGGGTCACTGTTTGTTTCAGGGGATCTTATAAGTCCGTCCCTCATTTTGGTGACAAAACACTGAATACAATGATTACGTCCAGATCTGTAACGAACTTTTAGTGTTTTGCCACCTTGCATAAATGAGTGCATAGAAATGGCTCCACTAGATCAAACAGAAGATCCTTCTATCTAAGCCAGCATTCCATCTACAACAACTGCCAAAATAAAAAGTAAGCTTTGACTGGCATGACATATTCAGCTCTCAGGATATTGTAAACTTTAGAAAGCCACGCTGACCTTTTTAATCCCAAACAGACACTGAATAAATATTACAAAAGAAAATGTTCTGGAGAAAAATAATCCTGAGGCTTAAGTCCAGGTTCACATTCCAGCTATGGAAATCACACCAAACTAAGCCCCATCACATGCTGGTTTTCATTGAAAAATAACATGAGCAGATACAGGAGGAGGCAGCAATAGCAACCAAAGTTCAGTGATCTGGGCCACCAAGACTCTGGGCACACTTACCCCATAGCTAAGGTACAGTCTGAATGATCAGAGAGATCTAGACAGTCAAAACCAGTCAGAGCAGCTTAACTGCACTGTTATAAAATCATTTCCTGAATATAGGAAGCCTTAAGGAGCCTTAAGTCTCTAAGCATCAGCTACCCTGTACAAGCTGATGAGTGGTGCAACTGGCAAACCCTGCACTTGTAGCATGTCAGTGAGCAAGGTAAAGTCTTTAGAAAATAGCATCAGATGAAGGATGCAGAGCTCAAGCAACCTCTCTTATTCACCAGAAGTAATTTTGATCTAGTTTTATCACCACAATAAATTGAAAGTGACAATTCTCCATAATCTATGTCTATGTATTTCACTGGAAAATTGCTATATTCCTCTCTCCTGAGGTAGCTTAAACAGCTAAAATGAAGATCAGCAACCACACAAGACAGGCTGCTTTTCTTTTTTTCTTCAGAGGAAAAAAGAAACTAAGCAGAAGAGGTATTGCAATGATGTTATTTCTAAATATTCACACTGGAAAACTTCATACTTTTGAAATTCATAGTCTATATAGAGAAATGGCAGCCATTCAAAACTGATGGGAAACAAATGAGGTTTACATCCAAATAAGTGTCCGTGCAACCTTCTTCAGCAGTTTACATAAATTAACATGAAATCATTATTTTGGCCAAGACAAAACTCTTCCCTACACAGGCATTCACTCACCCCCATGTCTGTCCGCACAGTGAGTCCATTCATGGTAACCACATAAGCCAGAAGAACACTTTTTAGAGGCATAGAATCAAACTACCACATACCCAAGGATGCTACTGTGTTTGTGTCGGCATTTCAGCTAACAGAGCTGTTGTGTTGGTCGACAGCAAGTTATCTAAGTCCCTGTCTGGCTAACAAATGGCCTCATAAAAGTCAGCTTTTACTGGGGAGACAGAGAACCACAAAGACCTTCCCAGGCTGGTTTTACTACCCTGGCACAGGCTGGAACTGCTGGGTTGCTGAAGCCCAGCCTGAAGAATGGTGTTATCAAGGAGCAAGGATAGCTGTATTTCTTGGTCCTTAAGAAAAGCACTCCTGCTGTGGGTATGACCACAACAGACCACACTGGCTCAGTGTCTTAAACAGCTGTTACCACCTCCAGAGCACATCAGAATTAAACCTCACCATGTAGAGCATATCCCAAACCAGATGGAACCTTGCAGGGGAAATGAGGCAGCATACAGGCTCCTGCAAACTACAGCTATGTCTATGGGGCACGCTAGTTCTGCCCATGTTAGTCTGACCCACTGACCTACATTCAAACTTGGCAAAAAAAAGCAGCTTTTTGGTACAGTTTTTATGTGGTCTACAAGCGATATGAACTTTTTGCTTTGTCACCAGCTGCCAAGGTGATGGCACCTTAGGAAAGTGTATTTAAGGAAGGGCAAAATGCCACACAGGCTAGGGGAGCTGAAACAGGTGAATAAAGGCAATCAGCAACAGCTGAGGTCAGAGGAAGAAGGGGGAGGTACCAGCAGGCAGAGGTCATCTATGAAGTCCATGCTGGAACAGGGGAAATGTGTCAAGAGGGAAGGAGTAGCAGAGAGAAACCACCAAGTTGTGTTGTTGGGATAGGAGGAATGGTGCTGGGAATGACGGGGTGGAGCTGAGCCTGGGCAAGAAGACAGATCTCATTTTAATGTTTGTATTCTTGTTTCTTGCTACCTGAACTTATTTAATTAAATTAATTTTCCCCTAGTTGAGTCTGTTTTACTAGTGATGGTAATTTTTAAGTGATTCCCCTGTCTTCATCTCAACCCACAAGCTTTTTTATGCTATTTTTGCCCCGTCTTGCCAAGGAAGGGAGTGAGAAGCAGGTGACAGCCATTCCACCATGTCCTTCAGGCAGGCAGTATGTTTATGCTGCTTTGCTTTCAGTGAAAACATTCATGCTGGGGTTGGTGAACCTCAATTATGTACAATGAATGTCACACCTTCAGTGAACTTAACCTGAACTGCCTTAAATAGTCCCTATACAGACAAGGAACAACATTGTTCTCGGAGAGCACGAGGATGCAACCCTACTTTCCTACTACATCTACTGCAGCTTGTTTGTGAAAACATTATCCAACCCTATTTCAAGCTTGCAAATTGTTAATGAGCAGATTTCTGCCAATGCATTCGTTAATTATGCACTGAATTATTTGGACAAAGCATTGTTAGCCTGTGTGTTGTTCATGAGCTATTTGCTGTTGACTGTGCCTTGTTAATAATTGTTTTGACTTATGCCTCAAATGCTTTATGGTGCAGGAAGAATAATATTGTCCATGAATGGTCACCTCACAGTAATATTGTTTTTGCTTACAGAACAGATTACAACACCTTTCAAAAGAGACACAGGAGAATAGACAACAACTGAATATCAAACAGTGACTTGCTGTGGTGCGTGTTTGCACCTGGATATTGTTGTTGACATGCCAGTACAAAGTATTCCACACACCAAAGCATCTCCTCCCACTTGTAAGTAAATATTTCCCAATAGTTGGTAAAAGAAATTGAAAAGCCATCAAACCAAATAGCTGTTTGGCTCTAACAGGCATTTAAGACAAATGTTACTCCATTAGTGAATCAGTTTAATCTATAAGGAAACAAGTTTGTTGTGACCAGCATGTAATCTTTAATGCAAAGGATGCCACATTACTGCAGGACATTTGAGTGAAAGAGCTATGGGGACAACCAATCACATTTATTGTATTTGCTCTCTCAGACAAACACATGGGATTTTTTCATTTGCTTTAAGCAATCTAAGTGCATTCTTTTTTTCTGATTTTCCTTAAAACCTCTGTGTCACCTGAAATGATCACCTCTGGTAGAGTCAATGTTTTTTCTTTGCCTCCCCAGTACCACACACACACAGCATTTTTAAAGTCTCAAAGGCTTCTGGCATTGCATTACAATGGATCAGCCACCTCTAATACACTGGGAAGGAAGAAAAGCAGACTGCCCAAGAGAGGGGAAGCAGACAGTCTGCCCTGAGGCCTCCCTATTGTTTGTTTCATTTAGAGACAGGCAATACCACAGTATCTATGACAAGACAGGAAAAAATTTCAAGTTGCCCCAGCTGTCACCTGCTTAATTCAATACCGATTGTTCAGTTGGTCCCAACTGTCCATAAAACTGAGATTTTTCATGGCTGTGGTAGAGAAATCTTCTGTACAACTCTTACGTGCTGTTCTTCCACTTTGAGCAATATTCCAGAATCAGTAAGCACATGAGCAATCCTGGTCAGCAGACACTGTGCTCTCTCATCTAAAAGCAAGCCGATTTTTTAATTGAAGATTGTTCTGTTGGGTCAGGAAGGATGGTTAACTATTCAACTTTTGTAATTGCCTCACTTTAATTTCACAAGGATATGTGCAATACAGATTGATGTAAACAATACGTGGTTCAGTAAGCGTTGCTTTTTGATGGACGAACAAAGAAGAGTGTGGTGGTCAGCACGGTGTCCTTGTCTTTCAAGTTTGAACTGACAGCTAGGGAGAACTATTCAGATAACAAAGAACAAGGGTTGCCTCACCGACACTGTATCAGATAGGTAACTTTGTTATGCAGTAGACACTGATCAGTAAAAGCTGGCAACAGAGAAGCTCTGGCAGACCAGGTCTAGCTAATATGCAACCTCAGCTGAGAAAACTCTGGCATTTTTATTGTGGCATACTGTTCAGGAGACATACTGAACTCTTCCAGAGCTATTGTTCTCTGCAACAGCAAGTATGAAAATCCTTTCCTAGGTGTACAATCAATGAATGTACAGATGTTATAGTTATGAGATGTACTAGAGAGCTTGGCCACGCAGTTATTACACCAAAGCAAAAAAGATAGGACGCTTACCCATATCCTAGGCTCACTTAGGAAACTCCAGCAGTGTGGATCTCCAAAAAGAGATCCTTCCCTACTGGTAGTCAGCACTTAAATGGGTCTCCACCCCTTCCGGCAGCACAGGTGAATTGCTTTCACCTGTGTTCCATGGCTGACTCCTTGCTTGCCTCAGGTGGTCAATCAGAGGTTCAGGCCATAATTCAGCAGTTCACATACGCTAGGTAAACAGCAGTATTATGCAGATTATACAAAGAGGTTGAGCCCTCTCCTCAAGCCTTTGCAGTGAAGGTGGTAGAAATAGAAATAAAATTTCAGCTATCCAAGATGCTGTACAAGTTCCATCACTGCAGATGTGCACAGATGATACATCCCTACCAGGTATGGGCAGAGAAATGATGAAACTTGTACAATGTCACATAGGTGAGGCTCGCTTAAACTCCAGAGCATTATATTACCTGCTAAATTACCTCTGGTATTAGCTAAGGTTAATAAAATGGTGATGTTGCAAAGAGAGAACTGAGAAGAAAAGTCTCACTGTGAATTGCTGAAAGTTATTGCTTACATCGCAAAAATGATCCCCATGAATGTACAACCTTACAGCAAACAGAAACAGTTTGCACAGAGCAGTAACCACACAGCACATACATGTTTACTGGAAATAAAAATTGTTAACATAGTATCCACATAACTAATGATTTTTATTCCAGAGCCATAATGACTGGATACATATCATACTATCAGATCTGTGAGCACAATCCCACTTCACTTATACAAGAAGTCAATGGCCTTGCATTAGAAAAGAATCTCTTCAGGGACGCCCATGAAGCCATTCACGTGATTAGGATGACCAAGATTTCACTTAATGTGGGCAGCTGGCACCCATTATGCATATCACACGTTACCAGTTATAGTGTTATTTTATCCTTACTCAGTGCTGCAACACTTAAAATGTAATTTAATCCATCCAAGCATCAGTATTGATGCCTGGCTACAGTATTTCCAGTTAAACAGTGTGAAAAATCCCACCTTTTCAGCCATGGTTTTAGTTAAATAACTCATCTGAAAGCTACAAGAATAGTTCATATTCCATTTTCTTGTTTATGTGTATGATTGGCAGTAATCTACTTCAAACAGCGATCTCCTGTAGTCCTTCAACAAGATACAAATGGAAACAAATAATTTTGATCAATCTACAGTTTATATAAACAACAAATAGCATATGGCAATCAGTAAGCAAATCTGTAGGGATACAGTTTGTAGCAGCAGGTCATTTGCTTGTACTGCAATTCAGACTTCGGTTTTCTCTTATTGCTCAGCAATTTTACCTGTTATGTTTCCCAGAACACTGTAGTCTATCCTATTGGCATAGGCAATTTGGCTATGTAGAAGCACAATGATGTTTCCATACCTTAACTCGTGATGCAGAAGTTTATGTTACAATTCCTTATGGCAAAAGGAAAACCGCAGTTGTTACCATTGCTTACAGATCATGACCTTCTTCTGTGAAGATCTGTGGGACCTCTTTGATCATTATGTGTGACCTCCCACAGCATACAGAAGGCAGAATTCCACTTGTTTGTTTAATCCCTGGCTCTCAGCCTGGACTACTCCATTCCCATTTGCATCGCAAGATTCAACAACAAAGCTGTTTGGTGTTAGCGTATGAAAAGAGGATTCCTACTAGAAATTATACTTGCTGTAGCAGCATCACAGTCTATGGATTAAGATAGATTCCGATTTTTTTTTTTTTTAAGAGTACACATTGCAGAAGAAATGAAAAGTCTTCAGAAAAAAAAAAAAAAAAGGTCTCTGAATCACTACAATATTTATAATATAAAGAAAAGTAAGTCACTATGAATATTTATGTGTCTTAAATAAAGAATAATTAAGAGGCAGGAAGCTGCCTTTTCTTTTTAAGCAATAAATTTTTAATTGCAAAGTATATTTTAGTAACAATATAGTGTCTGATAGAGATACAAAAGGGGACATTTGAAGGTCAGGGATAATGCTCATTTACCAGTATTTAGGTCTGCATATAGAATAATGCAGTATGCTTGAGTAAATACTGAAAAAAACAACTAACAGATATTTATTGAATAAAATATTAAGTTCTGGTAAGGTATTTACTGTCCTTTTAATTTACCTTTAAGCACAATATGCACATGTTTTCAAACACGAGAATATTTCTTAAAAATAACAAATTGCAAATATCAACTAAAAATTATTGTGTCCAACAGGCCGTTGATCAGGACAGTAGGGAACAAACAGAGAGATGCCACTTGGAAGAGTCAAAATCAACTGATTTTAAACACATCGAAGAAGATATATATATGGAACAAGAACATAAGCAAAGAGCTTCAGATTTCCAGTAATGAGGTAATTAATAACACTGTTAGCTATATGTAGATAGATCTGGACATTCCATGCACCGTGACATGGCCTATTTTAAGGGGTTCTCTGCCAGTTTGAGAAGAAAGGCAACTCTTCTCTGATCTTCTAAGATAAGAAGAAATCAGAAAGGTACTGCAAGTCCAATTACTCTCAAATACTCAGAGATGTAAAAACAAGGTGGCTTTGGGATGGGCAGGGCATAGCTTTGTTTTATTTAAACATTGTGCCTTGGTTTGTTTCGTTAACTCACGCTTCCTCTTTTGAGAGAACTCATAATGTTTTACACAGCAATGAAGACTGAAGATCCATCTCATTCCTATCACAATACTCAATTTCACAGTTTCAAGTGTTGTGTACTAACCTGAAGAAGTAGCATCAAACAAAAGTTAATCCCGCAATATTGCATAAAGGAAATTCTGAAAAACAGTTACATAATTGGATGAAAAGAATTGAAAGAAAATAATCCAACTTCATGAAAGATTGAAGAACCGATACCTCTTGATACGAAAATCATAGTTCAGGCTGAATCCATGCAGCCTCCCATACATGAGTGTGGCCTCCTAGCATGCTTAGAGGAAACCTCTTTCCTACCTAGCTTTTTTACACAAAAACATCTTTTGCATATTCACTGCTAAGAACATAAGAACATTAAAAGTAAAGGGCCAAACAAAACATCATGGAGCTTCCTTGTTATTCTTTTGATGAGACATTTGGCACACACCTTTTTTTTTTTTTCACTGTGTGTATTTTCTGGATGCAGCCTTCCAAATACATTTCAGGCCACCTGCGGCAGGAGATTGCTGTGATTTGTGATCAGCCCCCATAGAATTTTGTTCTCTGATTACAGTAGAACTTTACATGCTTTTCTCCAAACCACTTGCTGGCAAGCTGAAACTGAGAAATGAACACAAGGAAGGGTGAGTGGTTTTCTTTTTGGCAACTTTGCAGAGTCTCACTCAAAATGGAAATGTTTTATTATTTTGTCTCAGGAATGAAGTTCCTAAGCAGAAACACAGCAGCAGTGGGGAGCATATCTTCTTACTTTGGTATTATAATAACAAACACCAATGTAATTAATGTAAACTGTTAGCCTCACACTCTGTAATTCTAGCAGCTTCTCTTTTTCTGGTTTTAAAACACTGGTACTTCTTCTTATGCTAACAACACAGCTTTAGGAATATCCTCTGTGTCCTACTGAGCCATAGCAGAGTTAGGAACCAAACTTTTTCTCTATAAATATTAAATTTCCTAGTGAGTCCCAAAGCAGTGAATATTGAGGTGATGCACTGAAGTGAGAGGATAAAAAATGGACAGATTTTTAACTGACAAGGCGTACAATGGGTCACATCCTTAATTGGTATAAATAACCTGAAGCACATTAATCTCAGACCTACATTGGTTCTGCCCTTGCTAATGACATACCACAAATCAGGAAGAGCCCAGTGTTTGGCTCCCACCTCACTAAGCTTTGGTGATTTGCATATTTCTTAAGACAAGTTGAGAAAACAATCATGAGTAATTTACAGCATTATACTAGCCGAGAGAACCTGAGCAACTCAGTAGGCACATAGCCTAGGAGCTGTTCTGCCTTTCAAGAGGGGTGGAAGCCTTTGCACAGTGGCCAGACAACTTAGGGTAGTCCGTGAAGCATCTCTTTCTTGTACATATGCTATGGATCAAACAATGCTTTCAGCCTCCCCATGTAGCTTTCCTGAACAGAAATAGATGGTCTTCCCTGAGAAAAGTCTAAAATCTTCTAAAGTTTTCTAAGCATTAAAAGGAATTGTGAGGAAAAAATAATGATGTTTTCTTTTCCAACAATTTTGAGCACTGATTTTCCTAGTAAGTGTATTTAGCAGATAGTCTTGTACATAATACATCCTCTAATGCTTCTTCAGCTGTAATGATGTTTCCTTTACAAGTCATCAGTTTCAAATGTTCATTCTCACAATAACAACTATCTGTCACTGTCTATGTATTTCCTATTTACAGCATAGGCCGTGATTTTTGATGGATTAAAGAAAAACAAATCCAAGTGATTCTGACATTATTTATAAGACAGGGTTCTATTCTACTGTAATAAATTTATTCTATTGATTCTGATGTTTTTATCTCATAATGAACAATTGAAGTAGACAGGATTAGGATGCCTCTTGCTTCCCTCAATATTCTGTAGAAGTTTTTGTTAGAGATTTCATTTTGGGGCTGCTTAATATAAAAAAAAATATATTAATGGCACTGATGATTGGATTAATATATTTATTGGTTCTAGTAAGAGCTCAGTCTGTGTAGTTTTGCCAAATTTGCAAAATCAAAAACAACAATCAGAAATGCATCTATATCAGGCTAAATTCAGAAGTAAGTACTACTGCTGGAAAAGTAAAACACAGTGACATTAAATATTATTTACAAATTTTGATTTGGTTGCCTAATATTGCAATTTCATGCTGATCTAACTGTTTGTTTCAAAAGAGTTATAAATGCTGGGCTAACTTCTCCGCTAAGGAATGAGTGTTTTCAACTGAGGATTCTCCACTGGAGCTCATAATTATGTGGTGCCTTTCCAGTGTAGCTGAGCATAGAATCAGGACCCACATAAGTTTTGTCCACCAGAGCCATGGTGCTCCACTTACCCATGCAACACTTTGTCACTTATTGACATTTCCGGGAATTTCAACTAATGATCAAATCTGGGTGAGCGAAGTCAAGATACAGAAGTTCTTTTCTATCTATTTGTTGTTTGACTACAGCACAAATAAAACAAGCATGTCCCTTATCATTGATCTTTTTCTATCGTTTGAGCAATGAATGTGTTGAAGTGCTGCTGTAAACAGGGTGGGAATAGTACTGCTGTGCATCAGGAGTAAAACAAATAAGATAACACAGTAAGAAAAGATGCTTTCTTGCTGAAACAGACCAAATCACAGCATGGAACATTATTACAGAATCTGACAGCTGAGCACTAATTTGCTTCTTTGAATGATGCAGATTCAATCAATAAATGTCCAGCTATCAGAATAAAACCTTTGGGGAGATAAACCAAAACCACAAAATGTTTTGAAACATTTACCCTTTTCTACTGTATCTTGTTCCTAAGGTACTGCGTTTATACCACAGCCAATTTTTAATTTCATCATACAAACACATCAACCTACCCACGTTTCACTAACACTTGAGTGAATTAAAAAAATTATAAACAATTCTCAGGATGCAGATATATAAGCACTTGAGAAGTGACACTCAAATATGAGAGGAAAGTCCAGCAATTATATATGAATGCAGATTTAGTGCCTCAATCCCTAAGATTGAGTCAAAACTGGATATGTATGTAAATATATATATGCCAAATCAAGAATTAAATCCTACATTCCGCATCCATGGCCTTGCATACTCCTTGCGTCTATGGCCAGACCAGAGTAAAAACCTGGAAAGAGCTGGCTAGTATTTATGAGACTTGGCATGTGAGGGAAATAGGGTGAAGTAGAAAGATCCACATTGTTTCTTGAAGGGCTCATGCCAGCTCTGTTTTCTGATTTTCTTTCTTGATGGAAAGATGCTAGGCTGACTGAAATTTTGGACCAAATGAGAAATTTTGTCCCTTGTGAGTCCTTATGTGGATAATAACAAAAAGAAAAGAAGATGAGAATTTGAGTGTTCTGTATGTTCTACTTGAGAGGTTTGTAAGAACTTTATAAAGAAAAGAGCAGAACAAAAAAGAAAGCATGGTGAGAAGTATTTTTTAATGAGGGAGTCAAGGGTAACAAGTGGCTTAAGGAGCAAGGCTCAATCAGGGCTAAAAAAGCAAGCATATTTGCCTAAGAGCACTGCAGAGTAGAAGGGAGACACAACACTTTGCAGGAGAAAATGTGATTCTAGTAATGTAAATATTTACAAATAAAGGATAATTGCACCTAACCCAAGATTCATTATCTACAACATTACATTATTACTAGTAATACAATAAAAGGAATGCAGCTACAAATAAGGTGTAACGTGCACTAGGCAAACTAATCAGGACAGATAAGGCAGGCTATCTTAAAGCAGACATTTACAATTTTAACTTACCTACATTTATCTACCTCTTGAAGATATTTTTAAATTTATCTCAGTCCTATAGGGTCAGGACTCTAACATGAATCAAGAAGGAAAGCTGTTTTTTAACTGGAAGTTCTTCTGGATACAGAACTCTCACTCTAGCTGCAATGTTTCAAATGTAGGAACACCAATGCTTGCAACTAGAAAACACTTATTGCTTTAAAGGATAAGTGAAAATGCCATTGCAGAATCCTATTTCCTGCCTCTCTCTTCTGCCTGGCAAAGGATTTGACTGGGGTTCAAGAGAGGGAATGATGGCTTCTGTAGAGGAGAACTCTGAAACTGACAAACTGTCTTTGGAGGACAGGATGACCTTTGCAAACAGCACCATGTAAAGTTAAAGGAATGGATGTTATTAAGAGAAGGAACAGAATAATATGTACAAAATTGAACTTGAAACAGTGTTCTACCACGTCAGTGAGAAAGAGTTGCCCTACCATGGCTAATAAGAGACTCAGTCAACTGTATTTTCTGAAGTTCTTATGCAAATACTGTTTGAATCATTAACTGAAGTTAAGTTGTAAAGTATCTCTGTTCAGAAAGAAAGAAATCTAAGTAATACATCTACAAATGCAGAAAGCATTAAGTAAAGTGTACCAGTTTAGGAAAAAAAAAAAAACTTTTTTTTTTTTTTTAATAGCATCATCTCAACCACAAACTACTTAATCCTATTTCTTCATGGAAAAATATCTTAATGACTGCACATTCTATTAGTCACAACTATATTTTAAAACAATTATTTAGGGAAGAAGCACCTGCATTCATCTGCAGTTGGAGAAGAATAGACAATAGAACACATAAACGAATGGAAACCCTTTTACATATCCACTTACTGAATGTTTAGCCACACACTTAAATGCTTTCTGCAGCGCTGTGCTTCATGAACATCACATAAGAACTTCAAAGTTACTCAGTTATTCTCTTCAATATTCTTATTTTTCACAATGCCTACAAATACTGAAACTGCAGTAAAGGAGATGGGAGAGACCACAGGAAATCATTTATCCATCTGACCAAGCAAGGATAAAATTATTCCTGAAGACTGCTGTAGTCTCCTCAGTGACAGAAAGTCTGCCTGGATCCAAATAATCTGTCTCAGTACTGCCTGGATCCTACTCATCTTTCAAACCTTTCCTTTAAGGAGCAATCCAAGGATGATGCTTTTTACTCCATTACTATGGAAATGAAGAACATGATTTCCTTCCTCTGTGGATGAAGTCACTGTAGTACTAGACCATTAGCACTGTTTACCATTTACCTCATATAGGCTTCACTGCTACCTTCATGTCCCTATCTTTTACATAAGTAATAAATACCTAATGCTATGGATAAGCTTTCTGCTCTGTGTGCCTAAATTATTTGGGAGTATCTTCACTCATATTAAGAGTAATAAAATGAGGAAAAACCTGAAAGACTGTAGCTGTTAAAAGAATACTGGAAACTTTAATTATTATAATAATAGTTGCGAGTTAGGAGATGATTAGCAGTCTTGGATTTGCCAAGAACATGTCAAAGCAGTGTAGTTCTCTTCCACACAGTGATAATAACTTCTTATAGAAGTGTTATCTGCTTTAATAGGGGCTTTGACACTGTCTCATATAGCATCCTTACAAGTAACATGAAAGAACAGGTCTCAATGAAATGTTCACACAACAGATACAACCATGACTGAGTGTATCAGATTAGTTAATGAAGCACCAGATTTACTGCACAATCTAAAGACGGAACAAGCAAGTTTACCTGGGTTTTGTCCTGCATCCAGTATTGCTCAATATTTTCATTACTGAAGTGAATGGTAGAAGTGTGCTTGCCAAGTTTACAGATCACAGCATGCTATGAAGGACTGCAAGGACACTGAAAACCAAGATGACAACTTAAAAGTATCTCTATAAATACTAGAGTATTTATAGAGTATATACTAGTAATACTAGAGTTACAGTTCTTATAAAGGAAAAATCAACTACAGAAGTATGGAGTGTAGCAAGAATTTTGAGTATGTTTGTTTGATACATTCAGTTCTAAAGTGAATACCCAACGGTGGGATAGTCTGTTGGAAATGTCACCAAGTAGGGTGCAACCACGTGCTTCCGGAACACCTGGGTACCTTTACCTTATATCCAGTAAAAAAAAACCTCTGCGCAATTTTATTTTCAATGAATCCCACGATATGTGAAATGAAAGGAATTAAACCAGATTTTTCAATATTACCAGAAGATTCTATAAGACCATAAGATAATTATGGCTGAAGAATGCAGTGTTAGCTTTGGTATGTCATCAACTAAGTAAATAAGCATTTTTTACTCCGAGACAGATTAGCAAATGAGTAACAGAGCTCATAAAGGAGCAGTGAATGAACCTATTTAGGTCCCTGGAGGTAATACACAGACTACGGACCACAGTTTTCTACTGACTAGGCCCCCATTTCATGGAAAATCCAAGGAAATACTGTGGTGTAGATCAATATACTCAACACGGGCTTTGTTTTACTAGAGTCTTATTTACATCAGGGAAAAAACAAACAAACAAATAAACATTTTTAAACAGAGAGCTTAAAATCCAGTGTGATAAATAAATATGTATTATATATATAACTCTCAGACTTGAGGAAAAATTACAAAATTCAATAAAGAGAAAGAAAACTACACCTACCATAATCACTGCAATTAATTAGTTCTGATATAGCTTCAGAAATATTTTAATAACAGCTATTCTAGTTCATATATGACTTAAATGTTTTTTGCTGATAAGGAACACTGCACTTAAGATAGCACTCATCAGTTGCTGAGTTACCTATGGTGGTGTCTGCCCACTTCATTGAGGAGAATTATAAATCACAGAATCATAAATGAACCACTGGGAGAATGAAGCTCCTTCGACTGGGTACTGACACAGAGACTGATGGAGTGAGAGGACCAGGAGGTCCGTAACAGCATGTCTTTCTCCCTCCGTATCCAGCACTG
The DNA here is from genome assembly GCA_037305975.1 of Chrysolophus pictus. Lineage (NCBI taxonomy): Eukaryota > Metazoa > Chordata > Aves > Galliformes > Phasianidae > Chrysolophus > Chrysolophus pictus. Next base: position 32,560,437 of record CM074577.1, on the reverse strand, counting down.
GTGAGGCCACATCTTGAGTCCTGTGTTCAGTTTTGGACCCCTCACTACAAGAAAGACATTGAGGCCCTGGAGTGAATCCAGAGAAGGGCAACATAACTGTGAGGGGTCTGAAGCACAGGTCTTATAGGGAGCAGCTGAGGGAACTGGGATTGTTTAGTCTGGAAAAGAGGAGATATTATAGCTCTCTACACTGACCTGAAAGGAGGTTGTGGTGAGATGGAGGTCAGCCTCTTCTCCCAGTTAACAGTGATAGAATGAGAGATAATGGCCTCAAGCTGCATCACGGGAAGTTCAGTTTGGATATTAGGAAAAATGTCTTCTCTGAAAGAGTGGTGAGGCACTGGCACAGGCTGCCCAGGGAGGTGGTGGAGTCACCGCCCCTGGAGGTGTTCAAGGAACGTTTGGACGTTGTGTTGAGGGACATGGTTTAGTGAGAACTATTGGTGGTCAGTAGATGGTTAGACTGGGTGATCCTATGGATCTTTTCCAATCTTGGTAATTCTATGATTCTATGTGGCACTGAGGGATGTGGTTGGTGGGCATGGTGGGGATGGGTTCATAGTTGGACTAGGTGATCTTGGTGGCCTTTTCCAACGTTAATGACTCTATGATTCTATGTGGAAATGTAGAAGCAGAGATCATGTTGAGAGAGGAAAGACTGGTTGGTTACTCATTTTTGTAACTGAAAGTCAAAGGAAATCAATTTCCTGAATGCAGCACTTTTCAGAGAGAACCTGTGCTGTGCTCTCTGTCCCCTCACTGACCAGTGCCCCTCTCTCAGCCTTGACACCTTACTCCAATTCAACACAGTAATATTCTAGTCAAACACTTCTTTCTCCTTAGAAAAAAATACATTTCTCTCAAGTATTACTGCTGCCTATATCAGTTATTCTTATATACCACTACATGTAAATGACAAAACACAGCAGCTGAGATTGCGCAGTGTAATCTGACTGACCTAGATTCATGAAGTATCAATGTCAATATGCTTTAAATTGCATATGCTTTCTTGTTTCAACTCATTTCAGCTTTCAAACTTTTAAGAATCTCTGCAGTTGGACAGACCTGTGGTTTTTTGTATTTCCTTACAGTGTGTTTGAGTTGAATGTCGCCTAGCAACTGCAACACATGTCCCTTCTTTACTCTTACACCTAATCCTAAAAAGACCACTGCACACATGCAGTTTGCTTCCTATGACTAGAACCTGTAGAAGGAGGAGAAGTTAGTTGTATTTAGTATCTTACCACCTGAGGAAAAAAAAGGTAGATCAAACAAGATAGAAAAGAAATACATAATTTCTAATCAGTATTATAACAAAAAATTTTTGTACTGCAGCTTTATTGTTGGAATGCATTTGAAAACGTTCAGTGAAATATCATCCATCTGGAGTAATTAAATTTGGTCTATCTCACATTATAGTATCTGAGGCACTAATATATTATTATACAACAGTTCCTTTGTTTACATGATTTATATATATATATATACACACACATGTAAATGAAGCCAACATTAATAATAAATCAAACCTGTTCAGCTAAATTCTTCTTAATACAAATATATTTTATATGAATGTACCAGCAAGGTTGCAGGTGTTGTAGCTAAGTGGACACCACTTAGTCCATATTTCTCTGTATTGAACTATCTTTAAAATACTCTAACAGCATTCCCACAATTTATATATTGGAAAACTCCTTTCTCAACTAATAGGACAAGGGAGACAAAAAGAATTCTTCTGAGGGGCAGAGGATTTCAGCTGTTTTCAGTATGTTTGCCAGTTCAAAAGGACACTGGAAATCATGAAGACAGAAATGACAGAAGGTACATGACTTGGCTGTAAACTAAGGCAGAGCTAGCTGATTTGATTTGAAGCCTAAGAGATCTGACAGCATCTTCTCCATGGGACTGTGGTGAACATGGTAACCAAAGTGCTCTTTCAGAAATAGTGCTCTGCTGTGTGTACGTCCCAGATTACAGACTGGTGAGCTAACCCACAGCCTGAGACTGTTGCTCTCCATTCCTTAAGAGGTAGAATTGTTCTTTTGTACCTTAATTTGCTCACGGTCACTGGCAATTTTAAAATTTAAAGAAATTTAGGCCAATAATATGCACCTCTTGAGGTCTTCTGTAGTGGTTCTCATCATTGCTTCTCTTTTTAATTACAATACTGTTTACTGCTTACTATCACTATTGTTTTCTAAAAAATTAGTGTAATTTTGTATCTTCTTAAAACAAATTATTGTATTGAATACCCATTAACCCTCTTCTTACTATGTACAATTAATAATTTTATAGCTTTACCATAAACTTAATTCCATAAAAATACCAAATGATGTTAAATAATGTCAATATCTTTACTTTAACCTATATCAGCTCTTATTTTCAAACAGTTCACTGACAACATTCCTACTTGTTGTGGCTTAACCCAGCAGCAGATCAGCACCACACAACCTTTCACTCACTCCCCTCTTTCCCAGTGGGATGGGGGAGAGAACTGGAAAAAAAAATAACTTACAGGTTAGAATAAAACTATTTACTAAGACAGTAAAGAAAAAGAGAAATAATAGTAATGATAATTTTATACATATATATATATATATATGCAAAACAACTGCTTACCACCCACCAATCAATGCCAGTCCCCAAGCAGTGGCTGCATCCTTCTGCCAATTCCCCTCAGTTTTATAGGTTTTTTTGGTTTCTTCACACATGATATCATATAGAATGGATATCATACAGAATGGAATATCCCTTTGGCCAATTTAAGTCAGTTATTCTAGTTCTGTTTTCTCCCAGCTCCCTGGGCTCCCTAACCTGTTGCTGGCAGGACAAAAAAGGCTCCCTATCCTGTTTCTGCTCTATTTCCAGTGCCTGTTCATCACTGTTACAGGTACTACTGTATTGTACTACATTACTGCTACTGTTACTACTTAAACACCACTCATTTTGAATATCTGTAATTCAAATTGCAGAATGTTTTTTCTTAATGAAATCCTCACACCTGCATGACCACCCAAGTACCACGACATGTCTCTTGGAAACACTGCTAGTCCAGGGCCCCTCATGCTGCTCACATCCATGCAGCATATAGGCCACACTCTGCTATTCATCAGGCCTTGTTTTTCACCCTGTCTCTGACAAGCTGCAATGGTAATATTCATTCTGCCTGCCCTACCATCACAATCAAATTTGTAACCTAACTGCTCAGCTGTCAGCTTCACTGCAGGCCACATTTTATTTTAATAAAAACTGTGGGAATGAGACAGCTTCTTTGTAAAGGTATTGCCAATGCCCTCAGCTCGCCTAACTGAATCCATTAAGGCTTTGTTATTAACCAATCTTTAAGATCTATTTAAATATGAAGTGTTAGTAATCTGACACAATGCTGAGAATAATTTTAATTAACTTATTTTTTTATTTTCAGGGTCAAAAGCAGTGAATGGTGCTAATGCCCTGCTACAAGAGAAGACCCTCTATCCATTATTGACTGCAGAAGAGGGTACAAACCTGTACCATGAACACTTATGATTAAACCCCAGCTCACAGAGGACATTGACACTTATTAAAACCTAAAAGTTGTTGAGCATGTAATTCAAGCTGGTGAAGGATAATGAGGAACAGGAGGTTGGGAATGCTTAATATGCAGCTAATCATGATGGAATAATTATTTCTATTTCAAAATTCCAAATGATCTGCAAACCTGAACATGTTAAAATCACACGCGTATCCTCAAAAAACAAGGCACCTGAGTTGAGTTTGTTACACTTAGAACTAAGCTGGACTCATACCAGCCCATTCCCTTGCATTTCTTAAATGGAAAATGCAAGCTCCTGGGTTAAAAAGCAGGGCTCACTCAAACTTGAGGAATGCAGAACCACTGCAAAATCTTCTTCATACAGTGAAACAAAGTAAAACAAGTATAAGTAAATGTATGAAAGAAAACTTGAATTAGATTCCCAGGTCAGTGACATTACTGGTCCTGACATGATGAATTTATCCAAGCTATTACAAACAAGATCTCCAATTTATCCCAGAACAAGCTTATATTCCATTTTTTCAACCAGATGACATTTCATAGAGAGCGGAACCATTAGCAAATAGGTTTTCTTTTTCTTTCTTTCTTTCTTTTTTTTTTTTTTAATGTATTTGCCTATCTGAAAACTTAACAAAGAAACACAGTTTGGATTCTGTGACACCTACATGTCATAATTCATTATCAATCATCATTATTTATCAATCAAAGTCAGGAGGTAAATGTAAGCAAAGATGCAAAACACCCTGGAAGAACTTCTGCATTGCCTTATGCTCTAGTTCTCACGCTGACATAATTGGGCTGCAGGAGATAAGAATTATTTCTATTACTGAAAATAGCTTTGTACAATGAAAATTTCTTTGCAGCTCTTGTTTAGGTCTGTACATGTTTCTGAATGAAATTGTGACTGATGTTTTCCACTGACTTGCATTAAACTGAAAATGAGTACACAGGATGTGTTACTCATTTTCTCTCTCTGCACGAACAGTTAAAACATTTTGTATCATTGCTTCTTAAAGTGTAAGAAATAAACTAAAGGTTTGTTGGCAGCCCTGATCTCACGCCACATTTTCTTGGCCTAGACAGTATATTAAGAATGCTGTGGGATGACACGTAATCATTAACTGCCTTTAAGATAAGTTTTTGCCTTTTTAACATTCTCTTGGAAATACTTGGCAGAACAAAAACAAAAGTTAAGTTTAATCAACTTAAAAATCATTCCATGTTTTTGAGCTTCCATGATAAAACAACGCAAAATATAACTGAAATAAACAAGATTCAACCTCTCCAGGGATCACTTGCTTTACTGAGAGGATCACTTTCTGTATCCTGCACTGCCCCTTGCTGGAGTATCTCATAAATGTGACAGTGTAAATTCAAATACCAGTGCTAATTAAAAATGCATGTCTGTTTCTGATCCATAAAGTAATCTTAAAATATAAGAATTCTGTGATTTTATAATCAGTCACTTAATCAATAATTTGTTATTCCATACCTGGACTTCTTTTCTATAGAACTATTGACCACTGCCATTTGCAAAGATTAATTTTAATCTTTACAGAGTTGATGAACACCGTTAGCATTTTCCATGATTGTTTCCTCATAAGAGAACAAAACAATAATATCAAATGCCCATGAAATATTACTATACTACTGCTAATGAAAAGTTAGCAAAGCAAACAGATCCTTTCCTAGAATACATAACATGACTAAGATATGCAGCAAAGCTGGATATGATATGTATTTATAAATTATAATTAATAATAATAGTAAAAAGCACTCATAAAAATCTGTTCTTTCTGAAACTTCCACAGAATTTCCTTTTACACAGCTGAAGAATCATTATCCCTTTTGTTGGCATCACTGGTCATGGATTCATTCATTCTCAAATCTATTGCAAGTTTGGCAAAATGAATAAACATGAGTACATGTGCCTGTAACTCTGTGTTTGTCAGCTTTATGGCTCTAGTTTTGTTTGTTTTCCTCTAAGTTTTCAAGGATAATATTTGATCTTAAAATATGTTCTTAACGCATTTTCACAAAGCTGTGAAAGGTGGCCTGTACAAATCTGAATGTAGAGAAACTGTTAAAGAACGCCATTAACACTTCCCCACAGTAAGTAAATCCTATCACAACACATCTCAGCTACAGTACTCTCACCCAGTCATAATTCACTCAATTTATGCTGGTATTTTTAATTGCATCCTATATGTACACATTGTATTCTACAGATCAGATTTATGTGGTTACCCTCTCCTTCCCTTCCAGTCCTTTGCTGATTAAGGAAGCCAAGGACTGAACTTCTTCAAGTTCTCTGCATGGAACCACACACTTTTATTTACCAATACTAAACCACAGCTTGATGCTTTCATTCAATGGACTAAAATAAGAGTGACATTACTCTCCTAAAAGTTGAGGGCAGAATATGGGTCACAATAACACATTTGTTCTTGAAATATCACCTTCAGTTTAAAAAATGCATAGGAGAAAAAATTGGAAGACTATAGGCAGGTAGTTGCTTAAATGATTTCTTTTGGAAAGCTGCAGGACAAGCCTGATGCAGAAGCCTGGCCCTGGCAGGCCAGTAAACAATCAAACACCACCTAACTTTGTCAAAGTTTTCATTTAACCCTCAGATTGACTGGAGAATTTGGCCCAAAACATAACAGGGTCAAGAGGCAAAACCAAGAATTGAACACATTATTATTAAATAATCCTGCATGCTAGCAGATCTGTGGGTGGTAAGAACAGTGTGGGAACAGAAGAGTTAAAAATATGTGGTGACATTGGAGAAAGACATGATGAAGGAGAGTGGAGACCTGCAGCTCTTCAAGAAATCAGAAAGAAAATAAAGACTTAAACATTAACTTCCATTTGTTCTGTGTGTCATCCCCTGGTGTGGATTTAGCCACCTGTCTAACCTGGCGTATGAAGCTGAGGAGACTCAACACACAACTGTTCTGTTTTCCCGCTCTCCTGATCTGGGAACACATCACAATGCATGAGAAAAGCTGCGAGCAGCTTAGGGTGCAGTACTTTTTTAGTTCACCCACACCCTGCTACCAGAAGGAGACACAATGAGGCTATTTAAAATGTCTAATCACTACCTCAGCTGATTACATATCTGCTCAAGAATGGAGCGTCATCAAAGAAAAAGTCTTATCTATTGCACTGTGTGGAGAGCTTTACGTGAAAGCTGGATTGAAGCCTGCCAAACCCAACAAGCGTCCTTCCAGCAAGTCCGTGGGGGAACAGCGCTGTGAATAAGAAGTGGGATGCTATCACAGATGCATGGCAAGAGATGACAGTAAGTCTCAGGAGTAAGACAGTGTCTCTGTGTTTCATCTGTATAAAATGAGGCAGGCCAGCTTCCAATTCACTCATAAGATTTGATTGAAGGGGACAGAAGTACAATATTTTACTTCTCTGTTTGGCACGGTACAAGTGTGGCTGGAACACTGTGCCTATTTCAAGCATCCAGATTTCAAGAAGGATGCTGAGAAGTTGGACAGGGTTTGTAACAGAGCCTAGGGAATGATTAAAGAATTAGAAGCCATGCTTCTAGTGAAAGACTCCAGAAGGTTAATCTACTTATCTCATCAAGTGGAAGGTTAAGGGGTTAGAACGTAATCATAGTCTCATATCTAATATGAGAAATGGAAATTTGACAGTAGAAGGGTTTATCTCTTGACTATTTACCAGAAGTCTGGTGTTTAATGCTGAATATAAATACATTCAGAAAGAACAGAAGCAGAAGACACATTTATTTACTTATGTGCTTAATTTTAATCAAGGAGAGCAATTAACCACTGAAGAAGTGTATTATGTGTTGCCAGCAATAGCAAGTCAAGATTGATGCTTTTCTAAAAAATTCTGGTGCAGTTCAAGCCGAGCTATTGAATACAGCCTGTGCTCTTCACTAGAAAATATAAGAGAGAGTGAGCTTACAAAAACAAAGTCAGTACATTAGATTGTAATGAGAAGAAATGCCCTAATTTCTACACACAGCAAGTCCTTCAGTTCAAAACTATGCATATATATGTTTGCCTCAACCTGACTATAGAAGAATGCCCACAGAAATCTGAATCAAAAAGGGGATAAACTAGTAGAAAAATGGATCTTGAATTAAACATGAACTTAGCCAACTTAAAAAAATGTATACAGTGTCCACTTTGTTAAGGGCTATGTTCTGAAACACTTTTTTGCCACTATGTTCCCCAAATCACTTCCAGTTATTGATCTCCAATATCTAAGCAGACGAATGTGACTCTGATAAGCATGAACACTTCAAAGTTAAATGATTCTCCATAGCTGTCTCACAGATAAGCTCCTGAACACATCTGGCTTTACAGGCAAAATACAATACAATAATTGAAGTAGCATTGCTTTTTTCCCCCCCAATTTTTGATCGTGTTTAAAAGAAACTTGCAATGTCAGGGCTTTTTTCCTAAGCGCAAATGAATGGACTGTGTCTCGAATCAATCTAGCCATAACACAAATTACCTTTACATTTTCTCTTCATTCTGGTAAGAGGCCTATTGCTGAAAGGCCTCTTCCATTTGCAAATAGTCTACAGTAGTAGCAAATTTAGCATGAATTTTGAAGGATGTTCACCCTCTGCTTCAAGAACATTAGGATATATAAAGTTTAGTTTAGCTGGTGATCTTAAATAGAAATTTGCAATTACAATTGCAAAAGAGAAAAACAGAACAAAATACATGGAAAAATGTCTCAAATCTTGCACTAAAACTGCTCTGTTGGGCCTTCATCTTCACCAACAGCTCACAGACCCAAATTTCACAATTTAGGAAAAAAGTGTATTCTTTGAATCACACTAGTCAGCATCAGGTAGCCAATGGTTTGACACAGCAAGGAGAGTATTTAAGCAACATAATATCCCTTGCATTGAGCGAGATGTATACCAAAAACTGCATATATGTTATTCAGATGAAAACTTATTATCTGCTTATCAAATCCTGAAAGTACTGCCGTTCAGGTGCACACAGAAATCCCTATGGAAAATCACTGACAGCCAAGTGTCAGATTGATGCTACTGCCTTTATACACAAAAAGTGGATTTTATTAAAGACAGCCTAGCACTTTCTTACATCACTTTTTGATTAAGTTTCACAATTTGTTGCCCTGGGAGAAGAATCTAGAAGTATGCTAGAAAGACATTATTTCTCATTAAATCATACACATGCCCTTGAGTGCTTGCAGCATCTTTCAGTATCGCCTTAAAGTTAAATGCAAGAGTAAGATTTTTCTCCCATATTTCCTCTGCTGGCTGCACTTAAGCAGCAGAAGGGTGCCATGAGCAGGAGGGCAGTAGCACTGCCCAGCACTGCTGATGTCTCATCTGAGCCTGGAGACTCTCTGAAAAGAAAGGGAATCACATGGTCTTATAGGGCACAGAGCATTGCTCAGGCTATGGATCTAAATCCCAGGGAAACATAGAGCAGCATTAAGAAGCACAGCACTGGCCCATGTAATGCATGTTGTGCAAAGCATTTAAGCAGCTGCAGCACTGCAACAAGTCCATCTTTTGAAGAAAAAAACTTTTTTCTTTTCAATGTACTCTATGTTTTTGGTTTTTAATGTTTAATAATTTGACTTTTTTTATTTTAAATACTAACAAGTCACAGCAATTTCCCATGTTAATATGAAAGTCTTATCAAGGGATGTGTTAAACTGATATTTTACGAGCAAGCTGCATCGCTCCAAGTTAGTCAAGAAGTATACCAGCTACTAGAGAGCTTAGAAAAGAAAACACTGATTCTGGGCAGTAGCTCTAAGAGCTTAGGAGGTTTAATGCCTTACAGTTGCGAAGGTGCATGTTGGTATATTTCCAAACTGTTTAAATCAGTAGGATGCAACATTCTAAGCCTTGGGATCAAACTTGCTTTTAAATGTTCAGGTGAATAATAATAAATGCTGAGGCAGTTTTTCCATACCACTCAGAGCTACTTTTATGAAATTATAAGGTGAAGTCAGAATATTTATACCTTAGATGTTTGGACTGTCTGATATTTTCTTCCAGATGGCTTGGGACAAATACCTTTATCTTCCTGTTCTGCCATATCCTTTTCCTTTTTTTTTTTTTTCTTTCATCAATTGCAATGTGCGTAATTTAGCCTTACTGAATCATGACAGGATTAGAAAAGGCAACTCACCAAAAGTTGGATGCCCTTTGCTGATGTTATTTCTGATATTATTCACAAAGATGCATGCATGGAATTGTACACAGTGTGTAAGGTCTGTCTGAGTAAATTTGCTAGGTTAGCTTTGTGTCATTTCACTAACCTCCAGTGTCTTGCTATGGATGGTCCCCAGATTGGCACAAAGTGTATAGCATGAGCAAGACACTAGAGACAGGCTATGGTGGGCAAGTTCAGCACTGGAATATTGAAAAACTGATTAGTTGGGCTCAAGCCATATCTTGAAACAATATCCAGAAGAGCTTTTTTCCTGCTGTTTGAGTTAACTGAATCATGGCAGAATCCTCTTGGAAACTCCATTGAACACTAGAGCCAAAGCATAGGAATACACTTAGCTCTAAAATACTAAGTAGTAGAGGCATAAGAGAATAGATGGATGCACAAGTAAGGAGAAAGAAACTTTTAAATTAGAGATTTTTTTTTTAGATGTTTCTGTTTAGCCATACCCAGGAATATATACTGAAAAAGCTTGTTAAGGAAGAGAATAAGTAATTTAAGCAGATGCTAGACATCTGTCTGCAGAACAAAAAATGTGAGATATGAATGTAGACGTAGTAATGAATATTAGGTGAGTGGGTGACATTGCATGCATTGGCTAAGCTACACAAAAACAGACATATACATTCTAGTTGCTTCAGAAGCAGAAAGAACATTTGTCATATTCTACACCCATCAAATTACACAAATATGCAAATTTAACAGCAAGTGAGATGTTGATTATTAATTATTTGTAGTGGAGATAGCAAAATTAGTATATTCAAACTACTGTTTTGTAAACTACAATTCTTAAATAATAAAAAGCCCATATACGATTATTTATAAGAGGGGAAAGCTTCACATATGTATGCAAGCATACTGTAATACAAACTTACTAAAGTTAAGGTCTTGAGTATGCTATCAAAAATCTCATTATAGACAGCAAAGTAGCTACTACGTAGCAAAAATTGTATCTGATAATACCCTGTGAAAAATCCTGAGTAACAATACACTATGTATGAATCTAATAACGGGGAGACTATCAAAACATTCCAAATTTCAATAACACCTTTGTAAGCTAAGTTAATTGGAAGTCCTTCCAATAATCTTTTCCGAACATTTCCTCTTCTTGCAATGATCTGCTACTTCCTCGCTCGTTAATGGAACAACAGGTAGAAATTTCCCCAGTGACAGCCTGCTCTGCAGGCTGCCTTATAAACAAAGAACAGAACATTACAGCCACGCTCAATTAAAGCTATTTGTTCTGTGAATACTATTTGCAAGCTTCCTGATCAACTGGAAATAACCTCAAGTACACTTTTGTTTACTATCAGAAATATACAAAAAGATAACTTATTTTTTCATTTTTTCTTGGAAGAAATCCTTGAATTCTGCAAAGGATTCTTCCAATTTGTTCTAAAACTTTAATAATCTGGAAAACAAACACTTGGAGATACTGTGTTGCAGAGCTTTAACATAAGGTAATAGACAGATAAAGCATAGAGAGAAACAAACATTTCATCAGGAGATATTTTTCCACCAGCCCTACCAGGAATTTAAGTAGAAAAGCTTGGAAAAGGAAAGCATACAGTAATGCACACAGAGGTTGGATATCTTCAGTCTGACATATGTTCAGCACTGAATTCTCCATAATTACTTTCAAGGTGAAAATTCTTATATTCAATACAATGCTAATGATTGTCCCAGAACTGTACATTTCACAATAACCATAGGACTCAGTGTTATAATGTAATAGTGTTTGCAGGTTATGAATAGAAAAATTAATCTAATAGTTTTTAGCCAGAAAAAAAACTTCCAGTGCATAACTTTAAAATCAAAATGTGAAAGTTAAAAAAAAAATCATAACATAAAATAAAAATGGAACACTCCAGCTCTGTACTGCTACAATGAAAGGTGCAGCTGCGTACATCTGCTAATCCGGGTGCTACACAAAGCTCGGTCTGAGCATGGGCACGTGTGGGAGAAAAGCATGAGAGAAGTTGGTGTTGGTGGGAGGCAACAGAGCAAGGGCCCCAACAGGAGCATAGAGTTTCTTTCACGTGTGAGTGTAAGCATATCATGAAACAAACTTGTTGAAGACTATAAAGGCCCTTGTAAAGGAAAAGCATCACCACAAAAGTGCTCTTTTCCCCACAAATGTCCCGCCTTACGGAGGACATGGGAATATTCCTTCAGAAAATATACTTTCTCTTCCAGATGTCAATCATATGTTGCCTTTTGGTACTTTGTTTTTATGGTTTGCTTCTAAATAAATAAATAAATAAATAAATAGTGTGCAGTATGTGCATACATGTATATTAGCTTTCAATATAGTAATGATTGCTTGCCTTGTTTTGGGCATAAAAAGTTCATTTTCAAAATGTAACGTGACAGGATGTTCTTCTTTAATTCAGAAAGAATTTTTCTGTCATTTTCAGAAATCCCACTGAATGCACATTTTTAATTTACAGTAGAAGCTGCTACAGTTCTTCCTGATATAATTCAACAAAGATATAATGGAATCTCTGCTTTGCAAGAAGAGAGGAAACACGATACGACAGGAATGCTCTCTATGCTTCAAGCAACATTGCAGCACCAGTGGAGCAGATAGATCAAGTTTCTTTGTTGGAAGTCAGTTTTGGTCCCAATTATCTCATGTTTGAGGTGGAACTCCTAAAGCAAAAATTAAAGCTGAAGTGATGTATACATCACACAACTTAGCATTAAGGCTAAGTCAACAATACTGGATAAATATCCGATGGCCAAGAGTGATGGAAAACCTGCTTAGCATTACCTGTTTTGTGTATTCATTCAGCATTTAATCCTTTTCTATGCTTCCCTGCTTTCACTGCCTTGGGTTACAATATTAATATTCTTTTAATGAAGCCTGTCTGTGGGAATTAAATTATACTTGGTTTCTGAAGGATTTAGATGCTGTATTATTTTTTCATATATATTTTTCCCCCAAATTACTTACTTTTGCTAAGAAAAAAACGCTTCAGCAAGAAGATGTTGCCACTGGCTCTCAGCTGCACAAAGAAAAGCTTTCAGAATAGCACTTGGAGCATCCAATTTAGATAAGGATAAGTTCTATTTGGAAAACTTTGGAGAATACTAGGATAAGAAGGTTATCTGCTGACCAGCTGAATGACAGTCAAGGAAATGTAAGTATCCTCCACAAAGACTGGTGGTATCAGAGAGAGTGCACTAACAAAGTGAATAAGAGTCTCCTATTCAGAATCATTTACAAAGTTATTGTAGCAGATAAGAAAGAGCTGGAGTTCAGAAGGATATCTCTTATAAAACATGATTAGATTCCTTAATCTTAAGAGTGATGAATATTTACTCTTGAGGTTTCAAACGTATCTGAAGACTTATACACATTTATTTCAACCAATTCAAGATTCGACACAGTACTGATACAGCTTGTGTTCTGTCCCTCATGGATACACTGGCAAAGCTTCTGCCAATACAGCTGACGGTCAGTACATCACGTTACACAAAAGAAATCAACAAAACATTTATTTTTCTGCAAGAATGTCTATACCAGAGCACCTACTGCAATGTATCAACTAGAAGATTTCTCCTTCCTCATCCTGTGCTCCTGCTGTGTGGCCCTAGCAAGACCATGACACATAGATCAGGCCTTACCATGAGGAGAAATGTCTTTAAAAGGTACAGGAAATGCAAAATATTGTTCCAGAGGGCTGACATGGGCAAAACAAGGTGAAGTATTGATTGTTGGAGCAGAGAGAAAATATATATCTTCACAAACAAAGATATGAAGACAACTCTGTTTCTTTAGAACCTGAGGCACTGGACTGACCCTCATAAAGAGGAGCAAATTCCTACAGAAATGTTTCCCACAAGGATGGCATTGACAAGGCTGCCCTCTTGGATGGGGTCTCTGATGTTCAGTAAGGTGTGAACCCATGCTTATGCTTTTCTGCCATCAGAATTTATAAGATATGGATAAATCAAAAGAGTAGCTGTATAAATGACCAGAAAGGTAGAAAGGTGAATAACTATACCAAGAAAACAGAAAAACAGAGAAATGGAAATCAGTGAAACTCAGGAACTAAAAGTAGTGATACCTTTAAATTCCTACTGATAAAACTATCATTTACTACTTCTTTGATTTTTATAGTTGTTAGGATTCATTTATACCACTTTTGAAAACAGCATATAATACCTAATTTACAGTAAAAGGAGAGCAAAAAAAATTCCCTGAGCTAAGTAAGAGTTACATTCGTAGTTCTGATTCCAAATTAGGCCACTTCACCAGATCATGCATTCTATACTCAGATTCGCTTATGTCTCCTTTGAGGAAGAAGCATGAAATTGCAACCATAGATGTCCAACTATGCACCAGAGATGGAACATTTCTCTTATACCTCCATGACCAAAAATGGACAATAACTTGCTTATTTTATGATCTCTGTAAAAAAAACTTGTCAGCCTGATAGGCAAACAAGAGATGCACTTGGAGTCCCCCTACTACTTCCGAAAATCTGAATTCTACACAAGCAAATGAGCGTTGTTTTTTTTTTTTTTCCCCTCTTTTCTTTTTAAGTACTATTTCCCATTTGCAAGGTGTGAATGTACATCCGTGGGTGTAAGAAGTGCAAACACTTCAGTAGCTACATTTTAGCAAACATTACCTTCAATAAACATGCTTCACTGCATATAGCAACAGTATACTTGCATGAAACTAATATTCTGGAAAAAATATCAACTTTAATAAGGTAATTCTTATCTAATTGTATAATCAATGAATGTACAGATGTTATAATTATGAAATAATTAGCATGTTTCAAATTCTTACTGCACTTTATTAACTAAAAAGGTGCTACCTGAGAAACACATCCACTTCTGACATCAATGTTTATACTAAATATTCTCATTTTAGAATCATAGAATCACCAAGGTTGGAAAAGACCTCTAAGATCATCCAGTCCAACTGTCTACCTGTCACCAATACTTCTCATTAAACCACATCCCTCAGTACAACATCTAAATATTTCTTCAACACCTCCAGGGTTGGTGGCTGCACACCTCCCCACGTAGCCCATTCCAGCACCTGACCAATCTCTTGAGGAAGTACTTCCTAACATCCAACCTGACTCTCCCCTGGCACAACTTGAGGCCATTTCCCCTAGTCCTATGGCTCGTTACATGGGAGAACAGGCCAACTGCCACCTCACTCTAACCTCCCTTCAAGTACTGTAGAGAGTGATAAGGTCACCCCTGATCCTCCTCTTTTCTAGACTGAACAATCCCAGTTCCCTCAGCCATTCCTCATGACATTTGTACTCCTCACAACATTTTTGCAAGCAACTGAAGGAACTGGGGCTGTTTAGTTTGAGGGAAAGGAGGCTTAGGAGAGACTCTATTGCTCTCTTCCAATACCTGAAAGGTGCTTACAGCGAGAGTGTGGTTGGTCTCTTCTCACTGGTGACAGGTGACAGGATGAGGGAAAATGGCCTCAAGTTGCAGCACAGGAGGTTTAGGTTGGATATCAGGAAAAACTTCTTTACAGAAAGGGTTATTAAGTACTGGAATAGGCTCCCAGGGAGGTGGTTGGGTCACCATCCCTGGATGTGTTTAAAAACTATTTGGATGTGGTGCTGAGGGACATGATTTAGTGGAGGGTTGTCAGAGTTAGGGTAGTATGGTTAGGCTGTGGTCGGACTCGATGATCTTTAAGGTCTTTTCCAACTTGAGTGATTCTATGATTCTACGATTTTGGCAGTGTGAATCCCCTGTTCTGTAGAGCAAAGGAACAACTAGGAAACAGGAAAAAAAAAAGAAATAAGCCAGTTATGAAGCAAATCTGACTGCCATGACTGTTTCTTTAAGGACTGGAGAGTTGGTAAAATCACTTACAATTCTGTGGTTGCAGTGTACAACTTTGTAATTTGAATCTTCCTTCCACTTACAACTTGATGCTGTTGATTTAATTCCACACAGATACTAATTCATTAGAAGATCAATTTAATCAACTAAACAAAATCAATGTGACTCCAAGTGCAAATTTGATTTGTTGATTGTACTAGTCTGTTTTAATCAGTTTTGTAAAATAAGAAAAGTTTACACATTAATTGATTTTTATTTTATTGGCTTGCTTAATTTCCATACAACCCTAAAAAGAATACTTAATACTCCTGCCCCCAAATGAAAGACAAGCTGTTGCCCTGCAAGAACAGAGAAAATGGAATTGAACATTTTGTCACTTTGCCCTACTTCCAAATTACAGCTGTGACTTTCATAATCACCTGCAGAAGGACAAAAGTAAAATAAGGTACTTCATGAAAGCATTCTGAAATGTTGATTAGATTCTCTCTCCAACCAGTAGTATTTCTTGTGAAACAGGTTAAACGTGATACAGAAGTATTTCTCTCACAAACAGAACAGTCTAAAAGACCTAGCAAAGAAATACATAATGTGTTTCAACTGGTAAATATTTGTCAAAATCAGAGTTTCAGAGCAGAGCACTAAAGTCCTTTCTTCTTCTGCACTGGAAAATGATGGTGAAGAATGATTTGTCCTAGATTTATGCTCTGAATTTCCTCTACTCTGAATTACAGTTGTTGTCTTTCTTCCTGGACAATAACCTAAAAGATAGGAAAGTTCATAAAGAGACAACAAACAACAGGGTAAGGAGGTACTGAAAATTAATAATCTTTTTTACTATGATTGCCAAACTAAGTTCATTTAGATTAGAAATCTGTGAAACAAGTTATGTCAGTATTCTTTCATACACTGAAGAAAGGTCCGAGGATGTCAGTCTGGCTTTGGCTATCTATTCAGTAACAAAATCAGGCATTTCAATCCCTAACAGGCTTTTGACCAGATCTTTAATTAAGTGCAGTACTAAGAAGGAACACGGGGCTGGAGGTGCCCTCATGGCACTCATTCATAGGAGCACTCTCACAAGAGGCACAAGTCTTCATTTCTACAGAGTATGACCCTCCTCTTCCCTTCCCTGATGAGAGGCAGTTAATTGCCAAAATGTAGCAGATGTTTCTGAACCAAAATACCTTTTTTTTTTTTTTTTGCTTTCTAAAATAAGGTTCTAACACTGTCAAAACCATTTCATTGCCTAGATAAACACTAACTAAAATAGTTAAATCACAAAGTGACCCATCATAAAGACACTGCCAGTGTGCCAATTCCATAGCTAAAAATCACATGATGTTACCAAAAAACAACTCTAATTTTTCCAGGTTTTACTCCTGTGAGTAAGGACATCATAGTTAATGCAGAATAGGAAGATAATGTCACACACTGGAAGAGAGGTATACATGGATCATCACCCAAACACCAAGCAGTGCTTCATCACTGCGCTTCTACTCCCAGCAAAGAAAGATGAAAGTGGAAACATTTCGCTAGGTTTTGCTTCAGCTACATCAAATCTGAACATGCATTGCTGACCAAAGCTCAGGTCTAAATATCTAAGATCAGCACGTAAGGTTTTTATGCACAGAATTGAACAGGCTACACCTGTTAAAGTACCTTTGTCAGTAGGCTAAAGAATACCAATATGAAACTACCTATAATAACAGAATTGTTCCTGAAGGGATGGTGAGCACATTGTGCTGGTGTAAGGACATTTTACATCATTATAATGATACAGCTTTTCCATAAAAAAAATATTTTGATCCAAAAAGAAAATAAGACTCCCCAAATGAGAAAAAAAACCAAACATATGCGTGCTCAACTGAAAATATGACAATAGGAAAAACTGTCAGAACTTTGTGAGTGGCTTTGACTACATTTCTCTTCCTCATATATTTTTGCCCTCACATGAAACTGTCAGTTTTGTTTAAAGGACTTAAAATACAATTGTAGTTACTTAATTTTTGAAAAAGAGAAAAAAGAAAAGAGAGAAAAAGAAATGAATGTCTAAAATATTCATAAACCAGATGGATTTAAGCAAGCTGTAGTTCCCATGTTGTCCTGAGCACAGACATGGCTCCTTAGTATTTCAGGAAGAAGGAAAATAGCTTCTGACCTTGGCAGACGAAATAGCCTGGGTATATAGTCATTACAAAATGAAACTTATAATCTTGCCTTTGAACTGAATTGATGTGGAAATTCTTGGATTAAGCTGAACACGGAAATTCAATGAGGGAGGTTCCCTTCTGTCCTTGTATCTATTTTAAATCTAATTTATAAAGCATTGCCCTTAATCTGCACATAAGTATATATCAAGGAAAATGACAAACATTTCAAAGAACTGTCAAAATGGTTATGCACTTTAGAGACACAAACCCATTCAGATAAGGTATTCCATCTTCACAGGAAAATATTTTTCAATTTATATCATTTCAGAAATGACTTATAAAGAAAATTTAAATATTCCTCAGCTACTTATCCTCAGTATCCACCAAAATGGTAACAAATACTGCCAGAAAAAGTAACATTCTGTCCTTCAAAGCCTCAGCAATGCCCTTGTTTTTTATTTTTATAGCAGTTGCTAATAGCTTACTTGCATGTTCCTCCTTTATGTCATACACCTGACTGTTTTTTGTCACTTTGGTGACAGCCATTCTGTTATTTAAGCATATATTTTCCTTGTATCTGATATAAGCACAAGCCTGTTTGCAAACCTGAGGCTGTACCTTCTTGCAAGCAGAACTCCTGTGAACTGCAGCAAGAGAATTAAATCCAGTTTGCAAACTTTCCCAGTGTAAAAGTTCTCAGCAAAAGGAAGAAATATGCAAATTTCAGTGGGAGCATCCTATCCACGATCTACGTCCTGCCACAGGCAGAGCAATGCTTCTCCAGCATTGGAAGAGTGCTGAGTACTGCATAGAGATTGACTGGGATCCTTGAGGAGAGCTGTATAGGTGGCCCAAGACCACTTTGGAACTCTTCAAACTTCTCAGTCAGACAACTAACATCATCAGACCTTCAACCCAAAGTCTTCCCAAAAACTTCACTCTAGGCAACAGAATCAGTGATTTGATCTCCAGCAAAGTCAAGAGCCAGGATCTTCCAGAGCGGTAGGATATTAAACACTTCTCAAAATCAGGGCACTTCACCAACTGTTTTAACTCCTTGCCTTTCCTCTCAGACAGATTCCCCAGTCTATACACCAGCAGCTCTGTCCTGTTGGTCACCGACTTATCTGAAAGCATCACATGACTATGATGTGCAGGGCATTTTTTTTGGTCACGGTTAGCTTCAGCTAACATATGTGTTGTTTATAACTCAGGTCCCTTTCATGATGAAAAAAAAAACCAAACCAAACCACAAAATCAAACTAATCCAGCAATCTTATTTCAAGAGTATTTACACTTTTGAATGAAGTTGGCTGGCTCTTGGTGGAAATAACCTAAATTTAGTGTCAACTTAGTTGGCTATTAGCTATTTTGTATTGCCACGCTGTTAATTCACAGGATGGCTTTTCTCATTCAAGCAACATTAACTTGAGGGGCATTAGCTTGAGTACGCAATTTGGATTAACTCTTTAGAAAGGACAAGTTCAGAGAAGTACCTTTTACCATAACCTTACAACATTTCTGCCAGTATTTCCCTATCAGAGATTCATTTGATAAGAGCTTTTTTGACACTCTTAATGTAGCGTTACACAGAGTGAAGCAATCAACCATCTGCCCGATAGTTTAGCAAGCAGGACTAGCAGCTCTTCACATGGGATAGAATAGAGTCACAACAGAATCATTTTTATTTCACTTGGTGTTTCATAAGCTTCGACCTCCAGCATTCTGTCATTTTTACCAGAAGGAGCTATTACTGTGAGTGCTTTTGCTAGCCAATATAAATCCTTGGCAGCCAGTCCCCTTCTGCCTGAGTAAAGCAATCAATCTGCCAGAAAATCATGACAGTATCATGTGCTATGAATATTTTATAGTTTACTCACTCTAATTGCTCATTTCATACCCAAGCACTAAGGTCATGCTGGTCACACCTGTTCTTTCATCCTCCACGAGATGGAAGAGCAGATCACACATCAGAATACTGTCATACCTCATAATTCAGCTAAGGAAAGATAAACTGAGACTAAGAAACAGATGAATCGACAAGCTTCTTCTGATCACAGAGCTATCAGAACACTTTCAAGTCACCTGACCTCTTTTGACCCTGCACGCCTATCTGTCAAGAACTTCATGTCTTAGGATAAGCCTCCAGGGCTATGCAGTGCCCATCACGATCAGTTTGTGCAGTGACTTTCTTGTCAAAAGAAACACTAAGTACCACAAAAATTTAATTCAGTGGGTTTGTGTCTGTGTGGTATTCTAATCCTCTTGCCCTGAGACAAAATGGACCAGAATAATGTTAAGTAGCTTTGATTCAGCACTGCTTCTGGATTTTACTGTTGAAGCATGAGCATACCTACACAAGTATACTCACGTTATTCCACAGTTCCACAAAAAAGTACACAGTGTCTGCAACAAGTACTGCTGTGGAAATGCAGCAGGTGAACAGAGATTCAGATAAATCTATATTTTTAATGCAGGACACTCTAGTATTTCACAGGGAGAAGGCTAAGAGCTGGGCAAAGAAACACAAAATCATCTGAGTTGGAAGGGACCTTTAAAGGTCATCTAGTCCAGGTTTGGATGCGTGGTAATCTCTAAAAAGAAGCTAGCAATCCTAGCATGAATTTCTGGATTGTAGAGTTCAGGAAAAGTAAGATTATTGCCATCAGTTTCAGAAAATGCTTCTGCCAAAATCAGAAAACAGCAGTTCATGTTCAACAACAGACTGTTCTCAGCCATCCCTCACGGTGACATTAGAATGACAGAATCAATCATAGAATGGCTTGGGTTGGAAGAGACCTCAAGGATCATCAAGTTCCAACCCCTCCACCTCAGGCAGGATTTTCATTCCTCAGGACTCCCTAAAACCAAACATTTGAAAACAATTCTCACACAGCTTCAAGGTACAAAGATAATTTCAACGACCTGAGGAAACTGATAACTTCCAATACTATTGTGTAATGAAAGTAAAAAAAATGCTATACTATGATCAGGCCTAATAGCACAGAAAGTGGTTTACCATATTTGTTAACATTAAATATTACTTTTATGCTATCTGTCTCACATATCCATAACTTGCTTTCTGTGAGGAAACACTGTTAAAAATTAGAAAAAGTAGAACGGAAGGACAGAATAAATGGAGTAGAGTGAAGGTCCTGCAGTGGTCAAAAGGTGAGTTGCCCAAAGCAGGAATTCCATGTAGCAGATTTGTCCAGTACACATTTCAGAAAATGGTTTCAGTGAGAGCAGTGTTTAACTCATCTTAAATTTCCAGCAAAGATCTTGGTTTGGCAATGTATAGAAATTACAGATCTGGCTGTTCCTCAGCAATCCAACACTCAGCTCAAACTGCCTTTTAGAAAAGTATACACACAAATTCATACAAAGAGTAGTAACTATTTTTTATATTTGTTTTTTTACTGAAAAAATTCTCCTATTATTGCCTTACAAAAAAATGTACTTAGCATATTCTATTCTGAATAAATTATAAATAGCAAATGATTCTCAGTAATTTGTTCAAAGCTCTATTATTGTTTCTGGACCTTAACAGGATGTGATTTCCTCTCACTATTCTTACAGGGAAGAAAATGGATGCATTTAAACGTATCACACAATAAAGTCTAAAAAGCATTCCCAAATACACTGTATACTTTCACACTGTCATGCATCAGATAGAGTCACAACTGCATGTCTTGAACAATTAGGATGGAAAATAAATGCACCAAACACAGAGAACTAACATGAACAATTTCAGTATTCAGATCCCAGGCAAACACGTTTTTCCCCCACCTTGACATGAATACTTCCATCAGTTCTTTACTTTTCACTATTCTTTCAGATACCTTCTTCAATTTCATCCAGATCCTGATCACTAGAAGATTCCAAAGTATTTGCGTATCTGTATGTCCACTTCCCTTGCTGATAATTTCAATGATATGCTTATTCCATTTATTATAATTAACACCAGAAAAAGTAATTTCAGCATTACTGCCTCTAGTAATTTTGTACTTTGAATTTGTCGGCAAAATCTGGCCTTCTTAAGAACTGTTCAGATGGTGCATGGGAAGGGGCAACAGTGAATATGTTTAATACATTAAAATTCTTGATGTAAATAAAGCTGTACATAATACTTTGGGGTCCTTTTATTTTTTGTTTTTGTTTGTTTTCTTTGCTGTTACTTTTGCTGGTGAGTTACATGTATTGCAGTAATGCACCAAGTGTAGTTACAGATACATTTTAAAAAGTAAAAATGGAATCAGAAGGTCCTTTACACAATTCCTCTAGGATAAGAATAATTATAAATGTATATGTATATAAAGAGAGAGAAATATAACACTTCTCCTAAATGAATTCATTATTATGCTTTAACAATTGTTGAAATTCTTTGAAGATTAATATAAACCTGAACCAGAAGTTATAAGCAGAATCATTTGTAGAGAACAGTAAGTGTGTCTATCACACATTCCCAACTGAACTGAAATAAATTTGAGATGGTTTAAACACATTTGTGCTTGTGATATGAAAACCTCTGAGCACACAGAATGCCTTGGGTTGGAAGGGATCCTAAAGATCACCCAGTTCCACCCCCATGTCATTGGCATGGCTGCCCCCCACCAGCTCAGCTGCCCAGGGCCCTGTCCAACCTGGCCTTGAATGCCTCCAGGGATGGGGCACCACAGCTTCTCTGGGCAACCTGTATCTGGATTTTCTAGGAAAATGTTTTATACATGCATTTTTTTTTAAAGTAGAAAGAGACTTTTAATTACAGGACAAAGCTTTGGAGCATGTACTTTCCAATAGCTAAATGTGACAATGGGATACTTAGTGATGGCTTTGTGTCTGTGAAGGAAGCTGTATGCCACACAAGTCTTACATGATAGCATGCATGATATTTTGCTGAGATAAGACCAAATAGTACAAGGAGCCATACCAGCCAAAATCTGTGACAAAAACTGTTATGCACAGGAACTGTGCAGTCCAATCTTTCAACCTGGAAATACTAGGCATGGATAATTTGCTGTGTCTTGAGGGGCACATGAAAAACAGACACCTTTGGCCTTGGCTGTGCAGACAAATGAGCAGACTGCAGAAAAAGGAAGCTGCTCCACCCAGCACAAAATGATCCTTTGGCTATTTTCCAATGGTAGCAACAGCTAAAAAATGCCAAGCAATTACTCTTCTACTTAAATGCTCTTAGCAGCAGTAATGCACACATTTCCCAGCGCAGCACAACTGGCCTTAGAGTCTCTGCCCTAGAATACATGTATGTAAAAATACTTTCCAAATGCACCATTAGCTGAAGAGCAAGAAGAGGTGGCACTACTGTGGAAAACTCCTACTTTCTTACTGCAGATAAAGCCATAACTTCTACAGTCCAGGGAGCTTGCATCTGAGCTAGCAATTAAAAAAAAAAAAAGTTTTGAAGCTGCTACTTCACAATCTCTGCATTTACCTGATGAGCTACAAATATGAGAGAGCATTGGTACAATTTTTAAGTGAGAACAATGGGGACACCTGACTATTAGCAACTTGAATCATTACATGTTTCTTCTTTTATTGCAATTCTAAGCTTCTACACGTGGGACATCTCATTAAAAGATTATAATTTTACGATACACTTCATTTTTATTAAAGTATTTCTTCAGCATCTTGTCATTCTTTCACAAACAAAACCACTGCTATTTTTTTCAAATTAATTTTCTTTTAAGTCAGTCTGCTGGTAAGCAACTGCATTTTTCCTGCACTGATTTTACCCCGAATGGGCAAATGAACCTATGTATGACAGAACTAGTTCTATGTTTAAGACAAGTGAACAGATTCACAGTGTTGCTTCTTACCACTGGGCAGCGTTCAATCCTATCAAAAGTTAGGCACTCGAGGATAGCTGCTCTCTCACCTATGATTAAAAAACAGAGTTCAGTCCGCTTCTAACAACTGATTTCGGATTGAAGGCTATATGTCTTGTCTCACTGATGCAAAATGTCCTTGTGTGAGATTTGAAACTCCATTTCCTTTTAAGTGAAACCAGAAGACCATAAACACAGCTGCCCTTTCCTTCAGCAGAGGAACAGCAAACCCTTCATTTATCAAAAACAATGAATGTTAAACACTAACTCTGTTAACCCACAGTAAATAAAACACATGATTAAATTCATCTTGAGGGTCAAGTCCAAGGGGCTTTGACAGGGACCACTTCACAACAGGTCACCCTTCTGCTATGACACAACTTTAAACCTCTTCAAATGAAGTGTAGAAAGAGATGGACACAGGCTATGTGACATCCTTACTGTACATCTGCACCAGAGCACAAAGATAAGAACAGTTAATTCTGGAAACGTGCAGGTCACTGGAAATTGTTCATCAACAATAGATTTGCATGTGAAAATGAGTAATGCTTCTTTATCAGCAAGCTGTAGGAAGAAACTTGTTTTCTATTCATATCTGATCCATACCAAAAGCACATGGGTAGTGAAGATGCTCAAAGCACA
This sequence comes from Chrysolophus pictus, assembly GCA_037305975.1. Taxonomy (NCBI): domain Eukaryota; kingdom Metazoa; phylum Chordata; class Aves; order Galliformes; family Phasianidae; genus Chrysolophus; species Chrysolophus pictus. The sequence goes on along the minus strand of CM074577.1, from coordinate 32,536,217 downwards.
AGGGCAGAGAAGATGCTTTAGTGTTTAAGAGAAAAGAAATGCAAAAATGTAGCAAAAACAACCAGAAGTTTTCCAAAATATAATTACATATTTACTGATATAAACTCCTTTAGTATATTTTCAAGTAACCTCATATCAAATGATATGCATACTTGCAAATGCAACAAGTACATTTCTTACACTTAATTAGCACTGCAGGATTTCTGCACTTCCTGATAAATTATCTGTGAAAATTATGTACAGATTTTGCAGCTGATATGAAGACATTACAGTAAAACACACCCTGTAAAAAATATGAACTAATTACATAATGAGCCTTGAGAAATCAAGGTACGTCACTGGTGGTATATCTAATATCTACATCAGTGGTACCCAACAGCACTAATCCACTCTACAAACATTGGTGATTAAACTTAATAACTAGCTCTTAATTCTGCTGAATTGACTATCTAGTGTACAGGACCTGAAATGCTGTAAATGGCCATTTACAGATGTTTGTTAATGTCTCCTTGTGCCCGGAAGGTTTCATCTATACAAAAGCAGGACAGGCCACTCTCTATATCACGTATCTGGGTTTTAAAAACATATCTCAGGCTATCCATACTGTACATCTTTCTTGCTTCCCCTTAGGTCATACATGTCTTTTAATGCTGTATCCTTTATTCCAACACATGCTTTTCTATTTCTTGAACAAATATATTATATATATTATTGTACTGTATACACTGGAAAGAGTATACACAGAACAAAACACGCATAGCTGGAGACTTCATATGCCCTATGCCCATTTAACCACTTTTCCCTTCAGATTAGCCCTAGTCAGACTCTGTGGAACAAATGATCATTTAAAACAAGAACAAACTATGCATACCCTTGGAGCATATTTTCCAGCTTAGTCCTTCTTTCCAAAGGAAAGCAGCTCATGTTCAGAGATGGCTCCACAATGCAAACCAAAGCACAGTCTGAAGAGACAGTTGGTACATTTGCATCAAACACATCCTCCTGATCTCAACTAAAAAGTTAACGGAGACATATCCCATCTGACCCAATTATGCTTATTCTAAAAGAGGAAGTTCTCTTTTCTCCACCTCATCTTTCACAAAAGCTGAGAAGTAACAGTGGCTTGTAATTTCAACTGCAATCACAAGTTTTCTCCTACAAAATGAAAATAAACCACATTATGTGAAGCTGCTTCTCCCACAAAACCCGGTGCAAAAAGTCACATTTTGCTGCAAGGCCTTCTCCATTATCTAACCAAACAGACATAAAAACTTAGACTAATCCAAGATGACAAAAGACAACATTTCTAAAAATGTTCTGCTTATTTGTTCTCATTTGCAATATAACATCAATGGTAAATGGGATTTTGCATATTCTCCATTACTTGTTGGCAGGTCAAGGGCAAATAAATTTAGAACTGTTTGTGCCCTAGGCTTTTGCCTCCTTACACTAATTACAATCCATTTTACACCAGAATGAAACCTGGGAGGAGAAGTAGAAGCGTCCGCAGATCACACCAGATGGGCCTGGCTAGTAGACATGCTTTATAGATGCAGTTTGCTTATAGTAAGCGTGAAAAATATCTAATGCTCTTCAATTCTTGTGCTTTTGTGTGTGTTTTCATTTGATTCAATAGTCTTTTAAAACTAGGAATTATTCTTAAAATTAAAGATTCATATAATTGTCCACAGCTACAAAATTTGTCTCTACATAAGACTAAAGAAAACTAAGAAAAAAACCAGTGACAGAAAGTCTCATTGCACAAGAGGCATAAGGACACTTTCCTGCAATAGGCTAAGATTTTTTTCACTGCTTTTATGTTCACAGTGCTGTACAAACTAAAGCTTCTAAATAATATTATATATGAATTTGAAATGCAAAATATTATGGAAACTCACAATTGCACTTATTTCATAAAATATGGGGATGGAAAGGACTCTGTGTTCTTAGTGACCTTATGTGAGTATTCTCAAATATAACATGCTTATTATTCACTAAGTTTCCTTCAAGGAAAATGTCAATGCAAAGATAAACTATCTTTACATATCAGACTGAGGGCAAATCAATAAAAGACAGTAATGTCAGCCATTGCTCCCAGTTTGCTTTAGATGTTACTTTTATCTGTTTCAAGCCTATGATGAATAGTTCTTTAATTTTGTCGGTTGATTCTAGCTGGTTGGTCATATGAGAGTCAACTGCTTCCCTCCTTGTTCTTCCATTATTTTCCCTCTATAGCTGCTCATCAGTACTGCACATGCAAATATAAAATGTTGAACAGAAACTTAGAGCTGAAGTAAAATGGGCAAAACACCAATTTAGGGAGAGATCTAAGGACCTTTAACACAAACATACATATCTACTTCTTTCTTACTACATGTGTAGCTCTTAAGATTTATTAAGTGTGCGCCTGGAGGCACAGTTATAACAGTATGTCTTTGAATTCTGTCTCTGCTGTTGATACCAGTAATAAATAGAATGACATAAAATTAGACACCCAGGAGTAATGAATGGAAGGAGACAAGCTTTTCAATAGTGCTATCAGCCTTTGACATAAAAAACAAAAAGCCTGAAGTGACATTATAAGACTACATTTTCCATTATACTTTTCCAGCAGTTCTTGTAGAAAATACTGCCTCTGAGATTCTTCAAGAACTGACAAGGCTAATGACACATTTGATCTTAAGTTCACTTCTCTCTTTAGATGTTTTCTTTCCGTCTCCTTTCACAGAGATTAATGCTGTGTTAGTCAAACTCTTTTGATTATCGCTGTGATATTTCTTCCAAAAGAGATGGAAATTAAACTTCTAAAAAGTGCTTTTTTTATTTTAAAGTATTTTCTTCATTTTTTCTTTCACTTTCCCAGTAAAATCACGAGATCTTGGGAAATGCTAAACTTTCCTTTAGATACATGTGTTCTATGTTGTTTTAAAACAGTTTTATTTCCCATTCTAGAGAAGCACAAGGCGAAAAATGAAAATGGAATGCAGGCAGCGTAGCATTGCCACAGTTCAAAGTGTGATCAGGCATCAGTATGATCTGTAGTGTTGTTCACTTTTGAAGTGTTTTTGCCATTGGTCATTCTATTTAATAAAATAGAGCGATATGTATGGAAGAAAACTTTAAACTATGTGAGCAACATTTAAAAAAACATCAGTGACTTTGCCAAGCCTTCATTCATTGAGGACTTTTTCATTCATTGAAGACTGGAGACTTTTCTCTCCAGTATCTTCCTACAAGAAAACCGATCTCAGTTCTATTTTTTATTAATACTTGATGTTACGTTCTGACAACATAAAATGTATGCTAGTAAACCAAAGACTGTCAATGATGAAATGATTTTAGAGATCTGCAACATAGGGACAGGTCTCTAAACAGATTTTAAAGCAACAGATAAGCATCACCTTCAGAAACAATAACTTTCTGAACTTTGTCTTCTCTTATTTAAACCCCATAAAGTGCAGAAGAGAAGATCAAATGAGAAGAAGAAATAGATCAGAGCATTACCTAGCTAAGATACTCTGACTGCAATTCCTCTATGTACTTTCAGCCTTCAACATCACTGTTGATGTATTTCCACAAATTGCTATTTTTAATGAAGAGTCAAAGCACTACATTCATGAAATGGGACTTCCTACCATGTCAGGTGCTTTGAAACAAAGACTGTTCTTGAACTAAAGGCTTTATGATTGTTCCATTCTTCTAATTCAGTGAACAGTTAACTTTATTATGTTCCTATTTTTACAGGCCCTCTGACTCATCATTGATCTTCTTTACCTTTTGCAATCATTTAAAGAATACAGCTTGACTCTTCATCACACATGGGAAAACAAACATGAGCACTAGAATATGAGTGGCTGAGAATATTACATTAACAGAAATTTAGAGGTGCTCTCAGAGAAGGCTCAGCATTCTTCTCAAAAGCAGGATGAGGTATGAGAACTGCCTACAAACAGAAGGTCAAAGTCACAAACAAGTGCTGATAGGCAACTGCAGGAAAATAAGACTGTTTTAGGCAAAAGAAGAAGCCAGTCATGGGAAGGAAAATTCAGACGTAAGGTGGTCAAGGGCTGAAAATAATACAGAGTAGATAATACAGAGTAGAAACAACTGTAAAGCTTGATAGGAATTTATTTCCTGAAATTGTGTTTCCTGCGAGTCATTTCTCCTGTGATTGTGCCTTAATGTGTTAGGCATGGACCATAATGAAATATAGACTGGGAAATTACATGCTACTGATTTTCTGAAGAGACAAAATCATACCTGAAATGTCAAGGACAAAATTTTTTGACACTCACTTCCACACTACAACCCCCCAAAATAATAAGTACCACGAGAACTATCAATGGCAGGACAACAACTAAGACTTTTCTCTCCAGTATCTTCCTACAAGAAAACTGATCTCAGTTCTATTTTTTTATTAATACTTGATGTTACATTCTGACAACATAAAATGTATGCTAGTAAACCAAAGCCCATCGATGATGAAATGATTTTAGAGACAAAGGCACCATAATAGAAAATGCAATGAACTAGAGATCTATAGCTCTATGTACAGGATTTCATAAGACAGTAAAGTTCCTCATTCTGTAGGTTAGACTCTTAACATTGATTTCTATTTCATTACATACCTAATTTTCAGAAGCCCTAGCAAGAGTTTATTGTCTGCTTGTAATTAGATTTACATAGCAACTGTGTGCTAAAGATTATTGAAAAAGTTTCTTGCACTGATAGCCTTAGCAGAAATAACTATCCAGGCAGCAAACCAAAATTTTACAATGCAAGACTTACATAGATTATAGAATTTCTTTTAATGTACTTAACCAAAGTAGAGCTTAACAGTACTCCCCTGCCAGAATAAAACTTTATCATATGAAAACTGCCCACGTAGCTGAATAATTGGAAATGTTTCATACTAGTTAAATAATATATGCAGTTTCATGCAGAGCAATAAAGTGACTATCATCAGAATTTCATACTGACAATGGGGAAAAAAAAAAGAAGTAATAGCCCATATTTATTCCCATTAAGATTTTATTATCTACAGTGAGGTTATATCTTGAAGTATGGTTTGGAAGCTTGGGCATGTCAGATTTTTGCTGACTTCTGCTTTTCGGACAATCTGGGCTTTGAACCCTCAGTGAACTAAACTAGCTTCCAAAAGAGATCCTGAAAACCCTTTGGAAGGGAGGACTCTCCATATCAATTTTTTTTTTTTTTTAACTGCTACATGACACTCCAGCTTCATTGACTGGTTATTAGTAAATAGCAAGAATTCAGGCAAAAATAGTATGGTAGAGATGGTATCCTCAAGGATCAGGAACATTGGCAGAATTTGCTAATGGGGAAAAGGGAGGATAATCATGATTACCCACATGGGGTCAGGATAAAAACAGGATATTCCTAGCGAATAGCATCAGGAGAACAGATCTTGCATGCACATGGCTGGTGTTTATCTCATTCCAAAGAATAGGATGTACTGTAGCCAGGATTTTAACAGCAGGTACATTGGCATTGATCCCCTTTCTGATTTTTCCACTAAGCAGACAAAAGTTAAAGTGGCACTCAAGCTCTTCTGCAGTCTATATTAATGCTTGCACTCTCCTCAGTGCTTCTCTCTGAGCTCGTCATCATATACTGACAGCAGCCCAGTGACAGATATCTGGGGTATTCCGAGTACACGCAGCACAGAAATAAAGCCTTTTTTGGTAACAGCTGTAATACATAGCTCCCTTTCCAAATCTGATCACAGCAGTAAATGCCTTTTAGTAAAGAAGAATGTCTCAGTTCAAGATTTGGCTTTTCTCCATTTCTGTTTTAATCTTTGGTATAACTATCCCTGTATTTTCACGGCTTGTTTTATCTTGTATTAATGAGCAAGGCAGTAAACATAAAAAGATATATAACAACAATGGAATCAGTAAGATAAAACTAAGAATTTGTTGTCTCCATGAAACTAAACAAAGAATGATCTGATAGTTATGAAAGAATCACAGCAAAGGATAGCAAAGTCCTGTATCATCAATTGAAAATCATCTGAATAATTTCAGAATTGTATTCGTCTTAGGAGGTGCACAGCTATGATACAGATTTATTGGTTCACATCTACTGCTGGTGTAACTCAGTTAAAATAAATGGTGGAACAAAAGGAATAACTTCGGTCTATTACACAGTAAACTGTTTTTATAGCTTTGTTGAGTAAATAACAATAGATAGGTTTCGTTGTCTACTATGGCACTTATTTTCTGCATTTGTACTCATACCAAATATCCTGAATGTGTTTTAAGAGAAAGCAATCATAAAAAGTTGTGTGCTAAGTTATACAACCAGGGTGAAAATTAAAACAACAGCAAACATAGCCAGAAGGAACATAAATGCTTAATCATCATCTTACGAGCAGATGAAACAAGTCTACCGGTGTTTCCAGACTGAAGGCCTGATCTCCTACAGTGTTCCAACAGGCTTATTCTGTGGGATTAAGATGCTGAATCTTAATATTGAATCTTTAGACATCCACCTTTTTAGCCGTTCCTGCCTCCACAGCAAGGACAGGCAAAAAAGCAATGACTCTCTGAACAATGAAGGTTCACAAGTTCAGTGCATTTGTTTAAACTACCTCAGTCTGCTAGATTTAGCTGCAGGGTTTAACCAGTCCTCAGTGGGATGCTGAGGAGAGCAGCATTCTCTCTTCTTGCCTCTTTACCATGTATCTGCTCGTCTCTCACAGCTCAGTATATGGACACCTGGAAGCAGTAATGTCTTTATTGCTTCAGCTTAACCCATCACAGCCTATCCCTCCAAACCCTAAGCTGTCTGAAAGCTGTCCCAGAGAAAGAATAAAGACTACTTAACGGCACTTTTATATTGCTTTCTCACTCACTGTGTACTGCTGAATTTTAATATTTTCAGACGTAGTAAAACTATGAGCATTTAAATTTACAGGGTCCAAGGAGGTTAGACAAGGTGTGAGGCATCCTGAAGTGTCCCTTGGACAGAAGAAATCTGCAGAGATTAGATAAGCAATACCAGAATAGCTCTAGTTTATTTTCCAAGGAATAAATCTCGCCCACAGGATACCAGAGGCAAAATCTTTTATCATAGGTCACTGGGATCTCCTTCCAACTCTCAATATGTTAACAGAAAATATATATACTTGGATTTAAAGCCAAAATCACATACCCAAAGAAATTAGGTTAGCCCATGCCTTTGTTCCGTGGTATAGAAGCCCACTCCTTTTGCTGCACGGGCAGTAGGGAGTGACAATAACATTCTTTCTTTCATTTGCACAGCAGGAAGCTTATAGACATAGCTATAGTATGCTGGTTGATGTTCTGTGACGGTACCACAGAGTACCCCACAGCACTGTGAAGTCATAGAAAGGATTCTAGATTGGAAGGGACCTTATAATCCATCCCCAACCCTTTGCTCTGGGCAGGGCTGCCCCCTACCAGCTAAGCTACCCAGGGCCCCATCCAACCTGGCCTTGAGCGCCTCCAGGGATGGGACACCACAGCTTCTCTGGGCAACTGTGCCAGCATCTCACCGCCCCCCAAGTAAAAAATTCCTTCCTAACATCTAGATTGAATCTCCCTTCTTTTAGTTTAAAGCCACTTCCCTGGTCCTATCACTGTCAGACCATGTAAAAAAATCAGTCCCCCTCCTGCTTGTAAATCTGGCTTTTATTGCACAGGACAAATACTAGTTATTAAAATATTATTTCATGAAGTATTAGCAATTAAACAGGTAATGAGAATTGACTCATAGAAAATTCTCATCTGTTACTGCTAAGAGTTCAGCCTCCTCTTCCTTTTAATCTGGGAGAGTGAGGAAAGGAAGGAGAGGTGAACAGGATGCTTTAAATTTAATTTAATAACTTACTGATATTGATTTACATGAACTCAGACAATTTTATTAGCAACACTATATTTTCATAAGTAAAGACCTACCTCAGATAACCTCACATTCTCTAAAAACACTACTCCCTAAAAATACATACTGCACTCTCAGGTAGCTCAAACAATGTAAGAGGCAAAGAAGGTGAAGGAGGGGTTACCGAAGGAGAGGGAACAGACAACAGCAGGGTTCCCAGGAAAATTTCTCTTCTTATTACTCAGTCATACACACGACCCGCTCTGCTACTGAATGACGCTCTATTTTTCAAACAGGTAACCTGCAGGTTAGACACACAGAAATCCAGCTTATTATTGTTTGAGCTGCAGTATACTCAGGAATGGCCTTGCACCCTAGTGTGCTGACTGTATTATGAACAGAATTTAAAAAAATGTTTCCGTCCCAGTAGACCTTCACAGTCCCATAAAATTACAGAAAGGCCAAATCTTGTTCAATCCAACTCTTTTCTGGTTTCAAGTCACTCAGAGTGTTTTTTATTACACTCTTGGGTTCTCTGTAGTTTCTCCCAGTCACAAAAGCATTTGGCAGAGACATTATAAACAGTTCACAAAAATTCAGAATATGGAAGCATAAATTACTTGAGACACTTTCAACCTTTAGAGAGAGAAGCAAAAAGAAGGGAGAGAAAGGTAATGTGAATGTGAAATGGGGGACAAAAAGTAGTCACAGCATTTCACTTCCAAACTTTTGTGTGTCATCCAAGAAGCAAAAGGGGGAATTTCCCAGGTAGCTCACAATCCAAGAAATAAACTGGTAGTTTTGACAGGGTGAAAGAACATCATTCTAGGTAACAGTTGCTACCTCATGTATACATGCAAAGCACATAGAATCAATTAAGGTTGGAAAGACCACTAAGATTGTCTAGTCCAACCATTATCCCATCCCCCTGACTACTCTAGATCATATGTGCCTCACCACACTTTCTAAGAATTTTTTCCTAATATCCAACCTGTTCAGTATCCAACATGTTCAGAATAGGCTGGAATGTTGTGTATAAGCCTATTTTGCCCTGACTTCTTCAGAATGGGAGCATACTACGCATGCCAGCTAGGTGTGCTCTCCATGTACCATGTCCATGGTTGAGAGTGCCAAGGTGAAGGGAGAAAACGTTCTTGATGGCAAGGCTGGATCACAGAGGAACAGATAATGAAAACCAGCATTTTCTTTCAAGAAAAACAAAACCCTCCATCAGAGAAAAACAACATTTACCACTAGTTCCAAGGGCTGTATTGAGGTGAGGAAGTGATCTTTTCATTTTTCAGATGTGTGTCTGACCATTTGGATTTCCTCTGTTCTTGATACTGCTGAGATAAGGCTATTGAAATTCTATCAGCCTTCACATTCATCCTCCATAAAACTGATTTTTATTAGCCCCACTTATTATTTAAAAATAAGTCTTGCTAGGAGGCCCCTCTTGCATTAGAAGTTTCATTTTAAGGAAAACTGCACAAATGTTAAGTAACAGATAGCTCTCACTAAAAGAATAATTTTCAAATCAAACAGGCAGACAAATGAAGCATAACTGCTTCCAGAGGCACACAAGGATGAAGGCTTGACTGCCACTAGGAAAAAAAATAATGGTAGGAATACTTAGGCCTTAGTCACGATTTTCCAATTTCAGCCAATAAAGCATGCATTATTTTACTTTTAAGCAAGCAAGGAAGACCATTTTAACCACACTCCCCTCTAGGGGAGTCAACGCATTACTTCATTCCCCAAAAGCCAGCTCCCACATTTGAACAGTGAGAGGCATGAAAAAAAAAAAACACCATAAAAATTGTGGTAGCCACAGACGCATTTTCTCCTCACCTCTTTCATTTCTTTTGTAATGCCATCATGGTACATTTCTCTAAGGCACTTCTAACAGTATGTTCCCTCTCTTCAGTATGTCCCCTGAACAAAATAGTAAATAATTTTAAGTACTAGTAGAGTTACATGCAGAAGGAAAAACATATGAATGCTATCTCGGCTACTTTTAAAATCTGAATGCTGAACATACTTCCCAAGTTGATCCAACTCACAAAACAGTGAAAGAGAAAGGCTAAGAACATTTCAGAAAAGCCTCAAACCCAGAAAAGAAAGCAATCCAGCCGTTATGACAATGTACTGGATGCCTTCTCCTCTGGTTATTGACTAATTTCAGAGTTTAAAGGTGAAAAAGATGATGTGGTACATCCAGTTCAGGCCAGAGCCCTACACTTTTGCCCATCTGGTCTGTTCGCATAGGCAGTATCAGGTCGTAGGCATCGAAACAGAGGACAAACACCCGCTAGATGTTTGGACAGCAGTTTGCAAGTGATCAGCGTGTGCCATTCACGTTGTTAGAAAGCCACACTTGCTTCTTAAGAGCTTCACTTTGACAGAACACTGTCTGAATTAAGAAGAACTGCAATTATTCAGCCAGCAGCAAGAAAAAATGGAAAGAGCAAAGCAGCATCTTCACTGAAAACACTAAGAGGTTGAGCAGTTGTATTATACTGGACTATTTTCAAGGACTGCTAACAATTTCTTGTATCATCAGCTTTCCTATTAGTAGAAGGACAGCATCTCACAGTTATTTTCTGTTATGGAGAAGGCTAGGCTTTTCTCTTGGCTAACAAGCAGTACAAACCTATACAGACATCTCACACTTTATTACTTCAGCAATCAACTGATAATCTGGCAAATGATTCCGCAGCAGTAAGGTCAGCCTGCCAATAAGAAAACTCAAGCCAAACAGCTGCCAAAAGTATAGGGCTCACTTTACCTTTTTCTGTTCCTCCAATTCATTATCTCACACTCAGCCCTAACATCCTTCTCCTCTCCTTGTAGCAGGTCTATCTGTTTCCCTTTTACTGTGTGAGTTTCCTAACAGGTTATGAGAATTAAGCATTTCAAGCAAACATCAAAGCTGTCTCTAGGTATGAAGCAGAAATGCACAACCAGGTGAACTAAGGAAGATAATGGAAAGAAACAGCTTCCTATTTTGGTGGCTGTGGCCCTGCCACACTTTCCTAGGAGAAATCTGTGCCATCCATCCTGGAACTCTAAGAGAGACATACAAATCTGGGAAAGCTGTGTTATCCAGCAGTGGCTCTCTGCCTTGCTCCCAGTTGCTGTTGTCTCATTAACAGATAAGAGAAAGTTGTGTCTGCTGCTTTGCTTTTTCTTTTCTTTGTAAGCACAATCTCGTTATTAGGAAACTTAAGCCAGTGTAAGGTAAAGTGGTACACAAGCACAGTCTACTTACACATTTAACTACCCTAGGAAAATAAGAAACTCACATTCTCTAGAGCCTCTTTGTCTTCTACTTATTTGCATGTCAATAACTTAATCTCTGTTAAGGCTACAGGGACTGTGAAAAAAACCCATGCAAATGTAAAGGGTAACAATTCACCTATTTTCTCAAAACAGTTTTAAATAAGAACCTGTTAAAAGACTTACAGGAATCTTGAGTGAGGAGAATCAAGGGAGGTATTGCTCCTGCAGGAGGTTTTCTGGGAAACAGGCAGCAACACTGCGTGACGTAACAAGCACTTGTGAACCACTGGTGCGGAACTGTGGACCAAAGGACACCTTCTCCCTTCACGTAACTCAGGAGCTGTGATACACAACTTCAGCAGCTGGTTTCTGATGAAAGCTCATTCACAGAGTGGCAGCTCTGATGTTTTAATTATAACATTAACAGGTACCAGGCCATTAAAATGTGGAATTAAGATGAATATGGCTGATACACAAGGTTTATTTCTCAGATCAAATACAAGAGAGAAAAATTCATGGTTCAGTAATTACAGTAACACTGTGTGAACAGCTTCCCTAATTAATTACATTCTGAGCCAACTAAAGCTTCAGTGTGCCTGATGACAGCGAAGTCGAACACAGTATTCTTTGCACAAGCAATAATGGTTCTGTTCAGAGCTGGCATTTCTGAAAGGAAGATGAATTCTGGCAATCAGATCTATTTTCCTTAACAGCTGTTTCAAAATATGATAATGAGGTGTGGGTTTCCTAGGCTGTCAGTTGAAATTCACTACCTAGGAAACAAAACAAAATGGATTTGACGCCATCCATCTTTTCCCACTAAACCTTTAAAGACTACATTAGATTTTATATTAATTTTGCAAAACACTGCTTGCCAATAAATTATGTAATAGTACATCCACCTCTGCTAACACAATTTACTCTCAACATTTCCTTTACTAATTCATAACTATGTGTGGCAGACATTATGTCTATTCAGAGGGTTTCAGAGTGGCTCTGGCATCCAGAACACGACCATATTCAACACCCCCACAATAAAAAAAACTAAAAAACAGAAGAAACACTTTTTTTTGGTGGCATGTTTAACCAAACTCTGCATTTTTAAAAACACAACACATTCTAGATAGCAAACAAAAAATATACTATATTGAATCCTGAGTAATTTTTTAAACACAGCTTTATCTTCAAACTGGTGAAAGCTCTACTAATGAAGGACCAGCTAGAATTACATGTCTAGCAGAGAGATGAAAGAGAATAAATCTCTCAATTAAAAGCTGAATCATGTTTAAATTTTCCACTTCCAGTAGTTGCCAAACACTATATTCCTGTATTTTTCTAGAGCAACTCCCATGTATATCTCTGCCTAAGGGAGTAAAATATATCATGACAGTGTGCCATATTAAACTCATTTAAAACCTTCAACTTCTCCAGCATTGCTATTCATATAAACAAAACATTTGTGTGTCTGATAATTTATCTTTGACATCATTACAACTGATCTCTGGTTAGCAGATAAAATAATAAGGAAAGAAAAGCACTAATCATTTTTACCCAACATATATTGCCATTGGCAGAACTTTGCCAGTTACTCAGGCTACCTGTCATTTCTTCTTTCAATGATCTGAAAGCAAGGGAAAATAAAAAACCACGTAGGCCTAGACGGTTGTATCTGAAATTGGGTAATGGGTCTGTATACAGGATGTCTAGATGCAGACTGTCAGAAAGCGTAAACCCAGTTGCTTATGAACGAGATTGCAGAACAGTTACTTTGTAGATTCATTTACTTTTTTCTAACCTCAGACAATTCAGATGATCATTCTGTAAGAAACTGTAGCATCTCATGTACTGGAAGAATAACGTCAAATTTGGCACATTGGTGGGTAGGTTTTTGTGTCAGAGATATGCACCTTACTCTTACACAGATCCTTTCAAGCTTGACCAACCTATGAAAACCCAAACTACTGCCATGAGAAACATGGGAGATTTCTCAGAGCTGGCTAAAATGCCTAGATGTCTTACTCTTGCTAGAGAAGCTCCATCCTTTTCTTCCTGGGAACTGTCCACTCTGCAACTGGACTGTTTCTGTATTACCTGCCTGCAGGACTCAGCTTGCTCCAACAGAAAGTGAGGAGCATAAACCACGTTCATCCCTTTGAGGTGGAGCAGCACAGGACTGTGTAAAGAAGGTCAGTGAACCTGTCTTTCCTACACCACCACTTAGAAGAGAAGAGGAAGCTGCTGAACTTAGAAAAGAGTCAAACTTTACACATTATAGTTTGAGTCTTATAATACAAATTACTTGTGTTATTTATAACAACCTTTCAAAATTTTTACGTTCTGAGTGCTTCACTTAGAGGTGTTACTGCTCTTGTACTCCAAAAAAAAAAAAAAAAACAACCAACACTGAATATTAGAGATTCAAAGCTGTACCCTCATATTGCACTGTTGTATCCTAAAGCAGAAATTGAATTCAAGTTGCTGATTTCCCCCTTTTCTGCTAGCCTGGTGAGAGATTGAGGTAGAAAGAGAACAACAGTGACCAAGGCTTGGAGATAAACTAGAACTAATACCTTCAAAAATCTTTGTCTTATTAATTCCTACCTGCAAAAGTGGAAATTAGAGTTTGTCATTATCTGTAGTGACCACTGTGAGGATAAACCCATGACAGACTCTGAAGTGACCAGATGGAAACTATAAAAATAAGTAAACCAGTAACTTCTAATAGACATGTTAGCTCTAGTGTGAACATGAATTCAGTGCAGCAAGGTTTATTTATATAATAAAAGTAACTATTTCTTTTAATTTTGCTTTAGTTATCTAAGAGTGAGTGTATGTGCATATGCATGCCCAAAAGAGAGTAAGATGGGGATAGCCTATATAAATAATCTGTCTGTAATAAAAACTTTGATGTCAGCCTGGTAGTTTGCACCAGTGTCTCAATAAATAACACCCTGCACTTGCTTCAGAGGTAGCCTTGTCTGTTTGAAAGACAATAGCAGAACAGGTCAAGTTTTTTCCCTCTGCTGCTTGTGTAAAAGAGTAAAACTCAGTTGTATTATCACAGCCATAACACTACAGCCATTTATGACAGAAGTATGATTTTTCCAATAAATAATGGCTAACTGTAAAATACACTGTTATACCCTTCCTCAGTAGGATTTCATATTTATTTGCTCTGCATGGTTCAAACACGTTGGTCCCACTGCTAATGGCAGAGCTTATATATAGTACGGATGGTTTTTATATTGGTCTTTGCCAAGTGTTCATAGTTAGCAGCCATTCACCTCCTCAGAACATCTGAAGTTCTTGATCTTGTTCCAGTTTTGGATAGATAGTTATTCATTCCTCAAACAAGCACAAGACATCACTACCAATAACACCAAAACAAAGCATCAGGAGCCAAACCAACACATGTTAATTCCACTATACATACCAGTGGTCCTTTTGAGGCACAAAATTTCTTGTAGAAACTGTCTCACGTTTCCAAGGATATAAAAATAATCTTTTTTGACCTACCAGTCCACTGTTTCCTAGAATCATGTAATATTTACATGAGCAGAACTTCAAAGCCTCCTGAGAAACCAAAAGCAAACTGGGTTTTCAATACCTCCTTAAACAGACAATTCACTAACTATATATATATATATATATATATATATATATATATATATATATATAGTTGATATATATATATATATATATCTTCACTGTTAACCAGTGTAAAGAAAACAAGAAAAACCTATGGACTTGAACCATTTCAACAGTTTACCATCACAAAACAATTCACAGCAGGACTTAAACTCTGAAATCAAGAGACCTTGAGGGCATTAATAATTTACTCTGTGTCATTTTTCATTTGCTATCTCTATCCATATTTTACACATTCATCAGCACTGTTTTACTTCAGGGGTAGCTGTGCATTCCTGCAAACACTGGAATGAGCTGACACTGTGGCTTAAAGACATTTCTTTTTGCAGGTATTTTACTACTCTTGGATGCTTCACTTACACTCACTACTCATCTCCTCAGCATTTTGATGTTTGCTGTCAAAACATTTACTCCTACATTCATTCATCTCCATCTTTCCCAGATGTACATCCTACATCCTTGGACATGATACCAAAAACACCTCAGAAGTCTTTCAAAAACACTCTTAAGTTCCTTGTAGTTGATGGTCTGTGATATCTTAAAGACTACTGACAACTTGCTCTAAATGATTGCAAGCTAATACAGGGCAGCCTCCTGATGTTTATCACAGTGCAGAATGCAAATTAAATCCAACCTATTTCAAATAAAATTTTAATGTCCATTGCTAGCGTAACAACTAGAAAAAAGATCAGAAGAGTTGATTCAGTTTTCCTGATTTACAAATAGGGAATCATAAAACAGTCAGTTATTGGACTAGATTATAGGCAAAGGATCTGCCTCTCTCTCCTTTCTCCATATTCACAATAGTTCCCACTGATATCAAGAACAAACTCAGATAGAAAAAAGTTAATCTTAAGGAACTTACTGCCTCCCATCAATGGTGTGATAGTAGGATTAATTAAGAATTGAGAGGTTATTTTCAAGGATTGAACTGGAAGGGAAGAAATGGACAACTGGATTTGATCAGAGTGCAGCAGAGGGTTCTGAAGTCCTCTCTAGGTTCATCCAGTGGTGAAAGTCAGGAGTAAATCACCTGACAAAACACATTACATATTCATTCAGCTATCCACACTGCAGGTGCTGGATTATGCAAGAGCTTTTATTGTCCTTTCCAAGCCCAGATCTCTACTAGGTCCATGAACACCAGGTCAGTCAGGCCCACTAATTGCTATCCCAAGCTCTTTACAAAACTGACCTACTTCCACAGTTCTTCTCCTTTGAAGTACTCTCACTGACCCGATTACAGCATTCATACTTTGACTCGTGTGTGGTACACAAGAAGTGAAAAAAACAGTATGGAATTAGTTGAGATGAAAGGGGAAAAATCCAGTAAGATAAAGTGACATGAAGATTTCTGTCCACCACAGGAATTATTAACAAGTAACCAGCTGAATACTCATTCATGACTTCTATGTCTTTGAAATACACGCATGCAGAGAAACTACAAAAGCTCTCCTCCGTAATCTTTAATCAGTTTTCATCCTAAACACCTCTCAATGGAACTTTTTTTTTTTTTTTTTTAATATCTACATTTGTTACAGAGGACTTGAACATGAGATAATATTGCATTCTCGCATTCTGAATGCATACATTCAGCATGGAAGTAATAAACTCTAGAGAGCAGTGACAATGCTCTCAGCAGGAAGGCAACAGTGATTACATTGTGAATGTATCTGTCATTAATTAAGCTTTTCTTAATGACTGGTATAATATCTTTATGGTACAGTTCAGAAACATGGTATTTCCTCAGAATGAGTCTAGGTAATTACTATGAAAGAAATATAATAAAAGGACAGCATTAGAAGGATTGCTTCATATACAAAATTACTCATAGCATAGCTTCATTACATCTGACAATCTATATTAATTCAAGTGTCTGGTATTTTGATCTAACCATCTTAAGATATTTAAGTCTAGAACAAGAAGAGGCATACTGTGATGCTATACCCAAATAGCTTTTTTTTTTTTTTTTTTTTTTTAAATTTGAACTGACCAGGAAGAAGAATTTCTTTTCAGGGCTTTTTATTCCATCATGTGTGTGACATCGTGACTTTCCCCAACAATAAATTTACAAGTATTTTATATTGCATACAAGAGCATATTGCTTTTGAGTATGAAAAAAATGGCTTTAGAAAAAAGGCAAGTTGTTCTGGCTTAAATTTTACACGACTCTAAATGAGACATAAGTCCTGGATTTCAGCAAAATTATTTATACAAATTCCTCTTAAAGCAGAATTTGATCCTCCATTGCTTTTAAGACTATTTCCAAAAGGATGTGGATGTATATGTTTATTAAGAGGCTACCCATTATCAGTGATTGTGATATATAAATTGTTTATCTAAGAATACAGGAGAACAGTGACATTTCAAGCACTAAACTCATTTAATTAGGCACATTAAAAATTATCCAAATAATTAATGTAAACATTGCATAATATTTATAAAGTGCTTTACTGATTTAGATCAAGCCATTTGGGTAAGGCAAATGGTGTGATTTCCTCATCAACATCATTCATAATATCTCCTATTTTTTTCTTCCATTTTGGTTGCTCTCCATGAGGCTGGGTTTTTAGTCCTGAAGACTCTCCCACAACTCTATCAGGAGAGGGGACTGTCACATCAGTTCCATAGAATCACAGCATGTTTTGGGTTGGAAGGGACCTTTAAGATCACTCAGTTCAAACCCCCTGCTATAGGCAGGGACACCTCCCTCTAGACCAGGTTGCTCAAAGCCCCATCCAGCCTGACCTTCAATGCCTCCAGGGAGGGGGCATTCACAACCTCACCACCCTCACAGATATTAGATATCAGGAGGAAATTCTTTACTATCTAACATAGTCTAAATCTACCCTCTTCCAGTTTAAAACCATTTCTCCTTGTCTTGTTGCTACCAGCCCTTATAAGAAGTCCTTCCCCAGCTTTCCTGTAGGCCACTTCAGATACTGGAAGAATACTATAGGGTCCCCTCGGAGCCTTCTCTTTCAATGGCTGAAGAGCCGCAGCTCTCTCAGCCTGTCTTCGTAGGGGAGGTTCTCCACCCATCTGATCATCTTCTTGGCCCTGCTCTGGATCTGCTCCAATGGCTTGATATTCTTCTTGTGTTGGAGGCCTCAGAACTAGACATAATGCTCCAGGTGGAGCCTCACAAGAGCAGAGTAGAGGGGCAGAATCATTTCCCTCGATCTGCTGGTCAAGCTTCTCTTAATACAACCCAGAATATGGTTGGGCTTCTGGGCTGCAAGTGCACTTGCAAGCTCATGTTGAATCTTTCATCAGCCATGCCCCAAATCCTTCTCCTCAGGGCTGCTCTCAAGCCATTCTCTGCCCAACCTGTATCTGTGCTTGGGATTCCCCCAACCCAGGTGCAGGACCTTGTTTACTTGGCCTTGTTAAACTTCATGAGGTTGGCATGGGCCCACCTCTCAAGCCTGTCCAAGTCTCTCTGGGTGGCACCCTTTCCCTCTAGTGTGTGTCAACTGCATCACTCAGCTTGGTGCTGTCTGTGAACTTACTGAGGGTGCACTCAGTCCCTCTGTCCACGTCACCTACAAAGATGTTAAATAACACCAGTCCATAACATCATTATTCATATCTTCCCACTCATCTAGGAAAAAGGAAACATCTGTTCCTGCATGTAGGAAAAACAGACTTTGGACATTTTCATTGTACCTCACACCCCTTTTGCAATGAATCCCAGGGAGAAAACTTGAACCAGCTTCCTCAGCACTGAAGCTGGAATTCATCATCACCCTACTGGCATGAGGAATCCCATGTACAGTGTGCAGTCCTGATCCTCCAGCCAGATCTAGAAGAGTCTACAAATATTGATCATTCAAAGGAACTCTAGAAAGACACTATTGTCCTTCTGTTCCTAAGAACGGGAATAGCTTTGGTAAAAATATGTGGGGAACCATGTCTTGAACTGTAGATGTGCCTATCAACATTAAGTACCACAGAGCACTGGAGAGCATCACAGCAACTGTTGGGGAAGAAGGGGAAGAAAACAGGTGGCATTTACTTTATGTTTTCTCTAAAAACCATCCATAAGAAACTCCATAAAGCTATTAACGTCCACAGAGAGATACACAGCTTTATGAAATATCAATAACAATAAGTGAACTGACCTCCTGGGTAACATTCCTGGCATTACATTTGTTCATTCTAAACGTTCAGTGAATTTTAGGGAAACTGCTTTAGACTAGCCCTTTTATTTTCATAATTAAAAGAATTCATAAACAAATCTGATAGAGCTAACAGCACAGTCTCCTAACTATCCAGAAAATAAATGAAGTAAGGTGACAGAAAACACCTAAACACATCTAATGAGGCTAAGAGTAAAGTATGTTGAAAACTAAATGCTAGGGCATGCTTGAGAAAGTGCTTGCAACTCCAAGTACTCCACAGTGCTGAAAGACAGGGTTAGGAAAGGATGTTGAAGGAGAATTAAGGTACTCAGTAACTTACTGAGTCAAGTAATCATTTATGCAGCATTTACTTCAGATCCACTTGTACAGACAATTACTAGAGTAGAACTCCAGACCTGGCCTCACTGAGTGAAAGGTGAAATGGATGTTAATGTAGCAGGACTGGAGATGGTTCTCTTTATATCAGAAGTCTAGCTTGCTTTTTTATAAATGCAGAACATTAGCCGAAAACCTACAAACTATCATGAAAATAAAGAAATGCAATAGGTACTAAAGATATTATTTTCCAGTAATGGTATAAGTATCCATCTCAAAAAGAAAGACGTTTGGTTAAGAATTGTGAAGATGTTTTACTCAAAAATTTTAATTATCATAGATAAAACACAAGAACAGATGTTAAATGATCTGTGAAATATACAAAGATACTACTGTTTTTATTGCTTTTTTTTTTTTTTAATTTAAAAAGTAAAAGCTGCACGTTTCACTTTTAATTCTATAAAAACAGGATTTACTTTGACCAGTTCAGCAAAAGAACTTAAGTGAAAATAGTAACAATTAATGATGGGGAGCTGCCATATGACTGGAAGCAAAGCCTGTGCTAAATGTTAATGCCTTTCTAGCATGCTATGAAGGGGAGCTGCCATCTGCCATACTTAAGAGCAGGATTAAGGAAGCAGAAGACATTTTTAAAAAATTTCCCCATTTAAGAGAGACAGGGAAAGTAGTGGAAACAAGATGAAGTACTGATATGACCAAACACCCAACACAATAATGAAGACAAAACCACCTGCAACACAGCAGCATGTGCTTCACAACCTTCAGACTTTACTTCAAGTTCAGTGCTCTGAGGAAGCTACAGAGCAGATGATGTCCATCATGAGTACAGTGCCTACACAGCACATCAGAGAATTCCTGACTCCCTCATTCATTAATCTCCAGGAGTTTAGCATAGTGATATTGCTTTCCCATCACTGTTTTAATTCTGAACTGCTACTTGCCTTTTTTCTTTTGAACTCTGTAAAGTCATAAGCATGTTTAACTGCAACCACTCCAAAGACCTGTGAGAGGCTGAAGGTAAATGAAAAAGGAGATGAAAAGATCATAAAAATATTTGCAGCAAAACTGGCAGACAGTGTGAGACAGTGAACATCATCTAACCAAAAAAAGATGCAGGATTGGATTGAGAATAGTTCAAAAATCTTTCTGTTGTGTATCTAGAATGACATCAAAATTGTACCTTCCTATTTCATCAACAAGCTATAAGTGATCCAATGAAGGGTATTAAGCCTGCTTGAACACCTTGCATCACTCATCAGTGCTACACTGAAAGTACGTTCCATATTTGTTTGAACAGAACCCAAAACCAGTGAAATGCCCAAGGCAGGAGCCACATTTAACTATGTTGAATGGCTTTCAATATTTTGTTGACCAGTTTCTTAGCTTATTTGAAATTTGAGAGTAAAAAAAAAAAAAAAGAAGGCTGTAGATCATAAGCATATTCACTCATGGAAAATATCCCTACATCCTGTTCTCAGAGACAGAAAACATCTCCAAGTCCGTGGTACTGCTCAGCCAGTGTGTGGAGAGGAGCTCCAGATGACAATGAGTATTGTGAAGTGCTGTACTCACTGAGCAGCTCAAAGGACAACTCAGAAGGACCTGTAGAAACAAAGCTGATAAATTTTACACCTAGTGCTCTGTTTTGCTATTGTGCATTAATCTAGTGGTGTTCTGCTGCAGAAAACAGACAGTAAGTCTCAAGTTGCTACCAAAATGGGAATCCTTAGGCTGGAGGTTCAGTCCAAGCTCATGAGCCTCTACGCCACACACAGCTCTTATTTGTCTCACAGGGGTATCAGAAAGAATATGGAAAGTCTTAAATTTGGTTACTGCTGGAAATGGAACTGCTTTTGAGTCCCAGGGTCCTGGTGGTGAAGTAAGACCAAAGCAATGCAATACCAAGATCAACAGCCTCTGCCTCTTTCTATATACATATGGAGACAGATAGCATCTTCCAGTTCCAACACCTCAGTGAGTGACAAATTTCAGTTATTCTGCTTGTAGAAACAATAAGAATTTTTCATCCAAATGGAAACATTGCATCAATTAACAGTATTTTGAACTAGTATATCTGTAAGTTTACATGCAACAAAAATTATGTTAAAATCTCCAGTGGCTAGAGTGGCGAGGAATAAGGAAAAGGATGTGCTACATATTATTCACATTCTACTTAAGCATTTGTACTTCAGTGCCTTAAAATTAATTTACAATTTAAAGTTCCCACTCACACTTCAAATGACTTTCTACAATGTATTGTGTCTGGGAAAATAAAATGCATAAAGTGGACAATAAGGCCCACTCAAGCATGTCTCTTAATACTGAAGAGAAATTTGAAGCTGCTTTTATCACTTATTTGTTCTATTATTTATGACATTATCCGCAGTCGGTTGTGTAAGTCTGGTCACAGCTTAAAGCCTTTTCTGTTGTTGCTTATTCTGTTGTTTCTGACATGGAAGCTGCCTCTCAAAAACACGTAATCCAAAGTGCATTACTCACTGATAGCTGACCTTCTTACCCCCAGAAGCTAGATGATGGTTTGATGTAAATGTGATTAAGGGCAGTAGGATGTTGCTTGTTACTAACCTAAAAAAAATATCACATGTGCAGGCAGTTCCAATTGATGAGCTGACAACCAAAACTAGCATACATATGTTCACTTGGTTCAGTTGCTGCAATTTTTCTGGGACATGAAAATGCTGCTGAAAATATCTAAGAAGCATATATTAGAGGCATATTAAAGTATAACCATAATATATTTTTTCAAGTTAAGATCTAAGTTAATCTTCCTGTGTTTAGTCCCACATCCTCTGTATATGCCCGGAAATGCAGTCTCCATGCTTCATACCTCACTATGTCACACTCATATGTGGTTTGGGTACAGAAAAGCCACCCTTCCCCAAATAACAGAAGGATCTATTTCTGTTCCCCTTAAGAGAAGTAACCCCTTCAAAAACATGGGACCAGGCATAAGTGTTGAATTGTGACAGAACATCATGGTAAAAATTCACTTCCAATGTTCTGAGGACACCACATCCCAACTACTGCAAGTACTATGTTTATCTCAAAGTTGCATTTATGAACACTTGCCTCCACGTAAGGATTTCATTTCTGTCATCAACTCTAAACAGAAAAATATTAGCCAAATGCAAGATGGCTAATGATGAAATCGGAAATTTTAAACATGATTTTGAATGTACAAAGTATATGGTTCTACAGTGACAAGGACTACCCATTTTTTGTAATGTCTGCACTCAAGAAGTATAGATTTAAAGTATGTGTATTGCAGTAGTAAAATGTATCAATGTAATATCATTTAATCACTATATGTTTGGGTTCAAGAGAAATATAAAAGGCATACCATGTGTGTTTCTGTGGCCAGACAGATGACATTGTCCAGAAAATACGCCCAATGTTACCAGTACTGTCTGAGTTTTAATTTGCCTTATCTGCTTAACTAAATTAAAAATAGTAGTAATACTTCATCCACATTAGTGCCCAGCATTTTCCCAGTATTATAACTATTATGGCCATTTTCTCTAGAACTATTGCATTTCCATAGTCTCTTGAGGGAATTTAATTTCTCTAACATTGAATATGGAATATTCAAGCTTAATAAAAACATATAATCTTAGGGAACGCTTTTCATCCAGAATTTCTTACTAGTTAAAAAAATAGAACTATGTTTGTTGCTGTTGCTATTGTTGCTGTTATTATTGTTATAATTATTATCACTATTATTTGCTTTCAGGCTTCTTAAACGCTCTGGTAAGTAGTATCTGTTATCTCTCCTTAGTATGCTAAAGTTGAAATTTCAGGCTGGATGTGATAGATTAACTGCACTACCGTCTCAAACACCATTTTGTCCTAAGGAAAATTTCACTGGAGAATTGATCAGAACACACGATGGGACGCACTCTTCTAAAGTCTTCCATTTGCATTAACAAAATTGAAGGCTGAACAACTAATACAGAATGCCAAATCTAATTTAGAAAATTCAGTATCTAAAATGTTGTTTTACTGCTTTTCATGTTATTTAGCTAAAATGCATTCAGACAGAATTGTACTTCCTAACTAAAGTTTCAATATCAATATAAGTGGTCATCGTTTTTACACTTAAGCAATTAATCATAAACAGGGAAGCAGAAACTTCTGCATGAATTACTAGATGAGAAACCTCAGACAACAGTTTGCAATGAATAATGTATCACCAGGAGTTCCCCTTTCTAAAATTCAGTTAGACACCTTGCTTTGCGTCAATGCTGTAAAATAAGAAATGAGAGAATTTACACAACCTCTTTTTTTTCCTCCAGATACAGTACACATGTTGCTTTTCATGTCTACTCCGCAATAAATGAGATTTCATCAATTCCGTAAGAAATTATTCAACAAGGCATCAATTTTAAAAGTTCCTGAATTCCTTCCCATGATAACTTCTTCCTTCCACAGCTATAAATACATATACTATACATTTGGAAGCCATATTCTTCCAGCTGCGTGAAAAGAGTCATCTTTGGACAAGATTCATAAGTGTATTTCCTTTCCTGCAAGCATTCCTAGATCTGGCCCTTACTTCAGAAAGTGCCTTCAGCTAAACCAGCAAGCATCTTGGAGGAAATAAGATCTGAGAAAATAAGATCTCACATGACATAAATAAAACGGGAAGAATTTGGTTCCATATCTGTATCCTTGAGTCCTTCCTGGCCATACAATCAAAATATTGATACAAATACATCATGAGCAGGCAATAAGCAATTAGCCATGCTAAAATCCTTCTATCTTTCTTTTTAAACAAAGGCATGCACAGTACAGAGCAAGGGGAACTTAGATCTTATTGCATAATCATCACATTATGAGCTCAAAAGAAATCAAACCTAGAGGCTAGTCAACAAGTGATAGAACGTAATCCCAAACAGTAGTCAGCATACTCAGTGTTTGCTTCTAATTCCTTCCATAGCATCTTTCACAAAGGTTGCTTGCAGATGTGATTCACAGACCTTTCAAATGTCTCTGCTAGAATGACTAGGGGACAGAAGAGTGACCAACTATCCTCCAGTGGCTGAAGATTTAACACTCTGAAGAGATGAACCAAAGCAGTTTATAATTTTCACACAATGTTTCAGACTGGTATGAAGTTAACACATCAGTCAATTTTACCTCCCATGCATTTGCAGCTCTCTCATTAACATCTATTCTGTAAACCAGACATTGTGCAATACTTCCGTACAGAATGAATTTGCCTTCTTTTTCGATGAGCATCTGTTACCATAAACTGCACTAGTTTGGCCTTGTTATCTTGCAGCTTTTTCCTTTAAAAACACCTCTCCTCTACCTGCACTTGCTGCCTCCTGTGAGTGATAACTTTTCTTCATTACCGCACAAACAAATTTAGGCATTAATCCCAAGGGAAAGACCATAAAATTGGTTTCAGTCTGCCTTTAAATTTCCTCGCTATTTACCTCAGGTAAATCCATGAGCCAATCTGCAGCTTTGCGGCTTTTCTTCCTGAACTGATGTATTAATGGTATGTCAAAATCTAAAACTCCCTGAAGAAAAGAGGTTGCCATGGGATACTGAGCGCTTCGAAGCAAAGTGTTGAAAGATGTATCCTGCTAAGAAAAGCTCCAAAGACCTTGCTGTGTCAGCCAGCATTGCTTTTTATCTCTTTAAGATGAAACAAAATCACTGCTCTGGGAGTCACTGGGCATCTGTCAGCTCTGATTGCTCCATCATACTGACCATTTCAACATGACTATAGGAATCCATTAGTGGAAAGGAAACTGCTCCAGTTTCACAAAAGCTCTGACTTTGTTGCCTGGTATCAGAGCAGCAACATATGTAGACAAATCATTTTTTCAGTTGTACCTTATCTGAAATCATCCCCATCCACCCTAGCTTTTCAAACATTTGCAATGAGGTCATGTGCAGATTACTGACGCTTATGAGGGAAGAAAGAAGAACAGACATATGCTCTAGGTGGAGTTAGCTAGCCAGATGGACATCACTTCCCTAGAGGTAAAGTTGACTTTTGAAAAACATGAGAGGAAAAGGTAGTGACTAGAAGATGTGACTGCCAGAGGACAATTTCCAAGAGAGAGTGTAGCTTCTGTCAGAAGCATATATTGGGTGAAAAAAATAGAAGTCTGAACTGCATGAAGAACTACCAAGAGAAAAGGCATTTGTGACAAGTTCCCTGTGTGTATCAAAGAGCTTGGTCACCAATGTGCTTCACTGTGGGAATACATAAATTCATCAAAGTAGTCACAACTAAAACCTTTAAAATTTCACTTTTCTTTGAACACAAATTGCTGCCACAGACCTATGGTACATTCATAGAACTGGCTCCAACACGCTCTTTGGCAACTGACACATTCACAGGAATTCAATTCTGCCTGCAAGTGATTTACAAAAGGGGGGGAAAAGCTGAATTTAAGTAATAAATCACTTTTTTTCCCCCTACATTTCTCGTAGCAAATTGAGTCTTTTTAAGAGCAGCTGTAAGGATTTGATTACAAACATCATGCATAGTACTTTAATTATTCCTAAAAGCTACCTCAGAACACAGTCTTCAAATCGTAAAACCAATTATACATTTACATGTCTATATACTTTTTGTTGATCATTTTCATACATAACTACCGAAACACATGTATCTATGGCTATCTAAATATACAGATAACAAACAGGCTTTGATATTCCTCTTTTTCAGTCATTTCTGCAGACAGAAGTGAGGACAAGACAGGAGAGCCCTTCCTCTGAGAGTGATTGCAGCACGTTTGCTTCACCAGCCAGTGACTGGTGAAGGTGAAAGAAACTCCCTTACCAGAATGGTTTCCAGCTGAACACCATGCTGGAGTCTGTCAGAAGAACCTACTCTGTATTTCAAACATCCAGAGCCAAAAAGAAAAGATGTCCGACACATATTCTAACTAGTTCATGACAGATAACGTTTTATGGTAGAAACTAGGAACATGGTATTATATCCAACATGAGATATAAGAAAGATCTCATCTAAATACACCAACAGGATGACATCTAAAATACCATGTTTCTGATGAAAAATACATAGAATTTACAGAGAAGAGAAGAACAAATTGCTAAGGAATGGGGCATTTCGAATAAGGATCAAAAGATTAATGCCTGCTTAAACGAAGACATGGCACAATGGAATATGATAATCAAACTGAAGTATTACAGTGTCGTATGCAATGAAGTGAGAGAGAAATTACTTTTGTTTAACAGACAAAGATTAACAATAATTGAGTAATTAAAAAAAAAAATGGGGTAATATCTGATAAGGAAACACCTGATAGCAGTGCATTTTACTACAATGCATTGGTTTTCCCGAGAAAAAGTTGTCACATCTCTTAATGTAAACACACACACACTAATTAATCACATTACCCAACTGAGCCAACACAGTTCACCAGAGCTCTTAGTGCCAGCTTTCTAGCACAGATTAAATGAATGAAACCAAAAACTGTATTGAGTTCAGGAGAACAAATGAGAGCAGATTCTACAAGAAATATGAACTAAAAGTTACGGTTCAAGATTTATGTAATTTATACTTATCCTTAAAATTGAATGTTTTGAATCCCTTAAAAAATAACAAAGAATAAAACAGTAATACAAAATTGCCTTTGTTGAAATATTTCTCCTTGAAGGATATTTTTAGTTAGTTAGTGTTTTAAGAGCAAGAAATCTGTTAAACTTTCAAATCAGATTATTGATGATTGTTTCAAAAGAAACCACAGTGATTTTCTATCCACTAACTTTCATAATGAACGTGAAAACCTCAATCATTATAACTATCCTATCACAAATTAAATGACTCGTTCATTTTTATATTTAATTTTCAATTTAGAAAGTGCAGCAAAACAGCAGATAAAAAATACTGAAACAAAGAAAATATTCAAGCTGTGACTAGTGCTTTTGAAGCTTCGCCCTCTTTCTGTGAGTGGAAGCACAATGAAACAGTGGACTCAGACTGTACTGATGGACCAGATAACCTGCACAGTTAAATGTAATTGTTGCACGTAGGCTAGGACAAAATCTACACATCAGATAGAGTTGTTTAGTCAAACAATAGCCTTTAACCTTTAACAAAGAATAAAGTCATAGAATCATAGAATACCAAGATTGGAAAAGACTAAGAACATCCAGTCCAACTGTCCACCTACCACCAATATTTCCCTAATAGACCATGTTTCTTAGTACAACATCTGAATGTTTCATGAATTCCTCCAGGCATGGTGGTACCACCTCCTCCCTGGGCATTCTGTTCCAAAGCCTTACCACTCTTTCAGAAAAGAAATTTTTCCTAACGTCTAACCTGCATCTCCCCGGTGCAACCAGTGCTGTGGGAGAAGAGACCAACCCCCACCTCACCACAACCTCCCTTCAGGTTGTTGTAGAGAGCGATAACGTCTCCCCTGAGCCTCCTATTCTCCAGACTAAACAATTAAAGTTTCTATGCGCCATCCTATCTTTGAATTTCAAATCTCTGACAGCATCACTTTCAGGTATTAATCAGAGCTATTAGTAGCAGGACTTTGAAATGGCACTGTTGCAAGTCTACAGCAAAACTCCACTGATTTCTGTGAAATATCAGATGTGCCATTGTCAAAAAAAATATGTCAGCAGTCTGATGGACCAAACAGTTAAACTGTTGTGAGGCACAACACCACAGTCAGTCACTCAGAGAAGCAAACTGGCAACAGTATATTTGCAGCTCATTTGGAGAAGTAACAGATGTTTGTGCTGTGTGGTGTTGGTCAATTACTTTTCTTTTTTAAACCTAACGTGTGTTAAACACTGAGTCAGAAAAGCTGCGGTTTTAAGCTCAGGCTATAGGGTTGCGGTCAACTTTCCCATATACAGGATATTCAGGCTTCCAGTGGATATGAGGGGGAAATAATTACCATTTTACATTGAAACAACAAAAAATAACAAGATGTGAAGTCTCTTTAAAACCCCAATTTTAATTATTAAATAAAATGACTGAGCTTCAAAGACAGGTTCAAAACTCAGCTTAAGACTGACCTCAAAGGAGCTATGAAAAAAATTAAGATTACCTTACTCTTGTCGCCACTGTTACGGTTAAACAGCACTGCTATCACCTCAACCTATTTAACGCAGTGCAAAAGCATCCCTTTTTCACAGTGAAGACACAGCCTACGGCAGCTGCTGCTGCTCCCTCAGTGTGTTGGAGCATGGATGTGTTTCGAACTTCCTGAAGTCAGCAGTATCCCCTGAGTATTATCATATTTATTTAGAAAAGATGTATTGTTCTGAAGACTAAGACCATTTCCGAGGCTATTTTGAAACCGCTCTTTCAAACTGTTCGTTGTTCTAACCTTCAGTTCTAGGAACATCAGAGGAAAAGTGATTAAAGACTCATTTTCCCCAGCAGAGTCACTATTTTTATTCAGTTTTGATGCCCTTTTTGGCTATTTATTGCCCTTATTGTTCTTTTTGATGGTTGCTAAGGAGAAAGAGATTAAAACTCAGTGTGCAGCACAGCTCATCCCAGGGTATAATTTTTCTGATTTTTAAAATAATATATGTTAGATAATAGATAAAATTACTGTGTTGAGCTTAAAAGGAATATCATTACGCCAGATTTGGTTTTATTTTTTCCTACTCTTTGAAAGAATGTTTCCTAAGGGATATACAGCAAGAGGATGCAGTAAATACAAACAGATTTCCTCTGTGAATACAAGACAAGAAACATAAGCCCCAGAACAGGAGACTCAGAAGGGCAGACTTTCTGCTTCCCTCCACACAACAAAGAAAAAGTTCTTCTCTAGACAGGACTAATTTACATTAATTATGATTTTTGCATAATCTGAAGTACGTACTGTCATGCATTATTTGGAGAATACGCTACATTTCCATGAACAGATATTTCTTCATATGGCTATATTAGTGATAATAATATTAAAAATTTGCAACGAACATCTGATAACAAGGTGTTCAACTACATTGGGCAGGGCAAAGCCCATGGATTCTCTCAGAAAATGCAGAAATTTACTTAGCAATTGACTGATTTCTTGGGAAGACTAATCCTTTCAAGGGCTATCAGCAGTGGAGCAACAGGTTGAGTAGACCACAAGGTATTAGTTTCCCTAATAAACACACCTTTTAAAACCGAAGCAGGTGGTTGTACACAGGTTGTATGCTGAATGACCACTATTTATCTGGAGCAAGTGTCCAGAGATGAAGGAATAAGTTACTTGCTTTTGAGCCCATCTGGACCCAAGGGAGGAAACTTCAGTGGGGGAGAATAAATGGCCCGTGCAGAAGAGCTATACAGATCTACTGGACTAGAACTGTGCAAGTGGCTGTGCCATTTGTAATGCATTAGTGGCCTTGTTCTTGTTTTGTTTTTTATTTTAAGTGAAACAAGAGATAACAAGCATTATCAAGCAGGAAAATAAAACACCTCTTTCAAGATGACTTGAAAGGTGACTTCAAGGCACCAAAACCCCGGGAATGAATAAAAACTTGCATGTGGGTTTGAACACAACTCTTACATCATTTTAGAAGTAATAGCTGAAGCTGAAACCTGTCAGGAAGAATTCAGGGAGGAACTTCTCAATTGTATTGAAAGCAAAAACATGCCTGTGGCCACAGCCTCTTCTTCCTTCCTCAGGCTCAGTTTGTACAGCTGACTGTGTTTGAGTGCATGCTGATCATGTAGTTTCAGCATGATCCCATGATGAGAAACAAACTTGAAATATACTCAAAATAAAAGACTGACAGAGATAATAAACTTCCCAGATGCAAGACATAGTATAGATATATATGCCTCTCTTCTGATCATCACTTCTACTTATGTGGAGGAAAAAATTCCAGCTTCCTAGCTCTTCTTATGTGTGTATGTTACTGTCTACATATGTTGAGATGAAGTCTAATAAATAACATAGTACAGTAACAAATTTCAGCCTCAGTACATACTGCAGGACTAAAGAAGCTCCTCTTGAAGTAGTCTCAATTTTATAAGCATAAACATTACAGATCTGAAAAATGCATAGAGAACTCAATGAAAGTTACGATAACACAGACTTCAGCTGATATAAAAGCTGAGAAAGACAAGTTCCAAGAGAGAAGGAACCCAGGATAAAAAAGAAAAAACACCACCACCACTACAACAAAAGAAGCTAGAGAAATAGTAGACCTATGTGGAATTAAGATTTAGAGTAATAAAATCATAGAATCATTAAGGTTGGAAAAGTCCTCTAAGACTAAATCCAACCATCAACCTATTTCCACCACGCCCACTATTCACATCACTCAGTGCCACATCCACACATTTCTTGAACTCCTCCAGGGATGGTGACTCAGCAACCTCCCTGGGCAGCCTGTGCCAGTGCCTCACCACTCTTTCAGAGAAGAAATTGTTCCTAATATTCAACCTGAATCGCCCCTGGTGCAATAATAGCAATAGGTGGAGAAGTAATTGCCTTATCTGAGAGAAGATGCCAACCCCTATATCCCCACAACCTCCCTTCAGGTAGTCATAGAGATCTATAAAGATCTCCTCTGAGCCTTCTCTCCTCCAAAGTCAACAATCCCAGTTTCCTCAGCTGCTTCCCAAAAGACTTGTGCTCCAGACCCCTAACAGCTTTGACAGCCTTCTCTGGACCTGTTCCAAGGCCTGGATGTCTGTCTTGTAGTGAGGGGCCCAAAACTCAACACAGTACTCGAGGTGCAGCCTCACCAAAAACCAGTACAGGGGGATGAACACCTCCCTGCTCCTGCAGATTGCACAAGCTAGGATGCCACTGGCCTTCCTAGCTACCTAGGTACACTGCTGACTCACGTTCAACCAGCTGTCAGCTAATACCCCCGGATCATTTTCCACCATGCAGCTTGGCAGGTACTTTGCCCCAAATGTGTAGCATAGAGCAGGGCTGCTGGGACCAAAGTGCAAGACCCAGCATTTGGTCTTCTTCAACCTCTTATAATTGGCTTCAGCCCATAAATTCAGCCTACCTGGATCCCTCTGTAGGCCCTTCCTGCCCTCAGGCAGATTAATACTTCTTCCCAACTTGGTGTCATCTGCAAACTTACCAAGGGTGCACTCTATCCACTCATCCAAATAATCAATACAGATATTACAAAGAATGTGCCTCAGTACTGACTCCTGTGGAACACCATTCATAACTGATTGCCATCTGGATTTAACTCAATTCAGCATCACTTAATTTAATTTAAAACTTAAATTAAAACAAAAGGTATTGCAGGAGGCATTTGAACTGAGCTGACATTTTAGGGAATTAAACAGAAGCTAGAAGGAGAAATAAGAAATAAAATGATGATGTAAAAGCACAACTTAAAAATAGTTTTGGAAGCAAGAGAAGGAAATACATAAAGTGAACTTTTACTAGATATGAAGATCAGCTATCAAGGGAAAAAAATGAAAATATTAACATTTAACGAGATGGCGAAGGCTAGAGAAAATGACCCCAGAAGAATATGGAGAATCTTAAAAGTCTTTGGGAAGAGAAAAGTAAGACTTCCTTGAAGATGTGAGAAAATACTGCTATACTACTGTATCATAATAAGTATATAGAAGCTTAGGGTCTAGTATACTGCCTGCATCATCTTCACCATTTTCAGATTAACCATTTTTAGTAGGCAGATGTTACTCCCACTGAAACAAAGTCAAAGTGACTGTACAGCATTCTCACTGGGGCATGTATATGCTATTGTCATTGCCTCTAAGGAAGACTTAACAGAAATATTTGCAGTTAAAGTTTCTCACAACAGAAGGAATTATAATAATGTTTATAAAATCAATACCCCATAAATAACCACTGTAGTTTCATTCACAGATATGGCAGAGAGCTGTCTTTTTGGAGTCTATGTTGTTGGATGATGTCTTTGACATGCCATATGTTAACAGCTGTGGCTCCTGTGAAATATGGCAGGTCTCTCCAAAAGTAACACCTCCTATTTATTTCCATGGAAACTACAACAGATACACAAACAAATTCTCAACTACAAAACGGCATTTTATAACATAGTCACTACTATTAGCTATGCATTTTCAGATACCATTTTATCAGACTGTCCCTCTGCTGTCATCTGCTGCACAGCAAAAAAACGAAAAGGAATGTGGGAAGTTTCAATCTCTACTGCCCCACCATCGACATCGCCTCTCATGTTGTGGGCTAACAATAAAATAGGAGGTGTTACGTTTGGAGCAGCCCTGCTATATATAAAATGCCAGTGTACTGACTGCCTTGCATATTCCAAAAGCGTGTTTCCCTCTGCTTTACATTTTAGCAAATGTATTCCTGTTTTCAAGAGAATAACATCAATTCGTCTGAATTATTCAGATTTAATTTAGAAGATAAAGACATATAAAAATTATAAACTTAACTACTTTAAAACTGACAGCTTTCTCTGAAGAAGAAACTAATTTAGAAATTTCCCACATTTGGGTATTTACCACAATTGTGTTCAGTCTTGATTTAAATGTTTCAATCAATATATCTCCAAAGAATGTCCCACGTGAGATCTTACCACCAGTGATTCTGCTCATCACTTAATCTAAAAAGCTAAACCCAGTTGCATGATGTCTAAATGGAACCAACCCTTTATTGTTAAATCAGATAGGCATATTGAAATTTTCAAAAAAAAGAAACAAGTTCTACCATAAAGCGAGACTATAGTTCCATTTTTTTTGAAATACATACTCAGACAGAAGAATACATCTCTTAAAATATTAGATCAAGAATCACTGAGCCTCCTTCCATCAGTGTATTTTCTGTCTTTCTCATTTTGACTGGATGAGTAAGTAAACTTCACATCCAGTGAACTTAAATTTATAGGGAAGAACGCAAATAATAAAGCAACATAAAAATTTCTAAAACAAACAATGTTACGGATAAAGAGAGAAGACTAAGTAGACTAAGATAGAGGAAATAAAGGAGCCTAATTAAAATGAAGTCTATGTATAAAAACAATTACAAACTTCAGCTGCAGGAAGCAATTTTCATGACAACAGCAAAAAGTCATTCCTCTCTGAGCCCTTAGTTTCCCTATCATTCTCAAAGGTGTGTCTACATGCTGCATGATGTGAAACAGGTCAAAATTTGAAAGCCATAACTATAACTAGTGTTAATTTAAGCTCAGACTACAAGAGAAATGCTCAGATACAAAATGAATTACACTTTATTAGGGGGGCTCTTTTCCTTTCATAATCTAAATCCAGAGCCACCTCAGGAAATAGTTACAACTCAGTCTCACATTTATCTCAGTATTGCAACCATAACTAAGCTTAGCTCGTCTCCTTTAGAGTATGTTATTATTGTAATCAACTACTGTCATTGCTGACTACAGTATACTGGTAGTGCTTTAAGTCCAGGGAGGCTGCACTAACCATCACAGGGAGTACCTGTGTACCCCGTGTGACCAGAAGGGCTGGAACCACCTTGGGCTCGTATGAGGGGCAGCCATAGAAGGCAGAGCTTCTCGTGGACCAGGATGAAGAACTAACCATCACAGATTTCTTCACCTGTAAGTGAAAACCTGCATAGCTTCATTAAGTTTGTAGATGGCAATTGCAACATAAAAGCTAGAAAGATCAGCCAAATAACATACATATCTATATTCTTGGTTTAAATCAATATTTAATCAAAAATCAGAAGTTCATGTATGTAATAGTCACAGTTGTCTATTTTGCTTAAATGTAAAAGAACCGAAAATATTTAAATTTAGCTCAATCTAGTAAGTAATACGTAACGAAGATTAATGGTCTGTAATTTAAATTTTCTTTTATTCATTTTATAATTACATTCTGCATGAGAAAGCATCATTAGAAATGCCAAATAAGCCCCCCAAAAGTTATTAATTAGCCAAACAAGACTATATAACAAGACAAACAAATACGAAAATGAAGTGGTTCCAGACTTAATCCAGGCATAGGGCATAATCATGATGAAACTGAATAAAAGTTAACCAGAGTTTTAAGGGTCACTTTTTAATTCAGCTGACACATAGTGTGTTCCATTTACATGCAAAACATATCTTGGCTATCCACAGTTGGAAAAGGTTCAATATTCGAATTACATGTAACAGATATTTCTGTGCAAGTAGAGAGAAAAATTACTTGCAATATAAGTATGAGACAACCGGGTCAGTTGAGAAAGCATTAAGCTATCAAAACCAAGTATGAGACAGATAAGAGAGAACAACTCTTGCTTTAATTAAGAGAAAAACACTGCAGAGAAAAGTAGAATGACAGATCTGGTGGCCATATTCTTCAAGCACATGTGCATCAGGATGTAAGAAAAGTTGTAGATGCAAGTCAGTGCAG
The DNA here is from genome assembly GCA_037305975.1 of Chrysolophus pictus. Classification (NCBI taxonomy): domain Eukaryota; kingdom Metazoa; phylum Chordata; class Aves; order Galliformes; family Phasianidae; genus Chrysolophus; species Chrysolophus pictus. The sequence goes on along the minus strand of CM074577.1, from coordinate 32,501,612 downwards.
AACCACACTTCAATACTCTAAGCAGAAGCACTGATGCTTATGACTAGCACATGTTCTTTATGATGCACAGTACACTTCCAGTCTCCAGATAAGTTCCTGTCAGTACTTTCATGTTTTAACTGGGTGCTGGAAGGAGACTGACACATGCAGCAAGGTACCTTGTGCCATGCTTTCATCTGATAGAAACCAGGATGTGCAGACCCTGGGAGCGAAACTGTTCTCAAGAAGATCCTGGGGCTAGAGTACCTGGGATTCTGTGGATCTTTCAATACCTGAAGGAAAAAATTAACTAATCCATAGTATTTTGCATCTTTGAGGACAGTCTCTCTCCAGTACCCACTCTAGGGGAACTGTTAGGTTATGGCATGAATTGGTGATTGAGCATCTGGTGAAGAATTATAACTGGCCCAGGGAGTACCTGTGTACCCCATGTGACCAGAAGGGCTGGAGCCACCTTGCGCTCGTATGAGGGGCAGCCATAGAAGGCAGAGCTTCTCGTGGACCTAGGCTGCTTTCTGAGCAGGAGAACTGCATGGCCAGAGAGCTCCTTCACCACTGGAGTGAGATCACCTCTTCTTTCTGTATCTGACTGTTGGCCTACCTGCAAATACTTTGCCTGGTATTGCCAGAAAAACTGTCAGAAGCGATTTTACATCTTTGTGAGCAGAAAAACCCACATGCTTTCTACAGGCACAACTAACCCTATTTTATGAAAGAAAAGTACATGACATATTTGTCCATCCCAGTGAAAGAAAGGAACCTTAATTGGAAGAACCTCAGACAGCAGAAACCTGCTTTCACTGCACCTGTCCTGGCACTCAGACTAGTAATTAAAGGTCTGTTTTTCTTCCTCTGACTTGGCTATGATTCCTATTAGCAGGAAGTCTTCCTGGCTCACCCCCCTAACGGAAAGGCAGGAACAACTCCAAATCCTATCCTGTTGAAAGAAGTTTCTTCCTCTGAACTGGAGACTGTGCTCTTGAAAAGAATAGGAAAGAATGCAGGTAGGATCAGAGGCTTTCTTCTGGACAATGAGCTGCACAAGCCTGGGTGAGGCTGAATGGATGGGCACACAGCTATACACTGATTTTACAAGTTTTACAAGTCTACCTAAGTAGGCAATCAAGTGCACTCAAGCAGCATAGATTCTAAGACTGCTTTTCAAACTGCACAAAGACAGTTGGACCAGTCTTGGATACGTGCAATGAGAAGGTGTTAAATAAAAAAAAGGATGCTTACCTGTATCCAAAGATCTAGGCTCACAGAAAGACTCCACAAGGAAGGAATTTCCAGCAACAGATCCTTCCCTTGTGGCAGCCAGCCCTTAAATGAGGTTTTAAGGAGGGGAGGAACCTGTTTCTACCCCTTCCAGTGGCACAGGTAAATTGCTTTCAATGTAAATTGCTTTCCAGGGCAATTTCCCTTCACCATGTGCTCAATCAGTGGTTCAGGCCATGACTCAGCAGTTCCCATACAGACAGAATATCAGAAAAGTACTCAACTATATATTTATGCAAGTTATACCCATTAATTTTCACTAACATTATGGCCAACATTTCAGTTCTTCTAGAGTATTGCAAGAGTTCTTCAACATGCATTGCTTTTAAGGGGGTCTAATCAAGCAGTCAAGGGGAACCAGGTCACCTTGACTGCCTGGTGTCCAGGCAGTCCAATCCAACCCCAGACATGTACACTCCTCTAGGACTTGGGGACTCACCCTTGCACCATCCATCCTTATCTCCCTGTCTCACGCTGAACCCTGAGATATATGTTCTGCTCAGATAATGCAGGAACAAATGGAGGATCGAAGCTGACCACAAGGCATTACAGTGGAGATCTGATTAAGGAATATCTTAAAAATAATTAATGGGAGAAACAAACATTTTTCGGTGCTACTGCAGATGTTCTACAGAGACAAGGGGAGGGAGGGAGGGATGGGGGGAGCAGCCACAGTAAAGCACTCATAACTATATTGATCTTGTGATAATATGCATGTAGCCAATAAATCCTTTTGTTTATATTTTTTCTCTTTTTTTTTTTTTTTTTTTTTTTTTTGCAGTGGTAAAGAATAAAGGTGAGATGTGAAAATGTGAAAAAGCTCATTTTTTAGTCTGTACAATTGAGACATTCAGACATCATCAAGGTAAAAAAAAAAAAAAAAGGGAGACAAAGTAGCAATAGAGCTTAAAAAGAAAAAAAAAAAGAACTGAAAATGCAAGAGGGATTGAAAGGGCGAGTAGATAGAAATTAGGGCTAGATATCGCACCGTATCTTATTATGGCGCTACCTTTTGATGTAAAGGTTTCCACTATCTGCTTCAACAAAAGACTGTCTTATACAGCCTAAGAAAAGGTTAAGCCACAAGACAGGGGCAAAGGGGGAGCATTAATGCAGGCAGAAACATTCTTTTGTGAAAGAAGCAAAAAGCTTTCCTTCATTGTTTTATTCTTAGCTTTTTAAAAAGCACATTTCGATACAAATTCATAATTTCCTCTGCAGCCTGTCAAGTGTTTCCCACAGCATTTAACATCAGAGCGGGTACACAGATTACATCCTCACCCATCTTATTATTCCACAGGATTAATGACTGTCTCAACCTAAATAATATTTTTGTGTAATACCCCTTGTATCAAAAAGTTGAAGCTTTCAGTATTCAGCTTCAGCTCTGATCTGAAGAGGAAGGAAGCCTTTAAGATGACACTGAGGACAGCACAGAGAAGTGATGTGGCTGAGATTAAAGGAAGAAAGGTTTCAATGTGTAATCTGAATTACTCTCAAAGAATCCCTTCTTGCAGATGTCAACACAAAAGATGCCCTGACAGGAGGCACTTGGCATTTGTACTTTGCCATTCACTCTGCACACAAAGTCCAATGTTTCAGATTCTCCCAGGCTCTGTAGGGGCCCCTGCTGACCTAGCTCCAAGCACAAAAACACGCACCAGACACTGTCTTACTGTCCTTCCTTCCTTTTCCTGACCCATCTACTGGCAAAGATGCCTCTGGGGAGCAGCTTCATCCAAGTGGCTAAAGCCTACCACAGATGAATGTACAAATATCAAATTCAACATATTAGATTTGCAGTGTTGTAATTACTGTATTTACTTCAACTACATAAGCATACATATATACACATTGAATAGCATTACACATACTACTACATGTGTCTATGCAACTACACATTTGTCCTATACATATTTATACAAAATAACATGAGATTTCACTATTCTTTTGATATATTGCCACAGGGTGCATTTTTGAGTAGAAATTACAGGAAATCACCAGATTACACCAGCACCTTTGCAGCATATAGCTTGACAAGATCTATCTGAACTACTACAAATACAAAACAATACAGACAAAACACTCATCCATTATCATAGCACCTTTCAGCCCCACGCTGCTTTTCATCTTGTCTTTCCATTTCACGTATTTCCACTAAACACATGGCCAAGCTTATACTATTGCTACACTGGGTGGAACTAACATGTGTACTTATTGTGAGGAAGTGCATTAAAGGAAAGATGCGGAGACCTCAAGAATACCATCCAGCCCCCACTTTATATCTCTATTCGATTCTACTGATGCTATATCTCCAAACTGTTGAATGTATACAGCATTTTGAAACTACTACTGTCTGCCTGAGACAGAAATGCAAGAACAGACAGGAAGGATTATTTTTAAAACTGAGGCTTAGGCTGCTAATTTATCTATTTTTCATTCATGCTTAGCTTAATTACACAAACTGAAACAAAGGATAGAGGCAAAACAAAAGCTATACCAGTGGGCTCCGCAACACAGAGGCAGTGCTCCTGTGCAGCCAAAAGTTGAGGAAAGGAGATGGACATGAGGAACGCCCTGGAAGTGGCCAGAGGTCCAAAGTCCAGCTGAGAGCTGGCCCCAAACTGCAGTTTAAGACTCTGTGCAATATACATCATAGTATTTGAACACACTGATTCATAGAACTGCTCAGGTTGGAAAAGACCTTAAAGATCATCAAGTCCAAGCACATAAATAAAACTGCACCATCTAATGCCTGCTGAAAATCCGGTGCAATATATTTCACTGATAGTGACGATAAATGGACTTACATTACTACTTGCATTAAGGTGTATCAGTAATAACGAAAATGCAACCACCAGGAAAAGAAAGCCCTTCAAACGAGGTCTTTACAATGCTAATGTTATGTTGCACACGTTATTAAAAAATAGCCTAACAGGGTGATTAGACCTTTCTAATGGTGCCTATCCATTATTAATAAAATAATCATACTTTTAAGGGCTGATTATCAATTATTTCATTAGCTGCATGAAAAATTAAACAAAGATGGAGAGAGAAACATTTTTGCTTCCTTAACAGTCCTGGAAAGGAAAACCTTTTTTCCTACAACATATTTAATGAAATACTTGGCAAGCACAATGGCCAGCCTTTAAGGCTGATGATGTTTGCTGGTGAACATACGTCAATGAACCCATCACATTTACTCATTAACTACAAGTCATAGAAAGATTTAAAAGAATGTATTACAGTAGCAGTAAGAGAACACACAAAAATTTAGATGCTTTGCTCAATCTTTGTTTATTAATTGGCTTGATCTAGAAATGGGGCTGAAAGCCTCCTATGAAAATGTTTCATCTTCTGAAAAAGGGCAAAAAGAAGCCTTTTTAATGGCTGGATAATGCTAAGTAATTACATACAAATCTACTACAACTCACAGTATTGTAGCAAAACCCTGAGAAAAAAATGTGCTGTTTGAGACCATGGACGGAGATGTCATTCATAAATAGAGCAGCAAAACTTCTAAGAACAAGTCAACATCTGAAATGCAAGATGTTTGCTATTCTGCTTGTCTTTCCCATGCTTATTCACAATTATTAGCCACCACATTCCCACCTGATGACCCACCACCTTACGTGAGAGCTAAAGATACAGTTCTGACCTGCTCTGTCCAGAGGTGTGTACTAATAATCCTTCCTTTCCAAGTAAAACAGTGCTCACAGCTTCCTCATCCTACAAGTCAGTTCCAGATTAGCTCAATCTGTTGACTTAATTTTCCATACACAGGCTGGGGAACTTCCTTTGGTATACCTTCTCAAGGACACCAGTCTCTAGGTTGATATATGGGCCATAACTTGCAAGCAAGTATCTGAACTCTCCAAAAGGGATGATGAAATCTTATTCATTTGAAACTCTTGAGTGCTTAGTTTTTATTCTTTATTATTCTTTCTGAAAGCCTCCATATGTACTGCAGGCTACCTGACAAGAATGACAAAATCAAAACTGCTTGCAGAAGTAGCCTAGCAAAGATTTCTTTCATAAAACTTTGGGACAGGATTACAAGGGAGATCATTTTCAATTGTATCATGCAAGAGCTGTCACAGGAAGAAATGGATGAACAAATTTCCACAATGACTCTCCAGGATACAAGCAGATCATGACACCTGTTACATTGCTGCAGCTAATGCACTGTGTCTGTAAGCTGGTTAGCAGATTAGGAAAAGGGTCTTAGGGGCCGTTTCCTACCCACGTTCTTTTGGGTCTCTCTCAACATTAGAATCAGCAAGGCAAGCCTGCTTGTCAGAAATAAACTCATTTCATTCAGTCTCACTGCTGAAACCATCTTAATGCCAGATCCTAAAGCAGCAATCTTTTTCATGTGCTGAGAATGTGGAGCAAAGCATTCCAGAAACATAATTATATAAATATTCAGCTATGCTCACATCTGTCTTGATGTTACAAATGTATTTTTCTTTTCCAAATGAAATAGTATAGCATTAAGGTTCCTTTTATATTTGTAGCTCATGTAACAGACAGCATTTGGAAAGCAAAGGGAAAGCAGAGATGTAGTGAACAGAATTTAAAGGTTGTTCTAAGAACACAAAGCAACAGTAAACAAAAGGAGATGTTTCTGGGAGATGATGATGGAAACAGTAGTGACATTAATCTCTTCTGGAAAACAGATAATGGGAATGTGACCTTATTTTAAATAATAAACTATAGTAGTCTTCTAAAAGCTGTTTATGTTTTCCTTCTGCTGTTATCTGAAAATAGCCTATGTAACAATTTATACTGTTGGCTTTCTACTATGATTTGAAACCATATATTAGTGGTTTATGATTTATGCATTCGATCCTGTGCTCCATCCTTGCCCCTCCATTTGCTGATCTACATACCTAGAAGTATACTGGGCCCAGGTTGGGAAAGTAATCCAATCACTTTGTTGCTTCATCTAGTCCAACAGCACTGGCAGCTGGAAATGCTGAATACCCGAAGGCTTACCAGCATGGCTCTCTCTGATCACAGTTGCATTTCGTGAGCTCAAGTTCCAACACGTTTCCATGCAACCCTGAGAACAGAAATCGCACTACTCCTGCACCCACGTCAATAGGACACATATTCAAAAGCCCAGCCTATGCAGCAGCCACCTCAGCAGGCAGGTCCAGCAGCAGGCTCTAGGGATCCTAGGAACAGGCAGGGTCCTTTGTATTTACTGTGCATGATTCTTAGCATGGCAGGGTCCTCTGGATAGTGCTCCAGCTACCATTTCTTACTAACAAGATTTTCTGGACTAAGTGAACCATCACTGCCACTTGCCTCCTGCAAGATTTTAAGTCCAATACTGCTTATAAAGCTGTGCTTCTTGGGTTTCTGCTGTGTAACGGTGATGATCCAGGCCTGCTAAGTGACTGCTGTGACCAAGATACTGAAGTCATAGGAAGGGAGGAAATGTTTGCTTTGATTAGCATTCTGCTAATGCACTTCGTGCCACTAATCCTTGACCTCAATCTGCTAATACAATACTTTCAGATTTGGAGCGCCAGGACCGTTTTTGAGATCATCCATTTCGTTCTAAGAAATTTAATTTGGACTAGCAGTAAGTGACAGAACTGAAAATCGACAAGGTGATTATGCATCATATTACAGTATTAGAGTATCTGATTTCTGATTTACTTTTGCAGCTATAGAAGCAGTGCAATGTGCAGCAATTAGAGGTCTGAAAGGACTGGAAGACAATACCTGTATCTGACAAATGTATGCTTAGCATCACAAATGCCCACAGTTTACCTGTTATTAAGAAAAGAAAATGAACTAGAATATGCTCACCATAACATGCAGTGTTGCAAGAAAAGAAGTTCTCTGAAAGAAAGAGATGCTGAGAATTTTAAAGAAGACAACATTATGTTTTTTGAAATAAGTGGAATATTTGTTGCTTCAGTATCTCAGGAAAAAATCCTTCCCACATTTACTGTTATGAAAGTTTTAATCTTAACACCTGTATTATTACAGTATAGGAGAACTGGGTTATGAATCCTAATCTTTCCCCTACAGGTAATGAGCATTTCTGTCATCAGTTTGCAGAAGAGGATCAGCCTGAATTTTGAAATCAGCATTCAGCATGAAAAAGGGGCTTTGTGCAAGTGCTGACAAGAAGAAAAGTATCACTAGTCCTGCTTGCTTCAATGTAAAGTGGAAGAGTAATCGCTACAGAGTCTATTCACTTGTTCCTTGGTGGCCTTAGCTGTTCGCATAACATTTAAAACAAACTTTATTTTTTTATCAGTGTAAGATCAAGAATATAACAGGATTTTTTTTCCTTTTTTTTTTTTTTTTTTTTTTTTTTTAATACAACTAAGAAGAAATTTTGTTAAAAATTTCTCTATCATATTCAGTGTTCTGGAACGACAGAAGCAAAAACATTTTTTTCTGTAACAGAAAAATTTCTGGGACAGTGGAGTGTCTGTGCCAACTAAATCTTTGTGAGCAATCCTGCAGAGACTGGATTTCAAATCAATTATTCAAACTCCTTTTTTAACTTCAGTATTTACTTATACAAAGACTTAACAGTAATTTTTTACATGGAAGATTTTTCATTGGTTTCTTATTTTTAGGGGAGGGAAGAATCCTAGTTTCACTAGTTTTCCAGTCTTAACTATGTTGGGAAGGCCACATCTGATTCTTGCTCTAAGTGTGTATTTTAATTTCTAATAACTAGCTAACAAGCTTCACCTCTATTTTAAATAATGCATTTATATACATATATATATTTGTAGCTCCATCTGTCCCGAGTTTTTAAAACTGACTGTTAAGAAGCAACTGAGAATGGCACATGACACTGCAGTGTTGCAGACAGGAACCTTCATGTCAGGATACCAGCAAAAGTAGGACGCACATGAGTAGAAACCAACTAAAAATTGGTTACCACCATTCTCCCCTTCCCTTTTGAGAGTACCGAAGTCATTTTTCCCTTTCAGAGTGGTACATTGCCTTCCTCTCTCATCATCCTACACAGATTACTGTGTTCCACTAACTTCCATTATTAAACTCTGCTTAGACAAAAAAAAAAAAAAAAAAAAAAAAAAAAAGTCAATAAAACAGCACAGAGAGAAACATTTTAAGAAGAGGTCCTTCTGGGAAGTACAGATCTCCTAAGATATGGAGATGAGTAAATGGAAATTTGGATCCTTGAAAAAGAAAGGGACTCTGTGAAAAAAACACATTAATAGCTGAGGAGAATGAAGATGAAACTACAACAAAGAAAGCTGTGCTGTAGATATGATTTCTGTGAAGTATCATTTGTGCTACTTTTTTTTTTTTTTTTTTTTAAGATACTTGACAACTCTTCCATTCTCAAATTCAAATGGAGGTATTTTATATTTGATTTTTGTTTCCACACTTTTTTTCCCCCTCTTCCAGCAGCTGTTACTGCTTTTCTTCATTTTACCTAATTTTAAACTAGTCCATTTGGTTCTTCTTTCTTAGCAAGTGTGAACTATCCTGAATTGTAATAATACTTAAAACCATTCTGAAAATGAATTAAGTTCTTCTCAAAGCTGCATTGTATACAATTTTTTCTGCTTGAAAATGTAAAAAAATTGGGAATTAGATTTTGATCTAGTTTTCACTACCATGAAATTAAGATAAAATCTTTTGAAACAGCACCAACAATCAGAGCCAGATCTGCAGTATAGTATATGAAACACTGTTTCTCAATTACAAAAAATGCATAACTAGTTATAAATCCTTTAGGTTTCATTTTGTACAGGTGAAAGAAAAGGGTTTCATTACCAGCAGTCTTCATTTACATCAGTCATCATTCCGCCTATCAATAGATGAATTATCACGTTAGTTGAAGTTACTCTTCCAATTTTTTTTAAGTATAAGTGGAGTTATCAAACTTGTGAGGAAGCATATGAATAATGTTAGACATATTCTGCTCTTATCAGGAACAGTAACTGTACCTGGTGCTGGAGCATCTGTGGATACCAGCCATATATACTAAAGACAAGGAAGGTTGTGTTTCTTCCTTCCAAGGTGAATAAACATAGAATTAGATCAAGCTGCATTTCTTCTGAAGTTAATGTGCCTCTGAAGCCTAGAACTGCTCTATCCAGAGGAAGCTTGGGAAAAATTAAGTAAAATGGTTTTTAAAGTGCCATACCACATCCTCTCCTACAGGAAGAAGAAATCAACAGAAGTTCTGTGGGATGACACAATTAATGAGATTGGATCATTGGGCCTTTGGTCTCTCCCTTGTCTCTGCATCCAGTCTCAGTGTACAATCACGTACAGCATGCACCTGAAAAGAACACATTAGACACAAAACTGTTCTGTTAAGCTTAGAGACTGTCTAACGCAGCTTAAGCTATAAAAAAAACACCTCGAGGGAACACTGAAAAAAATCTTCTACCATCTGTTTTTATTTGAAAAAGGACCAAATCGCACATTTTACTTTTTCAACAAAACTACTTCAAAACTAGATAGGATGGGAGAGATGCACTTTGCCCATTTGTATGGCCATTCTCTAGCTCTCCTCATCCTTTGAAGTAGTTCTGACATGGCAAAGTTCAAAGTACTTCAATGCTGTGTGCCGGCATGTTCTGCAGCTCTTTTACTAGCCAGGAGGTGTACCCTGAAATAGAAACATGATGCATTCATGAGCAGCTGTAAAGTGTTCTGCTTTCAAAAAGTGCAAGAAGCACCAGATTAATTTGCCCAACTGCTTCCTCCTAATGTACAACTTCTTATCTTTTGCTCTAGTTTATAACTATGTTGTTCCAAGATACTGCATCTAAAAATCTAGATGTTATAAGCAGTTGAAGCCAAACATAAGTTAAAGCCAAACTGTTAAAAGCCCCATGAGAATCTAAAAGCTAGCTCCTTATTCAAGTTCTGCTGGGAGAAAGAATGAAAGGAGCAGTCTCTCCTTGGAGGAAACAAGCAGAAGTGTGGATGGATATTTTAATACACATTTAGACATCCATGTACAGAAACTGTTATTTATCCTGCAATTGTATCAATGCAGCGTCTTCTTTTGTTGTCAGAGACAAAGGATGCTTGGTAAATCAGCTAGTGTACCATTAGCATCATCATGTCTAAATGGATCTAACCTCGACTAACCAGAGACAGTTAATCTCCAGAATTAGAGACTTCTCTAGTTCTGAAGGAAATTAAAACCATATCAAACTAATCTATCTATGCCTGTGATTGAAACTGTCTGTTGATGGGAGAAGCAATAAACTATCCAGAGTAGTACAATAAAGGGACGGAAGGGAAATGGCTTGTTTATCTACTATTTAAAATGTACAAGCTGCATTAATTAATCTCTGTGAAATGACATTAATGTGGAGTCAAATCATCTTCCTGTTTGGCACGGTTCTTTCTTAGACTTTGTGCACCATATCTAGGTTTCTGAAGCTTTCACAAACAGGACTTATAAAGAAAGCCATCCTCCTGACTGAAATATTTACATTCCTTTAGCACCCACATCACTAAACATCTCTGCAACTGTGTGGACACTGCACTGATCCCAACACAATTTTCTTTCTAAACCATCCTTTCATCACTTGGAACTCTTAGTGACAAAAACAAATAATTAAACGCAATTGAAAACATGAAGTTAAGAGACAAAGATCTTACTGTATAAGGCATAAATAAAGGATGCCTGAGACAGTAGACTTCTAAAGTGGCAGTGGCTAGAGAAGTGAACCAGCAATGTCAGCAGTACGTGTAGCTTCTCCCTCTGGAACTGCCTTTTACTCCTGTTGCTATTAAAGAGGATGAAGATGAGAGGAAGGACACAGCAGCTATCATGGGGAAGAAATGGTCTCTGTAATGGTCCCTGCATCTGACACCCTGTTCCCTGAAAGCATCAGCTGCAACAAGATTTGTCTACAGCATGGGTGTAAAAACTTTTGGCCGTACTGAGTGAAGACAAATTGTCTTGGGCCATGTAGAGATCTTTGATGAAATTCTACTCTTTCTGTACTTCTTCCTTGGAAACACTTGTTCCCAAATGTGCATACTGCCAAAAAGCAATAACATGAATAAGGCATAATTGTGAAGTGATTATTTTTCTCTGGTGAGAGAGGTCTTACAAAAGTAAAGAGACATGATCAGAATTTTCTTTCAGAGGAGTGTCTGATTGCAACTCTACATATTCCTTTTAAAAATCATAGGTATGTATTCGTGTCAACAAAAAATGGAGTCACAAATATACAAAATTTTGATGATTTTTTAAAAAATCTTGAAACCTATCCTCAAAATCCTTTATCAAAACAGAAAGTATGGCTGCTTATTTTTTTCTGTTCACAGAGCTCTGTGTAGCCAATACATCAAAATACATAAAACTATTTGCCATAACTTGAGCTTGCCATAATTTAAGTTTCATTTTGAACAATGTTACAGTTTGAAACATAGCACAGACAGGTTGATTTTCACCTTGAAGACTCATGTTTAACTTTTTAAAACGAGTAGTCAAATCCACCCAAAATGCTCAGTCTGTGAGTCATTTTTAACCTCCAAGATCTGGCACAAGTTTTCCTTTTGATTTCATAAATGACCTGATTTCATTTTTAAAATCATCAGAACTTTTTAACATTATACCCCAACTTAGCCACCTTAGCTACACTTTCCAGTGTATACTGCTTAATAAACTCACCACTGGCAAGTAGTTTTTGATATTTTTTGCAATCAGATTTGCTACTAGATTTGCAATAACTAGATTTTATAATAAAACCTGCTTGAGCTGTATTTCTTTTTAATTGTTGTGATGACAGACTTTTTTCAGTTCTGTTATTTTGTCTTTACAAAACATTCCTTGATATACATCTTCAAAATGTAATATTTGAAAACTGACACAATTTCCTTATAAATTAAGCAGAGTACCATATTATTTGCCTTGACAAAAAAATTACACATTTGTCCGTTTTTCACTGAACAGTATTCCATTATCCACAATTTCCCTTCATTTAGGGTCTGTTCTCTTTTGAGATGACATTAGATAGTTTGAAGTATTATTGGTATTTGCTGCCTTTTATTCACCAAACAGCACATGCCCACGTGAAATGTCATACATGCAGGTTTACAGTGAACTCAACGTGTGTGACAGGTATGAGAGTTAGAGTTCGCTCTGCACTGCATCTTACCCTCCACGTTACTCGATCTGCCTGAGCTACACACAATCACATGATAATGTTAAATGTTTATGATCTTGTGGGTCCACATTACTAGCTGTTCTAGGCTGTATACAGCCTGTGGGTTGGATTCACCTGGTATACACTGTCACAAAGACTTAAGCTGACTTGGAGAAGAGCTGCTGTGTTCCTCACTGTTTTAAGATGATCATCTCTTCTTTCCATCCCCATACACATTTTGTTATCAACTTTTCAGCAGATGAAATGAAACATCACTCATCACGGATTTCAAGTATATCTTTAAATATCATTCCTGAGTGTAATTTCCCAGTGACTAGACAAAGAAAACTTCTGAATTAACAGCTGCTTGTAATTCTTTTCTGAGTGAAGATTATGAGTAAATAGGTCATCACCATACCTCCTCAGCTAGTTTACTTAGTTCCTTTGAATCCACCCATGAATCCACACAATACACAAAAGCCATGCCATCTGTGGTTGGTGAGTGGTTTATTTTGCAAGTGTACTGCAAGACACAAACGTTAATACCTCCAGCAAATATGTATGCAGTGGAAAAATTCCCCATCACTTGCATTTTTATATCCTGCTAAGACTGAATTATGACTGCCTAAGGATGCTGAAGACTATTATTCAGTTGGAGATTATTTTTCTCTATTAAGATGCATTAAAAGGGAAACATTTCCAATCTCTCACGTTCAAACTTTTCACATTACTTTCTGCAAAAGCAAGGTTATTAAACAGCTGCTTATTTTGACCCTTTGAAATGACCGCAATTTAGTAATGGAATTACAGTTCTTCATCTGTCACTGCATACAAATTTGTTAGAAGCTTTGGAGTGAATTTCTGTGCAAAAAAAAATGATTATCACCATTGTTAATGGTCATAACGACTGAATTCAGAGTGTTTCTTAATAGTATGTAAATGCTGTGAGTTGTTTCTGATAAATTCCTTCAATCCTCGAAAATAAAAAGTGTAAAAAGGTGAACATGAAGATGCAGTCAGCAAGACAGCAAATGTTAAAGGACAGAGCTGTAAGCATGGGCACAGGAGGATATCTAGACTACAGAGAGCTTCCAAAAAGGAATGCTTGGAGTAAGTCTTTAAATTACCAGCAAGTTTGTCTGAAACAGTTTTCCACAGCACCATTGCACTTTCTATCAAGGTAAGATGGAGGTAGTTAACTGATCCTTGTTTTAACTTCATTGTGTAACTCAAAGTTTCACATTTTCTCTTACAATGCCTTTCTCTATCACTAGTCAGCTGGAGAACCATGGCTCCAAAATTCACACCTGCCTTGTTTAATCACATTCTTCATATTTCAAAATTGGCCACATTCAAAAAGTCCTCAGTCTCATGACTAAGCAGACAGATCACTGTGAGGACTGGCACATTAGTTTGTTATCCTGACATATCCTTGAAATACTTTATCTTGTCTAGTCCCTTTCTAGCTGTAAAGGGCAGGACAGCAAGGAAAGACAAATCAGCCTCAAGCTTTGTCTGTATCTACCTAAATTGCCTTTAGGAAGGATCCAGAAAATACAGGGGCTGATTCCACCAGCATGCCCAATTCCAAAGACTGATGCGATGTCTTGGAGATAGTTTTTCTTCAGGTATACATTTTAAAGAATAGTTTAACTTCCACATTTTTAGTCTAAAACATGGCAAGAATAGAATGCTAACAGGTGACCTAGGATTGCCAAGGCTCACATGAGAATTTATGTAAGTTCTGCAGGTAGATTTGTTTTTCAGCATCATAGAATCACTAAGGTTGGAAGGGGCCTCAAGAAATCTCTGGATCCAGCCTTCTGCTCCAAGCAGGGTTAATCATGAGGTCAGACCAAGTTGCTCAGGGCTTTACCCCATTGGGTCCTGAAATCTTCCAACAATGGAGACTCAATGACCTTTCTGTTCCCATGCTCAGCTGTTCTTATGTTGAAATTTTTTCTCCCCTTCTGTTTCCAATTTGCCTCCATTAGCTTTCCATAGAAGAGTTCTAACAAATGCCATTGAGAAATAATCAATTTCTTTGATCACATTCCAATATGTTATCAGTCTTCCTGGCTGCCAAGACACACTGCTGACTCACAAGCAGCTTACTCTTCACCAAAAGTTCTCCAGTCAACTTCTTCCTACAGTCTAAGAATTTGGTGCTCCCAATTGTGTCAAGAATAGCATCACTGTAGTAGAACAAGCAATTTCTTACAGAGGACCAGAAATAGTTCAATGACAGTAACTCATGTATCTTTATTGCGGCTATTCAAATCTTTTTACTTATACACTGAAAGCATACTCAGATCCAGTCAGGTCAAAAAGAAAAAAAAAAAATCCACATAAATATTTTTTGTATCAACTCAATAGATTCACCTAATTCATATTTGTGATGAAAAAAAATGTAGTGTAATAGAAGTAAAATAAAGTCTACATCCAATTGTAAGAAAAATTAATTACACTAACTACTAAAGAGGAAAACAAGATCATTAATTACTCACAGGTATTCAAAACTAGATTGGATGGGACAGTTCCTGGATAGCCTGATCTGGTAGGTGGCAACCCTGCCAAGGCAGGGGTTGGGACTAGAAGGTATTTAAGGTCCCTTCCAGTGTAAACTATTGTATGAATCCATTATTTATACCTCCAGCAATTTCTAATCATTAGTACTGAAGTACTGATGTTTTGTTTCCGCTGACAGTTCACCTAAGACTTTACAAGAAAAAAATTGTTGAAAATATCAACTCTTCTAACAGGCCACAGCTAAGAAAGCTTATTCTTCTGCTCAAACTAGGATCTAATAGCTTTTTTTTTTTTTTTTTTTTTTGAGTGCTAAACTGTGAGTGATGGGGCACTGTGAGAGGAAGAGTGTTTGAAACTGCTTAATTTTAATAGGAATGTAATTCTGACTATCAGCAGCTCTAGGCTGGTCAAAAGCAGCCCCACATAAGATTAGATATTTTATATTTGCCTTAGGATTTCACACTTGGACCATCACTATCAATACTGGACTGCTAGTAGTAAAGAATACTTCAGAGAGGTTGAGGTTGTGAGGCTTTTATATTGATTTTATCACATTGTAAAGCACTCTTAGATCCTTCAAGACTTCTAAAAACTGAGTGATTTTTATAAAGCCAGTGCTGCATATTCCATTCCTGTTAGGTTAAAGTTAAGCTAAACCCAAAATGGGCTCATACTCATTGGGTATCAAATAGGCTTTCATCTGAAAGGTCTTTGTTTAAGGTCATAACAACAAAGCAATTTCTCCTTTGTTCCTCCTGACTCATACTGAACTCAAAATATGTACTTGATCACATACATGTCGTCAGGAACTTCCACATTCTCCCCAGGCCTCCATGCACTTGAAACAATGCCCATTCATAGGTTACCTCCAGTCTCAGTTTTAGATTAACTTCTGCAAGAACAAGGCCACCAGTATTCAGATCTCATTCTTTAACTAGAGGCAAATGAATTCCAAATACTTTCACCTCCACTGCACGTGGCATACATTAAGTTGCACCTCATTGTTCTGGGTGTCAGAGTACTCCCATTTCATAGACTTTTCCTGAAATTTCTGGTTTTTTATTTTTTATTATTATTTTTTTAAATAGATTTCTAGGCAATCTGCTGCTAACAGCTTTTGTATACTTCTAATAAAGTGCATTCTGAATCTTTATAATCTCAGGCCAAAACATACTTGAGTGAGGAAGGAAATGAGCAGGATGAAACCTCCTGTCTCCTGTGATTAGATGCATGCAGGCTGCAGTGCTGTTTAGAATGAAGGAACTGGACTCAGTTATGACATCCAATCATGTGGGCTGACTCATCATTTAACATAACAACGATTCTTTATTCAAGGCATTGAAGACTATCAAATCCTCTATTTCTTCCTCAATCTTATTAAATAAACAGTCCTCTTCGTTGTTGCCTGCCTAGGAATTCTTATATGCCCACGCATGTTCCATAAGCTGATCTTAGTCGACAACAATAGCCAATCTTACATGATGACTTATCCTATTCTTCATAAATACTTCTGAACCCTCAACATCAGTAAAAACTAAGTATAATTTCATTAAAAATCACTTATTTCTCAATTATCTTCAAGAGCTCACATACTAGCACCTATCACTACTGAAGAAAACAGCAAAGCTATTCTTCTGGCATTAATTTTACCATCAATACAAGCTCTGTCAGCAACTACCATTTTGAATGCCACTATTCCTTTCTAATGTTCAACATTTTAACATTTTAAAGCTGTTCTATTTATAGATGCCTAATTCAAAACTAGAATATGATGTGATATATAGATATAATATGAAAAATATTTATTTTGCCTTCAAAATCTAAGCTCTGCTTTGAAGGTACAGACAGAAAACTTACTGTTCGGTAAGGTCAAGCAACAACTATAAATAACCCAAAAAGGATGCACTATCTCTAGTCAGTACCTCTCTTCAGGTTTTGTGCCATTCAGAGGCGAGACTTCTCACTTGAATTGCATTGCAATTATCACTGTTTATTTGACAAAAGTGTCAGTGGAAAGTGGAGTCAGATCTCAGTCATGTGACATAAGTGCAGAGCAACCCTCAGTGGGATCAGAACATACTGTGCTGGAAATAGCAGTTATGCTAGACCAGGTTATTGTTGTGGTTAGTCAAAAGTTCTAACTTTAAGATAATCAAGCCGAGTTAAACAATACTGATTCAGAATAAACAGGCTGGAAATCGCACAAACGTAAGCTAAAAACAGTAACTTGCCAAATACTAACAAGAGCCACTACTTATCCACAATGACATTCAATGCTGCTTAGTTGAAAATGCCATTAAATACATTTCAGTAGTATAGGAGCCTGAATGTAATACTAGAAGTGGACCAATATAATCATAAATTATTCATGGTGTGTCAACAGCACCGTTAAAAGGCAGATTGCCCTTTTGAGAGTCCCTGACTATTCTCTTGAGAGTATCAGTTGAAACGCTATTGTACCTTAAGACAAAAGTCCTAAAGTGAATATAAAATATAAAACTCATAATGACATATATATACATATCATAAGCCCACTTCTATAGGCACAAGCCATCAGTTGTGTATAATGAAGATGGTATAAAGTGCCTACCCTTGAGAAAGAAGGGTGATATATGGATGCCTTAAGGTATCAGAGTGTAATGAGTTCTAGAACTCTCCTAATCCCACACAGCACTCACACTACCTGAGACATTGATGACCAGGATATTAAAAAAGATTTTTTTTAAAGTATGCTATGTAATTAGATCTCTTTATAAAAAGTAAGTTATTAACTACAACACTGTGAACCTAATGAGTACTTAGGGTTATCGTTTAAAGAGATAGACTGTAAAAGCTTATCCACAAAAGCTAGTGCAGTCAACTAGTATATCTAGGCAACATCACGTCCACAAGATTCGCCACAACAGCACTCACATCACCTTATAACTGGAGGCAAAAAAAATGGCCTGTGTACAAGATAATGGAACAATTGTTTGGACGCTTTCAACTCAAACGAAACCAGTGCTAAGTGAACCATCTCAAACAAATGAAGTGATATTTCCTTCATCATCTTCTGGTTCATCTGCCCCATCAAGACTGATTTTTTGCTATTTGGCACTTCAAATGTATCAGTTGCTTTATAAATTGGGCATCCCAAATATGTCATATTGGTCTGACGACTAAAAGCCATAAACCAGGATTCATCATATATCACATCATTTTTATCATTTAAATATAACAAACATCATCATCATTATTATTATTATAAACATTTTCATTAGTTCCTCAGATTGGCCCAGAAGCATACAGAAGGAGGGGAGACAAAACTGCACTTTGTGTTGTTACCACACCTAAGACTTTTTCAGGAAAGTTTGTTCCTTCCTTATGGCCAGTGTCCACCTGGAACATGAAAAAGGTTGGTGGGGTAAGAGGTCTCCATCACTGTAAGAAAAGCAGACTACTTATGGCTCTCCATGCTCAGGCACAGCTTTAATAAATATTTACCATGACACTTCATAGTGGCAAGGGAAAAACCAACAAAATGTTCAAAAAGTGTTATCATTCCAAAATCAAGTCCATCACCATGCTATCTGAAGCATGGTAACACAGCACAATGTGTCTCACCTGTAAATTTCCCCCTATATTCACTCAAAGACAAGAACTTGACAGTAAGAATTGTCTCTGGTGTTAATGTCCAGCAATGACTGTTCATGCAAAGACCTGATGGACTTGTTCAATATGGCAGGGAGCTTCCCAATAGACTTTGGCATCTCTGAACCCACAGAGGGAGTAACCTCAGATATCTAGCTAGAAACATTAGCAAAGAATTTGCCATCCTCAGTAACTTGCACTACAAAAAGCAAATACTTTTTGCTTTCTGTCCAGCAGTTTCTGGGCAGAAGCTTTCTGTCCAGTAGCTTCTGTACTTACTTGGCAGAAAAAGTAACATCTGTTACTTAAGATAAAAACCTATTTTGTGTTGCTTTGCTTATAACACAAAATCTCTTTTACCACTTGCAGGGAAGGGTATTTCATTTTTTTCCTCTCATTATTACTAACATGTAACAGAAGACATACCTGACCTTTTTTATGATTTTAGTTTTTCATCCATTCTAAAACAGACTTTTTTAATCTGATGGGTTGCTTTCTCCAACCTTCCTATCTGCCACTGAGAAAGACATTGCCATTAAGTGTTTCAGATTGAAGTTTCCTATTTCACAAGTGAGAACAACTTACACTTCACTGTCACTCAGTAAACATAATACTGCTTTTCAAAGGAATTCATATCAGGAGAGGAAGAGAAGGAGATAGTCAAGAAAAAACAATCCATCCAAACGGTGCCTCTGATTTCCAAAACAAAACAAAAAAAACGCACAAATTCTCTACAGCATTTACTCATGTTGTTTTTCAGAAAGAGACAGTTGCAGACTGAGCTCACTGTCTTAGTGAAGCCTGATTCATTAAAATTAGGAACCCAGCAGTAACTCCTTTTCCACTTTAGTAGAGGCTTTATTAAGTAGTGCTACTGCCAAGTGAGGCCAACATGCTAATACGAAAAACAAAGATGGATTTCATTTCATGCTGCTCAGGAAAGTGTCCTTGTTTTTGCTGGCCAACCTGGAAGTAGCCCAGAGACAGATACAATACCATACTCAAAGGCACAAAACTTTACCCTTCACCTCCAGCAAACTCATTGGCTTCAATGCCTCAAAACAGTATACTCTAAAAAAAAATTACTGTGACTTGGGAAAGAACCCACAGTAGATGTTTCAAGTTAGATGGGAAATCTCTGAAATAGATGTAATAATTACCCATCTAACTACTGTTGAAAAGAAGGCTATCCGCCTGCAGGTTATTCTGTATATAACAGCCTGAAGCTTGGGCAAGGGGCTGTGACTCATCCTATAGCCAGTGGCAGCAGGAGGAATTCTTCATCTGCTGTTCTTATGGCATCATCCATAGGAGTCCATAGGAGTACTCACTCCTATGAAATGGTATACTGAGTTAGCAGCAGAGCAACACATCCAGCTCACATGCATATTTCTGGTCAGTACTAGATACTTCAGCAGGAGTGGAAAATGTAGTGAAGAGCTAAGAGAAAAAGAGGGCGTTCTGAAAGGAATAAAAATCTGAGCAAATGTGTCTCTACAAGGAGAGATTCACTATAAGAAACTTCACTACAAGTAATAGAAGCAATAGCTAGCTAACCCACAAAACTAAGAATTTTGCTATGGTTTGCTAGGAATATTTCAGAATTATGACTAACAAAAGTAAGCCAGTTAGAAGGGGGACTGTATTTAACGATGAGACATTGTATGTCCAGAAACTTATACTTTTAAATAATCTTGAAAATTACGTCATTCTAAGGAAGCTTATTGGCAAGGTCAATATCAAAACACGCAGAGCAGTGTCGTAGGACCCTAGTCATTGATGCATAAATTGAGAGAACGGGATACACTGCTTGCAGTCCTGTTTCATCATCCCTTCCACTCTACATCCCTATCACTGCATCCTGCTGGGGAAACCAGGCCTGTGCTCTTCTCCAGATGTGCTCTTCAGAGGAACTCCTATTCCCCACAGATCTCTCAGTGTAGTCAGCTCAACTAGCTAAACATCACCTACCATCAGCGTCTCTTAGGGGAAAGATATTTCCCCAGATCTTCACCTAAAAGGGCAGTTTCTGGACTAATCTGAAGCGTAACACTCTAACTGCACTCCAAATAGGAAGAATTTAGAAAGGAGAGAAAGGGACAACAGGATCAAGAAACAGGAGAGAACTTTACTAAATTATTTTACAATTAGTAAAGCTTCCTGGTACTTTCTAGTTTGAATCTTGAAAGGAATGGCATTGTTCAGATCATTATAATATAATTTGGTATTTGAAGAAGGGAGACATTAAAATGAAGTTTTTAACTAAGACAATTAAGTTTCAAATTATTTAAACATATGCTGGAGCTACTAGCCATTCCTATGTAAAAAAGGAAAGCCTCCAACAGTAGTTTAAAACACTACTGTCTTTTGATCTTCTGTGCTGACAAATTATTTAAGGCAAAGTTAATGAGAATGCCACAATTACAGAACCTATGAGGTAGGACATTTAGGAAGTGATGTGCTTCTTCTCCTATCAGGACTGCATAGGCCCCATGCATACAACCTCTTAGAAAGCTAGGCCAAAGGCAAAGAGACAGCACAGTACCTGACAAGCAGGAAATTCTAATTGAAGAGCAGACATCAGACCTTGGTCTTGTGTAACCAAGGTGTCAGACCCGTTGAGAGGATGAAGCTATAGTGTGTGTGTTGGTCAGTGCTCCCCTTGGCAATTGATTTTTCTGCTGGAACTTAAGTCAGCTTTGCAGTGCTCTGCTGATCTGCTCTTCCAGTTGTCAGCGTGTTAAGTCTAGTGGCGCTTGCTTCTTGTGAGTAGAAAAGGAGGAAATGGTGCAGAGAGAGAGGAAAAGGATAAGCTTGTTTCAGACGCAACAAATCAGGGAATTTGTTCTGTAGATAGACTGAGATTCATTCCTGCCATGAAAGGGCTTCCAGAGAGCTTGCAATTGGCTAGTGTTAAACTGAACTATGAGTTTGAACTGAGATCATGTTGCAGGCTATGAATCGGCATTGTGTTCTGTGATGTGCAATGTTTGCTTCACAAGAATGTGATGCAAATTTATTTAAAGCCAGTTTTTTTAAGGTCTTGAATTTCTGCAACAGAAATTCAGCTCAAGCAAGGATACAACAATAGAGAAGCAGTACAGATACAATATGTACATGCTTAGCACTTCAGTTTCTACTTGAGAGCTGGAAGACACATTCATATCTCTTATAAAGCAAATCTGCACTCATTAATGCAAGAGCACTGGCTTAATTATAAATGTCATCTTCTTATTTAACCTGAAACCTGAAAAAAAACCAACAACCCTCAACCCAATTTTCCATTGTTAATTAATTACTAACTGGGAGGTTACAAGCAAGAACTACTTCATTTACTGCAACAAAGGTTGCCATGCTCTTTGATGCCTTTTACATGTGCCTTTAAATGAAAGAAACCATTTAATATAATTCCAACCACTCCAAATTTTGACAGAAATTGATCCTGCCCCAGTAAATCTAGTGCTTTTTTTTTTTTTTTCCTCTCTTGTAGATTTTTCTATATTTATGTTTGGTTTTTATTTGGATATTTTCAGGTGGTAGTTTAAGCCCCGCATAAAGCAACTGCCAATTGCAGTGATTACTTAGATAGGACAACTATCAGGCAAACTGGAAGAATTAAATTTCATTTGGCCAAAACAGACCAAATTCTACTCATCTTCATCTCTCTTATGTAATTATATGAACTAATTTTGTTTATTTATTTATTTATTTAATTCAAGCTGCTTAAAGTTGCTGAAGCCATGAAATCTATTTCGGGAGTATATAAATCACTACAGTTTTGTATTTGTTAGCAAAACCTAGCCAAAATCTAAAATATCTCCTACGTACATGATCACATCCTTGCTTTTCTTTCTTGAAAAGCTTCAACTTTAAATCAGTTATAAGTCCTGGTTGTAACACTGCTGGCAAAAAAAAAGGGTTTCAAAGTAATTTGCAGTGTTGCAACCTTCAAATTTTTCTGCCAGCCAGAGCAATAATTATTTTTCTTACTCTCCCATGAAAAGAAAATATAGTGTGCATGCATGCACACACAAAAAGTTTTGTTAAACATACAGTAAAAAAAAAAGTCTTAAATGTTTTACTCACCAGTCACCCAAATATTTTGAAGGTCTGTCCAATTTATTTTTTTTTCCTCACAGAAACACCACTTCCTGGCTTATATACATGTCACTGATTAACAAGTACACACAAAAGTAAATTTTAACTCCGCACCTCCCAGAACTCCTTTCTTCCCACGCTTGGCATTAGTCTGACAGTTTACACAAACAAGCTCCTACTGTTTTCAGAAGTTTCCGTCCTGAGAATATTACCTCTTGGCAATTGCACAGTTTTAAATAAACTATTATTGAGGGAAAAAAATTACGATCATAGTTTATAAACAGTTAAATGAAAACCATAGCTGTTCTTTTAGAACAATCATTGGAACAATCATTATTCATTATAATACTGCTGCCACAGAACTGCTGCCAAAAAATAAGGCACTCAGATCTGTCTTCGCTCTGTGCCCTAAGCTGAGTAGACCTTACAGTGAGAATGTACCACACCTGTGACGCATCCAGCCTTAATCTAATGTAGGGTCTCTTAAATTCAGAGGATATGCAAGTCATTCTTCTCTTCATTTTTACTAGACAGTGCGTGATATATTTGTGTGTCTTGCACTTTGTCTTCCACTTGGCCTAGCTGCCAGCCTCTATCCCATTTCAAGTGCCTCTCATTTATACTGCAAATGCATCCTGGCACCCATTCCCTTCCACTAGCCAGGAATGCTAAGAGCAGAACCCAACCATGTCTAATTTTCTTCATCCTGAATTTTGCCAGTTAATAGATACCCAACTATTGAATCACTTGCACAGTTCTCACTCGGTTCAGTCAATGGCTGGACAAGCAGCCACAGCTTGTCAAAAGTGCCGTTAGCATGCCAGCCTCACAGCTTATCCACACCACACATGAGCACCATGATTAGTATGAATATATACTGTTTGAATATGTACCTGACAGTGGGAGGATGAATCACATTCAGCAGTCTGGCAGAATTCATATGCTCACAACCTCAGAGGGTGGGATTCAATCTAGAGCTGGAAAGTGAGCAGGCATGAAGGCAGCCCTGTGTGCTGTCACGTGTGAACCTCCCTTTGACATCAAAAGTAACACCAGTGTCAAACGTCTCAGAGACATTTTTTCAGTCCTACAAGTTTTTCATCCAAAATGGTGAGCCCAGTACATTATTAAAAGTAATATGTAGGAACAGACTGCCCCAAAACATGCACTATTACTGGTGGACTGCAACAGAAGAGTTCTCACCTGACTGATTAAATAAAGCTAAGACATATTCTTAGAGGTTATTAACTGCCTTTCATCCTCAAGCATCCCCACAGTATGGAAACAATTCCACCAGAACAACAATGTTGAGATCTACACAAAAAGAAGAGATACTTTATGGTTATCCAGGCAAAAAAAAACAACAATAAAGAAAAATGCTGCAAGTCTTACAGAGTGCTATATATATACATGAATATTTATGTATATATATAAATTCATATACATATAAATCATACACAGGACACTGATGCAGAACTGATAGCTTCTTTGTAACAAGAAGGAAATACCCAAAAAATATCACAGGCATCAAAGTCAAAGAAAAATGACTTCTCAAGGATGGGCTTTGCATGCATTGCCTAATATCTGATATGGACTGATGGTTTTTTATTTGTTTTTCACTCAATAAGGGCACAAACATAGCCTAGTCACCTGCTCTTAGGAAAATCACTGACATAATAACTTTAGAGCACCAACTCCAGACAAGTTTGGATGAAAGTAGTTTAGAAGTTGGTAAGAAGAGGACTTTTGTGTACAGTCAGATACCAAAAACGAGAGTCATATTTTGTTAGTAAACTGAGCTAAAAATAATAGAAAGGACAAGAGATAAAGGGACAGAATAGTTAGAATGAAACACTACGAAGGATTTCTTTCTCTCTGAATCTTGACTGTATATATTCTATATTCATAGAGAATTACCTTACTTTATGTGTGCCTTAGCTTTCCCTTAATGTAAAAATTACAGTTCCTCCCTTAGAGGCATACTAGGATGGTAACCTTCCATTAAGGATTGTAAACTGTTCAGACGCTACAGGTATAAAACTGTACACAATGCCTACAAAGACCGAAATTGGTTACACTGCTGTAAATCAGAAGCAAGTGAAATATGTATCCACACTAATGGTTTTTCAGAAGCTGTAAGTCTTTCATTTCTGCAGGGACACAAATTCACCCAAAGTGTAAGAATCCTCTGTCCCTCCAACTTACTAATTCTGTACAGCACTGCTCACTGCCTCCATTTTCAGTTGTATTTTCACCATCTAAATTGGCAGCACTGAAATTTCTTCACTCTCTGTACCTCCACACTCCCTACCCAAATACCGCAGAGAATATTATTTTAGGTAGAACTTACATAACAGATGGGAAAAAAGTATCCTTTTTTTTTTTTTTTTTTGCTATAATTTTCGATTCCTTTCAATGTGTATCATTGCTGATACATCCTTTAATCCCAGAGAATTTTTTTTATTTGCTGTTCGAGAATGGAAAAAAATAAAGTAAAATTGCTTTTTCATTGCTAAGAAACGATTATAGTTTTGGGTTTTTTTGTTTTTTGTTTTAATTGAATACTCATAAAATGATTTCATTATTAAGAAATGAGGCATAATCTTTCTTTATCCCATATGCAATTGGAATGCCAAATTCAATGCAAGAGTAAATAAGGATGGCATAACTCCTGGTAATCTTTGAAAAGACCCCAAAACCTAATAGCATTGCAGAGGTTTATTGCAAGGGCTCACAAGCCAATCCCCAAAGATTCAACAGATATAATAATATTTTTGAACAAGTATCATATTACATTGATTTTAGAGAGAATACTTGTCAGAACATTAGCACTGAAAGATGGCTTTGCACAAGCTGGTACAGAATTACCTCATCACAGAAGCTCACAGAAAATATTAAACCTTTCATTTCCAACATAAGTAAAAGTTGATTCTAAAAGATCTTTTTATATAACTGTGTAACTAGGTAAAGCCAGCTAGTGTAGGCACTTGAAAAGAGAGAAAATATATCCAACCACATTGATTAATACATGCACTGAACATCTCAATACTACCAATTCAGACAAAAACTGCATTCTCAGAAACAACTCGGCCTAGAAAAACTGTATGGATTTAAAATAGCATTTACTTTATAAGCTATTTAATGTACAGTTCTTATTATGCCTATTTTCTTTCAGTTTCAGAATGAAGACAATTTTATGCTTCAAAAATCAGGTATTTACCTGTATTTTTACAACTAAGGAAAGAAGTACATTCTCTTGAAGTAAAGCATTTCCTGTTCAAGCAAAGAATGAGTTTTCTGAGTATGTGAATTACTATCACTAATTACAGCTGCACATTTTAAGAGTCATTAAAAAGTCATTTTTAAGAAAAAAAAAAGAAAAAAAGAAAGGAAAAGAACAAAAACTCTACCCTCACGTCATTAAAAATTGAATTACTGTAACAAACATTAGTATGAGAAATTAGAGCTGTACGTTTAATAAACAGCATTACCAAAGGACTGAAGCAGGTTTACGTGAGCGTCCTGCAGTCATGGTGCCATGATCATAAGGGCTGGATCTGTGCACTGTTGGCTTACTCAGCAGTGTGAGCATGTTCCAAGCCAGGCACAGTCACATCACAGCGCTGCTCCCAAATTCACCAAGGCACACTGTACTCTGTGGATGTGTTTATGCTGGCTGCAGAAGAACAGATGATACCCAATGAGGCATGAAGCCTGCTGGAACAAAGCTCCTGTCAATGTTTTGTGAGCCCATCTAAGAGAGTTTAGAAAATATGTCATGTGTTGCAGTGGGCTTGATCTGGCAGGAGCCTGAAAGCCAGATTTTCTATACCACAGTTTCATTGAGCATTTCTACTACTGCACATTTAGCTTACTTCTCTTAATCTTAATTCTAGATAAAATGTTGACACAAATACTGTGAAGAATTATTTGCTTCACATGCCTACTTAGCATTAAAGCTCACAGTAATTCTGACTTGTGACGATATTAAGCCCAAACAGCCTAGTTCTGATGCAAGTTAGGCTAATGCAACTCTTGGGAATGCCTTCTTGGTGCGTCACTGTATTTTATTTACCTCGTAACTAATCCTAAAGCAATCCCACAGACAAGCATTCAGGCATTCAGGATCTTTTACATATATCTTTTAAACAGTTATGAGGGCATCTACAGCAGCACTTTAGTCTGCATCAGGAGTGCATATCTGAAGTGGACCTCAGATGTTCCTACTTTGGTTCACATCACAGAGGTATCTCAGGGCTTAATGAAGTGGATTCCTTCAGGTGATGCTAAATGACAGGACACACTCCAACACTGAACATAAGGGTTCAGTCCAAGAAATGACACCAGAATAAGATCAGAGAAAATCTGCAGGCAGCTGCTATGACTGATTGATTTTCAGTCTGTTCCTCTGTTTCTCCTGATTCTTCATCTTTCTGTTGGCATAAGTCTGCTGAAGGAGATAGTCGTATGCCATTTCTACACTTAATAATTGAACCATGTCTAAATAAATCTACAGTGTATTAAAGAGACCGTGAAAGAAGCTTCAAGCTCAAATTTGGCAGAATAGTAAACTGAGTTGTAAGAAATGGATGTAAGTGGTAATTTTCACCAAATTTGTATTTTGAGTGCATGCAAAAGAAGTGTAAAATATATTATGCAGAAAGAAAAGGTTAACCTGGTAAAATAATGTGTATAATCTCTAGGTTCCTTCATAAGTGATAGACTGTACTTCCCACACAAGCACAGTAGCAGAGCTCTGAAAGTCAGAAACCGTAAGAAAAAGGGTCTGAAAAATTCCTGGATCTTTTTATTTTTTTAGTTTGCCTTTTTTTTTTTTTTTTTTCCTAGGAGACAGAACATTAGAAATTGAACACTATTTGAACACAGCGTGCTCAATTCTGCTTTTGATTACACTGGGATAAACAATGTTGCAGGTTACCATTTATAACTCAGTCACATGGGCATAGGCATGGTGTAAGCAAGTATTTCCTTGGTGTTTTGTCACCTACCCAAAACATGAGAAAGAAAAGCGAAGCTCAGCACCTAGTAAAATATGATCAATTGTTAACACAGTTGTGTCACACCATTACGGAGTTCAGAAGGAGAGGACTAAATCCTAAGAATCCCCAGGTGACATCAGGTAAGAAATTTCATCACAGTGAACTGTTAGGAAGAAGGAAATGGTCATTTCACAGATGCCACCAAGACAGTAATGTGATCTAACTCTGAAATCTGCTCCAGTTTAGACGTTTGCTCTGTTTTGCTCAAGCACTGAAGGGGAAGAGTCATTTGGACAGATGACCTCCAGAGGTCCCTTTCACCTTAAATTACAATTCCAATGCTTAATGTTTATAACTAGACATGTAAAATGCCTCAACAAGCAGCATGCAATGCCAGTGAGACCCTCTTGTTTCTTCAAACACTATTTCATATGATTGAGGGAAGAATTCTGGTGGTCAATAATTTATGGTGTTTCGCTACAATGAAAGCAAAGGATCATGAATATGTACAGATCAGTCTCAGAGCTTAAGTCTTTAATTTATAAAAGCTTTCATTACTGGTGAACTCAAGTTATTTATTACCAATAGGGACTTACAGTCAAATGGATTTCTTATTTCTTATGTTTCTTATGACTCAAAAAAGCAAGTTCTGTTGCTATCCTTTTATGATGTACCACCCTATGCAACCTATTAAAAAAGCAGTGATACCTCAACACACACAAAATGTTATTCACCACAAATAAGTCACTAAGCAATTAAGAGCAAGTAAATATTTACTTATTCTAATTTGAATTGCATATATATCTAAAATTCTGAAAAATCAGTGCAATGCTCTGTAAGCTTTAGTTCTTCCATTATAAAACAGGAAATACCATAGGGGCTTGGTACAGAAACTACTGGGAGAAAATTCTTTGGATTCTGTTTTACACAAATCAAATTAAATTATCCTGATAGTCTGTTTTGGCTTTAATCAATACTTCATTTCTTC
Source organism: Chrysolophus pictus (assembly GCA_037305975.1). Lineage (NCBI taxonomy): Eukaryota > Metazoa > Chordata > Aves > Galliformes > Phasianidae > Chrysolophus > Chrysolophus pictus. The sequence continues at coordinate 32,472,957 of CM074577.1, read as the reverse complement.
ACACAGGTTTTGTGAGGATAAATTCACTTGGGTATTATTGGTGATTGGAATAATTTAAGTAGATAATAGATATAGAATGCTCCTTCCAAATGAATAAATTACCAATTAAAGCTATGAATAGCATAGTCAGTTCTCCAGTTTCATTATTAATTATCTGCACACATAAGCAAACACACAGTGCTGTACACAGATTCTAGATTATTTAAAAACAACAACCAAATTAAACATGTGTATTAGCTAATTCTCCCAATACTCCAGCAAAGTAGGAAAATAAGTATTAATATTCCTTTTTTTAGCTGAAGGAAAATTAAGAGACTGACGTAGCAGTACATGATTTTTTCCAAGACCATGTATCAAATTAATGGATGAATTTAGCTCCTGTTCTATGCTCATTCCCTCACTCCATGTTGCCTCTAACTTGATTAGTTTCTTATGACTAACCATTAATAATTCTGCATTATGCAATCATCCCTAGGTAAAAGAGAAGTTTATTCTTAATAAATGACAGTGAAGCTAAACAATTTCAGAGTACCACAAAATGTATAATAATCAGATTAATTAAAGTGGACTCTGTCTGATTATGGCCATAACCTGATATACCAAGCCAGTCAGTTTCTCATAGGCTCTAATTGCCAGACAAAATTACATTTCAAATGTATCAGAAAAAGAGAATCTTTAGAGTGAAGTAATTATTTTTCCTCTCTGAAAAGCATATACATAGTTAGCTTCAAAAGTAATGCCTCCTATCTATTTCCATGGAAACTGCAACAGGTAAAAAAAAGCACAATAGCACTATTTGATAGAGCAAATTCTTGGCTAAAAATGCTGTTTTTCAGCATAGCCATCACCATTAGATAAGCATTTTCACCAGTGATAAACAAGTGCTTGCATGCCATGCTCATAAAAATCTGCACAAGCATAGGTGACCCACTGTTTCACAGCTGACATGGTCGCATTGTTGCTAGAAAAATGTGCCCATGCAGTCCGTCTTTGATTGGCCCAAACAGATGGAAATCAGAAGGTGCTAAATCCAGTCTATGAGTGGGTGTGGTATGACAGTTCAGCTAAGACTGGCAGTGTGCTCCACGGTCCTCAGACTTGTATGGGGCCTGGTGCTACTATGTTAGAAGAGGAAGGTTGTCTTCTTCCCTGGACTGACTCTGGAAGTTCAAGCCTTCAGCTTAGAAAATCACAACGTACTGGTCAAAGTTGTTGGTTTGTCCAGATTCTAGAAAACCCAGAAGGATCATCCCTTTCCTATCACAAAAGATAGTACACGTCACTTTTACCTACTTTATTTGAAAAAGTAATGAACTTTTTATTTGATGGGGAATTCATGTGTCACCACTAAATGCACTGCCATTTTGACTTTGGATCATAGTGGTGACACCACATGTCATTACCAGCAATGATGCAACTGAGGAAACTATCACCTTCAGCCTCATATTGGTTCAATAAGTTCTGAAAAACTTGCCTCCGGCGTTCTTTCTGATACTGTATGAGCACTCATGGGACTCACCTGGCACAATCTTAGTGATATTCCAGTGCTGCCATCATAATTTCCAGTGCATTGAAGACAATGTTCAGTTCCATATGTAGTTCCCTGGTTGTAATCTGCTGATTCACATGGATGAACTAATTGAGACACTTTTCATTTTGTAATGTGACAGCTGTACATGGCCATCCAGAAAATGGCTTGTCTTTCACATTGCTGTTGCCACTGCTGAAATGTACCATGCACCATCTCACTGTGCTCACATTCACTGTTTGGTCTCCACCTATGTTCAGCACGCACTGATAAATGTCAATGGGTGCCATCTTATCTGCATGGAGGAATTAAATTCCATGTCTTTGCTTCATACACACTTCCATGTCAGCTGCCATGTTGTCAAGACTGCCCCTCTTCTGTCAACTGTCACACAGTATTAAATGTAATGGAATAGTGGCAGGAAGGTTCAACTTCTACTGCCATATCACCATCACGATGTTGTGGGCCAACATAATAGAATAGCAGGCATTATTTTTGAAGCAACCTTTGTAAAATCCAAAAGAACCTTTTCTATTCCTTGATTAAGTAAGTAGATGATGAAGAAAAAAATATTTATATCTGTGCAATGAAGACAAGCATTAGCAAAGCAAGGTAATTATTTTCAATGAACAGCAAAAGAGCCTTCCACTTCATAGTGAGGCAGAAATTATTAAACTTCAAGAGATCTGACCTGCTCACTCAGGACAGCATTTGATCAATTAGTCTCATTTAGCACAGTAACGTAAGTGCATATTTAGTTTAGCATCACCTTCATGCCCAATAGGTTATAGGGACAAACCCAAGCAGTGCTCTGAGACCGAATCTCTGCTATCACACTTGGAGTAAATGAGATATGTGATGAGGTACGTGGTCTCTGTCTGCCATCCTGTAAATAGAAATTTTTCTTTCTGGTTAGACTCACAGAGCAGTATGTATGGTGAACAGCTTGAGAAAAACTGGTAAACGTGAGTGTACTCATGTACTCATCAAAGATAATGTGAACAACATGAAAGGCAGCTGTAAACATTGATTTTGAAGAGGAAAGAATACCAAATTAAATTATCTGGGGCAGTCATCACTTCTAGTTTTTGCTGTGAGAAAAAAAAAAAAAAAGCTTTTTCCTGTCCACTTTCTCAAAAATTCTTAAGGAAGCATGTAGGGAAAAGCTTAGAAACTTTCAAAAAGTTAAAAACAAAACAAAACAAAACAAAACAAACTTTACAAACACATTATGCTTTGTAACTCATGAGGTTTCACATCCTTTGGGGTTTTGAAAATCGTATAATGAGATATCAGGTTCTTTGTAAACAGAGACAACTCTACCAGCTCTTACATCTTCCTGATTGGCTCCATGGCCACAGTCCCCTCGCCTTGGGCAATCTGTGGATGGAATAGCCCTGCAGCAGTAACTTGACAGTGTGAGGCCTTGTCCTCACCTCTTTATATCTCCTGATGCTCGTCCACTTTTTTCTGAAATGAAACAGAAAATGGAAGCAAATATGTATGGATGTAGTCAGATGTAAAATTCGAGGGCAATCTGGAAAAATTATATAGATGCTTAGTCCTGGTTTCAACTGTAACAGATTATTTTCTTCATACTGTCTGGTATGATGTTATGTTTTGAATTTAGGAGGAAAAAAAAATGTTGATAAAACACCAGTGTTTCAGTTGCTGCTGAGTTGTGCTGCATGGAGCCAAGAATGTTTCAGTTTTTCAACTTCTACTGTCCAGCAAGCAAGGGGGGGGCACAACAAGCTGAGAGGGGACAGAAACAGGACAGATGACCTATACTGGCCAAAGGAATATTGCATACGATATGATGTCACGTGAAAAAAAACTATAACACTGAGGGGAGTTGGCAGGGATGGCAGCTACTGCTTAGGGACTGGCAGGTGGTGAGCAACTGCATTGTGCATCACTTGCTTTATGTCCATATAAACATTATACATATATAATTATTATTCCTGTTTTTTCCCCTTCCCTTTTCTGTCTTAGTACAGTTTTTCTTTTTAATTTCAGTCTATAAGTTCTACCTGTTTTTTTCCCAACTCTCTCCCCCATCCCACTGGGAGGGAGAGGAGTGAGTAAAAGGCGGTGTGGTATTTAGTTGCCTGCTGTGTTAAATGGCAACACTACTTAGGACTATGGCACTTTTGCTTTCTTCCTCCTGACCCCAGGCCAAGTGATTCCCAGTGCATTAAATGACCTGGCCTGTCACTAATGCAGATGGCAGCACTGGTGGGCTGCTAGCACCACCCATAAATTAAATTCCAATTAATGGTACTGTTTCCTTGATATTTAGTACTAGTCTATCCCACCTCTTCCTTACTCCTAGTGCTTATGCCTCAGAAACTCACTATGCAAGCTTCCGATACTTTCAGTCTAGGTAGATCTTCAGATTCTTTTTCATTTGCTATCCCTTGTGCTTGGTTCAACCCTGGTATCCACTGCAACCTCAGGATTTCAGTTTTGACCAGAAAGGCCAGAGCTCCAGCAGTACCTTCAAGGCTGAGGTTTTGCATCGTGGATCAATAAACTGACTTTTCAGTCTAATGGCTCTGCTAGTATTGTATTTTCCTAGAAGTCAAAAGAAAGATTTTCTTCTGAATGAGTCTAAAAGTCATAGCACACCCTGCAAGTTAGGCATCTTGTCACTAGCACTTGTCTATCACCTAAGCAGTATCTACAAATTTAGTGCCAACAACCTTTCTAAAAAACTATCATATGAAGAATACAAACTAAACCCACATTTCAGAAGTTTTAGTAAGATTGAACAATGCTCTAGTTTATGATGGTTATTGAGTACAGTCATGGGGTATGTACAAGACAACAAGGGGATCAAGTCCTGCCAGCACATATTCATGTGCACAGATGGCCAAGAAAGCCAATAGTTTCTTGGCTTGTATCAGAAATAGTACAGTCAGCAGAAGCAGGGAGGTGATCATCCTCCTATACTCAGCACTGGTGAGTCCTCACCTTGAGCGCTGTGTTCAGTTTTGGGCTCCTCACTACAAGACAACAAGACCCTGGAGCATGTCCAAAGCAGGGTAACAAAGCTGATGAGGGTTCTGGAGCACATGTCTTATGAAGAGTGCCTGAGGGAACTGGGGATGTTTAGTCCGGAGAAGAGAAGGCTCAGGGAAGACATTATTGCTCTCTACAATCACCTGAAAGGAGGTTATGGTGAGGTGAGAGATGACATCTTCTCCCAAGAAACAGTGATAAGACAAAAGGTAATGGCCTCAAACTGTGCCAGAGGAGATTCAGGTTGGATGTTAGAAACAATTTCTTCTCTGAAAGAGTGGTGAGGCACTGGAACAGGCTGTCCAGGGAGGTGGCTGAGTCACCGTTCCTGGAGGTGTATAAATAATGGTAAACATAGTAGTTAGTGACAACGTTTAGTGGGCAATATTGGTGATAGGTGGATGGTTGGGCCTTAGAGGCCTTTCCAACCTTAATGATTCTATGATTCTGTTACATAAATAATCTGTGATCCCACTTAGCTGCTTACTCTAGTACACAGATTAGCCCTCAATTCTTAAGACTTTTGCCCAGTGTCTCTGCAGGACTGTAGCCTTTAGAAAGGTGTGTTTTTGAATAAGCCTGGAAGAAGCACTTCCATTATTTTGTGGAAATCTACATTCCCAAAGAATAGCTTTGATCGTAAGAGGGAAGATAATAAAAAGCATATGGGTAAGTGAAAGAAAAAATTCAATGTCTTTGCAATAAAAAAATTTTCATGGGATTCTTGTGGAGATGGTGAGTCAGGAATAAGAAAAGTTTTCAATCCTCCCTATCAAAATCATCCAGCTTAAGGCCAAAAGCTTGATTAATATTACATGACTGATACTTCTTCCACCTAACATCACTATTCTAACCTCCATTATATGGTATAGCCCTGTGTTATAAACATTGGATTGCACTTCAATAAGCTTTTTATAACATATGAATAAATGTTATTCAAAGGCCATTACCATAACTAGAACAGATAGCTGGAATGAATATATCAAATGCACTCTTCCTTCCACAATAACCGACTCTAATGTCTAAGCACTAACAGAAACTGGAAAAAGGTTTTCCATGAGTATTTTGAATGCAGAAAAGATAGCATTCACTGTAGGTAATGCAATTCAAGAATAATGATATCATATTCCAGGAATAGACTCAGGTTGAGATAATGGAAACAATTTAGGGCGCAATTTAAGTTAAATCTAAATTATGTCTGTTTGAGGGAGCTGTAAATTCAAGCAGAAAAGGAAAGCAGTTGGTAAATGACTGCAGGCTTTCAGTGAAGTAAAGCTTTGTAAAATTGTTGAACTTGAGTTTTTAATCTATAATTGAGGTGATTATTTAATTTACATTTTATTAGGAACCAAACACTGTAGCAGCATCCTCTTTCAGTTTACAGAAATCAGCTGGGTAACATAGGCGTGAAGAGCTAGGATGAAACATTATACTTCACTGAAATTCAGCATGTCTAATTAGTCACCTAAAGGACTGATTAATTAGGTTTGGGGGAGGGAAGGGTGGTTTCCATCATACTAAATTCTTCCTGTAAATGTACTGATATTCCAATAAGAGCAATCAGAAGGAAACCAAATTATAACAGGCCAGTACTGGTATTTCATAGTAAAATCACCACCACCATAAATTCAGTGCTTTATTCCTTTTCTCTTTCAAAAACAAAAACTATTTTAGGACTTTTGTGCAAAATAAATCAGCCAAAAAACAAAAACAAAAAAACAAAAACAAAAACAAAAAAAAAAACCACAAAAAACAAAAAATGCTGGGGCTACCTCCCACTTTCAACTACAGAACTATGCAGCAACTTCTTAAGTAAGGAATCACCAGCAGTAAATACACAGGAACCTTGGGAAACATTTTGACTTGTGATGCATCATGCAGAAGAACATAGCACGAATAGACCAAATACAATCAGATGAAGCCAAGGGTAAAACAAACCAACATCCTCTACCCTGAAAATAGACAGTAAAAGGAAGAAAGTACAGAATAGTATACATACCAGACAGCAGAGCAAGCCAAGCAGATGCCAGCTACCCATGGGGTACTTTGCATAGCTCGCCACAAAATTCACCAAATCTCCACAACCATAACAGAGCTTAATGGTCTGCTGACTCTAAACCGCAGCACCATCCTTCTGTAAGAGCCATCAATCCAGACCCACTACAATCCAGACCTATTGTAATGCTGACCCACACCACATTAAAGTTTCATGTATTTTCTGCTCCTATTTCCAGATATTCTACGCACTGGGAATGCCAAACATTGGGAACAATCAATATCAAAGCAGGGCAGCAAAGAATAAGCGATACTGGCATTTTACCCTGCCAAGTCTGAATTTGGATGAATGCACTCAAAAATAAAAAGCAACTTCACAAGATCTTGTCTACTAATGTACTTCATCATACAGCAGAAAAGAATGACTGAAGATAAAAGACAGGCATATTCAATTATTATTTTTTTCCCAATTATTTTGAGACTAACAGACCCTTAATGTTTTCTCGCTGGAAGCATCATAAATTCATTCTTATGAGTAATAGGATACTTTTCACAGTTCCGAGAGGCTTTAGTAGTGGCTGTGCAAACCACATGCTGAAAAAGAGTCCTGGTGAATTAGGAAGCTCTTTTCTTTAAAGCCCTGTCATGTGCATTTTGGTTTTAACTAATCCTAAGCTTACTACAGTCATACAACTGATTAAATCAAATATAATGAAGATATTATACATACTAATTATTTATCCAAGAGATGATAAATAGAATACAATTTCATTAACTTCATTCTGAAACTAGGAAATCATCATGATGCTATGTTGCTTTATAGAATTACAATTAAAAAATCCTACTCTCTAAAACTGAAAACTTCCTTCAGAAAAACTTTTTTTCCATGGACAGGCGATTCCTTCATGTTCAAAAAAGGAACATGAGCCAGTGAACAAGTTTCAAGCAGCTGCTGTTTTTACCTTGGATGCAATTATTTTTTTTAGTGCCATTTTTCCATTTTAAGTGAAAAGGTATCTTCTAAGGATTGCTGTATACCCAAATAAAAGATGCAATTATAAAACTATCTTAAAAGCTATTGCTTCTTGCCATCAGGTAGAATAGCACTTGCAATTTTATGCAACCTCCATGGGAATCATTTCCTACTGTATCCCATACAATCTAGCCGTGTTCATCAAAACTGCTGGTCTTTTTGCAGTTAAAAACAAATATAATAAAGGTGTTGATAAAGAAAATCTGACTGGTCAATAACAAGCACTGCTTAGCCAAAAACAGATATCTTGACATACATTTTTTATGCATTTCTGATTTTAAGTAATTTTTATGGAACATACACTGATGTTATACTTTAAAAAAGATGGTTGTTTTTACCTTCTACATAAAATATTTAAGCACTGTAAACAACACTTCAAATAAATTATTTTTAAGACATACGTACACAGCATGTGCAAGTATATATGCAACATCATGATTATATTTTCTAGCTTGTTCTCCATGTCTTGCTTACTAGTGCTCAATTTTAACTGCTGCTGAAGAAATTTTTTTCAAGGAGTTCAATATAGCATTGCTCCAAGACTTATTGACTAAATGCTAATATTTAATTTCCGGATAATCAATGCAATATATATACTGTAAGTTGTTTCCAAATATGAATTACTTACATTATTTTAAAATGGAATTTCATCTGCTATTTTACTGAAAAATAATCATTCTATAACAAATCTTTCATATAACTTTGTACAATAAGTGTTAGTTCTCATTGCCCTTACTCATTTTATTTCTTTTACCAGGTTGGCCAGTTCTATGTTACCTATATTTAAAAATATGCATTTTAATTATTTGTTGAAGCTAATAAGAAAAGAATTGACGTTTAAAGACAATAAGGGACTACAAAAGTAAAGATTCTCATAATAAGTTTATGAAAGAATCATTTGTCTTTGACATGTTGATTATCTGATTTCTGCTGATCAGGCTGTAAAGTAAACAGGACTAGAGTGATTTTGTAACAGAATAAATCAGGGAAAAATTGATAAGATATTTTCAAATATTTTATTAAAGTAAATAATTGTTTACTTCTAAATAGGAAATACACAGAAGTAAAAATAATGTTATAACTTGTAACGTTCATGATTTTATATTGTCTTAGCATAACATTTTACCTCTATTTTACTGAGAATCTTACACGTATTTAAAAATGAATATAGTGTTATATGTTTGATGGATTATAAAGGTTATTTAAGAACTAGCCCTTGGATGCTCTTCTGCAAAATATTCTTTAATCTAGCATTTATCCTTTTTCTGTCATGACATTGTTGAACATATGACAGAACATGGTTAGAAGCAACTTTATTTTAGTACTAAAGATGGATCCCTTTCTGTGCACAAGTACTACATAACTTCATGTTTGAACCAACACACATTTAAAAGGGCGAACCAACAGTGCAAAAAAGAAGTAAACAAAATGTAATACTTAATTTAAGACTTTAATTTAGAAGTTATATCACTCTTCACCCATTTTTTTTTTCAGCTCATATTTCCAAACAAAGTCCTAGATAGCATAAAGAAAACAAAACCCCTAAGCACTCCATACACTTTCACGTAAGCTACAACACAGAGTAAAATCACCCTTAAGCACGAGGGAGTGGCAAGGTCTCACTCTGAATGTAGCTCTATGAACACCATGTAACAAAGCTGAAAAAATAATTTATGCATCCAGTGCATGATCATCAGCTTACAGAAGGGTCCCCACCGATTTTTCCATTTGATCTTCTATGAACAGTTCTAGAAAAAGCCCAAAATTAATCCATCAAGCAAATGGCAGGGAAGAATCAAGCTAAAACACTGCCCAGTATTCTCGGTAAATAGACGAATGGCACAGCTGCTCAGATCACACTATGCAATTACACTGGGAAATGTGAAAACTCTCAGTAACGTCTTACTGCAATTAAAACTGAAACCCACAACCCAGTACATTTTGGCCAGATAAAGACTTGGGCTTACAATCCAGATCTGCAAGCATATCTAAGCTCTTCACTGTTATTTAACATTCTCAACATGAGATTGGCTTATGAACAGTTTGTTGAACAGTGAGAGCTTCCAGTTTCCAATGCCTACTGCTGGCCCACAACTCCTGCACAGCTGGGCATCCTCATTCTACTTAGCAAAGACACCAGAGCTAATTAAAAGCAATGTAATCTTTGGGAAGGCAAAGGAAGGTGGTATTAAACCTTTTCATCTCTAAAAACCAAGATGCTCAGATTGAATCTCAACTAGCATTTTTGAAGTAAACAAAGCCACTCTGACTGCAAAGCTGCAATGCCTCAAATGCTTGAAATATATTGAAATCATAGATAAGCTTAGGTGAACGTTGCAAGTAATTAGCCCAGAATTGTGCTTCTAGCACTGTCATTACCCAGAAGTCAGAGACTTTATTAACGATATCACATAACAGCTTTCAGTGACATCTTTTTTTTTCTCTTGGGAAATAAACTTACCAGTGTATATTCATCTTCCTCCAAACACACACATTGCAGTATTGCCCATCGCTGTAAAGATTCTTCAGAACTACTGCTATGGTGGTACATCTGGGGCTGTTCACAGGCAATACTATATGGAATGGAAGGACCTAGCTTGTACTCAAATGTCCAGTCATCTGGAGAGGAGCTTACATCTGTGAAAGCTTGCTTTGTTTGGTTTTGTTTTTTTCTGCCAACTACGTCAGGTAATCTACAGTGCAACCACTCTTTCCCAATCTTGCATATATTTTCAGGTGAGCACTTGTGAAACACCTTATGAAACACCTTAAATAAGTTGAATGCCATTGATAGTATTCAACAAGAGAAAGGTGGTTCAAAATGTCAGAGGATGGATATTTTAGAAAATATCCTGTCCTTCCAGGATGATGTCAGAGAAGAAACCTATGACATTGCAAGTTGACAAGAGTGGAGGACTGTAAACTCCTTATAACAAAGAAATAGCCACATTGTCTTTGTGCTTTATTTGGAAAGGATAATCCCATTTTCCCATCTTGGGAACTCCTTTTTCATTCAAGAGGAAATGTCTTCAAAAACAAAGACTCCTAGAGAGTTCAACTCTTCACCCATAGAACTGTGAATAACACATCACTATAGAAAAAGAAAAAGAAAAAGAAAAAGAAAAAGAAAAAGAAAAAGAAAAAGAAAAAGAAAAAGAAAAAGAAAAAGAAAAGAATCTAAAGGAGTATGGTTTGTACATCCCAGAATACTTGCAAATGTTTTGCTGATTTTTCAATGTTTCATAATGAACTAAAACAATATCTTCAACAGTGTAAAAAGCGAAAGGGAAAAGATCTCTCTTGAAGATTTATTGTGATGTTGGAAGTCCGGTGCTCTCTAAAGAAACATATATATATATATTTTAATATGGGAAAGTCAACTTTTGTTGGGGATGAAACCCCACAGAACAGCAATAAATGTTTAACCAGAAAGTCTCACCAAAGCTTTTCAGGTTTCTCACTGATCTAGTCTCCTCTTTATCTGAACATCTTGTCTACACATTTTACAGATTTCCTAGCTGCTCTAATTCTTTCAGCCTGATAGCCACCAGCAGCGCTGGGTAGCAGCAGGGCCTCCTTGTAGCAGCCACAATACAAAGCACGATGGCAGGCGTTTATCTGCCCCAGACTGCTTATAATCCAGTGGCCATGACGCACAGCTCGCTGTTTGCAGCACAGTCACAGCTGAGAAAAAAAGATGTTATTTCATAACAATGCTGCCATCTTACACAAAGGTTTAAAGGTGCTTTTGTCAATCCTGAACAGACAGGTTTTCCTTTTGAAAGCAATCCAGGATTTGAAATCTCTCTAGCCACTGGCTAGATGGGAACCCAAAATGTTATCTAGGATGTAGGTTCTACTTTTCCCAGCGAAGTGTACACAGAAGCAGTCTGCTTCACAGCCCTCTGGTATAGCTGCAGTAAGACCTTTTTTAGGCAAGGTTATTTCATTTGGCAAAAGCAGAGGCTTTTCCCACCTCATGCAGTGTTTCGTTCCCAGACTGCAAACAACTGCAATTTCATAAGCAGAAGTGTAGAAAGAGGAAAAAGCAAGTCAGGTTGGCTCTCCCTGGATGCAGAAAATCCCAGACTGAAGTTGCTTGCCAAATACCAAGAACTAGTGCAAAACTAAATAAATGCCCTGTTCTTGTTTCCACCCTGTTTTTTAAAATCAGAACCAGAAACTTTACAAAAACACCCATCTACACAAGGCTAGGATCTCCTAGTAATCTCCAGTCTGAGTGAGATGAGAACTGCAGTCTCTGACACACTGTAGCATAACCACAGGGATGCTAATTTTGTCTGCTAGACATAACTTGTGATGATTTTAAATTAAGCTGATACAGAAGCACTACTGCTTCCATCCATGCTATGTACATACAGACTTTTGCCCCTTCAAAGCTAATTTAGCATTCACCCAAAATATGTAAACGGAACTGCCGAGCAAGAAGGAATCAGAGCCTAAAGCTGCTTCACTTTAGAGGATAATTCTTTTCTGCTGACAGTGCATCCCTTTCAGAAGGTTTGTCTCCCATCACTCAATCTTGACCATGAGCAGCTGGAGATGGTGTTTGAAAATGCCTTTTGGAAAAGGATTTTAAGAAGTTGACTTACAAAAACTTGACAAATGAATAGTGGCTACTACTTAACGCCTGCTTTACTACTGAATGCAGATTATGCCTTTTCCAAAGGCCTTTTTTTGATTTATCTACAAGGGTATTTCTGTGATAGATGCATTATATGAAACTAAATGGCAATGTCTGTCCATGATATTTCATTTCAGCTTTTATAATTAAAAAGTGCACTGGAAACACTGGGAAAGTCTCAGAAGAGCAGAAGGTTTGTAAGGTTCTTACTCACACATATGTTTGCAAGAGGAGGTGATGGAAGACCAACAGTAAGGATGCCAATACTGTGCAAATTAGAAAGCCACAGGTGGAAAGCTCAATGAGAAAATGATATAAAAATGCCACACAGAAGCATGAGGTACAGTCATAACTACTCTTTTTTTTCTTGCAGAAAGTTTCATCAATGAGAGAATGTCTCCAAAGTACATCTTTGTTAAAAACACCTTGCACAGAATGAAGCCAGCTTTAGTCTTTCTTCATAGCTGACATTCATCTGCCAAACCTTGATGGCAGACTTCATTAACTTTAGTCTGTTTTTAAAAGAAGCATCCTTCAGGGTTTTATCCTTTGCCCAGCATTATTATTTCTATTTCTCTCGGCAAACAAAAGGAGCTGTTCAGATGCTGTGTTTTATGAGAGATGAGTGAGTGAAGAAAACATGTGAACACCCCGTTAGCCCTGACTTCCACTAATTATATGGGTGCCAGCACTACCCACAGAAGCTGCTTGTCTTTTGAACCCCAACTTTGAAATAATACACTAAAGTGATTTGAATGCCCAAGGGTTTGGACAGCTCACACACAAGCTGTGAGATACAGGATGCGTCCCAATGGAGGGCCAGTGAAGGTAGCCATTATTAAAGGAAGATCAATGCTGAAGGGAGGAATGAAGGATAAGGAAGGAGAAGGAAGCAAAGAGAATGAATCCCAAAAGGAGAGAACCAGGAGATGAATTAGTAGAGGGGAGAGCCAGTGGATTCATTTTTGCTTGGCTCCCCAGACTTTGGTAAAGCTTGCAGTTTGGCTAACTATATTTAGAAATGGATGTCTCCTTGCAGGTTTAGTTGGTGATTTGATCTTGTTTAGAGAAAAAGGAGAGGACAGAACATTCTTTCTCTGCCAGCACTGAAATTATATTTCAGATTCATCTAAGTCTGTGCCAAAATAAAAGACTTTTCCAGTTTTGTATCCAGACGTGGAATTAAATACACCTACAGAATTTCAGCATTAGTTGAACATTAAAAATCAAGCATTTATTTCCTGTTTTATTAGCAAATCCAGTATCTGAAAGCTGATAAGGTTTCCTAGACAAAGTTGTCAGGAAGACTGGATTTTCAGTTTGTGAGATATAATTATTCTCCTTCCCTCCATCCTACACTGCATCTTTACATCAGAAACAAACCAACAACTATTTGCAAATTACCAGTAAAATAGAAACCTCAACACATTTTTGTTAAAAGGAAAAAAAGGAAAAAAAGGAAAAAAAAGAAAAAAAGGAAAAAAAGGAAAAAAAGGAAAAAAAGGAAAAAAAAGGAAAAACCCCATGATCCATCCAAAAACAACCAAATAAAAAGAAAAAAAAGTAACAACAAACAAAATAAAACCAGAAAGGTGTTTTTGACACAAAATGCACTCCGTTATTTGGATATGCCAGCTGAACAGGAGAAAATTGGTGTCAAATTAAGAGATGCTCTCAGCTACTTGATACCAATTCAAAGGCAAAATACAGCTGCAAGAGACAGCCGCCTATTAGGTCCATGAAAAGGATAGATGTATTCTGATGGAAAGGGGAGGGGTACTACTTGACAACATTAAATTTGAGTGGTCTGCAGGGAACCTGCAAGAGCACTGAGAAGCAAAGGCTGTCTAAAATGGTTATAAATACATTGTCAAGCTTCTGTGACAGACCCATTATGGGTGAGCAGCTTAGCAAAATGAACTCAATCTGAACTGTCTCACAATATAAATGCCAAATGCTCAGAAGGACCCTGAGCATCCAACTGTCCCAGTTCTTCCTATGAGGTTAGCATGAGAGAGCTGTCAGCAAAGAAAAGCAGCAGGTCAAGGAAAGCCTTGACCACAGGGCCACCACCCCTGGAAAGACTCTTCTGACACATACCAGTACTGCCAAGCTGCAAGACTATATTTTGTCAAACATGCATGCTCTCACCTATGCCCTCTCCTTGTCCAGCTGCAGAAAGGAAATTTCAATGCATTTGCAGAAAACAAGCAATACATCTGTTTACACATGAAGAATTCCATTTTACAATAAAACCCCATAGCACACAACACGTTTTCTTATCATGAACTAATGAATGAGTGTGGAAAGGATAATAACTCAGTACTGGTAGTGACTTGAAACGTGAGAAGTTACATTTCCACAGAATCATAAAACCATTTGAGTTGGAAGGGACCTTTATAGGTCATCTAATTCAACTCCCCTGCAATGGACAGAAACACGTACAGCTAGATCAGGTTGCTCAGAGCCCCGTATAGCCTCACCTTGAATGTCTCCAGGGATGGGGCATCCACCACTTTTCTGGGCAACCTGTGCCAGTACCTCATCACTCTTATTGTAAAAAACTTCTTCCTTATGTCCAATCTAAATTCCACTCTTTCAATTTGGAACCGTATCTCCTTGTCCTATCACAACTGACCCCGCTAAAGCATCTGTCCCCTCCTTACTTAGAGATCGTTTAGATACTGAAAGGCCACTCTCAGGTCTCCCCAGAGCCTTCTCTTCTCCAGGCTGAATAGCCTCAGCTCTCCCAGCCTGTATCTGTAGGGAAGGCGTTCTATCCCTTGGATCCTTTCTGTGGCTCTCCTCTGGACGTGCTCCAGCAGGTCCATGTCTCTCCTGTATTGAGGACTCTACACCTGGACACAGTTCTCTAAGTGTGGACTCACCAGCACAGAGCAGAGGGGCAGGATCACCTCCCTTGACCTACTGACTATGCTTCAATGCATTTGCTTCCCTTGACACAGCCCAGGATACTGTTGGCTTTTTGGGCTTTGAGGGCACTCTTGGCTCATGTCCAGCTTTCCAACCACCACTTACTCTCAAGTCCCTTCCAATAGGGCTGTGTTCAATCCTTTCATGTCCCCAGCTTGCAGTGATAGCGGGGGTTGCCACAACCCAGGTGCAAGACCTTGCACTTGGCATTGTTGAACATCATACAGTTCACCCAGGCCTACTACTCAAGCCTACTTTAGACATGTCAGCTGCACCACTCAACTTGGTCTCAGCTGCAAACTTGCTGAGGGTTCACTCAATCACACAGTCATTGTCACTGATGAAGATGTTAAACAGCACCAGCCCCAGTACTAACCTCTGAGGGACACCACTAGTCACTGGGTATGGCCTCACAACTATTTCCTCAACCATTGAACCATCCAGCCATTAGATCCATATATTTCCAATTTGGAGAGAAGGATGTTATTGAGTACTGTGTCAAAGGCCTTACTGAAGTTCAGACGAGTGACATCCGTGGCTCTTCCCTTGTCTACTGATGCAGTTACTCCATCAAGATGTTAGCTTTAACACTTGTCAAATTCATACTTTGATGTAGACATGTATAGCTAGGTGAAGGCCAGAGCCTCAAATGTGTTTTTAGTTATCATACAGAATGTAACACACAAAAAAATAAGTTTTACAATAGCAATTCAGGCAGCTTTTACTCACAATTGTGAGATTGTTCAGGAAAATGTGCATACTTCCTGAAGCATATGCTTAAGTCCCATTGAGGTCTCATGAATGTGACTTGGTGATTTGTGTATCCATGGCATTGAGTAACTCATCAGCAAAATCAAAATATCTTCAAAATAACCAGAGATAGTAGGATGGGGACTGAGAAAAGGTGAACTATGTTACTTCAGCTCTCCAGAAGGCCTTTTCTCTCATTATGCTGAAATAATTAAAAAACAGTCATTTATAAGATTTCCTATTATTAATTTCCTTTAAAATAAAAAAGCTTCATCCTCCAATAGCAAGAAACTGTTAGAACAGGCATCAGATTTTCAGAGAATATGTCTTGCTAATTGAGTCAAGCATTGCGGTACGTGTAGATTCAAGTGCAGGGACATGGGAAAAAGTGTATCAAAATGAAAACTCAACCAAATACACCCTATTAGCCAATATGAGACACTGAAGTTCAGTAGGTGCACTCATTGTAGAACTACAGACTACCGTATTTTTTTGTTAAAATTAAAACCTGGCTTTGTTCCAAATTGCAGGTTTGATTCCACAAAATAGGACAAATTACAAGGATTCTCCTTGGTGATGACCAGCTAGCCCCACACATACTTCACAGGATCACGTACTGCTGAAAAAGCAGGCAAAGGAGAAGTTCCATGCATTAATCGAGTTATGCAAGAATCACTTCTACCTCTTTCCTCTCGCTTCCTGTTTTCCAGTCTTTCTCTTTTCCAATGCTAGATCACCAGTGATCCACCTACAAGTGAAGTCTTACTGATGAAACTCTGTTTTTAAGTCTCAATAAACAGTCCATAGTACAGCTCCTAATCCTGGTCAAATTTCAAAAGTGAGTTTCACCTCACTTCAGCCCAGCCAGCACTGCATGGCTTGGTCACAGAAAGAGGACTTCTCAATCACATCCAGGAATTGGTCAACATTTGTTATATAACCCAAACATTTTCTCACATACTTGCCCACAGGATTCTAGCCACCTGGGTAATCCAGTAACCATCTCTACTGTGCTCCCCTCCCTCCCAATCCATCCCTACAATTTTTAAAGTATGTGATCCATCATTAATACAGTGCAGACTTTTATCACCTGTACACCTTGATATTTGCAGGAGTGAGCATTTTAGCAAATATTATCTTTGGAGGGTTTTTGAGTTGGAGAAGAACGGTATTTTCGTCTCTTAAACAGGCCAAATCTTCACTGGTGGTAGTGGTGGCTGTAGTTGTTTTTGTTTTTTAAGTCATAACTAGCTTTATTGTTTTCATGAACTCTGATTAGATATCCAATCTAATAGACTGAAAGTTTTGCACAGAAGTCTCAAAGGACTACACTGAATTACCAGTACTATTCAATGAAAGTGCACTTCAGTTTTTTAGTGTGCCCGTATTAAAGGAAAAGAGAGATCAAGTTATGAAAAGATTTCTCTTAACTAAGTTAGCAAGTGATGAACTTATCAGACTGGATAGAGAGCCATTAACATTAAACTGCTAGGCAGCCATGAAAACAAAGAAAAAAATGAGTTATTGGGCAGAAGAGTGTTAACTAAAAATAAATTAATAAAACAGCCTCTAGTCTTCAGTATTTACTGCACACATAATGACAGCTTGTTATTTTTACTGACATCGTTCTGAGCCTGTGCACGTTACAGTGCCTAGCAGAAACAACAGTGACAGAACTAAAATAGTCTCATTTTCAAGACCTTTGTCTCTACTAAAATTATATTCAAGTTTTCCTCAATTCCCAGTTCAGCTCTCTGAGGAATAGCACTCAGTGTGCTGAACTGTAAATAGTGTCCTTATTGTAATAAATCATTCTAATAATTTAAAAGCAAAGCAATGTGGGAATAAAAAAGTAACTAGAACAGCATCATTAAGAATAAAACCTGGCTGTTTCTAAATCCCTCACATGGTCAGTCATTCTGGTTAGTGCATGCTAAGCATTTTAAATACATTGCATTTAAAAAAACAAGCCAAGAAGAAAAAAATCAAGGTTTATCAGGATACACTTTATGGAAACATCTTTTTTAATGAGAATGTGTAAAGTAGATGATGATCATCTTGTGATGACTCATTATTCAAGTCGAACCATCTCTAATTCAGCACCTCTCCTGTGCTTTTGAATAATATGTCAATTGTTTAAAACTTCATTTTTTAAAAACATCACCTATTGGCATTACTCTTTAACAGACAGACAGCTTTTCAATTCTGACAGATTAGCTTCTCTTCTGCTGTCCTCGGAGGACCTGTCTGAACCCAGACTCTACCTCTCCCATTTCATCTCCTTCATTCTTCTGCTCTATTCAAGCCACAGGACCAGTAATTAAAACAGGATAATCCATTACAGGAGCAACCATCACGATAGGTGGTGAAGGAGTAGAAACAAGAGGAACCCAATGCAGAGAGCCAGAAATAATAAGGAACATTTAAAATTGTATTTCTTCCCTTTCCCATGCTCACCAACTTCTCATTGTACATCCGTGAACTCTGACACTAGAATCTCATTTTAGGATTTATCCTGCTTCCAGGAATAGCCTTCCTCAAACCATGTGCTCATGCTTGTCTTCAACAGTGTTCTTACAAGAATGAAAGTCTCTTCATCCCTTTCCCCACATATCGAGCTCTATACATATAATATCCACTGGCTGACATCTTTTTTTTTTCTGACTTCTTTAGAATCTTCAAAAAATTTTGTGTTCCATGGCCAGTACTGTGTGGGCCAAGTACAGCTATTCTATACATTGTTTCTGTTTTCAGTCTGTTGGACAGTTTGTGTGCCATTTCCTCAGGATCAGACTTTCTGAAATATTGGACACTTGCTACTTACACATTTAGGGAAGAATTGACCACATAAATGTAGCCTCTATTATGGAACCATCTATGTACAAAATGCCTACATCTTTTATGATACAGAGGAGATATCTGTGCACACATGAAGAGGAAAAGCTCTTCTGAAAAAATACGCTCATGATTGTCCTCTCTTGAGAAGAATCCTCCCATTTCTGCAAGGAAGGAAAGATCCATATTTCTGTAGCACCATTTTTTTTTTTCACCACTTCCCATAAGAAAGCAAGAATTGATGTATGCAATCCATAATAAAAAACAATACAGCAATGAAAAAATATATCAATTTGACGCAGAATTACCCATCATTCTCACAAAAAAAACAAAAACAAAAACAAAACAAACAAACAAAAAAACCCAGAAAACACAGAGCACAAGTTTCTCTCACCACTCCTGGAATATAAGCACACATCTCAGTCAAGAAATTCAGGGTCAGGCTATATTAAATGCATGGTTGTATAATTTACTGCAAGGTGTAATATACACACACAAATTTATAGTATTTTGGCTAAGAAGCAGTGAGCTTCTGAACTATAAAACACCACAATGACATCTAGAAACTACTCAAACCATGTGTTGTACATAGATCTGGCTGGTAAGCTGTTCTGGTACTAAAAATATTATTATGTTTTATGTTCCCTCTTGTTAAATTTACTGTCACATATTTATCATATCAGTGTAGGACTGATGCTAACAGTTTGCCTTTGATGGCCTGCACCAAATTGAATGAAAGATGCAAGTTAGAAAAGAAAAACAAAACAGAACCGCAACATATTTGGTATCTTACAAAGAAGCAATTGAAGTAAAATAGTCTGAATTGAGCTAACGCCTACACAGCATCATAAAATGAGCATTCTGAAGTTTCAACAAATTCTAGAAATTTATCATGCTCATACTAGTCAGCAAAGCACTGACATTTTTCCCTACTTTTGTTTTTAAATCATACCCATAAAAAAACTGAATGCAAACAACTTGTAAATAGAAATTTTTAAAAATTCCTACCAAGAATATATATATTTTTTCTAGATTACTTCAGAAAAATTTACTCAGCAACTTGATAAACGACATTATTAAGTAGTACCTTACAATGGAGAACAGAGATGACGAACTAACAGCTATCTACTGTTTCATTCAGAAATTTCTACTACTACAAGCTTTAGCTCAACTCTGTCAGATCAACTTTATCCAACTCAATATAGTTCTCCACGATGCATCTGCCTGACCGGCCCAAGAAGTGCAGGACACCCAATTGCGTGACTGCATCTGACTGCCACAACCCAGCCACTAATCATTTCTGGAGTGCCTGTTCCTGCAACAAAGGGTTTCTAAAGCCTCATGCAATCTGTGATCAAGTCCTCTCAAATTTTCCTCTGCTCCTTCTCTGGAGCTGAAGGAGCCCTAGATACTCCAACCTAAATCAGACTCCTGCTTTTTCGTGGCACTGATTCATGACTATAAGACCAAGTAAGCTTACAGCTCTATGCTCTAAATAATAAACAACTGCTACAGACAATAAAATCCAATGAATGGCACAATATAAAACTCTACCTTTACTTTAGCCTCTCATTTATGAGGTAGCTATGCTTGGAAACCTTCCTTCCAACACTGCCCATCTGATTAAATAGCTGAAGACAACAGAGAAGAGAAATAGTGCCACTAAGTAATTAAACTCCACTAATTTATGACATCCAAATCGTTATTTCTCTATGAGCGTGTGGGATATCTATAAATTATTATGGATTTTTTGACATGATAAATCCCAAAATCATTTTTACGTTAAAATATCTTACCAACTTATTTCAGCAATAAAGTATATTGAAACTACTTTTTGTGTTCACTTATCTCCTGACACATACTACGTCTGAAAAGGCAGTTCACTAATGACAATATCAACCCTGTTCTTGAAGTGTCATTTGAAGGAGAGTGAAAGGAGGCAAAATTTCTTTCCTCTTCCACCAGCGCAGATGCAAAATAAGTAGGATGATAAATCCAATTTGCACTTTTACAAAAATAATCAAGAGCAGGATTTGTTTAGGTGGCAGTAGCAAAGTAGGACACGTTAAAATCAACTTACCAATCACATTACATCTCTGTGAGCCACAATTCTGCCTCAATCCACAGAAAGCTTGACCTGCTGGACATGAAGCAATTTATTTTCACCTATGATAAAAACTTCTCCTCCTTTACAACAGGCTAGCAAGCCAAAGATTTTTTTGTGGAGGAGCATCCTCAAACTTTCTTTTAGCTTTTCATTATAATTCAAATACTTTCTGATAGCTTAGATTTTCCAATCAGCTGCCTATCTTGTTTTAATTTCACAGAGCGTTCATTGAGATTCATATAGTTAGGGTGTCAGCATTTTGTTCTAGGAAGAATCTCACTAAAAATTACAAAAACCCTAAGGATTAATGATTTTTAAAAAATGGCACACACAATTTCAGACAGTTCTCTCTGAACAAACCTGCTAAGATTAGAAAGCACAACATTTCTTCCTTTTTTCTTTACTTCCAGTGTTTTTCTTTGCTCTTTTCTAAGAGCTTTTCTCAGAGAGTACATTCAAAAGAAGGAAAAGGAAAGGAGGGATCACAGAAAGAAGTAGTGAAGACTATAAGGGAGATAAGAGGGCTATATTCTGCCAATAGTGCATTAACTGCATTTTTTTTTAAAGCAAAATCAGCCCTCTGAATATCAGAGCAGTCACATACTTAATCTTCTTGTATTCATACATCCTAACTGAGATTTGGCACAGTTTTACTGAAACATCTTGAACTTTACAACAAGATAAATGAAATTCTCTAACAGCCTGCATTCGCTTGAAAGTAAGCAAATATTAGTGATTCATTAATACATGTAAACCTATTTTCAATGTTAATATTGTACTTTAAAAGAAAATAGGTCAAGTTTTGACTCATGCTTGCTTTCATGCTAGTTGAAAATTACATAACATGAAATTTTCTTTTCTATAAGATGACACAATACACACTGTCTACATCTTTAGGTACACAGAGTTGTAATGCTCTGTATTAATTTTCTCTGAAGGGAAGAACAAAACATGAATCCATCTTTACTGGCTTAAATTGTTTCACAGGCTCCACTTAGGTAGCACAAAAAATCTGTCTTCATGGTAAGCTGAGAAAAGAAACGCAAGTCAAGGAAGTTTAACCTATGACACCAACCATTGATTTTTCACTCAATCTGTATTAACACTGGCCTTCCTATTTTTGCCTTGGTCATAGGGGTGTAGGGAAGTCCACTATATCAGAATAAGGTCAATAAGAAAAAGCTTAATCCCATTCCCACTCGAGTGAGTGACAAAGCTTCTATTAACTGCCATTAATATGATAGGAAGTTATAGTGATGCCTGAATGGCTCTGGGTGAGGATTAGGAGCATCAATATTTTAAAATAAAAAAAAGAGAGGAAAAAAGCAGGCAGTTGGAAGAATTGAGGGAGGGGATTATTTCTGAGGTTTTGTTTGCTTGTTTTGAGAGAAGCAGGGTTGACACATAGCCAAGTGCAAACAAGAAAATATAAACTAACATTGCATTGTATGCCACAAGGGAAAAAGTAACGGACAACATTTGGTTTTAAAATGCATCAAGAAATTTTCACAGGAATAACGCTGTCACAGCATGCTTGCATGGTAGAAAGAAGAAAGAGATGCAAAACAGAATAAACTATTGGGGAAGAAGAAAATTCTAATGGGTCAATTAAAGATCATCAAGTTTCTGATAATGTCTGCAAGCAAATTGCCTTGCTACACACTTGCACCTTTATATGAGAGATGTGTTAGTACCTTCAACTGATTTGCATAGTTGCTTGCTATTATAACAGTTTTCCTAGGGAACATTTCAATCATTAAAACAGATGAACTCAAAAACATCTGGACAATGCTCTGCAGCTCAGCTTAAATGCATCCACTGCTTTTAAACAAACAATAAAAAGCTGCTTTTTCTCCCCTGTTTACGAGCTACACATCACTTTCTTTGCCATTAACTTAGTTCTGCATCTTGAATAACTTCGAAGTAAAATTTACATTAGGTCCTTGGAAGGAGTCAAACTGTCTTTTTAATTAAGAGGAGGAGAAAATAAAATCAGCTCCTTTGCTTCCTGGACGTACACAGGAGGGTCTCTACTTGCTTTCCCCTGGAGGTGTACAAGTTCTGTGGGCATCAGGCTACTCCCAGAAGCAAAGAGGTCTGAGCAGGCTCTGCTCTAGTATCAGCTTTATCTCAGATGGTCTTCACAGCCTCTTCCTATGAGGATTTCAAAACATTTTAAAAGATGAGAGTATGAGCACAATGGTAGCATGTTTGCATGTTTGCTCCACTTTTAACAAGTATTTGCTAGAGACAGAAATAAAAATCTCTTTTTTAACGTGTTAAGATCCGTAATATCTTTAAGGAGAATTTTTCAAAATGCTTTTTTCATATATAATGCCTGTGTGGATATACATATATATCTGCATTTTTGATTAAAGGAACGTTTATGAATCAATCTCACTGTAACAAAGATATATACTATTCAATCAATGATACATATGACCATTTAGGTAAAAATTTATCTTGAAAATCTGCACACTAAATTTAGTGCACAATGTGTTTCTTTTAATTTCAAAATTTGTGCTTTCCTCATACACAGAGCCAAAATATCATTTCCTTTTTAGATCAACATGGAGTTCATGACTCAATCATCTCTTTGCCTTTTCCTTTCAGAAGACCATCACCTTTCAGTGCACAGCACACAGCTATCCCATACTAATGAGGTGAAAGTTCTCTGAATGAATTCTATCAGATGTGCTTGGTGCTCTGATTGTCTGCAATATAATGCGCAAATTACACAAACCAGCATTCAATTTTTTGTTCAAGAATTAAAACATCAAAAAAAGTAGCTTGATTAGTAATACAAGCTATTCAGCATGCAGTGTATTCCATTTTCCTCTTAAAGTTGTTCTGTGCTTATGATACATCTATAATTCTATTCTCTCCCAAACTAAATATACTCAGCTTCAGGTCATTACTGCAGGATGTCCAAAACAAGATATTAATTTCCTGTTTCAAGTATGGGAAACAGATGCAGCTTAGATATTACGCTGCCTCTGAGGATGCTGACTGATTAAGGTGGCACTCAACCCCTGTGCAGCGTCCTGATGAGCCACTCATGATGAGATACACAGGGCAAACCTGGATATCCCAGCAGACAACCTGCTCTATCTCAGGGAATAGACAGACACCAGGCAGAACCAACAACTGTGTGAGACCCCCCTCCCAGTGGATTCCAAGGGACTGGGCTCCTCGGGGACATCCTACTAGCACAGCTTTCAAGAGACATCCCATGAGGCTGCCTCTCTTTTAATCCAGCCGGTAGGGTGATCAAACCCTATGACAGAGGGATTGTTGCTTCATAGCAGCAGTGCATCATAAGACAGCTAATAAAAAACAAGGCTAAAGCTACCACATGTGGAAAGGTAAGTTCTTGATTTGGGTCTAGCTTTAATTTTTCCATGTTACACAAGCCAGCACACCCTGCTGTAGTGATCACCTGCAAGGTAAGTTTCCACTTTGCTCTCTTTCCCAGCCATGAAATACTGTGAAGCGCTAGATACGGATGATTTCTTTTATCCAGCACACTAGGAGACTGTTGGTAATTCATTTGCAAAGAAATCAGAAATAATATTAATAAATGCAACATTAATGAACTTTGAGAGGGGATCTGATAAATGTGTAAAGATATCTAAGATGTGGGAGGCAAAAGGACGAGGCCAAACTCTTCCCAGCGGTGTGCAGGGATAGGACAAAGAGAAATGGCCACAAATTGAAGTGTAGGAATTTCCACACAAACGTGTGTAAGAACTTCTTACAGTGAGAGTGACAGATCACTGGAACAGCAGCACAGGCTGCCCAGGGAGTTTGTGGAGTCTCCTTATCTGGAGCTATTCAAGACCCATCTGGATGCCTACCAGCCTGCTTTAAAGAGCCTGCTTTGCAACGACGTTGAATTCAATGATCTCTGGAGGTCCCTTCCAACCCCTACAATTCTGTGATTCTATGAAATAATCACAATATATTCTTTTAAAATGGAATTTAACATAAATGAAAAGTTGAAAGACTGAGGATTCAAGTTCTACTTAGAAGATACAGAACGGCATGAGTAATACGAGTTTCACAGGCAGTTTCCAGGGATAACAATCCAGGGATCATTATCTGCGGTCTTTTGAAAAACAAAACAACAATAAAAAATCCATTAAACCAACTACTCAAACCCAAGAGATTAGCTAGTGGGATGATTTAACTAGTTTATGCTCACCAATGAGCTCCGTTTCAACACATATCCCCAAGGAAATGAAATTACACAACCAAATTCCTTTCCTATGTTTTCCCAACTCCCCCTACCCCCAAAAACAAACAAACAAATAAAAAACACAGCAAACAAAAAAACCCCTCATATCAGATTACAGTAGATTTAAACCTGAAATTCTTTAACACAACAAGCCATTGTTAAAGAAACAACATTTCTTGTGTAGTGTGTAGGAATTTAATTTGTACAAAAAACAAAGTATAAGAAACCTTCAATCAAACCCTTGTGCTAACAATTTAAAAGCATTCTGCAGTAGATCCAATGAAGAATGCAAGAGCATCTGTCCCTGAAGTTACTCAGAGTAAATTTTATTTTATATTATTTTTTAAATACAATAAAACAGGAAGTAGTCTTACTAAGCAACATTTCGATTTCATAGTGTGTAATTGAAAATGCTTCATCATCTCTAAGCTCCGAAGTGATTGCAGTGTTTTGGAAAGATGTTATAAGAAGACAGACCTTGTTAATTCACTATCAGACTCTGAGAAACATTACAAGTTAACACATTTGAATAAATAAGTAAACAGAACAGAAGTAGGGAGAGAAAATCAGCTCTGCATTTCAATCACCAAAGACTAGAGCGAAGATACAATTGCTCAAGGTACCAAAGCCATGTATGTTCAAAACTTTTTACTACCATATTAATAATGATTTTACAGTATCGTAGGTAAACTCAAGTAAAATGCAGTGGTTATGTACACTGCTGCTGATGTTGCAAAGTGAGAGCTAGCAATTTGAAATGCAAAAGGTTCTTAAAAGGCCAGCAGCCAAGAACTGCTAAGTACTTTCTTTAGGTAAGATAATTAACGATGTTTAAAAAAACTCAAAAAACCTAGATGATTTAAGGAAGCAGTAACAGAATATTTCAGTTTCTGCCTTTTCTTCCATATAAGCTTTGTATATCGTTTCAGAAATATAACATTTTAAAATCTTAACATGCACTCTAAGCAATGCTGATTTTTAAGACACCTTCTTTCAAGGTAAAGAAGATCATTTGTAGTGTCCCTTACTATCAGATTTCAAAATCCAGTCACAGATGTGCATACTGGCTCTTCAGCATTTCAAAACAGACACACGAAGGAATGGTGGAAATAATAATTTAAATAAAGGCAAAGGGGCTGATATTGTGAAATCCACTGAACAATTTTACTTAAAACCATTGGCTAAATCCATTATAGATGCTGGCAGCTTTTGATCTATGTATTATGTTTTGGTGAATAAATGCCATTACATATTTATCCTTTACAGAGCAAAGCTTTTATTTTGAGCATAAATCTGCGTTTAATGAGCCTTGAAAGAGATGATTGCTAAATAACAGCCTGCTGCATTCAAGCTCAACTGACTCCAATTATATTGTTTATAATTATATAATTGTACAATATAATGTGTGTCCAACAATCCCTGTGTTTTATTACTGCACAGCACTATGACACTGATGTAAATCACCTTGCTACTTTCACAGCCAGCCCCTTTCATTTTGCTTACTCAGCCAACGCAAATGCACACAGAACTGCACTTCAGACTGTTGAATTTATCAAACCAACTTACCAGCATCAGCATAAATATGAAAATAATGGAATTGGTCAACCCACAAAGCAGAAAGGGAAAAGAAACATAGTATAGTTAAAAATAAAGGAAAAAAAAAAAAAAAGAATTAGTTCCAAATCATACCAGATGTTTTAAAATCCCCTTTCTTAGGGTGTTTCTTGTCAGCAGATGCTTCTGAATACATTGCCCATCCAAAAATTCCCACAAGAACGTGTGCAAGGCATTAGCATGTAATATTTGTTGCATTGTTCTTTCTGATACTGCTACGTAGGAAGCATTTGCCATAATGGCACTTAAAATAATTCCTGCTGGAGAAATTCTAGTCCTAAAGCCTTACAGAAAACTCTTTCAACTTTGCAGGGATGGCATTCCTTTGCTTTACACTGCTTGCTGGGCACACCTTCTAACAGCAATGATCCAGATGAACTTAGTGGCCTTTTCCAATATTAATGATTCTAAGCAAGCCTCTGTTTCTAAAAGTAACATAAAGCCATAAAGTCCTCTGCTACTCCCCTTCATTCTCTTCAAGCACTCCACTTTGCACCATACTGTTTCCCAGCCTCTAAAGCTTCTGCTTAGAGTTGTTCCAAGCCCACCACTTTCACATGCTGAATTTTGTTTCTATTATCTGAAACAAGGATGTTTGAAGGTTTCCAGTCTCCTTAGATTGCCAGATGTTGAGCCCATAAGAGGCTTTGCGCATTGGGCTGCACATCCTCTGAGTCGCCTCAGTCTCTCCTTCTGCCTCATCAACATTTATGCACCTCTGAGACTCTTGTTTGTTGTGCCTCTAGTTGCACTTTATGACTGAAATCACCATCTGAAATCTACTACTATTATTATTTTAACAGCTTGGACAATTTCCCAAATTGGAATATGTTGGTTTACAGCTATGATTATTCTTTTCACTGTTTCTAATAAAACCAAAGCAAACACTTTTCCAAGCCAATTAGCTTCACTGTTGCACATCAGTTTCTAAGCAGTCCTTTAACTAGAACCAGTAACTGCAGAGAAACAGTACACCTGAACTTCTCTTAATTTTAGATGCTGTTTCGTAAATGAAGACTAAATTAAAATCTAATTACTACAATTACGATGTTATTTTAAAACAATAGGCAAATCATTTCCTTCGATCTTGAGGAAATGTTTCACCATTGTTTATCAAACCTACTTTTATATGCCACCTCTCAAAAAAATTCTTCAAGGTATTGCCTTAATACAAATTTCTATAGAGCATTGAATAGAAGTGAGCAAAATAAATCCTCCTAATAAACTACATTCTCAAAGTGATACTAATCCATTTTTAAAAAATCAATATACAGATTACATCTCATAATAGAACTCAGGTAGTTGATATGTGATCACCGCCTCTCTCAGTTTTGAAAAACAGATTATCACAGCAAGAAATACCATGCCAAGGAGATCCCATCACAGAAATGATACTTATACCGATATAAACCTGCATTTAGATTTAGCAAATCATTTCCTACATCTAGAAAAGGTTGTTAAATGAAATGAAAATCAATTAAATGAAACCAATCAATGCTCAAGGGCAGGGGGTGAAAGGTGCAGGAAAGAACCAGCCCATGGATTGCTGTGCAACTACAGCTCCAACAGAGCACTTCCAAGAAGCTTGAGAGTGGCTGTGGAGCCACAAGGAAAACATCGTGCTGTCAGCATGGGCCACAGCCCTATTTATATTCCCAGCACAGAAACCTGCATCCCCAAGCCTATTCAGAGGCACTGACCCAGTTTCTAGCTCCTGCACTTTCCTAGCTGAGATAGCTTGCAGGTTTTCTCAGAGTCCTCCCGAGGTGCTCTTCCTCTTCCAAAGGGAGCCTCTGTGCACCTGGTCTCATCTACAGGCATCAAATTGTTGAAGTTGTCAAATCAGAGATTTCTCAGATTCAGAGTCCTTGCATTTGCCTTCTTGTTTCCAGATCTCTGTGATTAGTTCCATCATGCTTATAAGCTTTTTTTGCAAATAAAAAGGAAGGATGTTAACAGTTTTTCAAACCACATCTCACGTATTTTCCTCATCCTTTTTTCATGTTACCATGGAAAGAGCAGGGAGAGTACTGCAAGATCCACAGTAGAAAGAAATGACATGTCAAGCTCAGGTTCCTTGGATACATCACCAAGGAGCAACTCCACAGATGCCTGATGATGATGTCCAGTGCGTTTTTGCCTTTTAAATGAGTGGGCACTTGAAGAGTTCTCACCTGGCTTGATTTAAAGCAGTAAATTAAGTGCCAGCAATGCAGAGAGGAACCACTTGCTGCCAGTATAAGGCACAAATTTAGAACTGATAAAGGAGGCAGAACATGCCAGGCAAAAATCTGTTGCTTGCTGTTCAGAAAGAAAAAAAAAAAAACATTGGTATCAAAGAATCTCATATCTTAAATTTTACATCAATTTTCTTTTACATATATACTACAAGGGCTGCTTTGAAGGTAATGCCTCCTATTTTATGATGTTGGCCCACGATGTCAGAGGTGAATGTTGGTGGTATGGCAGTAGAGTTTGAACCTTCCCACCAATATTCTGTTATATTTCATTGCCATGTGACAGATGGCAGCAGTGGGGCAGTCTGATAGAACAGCATCTGACAAGGAAACGTGGATCTGCAATGGTGTGCCTCTGAATTCCTCTGTGTGGAAAAAAAGGTACCCATTGACATTCAACACTTGCTGAACAAGGATAGAGATTGAAGAGTGGATGTGAGCACAGTGAGGCAGTAGGTGGTTTCAGCAGTGGTGACAGAAGGTCACTTCCCCTGCTGCAGATCTTTATGAGTGCAGCCTGAAGGCTCATGTTCATTGCTGTTGAAAATGCATAGGTGATTATTATGTGGAAAAACAGTCTTTATAGCTCAGAATTTGATCTATCAAACAGTGTAATTGTGTTCTTTGTAGCTGTTGTAGTTTTCATGGAAATAAATAAAGGCATTACTTTTGGAGCAACCTATGTATATTATCTTTGAAAGCCTTTTCAGTAGATCCGCTTATGCTTGATGTTTTTAGTAATTGTTTTTCCTGACTGTTAAACTTTCTCCTCTTCAGGAAGAATAACTGAGGTTGCATTGCTTTTCACCTGAAGAATATTTATGTAATTAAAAAACCTCTGCAATAGACGCACTGCTTGATAATTTTTTTCCTCCCTACCTGTAGAAGTGGTATCATTAACAGTAGTTGCGGCACTAAAAAACAAAAGTGTTTGTATGCATGAATGATTAAACAGTAGCACATCTGTTTCTATGCAAATGGAAGAAGACAGCAGGAGAAACCAAAAAATAGATAAATTTAAAAGGGAAGAATGAGCATTCTTTCCATAGTCATTGGTAAAGACCACTTTCCACAACTAAAAGGTATTAAATGGCAGTAGCTAAGAAGGGGGTAGAGGAAGCATATATATTAAACACTACAAATTTTGCTGAGAACAGAAGTCTTGCTACTGTCTAGATGCTGGACATACTAAATAGGTCAAACAGATCTTAGCTTACTATATTAGCATGGATTGTTAATGGGCAATGCTACTATGTATAGCATTTTTTTCTGCTTGTCTCTTCCAGTTATCCTACAAAACTCTTTGTTACCCATTTGGAAACAATCACAGAAATGCACACCCTCAATATGCCTCATTAGATGTAGTTTAATTCTCGAACTAGTAAAGTCTTATTTCAAGTCTGAACTATAAAAGCCTTGTAAAATCTACTATATATATACACACATATATATATGTATTTGTAAAATATTGAGAAAACCACACAACTGAGAGACTTCACACATTTATGTGTCATTGCACACCCAGGTACTGCTGGGAAACAGCTGCTCTTTACTTCAACTTTCAGCTCAAACAATCCTTAAAAATGTAGTCAACATTTTACTGAATTTTAAATACATTAGATTAGCTCCTTTCTCAAGATTGAAGCATTATAATAGGGTAAGATATTCATACTTCAACAGCTTTAATTGCAGTCTGCCTCTACCTATAGAAAAAACATGTATCTGCATGTGAAAGTCCAGTTTTCACTTATTTCCAAACAGTCTTGCCCCAGAAATTTGCACAAGAGGTTGTTTTTATTTA
The DNA here is from genome assembly GCA_037305975.1 of Chrysolophus pictus. Taxonomy (NCBI): domain Eukaryota; kingdom Metazoa; phylum Chordata; class Aves; order Galliformes; family Phasianidae; genus Chrysolophus; species Chrysolophus pictus. The sequence continues at coordinate 32,442,217 of CM074577.1, read as the reverse complement.
TTTTTACACAGAAGGATTTTAAGCACGCTTCAAATATCCCTATTTTTTTCTGACAACCCAGCAGCCTACAAATAAAGAAAAACTGTGTACTTTTTTTCCCCCTCTGTTATTTAATGGATGTTCATTGATTGAAACTGCGGTGAAAGTAGGACTCTTTATTTACAGGTCCATCAAGCATGGTATGCCCTAATTTGATTCTGCCAAAATCCCATAGATGCCACTGCGTATTTGAATTCATAATAGAATATATTATAATTTTTTTTAAAAAAATCAATGAGATCCATTCTAACAGAACACACTAAAGCATTTCTCAAAAGAAATGGAAATGAATAAGCAGCAAGCAAAGGCAGACTAAAGGAGTTACTCCCCCAGTATTAGATTTTGTTCTGTACTGAGGTTCATGTCCTTGCTGCCAGCTGGTAGATAATACATTACTGCAAGCAGGCAACAAGATACATCTCTTGATTACAACTTAAAATTCAGGTGTTCAAGTCATTGTTTTAGAGCACACATATCTGTAAAAACCATGAATGCACCTGCTGCAGTGCCTTTCCCTCCCTGACTTCTCCCCACGATCTTCTCTTTCTTTGAAGAGGAAAAGAAGAAAAAGGTTTAATTATCCAATGAAAAGAAAAAAGCAGAATTTTTAAGGCTGTAGGATATTACGGGCAGTCATCTATGATATCATAGATATCATAAGACGCACAAATTCACATTGCAGCTATTGGTCACAGACACTTTGACTGTGTATTTCATCCATAAATGTAATTAAACATTGTACAGCATGAAAGTGGACAGAATAATGGCTTTTTTAAAATTTCATTTGGGAAATAAATGACCAATTTCAAAGCCTGAAATCCTCCTCATTGTATTACATTGTTTTTGCCACATCAGACTCTATTAGCTCTCCAGATGGACTTCATTTGCAAGAAGTCTCCAAGCTTATCAATGTTAGCATTCCAGGATCTCCATTTTCCACGCTGATACAATTTCTTTCCATTAGCTATCCCATAAATAAATAATAAATAAATAAACAAACAAGCAAACAAAAATCTCTTTTCTGCCTCTGAAGTAGCAGTAAGTGCAATTTTTGGCCATGCTTTCTGAGCAGCCTGCTCATGTCCTGAGCAAGGAGATCTACTTCATAACACAACGGCTGCTCTTAGGACAATTTAAGACCAATTTCAAGCTTCACTTTTGCAGTCACATCAATCATATCTTGGATTATGTGGCAACTGTACAAGAGTCTACGGAGCCAACAGTCACATAGCTGAATGCCACACATAAAAGGCTCTTCAGCTCCTCAGAGCAAGTGCTACCTTAATCCAGGAACTGAGTCTCAGTACTACTTGCTGTTTTCTCCCCCTCACGTTAATTACTCACCTCCTAAAGCAATTTGTTAGCCTCCTGGAAAAATGGCTTCCCATAGGTACCTCCCCACCTCATAGAAAGGAGAAAGTTCTCTCCTGTGAGTTCACATGACCTCTTTAAATTCCGCAAACATTCCCCACTGGAAAGCCTCTGTGAAACATTCTCAAGACTCTGGAGTGTTGTTCTCCTTTTTGAAAATGCTGATGTTATTCCTGTGCCTCCTTCAAAGATTTTGTCACAGTGAAGACAGGCAGAGTTTCCCCTCTGGGTATATCAATATTCCTCTGGGTTGTCAAACAGGGAAGTTTCCAGTTCTGAAAGTACAAATTAATTTAAAAAAAAAAGAAAAAAAAAAAAAGGCATTTGTCTTACCTGTTACTTTCCAGAAGTTCTTAAACTCTCATACTTCAATAGCTTGAGAAAACCATTCATCCTTTTTCTTTTTTTTTTTCTTTTTTTTTTAATCACGTTAATAGCACTGATTCATTTTCAGCTCTGTTCCATCATCCATCTGGCAGTGTTTCCCAGCCCAAAACCTTAAGGGTTCTGGTTGATTTTTTTTTTTTTTTTTAAACAGTACAGTAAGGAAGCACAGTGCCCAAGTACTGAGGCAAGTATCAAGGACCAGGCTGGGTCCAGTTAGGCTTTTCAAATGGCTTTTCCACATGAAGCCATCTCAGTATTCCTATGCCGTCTTCTGAAAACACACATAGCATAGACACACCTGCTGTGACTGCAGAGAGCCAGGTTGGCTCCCAAGAAGATTTATTTCCTCTGGCTTCACATTACAAGAAAGGAACGCTACTACTTTCACCTCAGAGCTGGGTGAGGAAGCTATCTGTCAATATCCACATACATTTAAATCTGTCAGATGAGAGCGAACTGACATGTATCCTATTGTCCACTGTGAATAATAAATATGGTGGACAGTACTTGCCATCTGCCCTGCACCAAAACAACATCAACTTGTGTGGAGCTCAGTTCCCCACTGTTGACAGATTAGCAAGAACAGGGATGTGCACTGATTCTCAGCCATAATGGTGGAAAAACATGCATCAATATAGGTTACAGGATGACGTGCTGGAAAGGAGCTCTGCAGAGGAGGTCTTGGGAGTCCTGGTAGACAGTGAGTTGGCCATGAGCCAGCAATGTGTCCTTGTTGCCAAGATGCCAATGGTATCGTGGGGTGTATTAAAAAAACATGGCCAGCAGGTTGAGGGAGGTGATCCTCCCCTGTCTACTCTACCCTGATGAGGCCACATTTAGACTACTGTGTCCAGTTCTGGGCTTCCCAGTTCTAAAAAGTCAGGGATCTCCTAGGAGTCAAGCAGAGAGTCACAAAGATGGTTAAGGGCCTGGAGCATCTCCCATATGAGGAAAGGCTGAGTAACCTGGGTCTGTTCAGCCTGTGGAAAAGAAGACTAAGGGAGAATCTGATAAATGTTTATAAATATCTAAAGGGAGATGAGAGGCAAATGGATGAGGCCAGGCTCTTCTCAGTGATGCAGAGTGATAGGACAAGAAGTAATGGCCTAAAACTTGAATACAGGAAGTTCCATACAAAACTGCAGAAGAACTTCTTTACAGTGAAGATAACAGAGCACTGGAACAAACAAGTTTTTAATACTTTTCCTGATGGAATTTTCCTCTCTCTCCTACACCCTCCATCTAAAGAAAATAGTTACTAAGAACCTTCACCAACATGTAAAGTTGGAAAAAAAACACATGTGTAATAAGATTTTTTTTTCTGCCGTTTCCAAAAATAATGTCTTTGAGGGATTTAAAAAAAAAAAAAAAGAAGAAAAAAATCTGTTACTGTTAATCTGAAATCTTGCATCTTTATCTGAAAATGAAGTTGCTGTAACCTGTATACTGATTTAACAGTCACGAGAGTGTTATTCAGGAAATAAAAGCAAGGGTTTAATTATTAAAGAGAAGGTAGATTTTTTTTTTTTTTAAACAGAGGTGGCTATGTAGTCTAAATGAATGTATTGGATCAATATTGAGAGTGTTAATAAGGTCTGTCTCCTATCCCTATCTACAAATCCCACTAACAGTCCACCACCAAACATTATGGTTTTGATCTTTTTTTAACATGAGTCTGGCCCAAAGGAGAACGAAGCTGAGATACCAAGGGCAGCAAATTCTGCTGTAAGTAAGGGCATTTTGTGTTTCCAAAGAGGAGCTGTGGACATCTGAAAATAAGTTCTGCTGATGAATGTGTTTTCCATGTTTTCTTTATCAGGCAAAACCAAAAACACTAGACAATAACTGCAGAAGTCCATATGGTATAAAGGAAGTCTCAAGGCCTTACGTTAACACGAGGAGACTAATACTCTTCTATCTCCAATGAAAGCTTGAAACATTCCTACTTTTTTTTTTTTTTTTTTAACTGCAACCAGGATGGAAGACAAAATAAAACAAAACAAAAGCCCACTATTTACCAGAATACTTCAGTACAGATTTTCCTGGAAGAAAAATCTGCAGCATCAGATAGGGAAGATCAGTTCTCTGTAAAATGTTAATAATATATAAGAAAGATCTTTCAACCTTGCACTTCAGTGGCAAAACCAATGCAAAGATTTTAAAAGATTCTCTAATGTATCACGGATTTGGCACTGGCATCATCTTTCCTTAAGTGAAAAAGGAATTTAGATAAAATGCAAGGGTGTTTCAGCCCAGATTATAAAGCCACATTCTTCATATCCAGAGAGCTCTTACTCATTTTTTCTTAACCTGATTTACGAGGTCATTAGTAATAATGATTATTGTTAGTCCTTCCGGTGCCATAAAAACGTTATCTTCATAACTGACTTCCATACCTTCTCTGTTCTATCCTCTAGCTTCCATTTGCAAGGTTAGTATCATAAATGAAAATTTGGAAGCTTTTCAAACTGAAGTCTACAACAATATATAAATTCTCTCAAAAGAACCACACAGTTGCATTAGTCAGTTATACGGCCAGTAAAACATCTCCTAGAACAAAGTTCCACAGAGAATTTTCAGCATCATAGACATTTCTGAAAGGTGAATTCCTGTGAAAAGTGTAGGACAAAATCCCAGCTAAAACAATCTTAGAGACAAAAAATAGTAGTATTTTTGATGCAATGTTTTACAGCTACAAGATAGGGAATAGAAAGATTTCGCAAATTTAAGAGAGTTTGATTAGAATTAATGGTTTCCAAGAACAGTGAACTTCACTCTTGGTGGACATTTTTGCCATGAGTAACTCCCACATTCGTTACTGTTAAGGTCAAAGTCCACCACCACACCTTCAGAGCAATGAGGGCACTACAGCTGTCGTCCTGAGGTTGGAACATGAAGCCATTTAACTGCCTCCTGGCGGTGCCTGGGAGATATAAAGATTTTATTTACGCTCAAATAGCACACTGGGTTACAGAGTTGCGATTTTTGTTATCAAATCACATTCCATAAACTTCAAGACAGCTTTTCAGCCCAAACACTGAGATATAAATATAAATAAATCATGGAGATGGAAGATGTTGAAGAAAAGCAGTCATTCCTGGCAGGTTTCCATGAAAACCTCAAAGACATAGCTGAAGGTAAAAACCCCATGTTTTCCAGATCATCTGAAATCTGCTCCATTTTTTTCTGTTTTCATTCCGAGAAATGAAAACATACAAATATGTGATTGATCTCATGTGACTTCAAATCATTGTTTTGAAAAGCTAATGTTCTGACCAGTGTATCTTCCCTAGCTATTCCTATAAAATTGAAGAAAAATCAATAATACTTTCTTAAAAAATTCTTCACAATATAGCAAGAAGCATATAGAATACTATTCAGAATGACTTCAGCCCCAAAGCAGTCACACACTTCAATACTCAGTCATGTTATTCCATTGATTATCCCATGTGATAGAACTGCAGACTAAAATTAAATACAGCAACAGAGTGAAAAATAATGTGTCCTTTTGGAAGAACTCACTGCCCTATAGTCACTATTTGAGTGAGAAGTACTTTTTTCCAAGGGAAGTCAAACATTTCCAGAGGAGCAGCCTTTCATGCAGAGCAGTTCAACTGTTCTACACTTGGGCTTGTCTTTTCATCAGTCATTCACTGGAGCCCTAACTACGTAGATATAGGGGTATCTTGCCACAGGATAGTTTTGGGAATTTTAGATCATATTACAGAAATCAACAACTCAGTGTCCCAAGCTGCAGTTCACAGGGGATCTGTCAGAAACACTATGAAGCAAGCATTTCAATTTGTACCTTGGTTGGGGAAAAAAAAAAAAAAAAGTGTGTTTTGTGAAGGATTTTACATTTGTCCATTTTATTATTTCCCCCCCCTAAAAATACCGTAAAGCAGTACGCTTTTTGTGGAGCAGAAGAGCAGGGGAAATTCACTGAAAACACAACTGTCTGAGAAAAGGAAACAATAAAATGCAGTCTTAGCTACTAGACTATCCCTAGTTAATCCTGCAGGAAATAACAAATTCTTAGATAAATTTCCAAAATATCTGACAACATGCAAAATTGTAAACAGACTAATTTTTCTGAAAGATAAAGAATTTTTTTACATAATTTGATAGTATGTTGCTATTCAATTACAGATACTATTCTTGTTCTTGGTATGGAAATAGAAATACTCCAAGCAGACAAAATAGGAAAATAATTATATTGTTATTTCAAGTTTCACTACTACATCTCTTCAGTAGAAGTCAAAATATTTCAAGTCTCTTTGAATGCGTACATGGCACTTAGCACACTTCCCACAAAAGCTGTATCTTTTGTCACAGATTTTCTATTGTTTTAACAAAAGGAAATTAAAGGAGGGTATGGCATAAATTTACCCTCGTTCAGAAATATGCATCTAAAAGGAAAAAAAACTGGGGTGTTTGAGCATAATAGGGCAACAATATTCCCAATAAAACTGTTGGGACTAAAATGTGTCTCACTATATACTGAAAAATAATTTTTCTGAAGTATGAAAACAGGAAACTAAGAATTAGTTCTTAGCCACCAATTCCTCAATTATCAAACTATCAATTGATGAAATGATATTACTGTATCATTTTGCAGTCAGCTAAGCAGGAACAAGTGGATTATGAAGTATGAATCATCTGAATTGCAGTTCATTCTTATAAACAGCATTGTTCAATCCAACTTAGTGCTTTGACTCTGAAAATATCACTCTATCATGTGTGAAAAAAGGAAATAGGAGGTATACACTTTCCTACTTGACGATAATATGTGCTGAGCAGGCAAATGCCAGTAGGTAGTATAAATAGTTCCTCAGTCCTCAGGCAGACCAAGCACCCCACTACTGTTTCCAAACAAAGCCAACTGCAAGACAAGCAGGCACATACAAAAGCTAGTTGTGTGCTCTGATCCAGGTCTGTCATTTGGGCATATGTGAACCTGGAGATTTTTGGACTGTCTTTAGAAAACTGAGAAGGCTGGTTTATACCTGGTCGTGATGAAGTTGATAAAAATAGTGACCTAGTGACCTGTCCTTGGTGAAGCCATGTTGGTTGTCTTGTATCACCACTCTGTACTTTAGCATAACTTCCAGTAGGATCTGTTCTGTGACCTTCCCTGGCACAGAGGTGAGGGCTAACAGGTCAGTAGGTTCCCTGGCTCATTCTTCCTACTCTTAAGTGCTAGAATAGGCTCTGTTGATCAGTTGTCCCTTCCTACTCTGGGGAGCCCCAAGCCAGAAAAACACCAGCTTAGATGAGTTCCTTCGACATGGATCACCACTCTTTCAGGGCCAGTATCACTTCCAGTGTGCAGGAAGACATTTTTACAGTCAATTCATAATTAATATAATCTCTGTATGCACTGACAGAAAGTAAGTATCTGAAGTAACAATAGTTAGTGGCTTCACAGCTAACATCATCTGAATAACCTGCTAAGGAGGCATTTTTCTTCCTTTGCATAGGACATTCTAGCTATTCCTTTTTAATGTCAGAGAATAAGAATTGCGTGCTTTAATAATATTTGTCAGTCTGGTCAATTTAAAGTAAATGAAATTTGTTTTTTAATATCCAAAAATCAGTTGCTGCTCGTACTCTGCAGAGCAACATGAAAAACAAAGACAACACAAAGAGAATGACAGAGTTGTACGACAAAAAAAATAAACTCAACAATCTATAAATGTTACTGGCTGTGAATTTTTGCACCTGTAAGCATCCTTCAGGGTAAGTTAAATATGCTAGAAGGCGATTGACAATTTTCATCAGTCTTAAAGACTGAATAATTTAAATGCAGAGCTTCTTCTCAACTAATGCAAAGTGCTGAGCACAGAATCCTAAACAAACACTGTAGAATTTAAATCTGGCCTGCAGAATATCTGAAATGGAGGAAACCATTTAACCCAAGGTAAGCCTGCACACTCCACGACTGCAGTACAATCTAGTTGCTAGTAAAAGAGTTACCCTGAGTGCAAAAGAAGATATAGGGAATATTTAACTCATCTAAAAATAAACAAACCAAGAACAACAAAAATCCCAAAGCCTACAAGTGCACTAGTGTTACATGATGACCCGTATTTACATTGTCTCTCAGCACAATAAGAAGCTGTGCTAGTGGGAAACTAGCTCAGATGCTCATGGGACACAATAGTCACCATTTTGCTAAATCCATAAAGACTTGAATAAATTATACTTGTCAAGCCTCAGAAGAGTTTCAGAACTACAGGGAAGTAGCACAATAAATCCTTTAGCCTGGGAAGACATCTGTATGCACAGGAATAGGCATACCATGTTCGGGAATCAGTTGATGCCAAGGAGTCTGATGGAGACCTGCTTCCTTTGACATTCCAGATCATTCTATGTTGTATAAGCTATTGTCCTATCTCCATGAGTAATCTTTTTTAAAAGGCTTTGCATAAACCAATTATCTAATTTGTTCATACCAATATGCACAAAAGTGAATCTGCATGATTTCATCTGCAAAATCAAGCAAGCACTCTGCATGGGTATTCTGTAACATCAGCAATGCAATCATAAGACAGTGACAAATTAACTTTTGTGTTAAGATGCCCTGGGATGTAGACATCTCACTCTGTTTTGTTTACCACCTTCTCAAGTTTTTCTTAAAAACAAAAAAAAAACCAAAAAAAAAAAAACGAAAAAAACCCAAAAACAACAAAACAAAACAAAACAAAAAAAAAAAAAACAAAAAAAACCCAATCAGCTAGCTTTGTGGCTGTTGATCTCCTTTTTCTGGGTTGGAAATGCTGTCACTACTTTCTCCACTGGATGCAAATAAAATAGATTACTCCTTTTCAGTGACCAAACTACATCTTACATTAGTGTTTCCAGCCATCATTATCCATTCAAAATACAGAAAATTACTTTTTCACAGAACTGTGCCAAACTCCCAAGGCTTTAGAACACTCAGATTTTATTTTTCTTTCTCCTTTTATCATTCCTTTTCTCCTGTTTGGAAGACATCTTCCTTACTGTTGACACATCTTCATCCCTCCAGTTGGCATTGTGCTGGCAGCAATAACACCAAGTTTCTTTGGTTTTGTGCTGCGATTTAACACAAAACGTAGATTGATGTTTTTATTTTCAAATGAATATTTCAGTATTGTAATGAATAACCCACCTACTTATTAGGCTTTACTACAGTCTGCTTAAATGCGGCCTATATTTTTGGTAGCACGATCCCCATGGCCTTACGCAAAGCCTCATCTAGTGCAGACATCTACACCTTCCATTAATGATAAATGCTAGAAATATGCTGTTTCAGATAATCTGTCCAAGTAACCCAAGATGTTTTTTTTTTTGCCAGTTATCAATCTCAGTAGAAAACATGATGATTCCATTCCTGCCTCTTTTTTCCCTTATCCACACCAAACTGACATTCTTTATAATCTAAATATGGTTAGCTACAAATAGTGGATTTCCACAGCTATACTTTTGACAAATGTTTGGGAGTGTCTGTTCGCAATCATCCAGTTTCTCCAAGGTTTGTATTCAGTTTGCAACCACTGGTGTTCTCTGAGAACGACATACAAAACTGCTGGTCAGACTCCTTCCAGGAAAGGGAACAATTGTCAATCAGCTTAATCTCCTGTAAATAGCAATATGAACTTTTACTTATTCGTTTTCTGTTCAGATTACTAATGTGTACTTAAGTAACATTCAGCTTTTCTTTGGAGTGAGATGCATAAGCCACTGATCCCTTTAAACCACAGTCTTTCAGGTCTGCACCAATGTCCTCCAAAAACATGATCATAAATAACATTGTTCTCTGCTTACTGCTTACAGAAAAAAAAGTGCACTGTTCTTCCATCCTGATTTTCATAAAGACAAATCAGAAAGCATGATGAATTCTTATAAGGATCAGAAGATGCCTCAAAATGAAAACTGACTTACGTGCACTTTTGTAATATGTGAAACATCTCTGACAACATTAACTTTAAAGCACATATTTAATGAATATCATTATGCCTTAAATAATGATAATAACTAAAGTATGAAACATTTATCTGATTATGAGATTTCACTGAAGCCAATAAAGCTTGTCTTTTTCTTTTCAGAATGTGTCAGTACATTTTCCCTCAGTTTCTAATCCAGATGCAATCTGGCATGACAAAGTCTGCTGGCTTCACAGACACAGTCTGATAAGCCAAATTCCATGCTGGTTCAATCCCTGCTTCAGCAGGAGCATGTGGGTTTCAAAGACAGCAAACAACAGTTGTCGTTGTTGAGAAACTTCTAAAGAGAGATGAATCACCGTAACCAAAATAAAATTGCAGATTACTGGAATTTCTTCTGTGGAACAAGGTTCTCAGCCATTTTCATCTTTGCACTCATCTGCTGTATGTGGTGTTTTTTTGTGTTCTTTCTGATACTACATGAGCTCACAGTGGTCAGTTTCTGCTTTTCTTGCTGATACACCAAGCTGTTTCACTTCCATGTACAGAACACATTCCACTGGAGAAATCCTCCCCTGCCAAGTCACAGTTTTTCCCATATAATCCTAAATGAAACTAATGCTTTATTATGCTGCCTTACTTCTTTCTATTCATGATAATGAAAGGTGTAGATTGACTTGGTTTGATTTTGTTTGAACATAACACTTCTCATTTTGTTGCCACAGCCTGAAATTTTTGCTCTGTTGCAAAAATAACAGAACAATAAAACAGAGTCATAGTCTGCTCCTCTGTTTCAACTGTGCAATTGAGAGGTGCTGTCACTGCTGCCAGCAGAATTACTTAGGATCAGACACACAAGAATAAAAGGCAATAATCTAAGCATATATCTAGACCAAAAATCAGGCTTACCTTCACATAAAAGCTTCTGATAATACTGCAATTGAGAAAGCAAATTTAGATAAATATGCATAGGTACTGATAAATATGTATACAGGCTAAACTTGTAGCTGCAAAAAAATATGAAGAGATGAAGATGAAATCTGTTTAACTCCCTAAGAAAAGAAAGCAAGTGGGGAAATCAAATTGAAAACTGAAACACTTTCGTAAGAATATTCTGTTGGATCCTAAAATACTCTTTTATACATGCACATTCATACAGAAAGACTTACTGAAAGATAGGTAATATTGCTTGTCAGCACCTGATGCAACAGCAACACATTTGTCAAGGAAGATGATTTTGTCCTGTAAATTAATGTCCTCAATTATAGTTTATTATAAAACACTGCTGTTAATATTCACTCCAAGCAGAAGAATAGCTCTGATTATATCTACATTCATTTCTTCTCCACACACACAGCCCACATTGACTTACTGTGCTTGCTGATGATTAATAGAGAACGAGTATAGCAGTCTATATCAAGCATATGTTTTATAGCAACTAAACAAGTTTGAGTGAATTAAAAAAAAGACAAAATGATGGTATTCCCATCGCCAGTAGCAGCAACAGAAGTTGAATCTATCTGAAAGTGCTCTGATCTGCAGTCATGTCACTCAGCTTAATCCTTAAGACACTAGGGCAAATGACAAGAGGATGGTTTAAAGTACTGGGGGAAGGGAGTGGAGACAGGAGGAGAAAGAAAGATGATAATTCTCAGAAATCCCAGAACCATGATACAGCATCTGCTCAGATGGAGCAGATGACAGGGCAGCGGCTGATACAGCTAGTGAGCGCATAACCCCAGGGATTACCCCTCTTTTCTTCTCCAGCACCTTGGGGTCAAGACCTTCTAGTGACTTTGAGAAGCCCAAGTCACTACCCCATTCCCTCTCCAGTGGGCTGGGTGAGCTACTAACAGGAGATCACTCCTGCTAGCCTCCTCAGTAGCAAAAGGCATAAAATATATCCTGGGGGCTTCTTATCCCAGCCTAAGATGGCAGTGGAAAAAGCTTCATTCCTTTCTTGTCTGCTTACTGCTAGGTGTATCTGTAGATGCTGGAAATGGAGAAGAAGAAAAACTTGTTTGAAAAGATGAGAGAGGAGACGATTTACAGAAAATTGGAGAGTTATAGTCTGATCTAATTGTGAATCTTTAAGAATACTCCTAGGAACCAGTACACCTCCCAGAAGGCAATTCCTCTAGGTTTAGAGACTGATCATCCAAGCTGGATGCAGTCCATCTGGATATTAGTCTCCCTTCTTCACCTCCATCACCATATAGGTATTTTCTTTAGACATGCTGAGGATTTGACATAGCATCCTTTGTGCTTAAATTTTTAAAGCATTTAGAAAAGTAGTATTTTCAACTTGAGAACAAGCAAAGCGAGGCACAACAAGAAGTCATCTGTATAAGGCAGTTTCTCATCCTGAACCTGCTCTCAGTACAAGCCAGTCAAGTGTGGACAAATCTATGAGCAAGAGTAAATTCAACACAGATACCCAAGCTAGCCTTGAACATGCCAGTAGTATCGTAGTCAGAAACATAAAGCTATCAGCACAATGCTCAAGGCTAATAGGTCCCTGCTGAAAAACAGGGAATGGCAGCCACCAGAGCACCAATCTAACATTACCATGTTGAAAAAATCTACAAGCAATGTTAGCTGCAATCATGGTGCTGATGCAAGCTGGTCCATTCGGAGACACAACACTACATTCCCGGTAGGTGGAGCTCAAGATTGTGTATATGGTTCCTGCATTTTGTGGAATGAATCCCAACTTTGCTTTCTCCTAGCACCCTCTATAGAGGCTTTGCAATCCTTGTATTGAAAGCTAGCACAGAAGTTTCAAACAGAAATGACAGTATACAGCATCAAAGTAAGGTAAGTATATATTCAGAATAATAAATATTTACCTGACTGAAAAGATAGATTGTTCTTCTAAGTTATATAACATCCAGTCATTTTAATCACCTATCCTGTTTATCTAGTCACATGAGGAATCCTAATTCCTAGGAAATCCTTTTGGCCCATGTCCCCATCTAAGCCTAGTGCTTTTCCAATAAGGGAAAAGAAAACAGCACAAGGATGCCTCAAGCATTACCAAATCTCAATTTTCCTTTATTCTGATTTTACAGTAAAAAAAAAATCATGTTTTTCAGAGGGCCTTATACCACAGGCAGAAACACAATTTCTTGACTCATTCCCTGATGCCAGACAGGAGGAGATTAACTGGAAACATTAGCTACTTTTTTTGTAGTCTCTTCTTTCACTGAAAAATTTATTTTTAATAAGCTATTCTGTTGTTAATTGCCAATAGCTTTCAGTTCTGAACAGGTCTTCCAGTTATTATTTTATTGTTTACACATACAGGATTAAGATGTTAGGGGACATCCTTTAGGAGGTCACAGATAGTCTAATATCTTAAATAATAATTATTAAATTTCTATGTCTTAGTAATAGGACAATGAATCTCAATTTCTGTTTGGAGCTACACACACACACCATCACCTCTCTAAAACTGAGCCAAACACTACAGGAATTTACTCCTTTGCAATTCTATCTGAACATAACTAGGAAAAAAAAAAAACTTTAATAACATGCTAAGAATGCAACTTGCAAAGGATCAAATTTCCAAAGGCATAATTACACAATTAGCATTCACATACATGATCATGTTGGGATGGTGCATAAATTTGGGGGTGTTATTTTAGGAAGTAATTGAGAAAGTAAGAATTAGACAAAAAAAAAAAAAAAGAAAGAAAGAAACCTTGAAAATTATGCAAGTAAATAAATGGCCATGCTGGCTAGGAAAATCAGCAAATGCAACAGAAACCAGCATAGAGCAGCATCAAGATTCGTGATTTGCTTACAATCTCACAGCAAGTTTCTAACCATTACACAGAAGTGGAAGAAGCACTTGTGACAAGAAGATGAGGGAAGGTATAAGCAAAGAACCAAGTGCAGAGGGGAATGCATTGACAGCAATCCACAGTACACTGGCAAGTACAAAGGAGCAAATCCACGCAGGAGGAACAAACATGGCAGAGAGTGCCTTGGGCAGAGTACTTCCCTGGTTTGGTTTGCCAGATGCAAGCAGGCTGCTCAGCGCCACCAAAAAGGTAAACAAAAACAGAAAAACAATGAAGGCAGCTGGAGACAAACTTCTTGGACATTCCACAGAGCGTCCCAACATCTGAAGTAAAAAAGGTGACATTCAAAGGCTGAAATTGCAAAACAACCCTTGGATGACATCTCTCGAGCTGCCCTCCCATAATTTATCATCCAGCTGTGCTATTACTGGGATTTTTATGAGATTCTGCTGCATGCAGCTCTAGTTCATTTAAAATTGAGAGTTCAAATAAGCACATGCAGTGCCTCTCTAAAATATTTTAGAGCCAGACAGCAAAAATACTGCTTCTTTCTACATCTACATACTTTATAATAGGGATGTGTCATTACAGAGCTCATCAATATGCATATTATTTTGACTTTTTTTTTGTTTTTTAATTTGGCCCAAGGACTGAAAATACAGAACCAAAAATTCAGTACTAATTATAGAATTAGTTCTTCTGAAACACCGAGTTGACGATAAAACATAGCAAAAAAAAAAAAAAAAAAAAAAAAAGAGCCTTGTGCCTAAAATTTAAAAACATGCGAAATGTGGTATTTCTGTTGCTGCTCCCTGTCACTTAAGGAGCCTCAGAGAATCTGATAAACTTAATGAACTAATAGAATAAGCCTATTCTGTATTCTGTTCATGCCAGCACCAGTACAAAATAACCAGCATGCTACAGAGACCAAGGACTGGGCAGAGCGCGTAACAATGGGCAATATAATCTCCACAGCCTCCCCTCTTGTACCAGGAGGGGAAGAGGGAGAGCAAGCCAAGAAGAGAAGAGGGCACTGGGAGGAAATAAGCACAGCACATTAGCTGAAATGCTTTCCCCTACATGATGCTAATGGGAGCACTTACAGTGCAGCTCTCCGTCAAGCCTAGCTGAGTAAGAATAGCAGCAGGACTTCCATTAGCATAGGATGGGGCCTCCTTAGTGGTTTTCTCAAGATTTTAAGCACATGCACTCATCACTTTGAGTTTGTGTTATGCAAAAGTAAGATTTCATGAGTCAAAAATGGAGACAACAATCCCAGATCTGTTATCATAGCTAAGTATGGGTTAGCTCAAAATGAGCAGCATGCCCTCCCTAGCTACAAAAATCCCTACTCAATATTAACTCCATTGTCGCCCATTTGCCACTTTGTTTATGCAATTACTCCCCCACAATAACTTTCTGCGCTAACAGCTGCATGCACAACCATGTTATTTCTTCCTGAACCAAGACTCTTATGCTTTATATTTGAAAAGTGAAACATTCAGACATCAGAACAATGCAGGAATCTTAAAGAAGTTTCATTTTTCTTAAGACACTTACGAAAATCAAAATCTGGAAAGCTTGGGAATATGAGGAAAACGGCAGCAACACCTCCCAGCTGACCGAAGCCTGCCACAGCACTGTAGGCAACAGCAGATGCTCAAAGACTGACTCTGTTGTCCTGCTGCTTTTCTTGTCCCATGTTGTGCCAAAACATACATGAAAAAAACATAGCCGAAGCCTTGGTTTTGGTCTTGTCTGTGCAGCTTCACTACCTGCTCTTCAGACTTGAGGACAGAGCATTCGAAATGAACTGCCAGAGCATTCCTCAACAAATATCTGAGTAGCTTGGAAACGAGATGGGGAGAAATTCACTGATAATTAGTAAATCTTACATTGTTTAAATTGCTAAAAGTAACTGTAATTGTCCCCCAAAGCATTCTGACAATGAGGCACTATAAATCTAGTTAAATATACCAGGAGAGCTGCAGTATCAGGTGGCATTGTTTTAACATTTACTGTAATAATAGTTTGAATGACAGAAGCAACAGACCAGAGAAACAATGTGGAGTTGAATGGCCCTCGAACAGCAAAATAGCACTTCACTTCATCAACTACTGACACATCACAGCCATCACTAATATTTCATCCATTGTCCAACAGCAAAAGGTTTGACAGACAGAGACAGGGGAAAAATAAACAAAGGAAAATCCAAATTACATTTTTTTTCCCCTTCTCATTCTGCAGCTGGCAGTTGCACAAGGCAGCATGTCACATTTTGTTTTCCTCATCAAGAATTTTTATCTAAACTAATTCAAAACTGCAATATCGTTATGACTGACTCAGTATCCAACTACTCCATGTCATCAAATATTTATTTATTTTTTGCTGCTAGAGATCTGCACCAAACACAGTAAGAAGTGCTACAAAAATAAGAGGAAATAATGACCGATAAACAGTCTTCCTCTCCTCTGAGCTCTCCTCTGAGGGGGTGGGAGGTGCGAAGAAATCAGTTTGGCATTTTTAAGCTACTAAGATCTGTCATCGACATCTGAAGACTGACTGACAATACACAAGGGAAAGGAAATTGATTGGAATTGCAAGCCTTATTTTATAATAATAAGAACAAAACAGTAAATAGCAAAGAGAAAAAACCCAATTCTTGAAAAAATTAAACACAAAGGTCACTAGCTTCATTGGCTTCTTCAGTTTAAAACACTTCTCTGATGGAGGAGTGCCACAGAGACATTTTTTCAACAGCTGCTCCAATGAAAGCATTTTAAGGCATTTTCTTGGGTGATCTTTCATTTTCACTGGAAATGGAGACAAAAAGAATGTTCATTTATACGTAAATAAGCAACACAGCAATATTTTTAAAAATAAAGTTGCAAAAGATTTGAAAAGAGAAGGATTTTCTTATAGTAATGTTCCTATTCACTAAGGCAAAAAGCAAAGGAAGGAAATAAGAATTCGCTATCTGATCCACAGAGCATTGCTAGAAGAGCTTAGTGCTGTAAGCTCAGACTTCAATGGGAATTGTGTTTCTAAGCACTATGGAATATTAAGCTATTTCTAATTAGAAAAAACTTATGAAGAGTGAATTTGCAAGAGGTAGAACACTAAATCCCTCAAAATGACTGATTCAAAGAACATCAGATGCAGTAGCAGCAAGTACACCTCTCATGTATAATTTATCATGATGGGACTTCTCCAGCCACCAGCAGCACTGCTCTGTGGGCTGCTCTTGCAGGTGGTTGGAAGAGCTGCTGAACAAGAGGTTTCTAAGAAGTTTGTTGGGTATCACCGCTCCACTGCGCTGAAAGCTCCCAGTGCTGCTGGTGAAGACAGTGGAGGAGCTTTTCATTCCCGTTTGATGTCATTTAACCTCCGAATTAAAGAGAGAGTTTGTGGTGTGGGTGCCATATGAATCCCCTTTGAACTGAGAGCTGGAGTAAGAAATAAAGTCATTTAAGTAATTCCCCTGGAATATAAGCCACTTTCTGCATGAGTTATTAAGTCTTTTCAAGTCACTCGTAGAACACAGCTGGAAGTAAAATCCGTTCTTCTGGGAGATATTTTAATTGCTACTGATGCTGGGAAAGACACTGAAACCTTTGGGGAAAACTGAAAGTGTACTGGGAAAGCCAGCATTTAAAAGGAAAAAGAATGTCTCATGACAGCACCCGTTTGCAGCTACAGATAACAGTTGGGAATAAAAAACGTGGACAGGAAAATACTGTAGTATACTGTAGAGATTTGTCCTTGACTCTTTATCTTTTTCACAGCATTCGGGTACAAATTGTGAGAATAAAGAAAGATTAGATTTAATTTAATGGTATTAATAAAACCAATTTTGCCTTGAGATGGCCTCTTCCAGAACTACTACCTCGAGAAGTAATTACACAAATGTATCCAGCAGCAAGATTTTGCCAGAGTACTTAAGTCAAACTAAAGTACAGGGTAATTAGTCCTGTAAACTAGAGGCCTTATTCAGCATCACTTGCACAGTCAAAACACCTTCTGAAGCCCCAGGGAATTCTGCATAATTAAGACAGAAAGAAAGCGGCTCTGGATATTCATCTGAAGTCTGGCTAGAGACATGTTCTTTTGGATGTTGGTTTGCTGGTTCAGCTGTTTTACCAGTCCGAATGGCATCCTGCAAATCAAAGCATAGGGTTGTGTAGATCAAGCTGAGAAGAGGACAAGTCCAAAGAGAGGAACGGAGTTACCTGTTTAGGAGACAACCAGCTCTTGAGTTAGATCAGTGGCGTTTAAAGCTATCCCAAGCATTGGAGTCTGTCTCTTACTGCTGAAACATCACCACAAAAGGGGTTAGGACATGGATTTGTCCTCTACAGGCCAAGCAAAGACAAAGAACTCTCACCATTTCACTGTATTTTTAGAGAGCATGCCTTCTGCTAGTTTGTCTTTCTCTCAGTAAATTCACAGAAGAAAAATACTTTTTAGAAGTAAAACTTTGACTAATTTCCCTCTCTTTAAAGCTGGACATAAAACATTAATTTCAGAGTAAGCACACTTCAGTACCACTGAGGCCCATATGGGAAAAATAATACAGAACACATTTTTATTACTCTGTAAAAGCCAGGCTTATTCTTATATCTATGAGTTCACCTTTACATAAAGGATGAGAGATAGCAAGACTGATCATACAGTCTTACAAGACACCTGAATCTATCAAAGAACATGTTCTTCAAGCTGCGAGCTTTTCTATACAGCTTATATTCAAAGGAATAAAGGCACGGGAGTAATTTCAGATCTTAAAGAGCTGGACTCATTGAAACAGATCAAGTACGAGATTTAAACAGACATCTGGATGAGCAACCTGGTATAGTGGATGGGGGTTTGGAACAAGATGATCTCTAAAGTCCCTTGCAACCCAAACTATTCTATGATTCTACGCTGTAGATTTTTATTTATAGGAAAAAGACCTGCAAAGTTTGTCCATGCAAAACAAAAATGGAAAAAGACAAGTCAAAAATGAGAGAAGGTTTAGAGATGACTGCACAGTCGTTCGAATTGTCTACATTTATTCTACCTGCTGAAGTCATTAGAAGCAAAATTGAAAGATGTGTGTAAGAAATTCCAATGTAGACATGTTGGAAACACTTCTTCAACAAACAATTCTTTCTGATATACAGAGAGCTGAACAGTGGCATAAGTTAACATTCAAAAAATTGTCTCTAGATTTACCAAAGGGGTTTAGCTCTGCACGAAGAGGAAACATGCACTTCTGAAGTAAAAGAAACACTCCAGAAGAAATTAGCATGAAATGCTAATTTCAGAATTCAGAAGTTTTGACTGCATTCTTCAACTAACCCCAAGTAATGAGAAAAGTATATAGTAATGTGTCTATATGGATGTACAAACATGGATTCATATCAGTCCCTTTTAAGAAATTACTTGGAAATGTCATCTTTCAGTGAATAAATCAGAGTAGAAAAAAACAAATATATTTGGAAAAAAATGAAATAGAAATCAAAAAAGAATATTTATAGATCTCATTAGACAAAAAAAAAAAAAAAAAAACAAAAACAAAAACCAAGCTAACTGAAGTAAAAACTAAAGAAATCTTATCTTCATAGTTTTTTTTTCAAGGAGTCTTTACAATATCAACATTTTTAATACAGTAATGAAATGCATACATGTATACACAGACACTTCTACAAAATCTATAAAACAGTAATTACAGCACTGTGTGAAGAACTGGCGTAAACAGCTCTGAATACTTATGATGAAAGTATATTAGAATGAAAGAAAAGAGTTACAGTACTGCAATTATCAGTTTTATTGTGCCTGACTATAGTTACATTACAGATAAGGAATCAATTGGCAAGAGTGACAGGCAAAAATGTCTAATTCTGAGGCTAGGAATAAAAATAAAGAGCACAAAATAAAAGGAAAGTGTATGTGATAGACTTATGAAAAAAGTAAAAATCAAAGCCTCCTAGGAAGTTCTCAATGACACTAGAAAGAAAGCATAATATGAGATGAACAAGGATTATGGTTCACAGAGGAATGGAAAGAGCTCTAAGCACATTGAAAATGTGATTAGATAGGCCATATTTGGTGTTATTTTATTCTAAAAGGTGAAGTCCCTGTCTTGCTGCCAACTGATGCATAGGCCTTATTCCCTTTGAAGTTAATTATAGTTTTGCACATTACAACAGCCTCTGTTCTGCTGCTGATTCTTATATCTATTTCTAGAGCCATTGTTCTTCAGTTTGCTCTGATAAAATAGGGTCAGGCTAAAAAAAAAAAAAAAAAGAATTGAAGCTTTAACACAAATGGTTTATCCCTTTTTGTTCATAAATGCAGTCCAGGCATTCTCGCTCCTTTTCTGTTCAAGCAGATTGTAGATTGAATGGAATTGCTTGCGTTCAGAAGGCAGAATATCAGATTGGGTCTAATGCCAAATTCTGGTAAGAAACGTGACAGATTTCGAGTGTGGAATATAATCCTTTTGATGTCATCCCAAACACATCCAAAGAGTATCTACTTGGAAGACAGCCATGCTCCTAAAAGTGAAGATTGATTTATGCCTTTAGTAACTTGCTTCTCTTCACATAAAAATACCACGCATTTCAAGCAGGATAGAAGCTGCATACCTAGAGTGCTTATGGAAAGGATATGTTTGTTTAGTAGGGGAAGAAAATGAGCATTTTCCAAAATCCCTGCATAAACAAATGCCTCTGTTACTTATATTTGGGTAACAGAGTATACACAGGTCAATTCCACATCCAGAATTCCTGTACCAGTTGATGACAAAGGGATCAACTTGACAAATGGCTGGCATCATACACCGAAGAATACAAATATCTGTGACTAGCTATGTTGCCGGAGTATAACATTTATTAATAAACATTTCTAAAAATACAAGATTCTTTAACATACACTAAAGCCACACATTCAACTTGTCCAGATGGAGGGATGCAATGTGCTAAAGAGAATTAGTATCTCACTGACCATTAATTAGAGATTCATTGTATTAGGACACCCCTCCAGTTTTCCTGAAGTTTACATTGAACTCTTATCCAGTCACAAAATGTGCAACCTAAATCACAAATCAAAACCATGCTTAAGAAACCTACAGCTCTTTGTAGGGGGGGAAATCCATTTGTACACTGGTTCACTTTTGTACAGTAGACGCAATCCAATGTATTGGAATTGTTGAGGGAAGAGAAACACAGTAAAAGCAAAACTCTAGGGCTCAGTGGTGGAAAAACCTTCTTGATGCTCGGTGGCAAACTTCAGAAAGTATGGCACCTTAGCTGATTTCACTCCACATCAACTTTCACATTAAATTCAGTATTTAGGACAGTGATTCATCACTGCTAATACAGATGGGAAAACATATTTGGTGCGCCTTTTGGCATAGAAAGAAAGCACTCACTAGACACCTTGAGGACTAACACAAAGGCAGCAAGATATGGATATATGACAATTAAAATAAGAAGAAAAAAAAAAGTAAGATTTCAAAACAGGGAAAAAAGTTAAGACACTCAGGAAAGTGCTGAACTTCCACAGGAGAAAATTATAAACTGCAATATAACTGTTTTGATATTTTCCACTATTGTGAATTTAGAAAAAAAAATCAATTAGGAAACAGGTAAAAAAATAAAATAAATAAATGAAGCAGTATAACTTTGAAATGGTTGTATCATTCTGCTATAACAAACTAATGTTAACTGTAATTCCAAAGTATATGCTTTGGAAGGAGACAGAGCTACTAGGATACTTGAAAGCCTCGGGTATTATTTAAACAAATATAATTATTATTTCTTAAAAATCTAAGCTGAAATTGTGGTCTTATATGTATTTACTTTAGGGCTGAACATACTGAAAATGAATAAAACCACAGATACTTTGGAGTAAGATCTTGTAATACTGCCTTGTGACTTACAACAGGAGCAGCAATTGAGGTCATGCAACAAACACACACATTCACATAGGTCTCTCAGCTGTTCCCTCTGATGTCCCATTGTAAGTAAAAATAGACAATGACTCAAACAAGTTTTCTTACTGTCTTTCCTATTATGTACGGTGCCTTAGCCACCATACCCAATGAACAAAAATTAAAGCAGCCTTTGGCCTGCTCTTACCTGTGTTGCAAAAATCAGCTACAGACAAGAAACCATTTCAGGGGTGGGATAAGAAGAGGTGCCTGAATTTCTAGAGGAGGCTTTTTCTAAGCACATCCAAAAGTCATCACACCCTGTGGTTCACAGAGTCTTTGATTTCCCATGTAAATCTCCCCAGTGTTTCATTGACAAACACATTTCTCACACTGAAACACTCCAGTTTCAAAACTTCAAGGATTTGGAAAACAATGCTTACTTTCACAAAACAAAGAATTTTCACTTCCTTAAAACTACCCTATGATCACAGTGTAAAAAGCCTCAAGACAGAAAGCTCTTTGAAAACCATAGAAAAATGTACCAAACTCTACAAATATTTCCTAGGGCAGGAGTTATGTTTGTCAAGCTTTGTAAAAATTGCAAGCTTAATTTCCCTGATCCTTTCTTATATAGGGGAAAAAAAAAAAAAAAAGTAAATAGGCAAATTATTATAACATTGAAAAGGTATAACTGTGCCAAAGAGAGAGTGATGTTGAGAATGTGTAAAAGAAAATGATAGATTTAAAGGGTTAAATTATTTTTCAGGTGCCAACTCCATGATTGTCACCTTTACCATTCATAGCCTGTTACTTTTCTCCTTAAAGTCACAGTTTTTACTTTAAAACTCAATAAGGCAAACAAAACATAAGAGAAACAAATCCACTTAATCAAAAATCTTCCCAAAGTCTTATTAACCACATTTTAACCATAGGAGAACTGAGAGCATAAGGATTAAGCATCTCAAAATAACACTGATGGCAGAGGTAGGAAATGAACGGTGATGTTTCAAGTCAGCGCAGTGTGTCACAATTACCACGTCCTCTCACTTCTTCTCTCAGCACTATGAGAGGATTATAAGAATGCTGGGTTTTTTACGTTGTAAAAAAGTTCATTTTTCACTACATGAAAGCATTACTTTCATGTAGTGAAGTCTTACTTCCACGTTGCACAAAGTATGTGGTACAAAGCAATGGAAAAGAAGGCCTGCACTGTAAGATAGACTCAATAATGAAATCAGCTCCTGTAAAAGCAAAGGAATGACAGTACTAAATGACCCAGAATATGCATGTGCAGTGGGTACATGCAAAGCTGTGACTGCAGGATGATGGCATGGAGCTACTGATGCAACTCTACCAGGTTTAGTGGAAAGCTCTTGATTTCATGCCACCAGTCAATCAAAACAGAGTTCCAGCTGCTAATAATATCAGCTCTCAGAATTGATTTTAAACTGTTTATGAGCTTTCAGGGCTTTTACAAAAAGGTTTATCCTTGGGTATAAAAATATGAATGTTTTCACGCATTCTCACAGAATTTTATAAACAAAACATTAGGGCAAATCCTCAGCTGGAACAAGTTGTCCATTAATTTCAGTAGAGCTGCCTCATCCTATTTACATATTTCCAATTGACCCTGTCAGAAACATTGGCAACTACTGCTTTTAGAAGACAAGCATCTCAAGCTTTCTGTTTTCTCATTGACCTTAAATAAAAAATAAGCAACAAAACAACAATCACTCATAATAAAGTCAGAACAGTGGTATTTCCTTCCCTTCCCAGTTATGCTCCCACAGCAATTACATGATGAAAAATGACAAAACAAATGCCCTAAAAGCAAACAATTAAAATTTGAATAGATTTGATGAATAAACAAGCTGAGGTAAGATTCTTCTGTAAGCTTCCCACTGAAATTGAGGCCATCACAGTCTGTTTTTAAGAAGACTGTTGTCCTGTTTTTCAGTCATGTCCATTCTTACTTAAAATAAGAGACCAAGCACTACCAAACCCTGCCATATCTCTGTGATATCCAAAACCAGGAAGAAGTTCAGAGCTCGCTCTCTGGGAAGGGCAAGCTTTCAATCTTGCTGGCTTGACAGAACTTCATTATGCAAATATCTTGTAGTACTCTCCAAAGGGGCTAATTCTGTTCCTTTCACTACTGTAAGTCAGTGCTTACCTAAATTTCATGGGAGCTCAGGACTCCAAAATACTTCAGAGTAATCACATCAAACCACAGGAGAGAGTATTACATGGAAGGCATTACTTTCAGAACAACCTATTTATTTCCATGGATACAAGAACTGCTAGAAAGAGCACAATAGCACTATTTGATAGAGCAAATTCTCAGCTATGAAACAGTATTTTTCAACATCATCATGCCTATTAGCATATTCACACAGATGAGCTGATTGAGAAATTCTTTTGTGATGTGACACTTTGCATGGCTGTCCAGAACACAGCTCATCTTCCACATCACTGTCACCACTGCTGAAACACACCACTCACCACCTCACAGTGCTTAGATCCACTGTTTGGTCTCCATCAATGTTCAGCAAATGTCAAATGTAAACAGGTCCCATTTTTTCCTACATGGAGGAATTCAGTGACACACCTTTGCTTCAATCCACACTTCCATATCAGTCGTCATATTATCAGACTGCCCCTCTGCTGTTGTCTGTCACACCACAACAAAACGTAATGGAGTACTGGTAGTAAGGCTCAACCCTTACTGCTATACCACCAACACTGGTCTATGATGTCGGGAGCCAACACAGTAAAATAGGAGGCATGACTTTCAGAACAAGCCTTGTATTCAGATTATTCCAGTTGCACTCTGGGCTCTCTTCTGGCTCCAGCCTCATGCAAAGAGACACCACCTCAGGATGCCCTGACCATCAGGAGGCAGCGAACCTTTCCAGAATTGAACTGCTATTGACCATGCTTTGGTTGCACCAGTCCATCCTCCAGAAAGATATTTTGTAGTCCAAGGTGAAGGCTGCTTTGGGACTGGGGAAGAAATGTGAGATACCAGATAATGTTCCCGTTTTTAATTAGCGGAGATCTTCTTTTTAATGCGGTATGTTTAAAAATAAAATTTTAATGATATCTTTAAAACAAAGGGATTAATGAATAATTCATTTCTATATGGATGGTATAAATGCTTCCTTGCACTTAAAGTGGATTAGCTAATATCTGAAATAAATCATTACAAAAAAAGATGTAAATGTGTTTTCCACTGCAATCATATTTTATTCACGTTGTACGATATTTATAGCTGTGTTCAGCATGTGGCAATAAATACCTTTATGAAAAAAAAAAAGCTATCGAGACTAATTCCATGCTATTAAGTGAGCTTTAGGGTGTTCTCTAGACACATGCACTTTTTAAAGGCTGTTTCACATTGGAATAAAACAAGAAAAAAACCCACAGACTTAACAGATGAAAATAAATATCTTCATTGTCAGTTTTCACTAGAACTTGCCTTCTTGATGTCTATTTGCAGTCTGCTATATGCAAAACAAAACAAGATTCTGAAAACGGCCCTAAGGCGTAATGTTTGGCAATATCTGATGCAATTTATTTTGAAATGCTAAAAGCAAAGCAGAAAAGCATGAAGATGGATTGGTCTCTAAGTTGTTCAGTCCACCGACCTTCTTAATTTTTCCTTACTCAAATTCAACTAGCTTAAATGAAAATGCAGTTTTAAGTAGTTTTTCAGCATTTCATAAGATGTGACTCAATTCTTAGCCTACAAGAAAAATATTTTAATATATACATATTAAAAGAAAGGCACAGGTTATTCTGGGTGAATTGAAATATTGAAGATTGATAACAAGACACCCATCCATTTCACAGTTCCTTCTCTCTTTTCTACTTCAGCATCTCAACTTTCTCCTCTCAGTTTAGAGTCAGGAAAAACTTCTCTTCTCAGGTAATGGAACTCATGCGTACATACGCAGGCAATCAAGTCTCCATGAATGTTAAATGCACATGCTACAAATGAACATTCATACCTTTGTCCCCACATTGAGGAGTCTTCAGAGATTGCATTCTCTGTGATATTGTGAAAAATTGCTTTCTGTTGAGATCTGTAACTGCTTGTTCCCAGCTTCCCTACAAGTATCTGCTTTTCTCTCTCCACAAAATTTAAGCTGAAATTAAATATTATAGCAAATCCAGACATAAGTCTGTCTTCTCAGGAAGCCTTAATGTTACAAACAATGCCACACAGCATGTTTTCTCAACACCAGTAAATCCCCCAAATCTGTCCAAAGTTCATTACATACATGATAGTAAGCATTTTCAATAGGATTCAAGATATACACCTTAGGGAAATACGGAATTAATGCTTGGTTCACATTAAAAAATATATATATATAAAGTATATATATTTTTCTCCTACTTATTTTTTCCAAAGCACCCCAGCATATTCAGCTTGTTCCTAGTAATATAAATTAAGCTTTGCTTCTATATTTTTAACTCTGCTTAGTTACTTTTGCTGAAAACAGATTCTAGACCAAATTTCAGGTATTAGTAAGTCTGAAATGAAGTTAAGTTTATACTGAAACTATGCATTATGCTAGAAAAGTTGACAATTTATTGCATGGTTTTATGCATAGAAAAGCTTGCATTTTTTCCTATTTTAAATATACTCCAATAAACACATTGAAATAGCAGCAAAAGAGTCCACATAGCATCGCTATTATTTTCAACCCTCTCAGAGTTCCGCTGACAAACACACTTGAGGAACGCATATAAGGCTTTAGAAGAATTTGTTTTCCTCAGAAAGAATAGTACAGAGAATTTTTGCTCATGAACGGTGTTCTAATGTGAGCAGAAGAAGTAATAGCAGAAAGTTGTTGATACTCGCCTTATGTACTGAAAACACAAAGATTTAGATTTTTCTGTTAGTCTTTACAGGAAACAGGTATCTTTAGGGCTGAAGGAAAGCCTAGAATATGTCACAGCCTTCATAAAAACCTCCAAAAGGGGAAGATTTTATCAGGACACTGTGTGAAAAAGACATGCATGCAATTCATGTGTATAAGCAAGTAAGAAATTTAATGCATGCGCAATTCTATACTATGGAAAAATGCCATAAAACTGTAAAACAATAAAAAAAATCTGACCAATACCTCTCTGCTTTGACTTTCTATCAAGTTACAGATTTCACTTCCTAAATTTTATGTTTGATCTTAACATGCTCACCAGAATATCACTGTCAGGAAAATATATTCTTGAACAAAAATTGTATTTTTAGCCAACATCAAATATTGGCTAAAATCCTCATATTTCAGTTTTCTAGTTGCAGTAAGAATCCTGTTGTTTATCTGTGCCTTCTTTCCCGTCTAAGTATTCTTCAGCTTCCAGACACTGGATCTTTCCTCGGCTATACAAAGCTTACTCCCAAATATAACCCCTTTGTGTAGTTATTCAGAGGCATAAGATAAAAGACTCCCCACAAAACGATTCTGATACTAAATTGCTTTCGTATACAGATCCTTATCCAAGATCCTTTAATCAGTATTAAATTATTTATAAAGCACTATAACATCCCACAGACTATGCAGGCTTCACTTTCCATGCATATCTCAACATCACTCTCTTTCTAGCTGCAAATAGGCTTGAGAAGAATAAGATCCACAAAGTCATTGTGGGCAAGGTAACTTCACTGGGTGGTTTAACTTCAAGGACAATTCTGCACTATTAAAAAGAAACAGTAATACTACACACATTTCCTCACACCAGGAACTTGCTGAATATATTAGTGTATTTATTTGTGTT
Source organism: Chrysolophus pictus (assembly GCA_037305975.1). Classification (NCBI taxonomy): domain Eukaryota; kingdom Metazoa; phylum Chordata; class Aves; order Galliformes; family Phasianidae; genus Chrysolophus; species Chrysolophus pictus. Next base: position 32,414,990 of record CM074577.1, on the reverse strand, counting down.
TTAGCAAGGATGCGCAATCAAACCTACTTCAGTATTTCTCTGAAATCAGAACATCTGTTATGTACCAAGAGAGATGTCCTAAAAACCTACATAATGCTAGATTTCGTTTTTATATTAAGTAGCAAGGCATTCTATATTTATGTGCATCAGCATGCCAGGGACTTATACATACAGAAGCTGAATGTTCATCCATTAAACACTGCAGTAATCAAATCCTATATTTCCAATGCTAGCATAAAAGATTTATGAATTTTTATAACATTTAATGCACTAACTTTAGCACAGTTGATTTGCCACCATTCTTGGTTACAGACGATCTGTACTTCAAGACCACTCACAAAAATCAGAAGCTCTAAGATGAAAGATCATGAAAAAATTGTTCAAATCTCACGATTCTCTGGACTCCCCTATAGATGTTCTCTTTCTTTCAAATCTGCTCATCTCTTATATGCTATCCCACATTATGCATGACCCTTCAGTATAGTATTTAGAGAAGAATGCATAAGAGGAAAAGCAAACTTATCATAGCTCTACCTCAAAAAATAATAAAAAGCTTTCAACTGTGTAAACTTTGATCAATGGACAAGGTTGAAGCTGTAACAGGTTCTAGACACCCTTCCCCCTCCCAAATCTACTGGGTGTTTTAATCACATCTGGTTTCATAAAAGGAAAATGAAAGATTTCCACTCTCTGTAAAAGGGGCTGAGAAAAAAAAGCAGTTTTATCACACAGGTGTGCAGGCTGACTATAGTCTTCACATGAGCACAGATGTGTACACCCTCTGAACAGACGCTGCAGCCTAGAGCCTCGTGTGAGTATTTACCTATAGGCAGAACATCTGGTGTTATGCATGGATATCATGCTGCACTGAGAACCTTTGCCCCTTCCACACTCAGAGCACTGCTCTGCAGCTTGGTTGAAACTGGGTGGCTGACACAGTCATGGTTCTTGGGTCTGGTAGGGACCTGCAGCCACCTGAAAGCATCTTAGCCTCCTTTCTGAATGAAGCAGAAAAAAACTCATCTGAAAGCACAGATATTGAAATTATTGTAATTTAGAAAATGTTATGATTAAGGACTGCTGACACCTCCAGATGAAACTCAGTGCAGAGGTTGTCAACAATAAGTATTAGAGGATAAAAAAAAAGATATCTTTAAAGTGTTACTTTATTGATGATCTCCTTCAGTTAAAGCTTCCCTTCAAGTCTTTAAACAAATATAACTGAATGAAGTAGTATGAAGTTGCCTCAAGGGCAGCATTAGGGAACAGACACACTGCAATCAAAACATTAAACAAATCTTGGCATAAAATAGAAATAACCTTCTGAATTTACATACATACTATTCTTTGTCTTTATGATGATGAAATTTTTTTAGCTTCCATGTCAGTTGCTGCTTGCACTAATGTATTTTTTTAGAGGATTTTACTTATTTAAAAAGCAAAACAGGAAGATGAATCTAGTTACCCTTAAAATATGTGCATGATTAAGGGTGTGTTAAAAAGTTCAGTCATTAAACAACATGAGACGCGATCACAAAAAAAAGCAACCAAAACCAAAGAGCCATACAATTGGGTCTTGCAGAAAACATTTCTCAGGTTGGAGATTCTTTAATTTAATTGCTGCTATTCCTAACAATCTTTTCCTGTTTTACTCCTCTTGCATCTTATTTCTCTTTATGTTTTTATTATCACCTAGAAGTTTAATTAGAAACAAAGAAACCCATTCAAGACATTTTCCATCACCTCAAGGAAAGTTTAATACAAGGGGTTTATTCATGCCTATATTTAATGGACAATTAGGGTATTTATCTCAGTTTTCTCATTTTCTGTCTTTAAAAATCAAGAACCAGGACTTGCTCAGAGACATCTCCCACTGAGTATTCCACATTCAGGCTGTAGATGCAAGTCTTCCCTAGAGAACAGATGCTGTTCTCTAGCTGTTTCACACCACTGTACAAGTGCGGAAGGAAATAACAAAGAATCAAATAATGAAGAATCCCCAATTGCTTCCTGGGCAATAGCATCCTTGCAGCTCCCCTGTTCCCTCTTCTTACCTCACTTTTTGTGACTATTAACAGCTACTATGCAAGAGCTGTCTGTTCAGAATCTCACAAGTAGATGTTGAATTGCAGATACTTTTAAGAAACATGTTTAATCAAATCACTAAAAACTTGAAGGTAACAAGAAAATTAATCTCAGAAGTAACTTAATTAAGATGAATTTTATTTTTCGCTTTTTGATCCTCACTGGAGTACTTTTATTCCCATAAGGAGGTTTCTCTGCCCAGGGCTGGTGCAGTAAAGCAGAAACAGGGTGGACTTAACTATGGATGAGCAATGAATAAGATTTAGTTTCTGCCACTGAAATTGTTTTCAGCGGTGTGACTGTACAAATATTTCTGCTGAATTTCAGACATCTCCCCAAGAGATTTGGCAATTAGCTCACCAAACTGTGCTGTGTGGCTGCAGTTACCCTGTGCTGCCCAGCAATCCCCGTGCTCCGCCAAGAGGATTCATTCCCAGCACTGCCACTAGTTATTTCCTTCTTCTCACTCTAATAGCCCTAAGTAGCTTTACCTATGAATTTTATAGCCTGATTTGCAATGCTTCCCATGGAAGAAAAAGCTGGAAGTTTGCGCTAACTGCTAGAAAAATGTTTAATAGCAATAAATTACAGTAAGGTTATTAAATCTAAGCCTGTGATTGAAGATGATTGCACAGGCTGCATTGTCTAGGTAATTAACAATATTGCATACAGGGACTTACTTGCAATACATTTAAGATTTTAAATATTTACAAAGTATTCCCCTTTTACTTACATGCCCAGACCTCATCAGTTATTACTGCTACTCTTTATTACTTGTTAAGCATCTTCTCTGTGCTTGGTGCCTGAAGGATTCTTCCTAGCAGAGTGAAAGCAGAATTTATGTGCAATAAGGGGAAATCTTTATTCAGGCTACAGAACAGAGCCTCTCACCTCTGCACCACTTCAGCATAGCTCTTGCTGCTAGGTTTTTTAGTGGTATGGTGGTGATGGGCTGATGGTTGGACTAAATGATCGTAGTGGTCTTTCCTTTCTTAGTGATTCTATGATAACAGGAGGCTGGACCTCTCCAAACCCTGGTCCAGGCCCAAGGTCCTGGGAGGGACGGGGTTCCACACTGCATGTGCTCCTCACTGCAAACAGGGAAGCAGATCTTAGCAGGGAAGAGTCCTGCTGCACTCTTCTAGCATGTCCTAGTAGGTGCAAGCTTGCCAGATGTTCAAAACCAGTCACAGCCTTTAGATTTATAGAGCCATTAGATTTGAGACAAGCTCAGCTATTAGAACCTTCAAAAATGTTTGATTTTATTCTTAAATATATTTGAAGAAAACACATTTTAACCATTGATAACCTTTTATTAAAACTACCTTGGGCATTACCAGCATCTTTCAGCGGGAGGAGGCATTAGCCAATTAGCCAGTTAGTTGTGGGAACACAGAGCACTGTGCTCCAGTATGGGCAGTAACGCTCAGGAGAGCAGGCTCAGTGACAGTGCAGAGCCCTTGGTAAAGGAGCCAGCACTGAAAATGCAGGCAGGCAGCAGCAGAGGTTTCCTGCAGAGAGAAGGTTATTTGCTTCCTCGACACAGGGGCAGAGCTCACTTACAGCTTACCATAGGTACTGTACGTGCAGACATAAACTTGAACTAAGATAGTTCAAATAACCTGATGAAATCAGGATTTTCCCCCCTGTATCCCTGCAGCTGCTATTTTTGCCCATTGTTTCATGCAAAACCCTAAATTCTTGAGGCACTAATTGAAGAAGGGAAAAAGCTGTCAAAAACTAATCACTCCAAACACACAGATGTCGCAATAAATTAGGTAGTACTTAAATGTCCATCAGTAGAGGATGCACACCTGATCGTAATAGACTGAAAAATACAAAACTGAAATTTTACTTTGACAAGCAACCCTTTTTTTTCTTCAGTTTCTCAGCACAACAGAAATACAAATAATAATCCTATACTACATCTTCATCAGAATATTAAGCTATCTGCTTAATCCTGAATATATCTGATGTGCTTCTTTTTGATCTCATATTGATTAAGAACGGCAGTAAACAAATAAACACAGAAGGGATAAGCCATGTCTTCCTCCTACCCTACCATATTCTTCCAGAAAACTCATCCTAAGACTCAAAAGGCTCTTTGTTTCTTTGTCTTCATTTGCTTTTGCTCCTGTTGACAATGTCTGATCCTCTTCCCTCTTCACTTTGCATATTCTTCACCTTGGCTTCAAGAAAACAACTTACAGTCTACATCTGCATGACAGCAGAACTTACTCTTTATCTCCCTTACCTCTTGCCCCCACAGCAATTTCCTCAGGGGAAAAAAAATGCAGTCTTCAAATTGCTGCTATTTATTATGGGTACCGGAGCTGCCTCTTTATTTTGCAGCTAGAGTAGAGAGCATCCAGAATGGTCATTGCAGAAGATGCCAGAAGTCTCTCCTGTCTGCAAAATTGCATCTGTGAGACTGCTCCCAGCTGCAGGCATAAAACAAAAGACATATTTCTTGTACATCCTGGAGAGACAACCGACTGGGTAATGAGAGTAACTCAATGCCACAAGTCTTGTAAAAATAGCTGCATCAAACACCTGATTTGTGTGAATGCCTTCCTGAGATTTGTTGCTTCCAAACAACTTTTCAAGAAGTGTTATATGCATACTGTATTCTTAAAATAGCAGACATAGGTCTCTTAAATACCAAGCTCCCGAGAATAGGCAATATCTATACCTGGCTATTGGTTTGTGACTTCAAATTCCTCTTGAATGCCATTAAGCAAACAATTCCACTCAAAAGCATAACTTCCTGGCCTCAAATACCAGAGGACTTGCAAGGTTCTTCATAGAATCTTCTGTATATTGGATATACTAGAATAAGGTTTGACCATCTCCAACTGAAGTATTTTCAGAATGCATACTTATCTACACATTGTATTTTTATTCATTTCTTTCCACAGTTTGACAACTAAATCATAATTGAGCTTCCAAAAAATTTTTTTAAAATAAAATATTTGACATGTTTCTCTGAAAAGGACTGACACCAACAAATCAGTATGACAATCATCCCACTGTTCCCTCTGTCACACGCATTCTCACTGTCACTGTGTGTACTCCCACCTTCATCATCAGGCCACCCTAAATCTTTCCTGCGTATTTCAGCGCAATTCAGTAAAAGCATCTCTGACCAGCCAGTGCAAAGCTCTTGCAAATTCTGCTTCTTACAAGTATCAAAATATACTCCCAGGTCTCAGCCATTATGTATCTTCAACTCATCAATGGTCAAAAATCAATGCAGCCAGCAGGCTTGCACCAATACTCTTAAAAAGAGGTATACACATAAATACTTGCCCTCTCACCCTCATATACCCATTCACGATGGAACATGTCCGTGACCCATAAACTTCCCCAGTTTTGGCTTCACATATAAAAGATTCCAGCAACACTTCCATTCATTTTCCAGCACTAAAACAAACTGAAACACTAGTGTTTCTTTTCTTAGACACCACAGTGAAATATAGAAATCTACTGGAAAAAAAAACACCAAAGGTCTATTTCTTAGGTGCTACATAAATGGGATTGTAAGCATCTCTATATGTGAAGAAAGTATATGTAGAATAGAATAACAACGGATGTTGCAAAACAACAAGCTGCCAGAGTGCTAGCTTGAATAGCATTAATGTTAGTGATGCATAACAAAACATTCAAATACAGTTTGTTGTTGCTGAAGTGTCACTTTTCTATGGCAGCAAGGATCAATAAGTGATCCAAACCACTTGACAGCCACACAGAACAGATTAGCGTGGAAGTTAGTTTAACTTGAAGGAAGACGACAGAAGATTAATTTGCTCTAGAAACTAGTGCACTTTCAGGTTTCAGAACAGAAGCCTGAAGATAGAAAAAGTAGTAGAAATGCACTCTCCTTCAAAAAAGATTATGAATTTTGTCAGGTAAGGAATTTCATATTTGACCTACAGCGAATGGTAACTGGCTGAGAGCTAAAAGATGTTTAAATTGTTGTAGCACAATAATAATATGGAAACAGTGATACCAGTACCCAAACTACCTTGACAATTATTATAGTCCTTCACTTTGACTTCTATAATTGCCTAATTTACAAGAAATGTGACGTGTCCTGCTGGATTCTCAGAAATAGAATTCCATGCAGAGCTCAAATGCTTGAGCAAGTATTGGAGAAATTACTTGGAGAAAGTATTGGTCAGCTTTGAAAATATCACTGTCTTTTTATTTCTTAGAATTTATTTCTTCTAAGGCTTATTTTTCAAACAATAACAACAAAGTGACTATTTTAAAGAACCTACAATGTCTGATAAAAAGCATTTTAAAAAATAATTAGAAACCAAGCAAAAATGTTTTCATTAACTAGAATAGATTTGTGAGGAAAACTTCATTTTAGAATTTTATTTCAAGTTTTTAATCTGTTGCAAATGAGGAATTTATTTAGGTGATTGGATAATACATATAAAAAACTTCAAAGCTTATGTGTCAATCTTTTCTGCCAGTAATCATCATCAGTTTAGTGACATACAGAGAAAGATAATTTTTGCCTTGAAATGTTGACAATTTCAGAACTGCAGAATGCATAATAATGATTAAAATTCTTCTCTCAGTAAGAATACCAGAACGTTAGTGACTCTCACGTAGGCATCTAAAGCTGCTACTTCAGACATTAAGTTAAGCTCCTGTCTTCCAGACATGCTAAATATTCATTCCCCACTTTTTGTAGCTTCAATGGAGAGAGGAGCTAGTTCTTTACAACCAGCCTGTCAATTTTCAGACAAGTTCCACCAACTTTCAGCTCACATTTTACCATCCATTCATTCTTCCATTTATTCGTGCATCTGTGACATTTAGCGACTGTCCCTACTTGAGCTTGGAGCTTGGAAGAGAGCTGCAGTCTACTTTCAACTGTAAGGGAAGAACACCACTACCTTTCCTTCCAATATTGGATACTGAACACTAACAGATAGTTGTCAAACATTTAAAACACTGGAAACTGAGGAGTATGCTTCCATTACTACTACCTGTTAATAATCCAGGGTGAATAAAAGAATTGCATTGGTAAGTACAAAATTTCTGCTAGTAGTTCTGCAACACATAGAAATTCAAAACATGCAATGAAGCTGGTACTTGTAGCAGACATCATCTATAATACCACAATCAGATCATGGTTTTTACATACTTCACCTTCTACAGGGAATTAATTTTAAAGAATCTACTGAAAGAACATAAACACGTTAGATGACTGTCACCAGGTCAGAGCACAGAAAATTTGGAAGCACAGAAGGAACATCTAACACCTGTAGGTCACACAGACATTTCCTCCTAAATTTTCAAACATCTTTTAACTATTTAAAAACAAAAAGCGAGGAAAAACTGAGCAAAGAAAATAAAGAGATCCTCCCCCCCGCTCTTGACAGAATATTTTTAACATGTGCATATTCCTGCAGCTCAGAAGACAACAATTTTGGAATTCATACTGTCATGATTCCTGGGTCAGACACTCATACTAGAGTTGTTTGTCAAGTTCTGATCTTTTTAACTGAATAATCAACACTACCCAACAGTCCCAGCAGAGCTAGAGTGTATCAGAAATAATTAACCTATATTCATTAAGGGGAGAAAATGCAGATGAAGAAACAGAGAGAGAAATTTAGTACTCTGAAAATGCAAATACACCCTGGTTTGTGACCCTTTCCCAGCTGTGACATTTTTTTTCTCATTGGCAGAGAAACACTGAATGCATTTGTGGTAAGAAGAGAAAACTAGTTACTTCCTTGGGAAAAGGTTTCCTTTATTTTAACATATGGCTAGGCTTCAGCCTTGGAAAACATACAGCAGTACAGCCTATATACTTACTTCTCCCTGGTGGTTAGTATTTTAGTACAGATCTAACACATTAAGTATTTAAGCAATGTAAGTTTCATACTATTTTGTGTATGTTTTTACAGCAGATTGTCACCCAACTTGAAGTTTTACAGAGATGGTTGTCAACTAAACACACAGGAAATAACAACAAGCAGCAGAAAAAGATCAAAAGAACTTAGCACATGCTCTGCTGTTTTGCTTGACTTCTACAGATTGCAGATCTATACAACCACTTAACTGCAATCAAGTATTGTACATTAAAAGTCACTGTCCCACAGTGCATCAGCTAAGACCTTTTCTCCTTCTTGCTCCCCTATCATCTTGCTCTCCTGAGGGGCTTGCACAGTATTACCTTTGGCAGTTGGAAGATCTAATTTTCACGTGACAAAATCATCACTGTGTTTCTAAATAATTCTCAGGCATTTCCCCAGGCTAAGTCCTGCAATTATACTTTGGTAGCTGAGGCTCTTCCCCTGTATGAGCACATAAAACTTTTTGGACTCTGCTGTCTCATGAAGAGCTCTCCCATACCTTCCTTCCCACACCTTGTAAGGATGGTCACTAGCTCACTGCCTGCAAGCTAGAAAGGTTCTCCAGATTTTCATAGGAGCAAAACTGCCTGGAAGCTCTGAAATTCAGCCTATGAGTGTGTAATTTCCTTCTTGGCTGCAAAAAACAACCCAGATTCAAAAGTTAGATCTCAGATACAGTTCTTCAAAAGCTTTCTCAGTGACAAGCTAGTGGTTCCCTTCTCTTCTACTCAAATCTTGTGTCCTTGAAAACTTTGGTCCTCAAAACATTCAAAGCCCAAATACCTCAGAAGCAGCAGTCATCCCTACTCCATTAATTGGATTACCTAAAGAGGCTTTGTCTTTAACAACAGCATATCAGAATATGTGCAAAATGATCTCCCATGAAAAAATAAAATGTCATGGTGCATAAGGCCATTTGCTTCTTTGTTCAAAACAAGGCTAGTTGTGTCAAAGCTCCCATTTTTCAGTTTTCCTACAAATCTCACATTCCATATGAGACTCATTAGGGTGTGCGATGTAGGAAAGGACGCAGAAACTACATTGCAACAAAACCTATAACTTGATATGGAAGTCTCTTCAAAGCTACCAAATAAACTCTTTTCCATAAACCAAATGAAGCTAAAGGCAACAGCCACATTAATGTAGAATTAGAAGTTGGAAATTTAAAAAAGCAACAAAGATGAATTGATCAGAAGCTAAGAACCACTCAGTTGATTCTGTGCATGGGACAGGTTGAGATTTGCAGATTAGATGAGAATTCAGGATTCTTTAATTTTTTTTTTTTTTAAACTACCATACAATTTCTCAAGCAGAGTAGTATTTGCTTGCACAAGACCATATGAACTTCCGAAAGATTTAGGAAAAGGAATTTATTAACTAGTTGAAGAAATAAAATTGGTCTTTTCCATTCAGTTAAAAAAGGACCCTATTTACTTAAATCCTACACGTATGAAAGAATACTAAGAGTGTTGTTACAAGCAGTCCTCCAAGCATCTCTTATACAATAGGATACAGTTGAAATTCCTGAGATGAAGCTGTATTTTCTTTCAAATTCAAGCCATTCTCTGATCTCCATATCTATACTGCATTCTTTTATGTTACAAGTGCAATAAACCCTTCAACAGAAATTTAACAATATTATAAATGGCACAAGCCATGTCCCCAACAAACATAACAGCTTTTAAAAATTTGGTCTGAGATTGCCACAGCACCTTAAGAAACATGGCTGCATATCTACTCTAACAGAAAATGGCCACTTTATAGTGCTACCAGTGCTACCATTGCATTAACACAAACTGCTTCATTGTTGAAGTATCGGTCGGTCTTCTTGTGCTCACCCTCAGTAAAACGCAAACATTGTTATGTTCTGATTCTTCCTAAAAAATCTAGAAAAATGCTCTTAAAAGATTAGATTTTTGTCACTGATGAACACAAACAGCAGATGAAAGTTAAAGAGCACACATTTAGATAAACACTATATATCTGTCCCTCTTACAAACACTTAATGATCTATTAATATTTCATGACTTGAGACCATTTTCCAGCATGATTTGCTTTTTAGTAGCTTGTATTTGCAAACAGATCTTTAGACATTAAACTACCTCATGTACATATTCTACTCCTTTGTCTCTTCCTATGGAGGAAACATTCTTTATTGGCTGTAGCATGCAATTAAAACCATAGCTATATGTAATTAGGCAGTTGCCACAGTTCTCTATATGAATCCTTCTCTTTAAGCTACTCTTCAGTGATTTTAGATGTGCATACAAATGAGCTGATTATACTCACTTTGGTCACGTTGTATTTTCTCCACAAAAAAGTTGCACAGTACATGCTTACCCTTTGTCTATGATACTGCATGCACTGTGCTTGTTTTCCCAGTCATGATGTAAACAGGTAATGCATTACATCCTACAGCAACGTAGGAAGTGACAAATTACATGTCACAAAACTGGATCCGTGATAGGCATCAATCTACTTGCAAGTGAGTAAAAATTCTACCACTTACATGCCATTTTCTGTGCAGGTTCAGAACTGAAATTATTTCAATGGTGCAGAGATGGCATCACTTCATCTTTTTTAACTGATGTTTGTAGGCAAGGAAACAAATCCCGAGAATGTGACATCCATGTATCCCTCAAGTATTTCCCAAGAAATGTATCCTTTTTGGTAAAGGTGTATTCTTTACTATTTTCCCTATAGTTCAGGATACCATGTGTCTTATTCTCTCCCTTAGGCTGGAATCAGGGTAACTCCATGGCTGCAGCAGATGCAAGGAAGGCAAGTATAGTCCCATGTCCCTCACACGGAAAACTCATCAGAAATGTATAAACTGCTTAAATAAGAAATGAGATCAATCATATAATATCCTGAGTTGGAAGGGACCCACAAGGATCATTGAGTCTGACTCCTGACTTCACACATAACCATTCAACATTCAAACCCTAAATCTGAGAGCACATGATAATACTTGGTGGTATGCAACATACATTCTGGGCTACAGAAACACTGCCACACTCCTCTGTTTGCCCTGAAAGTATTCCACTGCTGAGGTCACATGTCACAGCTGAAAAGCTTATGGTTTCCTTTCATTTCACTTAGAGGCATGCTATGGATTGCAGCAATCCTAACTGCAAAATACCATCACAGATCCCATACACTGATCAAGCATATCGTATTACCGGGCTACTTACAATTGCAGCAGTCATGAAAAGGCTAAGAAGCCAACAGAGGGGAAAAAGATCCGTATGTCTCTATTTTTTAGGTCACACATATGGTGGATTAGCTGTTTGGCATGTGAACTTTCAGCAGAGGGTTGCTTATTTCACACTTGCAGTTATGTTAAGCACACTTGTTTCCTGTGCCTAGTAAAGAATTGTTTAAAAATCCTCTTTCTGATTAGGTAGCTGAATTGACACACACAGGAAACAAGAGAGCTTATACATAACATTTTATATAGAGAAATCCTAGCTTTATCTATGACCTATGTTTAATCTAAGTACAAAGACAAAAGAACAAATGCAAAGCCACGTCCCTCTGTAGTAAATATCAAACTTGGCAGAAGACAGTGATGAAACTCCTGTTAGCACCAGCCAACGCTTTAGATGTTTGTGCACCACCTAAACTGATGTTTCCACAGTGCCCAACAGGGAATTCTCTACTGCTACGGGTAAATCCCAGCACAAATCTCCACATAAAGCAGCACTTAGTCAACTCAATTTTCCAGGGTAAAGGAACAGGTTAACTATTAAATAATAAAGACAAAAAACACTGACAGTACAAAACGGTGATAACAGCAGATGAAGCTTCAGGTACAGGAAGGCACACAGCTAGCTACACCGCACCCCGGCTGGCACTCATGGGAAGGGCTTAATTAATTCACAACCTTAGAGATAACAAAGTTGGCTGGTTCTGTAGGCCCCATGCCCATTGTACAGCATCTCTCATTTCACAAGCTGCCTGCTTTCCTTAAGAGCCACGAGTTGGGTTTCTGCCAGCGCCACTTCCCACATGGGAAGCCGTTGCCAAACCCATGTCCTTTCTGGGAGAGAAGGGGATTGCTGAAAAGAGTTGCACAGGTAAGAAATCACACTTACCTCAAATCTGAGCCTGGCTGTATGGTGTGCCCTCTTCTGCAGTGTAAAATAGAAAGAGCCAAAACCTTTCATTTCCCAGCTCTTGAAGGGACCACTTGTGAGGCCAAGATGAAAAAGAGAAGCTTTTCTTCTTTACTCCCCTGACATTCAATTTAGAGTGGGAACACCTGCCAGCTTGACCCGTGCCACCTACAGATGCCCCATCCTCAAAAGCAGTCAGCCAGCTGGCAAGCAGCTGCTGGGAGAAGTGCTATAGCTTAAAGGAAGGGAAAAAAGAAAGACTGGGAAGAAAAGCAAAATAAAAAGAAAAAAGTTGCAAAGGCAGAGTGCATGAAGACAAAAATCTTCCATTTTCATAATCAGTGCAGGTGTTGCAAGCACCACATGGATAATTGCTATATGAAAAGTGGGTTAAGTAGTACAACCCTCAGATATGTTCAGTTAGATATCTGAAACTAAACTTTTTTGCAGAAAGCTTACTTTCCTTTCATACTATCAAGCAATGACTGTTACTACAGTTCGTAAAAGTTTCAGAAGACTTGCATCCTCCCTTCATAGAAAACCTTTAGATGAAAGCACTGACAGATCTGCAGATCAAGCAACAACCTGCGTTCTCAAAAGGTATTACAGGGAAAAAAAAAAAAAAAAAAAAAACAAGCAAAAAACCCTGCAGCCTACAGTGGCAACTACTTTAGTGAATGCATTCAGGTGAAGAAAAGCTCACTGAAGAATTCCTTGCTCTCAGGAATTCCAGCCCACAGAAGCAGCAGGCCAAGTGAAAGGCAGCACACAATGCAAAACCTTGAATAGCAGGCAAGCACCACTTGCATGAGTGCTTTGTCATGCACTGGAAAAAGGCTACTGAGACTTTAAAGTAGTGCTTATTCACAGCTGTCAACAACTCCCTAACAAAATATAATTACGAATTCTTCTTTGACTCTTAGAGAGGAAACTCCCCATCACCCAGCTGCAGCCAGAAAAGCAGCTGCATGCATCACCAATACTCTCAAACACATGCTTCTGTTACCATAAGGAAAGACCAAATGCTGTATAATACAATTCAATCCTTCCCTAAGCCATTCTTAGAAATATTATATTGAATTTAACTTTTAAATCTCAACTGCCTCCAAGCACTTACAGAGGAAAAAAAAGATCCACAGATAACTAGCAATGTGAATTTTTCAGTAAGGACAATATTATTATCACTGTGGTTGTGTTTCTGTAATGGCACACATTAGAGATTATGGAATATTGGTGGAGACCTTTCAAGCTTGGAAAACAGTCATGAGAAGAAGCTAAAAAATATCTCAGGTTTCAGTTAGATCTCACATCTAATGCTGAATTTCAAAATGCATTTCAACTTGGAAGTTATAAAGGGTGTAAGGTTAAATTTAAGAATACTAAAACCCATAGATACAATTACTTGGAAAAGTAATTGAAGACAAAGTGATTTAAACCAAATAAACAAAAGGATACTTGTGCTGCTCACTGCCCACATGCCGATCTGCCTTCCAGAGCTGAAGGATGGAAAGCACTAGCCACCAAGACAGACAGGGAAAGGCGAGTGGCCCACATGGCATCACTTCCCCACGCAGCCTGTTCCAATGCCTTACATTCTGAGAATACATTTTTCTTAATACTCAAACTGAACATCCCAAATCTGTTCACATAAAATCTAGATCCTATTACAAATGTTTTCAGTCCCTTACAAAATCGCACCTTTACTCTATTGCCTTTTTTTGGTCAAAGAAATCTCCATATGTCTTGTAGAATAGGAAAAGTAAATAATACAAAGCATAAAGATAAACTGAATAAAAGCATATTTTCCTGTAAGATACTTACAAAGTGATGTCAGTATACCAGTTAGAAACTAGATGGAATACCCCAACTACTGAAAGAGTTCTTAGTAGAAACACAAGTGGAACAATTTAATGTAATACTGAGATCTGATTTTGTGATAAATGGTGCTGTCAGTGAAACAAATTAAAAAAAAAAAAAAAAAAATCGGTGGGACCAGGCAACAAGGAGAGATACATAATATTTCAATTGTTTTTTCCATGTTGGTATCTTGTAATTGATGCTTCAGTAGTTTATTGATTGTACAGAAGTTTGTGTCCTACATTATCAAGAGTTCTTTTCCAATAAGTGGAAACATCTTTATTTATTTATGACTTCAGCACTATATAACAGCTGAAAATAATTCTGCAAGTTACATTTGGAAATAAAGAAGCACCAATGGGATTCATTTTAATAGCTACAATCTAAAAAACAAACAAAATCCCTCACCAATTCTCTAGAATTTTCTCTAGACTACTTTTCTCAAAAACATGTCAGGTGGCCAGAACCAATGATGGGACACTGAACCAAGCAGTCCACAAAACTAGTCTAGGTCATTCATAACCTCCAGTGATTAATTTTATTTAAGAGATCAGTCTTATCTTCATTCCCACTCAAACATCTGGCTTTAGCAGATTACTGCAAACAAAAAGTGGTTTTGGCAACAATATTCTATACAATTTAGCCTTTGCCACCAATAAACCTCTCTTACATCACAAGTAAAGCCATGTTTAGTTTTAAATAATTAACTGGATTCTGAAATCAGCACTTCATATGAAATATTTAATAGTTGCCACAGAGACGCTATGATCTGTGCTGTGTGTTCAGTCTTACATACAAGTTTGCAAAGAGAAGCCACAATTCTCTTTTCCTCTTCAGGTTTGTAAATCAGAAACTCCAGTGAGTTCAGCAGCTTTACAAAGATATAAAATTCACATGAGAATCAAACAACATATCTAGTAATCCTATTTCAATTAAGAGTAATTATTCTACCTATGCTTACAGTGACTTCAACATTAACAATTTTCTTCTCAAAACATACCACATTTCCTATTTGGTCAAACTGTAGATTAGTAAGAGCCTGAAACTCCCATTTACCATCTCTTGGGAGAAGAAGTACAAGAACAAGCTCTTCATGTATGGTTTGCTTGAGTGAGGGAAGAGCCACCAAGGCACTGAAGTTAAGCATCTGGAAACACACCTCATGTTGAATTCTGCAGCATCCCAAATCACAAGCAACAATTTCATACTGAGAGTATGAAACAACAATTTCAGTCTGAGAGTAACTATTACATATTATCTACTAAGCTTTCAGTCTGAGCCCATTTCATGAGGTATCCTTAAAAATGACAGCTGGAGATTTTGAAGCAAAACCATGTCATTTATTATCATTTGGATTTCTGGATTGTGAAAACAAGCAGAAGCTAAAAGGAGACTTCCTTCAACCATTATTTTCTTCTGCCAGCAGAAAGGAAAGTAGCCTTTATTTTGGGTAATTTAGATCTTTCTTTGCCCAATGCCAGAGCTTCAGCAACTGGCAGGGTCAGCTTCCTGGTAACTCCAGGGCAGCTTTGATTTATCCCACCATGATTAAATCTAGCGTACGCTAGAAAAACGTAAGTCTCTTCCAATCTACAAGAGATTTCATGCAAAATCAGCCTTTTCTTGCTAACCCAGAACTGAAGAGGCACACGGCTGTGGCCCTCCAGAGCTCTCCAAACCCACTCTCCAACTACCTCTAATCTCTATGACAGGAACAATCTGGCACTAAGAAAGATGAGAAGCCACTAAGCACAAAATCACTTCATACGAAACACCTCTCCCTAAGCTCTTCTGAACTCTTGGTCAGGTCCACAGACTATTTCTGCTCATCCTTCTTTATTTTTTCAGTTTCCTAGCAGCCCATAACATCTTAAGTGTACACTGCATACACACATGCAAAGACTGTTATCCAACAGGGCACTTAGACTGAATAATCAATGTGAATTCAGTCACCTAAGCAGCCTTCCTGAATATATCCTTCTAATTATGCACCAGACTGTAATTCTGTGCTATTCTGACACCACCCCAACAGCACAATTCTCTCCACAGCAGCATATGGCGTAATCACAGATCCTGAAAATACGAAGTACAGGCAATACCTAACCAGATGCTTAAAAGCGTACTTCGCATAACAAGCGTGCAAGTGGTCCAAAAATAAAAGACTGCACTTTCTACAAGTCTAGAAATGTACACTTCTGAAGGATTGATTAAATATTTCAGACAATCTCTTACTACGAGGAATGTTTGGAGCCATTCATCCGTCTTTTCTAACAAAAATAAACATTTATTTATTTATTTTTACTGTTCAGGAAAAGCAGTACTGTATAAATAATTGATTTGTTAAACAAACAGTACAGCGCCCAATTTCACATAATTAAATTTCCCTTTGTCAAGAAATAGCATAAACATGCCAACAGTAAACAAAAAATATTCCGACTGCTAGAAAGGAGTGAGAAAAGGTAGACTTCAACATCAAAATTTAACTGGCATTATGACTTCAAAGAACACAGTGAACTGTAATATTCTCCATCACTAAGTAAGATACACATACTGTTTGTAGACCCTCCGTCTGAAACTGGTAAGGGATGTCTCAAATCAACATGTGGCAATCAACATCACTTTGTAGACACTTTTACACTTGAAAACATCTCTTTGGAGTTGTTTCCCTTCAAAAGGGAGGGCCCAAAAGTATTTATTGGCTGAAGACTTGGCCCGGAAGCAAAAGAAACCAGCTGGATAAAGGAAACTGGGAGATGGTACCATTGTATCCTGTGAAGGCAAGATACAAGCTGGCACCTCCCTGCTCCCTCTTATCTGCTGACTTAAATTTGCAAGGGTCTGAAGAGGGGAACAAAGGAGTTCCTGCTGAGACCCCAGCAGGGGGATCCAGAAGCTGTCACTGCAAAACAGCTGGCTCGACCACTTTGGATTCTAAGTAAGAGTTTGTACTGTCATTGTTAGTAGTCAACCACCTAGTCAATAACCTTGGATGACCCATCATTACTGGAGATCAGCATCTGCCACCAAGACACCACTGGATTGAGAAGTGGTGAACTGTTTTGCTGGGTTTATATATCTGGGTCTGTCTCTCTTTCCCCATTTTCTATCTTTTCTCTTTGTCATTTTTTATTCTTTTACTCTTTGTAATACCCATTGCCTAATATCGTCCTACCTGTAATGCTTACTAATCATAATTAGCAAATTAGCCAATTTTACCTCCAAATAGAGTACGAGTTATTAACAAAACTCTCAATAAATTGATGTGTATTATTCCCCTGAGTCTTGTGGTAGTGAGCATTATGGTAGTGACCCCTTGCTAACAAGGGAAGGCATAACTCAGGAGACAGAAAAAGATTCACCTTCCTTGAAACATACTGCGTGGGACAAGACACCCTCTCTTCCCTCATCCAGCTCTGATAACAAACATACGTTATTTTCTGTTGGAGCTCAAGTACAAACAATATGAAACGGCAAGCAAAAATTGTGTCAGCTAAATCCTATCCCAACTGGAGTCAGTGGCAAGACTCCCATGGACTTCAAAGGCAACAGGGATTTGGCAGGCAATAAGCATCCCAAATGGCATTCAAACAACAGATGGACACTCACTGTAGTTCAAAGGCATAAGACATAACTTGTGCCTTACTTAAGTTAAAATCTCCCAGCATATCCAGTGTGAAAAGATCACTACATAAAGTGGAAGGACAGACCACTGAGAGCACCTGGTGCAAGCCACCATACGTCCACGCTGTAACTATGGTAAAAGTCAGCTAACTAAGATGAAGGAAATGGGTAAGAGACTGGTTGTATGTGGGCAGATTCAGCAGGAAAGTACCCCTCCTTTCCAAGGTTACACACAGTTAAGCAAATGTTTTGGTTCATTGAAGTCATGAACTTATGCTCAGCATTTTACCCACACTACAGAGACAAGCACATGCTTGCGTCAAGTTCTTGCTTGTCCTTGGTTATCGCTGAAAAATTTGTTTTGTTTTCTGAGCTTGTATTCCATTATACAAAAAAAAAAATACTTGGAGGCTCTACATACTAATACAATTTTGATGAACAAGAAGGTGCACATCAACTAAAATGGGAAATTCACAAGGAAAAAAAAAAAAGAAAGCAACCACTTCGTACTGCTCTCATTTAATCTCTGGCATCTCTCCAATTTATTCTATCTTTATAGTTTTTTCATACACTCCCATAAACGTTCATGGATTTGTTTTCTCAACATCCTCCAAATGCTACTTTTATACAGTCATGTCAGTCCAAAGTAGAAATCTTCAGATGTCACCTATTCTGCAGGAAGCAATGGCATTTCTAGGAACTCTACTGATCTGATCTTGAAGTTAGGAAATTTACAGCTTCGTAGCCCAAAGAGTGGGTTAAAAACACTCAGCTGAAACAAGAAGAGTAGCATCAAAGGACCCAGGAGCAACTTGGAAAGAAAACAATGACCTCAAACACAGCCAGTTAACCACAATTCAGGGCAGGGCATGCAGATGCCAGACTACACAGTTTCTTGGCATGGAGGTATCTGTCACTGTCCAAATAACCAGGCTCATGTGGCAAGTGTCTAACCGGCTCAGGTAGGTATTAGTTCACTGTCATCTCCCAGCTCCACTTTACTTTTACTGTGCATCTTTATAATATGATTTGCATATGTTTTGTATTTGTGTTATTTATCTGTGTTTGTGTTTCACTCAGTGCCATTGTTCGTCCCTGCTCCCTCTCCAGCCATGCTGATAACCAAGCATCCCTTCCATAAATGAAGTGGCATTTGCAGAATGTCACAGGAAAAACAGAGAGTGAAGAATGTTTGTCATATCTCCATGAAACAAAAACTCTTCACTAAAATTTAGAGAAGTATTCAGAGAGTATAATATGAACTTCAAGCAGTGCTTTGCTCCAGTAATCACACCAGCTTTATTGTGCACTGGTTTTTTTCTATGTCCATCCTCATATTCCTGATGCATGGAAACCAATTAGAACATATTTCAGGCTTCCACAGTGTAGACCAAGCTGCTTCTGATTCGACATTCAATATCTTGCTGGAAAAATAAAACAAGAAAGCTCTTTTTCATCTGGGTGTCTCTGACTGTGAGAGAATAGAAGATTAAGATTAGACATTTGTCGTGCAAAAAATTTTATGCATTTGTAGGTTAGGTAGGTCTTAAATATGCTGTCCAAATGAAGTCCTTTTTAGGATGTAACAAAATCATCACTAGCCTAAAGTTCACGCCCTTGTATTTAATACAGATCTAAAACACATTTTTCCCCAGAAGACGTCCCACACCTTCAGTGGATCCACCCTGACAAACAAACAACAGATGTATTACAGCAGCTTAAGATTTATGATACTGGCTGGTGTCAAAACCAGCAAGAGCTCTCATACTTCCCACGTTATACTCCACTGCTGCCCTGCAAAGAATGGTGAAAGTAAAGCAGACATGGATTCAGGCCTTTCAGGCAAAAGAGAAACCTAAACTAACATCTTCTATACCTCAGGAGAAGAAAATGTTCATATTGCCCAGATACTGATTGTGAAGAAAGAACAATTCCACTTGCAGGGTTACCCTTAACATTATTTGGAGCAAGAACTATTAGTTCTTAGTTAATTAGTTAATTCTGCCCAAGTTTACAACTTCTGTAAACACAGAATATATGGCAAATGAAACTTTCTGAATTTATTTTGCATCTACCTAGTCAAATGAAGAAATCGTCTAGCTGCTTTGAGAGATGGAGAAATGAACAGATAGCAGGGTGTTGCACTTTGGCTTACCATGATTTTATTTCAAAATAAATCTTTATGTTCAAAAGTGAAGATGGGAAATTACAGATCTACATATTCCAGAACACCAACATGATCTTTTTCAACGTTCATTTACAGAAAGTAAGAGATGCTGGGCAGAGACTTGCAAGAGTACAGGCACTAGTAAGTAGCTATGAAAATAGATTTTACATTGAGATACCAATTGCCTTTGATACCATATGTTCTGCAGAGTGACTAAAGAAACAACTTATAAGAAAAGCTGAGCAGTTTACATGCATTAGTGGCTAGACCAAGGGGTAGGGCACGGAAGAGAGTAAGGGTTAGCCTTTAACAGCTTTACAGATGCATACTTCTTATCCTACTCTCAGCAAATTACAATTTTGGTTCTAAAACTTCTGCACTTCTGCTCAACCTCTTATATTCCGCAACTGGAAAAAGTCTCAGGCCCAGAGATTACATTTGCAATCCAACAAAGCACCTCACCAATAAGGACAGGCTGAGAGAGCTGGGGTTCTTTAGCCTAGAGAAGAGGCTTTGAGAAGACAAAGCAGCCTTCCAGTACCTGAAAGGGGCCTACGGGAAAGCTGGGGAGGGACTTCTTATATGGGCAGGTAGCAACAGGACAAGAGGAAATGGTTTTAATCTGCAAGAGGGTAGATTTAGACTAGATATTAAAAAGAAATTCTACACTGTGAGGGTTGTGGGTTGCCCAGTGAGCCATGCTGTAAACAGGGGGAATGGGGGGGGGGGAAGGGGAAGAAGTCACACCTGGACTGGATGACTGACCTCCATTTCAGACACTTGTATTTTATTTCATGTACTACATTTATTTTCCAGGGCATGGTAACAATAAGTCCTTCCTCTTTGAACTCTAGTCCTCATGGAAACGACAGGTCCATGGTCCAATAGTCAGCTGATTGAACAGTAAATAGAGTTTCGTGTGTTTTGGGAAAGGCTACGGGCCTCACATCCTCCTAACCAAAGTGGAATACAAGGAAAAGTGACATTCTGCAAAGATACAGAAGAGAATTTGTTATAATGTTCGAGTCTGCCTTACGCACCAGGTGTATGAAAGCAACATGACGCTTCAGGAGAACATGCGATGTTTCTGACTTTGGCTGTTCCACTGAAAAGTACTGAATCAAACTCAGCATGAAAAGAGCTTTTGCAGCTGCGTAGATTAAACATTGTCTCCTTATCCCTGTACAGCCTCACAACAGCAAGACACAGGCCCTTTGTGGCCACAAAGAGCAACTGTTGTCATTCTCCCCATAATGAGTTTCCTAATTGGCTTTCCCTGCCTCTCTTGGTTAGAGCAGTATGGTGGCCACCAGTGCAGAGCTGCAGTTACACAAGCGCTGTGCCCAGTAAAAGGTACCTTCAGAATAAAGGCACTGCATGGATTTGTCCACTACTGGTTGCTAAGTTACATTTCTTAAAGCTGTCCCCTACCTTGCTTTTAAGGTAAGGTTAAGGATTATTAAAGAGGTTTTTCTTCTGGTTAAAACTTTCCCTGTAAGAATCCTTATGTGTCTTACCAGGTCACAGCTGCACTATACACAACTCTTGTATGTTCAGCCAGCCCTCTGCTCTATAAATGTTAGCTTAACCAGTGCTTTATGCCAGGAGACAGTCAGCGTTGTAATTCCTTCTTTGTCTGATTCCAAGCAAAAACCTTCCTGTGCTGTTTACTCTTCAGTTTCCCAACTTCACAAACTGAGTAGAACTGATACATAAGTCTATTTCAACACTACTTACATTCTCTATATGAAAATACAGTATACAGATAGGTATAAGACCAAACCATGGCATCACTCCCATCATTCCTCCTGGCTTTAATGTGCTAGTTCAAGTGGGTCCAACATTCATGCAATTAGCATCCAAGGCACACACCAGTGAATACATTATTTACTCACAAATTAACAGATAGAAATTGTCAATACCCCTTTGCTTCTCTGCAGGTCTCAAGTTGGAGTGTTACATAAGAAAAAGCTGAAGGCAATTGCAAGGCTTACCTACATAAAGTAAGCTCACATTTCTTTACAGGCTCTTCCACAGAAGCCCCAGCAACCCCCCCCCAAAAAAAAAAAAAAATCAGTAAATCAGCCCAACAAAACCTCCCAGCCCTCTGCCGTTCCCATTAGCTCTGCTGACAGTAGTAAGGAAAGCAGTGCAATAGGAACAGCATAGCACTGTTAGTAATGAAAGCATTAGAGCCATCTACACTAGATGCAGCTGGGGATTTTGTTTGCAACTACATTCCACCTGATCACCTGAATGGGATGTTCCCAGTGCACAAGTGGTACTGAGCTGCTCAAAGGGTCCATTCTGTCCCTATGAGAGGTCAAACCATACCTTGAAAGGAAGTTTATTATACAGTTCTCTTCAAATGATGTAGTTTGTGTGCACTAAAATCACATAGTGAATCAAACCGATAAGCCATGTAAGTGAGGACAACCAGTTCAAAATTGCTCTGCAGCTCCAAACAAAGTATAAAAAAAGTCTCAATCACTGCAACCACGTTGAAGCATCTTTGAGGGAGAGCTCAAGATCTAACAACTTGGATTGGGAAACTGCAAGCTTTGCCAGATGTCAGCTAAGAGACACTGCTACTAGATGCTGTCCTTCTGGACCACTGCTACCTATCCATTAGAGACAAATGAAAGAAAGTAATCACCACACCTTCTCTCTTCAGCTCATCTCAATAAATCATAGGTTTAAGTGCTGCTCAGGTGTAAAATCACAGGCTACTGGAGGTGATAAACATCTCAGGCAGCTGCCTCAAAATCTAGAGCTGAAAAAGCAATTTAAAAGCTATGTCTCAGGACTTTTCCCATGTCACTGACTGGTGCTTCTACACAATTCCCCGTGGAGTCCCCAGGTGTGGGAAGAGGAAGGCCTGCTGTACTTGTAGGATATAAGGAAGGCTTTGCATTGTCCTTTATCTTGGTTTGGTGCCACTGGAATGCCTGCCCTGGCAGCCACCTTCTCTTCTATCCTGACTGTCTTTGTGTTCAGCCTTACTCCAGCTGATGCTGACCTGCTTCCTCAGGTGTGCACACCTACATCTGAACACAAGCATGAGTGACCCCAAACTTGTGTTGCAAGTTTGTAAAACAGCAAGTAAAAGTCTGACCCCAATTCTCAGAACCAAATACTACTGAATTTCTGACTTCATGAAGAACAGTTCACCTGTTTACAATATATGCTTTCAAGATTTTCAATGTAAATAAACAAATATGAAAACTCTGCCAAAATTTGTCTGTCAGTGATGTATACTCACACTAGAAGCATTATAGTTCTGCTAATTTGATAATTTGGAAGTGACATTTAAATTTCCCTTGAAAACAGTCAGACTTATTCAAGAAATACGTTCACAATATGTGAACAGCTAGAAGGATTCAATTCCATGTCTTTAATCTTCCATCTGTTATACAATAATAATATGAACCAATAACCTATAAAAACAAACCTTGATCAGAAAACGCACACACAAAAAAACAACCCCAAACAACTACCAGATTTCTAACTATTGACCTGTGGGGTTTTGAATAATATAAGATGCATTGTTAGATTAGTGCGGTTTGTGAATCAAAGTTTTATTGTAGACTGAATATTTTTAAAAAATTTTAGGTCATGAAAGGGTTTAAGTAAAGAAATAAAAAATCAACCAAAATTAGTACCCTTTGTTAGCTGCACGCAATATACCTTTCTAATGCAAACTGTGAAAAAGGAAACAAGCCACTTCATACTGTGATATATAACCAACTCAGACTTGTAAATTCCCCCAGGAGATAACAGATTTTTGTAATCAGTGGAGGACGTGGGGCTCATCTGTGGTAATGTTTCAACAATCAATTTTGAAAAACAAATTCAAAGACAACCTTGAAAAGAAAAATCCTTTCGTTGTCACTCAATAGTTACTATCGTTATTAAATAGGAGCATTAGAAAATGGGATGGTTTTGGTAACACATATAACAATGACTCCTTTCTTGCCTCTTCTCTCCCCCCCCCATATTGAGAAGCTTTTGTTTAAATTGCTCAATTACTGCTGAGTTGTTTACTGACCTCTTAAATTTTATAATACAATGTACTGCTGCATTAAAGCTGTAAGACTGCACAGACAAAATAGCCACCTTAAAACGCTTCTCCCATCATCCTCACTGCATAAGAACAATTCAACAGGCAATGACTGCAATTCCATGCTTTTCTCTCAAGATGACAAATAGCTACAAAGAACTCAAAATAAATTTTAACGAGGCGCAGTGGTCCCAGAGGGTAGCTGCCCTCAAGCAGATCAGTGAGTCCATTGCAACTGCAGAAAACATGAGATTGATACTTGCAAGAGCCAGAAATGCAGAACAGGTTAGGAGCCCCCCACCACCCCCATTACCACATCTGCAACAGATAGGTCACATATGTACAGTAACAACAGATAGGGCACAATGGTCAGAAAAACTTGTTGCCATTTTTCACTCTTGGAGGAATATTAAGGATTTGCCATTTACAGTGTACAAAGCCTGTCTCTTTCTCATAAGTGCTTCTAAATATCATGAAAACTCTCCTTGGTCAAATGCCTGCCCAACTAGATCAATGTACTGTGCTGCACGCCAGAGCAGAGTGATTCTACCTGAAAGACACAAGTCACTACACTTGAAGTCTTAACAGTTATCACCGTTACAATTATTTTTCATATACATCAAAGGACAATGTGGTATGTGCTTTGTATACAAGAGGAATCATTTAGCACATTTGGGAGTGGACTTGGACTGATGTTGGTCAGTTATACCCCTGCCTGTAGGAAGGTGATGGAGCAACCATTCTTGCCTTTCATGAGTTTGGAAGTGTTTTACAAGAAAATGGAGTGGTCAGCATGGATTTACCAAGGGGAAATTGTGTGTGAACAACCTCACTGCCTTCTGCAATGAGGTGATCAGGTTGGTGGTTGAAGTTCAAGCAGTAGATACTGTTTATCTTGACTTTAGTAAGGCTTTTGATGCTGTCTTCTCATAATATCCTCACAGATCAGCAGACGTAGCATGGATTAGATAAGGAGACACTGAGGAAGATTTAAAATTGGCTCAGCTGTTATGGCTAGAGGGCGTAACAAGGAGCAGAATGGGGAAAAACACAAAATGGGAGGACTTTCATACATCTTTGATAGACTTTGTAATAAAGTACCTTTTAACTATAAGATCACATGTGAATGGACAGACACGAAGAACTATTTTGTAGTCAGAGAAGATTGAATAGATACGTGCTAACACTTGTAACATTTATCTCAAAAAAACATGCAGGAAATATATTATAATCAAGCCAGAAGGGAAGTGAGAAATAATGGAAATTGTTTTCTTGGCAGTTCAGAATGGGAACCAAAAGAAATGAGAACCATCTACTGGAGCCCTGAGGAATATTATTTAGCTTCTGCTACAAAAATGAACAAAGAAAATCCGCACAAGAACAGAGAGGGCATAGAAGCTGCACAAAGTCCAGCTGGAAAAAAAATCACTAGTGGCACACCCTAGGGCATCATACTGGGGCAAATACAGTTTAACACTTACTTATAACCTGGATTATGAGACTGAGTGCACTCAGCAAGTTTTCAGACGATACAAAATTGGAAAGAGCAGCAGATAAATGAGGTGGCTTTGCTGCCATTCAGTGGGACCTGGACAGGCCTGAGGAATGAGCAGAGAGGAATGTCGTCAAGTTCAACAAGCAGAGATACAAAATCCTATATCCAGGGAAGAATAACTTCACACATCAGTACATGGAGGGGACCAAGAAACTAAAAAGTAGTTGCAAAGAGAAAGAACTTGAAGTCTTAATGAAGCAAAAGTTGAACTTAAGCCAGCAACATGCACTTACACCAAAGATGACCAATGCCATACCGGATTGCACTGCCAGGAGGTGCTGTGCAATCTATGTCAGCTGACCCTGCTTGAGCAGCTAGGGTGGCTCAGATGAGCTCCATATGTCCATTTCAACCTCACCCACTAGTATTACCATAAGTTTACTACATTGCTTTAAACAATATTATAAAACAAACCTAAGAGGTTTCCTTTGGAGACTGGGGCCAGATGGTTCAGTAGATACACCACTGATCACACGGAATGCATTGAAGTTAGAAGCAAGTTACCTCAAGTAAATGCGACAGCTCAGATCACATTGAAGATTAGTTCCAGAATAAGCAAGAATGGACATTCAATCTTTAACCACCGTACAATCTTTAACTCACACTACTACAGGAAAAAAATAAAGACTGTGATATATTCCTCTCTAGAAATATTTCTAAATATTTTACTTCTAATAACTGTAAAGTACTGCAGCTTCAGCATTGTTAACCTTCTTCATCATAAGATAATGCTGGCTTGTCTTATATTTTAAGAATGCCAAGTCACAATTTGTCAAACACTTCATACTGACACATTTTTATATTCCCTAAAATTATCTGAAATTGTTTTTCTGGAAAATACAAGAATGTAAGTATTAAGAAACTGATATTTTACCCTCTCTGAGATAGAAACAAATGCTGCGTTCATCAGTGAGACTAGTATTGTGAAAACATGACATATGAAAAACACAGTACCACTTACCTGTTAGAGGGGAAGGAAGCACAGGAGGATAACCCCTATCGTTACTCAGAATCTCACTGTATCACAACTCAAGCCTTGTACTAAGAGTTGAGAGCAGATATCAGGCTGCCACCCTAAGCCTTAGCTCTTCAAGAAGAATGAGGAAAGAAAAAGAGAGGGATAAAAGCCAAGCTGCTTCTTTTCTATTTGTGTGAGGAGCACAGACTCGTTCTTTCATTGAACAATTTATATCAAGCTTTGTCTAGAAGTAATTGATGGATACAATCATACAGAAGTCAAAAACAGTGCAGAAATCACAGTACAAAATCATTTTCTCTGTAGTTCATGTTAAATAACATATCTTAAAAATGCTGTTAAGCCCTGATTTTTAAAAGATGATATATGCCCAACTGCCATAGATCAGATGACTTTGATCTCTGCAGGTACCTCCAGCATTTGTCTAGAGCTGATACAGCTACTGCCAGAGAGAGAAGTGTGCTGATACAATGCAGCAAATTTCCCAAATAAAGCAAGCTATGAATGAAATCAAGTGATTTATGAACAATGGCACCTCACTCCTTGCAACATCTGGCCTTAAGCAAAGCATCAGGAAGAGGCAAAGACGCATCATGGAATTATTCAATTACTATGGGAACACTGAGTTGAAAAGTTAAATTCAGTTTCACCTTGTATTAACAGAGGTGTTTAGTTTCAGCAATATTGACATTATTCAAACAACAAAACGGTAAGGGAACATAGTTTAATGCCTTCTGGAATGGGAATTACTACTAAAATATAAATCTTCCTTAGAGAATTTCAGTAATTATCTTGATTATAAAGACTGAAGAAAGCAGGAGAGCAAGAATATCTGAAATATCTTCGAAGACAACTGTTAAGCTTACCTCTAGGAAACAAGCACTGCAATTAAACATCATCCGTGGATCTGAAGATGCAGGATGAAAGAAAAGAAGTCTTCTGATCCTCAGTTTAAACAAGCCAACAGATATTTTCACACCTATTACAGACTTATTTTTTTGTGAACCACATTTTTTAGGGTGATGTTTAAATTAAGTCAAAGAAGGACAGGCAGGTGTTTAAAGACATGGCAGAACTGAGTTCCTCATTCTTTGTGGGGGGGAGTAAAAATTAAAAAAAAAAAAAACAGCTCAGATCAACAATAAAATGCTTTCTAACCTCAAAACAACAGACTTACAAGAAAGTTGGACTTCACTCAAAAAAGTGTCATAGGCATTATTCATACTAATGGGCTAGAAATAATAAATTACTGTGCGCATGTGATAAGGAAAAGATTCAGAATGAGAAAGTGCAGAACAGATCTTGAGGGGAGGTCAGACCGCAGCGATGCAATGAAACAAGCTCTAAGCCAAGACCAAAGTCAATAGCAACTTAAGCTACCAAGATCAAAACATGACTGAGACAGCATTTGGATTCTATATCTCATGTGGAACAAGTTTAAAAAAAAAAATAATCAGCAATATTAGCTGAATTCCATGAGGAAATCATGGGAGACAAAGGGAATCCTGTTACATTCAGAGTTGCATGCGTATGGATCTAGAGTAATAGTTGATACTGGTGTTATTTCATACATTCAGTGCTTAACAAGGAGTAGAATGGTGAAAACACAGAATGGGATGGCTTTCATTCATCTTTGACAGACATTATAGTTCAAAGGGGCTTTATTACAAGATCACATGCAAATGAACAGACACGAAGAGCTATTCTGTAATTCTTAGAAGATTGAATAGCTATATGCTAACACATTACATTTATCTCAAAATATGCCCAGGAAATACATTATGATCACACCAGAAGGGAAGTGAGAAAAGCAGCAATTGTTTTCTTGGTACTTCAGGATGGGAACAAAGAAAAATATAAACAGTTTATCAGGGCTCTGAGGAAGAGTATATAGCTTCTGTTACAAAAGCAAACAAAAACAAATAAAACCAGGCACCCCAAAATACCCAGCTACTCAATAGAACCCATCCTCGTACTTGCTCTGTTATATCTGTGTACTTGAACTAGTTCTTCTTTTCCTTGTGTCTTTTAGAAAATCTGTAGTCAATTTTAACAGATTTTTCCCTTAGTTCCCAAACTACTCATTGAAAGGCAGTGTAAACACAGCTTATATCTTCAGAAAAAAAAATAAAATAAAATGTTTCATGCCTATTTATTCTTTCAGTAATTTCCCCTTCTGGCAGATTTCCTATTAACTCCTGATTTTTTTTTCAAAATAAAACATTATCAGTTCTTCACTGTAACCCAGATGAGAACTTTAATAAAACTGAAATTGCCTTATCAGCAGCACAAATGGAAACCGGTGGCAGCTAATCAGTTGAGGAAAAGTGACAGAGAGGGTAGCTTGAGAATAGACCTTAGATTTTTCAACTCTTTAGACTAAATGAGCAGAAGACCTCATTTTACACAAGGTTTCCCTTGCATTAGGTCTGCTGACTGGCACCAACTCAGCCATTATTAGTTATGATTTCAGCTAGATTAGAATAACCCAGATAGCCATCAAATCCACAGGATAAATACTTTTAATAAGCCATGTCATTAGGAAAAAAAAAAAAACAGCTTGCAATGAGATCTGAAAATTTCCCCTTGCAACCACTTGTTGACACACCATAGCATTTAGGAAGCCAGGATCTCATTGTATAGATGCTGTAAAAAGATGAAACTAAAAGACATCACCACCATCAAAATTTCAGCCACTCCTTATAGCAAAAATAGTATTACCCTCCCAGTTCTTTAACAGCAAAAGGTGTCTCTTGGTGCTACACCACAGGAACAGTTATCAACAGCTATTTCCTTCCTCCTAGCTAAGTGATCTGTTTTTGTTCAGCATAGACTGTCAGTTAAGTATTACTAAGAATTAATTTCAGAAATTAAGAAATAGTGTGCACCAGACCATGCAACTTAGAGGGCCTTTTCATATAACCACAGTTATAAACTAAAACATCCATGGTCACCAAGACCTGATATCAGACAGAAAAGATCTCTTCAAGATGAAGAATAACATTGTCTTTATCATAATGGAAGCCTGATACAGTTCCTTCACTTGGTATGCATACTTTTCTCAGATACATACTCCTGTGCCCTAACAAAAATAGCTAACTGGCTTCTGCTGTATCAGTCATAGAGCTTTCATAAGAAAGGAAGAGCAGTACAATTTTTGTTTATGCAGATATTTATGAATTTGGCTGATGCAAGCAAGGACACATGTAGGTTGCAAACCTCTAGGAAGCAGACTGGAGCTGTGTAAGAACAGCACAAGCAAAACCTGAGGTTCACATAGCTCAGAAGTCTATATTACATGTTATGCTGCTTAGACCTTCAGAATTTTGAAGCGATTAATTATCTTAAAGGTTGAACGATATTTTGTGTGTTTATGTGCATGGCAGCATTGGGCAGGCAACTATATCCTGTTTCACACAGGATTGGACAAATTCTACACAGAAAGATACAGAACAGCAATGGTAATGGGAAACTGAAGGAGAACACTGGAAAATTTTTTGTTCAATGACCTAACATAATAGATTTCTTTCAATGTTTTAATGCAAGAGACTTTTTATACTGTCTGATAGAGATAATACAAAAGAGAACAACTTTAAACTAAAAGAGGGAAATTTAAGTTAAATGTTAGACAGAAATCTTTTACTCTGAGGGTAGTGAGGCTCCGGCACAGACTGTCCAGAGAAACTGTGGGTGCCCCATCCCTGCAGGTGTTCAAAGCCAAGTTGGACGGGTCCTGGTCAGTCTGAGCTGGGGGTGACATCTCTGCTCAAAGCAGTGGGTTGAAGCTTGACTGTCTTTAAGGTCCCTTCCAACCTAAGGTATTCTATGAATTTCTTAAGTGATTAGCTTTTCTGCTGCAGACAGAATAAAATTTTGCTGTTTAAAAGAGTAAGAGGTCAACTGTCAACTGATTTCCCATTTCTATCCAAATATATATTTTAAGGTTCTAATAATACTAAAGACTAAGGTTCTGTAATACTAAAAACACTTAGTTCTAAATGAAGAATGCAAATAATTGCTGTTCTTGGATAGTACAATAGCATATGAAATCCAGTAAGACACAAGACTCTGTATAGAACTGTATGAAAGTTAAGAAAAACACAGGTCCTCCAAAGTCTGCTCTACTGGAATCTGACATCCAGGCTCTTCCCATATCAGCCACCTAGAAAAAGCGGAGCAAGGCTATGCAGAAGACACAAGGAGGTGGTGGTAGTAACAGGGAGACTCGTGAAGGAGAAGAATACAGAAGTATATAACTCCTCTTCACTCTTCCTCCTCCCAGTGCAACCCCCATTTATGGCTATCCAGGTCAGTGGCCTTCTGATATCAAACTTGTTGGGAATCTCACAGCAAAATGTTGCTTGGGACACGGAAAGAAGACTGGAGTTGAGGGAATCACATGGGTGATTCACATTCTAGCAAGATTAATGCGATCCTTCACAACTGAAGCACCTGATAAATTGCAGTTAAGTCTTTCATCACTATGAGTACACACATTGTAGCAAAAAAAAAAAAAAAAAGAAAACAAACAAACCCCAAACCACTCCATTTTTATTCTAATAAACCTCAATTTCATATTTCCAAGCTTAAGGTCATCTAGACTACAATGAGCAATGTATATTTTCATGTGGAAGAAATATTCTTGCTAGGAAGTTTTCATAAATGGGTTCTTTAATATCAAACTTAAAATCCATCTCAAGGAAATAATTATTCCTATGAATTGTCAAGTTTTATTTAATCCATTCAAGTACATCCAATCATTTCTTAAGTTATTAAATACTCTTTCACGTTTTGATCCATCAACATAAAGTGGAACATCTAGTAGTTTCGTCCTATTATGTAACCAAAGTTTGTTTTATTGATTTTTTTTTCTTACTACTGATTATCTAAATAAGCTTTATAAACAAAGCACTCATACTGTGCTCAGCTGATACGCATTTTACTACTTCTAATTCCATGAAGACTAAAACAGATCTTTTCAACATTA
Organism: Chrysolophus pictus; assembly: GCA_037305975.1. Classification (NCBI taxonomy): domain Eukaryota; kingdom Metazoa; phylum Chordata; class Aves; order Galliformes; family Phasianidae; genus Chrysolophus; species Chrysolophus pictus. The sequence goes on along the minus strand of CM074577.1, from coordinate 32,383,685 downwards.
ACTCACTGCGCTCTATAGGTGTTTTTGTTCAAGCACAATATATAAACTTTAAAGGTTTAGAAAGATATCTTCAAGGTGAACTAGAATCATCCATGTTGCTCTCCTGTAAAGTATCTAAAAGAGTTTACCGTAAACAGGTTTTCTAACTATTTTCTCCTTAAACTCATAATTTACATACTGTGAGAGTCAAAACATCTTACACTTAATCACTGCTCCTTCTCCTCATCTCTTCCAGTAAGAAATTAATACCTTTATATTGCCTGGCAAGGATCAGTATCTCTCCAGAAATCCAAGAACTGAGAAAAATCAGTTCACTAGAGAAACTGAACCCGTAATTTGGGTAAAACTGTTAGAGGATCAAAGAAAACAGCTGACAGGGTCAGAATCAGGATGTCTTTAAAAAAAGCTCTAGGCAACTATAGCTTTAATCAGTCTGAATAGACAGCTTGTATTTCTGCATATGTATACACATGATTCTGAACTAATGCTTACTACACACGAACTTCCACACAACATGGGAAAAGGTTTTAAATTTGAAAAATGCTACAAGTTGGAAATGAAGAAATGCTGTAGTACTTAGATGAATGCATCCAGAAGTACTTGTTCAGATTTGAGAGTATTCGATTCCCTTTTTCAATTTCCTGTTAATTCATTTTACATTAATTAGAAGAATTTAATCTAATTTCAATATGGGAAGAAGCTGAAATTGTTATTAGGTGGGCGGGAAGCCCCCTATAGCTCACTGCAAGAAAAGGCTTGAACTATAGAAAACAAGGAAAGTATTTCACCTTTGCAGTGAAACTTTTCAGTATTTCACAAGCCAGTAATCATAAGTAGGATATCTTCTAGACCCAGTTTTAGAACCCAACCCACAAGCTGGACTACCAAGTGCTTCTTTCTTCCAAAGATTAAGTTCTTTAAAAGCCAGCACGTTCCAAATACAGTATTCTAGATCTAGAAAAGGAATTGAGACAAACCCCAAAGGAAGTTCTCTATAGGCAAATAATAATTATTCTTACACTGCAACAGTGGATGACATTAGAGAAAAGATGGATAGCATCAACATTATTACCCTGAGAAATTCCAACAACTTCAGTACTTATAATTACAACAGATACTACTCCCGTGGTAAAAGAAAATGATAGCAATGCAGAACTCCATAAGCCAAGAACATGAAAAGCTGAAATGAAACAGGATAATCACTCTCCAGCAACACATAAAGCTTTCATGCTATGACAGAAGATGCAGCCAAATGAGACAAAATAAGGTCTCATAATTCATGACTTGCTTATGAAAGACATCAGGTAAACTTCTAAAGAAATAATAGTAAAAAGAAAATTGAATGATGTGAATCAGGAATGGGAGTATCAGACAACAAAGTGTTGTTGATTTATAAGTAGATCCTACAGAAGTTCTACAAATTGAACAGAAACATAGTACTACACAGGTCACAATGCCCTAAAATAATTCTTCAGTTCTATAACCAAAGTGGCAACTGCAAGGATAAAGAACAGAAATTCTGTATCAAAAGGCACTGGAAGCTGTTTCTCAATGGGAACATGAAGTCTGGACAGCATCCATTAGCTCTGCCCCACAAAAGCACAATTGCTCTGTGAGATCCATGCATGCCAAGTCAAACAGCAGAGTGTGACTTGGTAATAAAATTGGTTCTGCCCAATCATAAACTGTATTCCAACATAGCCATTGTATCAGCAGATACAAACCAGATGAATATTATGATTATTTCAGCAAATGCTACTCTGCCACGAGAGTAAACAAATCAGTACATACAAAACTCTTAACACACTAAAGCTACACATTTCATTTTCTGCCTTGGCAGAAAAGCCCATAAGCAGGACTTCTTCTTACAAAACATAATACAAACCTCCTTAAAAACCCTCCATGAAGCTTTGTTTGTTTTATATTTCACAACAATAACAGCCTCTTCATTCACTTTGGATGCACGTACCACAGAAAGCAACTGTCCACCCCACCCTGAACCACATAGTGCACCAGTTCACATGAAGACTTCAGACTCCCATCTGTACTACCTCAGCTGATCCATCTCAGCTCTCCCAACAGTTTGTCCATCTGAGCAGCTCTGAACAGACGCTGTCTGCAGGCAAATCACTGTGCTTCCTTTTTCCTCAATAAAGCAGGAAGCATTTCTTCAGGCTCCACTGCCCCCTGTCCCAGAACAGCTAATATTCCTTGGGTTAAGGGCCAGTCATTCTGGGGGAAGAATTCAGTTTGAGGTGTGTGCTGGAGTAGATGTTTTTAGTATGCATAGACTCATCGACTCTCACAGTTATCACTGACACTGAACTCCTGCATATTTTCTGGAGGATCTACTTATTGACTTTTTTTTTTTAAGCTCTCTGAGTATTTCTCCTGAAATACTGATTACAAGCTTGTAGAGAACTATGAAGCATTTCCAAGCAGTATGCTACAAATAACACTGTCATTCAGAAAGACTTTATAGGCAATGTTAGCCTCCTCAGACAGAGATAAACTGAGAACATTAAATCGCTAAAACTCCAAGTTGAGCCTTGACTTTCAAGTTGTTCTAGAAGTGTTCTGAACATCTTTACACTTCTTTTCAAGGTCTGTGTAGCACTGATCATCCTTGAAAATTCTTTATCTGCTGTAGTTCAACAATATTATCTGAATATTAACTAGTTAGTCAAATAGTGGGAGATAGTATTCTTCTGAAGACATTAACGAAAGAAGTATTACACTACCTATCTTCCTGTTCCTCAGCAGAAGCTAAGAAGCCCCAGTGCCCTGTCTGACATCTAACACCTTTAAGAAGCTGAAAAGAGCACCTTGTCTGAGAGACTGCTGCTTTGCCAAGAATAAAGTTCTACCTTAAAGTCTTGGAACAACTTGAAGAATCTGTGAGCTTCACAAAATTAAATAGAGAACTGGTTCTCAATATATACTCTTTCAGAATGCACTTTGTACAATTAAATCTACACACTCTACTTAGCTTTTGCCATCATCATTTGCTAACATATATGAGTATCTAAGAAATAGTACCATTATATTCTAGTCTGTTCCCATTATTTATGCAATAGGCCAGGCCCTCATAGGGAGTTACACAAATTACTACAATAAATTAGGGGCTAACCTGCTGGTCAGAAGCCAGAGTATTATTCTGATTAGATGCTGCAGTTCACATCAGTGTAAGCCACCTTGGGCTTCCATAATTCTAATACATTTAGGGTGAGATTCCTTTCATCTTAAATTAGGTGCCTAAAATAGCCCAGATACATCTTGATCTAGGTCTGCTTCTTTCAACAGGTTATACAGACAGCCCATGAGACCAGCTCAGACACAGGTGTAAAGAACTATGAGAGATTAATCTTCAAGAATCCTACAAACTTGCTCTGTAGGAAAGCTCAAGACATCAGGCAACTTGTTAACATTGGGAAGCACCAGAACTGGTGAAAAATTATTTGAAATACTGTATTATCAGAGTTCTGTGCACCCTAAAGCAAGAATAATTAAAAAAGAAATAATAGAGAAGGTAAACAGAACATCTATCAAAACAGAAAACTAAAGAAGAAACTTGCCTAGAGACACATTTCAAAGAACATGGTTTATTAAACATCACAAAATAAAACCTCAGAAAGTTTCACAGTCATCAGAGAGGCAAAACCATTTAAGCTAGAGGACCATATTAGCAGCAGATCAAATAAGAATAAACTGGCTTTGAATTTACCTTAGTCAGAAACTAGAAGGCTTCTCATTAGCACATGAGTTCAGCTAGGGAACAACCAGCTTATAAAAGGGCAAAGAGCCCTGCTAAATTGAAGATGGACTATGACAGCCTTATGGAAGGGATTTGTACAAAACAGCAGCTGTGATGGCAAGAAGAAAGGCAGAGTGACTCAGGAGGTCCCTTATATTCCACTACTCCTAATTTAAGTATAGCTGAGGCCACATCGATCTGAGAGCAAATAGCAGCAGCATTCATATAATTCAGGATTCAACTTCAAGTATCTCTTCTTTGTCCCCATTTCAAACTGTTCTACCTTCATCTGGCACTATGCTGCTACTAATAGATAGACAATGCAACTCTTGTTTTCTTTTAGTAAGTCAACTCCACCATGATACTGAAGAAAGAAAGAAAGAGCATCCAATCCCTCTTCTTTCTTTGTCACAGAAAAGTTTTGTGCCAAAACAATTACGCAGTTGAAAATAAGTTCCCTTCGCTCCAGTCACATTCTTATTTATGCACTACATGACACTACACTTCAAAAGTAAAGAATAACACAAATAATCCTGGTAAAATTTTCCTTTAGAAATCAAAATAAAAAATAATATTTTGTTTTACATCAACACAATAACAAGCTACAAAGCTAGCAACCCATTCTGTCTCTATTTATAAGGCACAATAAGTCAGTAAGGAACTGACGATCACAAAAAGGCAACTCCTACCTGAGTACTGCAAGAAAGCTCTGCTCCCCTTTAGGCAGACAAGCAAGCGTAAGCATTAAGAAAGCAAATAAGCAGCACATGTGGAGGAGGCACACAAAAATGAGCAGCACCTGTGGAGGTGGCAGTCATACTCAGAAAAATGGACTGCTAAAGAAATTTTTAAAGGAGGCCTGTAAGAATTTGCTGAGAGTATATGTTGCCTAAATGGAATAAAAAGCACATGAAACAGCTGTAATGTCCATGAGCTTCCATAAGAGTGGAAATACTTACAAAAAAAGTTTTGTTAAGAAAAGTAGATGGAGGAACATTCACATGACAACATTAAAAAAAAAAAAATCAATAATGACAACCACAAAAAATTCAGACATAATCCCTTTGAGTAGAGGACAGAACTTTCAGACATACTAATTCTCAAACACAATGGGGCTAGCTCTAAGGACGGCAGAGACATGCAACAGCTATGGCTGGAGGAAACCCACATTTTGCAGAAATATATGTGCAAGGGCTGCTGGTAACAACAGATGGAAGATGTCCTGTCTGGTAGCGTGGTAATATGGGCTAGAACTGGTAGGGGCAGGGGAGAGTAGTGTGTGATGTTACAGTGAAGGATACTGTAAGGGGATGTGATAATTATGTGGTATAGTTAATGGTACTTGAAAGACTTGATTAAAGGGAAAGTTTATTACTACAATTTTGAGGGGGGGGGGGGGGGGAAGGTTCTTATTTAATGAAGTAGGAAGTGATTGAGTCATATCCACTCACTTTCAGCATTTTACTGTTTTTTAGTGAAAAAGTGATTGCTTTCAATCACTGAAGAGGCATTCTATTTTTCCAGTTAAAATCTTGGATGGAAAATATGCAGCCATTCAATCCTTGTTGCACATGGAGCTTGAACTCAGTGCTCTTGTGAGAAAGTGATGAAGGAGCTGATAGAGTTGCTGATGATGGTGGAGACAGAGTTGGTAGAGCAAGGGGAATGATATTTGCATAACCTTTCCCCTGATAGAGTCCTAAAAAAGACTCATGGGGCAAATAATTGAACAAGAATCTTAATGGAAAAGTAAAAAAAAATAAAATAAATTAAAAAAAAAAGTAGGAGGAAAAACATTTAGTGATTTTATATGATCTTCTCACAGCTTGGAACTAGTCCAGAACTCAGTGAAAACAGCATTAACAACAACACTACCCCATTATGGTAAATGAACATGATGTTTTAAAAGGAAAAGGACAAGTGAAGCTTCTTCTCCAAAACAATGCTGGTCATTGTGAGAAGGTATATTATGACTATGTATTTTTTTCTGGACAAATAATTTTTCCAAAATATATGCTATTTCAAGTCTTCTCAGACGCTAAAAAGAATCATTTCTGCTCTTAACCAAGTTCTTCCCCACTAATTGCAACACAGCTGCTATTAGCCAATTCCCCCAGCCTCTGCAGCTCCCACGGTGATTCGAAACTATGATAATGTTTTTCATTTTGTTTCTTCTGTAGACAGAGGCAAAAGCATTTCCTTTCCAACAGCATGACAAGCTACAGACAGCCTGACGCCAAAGCTCTCTGCAAATCAATATATTTAATGCATTTGAAGTCAGTAAAATCTCCCCGGCTAGTCCAAGGTTGCCTGAGGAAAAAGAAAGCCAAAATACTAGAGAGCTGTGTGTGGATATGGATTAGATATTCAGTTTGCTGATATCTTGGATTTAACAGAATATCTTGGTTTTAACAGAAACCCACTTAGGATACACTGGGTTGAAATTTAGAGAGGAGTGGAATTTTTTGTTTGTTTTCTCATAGTGTTTTTATGAAAATGGAGGAAAAATGAAAGAATTGAGTAAAGTCAGATAACGCTCAGGCTCCGGTTTGCTGGAGGTATATTTATATGCATAAGGACAAAGGAGGGAATAAATCCAAATGACTAGGGGGACAAAAATATTCTCAATCCCATCACATTACTCTATTTTCCCCCCAGTTTATTTTATTCATTTGAATATCACTCCAGCCACTCTGGCCTTTTCAAGGGCTTTCACCATTTACTTAAGATACTTCTCCTTTTCATTAATCTTCAGTCAATGTCATTGCAAAGCCTCTTTCTTGCCCACAATGAAGTTTTACTGCCTCTTAAACACGAAAGACAGAGGCAATCACTAAAGTGAGGGAGTCAGTCCTTCCCCTGCCCAGACCATCAGAAATGTTCTCTTTCTCTTTCTACTCAAATGTTCTCCAGGGATTTCCATTCAATCCACCACCCACCACCACCACTCTCCATCCCAAACTCTGTATCTAGGAAAAAACCAGAACAAGCTCACTGAAACAGCTGCCATACATTTTAATCTTATTTCATATCAGTCAACTAACATGATTACGTACAGGCTAGCCTTTAAAACTCTTTTATACCAGAGTGACATTTTTACCTTGCTGCCAATCTTTAAAAGCTGCTAAATAATAGTTCCCCAAGTTCACATTTGCCTTGCAAAACATTTTTATTTGTAAGCATTTTTATTGCTTACAAGGAAAATAAAAAAGGAACATAATAAATTTCAGCTCTATGTACAACCTTGGGCTGCCACAAATAGTGAATAAAATAACATTTCCACCTTAACTCAGTATTGATCATGATTGCTTTGAGTACAAATATTAACTATTTCTTTCTAATATTTTAGCAAAACTGAATATATGAAAGCAGATGCAGTGGGAGGTAAGCAAAGAGGTAATTGTTTCTTGTGGGAAATAAGAAATTGAGTCTCTCAGTTATTTCTTTGTGTATGGATTATGTGGTTAGAAAGGGAAATGTTGCCTTTCTGTTACATCAAAAAGTCTGGCTATGAAGTTCCAAACCTCTTGTGCTGCTTTTCTGAATACTAAAAGTCCTGGTTATCCCCCTAATATTTACAAAGTCTTCACATTTTCTGTTTTCTACAAGTTTTAATAGTCTGCATAGGGTTTTTGTTGAAAATTCAGAAATTGAGAATCAGGGTATATCAGGCAATCATTGAATTTAACACCATTTATTTCTTGTTCTGAGTGCATCCTGTTAAAAATTTTCATTCCAGTGAATTACGATGGCAGCCAGAAGCTTTCTACAATACCTATCAAACTTCCTAAATAAGTCAGTGATCTAAAAAGTGATAATCCCTTCTCAGAAAAACTATCCTCATTCAGATCTTATGGTCTCTCATGGCTTGTGATGAAAAAGTTAAGCCTCAAAACCAGTAAGCAATAAAAATGCATATATATATATATTCCCATCATAGCACTAAATATTCTCTGCATAACCTCTTCAAACCAATTCCTCTTTCCTAGCCGCTTGCCACTGTTATTCAGAAGAGTAAAGCAGTATATATGTATTTTAGAAAGCAAGAGCCATTTCCTTTGGGGCTACTCTTGCTTGTGATCTACAGAAGACATTTCTAGCCCTTGCCTTCTGAAAAAATAGCCATAATGTTGCATACGAACTGTGTAAGACAAAAAGATGTTCTATGAGATATATGAAGACTAACTCAACAGGACTCTGTTCTGGGCAGCAAAGTTTTTGTTTTGAATTTGCATTCCCAGGGATCTCAGATCTAACTCTTGTATCCTATGATACAGGTCTCAAACTTTTTATGTGGTTTCATAGTCTGTGAAAATGCTTATTCTACTTCATAAATTTAAATATGCAACTATGGTCCATTGGACAAGGGGCCAAGTTCCTCTCTGGTGTTTATTGGATTAGTTAGACAAACTGACTTCAAGTAACCTGTGCTATTTCATTCCAACAAGGAGTTTGACCCAAGTATCTTGCTAATGCTTTTGATCATAAACACCAAAAGGCAGTAATTTTCAAGCTTAAAGGAATTAACATACTCAGTTTCTAGGGCTCAGAAAAAGCAAAAAATAAAATAAAATAGCAATGTTGTCAAAATAAGCACGTAGATGACAGTTCCAAAATACAAATTATTCACTCCTAAGCACATACGAAGCTAAATACTATGGCAGGACACAGCAATATTCTTTTTGAAGCTTCTCATGCAGAAAATAAACGCCGCATTAAAGAATTTAAACTCTGACTCACAGAAGGGAGCCCACTGAAATTACTGGGGCCACTACCACACAGGTGATGTTACCTACACCTGCAGTTCTCAGTGCAAGACTAGTAAATACAGCCAACCAATCTTAAAGAGCAGCTGATGCTACACTTACTTTTTGTACTCCCAGCAGAGTAAAATGAATTAGACAAAGAGAACTTTAACATACAAGAGGTGCATAAAAAGGTAGAACACAATATTGCAGCAGGCCTGGATTAGTTTTGCATGTTTAATTATTTTGCTGAAGGAGTGGTAATGAGCAACCATTACTTAAATTAGCCAGATCTGAAGAAAGTGTTAGGAACTGTTGAGGGACCTCTGATCCAAATGGGGACTGCAATGACAGGGAAAAGGCCAGGCTGCCAGTTAGAGTTCTGGTGATTGAGTAGAGAAAGAGGAACTGCTAAATTTTGGACTGCTAGATTTCTGGACTGCTAGATTTTTAACTAGCTATTATCACATAAGGAAGAAAAACACAAAGCTTCATTGTGAATAAGCTCCTTCACTAAAACAAGCATGCATTTCTCAAAATGCAGCAGCCTCATCCCCCCAGAAATAATATTAAGACAGGCAATAGTGGAGTTAGCACTTTTTTTAACTTTCCAGAACACCATGTTCTTGCTGGTTACCTATCTTAAAATAATGTGGCAGGAAAAAACAACCAACCATAATGAAAATTAAAAAAAACAACCCAAAACATGAAAAATACTAGAAACAAAAAACTTGACTGCAAAAAGACAAAATAGATGTCCTTTTCTTGATGAGCGTTTCTCAAGAATACTCTTTTACTCTCATTTCTTCTCTGTTACAATCAGTAAAGATCTCTTCTCAAAAGTTTCTACTGTAATAGTTGCAGAGCATAAAAATATTTTCGATGGGACAGTGAATAGGAAGGAACACAACAATATTGTCCAGTGGTACCAGTGGTATAGAGAATGTAAATCATGCCTTCAACAGAGCATAATCAAATTGTACTAAAAACTGTCATTCAGTACATCTATAAGCCACATGCAGGTTAAAGCCAAGTATTTTTTTTTCCAATCAAGGTAACGGTATTTGATGAAGTCAACATATGAGTGAATTCAAACTGCCAACCAGAAATAAAACCCAAACTATTTCACCTGCAATATTCCGGAAAAGAACAGCAATTCTTTTGTGAAAAGACTCTAAGGGGAGAATCTTAGTAGGATTGGTAGGATAAGAAATCTTATTTCTTTAAGTGGGTTCTTCATTAATAGAAGAAATCTCGACCAGATAAAAAATTACTTGTCTGAATATGAAAACTATTAGCAAGAAACTTACATTCAATGGATGCTGAAGCTTTTCTCTTACTAATTCTTTGTCTGTGAAGTCCCACAAACATCACTGCAATCCTGACACAACATCTAAGCCCCAAAGACTCAGATCTGCTCCGCATACACCTAACAAGGGTTAGGTGTGTGAGGGATCTCACTCCCAGGCTCTCCTCATCCTGAGTTGGCATGGATGCCCACTTCCCAGAAACACTACAGGCTAGACTGGAACATGGGAGTAGAGAATGGCCCATCAGTCTCATTACAGCAGTGCCAGAGTTTAAAAGCTGTAAATAGCACGCAGCTGGCTGAAAGCTTAATGAGAGGAGAGCACAGCCAGTGTCTGGGCAGCTTGACCAGCGAGGAAAGAGCCTTGGGTTTCTGGGCCAGCACTATATCAAACAGGACTTGCAACAGGTGTGAGGCTACAGGGCACGTTCCCCACTTCAGAACTGATCATTGGCAGCAAGCTCCGTTCTGTGAAGTCTCACCCTGCCCCCATGAACCCTGCATCCTCATCAGCTGACCTTCAACAGAAATGTCCGTAACCCAAAGAAGTTTCCATAGCATCCTTCTCAGGGGTCTGTGTTTGACCCTCCTCAGGCTGGGGCCAGCACAGACTCCCTGGATTTGTGTTCCCCTTCCTGAGTAAGGGCACGAGCAATGAGCTCCCAGGTAACCAACTGGCAGCAATGACAACAGCCAAGCCCGATTAGACATTTCCAAAGACCCTGCTGTGGTGACCTACCTCTGGAGAAGGGTCCAGACTCTGTAGCTTGTAGACACTGGGCTGTGTTCAGCCTTTGTTAGGGGCTATTTCAAGGCAGGTTCTGCTGCGTTTGCATGTTTCCACCCAATCCTGGCATGCACTACAGAGGCAGATTGTATGTCCCAGCCCTATGTCTTTATTGAGCCTTCCTGGGACTAACTGCTGAAGACACCTGTTTCAGTCCTAAATATGACAGCAGAGAAGCACAGAGACTACATCCTTCCCTTTGATCTTACACATAAAGCATTTCTGGCCCAACACTGTAAATATTTCACAATTCTCCCACCAACTGCAATGGGAAGTGAATTGCATTTGCTATATTGTGATTTAACTCTCTGTACCTTGCAGCTGAGGACAGAAATGTTCTTGTGATAAATTTCCTTACCATTAGATTACAGGCAGTAACAACAATGAAGAAAAGAACAAACACTAGAAAAAAAGGAGTGCATTACTTAGACAAAATAATAGAAACCATAAATCACTGCAGTGACAGGATTAAATGTGAAACCTTTAATTATACATTTAATCATTTACCAACTTGCTATTTTCCCTGCAGTAATGTTCATGAAGCTTCAATAAGTTTTCAGCATGAGGACGATTGTATTTTACACATTGATTTTAAAAGCAATGCACACAGAGATGGCTTTAAGAATAAAATTCATACTAACTTTAATCTTCAGTTATGTTGACACTTTTACTGAACATCCTTGTTGTTCTCATAATACCCCTCACTTAATGACATGACTGTGTCAATGCATGTCAAGCCCATCTCCACTATACAGATATTATATAAAATGAAATAGAAGTAGGGAAATAAGTGATGATTCAGAAAGTACACTGCAGGATTAAAATCACAGACTGTAATTGCATTGCTGAAGAAGACACTGTGTTATTTATGAAGTACTGACGAACCAGTGCCCACAGGCTGTTTCTGCTCTACTGCTTTTTCCACAAGGAGGCAAGAAACTGCTGCTAGATGAGAAAAATGACTCCCCAGTCCCTGAACAGTTTTTCCTATGGATTCCAGTGTCCAACAGCAGAAAGCAGGACTGGTTTTTCTGTTGCCATTGGGTTCAGAATTGGCAAGGGAATAACTTGATTTCTGCAAAAATTATGCACATCAGAGTAATCTTTCAGCACTCTCAGAGCAATATTTATTGAAAACAAAACAAAACAAATAAAAAAAAAAGAATAAAAGAAAATTACTCTTCTAACTGGGGACTACGTCAAAGTCCAGACAGCTTTTATGTTTACACAGACCCCCTCAAAGAACACTAAGTATGAAAAAGCTGACTTTCTTCAAAGTCAAAACATTGCTTGTATGCTAAGAGAAACAGCCTAGTATTATACTAAATACATCATCAAGTAGCAATTGTAAAGGCACTATTATACTGCTGGATATTGTACTGCGTATCAGGGAGCTGCTGGCAGGAAAATATTTGTCCTCTGGAGCACCCTTCATTTTGTTTTATCGTGTTGCAGGTTCTGGCAAATTGCTTTAAGATTCTTAAATAGGGTGGGCTGACACACAGCTGAATTCGTAATTCAGCAGCACTACCTTTTCTTAAAAAAAAAAAAAAAAAGAAAAAAAAAGAAAAAAAAAAGGGTTCAGTGGGTTTGTGTTATGGGGAAAATGAGTTCATTATACTCATTCAGTTTCATTCAGTTTTGGCACAGAACACACAAGCAGACAAGAACCTTGCCACTGTGTAGGGTGCAAAGATGAGCAATATTGAACACAGTGGAAATACATGCTCAGAGTAACTTTTGGCTATTCTAATGGAGGAATGCAACATTTTTATTATTGTCTTTTGCAGAGACACAAGCCACTATTTGGATTTCTCTGAGGTAATCTTCAGGTTTGAGTTGGATTTTCTTCCATTTTAGTCATATGTTTGGATTTTCATCATCTTGTTGAAAAGTAAATTATCTGTAGACAGAACACTTGAATCCAGTGGATTGGTTTGCTATAAGCTGGAGGAAATGCTCCAAACTCTGCTGAGGTATGTACCTCCACAACATTTTGGAATAGGTAAACACAGAAAGAAAAAGAGATCATAAAATTAGGTTTTGGCTATCACATAAATAGACTTCTCAATTAGGTAATTTTTCCATTTCATTTCATGAGCAAGAAAAAATTGCCTAAGCAAGGCGTGGAACACATATCTAGATCTATAGGAGTCTAACCATGCCAAGAATTAAAAAAAAGTGATTTTTCCTACCTTCTTTTTTCTTTTGGATCTCTTTTTGAATCACAAGGAGTTTGGACAGTTTCAGTAACAGTTATATATTCCTGTATCACCCACTCAATTTGAAAAGGGCCCTCACAGCACACATACATTGAAAGAAACATGGCACAGAACTGTCTATTCTATGAAATCCATGCTCTAGGCCTAAACTGAAAATATAGGGGGTGTCTGTCTTCGTATTTCTGAACATATGTGAGTCTCCAGTGGGAAATTTTTACAACCTTTTTCTCAAAAAGTAATGGAGAGAAAATTTTTGAGGCAGCTCTTCAAACAGAATCTCTTGCTGTGTATCTAATCCAAGAATGAGACACAAGGACATTTACTCACCCTGCCAGCAAGATGATCTGTAGGTCTTTGGAGGTTTTCTTTCTTTCCTTTCTCTAGTCCACTTATGCATCAGGTGCCCTTAGAAATAAGGGACAGCCAAATGACTTTATGTTTCTTGCCCTGGGTTTAAGATGGTTCCCTGTGACAGAGAAGATAAAGAGACCAAATAAGCTGTATGAAGAGGTTCGAACAATCATTTCCAGTCATATCATAATTCAAGTTGTTCCTACCTCCTGCCTTTAATAGTAGCTAATATAGAGGAATAAAATGACTAGGAGAGTTTCTGAAAAAGCTGTCTGCAGGGATCTTTGCTAAGAATCATTTAAGCTGCCCTATGCAATTTGGAAAGATAAAAAATGTGAGGAGAGTTTCCAAAATCTTTTTCTATCTGATAGCAATAAGTTCTACTGCGTAATTGTGCACATTCCAAATATGTTTTTCTTTCATCTATGTTAAATCTATCTACTCTTTAGTTTCTATCCAGCTGTCTATGGCAATGGCCGTGGTCCTGTCTGAGATATCCATTCAATACCATCATTCTCAGCATATTCTCTTTCCCGTATTCTTCTTTAAACTATAATTTCTACTTGTTTTTCACTTGAAGGTATTTCTTGTTTGTTTGTTTGTTTGTTTGTTTTTTTAACTGCAAACTCTCCCACTTTTGGGATGAGCTGGTCAGACCTCAGTATATTTCAGAATGGTGACCAAACACTTCTGTTTCCTTCCGTTCTGCCATATAGCACTAATTGCTCTATGAGAGACCATGATAATCTTCTTTGACACTTCTCCTTTTTCTTCAGAAAATTGGTGAATCTGGTGGAGAACTTGAAGAAGAGCTGTTGAATCATACAGAAGAATCACATTCTCTACAACCACGTGACTGCCATGGCTGGGTCAAGTGGAGAAAAGCAAACATGCAATCACCCCAAATATACTGCAGTTAAGAGCACTATTAAAAGTAGAAATATGCAAACATCCAGCTTTGTCAGTTTTAGAGCTCTCCTCAATAATTTTCCAAACCATAAACCAAACAGCCAAGAGAGCAGAATAGTTTAAAAGAATGGAAACCAACCAAGAATTATTTTTTGTTGCCTCAAAAAGCCTAAAATGCAAAGAACTTGTAATAGGGGCAACTTTAGAGATAAAATAGCAAAATTCTCTTCAGGGATTTTTCTATTAAAGGTCATGAGTATCAAAATCCATTGTCTCACTTTAGAACCATTATAAAGCTACTATAAATAAAGTCTCTAATATGGCACCTTATCACTGATTCCTATTTCAGTGTACTCAGCACTGCAGACACAGGAAATTCTTAAAATAAACAGCAGTATTCTCTACTTATTGTTCTTAAAAAGGAGTCAGGACTTCTGTATTTTTAAGATACTTATTGTAGTTACTCACTGAGCAAATTATTTTATTACTGTTCAGATGAACAGTACTATTATATCAAAATGTAGTGTAATTATGACAGCTGTAATTCACAGTTTACCCCTCAGTTTACCACAAATAGAATGAAGTCATTTTGCTGAAATATTTCTTAATATTAAAAATATGAAAATTTCCAATCAGTAATTGCTCTTAGAGCTTGTCCAATACTTTCTATGACACTTTTAAATATATCAATACAACCTTCTTGGGTAAAACAGACTGCAGCTGGAGAATATAGTACATAATCTACTGAAGCTATTAGAGAACTCATGGTTATTGTTCAAAAGTTCTGGTTCAAAAGAAAAATTTGCAGAAGAAAGAAAAATTCTTGACATATTCCAAATAAATATAAAAAAAAAATAGTAAATTTACTCATATGCAAATGCAAAAAAAAAAAAGTGGAAGTAAAATATTTATGTATATTTCAGAATACATTATTGTCTTGCTTAAAAGATTTGGAAAGTAACGATGGATATGGTAAGAAGATGATCTGAAAAATCAAACATCATTTGTCTTGATTTTTTTTAACAGCTCCACCTGAAACGTGTCTCCAAGAAACCAAGAGAGCAAAAAGGCCCAGATGAGCGCATTGCTTGCAGAAGACTGCCTCCCTATCACACATGAACCACCAAATAAATCAAAGCAGAGGTACAGCATAGACAAACAGATTACAAAGAGGCAGGGAGGGTTACCTGGGAGCAGTGCAGAACATCACTTTCTGGCCATTTGGGGTGAAATTAGGGAAGTCAGGCATCAGCCAGACTTGAAACAGGTGAGAGAGACAAGGAGCAACAAGATAAGCTTCTAGGGGAACATTGGCAGCAAAAGGAAGACGGACAAACCGATTTCTGGGAGAAGCTGATGAATTTCCATCCTTGGAGATATTTCAAACTCAACTGAACAAGGTCCTGACCAACCTGATCTAACTTTGCCTTTCTTAGACTAGGATGTTATTGATGGCTGCCAGAGATCCAGTGTACCCTACAGGATTCTGTGATTCTGCGAAATGTTTAGTGCACTTGCTGTTGAATCCAGCCTTCACAAATGTACTTGAAGGGAACGAGCTGGGGAGGCCTTATAGGGGCCTTTCATTGTCTCGATGTTCCCTTGGGTGGAGAGATTCCTCTATACCATGGGATGGCACTGGAGTATAGGCACTATTGTATTTTCAAGTGCGTGCTTCACCTGTCTCTCCCTCTTTGCTTCTTAGCATTTACCCAAGAAAACGCAAGAATTTTGCACCATGCACTCTTCAAGCCTGAGTAAGCACCCTCATTATTCAGTCAAAATACCATTGATTTGGAAATGTCTGAACAAATGAAATTCTGGCTTGCTGACCTCACTGAGAAGGACAGTCAATTCCTTCCTAGGGAATTTCCAGCTGTGTTACTAACACTGTTTGTTCCCTTCTTTTATTTCAGGGCCATTTGATACGATTCGGCACAACTTCTGGCATTGGACACACACAGCTTCTTTTGAAATCAGAGAACTTTGCTTAAGATGCAGACCTTCAGCTTCCTCTGATTTTAAAAA
This sequence comes from Chrysolophus pictus, assembly GCA_037305975.1. Classification (NCBI taxonomy): domain Eukaryota; kingdom Metazoa; phylum Chordata; class Aves; order Galliformes; family Phasianidae; genus Chrysolophus; species Chrysolophus pictus. The sequence continues at coordinate 32,367,580 of CM074577.1, read as the reverse complement.
CAACTTATGTGCACCTAAGGACAGTATTTGAATCAAGGAGATATAAGAGATACAAAAATAAGATGGTGTGTCCAATTACGCATCTGCTAACAGGGAATAAAAGCAAAGTAAACAGACTCCTTTGTTGTCTTCTTTTGACACTACAACTTTTAATTGGAAACTTAGAGTTTCCAATGTCACTCTACAGTCATTTTCAAGAAAATTGACCTTTTTTTTTCCCTTCTGTCTTTCCAAGTTTACATATTAAGAGAACGGACAAATAAATTCTCCCATGATCAATTAAGTCATGGCAGACACGCAACAAAATAGAAACAATATATTCTATATTTGTTATATGCAGAAAGCAACTTCCCAGGCTATAAGTAAATGTTACTACTTATTTTGCTGTTCTCCCAGCAGTGTTGAACGCCAGTGAATTGTGAATACAACAAATATCCAAAAATGGCTACTGAAAGAGACATAATATTAAGTTCTTAACAGATAATAGCTACTGCTGTACACCCCTACCCTTTATGTTATGAACAGTATGTAAATTATATTTATGCAGAGGAAGCCAGTATTTAAAACTCTTACATTTTTCACAAAAACAGATTTTATTACAGAAAGCAGTGCCTTCCCATAAGAGATTTACAATTGATTAAATACGATGGCTTGTCCTAAAACACTTACATGATTGCATGCAAAGAAAACAGATGGTCTGTGTTACAGTAATTTGATTTCTTCCAGTAAACATTACTCATGATATAGAAAATGCTTACGTTGATCTCTTCTAGAATGATGAGTATGCTTTGCTTCTCTCTTTAAACGAAGCCTGTAATTCTGTTCAAGAAATAGCACAGAAGCTCTGGTTTCCCAACAAATCAAATAAAATCAGGTAGTCTAATGCATCATCCCTCACTTAAGAGCCTGATAACACAGAGATTCATTTTAACCTTCCGCTCTCCCAAAAGAGCTTAGCATAATAGTATGATCTTTTCTCATTTACTTCTTTTGTAATGCCACTTCATACACAGAAAAGAACACTTCTGTATTCATCTACCTTCATCAGAAGACATATCATATATCAAAATACAGTATCTATTTTTTTCTGATCACATCCAGCATTCTTCTTCTTATGCAGCTACAGGTGTATAACAAAAATCTTGCTGAAAGGTCTCCATCTATCCACTTCAAATTAATTTCCATTACTTGAATCAAACCAAGAGCACTATTCAGGAAACTTTGGTTCTCAGATTTTCCTGAATAGATTCTTCTTAAGCTTTATGTTCTGAAGCACTGGATGTAGTGTGATCTGCCTTTATAATGCAGACAACCCTTGCAAAGTAGTCTAAATCCTTGAAGATCTTGGGTTCAGATAGTGGGTGGGAACTCGGTAGTTTATTCCTACAGGGTATCAGTTGGGGCTGATAAAGGGTATGTGTCACCTTTTGCATGTGTGAGTACAGACAGACCTTCTCAAAGCCACGAATTTAATCCCTAAGAGTACATCCTTAAATCCAGCCCTGTTCTTTAGAGGGTTTCACACAGAAAATGATGTTCCATCATTTTCAAGTAATAACATTCCTGCTGGGATGTATCCCTATTTGTCATTATCTTGTCTTGTCTGATTACTGTCGCTTCACCTGACTGGCCTGGACTTACCCCATCCAAATGAAGTAAGGGCACAATCCTATTAAATGCCTGCTGGGAACACCCTGAGCTGCTGCTTTTGTTGGTGGGAATTAAGGGTTCTCAGAACACTGTAACAGGTATTTGGATACTTGAGAAATTGGACTCTTAATTAGATATTCCCTCATGACATAGTGTGATTATTTAATGTTCTGACAAGATGCCTCAGCAAACTCACAGGCCCTGAATTAACGACCTTAGAAGAGCTCTTTGCCAACTGTGATTCTGTGAAACCTTTGTCATGCTTGGCCATGGAAGCAAATTGCATTTCATGAAGCATACGAAATGATTTACCCAATGAATTGGCTGAATTATATACAACATGAACTACCAGCCAGGCTTGCGATGTCCAGTTTTAAGTAGCCAATCTTTCTTTGTCCCTTTTCTAATCTCTTGCACGTGCCTTCCTCTTCAACCCTGCTATGCACATGTTTGTCTATCCCGCTTGCTGCCAGTGCTCAGCAGTAGCAGCAGTCCTTGTGGCAACATGGGATGATTCATCCCGTAGCCCATGAGTCAGATTCATACTGCCACTGAAGTCCCTTGTCATAAATTTCCCTTTCTTCTGCTTGGCTCATTGGTATTATAATGTTTGTTACTCACGCATAAATTTCCAGCTCAAGCCTATTAATCCAGGGGCTGTTCACATTTTTTAATCTGTATTAAATTAACAAAACCTCAATAGAGTTAAAAGATCTGCCTTGCAGCTGAAGCCATGTTCTCAAACACATTAATAAAAGATACAATAAGCATGAAAAACAAAATGTAAATAAACAGAACGGTGCAGACTGAGAGTGTATATCACATAGCAAATGCAGGTTTAGTAATTTTTTTTTTTTTTTTTTACCATTCACTTTGCTTAACACATTTAGGCACAGTCACCTCAGAGGAAAAGGACATCACATCAAATGTCTTCTATAGGATTTTAGCAAGAGTTCCATTCTGATTACTAACCCTGGATCAAGCGTGCAAAATTGTAGTGCTTGGCAATGAGTACCCATCTCCCCCAACACTGCAGAGATGTGCAGAGGAAGCAGCCTTTAGGCCATCCACCCTTTGCCCCTGCGACACTCAGATCCGCACCACAGACCCAAGGACTGCAGTCAGTCCAAATGTATCCAATTGGAAGAATTCACCACGAGTCACTCACAGCCTCCAACCAGATCCTGTACCCAGACAAGATTCTTGCTTTACCTGCTTGCCTTTCAGGTACGCTTTTTTTTGCTCTTTCATGAACAACATTTCCATCAACTACATTATTTTTTTTCCCGTGAGTTTTCAGTACAACCTTGGACTGTGTCTCATCATCAAATCCACTTCCACAATGAGGAATCTAACTTCAGATAAATCATTCTACCAACACATTTCCACTACAACAAAAACAGTTCCCTGAGCGCTTTATGCATTCTGGTAAGCATCTGCTTTGCTAGGAGTGGATTAAATAACACTGCTTTTATTATTCTAATAGTTTTTGAGATCATATAAAATATTTATATTGTCAACTGCAGGCAAAATGCCTATTCTGAGTCATGCTCCAGAAGCTCAGCAAGATCTTATATTGATAGAAAAATACCTCACTTTAAATAATTGGGCAATTTTAGATATTCCTTATTCTATGAATCTCAAGTAATTTTGCTGTTTCCCCCTTGGGAACATGATCCATTTTAGTAAGAATTATTTTCCATGTTCAAGGGTTTCCTGTGTACTAGTAGAAACATCTCCCCACATCATGTGGAATCACAGGGTCAACATAAATACAACTACGAAAAAATACAAATGCTGTCAGTAAAGATCAGTGTTCTGTCTGAGTTTCTTCACTACATTATATCTGGCACCAGAGATTTTTTAGTACATGGGCATGAAGAATTTGCTAAAGTCTCAATTTGCAGCTGATTTCCAAATTTGCAAAGAATATGCAGTTATTTGCAGACTGTATGCACCAAATCCTATCAATGTGAAAAGCTGGTATCAATCTTCATGTATGAGAATAATATTTATACAAACTGAATCTTTTACTTGGAGTCATACTCTTGATTGTATTCAGGTTTCTCTAACTCACTATGTGGCATGACTGCTTCAGGATCCGAAGTTCATTTTCATAGAAGACATTTGTTTCAGCATGCTCAAGTTTTAATTTAAAGTGTGTTTTTCTTAAAACGTGACAAACATTATGCTTTCCTCACATCGCACAATTACATGCTGCAGGATGGTTAGCATTAGATTCTGCAGCCAGCCACTCTATGCTTTCTTACACAGTTTTTTGCAGCCCCAGGAGACTGAGTCACGAGGAAGAAGGCCATGAGCCATTCCTGTCCAGAATTTCCCCTGAGTAGCAGCATTTTCACTCAGTCTGAAGCCATTAAGGACAGCTTGCTGAATCTGAATGAACCCTGACATTCACTTTGTCTCACCCTTTCCTCAGCTAAGGAATGAGAGCATCAGCAGCAAAGAATGAAGAAATGGGAAGATGGAAGGCAAAGTGGCATAAGAAAGAGTGCATTCTGCTTCCCTTTCCACTGGCAGAAAGCATCAAAAGCAATCCCACAGCAGATCCCATGCAGCCTTTCACGTGCTGTAGACAGGGAATCTCACTAAAGGTGGATGTCTCAGTCAACAGTCAAAATCAGCTGTCAGGCAGATGTTCAAGCTAATTGAATCTTTAGTGGCTGTGGACAATCTTCCCCATAGTGTCATACTTCATTCTGTCTACACATACATCCAGAGACTACTCTGGGTCACCTTTGGCCAGCTCTGGTCCCATTGCTCCCAGTTTCCCTGACAAAAACAGCCACACAGTTGCTGTTGGTGTGTGCAGTTCACCCCCTTGATGGAGTGAACAACCCTCATCTTCCAGCCATGCTCCTTATAGTGGCAGCATGCATGGGCATGGGTGGAAGGAAAGCAGGCAGGAGACGAAGAGCTCTGCCACTGTCACGTCGCAAAGGCAGGGAAGAGGGTAACAGTGCCCATAATTTCCAATGAAAAACTGGGCATTAAGCAGTGCCTGCTTTTTCTGATTTCTCACCACTGCATGACTCTGCTCCTCTACTCAGTGTTTTTATGGGCACCTCTCACTACATTGTTCTCCAGCACTTTGTCTCTTTTGTCTCCTAGGGGCTTCCCTCTCCATCCCCTTGCTGATTAGGAGTGTCCCCTGAGCAGCTTCCATCACTCTGATTGCCAGTCCCATCTGTCCAGGCTGCAGCCTGGTCAGGGCAGCCACTGAGATTCAGTACAATTGGAAGAGAAACTGGATTGTCCAATCATCCTTGTTGAGCTGGGAAAAGGATTTAGATACCCAATGCTCTTAACTTCAGTAGATCCAAAAACATAATGTTGACCTTACTAAAAATCAGGATGGTTTTCCAGAAAAAAAGCATCAATATTGTTATAATAATCTGTGTTGTGACTTGTTAACTTCCCTCTCTTCAGCCAATGAATGCAAAACTGCAATAATTTCAGTCAGAAAAATCAGCCTTGAATGTATGCAAAGCACACATCTCCCCTTGCTTACCCAGAGACCACAATGACTCTGCTCATATCTTTAAGATCCCCTATGCATGTCTCCTTACTGGTTTCATTTCCTCCCATTTTCTCAACCTGACCCCCATGCTGACCCTCATGTTCCTGCACTCCCACCAGTCCTTTTCTCATTTTACTATCCTCAGTAGAGCAATAAAATATGGCTAGAAAATTGAACAACGAACATTCATAACCCAGCAAGCACTCATCCTATGTATTAGGTTTTAAAGTGATTTTTCAATAAAGATTTAGCAGCTGCCTTCCTAGTGGATGATAAAGCGCTGAGCCAAATAGCACCCCCTCTATTTTACTACTTTTAATTATACTAAAAATTCTTAAATAAAACAGAATAAATTATCACTCATTCAAATTATGTAAAACTGTTTTGCATAGCTTTTATTTAGCAGTTACTATATGCTATTAAAATATAGAAATCATCAAATTGTGTTTATTGCCAAGAAATAGTTAATAATATAATGTTCAATAAATACAGTTTTCAACAACATGACAGCACAATTATCTTAGAACCTATGAAAATTCATTTCAGACTTGTTCCATGCCTGGGTTTCTAAAAGCACTTCCACAAATCCGTTCCTCCCTCACCTCCTTGAAGAAGACTCCAGGAACAACAGAAATCCCTCACTGCTTAAGCAGTCACATCTTGCCCTTCAGCAAAACAGAAGAGCATCTCACATTATTACAATGGAATAGTTCAGTTGAAAGGGACTCATGAAGATCACTGAATGCAAATGACTGACTACTTCAGGGCTAACCAAAAGTTAAGTCACATTACTGAGGACACTGACCAAATGCTTCCAGAACACTGATAGGCATGGGACACCAGCCAGCATTCCAGGAAGCCTACTGCAGTGTTTGACCACTCTCATGGTAAATAAACTTTTCCTGATGCCCAGCCTGACCCTCTCTGGCAGCTTTGTGCCATCAGTGACCAGGTCACAGCCCGGCACCTCATCCTGCTTTTCATCAGGGAGCTGCAGAGAGTATTAAGGTCGTCTATCAGCCTCCTCTTCAGACTGGGCAGCCTGAGTGACCGCAGCCTCTCTCCATGGAGAATCCTTTCGAACATTCCTCCAGATACCTCAAGTTTCTTGACTGTTCCTTCTATTTTAAACTGAGAAGCAACTTCCCTTATTGCATAGACAAAATCTCAACATCAAACAGTCCTGACAATGTCAAGGTGTTTACTTCCAGCATTAAGCATCTAAAGCTGAAATGTCAACAAGGCCATAGTCTATATACGAACTACATTTAGCTTAAAATTTAGACTAATCATATCAAAATTTGATATTGGGGAAAGGAAATATTCCAGCTAAAGTGAGAGGGTCCAGTTCCACTTCTTCCACAACAAGATTGCACTCAGGTGTGAAACTGAGTTTTCTATTTGTTGTTTAAATAGTTTTGCAGATAAGGAGGCAGATAAGACTTCAAGTCAAGCCAGGTATTTAACTACCAAGCGGTATGTTCACAGACTCACAGAATTGCTGGGGTTGTAAGGGACCTCAAGAGATCATTGAGTTGAACTCCTCTGCTAAAGCAAGTTCCCTACAATAGGTCACACAGGTAGGTGTCCAGGTGTCCAGGAAATATCACCATGGAAGGAGACTCTACAAACCTCTCTGGGCAACCTGTTCCAGTGCTCTATCACCATTACCATAAAGAAGTTCTTCCGCATGTTTGTATGGAACTTCCTATGTTCAAGTTTTAGGACATTAATCCTTCTATCAGTATGCACCACCAAGAAGAGCCTGGCCTCATCCATATGTCTCCCACCTCACTTTAGATATTTATAAATATTAATCAGATAAGATGGCAAGGAGGGCTGAGATTTTATATCTTCTCTTTAGGAGACCTAGACAACAAATATAAAGAAGCAAATACATACCAACTATTTAAATAAGAACTGCCATGTCAGGGACAAAAAGAAACTTATTCTTTGAATTTCCTTATCCTAAGATCTATAGTGGCAGCATACTGACAGCAAGTAGAATTCTATTGATACATCCCTTATCCTTCTGGCAAAATAAGAACCAGGTTCCCTAAACCTGATTTTAATATTAAAACATGTTCAGAGAGAGTCTTTTCTGGGTTCTCTCTGAACATCTTGCTTGGTTTTATGGCTTGTCAGAGCTGACATAATTCTTAATCAGGGCTCCTTTAAAAACTCAGTGAATAGATAATAATATCGAGAAAACTAGGACATTAAAACTTTGATTCACATAGCACATGTCTCTAACACTTACCATACATTATGCATAGTTGTACTATATTTTGAAGGAAACCGTTGTGACGTGTTTTCAGTGGGAGATATACACATGACTACAGAGTCTACAGCAGATCAGAAAACAGATTCTGATCTGTGAAAGATATTCAGATAATTAGACAGAACTGCAAGAAAGGAATACTTTCTCCCAAACCAGAAACATTCTGGATTGAAGGAAACATGGATTTTGTGTTATTATGGAGGTATCTCGCAGGAGTTACAGTATAAGTGCCTCAGCAGCCCAGTGTCAAGGATGTGTAGATCTTCTAAAACGCCAGTTTACTGTCTGAAGACTATGTAATTGGAAATATTCAAACTCCAGTTGGAATATAATAATGACCTACAGCTGCCTACATTTATCATGTTATTTTTGCTTTTTAAAGTGACAGCAATTATTGACAAATTAGTATTGACTCTGATCTCTTTAACTGTTCTGTAGATATATTTTCATCCTTATCATTTACTTGACAGTGTTAACACTATATCCCTCCTTTAATGATGTGACCGACTTTAAAGATTCATAAATTCATTACTACAGTACATATCAAGGTTAAAAGAGGGAGAATTCCCTTATCAGTATGAAGGACTCGTACAGTTTGCAACAATCCTAGATGAAATTACCCTTTTGTCTTTCAATAAGCAGAAATCTCCTTCAGTGGCAAATGTTCATAATGGACTGTTTCATCTTGGCAATCATCTGAACAGCTTCTAATGTAATTAAGGCTTTAGGACAAAGTGAACTCCCCTTTAACAATTAAATATTTATGTTAACACACACATCACTTAATTGGCTTAACATATCAAAAGGTATTAATTGATTGTACAGTGTGGAAGGACTAGAAAAAAAGCCTAGCACAGGTTTAAGTCTTTTTGGTATTAAATACAAAATTAAAAATTGCAGGGCAGATACAGAGCATCAAAGACAAGATAGTAAGCAAGAACTAAGACAAATGATATTTAATAATCATTAGTTCTATGGTGCCACTATGCTAACTGCTAGCAGTACAAACTGTAAGACAAGAAACCAGGAAAACCGTTCATAGAAGTCATATTAACAATGCTGGAAATGAAAGAAAGAACATGAGCAGAGATTAGAGAGATCCTTGGTTCAACAATAGGTCCATGTACTCTCGGTCATTAATCACTGCTGAACACTCGATTCCAGAGCGTGCCAAAGAAGCTGTAAGTGGCATAATGCTATCTATGTCAACATGAACTGCATAATGAAACAATATCTACAGCCTACATCATCTCTACAAAGATCAAAAGAATGTATCACATTTTATTCAATTATCTGGCAGAGATAGACAGAATTTAAATATGCGAAAGCCACACTAATTGGAAACATCCCTTTCAGGGTTTTTTTCAGCCTTTTTTCCTAGGGAATTAGAAGATATCTCTGACGGGGAGGAGGTGAGAATTTGTCTGAATAGTTGCTAAAATTAACTTAAATATGCAGTTACAGGCCATCTCTTCTGCTAACAAGCACTTACTGATACCATTTTATTTAGTAAGAAGCTGACTTCTAGACTAACAAGTAGCTCAATGGGGAACATTCAAGCAGCTTCGTGGGGAAAGAACTTAGAAATTAATCTTTTATCCTCTACTTCTTGAGATCTTACAGGCCTTACCATGAAAGACAGATTTTATTTATTCCTCTATCAAAGGTCAGAAAAGAAAATGAAAAATTAACAGTTGTTGATGTTTAGTACCAATTCAAGGGACAAGTTTTTGACATAGATATTTGTGATTATTACCCTGTTAAACAGCCCTTTGTAAAAGATGTTTTTTGAATTTGCAAGCTTAGAAAATAAGGCTTGTTTAAACTATAGTTTTAATTCTTTAAGACGGTACAGATACTGCTACAAATACAGTCCTGGATCTTCATTTTCTGGCTGCCTTTGTGATTTTAACCTAGGCCAGATCATTCAAGAACCACCTCTGACAACACAAAGTATACAAAGGGAAGGGAATAAAGGAGTGGGATGGAAGGAGGGCAGAATTGCTTCCGTTCAGTGGCGGTACAAGCTAAAAGTATTTAATTTCATCTCCACCCTTTTTGATAGCAAAGCAGAAAAGAAAGTAAATGGGGGACAATTTCTCTACCCCAAACCAGAAACACTTCAGTCTGCATTCCAAAACTAGTTGCAACATATTTCAACCAAAGGTGTACTTCCATGATTTGTCAATGAGATGGGAGAATATAATAACTTGCTAGAAATTCTATCATCAAAAATTCGAGAATCAAACCCCTCTTCTAATTGGAAAGCATCCCGAAGTATGAGAAACAAATATCTTACAAACAAAAAAGAATGAAGCCTGGGAAAAAATAAGGCAGTTTAAAAAATGGAGCAGTAGTCTTTGTAAACAGAAAAGAGAGATGAGGACATAAATTTGCTATGTGTAATGTCCCAAAAATAGTCGTGTACTCATCACAAGTTATTTCTGAATTCTGACAGATAATGCCCAGAAATACAGTCTATGTTTTATTCCTAGCATCTATTTAATAAATTATATGAATATTTATCTCAAAGTTCAATGAGCTTGGAAAATTTTGCTCCATATCACGGTCAGTACTATGCCTACAAGCACGACAAGGCTCTTCATGAAGTATAGAATCAGCTGCTTACAAATCTTTTTAAAAGAATGTTCTCTGCACATTCACTCAGCTCTATTTGCAATGAATGTTCTTACCACAATTTGCTTCAAAATAGATTAAGTGCTATCATCAGTTTATCTGTGTTGTGTTTTCCAGGTAATATTTGGCCTTAAGGGGGAAAAAAAAAAAAAAAAAGTAGATGCTAAATAATTCTTCACAATATCTCAATCTAAGATCACCTTAGCTGATGAATGATTTCTTCATATATAACTTAAGTTCCTTACAAATGGCTATACTGGGTCACAACATATAGTGCAATATTCTGTTTCTGATGATAGTTAATAAAAGATGTTTGTGGGAAAACAAAAACAAAAGTAAGAATCCATGAAGAAAAGAAATTTTAGTAATCAGAGGTTGTGGGACTTCCTAAGCCTGGACTGTTTTACTGTTTTGCCCTTAATCAGTCTTGAGAGATCACTTTTAAATAAAATTTTCAAATTTATATTGAAAGCATATATACTTTCACTGTCTAAAATATTTTAGAAAGACGTCATTCCTTATGTTTTAAAACTCCTGCTTTTTCTTTTTTTTTTTTTTAAATATATCTTCTGCTCCTTGCATTGCGAGAAGGACTGAATACTTGTTTTTTCCTTAACATTACAGTTTTGTATTTCACCATACCCATCTCAATTATCTTTTTTTTAAGTTGAAAAACTAAACAATAAAATAATAGATTATATTTAGTGTTGAAAAATTCGAAGGAATATATATAGAGAAAATACCCACTAACTGTTCAAACACACTACTGGATCTCGCTGTTGAGGAAACAAGCTTCAGAACCACCATGGACAGCTCTGTGAAAAAATCCAGGCAGCTGCACTAGCGGTCAAAAAGGCACATATGATACTATTGATAAAAGAAGAACAGAGAAGAAAACATAATAAAAACATAATTTAAGAAGAAGAAAACATAATTTTAGATTATTATTATTATTATTTTAATGCACTCGTAAGAATTTACTAAAATATAAGTAGTATCCCTGTCTATAATAGAAATTATTATTATTACTCTTATTTGTTTTTATTATGTTATTGTGCAAAATGGCACGAATCCAGGCTTTCACTGATGCACACAGTTCTGCTCCTCACTCTGTGAGAAAGAATCGATACATAACAAGGTGTGTTACACACTATCCCACACAGAGATCTCAATGGACTGGAAGACTGGCCCAACACAAATCGAATGAGGTTTAATGAAGATGATTATTATGTCCTGCATCTGGGAAAGAATTACCCCAAGCAGAATTTCTGGCTTGGATATAGCACAGCTAGAAAGGAGTTGGATTCTCAGTAGAGAGCAAGGTGCTCATGAGCTGACAGTGCATCTTTACAGCAAGAAACCAACGTGGAGCCTGGAACAAATCAGAACAAGTGAAATAAAAAATAAAAAATGTCACTTTTTCATTCTAATTGGCATTTGTTAAGTCGTAATCCAGTTTTCAGCACTCAGTACAAAAGACACACTGAAATGTTGGATATGGTGCAGTGGAGGGCCACCAGGATAATCACAGAGTTGGAGAACTTGATGCATGGTAAAAGGTTGAAGGAATTTGGCTTGCTCAGCCTAAAGAAGAGAAAGGGCAGGACAGAGTCTAATCATGTTTTCCCAGTACCTAAAAAGTACGTATAGAAAAGATGGAGATATTCTTTTTAAAAGGATACAGTGACAGGACGAGAGAATGTGCATGAAGTGCTTCAAAAGAAATTGCATCTAGATAGAAGAAAATGTTCTTCACTGTGGGAACAACAAAACATTGGAATAGGCTGTCTTTAGAAGTGGTGGAACCTCCCTTGCTGGAAGTATTCAGGACTTGTCTTGCCGGGACAATGATTAACACAGTTCAAAACCCTGCTTTCAACTGCAAATGGGCTCAGGTGTTCTCTACAGGTGCTTCCATGCAAGGCTTTTCCCTGTTTCTACACAGGAGGGCAGCAGGCACTATGAAATTTCTGAAATAGCTCCCACAGAGGGCAAGAAGCAGCAGAGCAGCACTTCTAGCAATGAAAAACATATGATAGAAGATTGAAAGGGAGAAGATAGAGATTTCTTGGGGCTTCATGAAAGACTTAGAGAAGATAAGTATGGAGAAGACACTCATTTTTTTTCACAATGCAGGAAAGAAGAGGATATTAAATCAAATTTTCAAAGGGAAGGCTTGTAAAAGGCCAGAGTATTTTTACCAACAAAACTTAACTGACCCGTGAAAATGACATACATTTTCTATGTATCAAAAGAATACAACAAATCAAAAGGACATGTTAAAATGAGTCCAGCAATGTCTGTTAATGGAAGAGACGAAGACTCCAAGCTGACCAGACATGGGAGAGTATACCACTGCAACGATCATGGTATGTACTTGGGCCTTTTGTAAAAGGATTTCTTGTATTTAGACAAGTAGAGTTCATAGGAGAATGGGAATGTTTTACCTGAGAAATTCCTCCAGAAATAAATTCTGGTTTCTTTGCTACCATGTCTGACTCAGGAAGACATTCACCATCTTACCAAATCATTCTGTCTTTCTTTCCTTCTTGTTTTTTGTTTGGCTGTTTTTTTAGCATTTTGTTGTTGTTATTGTTTTCTTTTTATAAACGTTAATTCTCTTCCTTTGGAAAAAAAATAAAACATATTCTTTTGAATAGCTGATAACATAACAACAACCAACATTTGGCCTGATGCTGAGAGCACTCAGATGGAAGAAGGATCATGCATATGACTATAGCAACAGTGGGAATTCTCCTGGCTTTATAAATGAGAACCATGGCTTACCACAGGGAAGCCACAGAATGCCTTAAGGCCCCAACTGTAGCAGCCTGTCTGAACCTGCTGTGCAGCAGGATTTTTTTCTTCAAATTCACAATTTACATCTTTTTGCCAGAAGGGAGGTTGCACCTTTTGCCATTTAAAAAGAAGAAACAAAATATAGATTTTATCAGAAGCCTTTGGTAAACATTTCTTTGTATCTTTCAACTGAAAGCCTCTAAAAGGAACTTAATTAAAAACTGAAAGATGAGTTCACATGCATTTTCTTGGTTGCATCCATGGAGCGTGACACTGCAATGGTGCTCCAACACAGCAAAGCTCTAGTTACATTTTCACTGTCACATGAGCTTGTGTTGAAAAGTAACTAAGTAGTCTGATGATAACAGGAGGGTTACAGGACATTAATAACCATAATATCTAGAACAAAACTCCATCTCTGATGGGATCAGTCGGAATGCCTACTGGTTTTGTTTCATCTGTAATTTCCTCTTCCAAGTATTTATGAGTTGATATGGGGTAGATATAGTGGCATCAAAATTTCTCTAGGTTTTTACACAATAGTGATACATTACTAACATTAGAGGACTGACCACTGAAATTGCTACTTCCTCAGACAAAATCTTTTTTCTGCTACATCTGAATTTCATCGCTGCTTTTTACTGTGATCAAGTACCACAACCAAGTGACAGTATGATGAAACACATCTCTGAGCCATATTCACAGGTATCCTTGCCCACCATTTTAACTGATTTTTATACTGCATGTTACATCCTTTCTGTCAAAATATTGATAAGAAATTCAAACATCCAGATTTGAGTCTTTCACAGCACATGGCTCAAACACTCACTTCCCAAAATAAATGGCAAAGTATTAAATTCCTTTCTCCTTTCCTTTCTGAAAGTCCTTCAAAAATCAGAGGTAACTCAGACTGTTCATATACAAATATCTCATTTGTCAGATTCATTTTGAAGTATTATCACTCTTTTGTGATCAAATGCAGACTCTTGAAAGGATTCAATGCTGTTCACATAAAAATCTCTGGATACTCAATGAAAAATAAAAAACAACTTTTGGTGAAATCTGCTCTATTCAAAGTTTTTGCATTAATTTCCTATTGCAATCATCTGCAAATTGCAATTTATCAATTTGTTCTGATTTATGACATCGATTTGCGTTCTTCAGCAGACACACTTTTTTCTGTGTTGCCTTGGATGCACCACAGAAAGGATGCATTTCATTTCTCTGCTAAGTTTTGACCGTTCAAAAGGCCAAGGAACAAGAACACCCAGCAGATTATTTGCTTTTTAAATACTTAGATAAAAGAAAGTGAGCCAAACTCATGCACTTGGATGACAGTATTAATATGGAGATGTTTAATGAGGAAACAGCAAATTCAAAGTCACGTGGATGAAAGGTTGATGTGGGGCAGAGGATTTTATAAGATTCTAAAAAATAAAAAAAAATCAAGGAGAGCAAAGTGAAAAAGGCTTGTTGATTATTTCAGTCAAGATGATGAGCTATTATAAGCAGATAATCAATGAGTTTCAGATATGCTTTTCAGCTTCTTAAACACAAATAGAAAATAAAAAATTAGGGAAGAATAGAACTGATGCTATTATCCTGTGAGCCTTACCGAAGTTGAATTTTCAATCATCATACTAAAAAATATAAAACAAAAATGTAAAGCGTTTCACAGCAACTGTATTTAAAATACCACAAGGAGTATCCTTTTTGTCAAAAGGCTTTTAGAAGCCATCTATGTTTCAGTAATGGAGGCATGCAGCAATTGATACTCACTGTCACTGACATAAGCTCTGAGAAGTATTAGCAAGTGGCATCCACAAAATTCAAAAGCTACAGAATGTTGCAGCCTCTCCTCTTTTTTAGCTATCTGTGCAAAATGCAAGCACAGATTCTGCAGTTAATTTGCATGTTACCCCAGAAGATAAGAAAATTGTTATTTTTGTTTGGGAATAGGGTTGTTTTTAAAGAGCCTAAAAAGGCAAAATGATAATCAGGGTTGATTACTGTAAAACAGCAGGAACGTTCAGATCATACACAAATCAGTAAATCAGAATTGAAATTAAAGCACATAAAAACATATGAACAGTTAATATGCAAAATTTCTAGGTATTTTACTTCCACAAATCACACAGGATACCATACTGTGAATTTTGAAATATTCACAACTACAGTATCAACTTGATCCAATTCTGACCGGTATAAACTAAAAGCAATAAAACATATCCAAGATCTGCTCCTTTTTCCAATGTAACTGGGGGAGCTAATGTCTTTTTGGGACAGGTCCCACTTGCACATGCACAAAAATCTACAGTATCTAAAACTTGACATCAAATTGTCCTGTTTGTAACTCAATATCCTTCCATTTCATATGGGATTTCAGTCTTTCCAGATTTTCCAACATGACAATCAGTCCTCCATTACTCCCATTTAGCAGTGCAATAGATGATGTAAATAGCCTGAGTAAGAACTCCCTTAGCTTCCCCGATTCCTGAGCTGGTTCTTCACAGTCTCTAGCACAATTTAACCCAAACTTGTGGCACAGCAAAAATTACCATATGAAATAAGAAAGCTGGCTGGGAGTCAACAATTTCTCCAGATGTGTAAGAGAAACTAGCTCAGCTCCCCACATCTCCCAGGAGAGAAACCATTAGCTACCTGACTATGCTTTTTCTTCAGCACTTTCCTTCTCTGGCAATCTGAGGTTTAGATAAGACAACAGCTTAACCTGGTCATAGTTATTAAAAATTATGAGTCTGAGTCCAGAAATCTCGAGGCTAGGATATTAATACATTTCTTCTGGGCTGATTTTCCTGCCTGCCAGCACCTATTGGGTTTTCAAGCCATACAGTATTGCTATATTGCTGTTACAAATACTAGTCCTTATATCAGATGACACAGTACCCTGGAGCACAAACCCCTGCATTTCCTCATCATAAATCACTTCATTTCATGCTCTCTACGCCAATATTTGACTTCTACCTCAAATCCAATTCCCCCTTTCTTCCACGGGCTGATGTTACTCCTTCCTCCTAGAACCAAGAAGAGAAACACCAGAGAACGGTTTCCTTTTTCCTTTTCTGCATTAAGAGACGAGGAAAGAGCAGGATATAGGCTGCCCAGGATGAGGGAACATTCAGCAGAGGGGCATTAGGCTAAAGACAACCTTCCCCTTTCCATTCCTTGCCTCTAAAAATATTTTGCAGTTTCCAGGATAGAAGAATAGCTATCAATGCTACTTTCAGTGGTGATGTTAAATACTATTTTAACCCCATTTTCCAATACTTTCAAGCAATGTTTACAAGGGGTGATCATCATCAGTGTTAATAACTAAGCTATGATCATTTGCATACGAAATTTGGTGAGAGCATCAGATTCCACCTTCTCAGCCGCAGATTCAGTTCACAATATGCTCTCTTCTTCGTCCACAATTTGTCTAAAATACTTAGTTTTTTTAAAATTTGAGGTTAGGCTTTTTAGAAGGAGAAATATATCTTAATACAACTGTTAAAAAAAAAACATTGGCTAAATATTTTTAATAAAATCATCCTTTATCCTCTCCCAAGCACCTCTCCAATGAGAAGTTCTCTTTTATAGTAATGATGAGAAGAAAGAGGACAGGACTTTGTTTTCCTTTGAAGACACTTGGAAGTAAATTTTGTTTTCTACAGAGAGAGAAACAAGAATCATACTAAACAAAAAGACTTGCTGCTGAAAAAGGTGCTGCCTGCATCTCTCTCCTCTGTCCTAAAACTAGCTAAAGCAAGAGTCACTATCAGCACTGAGAGAGAGGAATGAGGCTTTAAGAGAAATAAAAATTGACTGGAAGGATTTAATACCAATGGTGGATGACAAAAAATGGCTGGAATAAACCTACTACATTCATGCAAAAAATGTGAAACATGATAAAGTTGGAATTGCCTGTTTTTTTAACATTATACGTCCACTGCCTAAATCTCTTTTGTTGTTTGTCATAAAAGTTGATGAGATAAAACATATTAGCTGGAGAAGTAGGATTTGGCCAAAGACATATCATTTTAAAATGAAAAAAAAAAAAAAAAAAAGAATAGCATTCATCATCTGTATTTCTGTATTTCAAGATTCACTTAGCATAATTTTACTCATCTGAGCATTCAGTATTATTCACCTAATGCCTGAACACTATAAAATCTCCATGTCCTGAAACTGGCAAAAACTGAATTTTTACTAAGCTAAAACCTCTCTGAAGTTTCAAGATGGCGAGATGGCAACATGAAAATTTCAGGACTGAGCCCCTATGGGCACATATAAAAAGCTGCTGTGAAGTCAGTGATTCTGTCAATAACTGCAATTAAAATATAGCAAAGACAATGCAGGGAACAGTAATTCTTATTCATTTTCTAGTGGCAGTAACACAGAAATGAGTTTCCTAGAGTAAATAAAATTCTTAATTCTGTATACAAGAAAGTACTCTAACTTTAAGGCTTCACGTTTAGTGCACTGTGCATTTTTTTTATATTATTGGTGACATGACAAGCATTGAGAGGTTTGGGGTTTTTTTTGCCATTATTAAAACCTTACTTCAATTTGGATTTTATTTCCTGCTAGTAAATCCAGAATAACACTTTTATGTTGTTTGACAAAACTATAAAATTGCTTGCACATATATATCAATTGCTTTTGGTTAGGAAGGGCTTCCATATCAGCATTCTGCTGCCCCACAGAACAGATGTCATGCCATTTCACAACATATTATAATTTATCAACATCAGTAATGGTGAATTACAAAAACAAGTAACTGTTGGTAGACAATATAAACAACTCAGTTGGAGCATTCTTCCACTGCTATACTTCAAATTCTTGCCTACAGAAATAAAAAAAATAAATTAAAAAAAAAGAAAAAAAAGAAAAAAAAAGAAAAAAAAAAAAAAAGAAAGCTCCAAACAAACACATCAGAACACATTTAATCTGTGACTCCTTTTCCAAATCATGGATTCCAAATCAGCGTATTAGTCCATTTAAGAAACAGGAGGAGAAGGAGTATTAGTCATTTAATTCTGACAGTTTAAGGAATTCAAGTCTCAGTGCTGCTTCCACTGAAGTCACTGGGAGTACCAGTAAAGACTGGAGAAGGAAAACTGAGTTATACTTGATTGAATGGGATAGGTTCTGATTTCCACATTCAGATTCTTTCCTCCAAATTAGTATGTGTAGAGAGTTCAATTCTTCAGGGCATGTGGAAAAAGAAACAATGACACAAACATATTAAAACCAGAGTTGGTCATGAACAGAAAAAGATTAAATATTTATTTATATTGATATTTCTATAAACTATTTTAGAACAAAATAGAATGAAATGGAGTGGAGTAGAGTAGATTAGAGCAGAGTAGAGTATAATAGAATAGAATAGAATGCTTGATCTGGAAGGGACTATAAAGATCACTGCATCCAACTGCTTGACCACTTCAGGACTAAACAAAAGTTAAAGCAAGGACATTATCCAAATACCACTTGAAAACTTACATTCCATTTCCCATAGGATAAATTCCAGAAAAAGAATTGTTACTTGAAAGGGTGAGAGGTAATGGCCTTAAGTTGCACCAGGGAAGGTTTAGGTTGGATATTTGGAAAAACTCAGAAAGAGCAGTGAGGCAGTGGCACAGGCTGCCCAGGGAGGTGGAGAAGTCACCATCCCTGGAGGTGTTCAAGAAATGTGTGCATGTGGCACTGAGGGATGTGGTCAGTGGGCATGGTGGAGATCAGCTGAAGGGTAGACTAAATGATCTCAGTGTTCCTTTCCATGATTCTATGATTTTATGGTTCGTATTTTATTCTGTTCTGGAAAGGAAAATATTGGACTCACAATTAAAATTTCACAAATGTAACTCACTCATGATATCTGATGAGAGAAGAATAACTGCCATGAAGGCTTTGTCTTGGATTGTTAGTGTCAAGCCATTACTTGTACTGGGGGAAGAAAAGCTTCATTCTTACAGAGGCAGAATGTGACAGAGAAATACAAACAAAACCTTCATCTTAGAACACACTGTCATTTTTATCCACGGGCAGGCAGTCTAATTGCTCATTCAACATCAAACTTAAAACAAGATTCTTCTCCTTTCACTGAGGTCTAGAAGAATTTCATAAGCAGTACAATAGAGACCAATTGTCACTGTGCAGTCTAACAGTGCTTGGTATTGCTCTCCTTAAATTCATTCTCTGTGTCAAGCTCAGTTTAAAAAGCATGGCCTGGGAATCCATCTCTTCAAGCTCTACTGCTACCATTTTACCATTTGAGACTCATTACTCCATGTATTGTCCTTAACTCCTCATATGTAAAGGGTAATAAAACTCTCTGCCTCATATTTTGGTGCAAGCATATGCTTGCTGAATAGCTCCAGGAGGGCTCATCAGCTGCACTGCTAACATTTCTGAACTACAATAGGAAGAAGACAAGAGCCACTGGCAACTGCTTCTCTGAGGCTCCCGGTGGATACAGGTGAAAGAAGTGTGTTCTGCCTCATAGTATCAGATTGCTTGGAATTCTACAAAACACATGGTTCATCCCGTCCCATCTCTCAGATACGCAAGACAAAGAAAATGAAGAACATCCTGCAGTGTTCCTTTAGAGAAAATGCCAGAACTGATTTGTAAGTAAACACTTCTCATAAAGTACTCGAGAAACGTTGTATAGAAATGAATACATACTATTTAGGAATGTGACTTCTGATGCTACAAACACGTTGCAAGGAACTTAGTTGGACAGTTTCAGTGAGAGATGTGCTACTGGCATAAACAGGCACTTATAGTAATTTTAATTTCAAAATGCATAGACACTTGTACAGCTGCACATGCATTGAAAGTGAATTTTTATATCCTCCACAGATTACTGATAACTATGCAAACAAGTAGCACTGTGCAATGTTTTTGTTTTGTCTTCTGATTGCAATCAATCGTTTATCGTTTTCATTGTCTGTTGGAATAGTGCAAACTACACCTAATAAATGTTTCCATCCAGTAAGGGAATATCCACTATAGGTAGATTTAATTCACGCTGTCAGAGGCAATACTGTTCCAAATGAAAGCTCTACCTATGTACTGCTGAAGCATGATAATGAAAGCCATGCAGCTAAGATTAAGAACAAGCTGTCTGTGTAATACTTCTTCAATCAGATCTTTTAATTTTGCAAGGAATACTTTCAGTTTTAAGAACTTAACTTACAATATAAATAATTTGTTTTATGTTAACTAACAGGAATGATTACATTGACATACATAAGATTTCTTGGGAAAGTAAACATTACATTAAAGAATAAAAATTACAGAACTTCTGATAAACCAACAATCTATCTATTTCCCTTTGATAAGTCTCACATTTATGAAGGACACTCTTTTCCAAGATGTCATGCTTACTTGTAACATTTTTTTTTATTCCTACTGTTCTGTGTCACTGTTCCAAATAGAATTACTTGCATAACATTAATATAATGTTATATTGAACAACTTGAACAAACATTTTCCTTATCTTAGAAGATACATTCATAATGTATTTCTATTTTAGCTCCTATATTTCTTACTTCACAACTTAGAAATGGTAAGACTAGTGACTGATGTTGTATATAAGAATTTTGGAAGCAGTGTAAGCAGTTGTATGTCTCAGCTACAGAGAACAGTAAAGCTGTGTTTCTTCCAGCCAAAGTGGAAGATGATTTCAGTAAGTAGATTGCACCTATTTGCAGCTCTGACTGACACAGGCATCTTCATTTAGGCAGTACACAGGCACTTCTTCACGCCTTTGTCCCAGGGCTCTTCATTTTGTAGTCCTTGAGCCAAACTTGGTCCATAAGACCGTGCCATTGAATTCAACTGTGTGTAAAGCCAAAATTGATAGAACTCATGGAGCTACTCAGCTCATGGGGTTACTCAACATAAAGTCAAACATTTCAAGGCTCTGCCTTTGGCCTACATAGTGCTTATTTTCTTTCCCATCTGTCTGTCTTCCAAAAACAGTAAGAGTCATGCATTATGCTCTGCTCTGTTTCCCTCTTCTCACAAGTCAATTTTTCAGTTTCAGCTCTGTTCTCCAAACACTTTTCTACAGAAGTGTTACCATCTTAGATTCTCTAACGCAATCACAAGAGAGTGTTGCTTACTCCCTCTGTCTGCTCCCATTTATGTCACATCTGAAATGGACCAATTGTATCTCTTAAGCTTCATATGCAGTTTTGGGAACGTTCCCTGCTTTGCTGTGATCAAGAAGCCTGCTGTAATGTATTCACAATGAAGAAAGCTTTGCTCATCTTTCAAGCAGACTATTCCCCCTACCCATTCACAAACTTTTTGTGGTTCTCTCTGTAATGTATGAGTTTTGTCACTGACAGTTCTTACCTTACACGTAACTAAGTGACAAAACAGTATTGATATAATACTATGTCAACCCTGAAGATATCTGTATAAATCAAAGATTGAGGGTATCTGCAAGTGTCTGACCTATCACTATAGAGGAAGTAGTAGTCCATGGGAAATGCATAGCCAAATCCAGTTAAATCTACTCCACCTTCACACAATTCTCTTCTGTACAACTATGAATCTCTGGCTTTGCAAGCACCACAGGAGTAATTAATGAACCATCTATTACAAGGCTTCATCAGCCATCCTTTCACCCTCTGACAGTATTACAATCTATATTGAGAGGCAAGGGAAATATTTCCTTCCTGGAGCATTATTTTTAATGAATAGTGTGTTTGTGATTTAACAGTATGTTTTGGCTAACTGATTCAAGAGGATAAGAAAATATTTCAGTTTTAATGTCACGTCCTAAATTATTATTCTTCAACCATAATGACTCAGGTTTGTGTTGTTCCCCCCCCCCAATTCTTTGTGTGTACTCATCAATTTTATATGTCTGCTTCATTTTGTTTTCATTTTGACAGTTGTGTTTATATAAGTGTCTCTGTATGCATGTATATATAGAAAGTAATAAAACCTGTTTTGAAATACTTTTGTTGTTAGTCTACATTGCCATATTATTGACATAAGATTTTTAAAAATAACATGGTATTTTCAGGTGTTTAAAATAATGTTCTGGAACAGAATTCTTAGTCACAATGATGGCATTTTTCCAGCTCTGTTATCCTATCATTTGTGTAAAGGGACAGTATCATCTTTGATATCCCACTTGGAGGAGTATTTTCCTATTTATTAGTAGGCATTTGATAAAAACAGTCGTACTTTTTCCTAAATTCTGATTTTACATATTTGATATTTCCAGAAGGCATACACAGAGTCACTACAATATCATTTAATGAAAATACGGCATTTGTACAACTATATGTAGAATTTATATCCAAGCCCAGGAAGAAATTTTTGCTGTCCACAAAGATTTTTCAGATCACAATTTATCTTGTGGAAGAAGATTTCTTCCACTAGCAAATTCTTCATAATTCTCACTATTTCTTGATTGCCAAGACCATGGCAAATATGGACGCAGACACTAGTTTATACTACCACTGAAAGGGTAGAATGATAACTGGGTTGACTGCATGTGTGTTCAAGGGCTCCAGTGTCCAAAGAGAAAACTCAGGTTCTTTGGTCACCGATTTTGGAGGAAATGACATTAATATCAAAACTGGTATAAACTCCAACTATTTGTTTCAAACAATAGTGAGATAGTATAGGTCAGGTGTTTTGAATCTGTGGCTCTCTGAGACAGGATCACCTACTCAGTCATTAATAATCTTCTTTTAGATGACCTGGATTTCCCCTGAAGGTCTCTTGTGAAAGCTATAGTGCAATCTGATCTTGCACAGTTAGTAGCAGGTTCACAGCCCAAGGTCATGTTATACGTTTGAAGACTAAGATATAAGTGGACAATAAGACATTAGATTTTATGAGATGGGCCCAGTAGAACAATTAGGAGTTGACTACAGAGCACGTTTTTCACCCAGGTTCAAATGAGTGTTTCTATAAAGATTTGAAAAGCAGCAGTACCATGGAAATGGATGCAGAAAGAATGAATCATATGGAAGATTTTCAAAGTCTTGGAGGAGACTCAGAAGCTTATTCACAGGAAACATCAACACTCAGTAAAAATCAGTAAGAGCCAGGGGCTTAATTCACCCTTCTGTCTTTGAAAAATCTCACACGATAATGCAAAAAAATTAGTGAAAATCCTAGAGAATCGCTACTTTCTTGAACAGTGACCCAAAAAAAAAAAAACACTTGGAAGAAAGAAAATCATTCTCCAGATTTTGCAAGAAATAATTTTCTGTAGGAAATATTTTAGATTCTCATTATTGAGACTGGCCTTATAATCTTGAGAAAAATAAAACTGTATATAATAACACCTTCTGAAAATTGTAAGTGTAAATGCCTGCAGTCACACTAGCTAGAAGACAGACTGCAGCTGGGTACTTTAAAAGGAAGGTTTTGAATGGCATGTGAGGTGTCATGAGAAAGCAATGAATTATTCTGGTATAGCAAAGAGTTTGCTTTTGGAAGATGTTTTGTGTTCATTTTCTGATGGATAACTAAACTTGTCCCCTCATGAGGAAGTGATACTGTCTTTATACAGGAATACAATCTGAGAAAATAATGGTTTATAAGAAATACCATATATGAAGCTAACTCGTTAAGATCATCAATAGGCAAGTCACAAAGAAAAAGAAATCTTCTAGGAAGGATTTTAACACAGAATTGCTCTTGCCACAACAATTTCTTAGACTGATACAGTAGTTAAACCATAGAAAAGTTAAGTTCAAAAGGCACTGTGAACAGCAATGCCCATGTTGGAGTGTAGTCTCTGAGTTTCAGATTAGCTATATTACATGAGCATTCAAGTGCACATCCTTGGAGCTGGCTTCATTTTAGGAACAAACAGAGATCATTTAATATCCCTAAATTACTACCTAGGTGGACAGAATGACTGTTTTGTGAGAGTAACTCTACTCTTCTATATCTTGGAAATCATGAAATTTCAAAGGCAGCTTCCACTGTATGACTGTCCCAAAAGACAGTCAATTATCTGAGAAATATTGGTGGCTTGAAAATCAGATTTACTGAATCCACTGCAGCAAAGTTTACTTTGAAATGAGATAAGCTGGACTGACTTCTGTGTAGGTTCACCTTGTTTGGAATGGCTAGCAGAAGTGGCTATTATGAGCAGCTATTCTGAGGAAATCGCTCCTGAAGCGTATGATAAACTGTAAATAAGCTAAAGCGAAATTCAAAAAAGCTGAAATGGGAAGGATGGGAAAGTGATGACTAGAAGGCACTTCCCTTCTCTCCAGAGTCAATCTTAAAATGAAAACTCTGCTTTATGTTCTACAAGAATGAATAATAAGCAGAAGAAATATTGTAGACATATCTCCAGCAATCATTCAGTCAAGTACAAATAAAACAAATATTAAAAAAAACATAAGCAATATCTTTAATAATATTTCTAGATGAAAATATATAGTGAGAAGTCTTTCACCTTTTAAAGAATTTCTTTTCAGAGACGTCTGGTAAAGTGCAGGAACTCAACATAACTCTTCCTTTAACATATGGTGGAAACAGTAATGGCCATCACTAAAAAGAACTGAATATTTTCACTGAATTCACATACTGAATGAAAACATGACTGAATTAGTGGCTGTTACCTAACCAAGAAATCCTACAGAGAGAAAAGCCCTTTCACTGAACATGTGAAGCAAGGCATATTCAAGCAATAAATATAGCCCCAAGACAGGTTTGCAATACTGGTAGTCACCTCAAGGGTATTATTATCCCTTTACCAGGCTGAAGCCTCATATAACACAGAAATGCATTTTGGAGAAAAGGGGAGAGGTGTTATTATAGCACACGAAGCATCAAAAGTATAACAATGGAAGAACTTGGTGGCTCTGCTTTGATTAAGTAGGTATTCGTTAGCTCACACACACTTGTCTAGCAAGAACATGTCTTCACAAAATGCTGAGGGCTCCATGTTTTTAAATGGAGAAAGCTACGGTGAATCTTCTTTGTCCTGTACCACACAGCACTTGGGTAGCTAGGCTTTCATGACTACCCATGATTTTGAACAATTATTCTGATGTTCTTATTTCCTTCAACCCAAAGTGCTTACACAGAATGTAACATTTCATTGTTAGGGGCTGAAAGCCACTTAAGATCTAAGAAAGGACAAGAATACAGGTGACGGTTGATTTACCGTCACCCATGAGAGAGAAAACGGTCTTTTCAATTTATTTTGCATTCCAGGAAATAAAAGTTATTTCAATTGCAATTAATTTGTTAAACATACATTTGCTCTTCCCTGTATTTCAGCATGATTTATAAAGTATTATTTTAGATCTTGCTCAAAATAAAAATATATTCTTTCAATGGCAGTCACACGTAGATCAAATAAATTGTTCATCTAAGTCCTGGGCTTTTCTGGTGATAAACACTTCAAAATGAGGTCTGTGAATAACAAACGTTATATACCACAACGGGGGCACAAATCACTTAGTTTGACATACCATGTGAAGAGGTAAAAGGGGAAGTGAATATTGATCAAGTATTCCCAGAATTGAACAAAGAGCAATTGATTTGGCCCCTTGTTATGATGAACTGATAGGAATGAAACTACTGAACTTGTGTGGAACTAGTCCTCAACAGCCCCAGACGAATGTAGCAAAAACCTCTATCTTACAAATATTGCCCTTGCACTATATATTTTCTGCACAGGTCTTTCAAGGAAGCACCAGTTCTACTCTACATATGTAAGCTGCTCTGAAAGTAATGCTTATTTCCTTCCATAGAAACCACAGCAGATACAAAGAACACAGTAAGACTATTTGATAGAGCAAATTCTCAATGGCAAAACACTCTTATTTGACTGTCACCACCATTTTCACCAGAGCTGAACAAGAGCCTGCATGCTGCTCTCATAAAAATCTGCACCAGTGGAAGTGACCCACTGCCACTGTCACCACTGCTGAAACACAGCACCCACCACCTCACTGTGCTCGCATCCACAGTTTGTTCTCTATAAATGTTCACATCTTTGCTTCATACACACTTCCCTGCCAGATGCAATCTATCAGACTGCCCCTCTGCTGCCATCTGTCACACAGCAACAAAATGTAATGGAACATTGGCGGGAAGGTTCATCCTGTACTGCAATACCACTAAAATCTGCCTCTGGTCGTGTGCCAATATAATAAAATAGGAGGTATTACTTTTGGAGCAGTCTCCTAAATGCAGAGATTTAGTGTGCACCTGTCTTCAGCGAAGCCTCATTGCATTGCCAAATCTACTGGTGGACATTTCTCTAGTTTGGCTTCTGTTCCTGAACAAAAAAAGCCACCTGCACTTTCCCAGGCTGCCACAGTGCCTGAATAGGTAACTGCTACCAGCAGTAACTCTGGCAACATTTAAGAGTGCTCTCTTGTCATCTCACTTTATCACGCTACCTCATGTTAGGGTCCACAGAATAGAAAACGTGCCTTCTTGAGCAGCATTTCTGGTTTGAAGAGCCATGAGCTGCTACTTAACAACCACAGAGCACTGGATATTTTTCTCTGATGCTCTCTGTATATTCCTTTCAAAGTGTAACACAATGCACAGCACAGATCTGTACTCTGATTACTAAGATTAAAGTATATCTTTAAAGCAGTTACTGAGACTTACAAACAAATAAATATCAGCTCCTCAAAAATTTCTGCTTTGAACCAGAGGATGGCTTATTTACAACCACTGAGCAACATATTTCTCATCTGAGTTCAGTGAAATCGTTTAGAAGATAACATCTTCTAGTCAGAAACTTTTGAAAGCTGGAGTTTAGCTTTTGTACAGTCCTTTCCACTCCTCACTGGAATGGACTAGTTTCATTTTCTTCAATAGGACTCTAATGTCATTCAATGTAGGCTATTCAGATCTGATCATAGAAGAGATTTTCATAGATGCGTTGTAGCAACAAAATTACTGTCATTGCCATTATTGCTTTCCTGGTTTGAACATTACATAAAATTGTAGCCTTTATAATATAAAATGTTGTTTTTACTATAGTAAGAAATAAACAGATTATAAGCATTTTGGTTAAGGGTAATGCTGCTTACACACAAAGAAGAGGAAGGGGGAACAAGTTCTCTTTCCCTGAATAGAACAAAATGAAAAGAAGGAAAAATGGCAAGTTCCCCACTTCCCATTCCAATCATCTTCACCAATAAATTCTCCCTCTTCCTTCTTTTCAGGATCACATTCAGATTCACACACTGACTTCTAAAGCCTTGCAGATGGCATTTCTGCTCCAAGCCCAATCCACAGTCTGGCTAATTTCTCTTAACATGCCCAATGCCTTAAGTCAAGCCTTCAACTAGTACTATTTAACTGCATGCAGGAGCAGTTAGAAGAGTTACTCCTTCTATCTACTGTAAAGAAATGGTTTGTACATCCACAGACTCTCACTGGCATGCTAGTATCTTTGGATCTGAGGTTGCGTGCCTCATAGCTAGCATCATGCCATGAACTCCCTCTAATTTTATGCCCTCACTATCCATGTGATCTGGACCACTTGCACGATGCTGAAAAAACTGGTATGAACAAAATTAAATTTCTGCTTTTGAATTATTTGCTTGTTTATTTTTCTTTCTTTTAGAGAGAAAGAACATTTCCTAGTTTATAATATACTTCTCATTTTGCGTACCTTAGCAGCTCCTCACTTTTTCTTTTGGTTCTTTCTTATTGTTGAATAGTCCTGTTGGCTGTTGTAAAGTCAGTTTTATAGCTATAGCGCTGTCATTAGATATTTCAGCAAAATCCTTAGCAAAATACAGCTCAAGTAAACAATCCATTCCTCAGTTTTAGCATATTTCTCTTTAGAACACAAATGTTTTGTTTTCACTTCTCAAAAAGAGACTTCTATCCTGCAAAATTCCATGTATATTTTTGTCACCAGCTTTCACTTTTCTATGTTCATGCTGACACAAAGTATAACCTAAAATTGTCATCAGTTATTTCCAATTAAATTGTATTTTACTATTTATTACAAGAATAATATAGTCAATATATCTATTGCATAAAAATGTTTGTGGATGCATTTCACAGGCCTGCAACCTCTGAGGACAGTTACAAATCCATATAACGCTCCTAAATATCTACAGGAATTGAAGGATAAGAAAAGCTGCCTGTCATCAAAGAACTCCTTGCACACTCCAGTAAGGAAGTTCAGGTGTTTTGTTTATTCCCACAAGTGACAGAAATATGATATGTTAAGGAATTGGTGTACATACCAGAGGGGGGAATCACACAGGTAAAAATTCTCTCCCATTGTAAAGTGCACGTTTTGTTTTGAAATGTTTATCCAGAGTTACTATGTCTACCAATCAGGAGCAAGACTTCAGCTCCAAAAACAAAGGAAATATAAACAATGCAAAAGAAAACAATAATTTGTGCTTTAATTGTACTTTATCATATCTTTTTTGAGAGCAAGGCAAGATTCAGACATGCAGGATTTTTAGGTCTCATTTCCATCAAGTAATCTTGCATAAATTCAAAGACATTGTTTCTTAAGTTTGAAAAAAAAGACAAAACAAGAACTTATTTCCTAGCGTCGCTCTTACCATATGTTGTACTACATTATTTAACAACTGATAGCAATGGGAATTTCTACAAAGACTGGAACAGATTGCCTAGAGAGCCTGTGGAGTCTCCACCTGTGGAGATATTCAGAACCTAACTGGGTACAGTCCTTGGCAGTCTGTTCCAACTGAACCTGCTTGGGCAGAGGAGTTGGACTAGATGGTCTCAAGAGCTCCTTTCTAATCTCAATGAATCTGTGATTCTGTGGGAAAAAAAAAAATTATGTATGTTGACCAATGTAAACCAGATAAGTTCTTCAGTACTCTTTTCTTTTCATGGCATAAGACACAAAACTACTTTTGCACTTAAAATTAGGTACGTGATTTAACAATCTGATGCATCATCATATCTCATTTCAGGACAGAGTCAGCCTGCTCTACTTTGCTGATGTATGAGAAATCCCAAATTACGATGGACCCTTTGAGAATAAATCAAGCCAGCAGCACATTAAATGATGAATACTCAGATACGGAAAATTTTATTCTTACATTTATCAAAGATCTATGAACACTGTTACATATATACTGAGATAATCACCTTCTTGTAAACGTACACGTATTGCACAGTGTAGTTGCCATCATCTGAAACCAGAAACTACTCAGAGAGAACTTGCACAGCTTAAACCCCAAATTAACATACTGCAGTCAGGTAGTCCTAAGTATTTACAGAATGGACTAGATTCTGTGAAACATATTGAGCTGCACAACAAGACCTCTTTCTTTCAAGAGGACCCCCTGTGCAAATACACCTATTTTGACCAGTTTGTGGAGCCCCATCATCCTGACTATTTCCAGAGCTGTCCAAACACAAAAAACTACTAGTTGTATGGCGTCACAGAAAACACTTCCTGGTTAGTATGGATTACTGTTGGAGTCCAATAAATTGCCCATCCAGCAGTATAATAGTAGGAGAACACAGTAATATATAAATTATCTTTGGATTATTGTTTGCACAGTAATTACTGAGGTTCTTGTTTGCTTCTCATTTTATTAAAAGAAACCAGTTTTTTTGTTACAGTGTAAAAAAAACCAAAACAACAACAACAAAAAGCCATCTTCCATAAATGGAAAGGCTCTCAAGCAGTAAGCTTAACATCACCATCAGTGCTAGTGGTATAAATACCAGAAAGAGTGACAGCTAATCCACATGCACTCAGAAGAAAAAATGAAAAGGCCAGTCACATGCACTTGTCAGTGCTGGTTTCATGCACACCTATTAGCATGCAAGTCCTTCTGACAATCAAACACTAATGAAATGAGTAGAGGGAGGAGAAGAACACAGGAAAAGGACAAAAAAGACATCGAACACCTGCAAGACATCGTTCTCCATTCACATAAACGGGATTAGCACATTTTAAATGGATCTTTACAATGTGACTTAATTCATTTCAGGACTACAGATCTATCTGTTCTCTATCAGCTTTTCAGGTTAGCTCTTTTTTTTTTTTTTTTGTACTCTCCTATCTCCTTTTCTACCTCCCCAGCATTGTCAGCATTCCAGCCCCGGCAATATCAGAGCAAACAGGGGAGTGACTGAAACAAGAGACTCGCATAGAAGAGATTGTTCTGGCAGCGCTTTGCAGTGCTGCCGTACTAATCCAGCACACACAAGGTATTACTGACTTGTATTCTATTAAAAAACATTAGCAGAGTGAAAAAGCGTCCTGTGCCAACTAGACACAAGAGCCGCTGAGCTCCAAATGAACTTCTCTCTTACAGCCCTCACCTTTCGTTCTCACTCTGCAAAGTGAGATAAGATGAGAGAAGCCATAGGTTTTGTTCGCCTAACAACAACTTTAAAAAAGGCAATGTGCATACAGGGCCAGAGTAGTCATTAAATAGATCAGCCAAGCCTATCTGCTCTCCCAAGCTGTGATTTAAGTTACAGGGTAGCTATGCATCAAAGGGGTGCTTTATTATCTTTTCTAACAGCTCTGGGATGAAAGTACTGATTGACAATGCAGTTTTGCACATATATATAAACAGGTCCTTTAGTTCCTTTAGGTTCCTTGAAAAACCCCATCAGAACATATTCCCATGGAAGAATCTTTCCATGATTATGTGAGAGATCCACTGATTTTTCCATTGACGCTTCTGAGCTCACTTATAGCAGAAAATACATCCCTGAGGTTTTTCAGTCACAAAGCTTGGCAGAGTTTTAGAAATACCATTTTCCACAAACTTTTTCATGATGTCAATATCCATGAACAAAAACCAGCATGACGATACATGCAAAATTTAAAAAAAAAATTCCTTGTTGAAACTGTCAGTGAAAACATCACTGTACTAGCAGTTTGCTTAAGCAAGTTGCAATTTGGTGAATGTAAATGCTAATGTAAGACTTGAAGAGCTGATCTTCAAAGCTCCATACTTTTTTTAAGTAATACCACAAAGGTAAGATGGAAATTGAAAGAGATACTTAAGTAAAATTCTATTGCATCATATCTGACTTTTTTTCTTTTTTTTCAATGTAAGCTTCTCAGTAATATGTATATGTTAGGAGTAATATCATAACTGTCAGATTTTGTAAGAAAAGAAATGTCAATTGTTACCTCATTCAGCTTTATCCTTTAAATTGTTCTGGATCAAAGCACAATAACAGACATATATTTTCTTTTTATAAAAGGTCTGTTTAAAGTACTTTATTAAACAATTTTTTAACTTCCAGGAATTATTACTCTAGATAGATTTTACAGCCTTTTCAATTATTCCTGAACAGTGTACTCCACAGCTTTCAAGAAGATAGCCTTCCTCTAGCTAGTTATGCAGGATATATGGAAGATTCATGTGTGGTTAAATTTGCTTGCAAAACAAGCAGAAGTTGTGATAGCCCAACCGTATTAGCCTTTTGTGTACAGAAATGAAAAAAACTTACAAATTAAAAAACAAACAAAAAAAACCAACAGGACATTATGTATGCAATTAAATTTCAGCACCATTCTTACTCTCATCTTGAGCTTCTCAGGAAGAAGCAACCAGATTTAAGGTACAACTGTCAGTTGGCTATACCCTCTCTTTTACCTCTTTTCCTGGACGTTAATCTCCATGCAATACAACTGCCTGTTCTTCAGAGGCTCCAGCTGAAAGCTTAATATAACAACGTAACAGCAGTTGGAGCAGATATGTTGGACTGTGATTTGCAGTGGCTAAGGAGTAGATACATGCTCCCTTCTGTTATTCATCTACCGAAATTTTGTCCTCTGGAGGATGGATGACACAGACTATGGGGCACTGCAACCTCTTATACTGTTGGAACAGAAGTCAGTAGGGGTTGGCCCATTTGTGACTTTCATAGATCTGTCATTTTTAGCATTAGAACCTACATCTGGGCAATCACATCTAATAGAGTATGTAATGGTAACTCCCCCAAAACAGGAAAAGCCCCCATACTTAATGAAGTCTGCTGGAAAAGACTGGAGCAAGCACCGACAGTTGGGTGGCACTTTGCTCTCTACCACCTTCTTGAGGAGCCGTGTTTTCCTGAACGGGTCATGGTTTCCTACTGGCACTGATCAGCATTGAATTACCTCTCAGAAAGCATAAAGAAGTACAAGATGAACTGAGTTGACAAGCCACATCAATTTATCTCTGACTGAAGAAGCTTCTCTAAGCCTCTCAAACACGCTGACCCAGTGACAGCAACAAAACTCTTAGCAACCTCTTTTTTTTTCCCCGTTTTCTTTTATTTTTAAAGGTGTATTTGGACCCAATTTATTTCTTTTCTATGTGACAATACAAACTATTCACATTCAGTGGAAAAAAAATACTGTAAACACAATGCAGACTGTGTGCATATAAATGTGCTATTTTATTGTCAGACAGAATGAAAGAACAGCCCAGCGAGGGAAATAAAGATAGTGCTCAAAACATCACAGTTATTTCTCCAAGATAAAAATTTCCATGCAATTTATGAGCATCGTATGATGGCTAACTGCTGTACAGGGAAAGGCAAAGGGAAAAAAAAATGAAATTTGTTTCTTTAATATGATTTAATTAGTCTCAATGGCCCACGTGAGAACATCACATTAGAAAGACATTTGCTTTTTTTGTGACATGAAACAAATGCTATGTTGCAAAAAATAGGCAGCATTTTTAAGCTATGCTGCAGAGAAACCTACAGTAATACAGCCATCTGTTTTAACTGAAAGGTACTGTGGGGTACCACTCTACAGAGAATCATGGAACAATTGAGCATGTTGAAAAGAGAAAAATGAGTCAAATGGTGATAAAAAAAACTTGTAAGGTTTTTTTTTTTTTAAATGTTTACTTTCTTTGGGATACCATTTTCCTGTTGGTTAAAAAGCACTGCAACTTTCTTTTTTTCCATTTCCTCCTAACAAATGTTTTCTTTTTTTGTCTCACTTTTCTGCAAATATGTGAGAATGAAGAAATTTGTCACTAAGTGTTGTTTTTTTTTGTTTCTTTGTTTTTTTCCAAAGAGGTTCAGTCCCCATGTAGCTGTGCCACTCACAAAAACTGGAGACACAAAACAAATTTAGAGGTTCAGAGAATAAAAAGGAAAGCAATGCCTTCAAAGCTCATTTTCTATTTTCTTTTAAATAATTCAGTCTTTTAAAGTCTACATTTCACTTGCTTGCTCTAAGCTATTTATTTACTTTCTTTATTTTTATTGCTTATGAATGTAATGATTGTGAACTAAGCCAGTATGACAGCCACAGTGAATGAAACTCATTGTTCAGGTTTTGCACCAGCGTTCAGCACAACATCCTTCTTATCCATGCTAAACATATCAAGGGCAATGACAGCAACAGATTGCTCTACCACTGCGACCAATCCAAATCTAACAAGAACTGGACCTGTTTCAACTGTGCTTCTTGCCTTTTAGTTTCTTCTACCAAATAATGTACCATTTATCTATGCAAAAATAATGATAAATTCTTCCCATATTTTTTACAGCATCAAGACTTTTTTACAACATTAGGGCTAAATATCACACAGCCTATTAATACCAAAGTGTAAACAGGCTTCCCATCTCTGAACACAAGATAGTTTGGGCCCCAAAACACAGGATTCTCAGCATTCATAGCAAGAAGGCTAAAAAGGGTACTAATTATTGCTAGGTGTAATCCCCTTCCTGTGGCCTGGATACATTAGGAACTGGAAGAACTGTGTCAAAACCCAGAATCACTTTTCAGAAGAGCTCAGCAACTTGTCTTTCGTGCTTCTGGAATTCAAAGCAAGTTCACCCTTCTGAGCATGGGACTACGTGAAAGACACTTCCATTTAAGAAGTCAAATAAAGGGCCTCATTCTGTTTTCACTATAGCCACTGTGCACTCACCGAAGCCTGTTGACCTGACCCAGCATGGATTTGGTTTGTGGAGAGACTACAAGTCAACCCTTCACATTTCAGGTCAAAACTCTATTACCTTTTTTTGTGTATGTAATACACTTTCAAGAGCTGAAGGCAGTTGTGACATTGATCAGCAGCTATACTGAAGAAATCAAAATCCCATCCTTATCTAGTGATGAAAATGCGTATGCCACAGTAAGCAATCTTAATATGGAGCATGGACAACGTATGTCCAGCCCAGAAATAGCAGCAGAAAGAACAACATTTTCAGATGTCATATCCACACCACAACTAGAAAGGCATGCAGTGCCCAGCATTTTGCCAATACGACCAGCAGTTTGAAATCCAGAAGGTTATCTGTAAGTTGCTACCTTTCAATTATGCTTAGAAAAAATACAATTTCCTTTTCTAATTTGATTTAAAATTAAGATTTGTGTAGCAGTGTCTTATTCAAATTATGTATAAATTGCAAGTCTTTTGATGCAGTGTAATCTCAGAGAGTATTTCAAAATGAAATGATGAGAAATCACTATTCATTTCTAAGTACTAGAGGCCCATGATGCCCAACTGAGGTAGTGTCTCCATTATAATTTGACACATAAATGAAGTTTCAAAGTCTTCATTATTCTGATCAGAAAAAGCATCGTATTTACATTCAAATAATCCTGAATGGGACACTTGCTTGCACAGGAGAACAAACTGGGTCATCACAGTTAGCTGTTTACTTGCAATTTATATCCCCAAGTGAACATAAATAATCCTCACAATGTATTCAAGAGAGGTACCCTGGAAAGCAACATACTAACGGGTAGAAGAAAAAGCATCATAATCATAAAAGATGCATGAAAGTTGCATCCACATCTGGGCAACACCAGACCCCACTTATTCTCTTTCCCTCCATTTAAGTTTGAGAATCAAAAACCACGTAGCTCCCAGGCAGAGACGTGAGGATCCTCTTACCGTTGCAAGGTCCTCACTGTATCCTCTGATAACACTGGAGGTAACTTCATCTTGGTAGATGGCTTTACAAATCCAGTAAAAGTCATCCTTGACTGACAGAAGACACTAGATATCTGGCAAGCTCACAGCACTTACTCACAGGGTTGGAATGAATCTGGATCTGCACTGGAATACACACTGTGGGGCAGTATGAAAATGCTGTCCTGGTGGTCTAACACAGCGTATCAAAGGGTTAATTTAAGAGAGAGAAACAGCTGGTAGGAAAACTACCCATACAGTTTTCAAGAGTACCAAGGTGGTTTGGGAAGTTCTTGCACAAGGGACAAATAAAACTAGTAGCAAACTAATGCAAATCGTTACATCTCCTGCAGTTGCTATTAATTGCCACAGTCCTAGAGAAGCAGCTTGTGCCAATGTGCAGACAGGGAGTTCTCTGCAGTGAATGCACCGTGACAGAATTGTGCCACAATGGCTGCAGCTTTTACTTCTGCGCAAGGCCTGAACTCTGGAAGGGGATTAAGACCCTAAAGACGCACACAGATGCATGTACAGCTCTATGCCACTGAAATCAACCAGTGCTTCCTTCCATTTGCATGCAGCATGGAAGCTTAATTTCAAACAAATCTGCATTAATGGAAGCTCTTTAATTAACTCAAGATGGGGAAGCTTTCACATCTCAGATGAGCAAGACATGAGAGAGAACTGCAAATCCAGGGATCTCATTTCAAGCCTGATGACTCAGTGAGCTGCAATAAAATGAGAATGAAGATTTACTTCCTCCAGCACACTTTCATCTTTGTGGACTTTTTGCTTTGTTTTGTTTTTGAACTTATCCCTATCTCCAAGGTAATCTGGGTGCATAGTTACCAGCACTGATATGAAAGTCACGTTGAAAGCTGGCAAATGAAATGATAGACAGGGGGATACTTGGTGCACACTAATGAAATAGGAGACTGTTATTATGCATACATGAATAATTCTTCTTTCCAAGGTATGCTCAAACCCTCACATTCCCCAATGCTGTCTAACAAATACATGGCATCCTAAAAGTTTGTGCCTGGTGCGATCTGTGGAAATCAAGATATATCCTATAAGGTTGATTCATTCTCTAAACTTAAAGGATGATGTGTGCTAAGGTGTCTTGAGAAGCCTTATAAAATCAGCTCCCATGCTTCTGATAGATCTGACAGCACAACAGGTCTCAAGCATTTAAAAGACTTGTTTGTCGCTGTTGTTCATGCACAATGAAGCTGTAGATCTAACTGCCAGTACTGCATTTCTTTTCATATTCCTTAAAATTTCCGGTCGCATTCCTTAAAATTAATTTGGAATGAAAAGGTCTCCTAAACACAAATGTTTAAAAATAGGAGAGAGCTCAAAATTGTAGAAAACTTCTTTCAACATCTGAAATCATCAATAGCGGGTAAATAAATAACATGCATTGCTCTCTGTTGGTAACTGGGAGTTCTTCTCTTTTGCTTCTGAGGAAGTTTCATATACTGGTAAAAGAGAACCTCTTTGCCAGTATTTTCTCCTAGTCACCACATTTCCATAGAAGTAGAATTATAATATCAGTCTACAGTCAGAATCTCAGAAGCAGCATGGAGGTTAGCTGTTCTTCCAAATCCAGCCACAGACAGACTGCAGCCTATCTGCAGAAATGCTGTAGACATTGGACTGCCCAAGCTTTACCATATTCTGGATCCTGCATGGTTTGGAGAGAATATTCTTCAGAGAATAAAGTTGCCATCCATCTGGATCAAAAACAAACTTGGCAATATTGTGTGCTGAGAGAAAATTTCAAAAGGCAGCATAGGAGTACACATCATTCTTTACAAGCCCTGAAGAATATCCACAGTAATTAAGCATTCAAATGCTTCTTACACAGAAACAATCATAGCTTTAGGCTAAAAGACACATGTAGACCATCTATTAACAGTTGAATATAATTTTAGACTTTGGTTTGCTTGTCTGGGATACCCATTGCACTGTGACAATTCAGTAAGTAGATTCATGGAATAAGTAACCACATCTAACCAAAGAACTGAACAACAAATAGTTATTTTTATTCGTGTTCTCAAATTTACATGGACAAAGATTGCCAATAGTGAGGACTAATATTTAATTAATCAGAACTGTACTGTACTTCTGTTAACCTCAATGAGTTTGAGGTTAGCAAAAATAAATAAGTGATCTTTCTACCTGCCCACAATTCTATAGAAATGGACTGTTACTTCCCCAGGGTAGAGTGCCCTGATTTCAATCTGTAGAGCAGACCCAGACTCCAGCTCTGTCTTAGCTATATACTTGTTGGAATGCCATGTGACAGTGCTCCCTACAGCTCAGATAACTGGAATAGAAGAAGTTCAGAGAACCCATACAGACATTGTGCATCACAGTGAATGTCTAGAAGCAATTCATAGAGTACAAACTTCTGATTGTTGAGTAGGAATTTCAATGTATACTAATAATAGTTGAAAAAAATTAATAAATTCTTGGACTGAGAAGGAAGAAAACCACCCCACGGCCTAAGAGTTGTGGACTATTTTGAAGCCTGATTTAAAATGTATAATTTTTCAATGATGTAGAGTAAATCAGAATATTCTTCTGTAGATAGTGGACTAATAGATATACCAATTGATATTTTTAACGTAAACAGTGTGATAATAGAGAAAGAGCACACTGCTACTTCAAGTCTAGAGCACTTTCCGTTAACTGTTGATAATGGGTGGAAGATTGAATAATAAAATTCCTAACAGCAACAGGATTGCCAAAAGCTCAATACTTCCTTATTAGTTCCTCAAAATTTTAAAGCATAATAATTAGGCCTTGAGAGGAGGAGAGACATTTTTCCACATTCTGAAAAGTCTCATCTAATTTTGTGAAGTTCTAGATGCTCTAAAGGGAGGTATATTCTTATCTGTTATGGTCCATGAGACCCACACCTGCAAGTCTTGATCAGTCAAAAATGTTTTCCATGTGAAATTATGACTGAATAAAGCAAACATACTTAAGACCACATTCAGTTTAGTGGCATAGTAGTAGTGTAGTAGTGAATATTGTTAATTTCATAAGTCATCTAAGCAAACAAAAGCTTCTAATAAAACATGATATCTCAAACAGTCTCCTAAATTTATACTATTGCTCTATGTCTGTCTGACAGAGAATAAAACAGCACATTACCCGGAGCCAGCGCAAGCTGAATAGGTCAAAAAAAAAAATGTAGCAGCCAATAGAGTAAATGTGAAGCATAAATCTCACTTCTATTTAACTCATAATTTTTAGTGGGTGGTACTCTCAAAAGACCCAAA
The DNA here is from genome assembly GCA_037305975.1 of Chrysolophus pictus. Lineage (NCBI taxonomy): Eukaryota > Metazoa > Chordata > Aves > Galliformes > Phasianidae > Chrysolophus > Chrysolophus pictus. Next base: position 32,329,507 of record CM074577.1, on the reverse strand, counting down.
AGGACAAAACAGTACTTTAGACAGAAGGTATACATAAATTTAGCAAACAATAGACATTCCAGTATTATAAGCATGAAAACATAAAACTCAGAGTTTCAAAGTTATTTTGCACTGAAGAGCTATAGATAACTTGAGCTTTTTCAAGGATTTATTTTGGAAATGCTGGTAGATGCTGAGCATAAGGACAAGACATAGATGGTTTAAGGAAGAGCAGATTACCTCTTCTTTTAAGAGACAAAAACTTGAATAGCCTTTTCAACATAACACAAACCTAAATAATTAAGACTATCAGATACAACCAGTAATTAAAAAAAAAAGGATTCCAGTGAGAGCCTGGCTGTAGTACAAGTAGCCACAAATAGTGTAATCAGTCCACAACTGCAATAAAACATGGATGTTTTAATCACTGACCGCCACATTCATCCCAAACTAAACTCACCTGATCCCTCCACCCTAAAGAGGAAATCATTAACACCCTGGTGGTGTTTTGTCAAATAATTTACCAACTATTAAAGGTTAATGGGGAGTGCATCTCTTTTCCTAATTCCAGAATTAGGCAGCACATGACCTCCACACGCTCACATGTGCATACACGTGCCCGTGGTTTTGGGTTAGATGTTTCTCTTTCCTCAATTTTCTTCTCTTTCTTAGGCTTTTATTCCCATTGTAAGGACACCAAGTACCTGTAAATTAACAGACCTTGCATTTTTTTTGCCTCCTTTGACCTACAAATCACATAAGTTTTTCAAGCCTTATTTTCTCTAGAGCTAAAATGACATTCTTAGCAACATTCTTAGTAAACTAGTGTGACAGCTGCAGATGAATCACGCTATTGAAACAGCAAAACACAAGGAATAAGCTGTAGAAATATGAACAATACAGGAGAAAGTCTTTTCCATAAGCATGACACATACAATCAGAACAAATCACTGCAAGATTGGAGTAAGTGGGCAAAACTTGTTTATATCCAGTACAACCAGGATTGTAGATAATCAGGAAAAGGTCAGAAGAAAGCATTGTTATACCTGGTTTTATTTATAGAGATAAAAATGCAGTTGTGACTAGGTACAAAACCAATTCTCATACTAAGAAAAACAAGCAAATCTTACACAATATATACCATTCTTCACAAACCTAAATCAATCTTGAGGCAATAAATACTATGAAACTATTCTTTCCAACTTTATCAAATCCCCATTTTATCAAAACCAGGTCAAATAGACTATCCACTCTAAACCTCATATATGCACAGAAAGGATCTGAATTACTATCCATGAATTACCACCATGAACTACCATTTCCAGAAATGCTTTGGTTTGCTTTTAACAGAAAATAGGAAATATCTAACTTCTACTGCATTAACATCAATCCATTTATTTATTAAACCACAAAGTTACATAGATTTACTCTAAAGTGTAGTATCTGGGAGAACATGAATAGCCACCAGAAAGGGATCAGTGAAGCAAATATTCGACTCTACTATAAGCTGTGGTTTGTTCACTTAATCAGCAGAAAGATGCACTGGAAAGTGTAGATTTCATCCCACATTAGCATAGCTAAGTCCTTTTGAACAAGCTGATCGTCAAATCATGACTTTCTCTATCTGGCACCATCACAGTAAGTTATCAGTAATTGCTGACCATTATCAAGGAAGTGAAAAACAAATGAGAAATCCATGACATTTTAGGGAACCTCACTATGATCAAGACCAGACGTATACATATATGAGGCAGGGAAGTTTTCTGCAAAATATTTTAAGCTGGATTAAAAATCATTCTGGATGACCTCATATAAGGAATTGCCTTTAAAGTGGACCAACAAAGAATACAGAACTGGGCTAACATCTTCTCCTGCTTCTCTGCCTTGCATAAAAATAGACAAAAAAATAAATGAAAACAACTAGGAAGGAAAAAATATATATTTTTTGAGGAAGAAGGACCTCTACTTTTCTGCTTTTCTCCACTTAAAATTCAAAGTTTGTTTCTATTAGTAATCTACAGTAATAGGCCAACTCATGGAAAAGGCATAGTAGGAAAACCAGGAAATAAAAGTTGAGCAAATAAAAACCTTTTACTCTTTTGATAGATATTGCAATTTTTTTTTAATCCTTAAAAAAATCTGCAACTATGATGATTGATCTTTTTGGAGAAAAGATTTTTTGGTAACACTTGTCTCACAGCTTAAAGCATGAGAACTTGCAATATAAATCTTCAAGACTTTCAGTAAATATTCCCAAAATAAGAATCAGAACAAATGTTTCTGAAATTTCTTATTTTTAAATACCAGGGAAAAAGTTCAACATCTCTAAGCATTATTATAATCTTTCTTATTCACTGTAAGAGAAAAGGAGATGAAAAAAATCAAATTTCAAAAATCACCTAGTAGTCACCTTGTATTGTGTGAATATCTACAGATACAGTAAATGTTTTTCTCTGTTACCCTGGAAATGGATTTCCAACAGTATGTACAGAAGACCTGGTATTTCATCTGACCTCTGGTTCTTACAATGACATAGCTATAGCAGAATTATCCTTTAGGTTGTAACTGTCAATATCTGGATACTCTGTGAGATAAATATAGTAAAATCTTCTGTAAGAGGCAGTATCTTAAGCACAAATACAAAGAAGAGCATATATGACCCATTTCTTTCTTTTGTAGCTCATTTCTAATGTTAGATGGACTCAGAAACAGGAATTTACTGTCTGACATTAAATGGGCTAAGATGTCCATTAATCTATTAGAAGCATCGATAGCCTTTCTTTCACTGCCTATCCCAGGATGTACTATCTGCAAACACGTTGGCACATACAAGTGATCATATCAGATGATTATGTATCATAACAGTAAATATCTCCTTTGCTCTAAGAGGTGTTCTCAGATTATCCCTATGCAAGACACAGTACTCCTCAGTCAACTCCAGAAAGTCCAGACGCCTGCGATGACAGAAAAAGTGTATTTCCTATGTTATGTCAAGGAAAAGAAATGCAACTACAGCTTTATTTGTTCCCTTGTTAGAAAAGTGTGCTAATCTTTCCACAAATGGTTGGGAGGATTTTTAGTGAAGTCTTTTAAGTGTCTATGCCATAATTTAAAGGAGTCATCAATCTTCAAAATGTCTTCTGTTTCATAGAGCATCCATATAAATCTTGATGATTTAACTCTGAATACAGATTTGTTTGCACATTGAAATAACTCCCAATACTGAGGCCACCGAGTCATTGTTAATCTCAAATGAGAATTAAGCCAATCAGGCAAAAAAAAATAGATATTCAGCCTTTGCTTACTCAAAATGATACCAGCACTCACTACCACCACCGTAAGCCAGCACAAATACTCAGCAGATTTGGTATATGATCATTTCTGTGACAAAATGCCAACATGTGTTATAACATCCTCTGAATTCTGTAATACATTTACTATTATCCCACCCAAATCAGATGGAAAAAGATAACAAGTGCCAATTCTTATCTATATTTCAAGCCTTTGTGCATCTATTACAGGAAGGAGTTATAGGCATTTCTGAAGCCACTGTGGCATTGACTCTGGCTTCACAGTGAGTTATCCAATAGCCAGAGCCAGGAAAAAAAATAATCAGAATTCCTTTTTCAATAAAAAAGACTTTAAAAAAAAAAAGCTTGAAAAATACCTATGTGAGACTATATTTCAGCAAAATGATTGAAAATATGCCAAGTAAGTAGATGTTTCTTCATATTTGCTTTCTCTATCTTTTTCTACTTCGGAAAAAAAAAAAGAGGATGAGAAACATTAAAGGGACAGAAGAAATGAGAACAGAAATCATCGTTGTTATTTCTAACTGTAAGAAAGAAAAGAGGAATTTTAAGGAACTGCAGCTTTAAAACAAGTACATGAGAATACAATGCAAATTCAGCTTATCAGTTTATTAATTGCTCTTAAACAGGAGTAAAAAATTTATCATCCAGTCAGAGAATGATTATATATTTCAACTATTGCAACTAAACTTGACTATAGTCCCACATATAAAAAAAGAAAGACTAGCAATGTGATCTGATGTTTGAAGTGCTAAGCTGAGAGCACAACTGTTGTCCATGCCAAGCTATAATAGTTTCATCTATAAAACTTAAGATATGCATTCATAACCTTTAAAAATCTCTCTGCCCTAAAATTAGTTTTCTCTCAAGTCTCTGCTTCACCAAAAAAGAAAATGTGATATGCATCAGGTCTGAGATGTCTACAATCAGTAAAATCATAGTTTCTCATACTATCAACTTACTACAGATGAAATAGATAGCACATAGCCTGCCCATGTGTGAATGTATCCGTATGTATTTGAAACTGCATTTTTGATTGTTCTGCAGTATTTTTCTTTTGAGATTTACATTAACATCTTTGGCAAAATTCCTATCCCTTTCCACTGTTCTGCAATCTGCCACAAAAATGTTACCTACTGCCCATCTGCAAGGAGGCTGAATTTGAGCTAATTTGTAAGCATGGACCAAGACATGTAAAGTAATGAATGTGTCAAGAATTTGAAAAATGACTAAGTAATGATATTATTCTTCATTTTCATTTACTAAACTACATGATTGTAATTCAGCCAGCAGCAGAACTTAAATTTTCCTTTACAACATCTGTAATTTCTTCTATTTATTACTTCTCTATGCTGCTGATCCTCCACGTTCACTTTGGTCTTCATATCTGATGGAAAACATCTGCAAGTCAAATCATCTATTGCCTTCTGGCATATATAAAAGCATATTTTCCCCTCCCCCCCCACATTATCTATCTTCACTTTCATGTCCGCAATTTTGGAGGTCTGTTACGTAGATGAAAATTCTTAGAGACAAAAGACAAAACATGAGCTGTCTATGAAGGAATATATGGCAGATAGTTCTGCAAAGAACCTGACCTTGTGACAGCAGTTCTTTTTGATAAAATAAAATAAAAAATAAACCTAATGGAACCTTAAGAAACAGGCTGCTATGTGAAGCTTAACCTAGTAGCTACTCTTCCTCCACAGCATCCTAGAAGAAAAACCCTTATGCTGTTTGATTAATGCCTGTCTGAAAATATCACCTTTCAACCACTCACACAAAAGGCCGAAAGCTAAATTATTAATTATTAAGACAACCTAGTGCTGTTTGAGATCTTCAGGCTTTCACGTTACAGGAGGTAACTTGATTTAGATCTTGTATCAGAGAACAGAATTGTGTTAGAGATCAAAATACTCCCAGGGAGTAATTTTTTCCCATTCAAGGCATTCTGGTTTGTTTTTATTGCCCCTGATTTCAGTGATTGAGTTTTCACCTGTAAGAGTGAAATGATTGCAACTGATAGAATACAATGGAATCTGATTTAACTCTAATTACTACAATGATTATTATTACTGTATTATTAGACTTCAGTCAGTCACTCTTAACATTGAAAAAAAGTTTCTATCTTTGTGAATAAAATTATGGTTTCAGACTGCATGTAATTTGTTTGGTTTTTTATCTTTTCAATGTCAGAAAGTTTTATCTGACTTTGTACAAGTTCTTTGGTATTAAACTGCCTTGCAAAATTCACTACCCCCTGTTAAAATTTAGTTCCCAAGAAAGAATATGAGTTAGCAACTTTTCTAGGTGCAACGGTCAGTGCATCAGTGCACACTTATGCACAAATGGAATTTCCCCAGATCAGTCCTTGTATTTCAACATTTATTTTAGGAAAATTAACAAAGAACTATCTCCCTGAGGCATGAACAGGTAGACTCCATACAAATAAGTAAAAGATAAACACAAGTGAATAACTGATATTACCTCTCACTGCAGCAACATGGTAAATTTTATAACATTGAAAAGGAATCGGTTAACAATTTCACTAAACATTTATATAAAAAAGGATTCTGTCAAGCGATAAAACAGAATGTGGTTCCATAGATTGAGCAACTTTGATATAGCAATTCTGTATTATACGTCACATTAGCTCGGTAGTAAACAGATCTTTATACAAAATATCTACTAGAATTGCTTTCAGTTTAGTTTTCCCTTGGGATCCCCTAGAAGGTTAACATTACCAAAAGGATAAATCAAAGCTGTAAAAAACATATTTTCATCATCAGATTTGGACTGCAGAAAGTACAGGCACTCCACATTAAAGCTTTATGTTGAATTCCTTGTTTTTCTTGACAGACACGTACCCTTATGTATGCAGATAAGGTGTGAGTTGCATTCCATTCACATTAACCCTCATTAAGGTGTAACAGCAAGCTCCACAATTAGAGAACTGCTGGAGGATGGGACCTGCTGCTCTTCTGTTTACACTGCTCTCTAAAGAACTCATGTTGGAGCAGTCAGCATCCAGCAGCAATGCTAACCCACCAAAGAGATGGGTGGCTGAAAGCCCAAGACCAGCAGGACACTGGACCAGATTTGCTCACTATCGCAGGGATTGGAAGGGACCTCCAGAAATCATCAAGTTTGACCCACTGCTATAGCAGGTGCCTTATAGTAGATTACTCAGGAAAGCATCCAGTCAAGTTTTCAGTATCTCCAGAAAGACATTCCACAGTCTCTCTGGGTAGCCTGTTCCAGGGCTCTGTCACCTCAAAGTAATGTAGCTCTTGCATTCTCAGATGGAACTTCCCGTGTTTCAGTTTTTCCCCTTTCTTCCTTGTCCTGTTGCTGGGCACTACTGAAAAGAGCCCAGCCCCACCCACTTAATACCCACACTTCAGATATTTCTAACCATTGACAAGTTCCCTTCTCTGTCATGACCATCATTGCAGCCCTCTCTAGAAGTTCCTTGTCCTGCTTAAACTGAGGAGCCCATTACTGGACACAATACTCTAGATAGGGCCTCACCAGGACAGAGTAGAGGGAGAAGATGAGTAATATCTACTACATACCCATCTTTATGACCTGGTCTCCTGCTCTTTGGCAGTGAACTGGTACAGTCTCCTCTGAAATGAATGTGCAAAACTGGACATACACCCACACCTTGGGCTACAGCATTCCACAGAGAAGTGGGTCCATTAACAAAAATGTATTCTTAATTTTTGTCCTTTCTGTGTAAATAGCACAGATTTTCCCTACGCTAAAGCTACCAACTCTGTATTTTACAAATGCACGTATACACGGCTAGTTAAAATGTGCAATCTCATTTCAGAAGGTATGAACATACAGCATGAAATGGGGACAAAAATCACCTTGTTTGAAAATGATTTCAGAGTTTCCTTGGCTATTCCTCGTGTCATTGCATTTACTCTCCACAGACCTATAGTCATCTTCCTTTGTCATTCTAGGCTGCTCTCAGATGTCAAAAAACAATTTATTTAACATTCTACAATGATTTCACTGCACATACACATCTGACAATTTCAATATGAATACCAAGGAAATATTATATTGCATTTCAAAGACCAATGTAAAATGAAAACAAAAGCTTCATTTTCAACAAATTAAAGAAAGTTTGAGCTGAAAATTTGAGCTGAAGTATTACTATTGTATTTACAAAGTATAGCAAAACTGCCCAACGAAAAAGGTGGCAAAAGTAATCATAACAAATGATAATCATGAACAAATGATATAACAAATAAATTACAGTACTTGGAAGAGAATAAAAAGGATTCTTAAGGCTATTTAAACATATAGTTATTAGTACCATTTCTTCCTTTCAGTAATTGGACATTTAAAATCATGAATAGTGCTAGATTTCAGTTCTGAAGAACACACCACCCTCAGTAATGCTTTTTCATCTGTTTCCAGCTTCTGGTCTTTTCAGAGTCAATTTTTCAATATCTCGTATCTCCAACTCCAGTCATTATTCAGGAGCAGCATTAATATAGCCAGTGATAAAACAGATTGGAAAAAGTAGGCAGGGAGGGTAAATACATTAGGAATGAATGAGAGAAGCCATGGGGAACCAAGCTGCTTTTGTTATACATGCCATGGGATTCAGGACCATACACCAGGGAGGATCTTATATAGCTAGCTCACATTAATGTAGCATTAGTGGCTAATGGACATGGAACAGGATTAAATCCATATGGTAATGGCACTGAAAAGGGGAATGAAGGAGTAATAAGAAAAATAAAAACCATAAAAAAGAACAATCATCTCCTCTCAAACAATTTTAAACCTCAATCTTCTACTGAAGTAGACTGACTTCCCATTGGTTTTGATGGGAGTAGCACAAACCTCATCATTGGCATCTGGAATATTTACAATATTTAAAATATATTACATAACCCTTCATAATGCAGTCCCAGAAAAAGTGCCTACCCAAAAAGAGAAAAAAAAACAAGCACTCAAGGAAAGGCTTCTGTTAGTGCCTAGCATACAAAATACAATCCAGTTCTTATGTTGTCAAAAAGGCAGTTGTCAGGGTCCTCAGTCCAATAGCTGACCTCTCCATTCCTTCGTTTAACCACAAATGCTGGGGTTACTCTCATATCTAGGGAGGCTGCTGCCATGTGAAAAGACATTGTAAAAGAGCCTCATCCCATGGTGTTTTGTTTTTTTTTTTATCACTTAAGTGATACTTTGCTCATTCAGGCCCAATGCTCCAATACTCAGCAATACACCTCATATTAATCAAGAAAGTTTCTGTATCTGGATGAATGACTACTCCTAAGCTTAAAACTTTACTAAGTGTGGAATTAGTGGCAGCACTGAGGCAGTCCAGGATCTTCCTCTGCTCCTCATTTATCAAGATTTTCTCACTTTCTCACAAATTGTCATCTGCCAAAATGGAGTTATGGTGCATGGAATTCACACGACTATTTCTAAAGAAAAGGGATTTCAAAACAGATAAGTGCATTTTCAGTGTGCTCCCAGGAGCTCCCAAGAGCTATGGTTTACAACAACACTAAAAAATGGAAAGGCCTGATATTTAACCTCCATGGCCCAGTAACATTCTTGAGTGTTACCCACAAGCACTTAGGCTCATTAAGTAACTGAAATCCTATTGTTCTATCTTAAGAAAATTTGGAGGCGTAGCATTTCTGACTCTGTGGTTTCATAGTATCTCTCTGAAATACCACTAATCTTACATTATTTCTAAAGGTGGCAGCTTGATGGCGTTAACAGGAACAAGAACATGCCTTTTCTTGTAATGTTGCATTAAAAGTAATTTTGAAACAGAAGGGACAGGAAAAGGAGGTCACACCATTCCACCGGTACGAAGAGGAGCACTACTACTTCAGGCCATGAAGAACTCTCCCTTTAGCCAAGCAGTTCTGCTGAGTGCTCTGATTCTTCTCCTTAAATAATTTCTTCTCTTGACAGATAGCAGAGTTTTCCTTTTTTCTTGCAACTGTCAAAAAGCTGAAGGGAAATTTCCCTTAGAGGCTTGAGACAGGAACAGAAAAGGGGGTTTTCAATTCTCTGCAGTCACAGCACCATATGAAATGGTAGCATTCAGCCCCATGGTTCCTGTCCTAAGAAGACTAGGAGCTTGCCTATCAAGCTAATCTCCATGGCTGGAAAACTCACTGTTGCTCATATAAAAGAACAACAAAAAATCAAAGAAAGAAAACAAGAACAAAAGGAAAAACTCCATCTGAATTATTACAGAACTTTTAAAATCTTTGCAGCTGAGATTTTAATTCATGCCTGCCCATACAGCCCATAATGAAGAAGGCAACTTGAAATTTCTTATATCAATGGGATGACAAATCTGCTGGACTGAAATGCACCCTTGGCTTAGAAGCTTGCAATAACTGAAGTGATAACATATAAACACTATTTATAAAGTGAGCACAGAGAATCCAAAACTTCCAGCAATGACTAGAAGAGATCACAGAACAAGTACAACAGGACACCAAAATGTCAAAAGTATCAGGGATTTATCACACCATCCGCTATTAGTATCAACTGATGACTTACAAATACAAAGCTGTTATCTTCATGTACTTTGGAGATATGGGAAAGGTCTTCCTTGGGAAAGATTTCCACAGAAAGAACAGAAGGTTGCCCATGCTTTTTAAGGAATTTTCCATTGTTTTCCTGTGTGAAGCTGTACATCAGCTTGGAAGCAGAAGTGCATGACTACCTTCACTGATGTGGCTAGATATTCAGATGTACAAAGGATGATAATCTATGACTTCTAAAAATATGCTCACCACTGTGTCCTCCTGTCCTGCCCAGCATATTTTACTACTGAATCTCTCTTTTTGCCCTCTAACAAGCACTCAGTTTGGCACCTTCTGAGAAACAAATCCTTGTTTTGCTTTTGAGATCAAAAGGTGAGTGAAAACACACCCTTCCATCTGATTCTCACCCACAGTGTTAAACTTTCCTCAGCTGAAAATCACATTTACTGTACTCTGCCATCGTCCTCATTGTATTCTGAGACCTCTTGTCAAAATGCAACTGACAAGACCAGAGCATAAATATTTCAGTTACTTTTAATGGCACATTTTAAAGTGCTTTCTTTTTTGTCCTTACACTGTTCCATAGTCTGCTGAAGTAGTAAAAGCTTGATCCATTAAGCCAAATCATCACCACTTGAACTAGGTTTATGAGTAGCCTACTCAGCTACTCTATAGGAAAATCCAACTGCAGGAAACAAGACTCTCACTCCCAGTTACTGTATTTGGAGACACTCCTTGGGTGGCTGTCAGCTGTCATCCCCTTCCCCCCCCCCAAAAAAAAAAGATCCAGTAGATATAGCTACTCCTGGGTTAGATCAGCTTACATAAAAAGGCTGCTTGTTTGCAATTAATGTATGCTATGGATGGAACACCTCTCACCTGCGGGGAGCCAGCCCAAGTGTCCATCCCCCTCCAGGCAATCCAGCTGCCCCTTTGCTCATTTCTGTGCAAGATCCCAGCAGGGAGCTGGGAAATGGCTTGTGCCGATCCCTGTTAAGTGAGCTGAGGAACGGGTGGTGGATGTTTTTAAGGAAAGCTTGCTGAAAATTCAAGGGAACTTGATGATCACCTTCCCATTAGGTCCTAATGAAGTCCCAGCAACATTCTTTGTAGATACTGGGACTCAAATATCTGCTCTTAGGGAAGACATGGCTGTGAACTGCCAGGTATGTCATGATAAAAAAGCAGAGGTTATAGATGCATTTGGAACTCCTACCCTCTGCACAGAGTGACAGTAAGACGTTGGATACCTGAGAACTCAAAGCCAACAGAAATCACAATGGTAGTGGGCTCTTTGTCTACTAATATTGCAGGATTAGATTTGCTGAAAGGACGATCTTGGATCAAACTGGGTGAAGGGAATAGAAATCTGGATCCCTCTCTACAGCACTGCAGCTGTTACAATTAGCCCCAGTACTACTTCCCTCAAAAGCTGTAAATATAAACATTACCCCCTACCTTTGGGTTCAAAGGAGGGCATTTCAACAGTCATTACTAATCTTAAAAATGAGGCAATTTAGTCCCCACCCACTTACCACATAATTCTCCTATGTGGCTGGTTCAGAAACTGAATGATGAATGGAGGCTTGCAGTTGATTTTCAGAACTTAAATGCAAACACAGGACCTTTAACTGCTGCTGTACCAAACATGGCTGAACTAATCGCTTCCATTCAGAAGCAAGCTCACAAAATTCTGGCTACAATCAGTATTAAGGATATGTTTTTTTTTTCTTATGGTATCTCTTAGAGAAACAGACGAATCAAATTACTTCCACCTGGAAAGGTGTCCAATACATATTCACCGACCTGCTCTCTACTTAAAATAAGAGAATGTACTTATTCTTATATTCAAAACTAAATTTACAAAATCTTGTTACATCAGTATGCCACAAATACTTCACCAGGTTAGTGCTCTCAACTGAGCAAATTCATTGTATTTTAAAGAGTGCTTGCTAAACTAGCACAGAAACTTATAAATTTGTTTTAAAAATATCAAAAATGATGGTAATTTGTTGAACAGAACATTTCAATACCCATTCATTTTAATAAGGAGCATCTTAAACAGATCTTCAAGTCTACTGCAATAGGAAAACAACAACAAACGTTTGAGCAGAGCATGACTTCACAGAAAAATTACAGATTAAAAGCATGAGCAGTCAGTGTTGAACATTAGCCTTGTCTAGTAATGACTTCAATATGCTAAACTTAATACATTAAGAGATGTGTTATAAGACGTTAGTGCTTTTTCCATAACATAAACATAAAATCACAGTTTGGCCTTAGAAAAAGATTACACTAGTTGCCCTCATTCTCTATCAGATTGCAACTCTGATGTTTATATTTTCTGTATACTATTTCTTCAAATGCTTTCCTCGAGCACAAAAAGCAATTACAGCCACTAATGATGTCTTTCTCTACTGGATCTGTGCATCTATGAAAGATAAAGAGCTGGGACCGATATAACACTGCAACAGATTGTTTCCCGCTTCAGCTGTACATTCCCGTATGTTGTACCACTCTCTCAGGAGCTGCACTGGATCACACACGTTCCCTTGGGAGTACTTAGTTTTACACAGATTAGTGCACAAAGTTATCTCTTTTATCTCTTTAGGTTTAGTTCCTTTGCAAGTATGTACGTCTATTCAAGCACTTAACAGTTTGGCCTGAGAACCAACACATATAGCAAAGCTTTTGCTTTCTGTGCTTCCTGAGTGTCTGCTCTATCTACCAGCCAGATAATGATACCAGGGTAGTAAAGCCTGTAGTAGTGAGGGGTCCAAAACTGAACACAGCATCAAGGTGCAGTCCCACTAGTGCCGAGTACTAAGAGACCACCACCTCCCTGATTCTGCTGTTTTCTCAGAATGAATTCTGCAGTTTGCTCCAAGAAAGAAAACACAGTCTCCTTTTTCCATGCTTCTGCATTTTAGTGTTATCTTGTCTCACATACACTCAAAAGTGTTAGGCATGCAATCAAAAATACAGAGCTGAAACTTTTAATTCGAGATGGGCAGGAAGGCAATTCAAAGTCAGGTTTAAAATAGAAAGCACATTGATTCCTTCAGCTTGGAAGCATTCCTGTGTCTATAACTGAGATTGCTCTTGTTTGAACAAACCTTACTGCTAAAGAGCCAAATTATACCATTCATTTGAAAACAGACTTCTTAGTGAGACCGACGGAGAGTTCTGCTTAAAAACCAATGATACAACATGGCAAAGATAATTAATGCAAAGAGTTTCCCATCTAAACAGCAAATCCCCTAATGGGGAGTTTTTGGAAAGGTACTGGCATTCAAAAACAAATGAGGTGGAGTGCAGGAGCAGAACAGGAAGGTGCAGACTGGCTCAGGAAGCACAGTGTTTCCAAGCAATTGTGCAGCAGTTCTAAGGCTGTGCATGTGTGCTGCCAACATAACCCTCCTTGCCTTGAGGCAGGAGGTCACCTTCAATAGGTGTGCTGGGGAAGGTGCTGAACATGAATGCAGCAGTTGTGTAAATGAAAAGGAGCATGATATCACTGGATTGCTTGCTATTCTGACAATAAAACTGTCGATTCTGAGCAACTCTGTAGTCTTGAATGCACAAATTAGCACTGATGAAGATGAACTGCTAATACCTGTACAGGTGAGGTGGCTACAGTGAAAGTCTATTACATAGATCTGTGATCCATCACCTGGATCACCACACATGTTCAAGGCACCACACAAGGAATAGGAGAGAAGAACAAAGGTGGAGAGGAGAAGAATGCTACCAACACACTCAGGCTTAAGACAGCTGCTCTCTCCCATAGCTACTGAAGATACTGACACTTCTTCAAAGCACTGCACAAGGCACCCGTTTAAGGTTCCACTCTTCAGATGACCCAAAAGCACAGGGAAGTGTAACTGAAGCAGCATGAAACACCCTATCCTAATTCTTTTTCTTCAAAAGTGAGAGGAAGAGAGAGAGAAGTGGATTCCGCTCTTCCATAAGCAGCTCTGCTCTCTTGGAAGAGTTGCTACGGAAAATAGTGATTGGAAAGAAAAAGAAAGTATTCCTATGAATCCAGTTTCTGAAAAGACTTCTGGCTGTTTTCCTAGACTTATGCCTCACCAAAGTACTCGAACTACACAGCACAAGTAAGACACAAAATAAGAATGCCACGAACCTTGGAGTTTCTAGGTACAGAGGCCACATCACGACCATTCACATGCATTCACTTGACATAATGTAACACTTCCAAAGTAGCAAGCAGAAAGAGAACACAATGATTTCTCAAACTGTAAAAGAAATTCTAGACTTCTTCAAATAGCATTAAAAATATTGAATAGATACTTTTGTGATCATTTTTATAATACACATGGAATCAGTTTTCCAAGCCTTTTTTTGTAATAGAGCTGGGTAAATATCTAAAGGAAGCTGAAGTTGCAATGGGCATCAAAGAAAAAATGGTGAAGCATAGTGATACCATATTGATTTACAAGACTTAAGCACCAGTGTTTTCAACAGTAAGGTAGGAGAACAAACAGAATGCAGAACCTTTACAGAAGCTACACACAGGGAAATGGTAATACAGAAATAATGAGGAAAAATAACAAACAAAATAAGCTGTTTGGCATGACTGAATGTGTTTAAAAGTCTAGTTCGATTCAGTTAAATTTAAAGAAATATTTTAATTACAATGTTATTTTCTTCTTCCCATTATGTCAACGTGGGGTTGTAAAAAGAACAAAGTATTTCTGAGGTGTTGTGTTTTTTCTTTGAAATTTTCTGGTTGGATACTGAACTCAAAAGAGGATCTTTTATCACAGCTTTTCAGTCAGCGGCCACGAAGGAAACCTCTGAAGGTAGCTTTTTTTCACACTGTTTTATTTCCTCACCTCCCTTAACTTCTGCTCTTCAATGCATACAACAGAGAGTATTCAGTATTCAGCCTTTACACTGTTAGAAAACAAGCTTTTGAATTTCAGGATAGAGAATATTATTTGTCATTATTCTCAATGTTTCTTTTACAAGATAACATATTGAGTCAGAGAATCTGTTCCACTGCATGTCACAAACAGTAATGTTAGCTATTCTTGCTTGTGATACATTTGGGTGTTATCTTACTGGACGCGTCTAATTCAGAATCAGATTGCTGTCCCTTGGGAATTTTGTGGATCTCTTCTAAACATAGTAAGAAAAAGTAGGAATGCCTCCTAAATCAGCATCAATCTAGTGGAATATGCATCTGAGGCTCAGGCTCTCTCTAATTTTTTTTTTACTGGCTTTTCATTTTATCTACCCATCTTACAACTTTTCTTAGGAGTATTAAATTGCTTTCTTTCTTAACCTCATATTGAAATACAATTTATGACAAGACCTTGTTCAGCTTGTTCCAGGAAGAAAAAACACTCCAGACCATTATGGAGGCAAGTAGGTGAAAGACTAGCTGGAGCATAGATAAGCCTTCTTGCTGCACAGTATGCAGAAATCATTAAATACATTTGAAATCATACCTCCCTTTGCCAGCATAGTGATGACTATTTGAAGAAATCTTGGAACAACTGCTTTGAAATCTGAAAGCTCTAAATTGTCTTAATAGATACTAAATCAGATGTTACTGACCTCCCAAGGGAGTGAGTATCATTTTTCTAATTATTAAACATTTTAACAGAAAAGTTTCATAAATTGAGTCCCATCTGAAATGTTGTTAAAGTGGGGATCACATTATCTAAAAGACAACAACAGTAACAAATTGCTTTCCTTTTCTGAGGTAGCTTTAAGTGAAATCGCAACAATTATCTTAGACTAAATTATGTCTTTTTGATCTACTAACATTATTTGATAACTGGTTCAAACTAACAGAGGTCTTTCTGTGTGTCAGAATGTAGCCAAAAAGCGGGGTATATACAGCATTGCTATTAGGTTAATATAGTTCCTGAACAAATGCTTGCTTACTTCCAAAATATAAATTAAAAAATAAAAAAGGGGAAAAAAGTAAAAATAGAAGATTATATTTAGTTTAAAAACAACAAAAATCAACAGTAAATTATCATTTGATCAATGAAAAAGTGCAAGGCAAAAGACCAAGCAATAACCAGATAAAATGGTCTGCTGAATCTTCTAATGCCTTCTGGCTGATGAACAAACCAACTTTTTTGTATGGCACATAACACATATGGTCTCCTACTATTGATACTTCAACCATGCTCAACACCAAATTGTTTATTCAGTAAAAACAACTGAGCACTAATTGGATTAATCAGTGAGCAAAATACTTCAGGACCAGGACAGCACACGTCAGTAGAATACACTCAAAAAAACCTGAATTATGTTCCTATTTTTTTCTTGATAGACCACAATCATGACACAGGAAAGCATAAATCCTGAAGTTGGTAGTCCTGAATCAATTCTATAGACAGATTCTAGCTTTTTTCCCAAGTAAATTCCCAAGTAAAGAATAAACTAACATGCTGAAACTATGATTATCCATATGCTATCTTCAAGATAAAAACAAAACAAACCAAAACAATAAGCCTATATATTTTTTTTTTAATTAAGATGGGCTAGTGTTTCGGGAGAATTTTGCTAAAAGCTTTAAATCAACTTCATATGCTATGATATAGAAATAAAAAAAATAAAAAGACAAGAATTTAAAACTAGAGACAACCTGGGACATCAATTCCATCTGCTAACAGAAGATAAAGCCTTTCACAAACATCTTAAAACTAAGTGTTTTTCTCTGTTCTTTTTGGAAGCCTTTTTCAGAAACCCATTCCTCTGACAGCTAGGAATTTTTATACGTGTTTCCTGATCATATCCACTTTTCATTTGTTCCAATACAGACCCTTAGTTCCTTCATCTCAGATGTTTACCTTCTTGATGTTATAATACAGAATAATAATATCTGCTCTCAGCCTTTGTTTTTCTGGACTAAGAAGCTAAGCTTCTTAAGTCTCTCCATAGAAAATAGCCTTTTTTTTTTTCTTGCAACTCAGCCTAATATCTCTCCCAGATAAATTCAGTTCTTTTTACGAGTCTCTAAATGCATAACCCTGCAATTTTCACTGTTAAATTTCATTCCACTGACATTACTTCTCCCCTTAAGGTGATCCCATTTTTCTCCTGTATCGTGGTCTGTTTGTTAATCTTTTCAAATTTAGAGTAACAGGCCATTTTCACTCTCTTCCTCTCTTTTTTAAAATTTATATTTCTGCAAATATAACATAATATATTATAGTAGGATACAAGATGAGAACTTTTAGTGGTTCTTAGCATGGTTTTAAGATGTATTTATTTCTGTGGGGGCAGGGGAGAAGTTGTTAGAACTTTCAGCAGTACTTTGATTCCTAACTTAGACTAAATTCTGTGACTGCGATACATGTAAAAGCTTTTTGAATTCCCACTATGGTCCTACCAGCTTCTTTATGTACTTAAAAGCTCTTATAATGTGACTGTTCGCAACTGTTTTCAAACCAATAAATTTTTAGAGGATCACCAATCGGAATATCTTACTTTGATTTTTCAGAAAACCTTCTTTGTCTGAATATTTTCTGAAATCCCTTTTGTGAAGCATTCATGTGTAGGATATCAATTTTCCCCATCACTAGTACATTTCATAACTTGGTCATCCAAGACTTAGCTTTCAAATGATTAAGCACTACTATAGCAAGCAGCCACCAGAAACATGAAAATTAGACTTCTCTTTAACAACCTACATTTTCCAAACAGAAAGCCTTTCCTTGAAGACTGCAGCATGCAAACAGAGGGTTGGCAGGGCTACCATAACTACAACCTATTAGCAGAGAAGAGCTACAAAGATGCTTGTGCTTGCATTACAGTAATGGCATTCATCTTTCATAACAGGCCTTCAGCACCCTTCAAGGCAGGAATGAAGAATGCTTTTTTCTATTTAATCTTATCTCTGTGTTATTTTGTTAGAGAAAACTTGAACAGATAGGTATTTGAAAGCATGGCAGTGATGAGAGGGGGAGAAGCAGACAAAGGGAGGGTCTACTTACTCTCATTTTCCACTCTATACTGACTACATTTGGTCTGTATTCCTATTTGGATGCTTGTAATTTTGTTTGTAAAATACTAACAAAGCCAGCAAATGCCTCTGATACAAAGAAGGAAAAAAAGATTCTTAAAAAATTCTTATTTTGTTATAGTTTCTAAGAAAAATGTATTCATACACTGTGTCTGTTTTGGTTTTTTTTTTCTTCTCCTCTTGAGAAGCTCTGTAATACTATATATTTGACCTGGATTTTCTTCCTCCTTCTGTTGTGTCAGCTGAAGATGCTTCAAGCAATACAGATAAAAATAAAAATAAAAAAAGCAAGCACCAAGGAAGCATACTAACCTGATATAGACTCTAATCTTTTCCTCTCATGAAAGAGAAAGTCTGACCAGGACCTCAATAGAGGACTTGAAACAAAGGAAAGGAAAATAGATGTTTGTCATCAGTCTGCATCTCAAAGGAGATGCTCTTTACTCTGCAAATTCTTCTTGCAGTTTTGGGAAAATGACTTGTGCTTTGCCTGGTTCCTCATTAAAAAAAGCAAAAAAATCCAAAAACCTGACGTTTCCCTCCTCCATTTTCATATAAATAGCATATAGACAGCAGTATGTTAACAATATCTACAGTAAATGTGACAGCCATGCTGGAGAATTTCTATATTAACTTTAGTTTAGATTGATAAATAAGATTTCTCTACAGAGTCCTCCAGAAGATTCAGAACATTTTGTGTGGAGCTTCTTCCTCTTTTTTTCCAGCTATTGCAGAGATAACCTGGATGCAGACAGCAATAATGCTCTTCTTCCTGCATATGTGTTGCAAGGAAAGTGATGTTGTAACATAATTCCTGCTGATCACCACCAATCTTGTGGGATGGCTTCCGTAAAGGACTTCTAGCCCTGGTGATTTTTGAGCCTCCCTCCAACATGTCAGCAAAATAACTCCCAAAAGGCAAATGGTCTTTGATATCACTGAAAGGATACTGATCTGCCACCAGTCTTTTCCTACTACACGATTTAAAACAGAAGCAAACCAAAAAGTCTCAATCAGTGCAGTTATGCCTCAAGCTCTTAAGAGTCTGCAACTCTAAGGAAGCTGGAAAGTTAAGAAAAATGACCTATTTGAGCTGCAGAGACCTCAGTTTGGTGCCTCATTTTAAGATCACTATACCTAGTGCAAGTAAAAGAACTATTGGAAAACTGTCATCTTTGTAAATAGTTCCATGAATTTAGATGCTTAATTACAAATGTAGAGTCTACCATAGGCACCTAGTTCCAAGTCTGCTGGACAGAAAACTGCTCCAACATTTCTCATTTCTTTTCTAGAACTCTGTAAGCATGTGCATAAATGGGTGATACAATTATGTTATCCACACAAAACACCACACAAGCATAATGAGCTCTGCCAGCAGGCAAAATGTTTGCAAATCCAGAGCTTAAAATGTAACATCACAACTGTAATTTATAAAAGCAACTTTGCCATCATTATCTATAGTTACTTATCAACAGTCACTTGATAAAGATATGAGATATTAATGTAAACATAGCTTGATTTAGAAACTCTAGCAAATCATTAACCCTATACAATATACACTTATCTTTACTGGTGATGCTGTCAGTATTTAATTTCCTCTAGATCATAAATTCAATAGAGAGTTGACAGTGCTGCCCAGAGTAAGCAGGGGATATTTCCCCTTTTTAATATCCTATTGATCAGTTTCTTTTACTAGTAAAGCTCTCTGTAGGCCATTTGGACAGTAAGACAATTCCTGAAAGTGTCAAGAGGCCCATGATTCAGTGTCTCTCTCTAGTAAAAATAAATGGGGAAAGGAAGGAAAAAAAGGTTTTCCTTTCTGTCATCACCCTTCTTAAGATTCTTTAAGTTTTCCAGCATTGTTTTCTTCCTCATGAAACAGTTCCTCTCGAGGATTTACCTGTTTATGAAATCCTTTTCTCCAAGTTATTGGCCTACTAACATAACATCTCTTTTTTTACTGTGAATTCAATGCAACATTTTTTTCTTTGCTATATTCAGGATAACATCCACTCAGTTCTACTCTGCATATTTTTACAGTCCCTTAGGTACTGTATAACATTCTGTAAGACCTGATCTTGTTCTCAAATTATCAGATGTCTACCATCAATATGAGGAACAGTCCAGACAGGTGCTGCCTGAGCAAAAGTCTGTAGAAATGAACAGAAGTCTCTTATGCCTATCAAGGCATAAGGCATGAGCAGTAGTCTTGTACCAAATGTGCACCACAGGAATATTAGGGAATGGTCCATATGTATAGAACTTTTGCACTACATCTATAGCCAGCTGTATAGAAGCATACAGCTTAACTTGGAAAGTGGATTCAGGTTCTGTACAGTTATTTATGTATATATCCTGTGAAGTCTGAAGCCTTCAGAGCAAATAGCATTACAGTAACTTACATTACACATTTAGACTATGATGTGCATCAGTCCTCTCAAATTCAGCTGGGAAATGTCTGTATCTGTCAACTGAAAAGAAATGTCATACAAATAATCCAGCCTTCACAGACATGAGAAATACTGTCATACTCTTACAGGGCTACATTTATGAACCTCCAAATAGTTTACACTTAGCATCATATGTAGTTTTAAAATTTACATAAAACAGCACGACAACTGCAGCCATCTACTTCAGTATTCAGTAGTGTATACACAAGATCTCACAGATACAAAAAAGGCTCTAATATCCTTGTGCTTACTATCTGTAATATTCAAAGCTTGCAGTTAAAGGAAAGCTGTGACTTGATGGCAACAAGCAGCTGTTCTCAGTGGGCAACGCAGCATCACATGATCTTACGAGCTGCGTTGTATTGCTTTCTGCTAAAGTACATCTGTGAAAGGAAGATATTGGTGGGCATTCACTGAGAGGAAGTTCAGACCATTTTGTAGTTTGCTACAAAAGCCTACAGACCTAGGGAGAAAAATGTTTATTATAAGCCTCAGTGGCAAGCCAGCAGCGTTAATCAAGAGCAGTTCTTATTGCATCATCCAGTATGATTAGAAGGAACAAAATTTTTAGACAGGATCAAGATTTTCACTGTAGGAGAGAACTGCTATAATGATCCAACCTGAGGAGACTGTCCTGAAAGAACCCCTGATCTGCTTCTAGAGCTACCTGTGAGTTACAGGTTACAGACTGATCAAAACATCTTTTTCATGCGAGTGAGCACCACAACTATGTTTGGAATACAAAGGAAATGGCTGTTGAAAATTCAAAGCAATCTCAGGAAGACTGCTGTAAACCTAACGACAAAGGTACTGGCTAACTCAAATGGATACTGTAAGAGTCCACCCTTTCCAGTTCTACAAACCGGTGCGCATCAACTAATTAGAAAATAGTACACTGATTAGAAAACGTTGATAAGTAGTCAAATATACAGCTAAGAAGAAAGAAAAGTTTTTAAAATATGCCTTTTTTATTTTTTGCTATCAGAATACACAAAGCATAAGTGCAACTGATCCACAAGTACCTGAGAGTAAGATAACAGGAAAAAAAATTCCTTCACAAAAGGATGTACCAAGAGGTCTTTAAAGTGTTGGGTTTTTGTTGTTTTTTTTTCCTCTCAAAAATTACTTCAATATGAACTGCATCTTTTTTTTTTTTTTTTTTTAAAGAGTTAGTCTTAAAAAGGAAGAACTCAATTTCAGATTTTCAAAAGGCCCTTAAAATAAGATGGGCAATTAAACCTCATTGCTACTGTAGCTGCAGAATGGGGAAATGATTGCATTTAGAAATGCTTCTTACAAAACAAGTGTATTTGTTCAGGTAATACAGATCTAGGATCCCTATTTTCAAAGGAACAGGAGAGCAAATGGACTACACTCCATGGGGACTCAGCAGCTTGGAAAATGAAGAACAGGGTATGTCAGCCAGAGAAACATCTTTCTCTGAGGATTCTTCAGTAACAACAAAAGCAGGCCTACCACACAGGACAGGCTGAAAAAAAAAAAATTGATTGCGTAATCCCTATTCACCATCACTCGTATTTATCCACCCATGATGGCAGTAGATTGTGTGTATCTCCCTTTCCAGCAATTCATCACAGATGGCCGGTTATGAAAGAGCTCTGTTCACTGCCTCAAGCTCCACCATCCTCTGAATCATGAATGAAGACAACAACAAGCTTTGAAATCCCAGAAGCTAGAAGAGATAACCTCTAGCATGACAGATCACAAGGGCAGAGATTTACTGTAACAGCAACAGAAACATGTGCAGAAAGTGATAAAAATTAAGGCAGGAACTGATTCAGCCCTTTGGTTTGTACAAAAAGTCATATCCTTCATTTTTTGAACTGCTAAGTTCAAAGACAACAAACGTAGCTGACCATAGTTGAAAGAAAACAACACCCCACCACACTGACGATAAACAGTAGGTCAGGATTACTGTTATCTCACTCTCATCTCATCATTTCGTACACCTCTTCATCTAGGCTATGTATAAAGTCATTAGTACTTAACAATGCTCCTTACAAACAACTATTGTGTAGAGTGCATAAATGATAAAAGCTGAAATAAGCAAACAAATAATAAAACAGGACATGAATAAACCACTGCGTTTTAATAGAATATGTGCACATCACATCCCTACTTGGCGGCACAGGCTTCCAATTATGTACAATTTCCAAAGTTGAGACTCCCATATACATAAATACAAGAACCCCTGTTATCCTGTGAAGAACAGTCATCTCTCTATAAAGCAAAAGTAAGTTCAAGGATTTCAAATATTTGTTATTTATTTTTGAGTGCTTTTGTTACATAAGGCAGTGTTTTTCCCCATCCAGATGTCAGATGCATTTCATTTAAATTTCATGTTTGTTTGGTTTTTTAAAATACAATTACAACTCATCTATGCATTATTGTTTTGGAAGAGTTTATTGCTAAAGGAACTGTTTGAACTCCCTACTTGTATTTTTTTTTTGCGCGTGTGTGTCTAGTGTGTTGTTTTATAAATCAAAGGTGTACCAGTACCTGTAATGCTCTCATTTACAAAAGAATCTTTAAAAAATTTCAAACCAGTAGCTCAAAAGCTAAAGAATTTGCTAACTCAGAACACAAACAAATCTCATCCAACTGTTAGCTAAAAACAAACGAACCTACTACTGCCTTATGCACATCAGGTAAAACTTCAACTTTTCTGGCAAATTCTTTGCTTTGTAAATACAAAAAAAGAAGTGAAATAAGAACCAAATCCCATCCTATTCAAGGAACAGCATGTCTGCCCTTCAATTAATTCAATATTGTCTTTATTAATTGAATTTGAGGAATAAAAAATTACTCTTTCCATGAAGACTGCTGACTCTCTCTCCCAATAATGACTCATCTTAATTCAGAGAATCATAGCCCTGTCAACCCATCAAATGATTAGCATTGATTTCTGGGCACCACTGAATGTAAATAAAATAGTATATTCAAACTTATGCAAAAAAAAAATTAGCAAGATCTATTACTGCGATACTTAAATGTTTAAAGCAGCACGAGATATCTAAATACCTCATTACAGTCACTGTCCTTGCCACGCAAAAGGCAAGTAGTATCTCTGTAGCTTAGGTTACATGCACCAAAAAATATAGTACTACAGGATTCGCTGGATGCACCATGTGAATACTTGTGTCACTTGCATTTTGAAAGCATGCATTCCAGTAAAACTGTCCTCATGCTCTCCTACCTTCTTCATAGATGGGCCACTGAACTGCAAATGTCCCTGACAGACAGTTAGGTTTCCACCCATGATTATTTAAATAAACACTGAAACACAAATGAAAACTCTGGATGTTTTCAAGGGGAAAAAAAGAAGTGAATCAACACATTTTGAACATTTCTTTTAGGACTTATGTAGCACAAAAACAGCAGTGAAAGACCACTTGGTCTTCAGAAAGGCCTGAAGGATGAATACTTCTTACTGACTACAATGGCTGATTTGTCTAAGGGTGCTAAAGAGAAGCAAAATGCTGAAAGAATCCTTGACAGACTCAGGGGTAAGCCAAGGGTTTTAGGAGACCAGCCAGTATCTCTACTGCTATTACCTCTCAGCACTCTCTTTGCTTATCATGGACTTCAGGATTGCTGTACAGCTCCAGCTTGCCTCACAAAGACTTGTGTGAGGCAGCAATTAAGTGACTCATGGAAAATATCAGCAAAAGATACAGAAGACATAGGTGCAAAAATGAAATTCTTCAATTGCCAAGATAAAATGTCTTTATCTGTGCCCCTACCTGGTCAAAATGCCGTGAACTAATTGCTTCTGGAATGTTTGAAAACATCTAAATCAAATATTTATCTCCGCCCTCACACTCTATCTTCCAGTGATGTCTGTGTGCCTGTGGTCATATAAGGCAAGATTACACCTGAGTAAGCATCTGCGTGAAGGCCAGGCATCCTGCGCAATTGCAAACGGTATCTGAAACCTACAGAAGAGAAAATGCAGCCTTGGCCTACTTGTATGATGGATTTACAAAACACATCTTGAGGAAAGGCTATAACCATTCAGGAAGCAAGTTACCCTGAGTAACCTGAGCTTGTTCCGCAAAGGATTTTAATATCAGGACCAGAAGACCAACAGAGACTATTCCTGCATAGCTCCCAGCAGCTCTAGGCCTTGTTCCTAAGAGAGAGGAGCACTGGGTCTGTGGTCAGCCCAGAAAAACATCCATGCCAATCTGCTTTAGAGAGGCTAGCCTTCATTTCTATGAACTAAGCATTGAACTGAAGGTTCTAGGATCTTATTAGAGCTCATATTTTGGAAATACAAAATTTACATATTGAAAAATAAAACTTTTTTTCATGAGTGCAAAAGTATCACTAGAACACACTCTGCTTCCTGCTGCTGTATAAAATAAATATCTCCTTAAGTGCTTTGAAATACAGTCAGTCTAGCCATTTAATGGCAAACTTGATGAAATCATCATAAAGGACTACTTCTCACTAGGGAGATTTGAAAGCAAACTAACTTCAGATTTTAGATACGTCATAAATAATCCATGTATGTTTTGAGCTGTTTCTGGCTGATATTATTAGACAAATCTAATAAACTTTAATGACCTTCATCTTGGTATTATACCAGCCTCTGTCATAAGTGATGCTGAGTTCATAGCCTGCTTTCTCCTCAGACTGATATAGGTTTCTGGCTCCTCCTTCTCATCTACTATTAGAAAATCTTTGTCATGAACCAAAAGACAAAGTTTGACAAGATTTAGCTTGTATGATGCATCCAGGCAACCCACTCAAAAGATATTGCATAAATTAGTCACTTTCTGTAAATAATGCTTTTTCTTTCATATCCAGCTGAACCTTGGTCATATTTAAAAGACATTTTTCCTTGGAGTCATGCCTCATTTTGAATACAGCTCCAGTTTTTGTGCTATTTACAGTTTTAGTTCTAATTGTGACTTTGAGTGTAATGCCTTTGTAACTTTTGCACATTGTCATGTTAAATATGCTCATTAGCTGTTAAAGATGCAATAGCCCTTAAGTAGACTCCCTTCCCAGGTATAAAAATGTTAAGTCTTCATTTTGCTTCCCCATCTCCAAGTAATTTATTTGAATTTTAAAAGCACTTTTCTTTTCAAAACGTTTAATCCAAATAATGCAAGATTGCTTTTTATGTTTTGTGATAAAAATGACATTTGAAACAGTGAATCCCAGCAAAAGTGGTACACAGCTGTAGATGATGAACTCTTGTATAAGTGGTACAAAACACAACTGTATAAGTTTTTGCTGGATAATACCTTAAAAAGATGGAACTCATTTATCTCCATTTCACACAGCAGAAGAAACTCAAAAATCTTCTGGGCACCCTCTGTCTGCTACTGTCAACTGTCATGCAGATCAGGGTTACCTCTAGCGCACAACTACATTGGTTTCTCAGTGAATGAAACAAAGTTTGGAAGAGAGAAATTGAGTCTCCATTGCTAGTGAGGAATGTACCGAAAAGATAGGTAACTGGAGCAGCCAGCTCCTCTAAATATGAGGACAAATTGTCCATTACTCTTGAATGCACACAATACTCTTGAATAGCACTTGAAAATACCAAATGATTTCTTTGCACAATCCAGTAATTTAAATTTACTCATTTAAAGGTTACTGTATCTGAAAACTACAAACTCATAGACTGGTTTGAAAAAATACACATGAAGTAGCTATTTGCTGAAGTTCTGCAAACCAGAATGTTCCTTGCAAATACTCAAGACATGTCTCCTTTCCATGCTACCACACACGCCAATTATTCACTGTGGGATTGACATGCATGCCTGAAAGAAAAAGGTCTGAACACAGATTTCACAATGGAGACTGCAGCAAAGTGGACAGAAAATCCACAAAACGCAAAGTTTCTCATATATGGTGGATGCAAAGATCATTTTGAAAGAAACAATGAAAGCTACAAGCTTTTACTCTCCAGTTTTGATGCCCATTTCAAAAGATTGTTCAATTATTTCACTTCCAGATGAGGTTCTATCTACATATTTCTTTAAATATCCTATCTAGACGATGTAGTGAAGGATGATCTGCCTCTTAAAAAACAAACCTATTATAATGCAAAAGATCTACCAAAAGGACAGTGTCCAGTACATAGTGACAGCAACCATATTTCCAAGAAACATTTTGCATTAATTCTTACAAGAGTAGTAACTTCTTCAGCACCAGAGGACACCTTATGCACTCAAAATCAAGCTGTATCACAGAAGCCTTTATGTAAAAAGGCCAGAAATCTCTGAATGGCATAAAACAATTAGTGAGTTGCCAGCAGAAGAACTGAGCTGTTCCTTGTAAGATGTAAGAGACATCACTTGTCCCACCTGGTAAAAGATCTTACAAAAAAAGGAAGACAAAGATCAGCTCCACTAAGTCTCTTACACCATCTCCAGAATGTGTCAGTTCAAGATTTCCCCCTGCAATTATTTTGATCCTGAAAGACATTAGGTGCAGCACACATACACACACACACAAACAATAAGGCTGCCACTTCTCAGTGCAATGTGACAGGAAAAGCAGTATCACCAAGGCTGGACATCAGGCACAGCAGGATGTCAAAACCACTTGCACATTCAATCCTTTGCAATCTGGAGAGCAAAGCAAATGAGCTGCAGTATGGCTACTGGCAATCGGTGCTTCTGCATCTCTAGAGATAGTAGCTGAAGTCCGATTCTGAACACGCATCCTACTAGGGCCCCCTGGGAGCTGAATTGATGATACCAGTTTCCAAGGATTTTATACTCTGGCTTTGCTCCAAATTAGAGCAGAACCTGAAACATTTCAGATCATCTTGGAAAGGAAATTCCATGGCTCTTATTTTTTGTTTACATTTCTAGAGAGATCAG
This sequence comes from Chrysolophus pictus, assembly GCA_037305975.1. NCBI lineage: Eukaryota > Metazoa > Chordata > Aves > Galliformes > Phasianidae > Chrysolophus > Chrysolophus pictus. Next base: position 32,302,348 of record CM074577.1, on the reverse strand, counting down.
AATAAATAAACATGAATTGAAAGAATCATTTCAAAGCTAAGAATTTTTTAAAAAAATACATTCCAAAGCATTAAAATGCGCTCTGTCTGACAGCCTTTTTTCTTTTTTCTTTTTTTTTTTTTTTTTGGAAGCAAAAATTCACTGCAGTTGACTTACTTTTATGAAGTATTTTGATTTCAACAGAATTGCATTTTCCAGGAGAGCCTTCACACTCCCAAAATTTGTAGATTTCTTCCATCTGTCTCTCGCTTAGCCAAAATACATGTTTCAAATTTTACCCATCTTTTATCCTCAGCTCATAAAACAGCCTTTGCAATTCCCCAGCTGATGCCCATTTTTCCATTATCCACTGCTAATCTATTTAACTTATCCTATGAAAGTGTGTGGGTACAGGGTCTGCCAAAGGCAGCTCCAATGTCACAGCACACTCTGCCCAACAAATAAAGCACTACAAATAGCACATCAGCAGTTCTACTGACTTCTTCATAACCAAACAACAAGAGTCCAGGTCATATCCACCAATCTCAAATAACTCCACTACTCTGACAACACTGCAACCAGCATAAAATAGAAGAAAGAAACCTCAGTGAGTTAAGTGCTTCACGTACTGTCCAATGATTCCAACTGCTTTCCAGCAACATAGCTTCTTCCTCTCTGCTATTTACCTGATCAAAGTCTGTCTTCACAGACCTGTGTGCCACATGTGATGATTTTGAGACAACCAATAAATTAATCAGAAGGCACAATTGCTCAGGTCTCCCCCATCACTGTGAGATGGAAGGTTTCTTCCCAGAGGAAAGATACATGAGCTACACAAGGACTTAGACTTTTACTAACAGTACATGACACATCAACAAGGTATTCCCTGCCACAAACAGGAGTATGCATCTCTTGGGTGTCTCAACCTGCTGATGAGCAATAGAAAATGACTTTCCCCCAACATCACAAGCTTGTTAAGAAGTCATAGAAAGCATCCAAAGATAAAGACCTCTTTGATACACAGAAAATGCATGACTAATACGTAATGAATCATAGAAATGATGGTTGAGAGAAAGCTCTGGGGGTCATCTAGACTAGCCTGTAAGGGCAACTGCAAACAAGAGATAATGTCAGCTGTGACTTTACTTAGATAACTCTAGATAACCTCCAGGGTCCTCAGAACTGATATTAAAATACCTATTTCTGTGCATGGAAAAAATTAATATCTGGCAAATGACAAAGCCATCAGACAATTCAGAATTTTAAAAATATAGAAAGCATAAGAGCACACATACTAAACACATCACACTCACTTTTGAAATAGTACTGCCAAGTTTAAAATCAGGCGACATGATCATTAGCACACTTGAAACCCAGCCATACTGAAAAACAACATGCCCCCAAAAGGGCTAAAGCCAGGAGACACCAGGAAGGGAGGAGGAAAACATCCAAGAAAATAGCAAAAGCAATAAGAAGAAGATTGGGTGACTTAGGTATCACAAAAAGATATGCGCCTCTTCTTATTTGGGTCACCAGTTTAAAACTGTATAGCACAAACACATTCTTCACTGTGGAAAAAGGATGTGACAAAACAATCCCAAAATAGGATGAGCAGACCTTCACTTCTTTTCACCTATCTTCAGAAAAAAATTCACCTCATGGAATTCTTTGGTCTTGTGCATGCACCCATCGTACCAGAAAGTTCAGTCTGGAGTAAGATCTTCCCTAAGTCTGTCTGGAAAATACTTCTGGAAACAGAAAGAACCCTCTATCTCTGTATCTCAAACCACAGAAGTCAATCCAGACAGGAGAAGAAAAGGCACCCACAGCAGGACTTCCAGTTTGTCAATATGTTTTCTCTTTGCAGCAAGATCCTGCATGCACAATCATGGATCATCAGGATCATTTTCCATTCAGATTTTCATTGAATGTAAAGTTTGAGATACTTTTTGTCCATAGCTTTATTTCTAGAGAGTAGCAAACAAATAAAAACCAGAAGCTGTTTCATGGCTACAGATACTTCCAAAACACTCCATATGTAGCTGATAGATAAAAATCTGATAGTGGATTGTAGTTTCAGAGTATTAAGATCCTAACTTCACAAAAAGGTGCAAAATTGAGTCTTGAAGACAGAAAAACAACCACCAAGTTTATTATTACAGACATTTGAAACACATAACTGATAACTCCCATATACAGAAAGATCTAAGTGTTGCATCTTGCAGAAAAAAAGACATGAGCCAAAATTCCAGGCATGTCTTAGGAGGCCGGAGGATCTTCAAGCATTCAGCATCTAATAAAACACTGCAACGACCCCATAGTTTGCAGGATCTGCTCTATTCTGAAGCCTTCAAAACTACTTCATACTGTTCCTCCCATTTGTTTCACACTGCTGACAAAAACCACTCAAGTTTTGATAGTAGTCTTTCTCCTAGAATACTGGCTCATTAACACACAAAAAGAATTTGTGACAACTTCTCTTAGCAGGCAGGCATTTCCTCCTGGTTTGGTATTATGAGGCCTTTAGGATCACTCAGAGAAGAAGCCTCATGGGCAAAGAGTGACATGCCTGTGGGACTGAAAGATTAGCTTCTTTCAGTTAGGGTTATGGGGCATCTGCAAGGACTGCTTGGGTGAAAGCTTGTAAGGCTGACAGTGCCCCCAGAGCTGTCCTGCTGATAGATCAAGGACCTCTGCTTTCAGTGGGAAAAAGTTCCACTCTGTTTTTAATCAAAAGCACGTCTTTAGAAGAGTGTAAATGGATAAGAATGTATTGAAATGACAGAACAGAATCTAATAACATCATGAGCAATTGCTTTGAATGTGTTACGGCATCACAAAGGGTGTTTGTTATTTCTCAGAGCATTTTAAAATGTATCCGTCTGTTTAGGATAGAAAACAATCACAAGACTAGGACGTGCTGATTGTATGTTATCTGCAAAACTACATCCATGCTCTTGAATAATCTCCCAGTCTAAAAAAAAAAATAGCTTTCATATATATTAAATCATCCTTCGAAATGCAAACGTAAATGCTAACCAACATAAAGAACTGTCCTGAAGACACTGAATTGTACTGACATTTACAACTACAAGTGAAATGCTTTTCTTCAAGCTTAAGTGTTATTATGCCCGATTACATGTTGAGAGTGTTGTTGTTGTTGTTGTTTTTAACTCTTTTGTTCCTCCACTGGACTATTTTACAAGCAGGTTTAAGCAAAACAGTTCACACTTCCCTCATGTGGACACTCACCTCACTTAATTGAGCAGAGTTCTAACATTTCTGTTTATGACTAAGTACACGGCTTGTTTAGCAATGCGAAGCTCCTTGACCTGCTTGAGCAAAGCCTAGAATACAACAGCGGTTTTGTTCTGTGATTTTAATGAAGATCAAAAAATGAGACTGATTTAGGTCAAAAAAAAAAAGAGCACGCTAAAATGCTGTAAAGTTAAAATTCAGCTGCAACAGTAAAAACTCATCCAAATTAATTATAAACTTCATGAATGCTACCTCAAAGATAATGCCAGTTAACACAGCATTTGCAACATTTTTCTTCACAACTGTACTTCAGTGCAGTGCTGCAGTGAGATTCCTGGTTAATCTTACCTCCTCCAAAATTTTTCTTTCCTATCTGTCACAGTAAGAAGTGAAATAATCATTGTGGTGCCATGAAGATGTCCCACTTTTTGTCAATTTGGCTGACTTCAAACATAACACATTATATATTGAAAATATTTACCCACTTCATGGCACTTTACTGCCTATACAAAGTTACTTTCTGAAGCATTCAATCAACAAATAAATCATTACCTGCTGTTACATCAGTTCTACAGAATTTATTTCTTATTCAGCACTGGTTAGTCAATATCAGGTTCATATAGATCATCATTTGGGATTTGATTGCTGGAGGAGGAAGAAATATTGTACAAAAAAGAGCCATCACAGGAACAGAAATGACAAATTAGACATGGGTCTCCAGGCAGCCAAGCTGGCACAGGACCCTGAAGAGGAGTAGTAAATCACCTGCTTTGAGTATGGGATCAGGAGCCACAGGTAGGCAGCTGGAGGGGCAAGGGGAACATGGCAAGGGGAGAGGAGCCAGCAGCACAGCCTCTGCTCTCAGGGAGATAGCAGGAGTACAGAGTGATCTGTGACATACATATTGCCCTCACTAGGAAAATCTAAGGGCTCTGCTGTAGATGCAGTGCTTTCTCTCTACACTGTGTAAGATGGTGAATGCCACAAAACTACTTATTGCCTTAATTATCCAAATGTAATAATTCAAGGTCAGGTTAATGTTCTGTACCCAACCTGTAATTCCACATACTAGCAATTGGAAATACAAAGAAAATAAAAATATGCGTTAGTTAAATATACTAGTTAGAGAAAGAGCAAACAAAAGAGTCAAGGTTGTCTCCCTCTGACTTCCAAGACACCATTCAAATCTTCAAGATAGATTCATGCATGGATCTTACATATGACATCAAGAACTGCAGCATCCCCCTAATCCACCCAGCTGGCAATATTAATTTCTGGACAAATGAAAAGGCAGATGGATTTCATGTCATGCTACACACCTGACAAATTAAGTTACTAGTGGTTACAATAAAGGTATTAAATCCACAAAATTGAAAGGTGTCATTATTAACTGCAGCACACTGTAATGCTCCTGAGTTTCAAAAGCATCACTGATGAATTAAGATCTCCCCAGGATGGCAGATGAAATTCCCCACATGTAAGAAGAAATGGCCAGCAAGAGTCAAACAATGAAAGATTAAAAAGACTAAAATTTAATCATTAATTTCATTGAATTTCTAAGGTTTCAGAAAAAGCATAGAATTGAAATGCCTATATCCATCAACAACTCTACCTAACAGATTCTGTGAGATGTTATTTCCTGTAAAAAAGGACAAACTTTCCAAATCCACACAAGTGCAACTCTCTCTAGCTGCCAATGGTGTCAATGTAGACCAACATAGAAGTATTAATAGTTAGCCACATGAATGATGTTAGTGAATCAGCTCATTTATCATTACACTGTACCAGCCTCTGGTTCACCTAAAATATTGTTTTCTGGGATAAATCACTCAGCCTAAAATATCACTTCACAGTACTCAAATAAATTGTAACTTTGCACTGCTGCAAAAGCAAATTCTTAACCAAAGAGTCTACTTTAAGTAAATGGGTCCACACCCAGGAACACAATAAAAGCCTTATAGCATACGTAAGTCCAAAAATCTTTTAAAATAAAGACACTCTAGATCTTTGCACTTAATTTCAAATACCATACTTAATTAAACCTGATTTCTTGCTATGATAATCTGACATACTCTGCAAAACTTCTTGGGAGTCGTTGAAATGGCAGCTGATGGGACAAGACTAATGCAGCAAGGAGACAGGTTGTGAAATCTCAGATGAGGTACTCGACCAGAAGTTGAATAACACTGAATGAGTAAGAATTCTAAAAGCCATATCTAACAGCTTTTCTTGAACTACTAGTGAAATTTACAGCCTCAGCATCACTATCACTAAAATGTGCTACTGAGCCAAATGCACACCGAAATAAAGCATGCCAGCATGAATTATTCATAGTCTGATGTCCTAATAGAGACTACAACTGTTATACTTCCTAAAAAATTGACATAATGTAAGAACACAAAGAACAAACGTTTCTCCTGTGAACAGAAGGTAGATTCAGTTCAGAACAGAATACCACCTAATCAGGTATTAAACAGAAAGTCATTATTGCAAAAAAAAAAAAAAAAAGCAGTAACAGTAGTGCAGGGAATGGAAGAGAATGTCTATGATGCAAAGTTGCAGAAGGCTTAGTTTGGGTAGGAAAGTAACAACGTAAATTCACATACATTCAACTTAGATTCTTCCCAAGATGTCAAAAAAGAGACTATGATAAAAAAATTCAAGTCAATGAATCATCCCAAAATGTTTTCAGCTAAAAAATATTATTCCCATAATCACCTTTGTTCTAGTAGAAACAATCAACAGGATGCATGGTTATTGATCCTACTCAGATCAGAGTTCAGGACTGGACATGCTACTGTATCATAAACATGAGCTTTTTGATTACACAAGATTGAATTTGTGAAAGATTAATGCTCTGATTTAAACAAAAGATAAGTGTGAATAACCATCTACATCTTCCGCAAGTCACTTCCAATTCCAGACAATTAACCAAATGTATGCTCAGACATGCTCAGCTTTAGGATCTAAACTAGCTTTAGAAGAATTCGAAAGTTTTAGTCCTTATCCCTTCCAAATAATTTTCAAATCTTTAAAGTTGCATGACCTCATTATCTCATGGTGCAAAAGCACTTATTACCGAATAACATTTCTCAAAATACCATGAAAGAATAGTTGAAAGTATTTAGAAAGTATACAAGCCTAGATGTGATTTTTATTCTTATATGCCTTTTTTTTATTACCAGGTAGAATTTTTCAGGGCTCCAATACGCTAACATAAAACCTAGAGTGAAAGCATCAAACAAGACACATGAATTTGACTGATTATTGACAACTCAGTAATAATTTTTGAAGACAATTTTAAAAGATTGTGCTTGTTCTTCCTTGGAGAGAAAATACTACAATGTAAACACAGAACTAAGAACAGAAATGTTACTTTGCTTCATAGGATCCCAAATTAGCTTATATGGTATATGGTTAAATCCATAAACAGGACTTAGTGAAGAAGAGCTGGATCTGCGCAAGAACAGGTAGTTTGAGGCAGTCTTCATCATTCAAAATGTTAACATTCTCCTGATGCCACCTGAAAGCTTGCAATTACTGCAGACCAACAGCTCTGATTTAATCTTGAACATGAATGAGAAAGTCTTTGCCTATATAATGATCACACAGCAAAGATGGATTGTATTCTTTTTTTTCCTGTCAGCTCTGAAGTGCAACAACACAGATATCCAAACATTTTGTACGTTTACAGAGAACTAAAGCACCATCTCACAAGTAGAGAGATTTTGGAAACTTTCTAGGGGAACCAGAGATGATGACTGCAAAGAGGTCATCCATCCATAAGGATGGAGAACGTATGAGCCACCTGAAGTCAGGCTTTATTTCTCTTTTTGGTCCATCATTACATACTGATGTTTGACAAGAGGTCTCTAAGAACTAAGGGAAAGCGGCCAAGAACAGCTTACAGAAATCATTTCCACAAAAATCTAATGGGTTGCTAACACTCTACTCTTGTGGGAAGAATCTGTCTCCCAGTGATTTTCCTGCATCTGTTTTGCAAAACTGATCTATAGAGTACATCTTCAGAACAGGTGAGACTCCAGTCCTGCCCCATGCTTTTGTGCCCAGCTCTACATAAAAATTCACCAATGATCCTTATCTTAGCCCATGATGCATGAGGGTATATTTTAACTCTTGAGCTCCTTTGAAGCAATCATACATATTGAAACTCTGCAGCACACATGAACACAAGTACAAGTCATTGTTAACAGCCTGCTCAAAATTCAAGCCTACTAACTACTTGTGTGGCAAAAGGAGGAGAAAATGTCATCACCGGAATGACAGATGACTCTAGCACTCCCTATTTTAAGAAAACTCCATGCTTTTGCATCATCCTCCTCACCTACATTTAGTCACGTTGCTCACACATACTGCAGTTTTACATCCAGAAGTGATTTCATTGAGGCAGTCAGAATAGCTGATCAACATTTAAAGGAAGAGATTAGCAACTTGAGGAGGAGCCATTCCAAACAATGAGTCTGATCTTCCTCTGGATGCTTTTGCTCACACAATGAATAAGGTTTTAGAAAAAAAAGACAACTACTCCTTGGTATCTGGTTATTAACACATTACCATACCCCCAGAATATTCCATAGACAAGACTATCTGTTTTTTTTCCATAACCCAAACAGCATATCCACATGCTAGTAATCAAGGTATCAATTTGAAGGCCTCCATTTATTTCTGTGCGGCTAAACAGTTCTTAACAAAGTGTACTCTAAGTATCATTCAGTCCAAAATATTCAACTTTTACCATTTCCCAGTTATGATCCAACTGACCTCTTAAGAAAGCTGTTCATCAGAATCATCTCATGTTCCTGATTGAAAAAAAGATTTTCACATCTACCACTTGCTGTCCACAAACTCCAGGCATGCAGGGGCTGGGCACGTGGGCCTATTTAAGCAATATACAGTCTGAACTTACCACACAGACCATTAGGCCTTGTTCATTTGTGTGTGCATGAAAGCTAAGCAGCTGAAAATTGATTGTTCTAACACTCGTTTTTGAGTAAAATCAGCTGTATTTCTGTTGTGTTTTATCTGTAGATCTAGCTGTACTTCTACCACAAAGCTTAAAAACAAAAATGCTGCATAAGCACAATTTTCACTTCAGGTTAAACTAAACGTGGGGGGTCAGCGTTTTATTTTCTGTGTATGTTTCCAATTTCTGAACAAACCCTTTTTGTGTGAAACTGAAAACTTCTCACTCTTCTGATTCACACAGCCAACCAAAAAAAATTGCTTGCATCACTCTTGCATCAAAAACATTGCTTGCATTGCTACACAGTTTTTTATATATAAAAGTTTCTACTGTAAATTGCCCTTCTCAGCTCTGCCTCTAGTTATAAGAACCTCAGGCAAAGTAATTATCCAAGTAGGAAAAAGGGAAAAAAACTTTCAGACTGCTGCTGGGCAGTAAATCTAAGTAAATCAATGATCCCCTCTCTGACAGTATGCCCTCAGAACAAATCCTCTTGCAACATCTGTTTGAATGTGCCTGTTGCTTTTACAAGCTACAGTCTTCTGTTTTTGTCTCTTTACGTGGCTTGCTGCTAAGTCTGTATTAATCCATGACAATGTATTCATTGCCACCAGCATGAACAGAAAGAACCCAAAGAATGAACTACTTAAAAGATTTCACTCTACCTGAGGGATAATCAGATGCTAAGGACAGTCATATAGTGACATCTCACTTAAAAATATCCCATTTCTCTCTCAGAAATATGAGAATGGAAAAATTGATTCAGAAATAGACCTATTTTAGGACAAATGATTTTAAGAGAAACACAGTCCTGTGAAAGTGTAATCAAAAAGGAAATGGAGCTCCCAGGACAAAATGGGTAAAATCATTAGATGTGTCAGCTGAATACCTTCTCATTTTGAGATATTTAAGGAATATCTTTGTGTGCATCACAATTTAGCATGTTTCTTCAACTGCTAACATAATTTGTCCCAGATGCAGCAGCTCCCTGCATTTTTCAGTGCTTTTCTATATATATTGCCCAATAATTTTCTGCTGAATGCATGGATCCCTAGATAACAAACTTCTACCAATGGTTTGCTATAATTAATTATCTTTCACTGATCCCTTAGGAGTAGTCTACAGATGCCCGGAGGTCTGTAAGATCACAGATTAAAACCATTGCTAAACACATTGCAATTATTATTTATGTTCCCACAGAAATGTTACTTGAGTCTTTACAGTACAATGTAAAATGCTTTATTTACCTGGAGGCTACTGTCCTCTTAAAACTGAGGGAAACTCAATCCATTTAATAGATGAGGGGCCCCCTGGAATCTCCTACCTCTCTACACTGACTAACAGATGTACTTAAGCTGTTCAAGACTGGCATAAGGGAAATGCATAGTGAATATAATAAATGGTTGGCTGAAGATGTTTCCCATCCTAAGTTTGGTGCTAGAACAAGCCTTACTGTAATATATATTGGGTCACAGCAGAATATTTCAATGCAGTGGTTACTTCAGAGCTTAGGTGCATCAGTTCAGGTAGGTTTATCAATAGGGCAAGACTGAAAATCTCAAATATATTTATGTGAAGGCTCAGTTTGCAGTAATTTAGTGCCTTCAAAAGCCCATGTCTTTTATGCATCTCTTTTGGTCACTTTCAGCAAGCATTCAAAGATCTATATTTCTCACTTGGGTGACATTCAGCACAGATTCCTACAAGTATTTCTGCAGACATCATTTCAATGAATGTAAATAACTTACTTTGTGTTTCAAGATTCAAAACTAAACAATATTATAATCTTATAGAACTGCCTGCTTGACAGGTCATGGCACATGTTTTGTGTAAACAGCTTTAGGAACTCTGTTTTTACCTGTCAGGAGCAAAAAAGAGTTAGGGTAGGAAAGGCTATTGCCCCATGTCCCAAACTATCTAAAAAGGGAGTAAAGCACCATTTTACATTTTATCTCTACTAATTCCCTCAGATGCTGAGCACCGATACATTATAGGAAATGGATGCTGACTAGTACAAAGTAAGACTGGAAAGACATCGGGGATGCACACATGCTGAGAATGCTTGAACCAGCATCTACCAGTAAGTCTACTTTATTATATAGATTTTGGTTAGACATTTAATTGTAAATATTGTTTTAAAAATGAGAACAAGAAGCTGCAGTCATTTCTACTGCAGCAAGGCAAACCTTGTCTGGTGTTTGTCAGCTCAGTAACTATTCTGTTGTGAAACAGAGCTTTGGAGTGCTAATGTGTTCCCTCAATTGTTTTTCTTGCCACTAGCTCTATTGACAGTAAGATCTGTGTAGCACTGCTATGCCCCAAAGGTCATTATTCAAAACATTTTTATACAGCTCCTACTTTCAAGAATAAAAAGTTAGCTCAAATGATACATGCAGAGGCTATTTTCTCCCTGACTGTTTTGCCATAAAAGACAACTGAAAAGCTGAAAAATGAATACATAGTGGCTAGAATCTTCAGCTGCAATTATTTCTGTTTATATCTACACAAGTTGTGCAATTAAAAAGAAAGCATTACAATGAAGTCATGTAAGCCATCAGCACTTCTCACATATGAATCTCTTGGCTTCTTGGAAGATTAATTGCCAGAAATAATGCAAACAAACGTAGACTCCTAACTTCAATATTTATACAACTGTAATATTATTCAAAAAGAGATTGGAATGACAATTAGTACAACTTCTGATTACTAGATGTCTTGTATTCCTACAAATTTGGTAGGAATCTGGGCTGGGAAATGTTTAAAGGATTACTAAGCTGGTTATGGAGAGACAATATCTTTGTCTTCATTGAGATGGCTAGAAAAGCGTTGTTCCCCACAGTAAAGTTGACACTTTCAGTGACCAAAGAAACTGCAGTACATTAGGTCATAAAAGAGCTGTGAAAATCCAATGCTATTTATGTCCAAGCACAATCCAAGGGGAAGATGTAAGACTGAAATTCTGACTAATAGGACTTTTACTCCTAAACTAAAAATCTACTACCACTGTATGTGTGAAAACACACCTGGACAAACAGTGTCAAATTGCTGCCCCAAATTAAGCCTGCAGATCAGTCACGCAGGCACTGCAGGTGATCATGAAATACCTTCTTCACAATGAGGATGAAACAGGAAGGCATAAGGCATGAAAGCCTGGTAGAGGAAGGAAAGAAAGAGAAGCAGTGGATGCTCTGATGCATAGCTTCAAACAGAAGCATGAAAGGAACAAATTAAAGAAAGCAGTGACTCAGAGTTGTCTCTAAGTCTTCCAAATCTGAAATTCATTAATGCATGAAAAACTTTCTCACATTAAGATTTGAGCCTTCGTTCTACATATAGGCAAGGCAGTGGTAGTTAATGGAGATCCCTTAGGATGAGCTTCTAGGGTTCACAGGGCAAAAAAATTACTTGGCCTGGAACCTTTTGCAAAACTCTTAAAGGCTGTAAGAGGAAAACTAGTGCAGACACAAGAATATTTGTTTATCCTTCCATTTCCCCTTTCTTTCTCCCTTCTCTGTTTTGGTCCAAATTGTCACGTTTGTGAAAAAGCAGAAAATACTATTGAGTTATGTAAATTTCTGTCGTCACTGTCCCTCAGTTTCTTTCCACGGTTTCTTAGGAAAACTCAATGTAATGAAGACCATCTGTTTCTTGATCTGCTATGGAACATTTCCAAGTCTGCAATTCTTGACATAAAGAATACCTACTCAGACACTGAAGCATTGCTACCCAGCTACACTGCAGGACCTGCAGTCAACTGTCATATGTGAAAGAAGAACTGCTGTGTCAGAGAAGGTTTTCAACATCTTCACAACAATTGTTGCATTAAGGATTAAGACACAATGCTTAAAAGAGAAAAAAAATTATCTCAAAAGAAAAAACAAACAAACTTCCTTTTCCTTAATACTAGCCAAAAAAATCCCATTTGATCAGAAACTTTCCCTGCTACCAACAACACTGGGTAGAACTGTGTACTTAAAAAAACACAGATCTGTGAATTCAGGCCATTTCCAGATCTGATATTTTTTTTCCAGTAGTAATCAAGCACGTATTCATGGCAGTACAGTTTCCCTGATTCATGGAGCTGAAGGTTTGGTTCACTGGTTTCAGGTGGAATTGATGACAGCAGAGCAGTGCTCAGCAACCTGCAGCACTGAGCTTTTGGAGAAGTGCTGAAATATATACCAGTACAGCTGATTTTTCACACAGCTAAGTATCCTCATCTGTAATCTTTTCAAGCCTCAGGCTGTTCTTATTCTGGTTACAGAAGTGTTTTCCAACTGACTTAAATGCTGAAGTCAGGTTCACAAGAACAGGAATAACGGTTGGTCACTGAGCCACAAATGTGGATTCTGAGAATCAAATCCCACACTTGAAGACTAAGGTTCAATGTACAGATTTTCCATGAATTTCAGCTTTGAGGCCTTGTTCTGAAAAAAAACACTTCAGTGGATCAGAGCCTGGGCCTTCTACCGCTTTTAATTTATTCCTGATTTCCTTACCTGCTGAAGATAGAAATTTGAACCTGAAAGGCTCCTGCAAAACTCATGCTTTCTCATGAACAGTAATACTTACATTTAATCTACAGTGATATCAGAAGAGTAAACTGCTGCTGGAGACACATCAAGAGTAGATATATGTATCTAAGAACAGCATCAAGTTTTGATGACTCTAGATTAAATCTGTGTTTACATTTTGCTTAGTCATAAACAGCCATCTGTGGTCATTTTTGAGGCTGGCATTCTCAAGAAACAAAGCATGTCACATCTAATGCCAGAGTACCCCAAACAGACTGCAGTTAGCAGCTAGCATGAAATGGTCACCTTATGAAAAAAAGCATATAGCATTTAGCAAGGTACAGTATTTCATTTCCTTAAAAACATTTATTTAACAAAACTGTTATCACCTCTGAGTTAATGAGTAAAGCAGTGAGATACAAAATCAATATTTACACACTGTCCGGAAAGTTAAAGATCTGCAGCAGAACATAAGTCCATATTTAAAAAAAAAAATGATGGCTCTGGCACAACTCAGAGTAGTAAGGGGGAGAGGCATGACATGGTTGTTTTTTTGATATTTTCTTTTTCAGCAGAGAATTGTACTCCTGCTTTGAAGAGTGCATGTCAGAGACAGCATCTTTTGAACTCTCTTTGAGCCATTTAAAATATATCCGTTTGGCAAGAGTCCTGTGGTGACACATTATAGCCCTCACAATGGTGAAACAAATAAGAATTTCAACACTGAACTTACCTACACAGTCAGAAATCTCAGTGCTTATGCATGTTAGCTAGTAGGATAGACTCTGAAGTACGTATATCAGCTAAGCCTAATTATGGAGAATGATGGTATCTTAGTAATAATACATGCCTTATCCCACTCGTTGAAATTTCAGTAAAAACAAAATCCAGTTTTACAAGTTCACAGATGAGACTAGGCAGAAATTGACAAGGCAGAATATCACAAATCATAATCAAACCCCAGTAAAGCTGTGAAAAGTACCGCATTGAAAAATCAAAGCCACAGAAGACTTTAAAAACAATGGGGTTTGAATAAGGAAACTGAAACCTCAGTCCCTACATAAGATACACTAATTTATTTCCATGTCATATCACATCAGAAAAATAAATAAAACACACTGCCTATACGCATATGTGCATTTCTCAAGCTTGAGTTTTGTGAAAACTGTGAATATCTAGGCAGATAGCAGATTGAATAAATTTCAGTGGTAGCTGAGCTGTTACCAAATACTGGCCTGGATTATTCTTCTTCATAATAAATCTCACAAAAAAAAAAAAAAAAGCTTAGAAGAAGGAACTTTCTTTAATCATCTGTACGAGGTGCTCTTAGTCCCCAATTCATGTACCATGTTGAAAACTCAGACCACCCCTGACCAGCAGAAAATATTCTTCAGGATGCCTAGGTAGGCCCTCCTTGAGAGAAATCCCAATGAAATTATATTAAGGCAATTCCTAAACTCAAGAAAGGAAAGACGCTGTAGATAATGCTACTTATTACAGAACAAGTACTTGAGATCAGGATGCACTGCTCTGCAGTGCAGTTGCGGTTTGCATCAGCAGATATAAAACATCGTAGGCAACAGACGTTTTGAGTGATCCTTTGTTTCCTACATTTCTTTCTATTTCTGTGCAGCCACTAATTTATTAAAAATGAGATCTTCGCTATTTTCTTAGTGCTCACTGCAGTTAGTAGCCCAGCTCTTTACTCTGCAATGAATTGCTCTGCAACAAAATGAGGGAGTTTTAATAGGGGACTATATATCTGGAACCTTCCAACTTCTATCAAAAATCAGTACCTTCAAAACTGGTACTGGATAAGAAAGGGTGTTTACAAACTAGTGGCTGCAGGATCGATCTAGAGTCACCTGCCAGCCAACACTTCATTTTCCTTCAGCCAACCTTTACTGTATATGGCATAAAAAAAAAATAATTAACTGGTTTAACAAGCAGCGTGTTCTTTCCCTGTAAGAACACCACATCAATTCCAATCTCCTGTATCCTAGTTTTTCTATATCCATCTTTAAAAATACCATCTATAATAGCTTGCTGAAGGATCTGCATCCTAAAAACTACTGCTATGTGTGGACATGTGGTTCTAGTACACTCAGAACATTTATTGTTGTTTTTTCCTTATTATCCTGAAGTATGGTACTTCATTTAGCTCTTTGTTATAACTACAGAGAAAAAAAAAAGTAATCTCCAGTCTCTATTAAATGGCCAAAAGGACATACAGGTGGGGTTTTGGCTCCTCGTTTTTCTTCATTGCAATGTTACAGCACAAGGGCTAAATTTAAAGCTTCATATCAGAAATCCATTTCGACAGAAAAATAATTTGGTGACAATTCTCTCTGCCCATCTCCACTTGCCATTACTACTTCATTCCCCCAGAACATTCTCTCCCCCAAAAAAGTTTGCCAGAAAAGCCTTTTAAACATCAATCAGAGATTGAACGTTCACACTTGGAAGTAACAGTGTCTCTTGGATGTAGTTTGAAACTTATGTATTCCCATTCCCAGAATCACAGGGGCTGGAAGGGCCTACAGAGAACATCTAATCCAAGCCATCTGCTACAGCTGATTACCTTCAGTAGCTTGCACAGGAAAGCATCCAGAGAGGTTTAGAGTATCTCCTAAGAGAGAGAACCCACCACATATGTAATATCTTCCCATGCTCATATGGAACTTCTGTGTGGCAGTCTGTGCACGTAGCCCCCTATCCTGTCATTGGACACCACCAAAAAGATCTTGGCCCCATGCTCCTGACACTTGTCTGTCCTTTAGATAAGTGTTGATGTTGAATCTCTCTATTTCTCTAACTGTCACCTATTTCTCTCCTCTAGGCTGAGCAGTCTCAGGTCCCTCAGCCTTTTTTCATACAGGAAAGATGCCCCAGGTCCCCTGTCATCTTTGCAGGCCTCCACTGACTCTCTCCAGGAGTTCCCTGCCTGTCTTGAATTGGGGAGCCCAGAACTGCACAATGTTCCAGATGTGGCCTCACCAGGGCAGAGTAGAGGGGAAGGATCACCTCTTTCAACCTGCTGGCCATGCTCTTTTTAATACACCCCAGGACACCACTGGCCCTCTTGGCCACAAGGGCACACTGCTGGCTCATAGCCAACCTGTTGCCCATCAGGATACCCAACCCTTCTCCACACAGCTTCACTCCAGCAGCTCAATTCCAAACCTGCACAGATGCATCCCCAGATGTAGGACATTACACTTCCTCTTGCTGAAGTTCATCAGGCTCCTCCCCACTCAACCCTCCAGTCCACACATTTCCTTCTCCAGCTCCCCGATGCCCATCAGTCTGCCCACCTCCTCCTGATGCTCATGCAAGCTGAGCAGTGCTATGTCACTGTGGGCACTGGAGGCTGTGCCACAGTGATGTCATTGTGACACAGTCACCCTGGAGAGAACAAAGAGGGCTGCTCCCTGGGCAGGAAAAGCAGATGAGGAAGTTACAGAGCTCAGGAGAGGAAAGTGAGGGCACCAAGCCCTTTCAGTCAACAGCAAGGTCAGGAGGTGGTTGGAATCAGCAGTGAGGGTTAGGCAGAAGTTCTGTGGCTTTCCTGATGCCAGGCCCAGACCATCCTCCCCTCATAGCTGTGCCTGTGCAAGGCTGCGTCCTGTGTCTGAGAGCACAGCTGTACCTGTGAGAGTGGAAGATGAGGCTGGGTATGCCTGTCCATGGGCATGCAGCTGTACCTGTGCCAGCACCCACGGCAGCGGCCATTGTTGCAAGTGGGAAGCATGGCATGCCTAAACACAGCCATGAAGGACTGACTTGACTACATCTTTCACAATAGTGTTGACTATCAGATCCCCATGATGCACTAACAAAGGGATGAGACTGGTTAAAAAGTCAAGTTCATAGAAAACATGCCATCAAAATTTCAGGTACCACTGGAACATCTCCAGACTGCCACATTTCTGGCTTTAGACACATTTGCACTTTTTGACAGTTGCTTCTGATTTGCAGGTTTTTTTTTTTGTTTTTTTTTTTAAAGCAATCATTTCTGAAATGGATGAAGGAAACAAACAGCTCTGCTGACACACTCCCTGTGAGTGTAAGAACCAGCTCCTGACATCCTTTTGGTCTTCTACAATTGGCTGAGGAATTGAGAAGTGCAGAAAAGAATTTGCCTATATATATGGTCTTTTCTGCTGATGAGGCAGACAGGAAAAAAAAAATCAGAATTGCAGATTATGAGTACATATTTGCTGAAGATGGAATATCATTCTGTAATTAATTCAATTTTGCTTATGTACCAAGAGGGATTTAGAAAGGACATGCAAGAGGTCTTGGTGTATGTCCAACATGAATAAGCATGTAGAGTACCAGTACATTCAAAGGAATATTATTAACTCTTCCTAAGGTTTTTATGGACAGTGAAATCATTGAAGAAACTTGAACACCAGTTACAGTGTGAATGATATCCCTGTCAAAAGCACAAAAATGAACATAGCATACTGCATAAAAGCTAATGACCCACAGAAATTCCTGAAAAGCAGAATCATTTAGAACGATAGGAATGAAATTTTATAAAGTACTCCCTTGTGAGATCCTCCCTAGAATCATAAATTCCAGTTTAGTGGAAATTAAACTCAAAAAAAAAAACAAACTGTAATATCCATAATTAGAACACTTCAAGCATGCCTACAAGGAAAATAAACTTAACTACAACACCAGGTCATCTAAAGTCTCTCATCATTTTAATCAGATTTCTTTGATTTTCTGTTTGTTGCTGAGGGAACAAATGAATGACAAAGGAATGATTCCTCTTTTCCACTCCTTTCTCAATCCCCTCAACATCCTGGCACTAAAACACAACCTGTTCATTATTTAGAACATTTTTGACCTTTCATTAAAATAAAGAGTGTATGACTTATGCATAAGACTATGCTATTTATCCACAGATCTATTAATGTATGCACATTCTAGACACCATTCTTGCATTCTCACTTGTGGCCTTCAAGAAGACTACTTCAGTATCCACACTTGAAAACAGACTACTTTAATAGCCAGACTGACCATGGAGTTAATGACATACTTAAGTACTTGGAACAGCTAAGACCTGAAACTGTAGAAGTAAGAAGTTCAAGTCCAAATGTACATCAGGCAGGATGCTCTGAAAGAGATGATATCCCTTTGCATCATAGTGCTTCATTTTTTCTGACTGTAAAGATATCAGTACAGAAAATTCCAATACAACATGTATTAGGAAGTTATCCACATTAGGGTGCTGCATTTCTCCAATTTCTGTATCAGATTTTGCTTTTATAAACAATTATTGTATGTGAAAAGTTGCTGTACCTCTTCACTGCTCTGCAGTACCATAGTATGAACAGATAATTTGACATGCAAAATAGAGTTGCATCTCCTCTAACATCTGTACTTGCCTTTAGGACATTTAACTACTCAAATATTTGGACTGGTTGACAAAAGAAAATTTCAAGCGATTGATTATATTTCACTTTTTCTGAAGCACAAACATTTTGGGAAATAATTCCTTTGCTTTAAATAAAACTTTACTTTGCTTTCTTTTCAGGGTCTTAAAATTGCTCTGTATTGAAATTACTTATTAACGCAAATGAGGTTTAAGGAGAAATAAGCCCAGCCCTCTGTTCTTACCACCAAGCCCACCAGGTTTCTTCAGAAATCTATAATGAATTTGAGTTTTATAACAACAAACTCTTGCTGTGCATATAAAAACAAGTATTTGTTGAAACTGGTCCTTTTCCAGGAAATATTCAGTGAATTGCCAATTTAAAGTCAGCAAGCAAGTGAAAGCCAATCTTACTGTACAATTCTGATTAATTCTTCTCATAACCACAGCTATTTATTTTGACTGCAGCCTGCATGCTGTTAAAGCGGATGAGAAACAATACAGCCCAACTAGTAAAAAGGCCTGCTCTTGATCATCATTGCACTGCAACTGATTTTGGCCCCAGCTCCACAGGTTTCCCCCCAGAAAAGAGTGACTATCCTTGGACTACCAAAACAATTTTTATGCTATTACTCCTGACGCATACCGCCTCTGTAAAAGAGCATAAACTGAAGACTTAACAGAAATCAGTAAAGGGATCAGCACAGAGAACCACAATTGCTAGTGTATTCTCAGTTGCTGGAGAGGTGCAAGGCCCAGTCTTTTCTGTTGTACAAAGCAGCAGTAGTCTCTGTACCACAGAGCAAAGCACTTAGGAACACTAGATTTAGTATATAAAGACAGCATTTAAATGTAGCAACCCAGCCAAATAAGGCTGACATAGTACTGCCTGTACAGAACTTACTGAAATGGCAGCTGAGTATTCCAGCAGAAGTGGAAGAGTTAATCAGAAATTTGTATAAATCACATTTTGCAGGAATTGCTCTGTTACAACAGATTGTGCAGCAATATTTTTCCCCATTCTTTCTGATACCAGCACCCTAGGCAAACTTTCTAATTAGAGCAGCAGATGTATGCAGTGCCACATCTCTGTGAAGTTATTATACCCAAACCAAATTTTGTCACTAGCAGCCAATAATTCATTTGTCTACTAAGGGCTTGAAGTGGCCATATCAATTATTTAGAAACATACCAAGAAGAGGAATCCATTTGATATCTTCTGGGAAGCACAGTTATAAAACAGTGTATGCTCAAATTTCATCCACAATATCATCTTTTAAAAAATACAATATTACTAATTAAGGCTTAGTGCATTAGGCCATTAGAATTTGAGTGATTCATGACAGCATAACTATCTTGCTTATCATTTGTGCTTTAATTTATGAAGCACTAAGAAAAAACAAAGCAATTTGCAAGACTGAAACTCATCCAAAAAATGCTTGTAGTAATTTCTCCTGAAAAGTGATTTCACTGTGTGTAAGTGCTATGCTGGTAAGAAAATGCTTCCTATCAATAATTAAAGTATGATGAAAGTTTAATGTGTCAGAAGACATCCTCAAAAAAGGGCTACAGAGAAGAAAGTAGTTTTTCATTCAGACTTTCCACATTTTAAAACTAACAATAACATCCTCCTTTAAGAAGCATTTTAAATAAACTAATGAAATATATGGCAATTCAAAACACACCAGAAACCATAACAGAGAAAATTAACACCATTCTGACAGAAGCTCCAGCTCCAGAGGTCTGCACACTGCCAAGAATCCTTAAATGCCAGGAAGAGCCATGAAAGATGTGGATCGCTATCACACAGAAAGATCGCGTGCAAAAAGTGGTAGTGAGAGAGCATTAAAGAAGGCTACTTCTCTACCAATTTGCGTGGATTTCAAGAGCCTTAATTCTCTAAGACATCCACCCATTGACTTGTATGGATGCTACAAGTCAAATCTACAGTCTCTCCTTTAGTGTCAATATCTTCTTCATCCATCCAGGCACACATGCGAAGAAAACTTTTAGAAGCTACAAGGGCTGCTCCAAAAGCAGTGCCTCCTATTTTGTCACGTTAGCCGATGACGTCAGGCATAGATGTTTGTGGTACAGCAGTAGAGGAAAAAGCGACACCCATTGGCATTCACTGGCACTTGTGAACACTTAGACAGAACAAACTGTGGATGTGAGCATAGTGAGGCAGTGGGTGGTACATTTCAGCAAAGGCAACAGTGATGTGGAAGCCAAGTCACATTCTTGACAGCTATATAAACTGTTAAAAGTGCAACATTCAGGTTCTTGTTCATTGCTGGCAAAAAAAGCATAGCTAATGGGGTGTGTAATGTGATGGAAAGTGCAGCAATGACAGCAGAGCGGCAAGGTCCCAGGCTGCAGCAAGTTAGAATTTCCTCAAATGCAACACCCATAAGCACAGAAGTAAAGAACCTGCTTACCTTTGGAAGACCTCAGGTATGCATGGACCTTCAACAACAACAACAAAAAACCAAAAACAACCCTTGCATCCACTGCCAACCCTTAAATGAGATCTGTGAAGGGGTGGATCCTGGCTCCACCCCTTGCAGTTACTCAGGTGCACTGCATACACCTGAGCTCCCCTAGGCTGGCCGCACCTTCCTACCAGGTGCTCAGTCATTTTTTCAAGCTGTGATTTACACATCTGCTACATGGTGACTACGCTGAAAGAGAGTGTTTTGTAACTAAGAATTTGCTCAACCAAATAGTGTCATTGTGTTCTTTGTATCTGTTGTAGTTTATGTGGAAATACATACAAGACGTTACTTTTGGAGCCACTATGCAGATTGTGTTTTGAACTCTTCAGCTCTATTGCAAATTTTGGTTCATACTGGTGTATACGGATACAAAAGTTAATCTAGACAAGAAGAAGAAAGCAAGAAACAGGCTATCATATGCCTTCTAGCAGAAGTCTGAAAATAACAGTCATTCTGTATACTGATGTAAAATATCCACATCTAATACTCACAAAGACAGAAGGCATGCAGAACTTTCAGAGAAGTCCTGAGAATAAAATCATTTTTAATATCAACAGAAGTTAGGGACAGAAGGATATTAGAAAGAGATTTTCCAATAGGCCTGCATTTTCAGTCAGATGATCCCATTGCTTCCTCACTCTCATTATTATTGATCTCCACTGTCTTCACACAATGTGAAAGCACTTATGCTAGCAGGCAGGAGGATCATCCAAGCTCAGGATTGCCAAGGCGGCCTTTGGCAGCATCCCTCAGGAGAAAAACCTCAGGAGAAATCCCTCTGCTGCTAAGGAAGCACCTCCACCATTGCTCTGCTGCTCTGGAAGCACACAAAGTGAGACTTCACACAGTGGTTCAAAATAATAAGCAGGCCCAAGAGTAGAAAGCTAGCCCCAAAAGCACTCATGTTGGCCTAAACAAGGTTACTGAGAGAAAGCTGAGGCCAGGACATCTGAAGGTCAGCCTGTCACCCTGCTTCCTAAAACAGTTGTTATAAACACAATCACAATGCAAACTCTGTACGGTTTGGAACGGATGTTGGTTTCAGCATGAGGTCACCAACTTTGCAATGGAGACGTCTGTTTTAAAAATAACTGAAGTTACTGTAACCTGATGAATGAAATAAACCTCTGAATAAACATTTTTTATAGTTTCCATCTACTCTTCTGCATGTAGCACTGATGTGATAGTTTAGATAGTTTGGATTGTTGAGACTATGTTAAAAAGTCCTCTCATTCATGATGACAAACACTAAATTTGGAATAAACTCTTGGTCAGTTCTCCTAGCTCTGCTTCTGTAATGGACAGAGGTCAGACGGAAGTCGTCCGTATTCACCGTGCACATCAGGTGCCTGTAACTGCTGCTACTATTTTAAACTGCTCAGTAAATTCCATCTTCAACAGGATCTCTGTTTAGCAGGCTCTGGTATACAAGTACAGTTGGTAACAGAGTTGGAGCAATTAAGTCTGGAAGCTTCTGAATAAACAACCTTTACTACATAGGAGTTTGACACGCCATCACAGGACACAGCTGGTATTTCCCAGTTCTTGCAGTCATCCAATTGTATCATTATTTAGAATTACAGAACCATTAAGGTTGGGAAAGACCACTGTGATCATCTAGTTTGGGGGTGTCTGACCTTTTGGCTTGCATGGAGCACACTGACTGAAAAGGAATTGTCTAGGGAGGAATCTACAAAGGCTGATCCAAAAATAATGCCTCCTGTTTATTTCCATGGAAACTACCACTGCTACAAAGAACATGACATTACTGAAGTGAGTGCATTCTCAGCTACAAAACAATACTCTTCAATACAGTCACCACTATTAGCTACGCATTTTCACAAGCAATGAACAAGAGCCTGCATGACACATTGCCAAATATCTGCATCAGAGGAAGGGACCCACTGTCGCTGTTGCCACTGCTGAAACTCACCACCTCACTGCACTCACATGTTCACAAATGTTGATTAATGTCAATGGATGCATTTTCTTTCACACGGAGGAATTCAATGATATATCCTTGCTTCATATGCACTTCCATGTTGGACATCATTTTATCAGCATAGCAACAAAATATAATGAAATTTTGGTGGGAAGGTTCAACTTCTACTGCCATACTACCATCATGGGCCAACATCATAAAATAGGAGGAATTACTTTCAGAGTAGTCCTTTTAAAATACATAATATAGTTAACATAATGAAGTTTATTTTAATTGTTAATGTTCTTTTAAAATTATTATTAAAACATACAAAAAAAAAAAAAAAGGGAGCAACAAAACCATCAAACTATTGGGATATGTGACCTTGTTTTTGTTAAACTGATGTCTCTGTCTGGTTAGATGGTGGC
Organism: Chrysolophus pictus; assembly: GCA_037305975.1. Classification (NCBI taxonomy): domain Eukaryota; kingdom Metazoa; phylum Chordata; class Aves; order Galliformes; family Phasianidae; genus Chrysolophus; species Chrysolophus pictus. Next base: position 32,279,383 of record CM074577.1, on the reverse strand, counting down.
AGTGCAATTCATAGTGAGTTCTCAAGGCATTCATCAGAGATTTTTGGTGATATTTTACTCTTCCTGTGCTTCATCCTTGAAAATAATTGTTCAGAAATGCACATATGACCAAAAAGTTTTGACATAAATAAGGCATAACTGTGAAGTGAGGGATATTTCTTTCTGTTAAGATTTGGCTTATAAGTCTGGTAAAGAAATATCAAATTTTGGATTGCAGCCCTATATGTTTCTTTTAAAAACTGTCATGTAATATATTTATGTTGATTGAAAATGGAGTTGCAAATAAAACAAAAAATTTATGATTTTTTTTTGCAATCTTGAAACCTAGTCTAAATTCCTTTATCAAAACGGATAGCAGGACTGCATAATTTTCACTATTCACAGGACTGTGTTGAGGCAATTTATCAAAATCCATGAACTTATTTACCATAATATAACATAACAGCACTGCACCATGTCCTCCCCATGCCCTGGTTTCATCCCAGACAGGGTTAGTAGCTCAACAATGTTTAGTTGTGCTGAGTGATGACTGTGCACCTGGGCCAGGCCAGGTGGTTCAGTAGGGAAGAACTGCTAAATGGCACAAAGGTGGCATGCTACAATGAGAGCTGTCTTGGACTACATACAGCCTGCAATCCATGGGTTGGATGTGCCTGATCTAGACCAACGGGCAAACCATCTCCACCATGCCCACTAAACCACGTCCCTCAATGCCACTTTCACATGTTTCTGGAACACCTCCAGAGTCAGTGATCACCACCTCCCTGGTCAGCCTGTCAACTGAAACCTGATATTCAAACTGAGTAAATCTTGGGCTACATCAGGTCAGTACATTCCCCAAAAGCTGGAAATCTCTAATTTTATTTTCTTAGCTCCATTAACCCAGCACATTTTGCTCTGACTTTTATTCCTTCATATGTTCCATCCTGATTTATGGCGCACCTAAAACTTTCTAAAGGAGTTGAGAATTCCTCTGTAGTCATTATAAACTTATTAATAAACAAAATGACTTTCTAGAGTTATTTTGCAAGCCTTGAAAAAGTAATGCATGAGCAACCAGAGAGATGCTGACCGCAGTTTTCAAATTCTTCTGACAGGACCTCATTGAAGACTCCAGACAGGCTCTATGCTGTCCTAGAAAACACCAAGATCTTACAGTGTTTTTGTCATATTTCCCAAGTGTTGTTTTCCTTTGCTCGTACTGTTGTTGTGGTTGGTTTTTTTCTGTTGCTGTTCCTATGCGCTGATTCTTACCATAGTAACAGCATGTGGGAAAAATAAAATAAAATAAAATTCAAAAACTATCCAAAGCATCCTAGGAAAACAGGTCACACAGTGTTGTGAAATATCAGCCAGATTAACAGTTCATTTTCTAATCCAAATTTTTTTCTTTTTTTTTAAATAACCACCACAGAAACAACAATTCTGAAAACTGCTGCATTCTTTTCAACCAGCAAAAATATTCCACTTCTCTGAACAGAGGCACTGCAAAGGACACCAGGCTACATCCTTCTGAGCCCAGCTGTTCTGCAGGCACATGCTGACAATTTATTCCCCAACACCGATCTTGAATCCCTTCCATGCCCAGGTCTGCAGGACCGGTATGACTCAGAGCATACTCCTACTCAAATGAGAAACTGCAGCCCCATTAGGTTAAATGGGACAAATCCACTGAGTGAAGTTATTTATCTGTCTACGTATACATAAATCTTACTGCTGTGATAAGATCCTTTTCGATGAAGAGGACATCTACACCAGGAGGAAAGGTAGCTCATTACTAATTGACTAAGACCTTGCAGATAAGATGCCTAAAGTCATTCTGCCAGCAAGGCAAACATGAACGGGCACAGGGGAAAGCAGAAAGGAGGGAGCATCTGGTGTTGGGCAGCTCATATGAGTTATAGTTCCAGCTGCTGCAGGACTTCACTTTGCTTATTCTAGTATTGCTGCAGCATTTATAAATATTACAGTAAATAGTTTTCCATATTTAGTAAATAACAGATCTATTTCTTTTACCAATCAACGCTAATGACAAAGAATAGAAATAGGTTGCTCCAAAAGTAATGCCTCCTATTTATTTCCGTGGAAACTACAACTGACATGAAGAACACAATAACACTATTCAACAGAGCAAATTCTCAGCTACAAAACACTCTTTTTTCAACAGTCACCGCCATTCCATTACGTATGCTTTTCTTGCCAGCAGTGAACGAGAACTCATAAAAAATCTGCACCAGGAGAGGTGACCCACTGTCGCTGTTGTCACTGCTGACATGCACCACCCACCTCCTCACTGTGCTCACACCCACTGTTTGGTCTCCATCAGTGATCAGCATGCGTTGGTGAATTTCAGCAAGTGTAATTTTTTATGCACGGAGTGTGTGTTTCCATGTCAGATGCCATTTTGTCAAACTGCCCCTCTGCTGACACCTGTCCCACTGCAACAAAATATAACCCATTATGGGCAGGAAGGTTCAACCTCTACTGCAGTACTGCCAACATCTGCCTGTGATGTCGTGGGCCAACATAAAAAAATGGGAGGCATTACTTCTGGAGCAGCCCTTGTAGTACGATGTTGGTTTTCTGTTGCTGGTAGGTTTTTTGTTGTTGTTTTTATTTTATTTTAATGACATACAGAATACCAATCTACTTATATAGCATAGTATTGTATAAAATGGTTTGCATACTTGAACTTGATAAAAACAGGCACAGTCATATAAATCTACCTAGAGAGTATTCACCATCATCTGTGAAACGTTAGTTAAAATGCTTTATGCATTAGGGAAATGACTTTAAAGTTGCAAATGATTTAAAAGCTTCAGTATCACGACTTCTTTGTTTTTAAGTAAATAAAGAGCAAATTGAAAATATTAAGAACTAATGCCCCTCACTTTTCAAAATAAAACCATTTCAATTAAATTCCTAAGATCTAAAAAGGTCATCCACTTGCACTTGCCATCTTCTGTTTACATTATACTTTAGGGAATAGAAACAAAATTTACGTATTCCTTTTCTACGTAACTTTAAAATTAGGAAATGAGTCCAGAATCAAAACTTAGTACACTAATTTCCCTAACAAAACACAAGTAGTAAATCCACATGAAACCCAAGGCATTCTTGATTAAGACTGTTGGGCAGTCTGATAATGGTTACCTCCTATGTGTAAGATTAATATTTAGAATATTGGATCTATTTAAGTGTCAAAGCATCCACTTTCAGCAGTTGAAATTTAATCCAACAGAGAAACAGGGTTTATTCAAACTATAAACAAAGGTTGCTTCTGCCTTACAAAAACTATTTATAGTACGAAAACAGAAGCAAGCCAAATGGAAATGAGTCTGCAAAAACCCTGTAGATGCACTTAAAGACAAAACCTACCCTGAAGGAAAAATGTGAATTAACACCTGACACATCACACTCTGAAGGTCAATACCAAAGACTGCTAGGAATGAACTTATGGTGTGAACTAGGAGCATAACGAAAACCGTCTTGTGCCCACCTCCACACTATTATCTATCTTCCACAATAGCTTAGGACTCCTAACCAGAACTGAACTCTGTCACGCAAGAATTTTGTTTTTTCAGGAGCAGGACTGCTCTATTCTTTGAGGTATTAAGCACAGTGCAGAAAACACCACTGAAGCTAAAGTACAAGATTACATTGAGAACAAAGTAATATAAGCAGGCCATGGACATATTTAAGGAGAAATGAAACCAGAGGTCTGAAAAAGCCTCCAAATTGTAGTACAGGAACTAAATAATCCCTAAGTAGTTGTAAGGAAAAGTCTGAGCAGTACATGAAAGGAATTATATGATATCTTGGCTGTAAAAGCAAGAGACTGAACTGGATAACCCAGAAGAATCAGTCATATCTTCTTATGAGTATGCAATTCTCCATAGGTATACTTAAAGGAAGATAAAGTAGCATTTTAAAAATGTTATGAAAAAACACCAGAACTCACAGAAGATGATCAAAGTAAGATCTAGGATCAGCAACTAGCACTTGTGATTTCTTGGAATTTTAAAACATTTTATTTAAACAACTTAGCTAAGTTTTTACTATGCATCTTTTATTCTAGTCTAGACAGTATGGCATCATCTGTCAGTATCTTATTTCTTATAGCTCTGGGTGCTGTTCTTTTTCAACTCTCTCTTTCAAAGAGTGGAATCCATAGTGTGATTGCGTGTGTATTTGTGCATAATCGAATTGTCCCATTTAATATTTAAAAAGTCATAAAAATGATGGCCAATAAGATCTAAGTGCTTTTTTATTTCATTTATTATAAAAAAATATTCTAATTTCTCGCTGTTTTTCTGTGATGGAACTTTATTCTGATTTCCTTTTATTTTTTCCCAAGAGAAATGTGAAGCATTTTACCACTGCTACCCTAACCAGACTCCCTTCTAAATCATTTCCAACTCTGAATCTCATCAGGACTTTTAGATCAAGAACACAGTTTCGTGACGATCCTCAATCAAAATTATGCTGCCCATACTCATGTCCCCCAATTCTTTGTCTTGAGAGAGCCACATGTTGAGATGAGCAGTTAGTCAGCTGGACTAAAGTGCTGATCTGGATTAATTTTTCTTTTTGCTTATCATCAGTTGCAGAGGGGCAGGAATGCAGAGTGTACAAGAAGACTCCCTTTCCAGCAGTAGCAAGAATTCAGATCAGGTGTTCAAGGCTAAGTTGGATGGGGTCCTGGGCAGCCTGGTCTAGTATTAGATATGGAGGTTGGTGGCTCTGCCTGCAGCAGGGGTGCTGGAGCTTGATGATCCTTGAGGTCTCTTCCAACCCAAGCCACTCTATGATTCTATGAACTCAAGCTGATCGTGATATTATACTTCAAGTGAAGTGTACAGCCCCTTCTCACTAGACACAAGCAAAATCTGTGTGTGCCTGCAAATCAGAAGTTGCTGTTTAGATTTTGGCCTTGAAGATCTAGCCTGAGCTTGTCTTTGGAATATGCACAGGAAAGATCTTAAGGAGTGGATGACCCCATATTATCCATATGGCATTGCAAATTTTACTTCCAGAAAGAAGAAATTGCAAAATCCTCCCCTTCCCAGGTTCTACATTTCCAGGCAGGAAGTCTCTGCCAACCCTTATCCCCAGAATGCTCATGAAGGAGCTGATCCTCACTAAAAAATAAAAAGGGTGAAAAGCCCTAAAACTAACCTGATGGCTAACAACACTCAAATCCACGCTTCTTCCCTAGTCTACACATCACAACTACTCCTGAAAGCTAACTATAAAAGGTAATGGGACCGAGCCTGCTAGAATTCAAGAAGCATTGGACAGTGCTCTCAGACATATGGTCTGATTTTTGAGTGGTCCTGTGTGGAGCCAGGAATTGGACTTGATGATCCTTATAGGTGCCTTCCAACTCAGGATATTCTATGCTTCTATGATAAATTCTCCTGTTTCCTCACATTTTGCTTTTATTGATGCTTAAAATGTTACATAGGTAGTACAAAACCCAAAGGGGTTTGCTGTGATGACTAATTAGTTGATGTCTGTAACATCTGAGATATGGAAGTATTACCTATGAAGTATTCATCTGCTTCTAGATTTCACAAAGTATTTTTTACCTGGCAAAAATACAAATTAAAAAAAAAAAAATTCTTGCATACAGATGGACATTGGGAAGCTTATGGTACAGCCTTAAATTTGCACAATCATGTATAGTTAATACTTTCAGAATGTTCTTATAACTATCGTGTTCTTTATTTAGACTGTGGATTTTAGACAGTATGTTCAATTTATTTCATGCTGCCACATTAATTGAGCAGTGAGACACTGTTGAAATTCGGTAATATTGCCAAGGAATCTTAGCCTATGCGGGGTGCTTGGAACAGATGCATCTCATACAAGATAAGCTTATCCGAGATAATAATAATGGCGATACTTCACACTTTCCATGTTGTCACTGATCTGTGAGCCCGTTTCCGGAGTTTCTCACTTAGGGAAGCACTGAAACTGAGGAACATAACCGGGAACTGCTGCATACAGCCTTAACTATACTAATCCATCTTAAGTCTATGCAGATCAGCAGTTAATAAGAGGTTTGTTGGGGCTACAAGAGCTCCCAAACCACAGACCATACTTCGGTAATGGTTAAGCTGAAGATGAGCTCTAATTTTGAATTTCAATATTTTTCTAGAATAAATCTACTCCTCTATTCATTATTTAATCTAGGATGTATAAATCTTTTCAAAAGTTACACAGATAAAACAGGACACATCTGTCTACTGATATTTTAACAAGAGCAGGGACCATAAACTTTCCTGTCTAAATACAAGTATTACAGTTGTAAAGTTCTCCCTTACTGCTCTTGTGAAGTCAGTCTCTACTGGGCTAGATGCATTTCATTAGGATTCTGCACTGCCACCATGCAGTTGAGATCCTGTCATATATAAGAACAGCCCCTTAATGTCAAGGAAGTTTAGAAATACTCTATGGCCATGTGTTGACTTCTTTTGAAGAAAGACAGATTTTTTTGTTGTTGTTTCTTTTCTTCAGAGGTTTTCTGAGCCCACCTCAGGGTCCTATTTATTTCCCAGCTGATGCTCCCTGCCATTCAACGTATTGCCATGAAATATTGATGTATCTCAACCTAAGTTACTGAAGCAGCCATCACAATCTAAAGGTGCTGCCCCAATCTTGTATGTAGACATGATCTACACTGAACTCACCCGGATGAAAAGATGGCAATTATAAGACAGATAAGGCAACTGAACTGTAATGTCTATTTTATTCTACTAGAGCTCAATCCAACTGCTTTTATTTGCTCAAAGTTTTTGTACTTTCTCTATGGCAGCTCCAGATGAGTCATTATAAAAGACACTGTTGTATGCAAAGTGCTAGTAAGTTTTAAAAAGACCTTGTCACTATATATGTCATTTATATTAATCAAAGCATGCTAACAACCAGTCATTAAGGGGATTGAGTTCTCATCATACCTCAGCAGCCTACTCTAAAACTTCATTATGAAACGGAACTTCTTTTTTAAAAGCACACAGAAAAGACTGTTTAAAATTAATAATAGCAAACCTTTCTTGCAACTATTTTTACGCAGACTAAGAGACAGATGTTAATCAAATAAGGTGTAGTCAAGAGCCAAACACCCTCCCCCAAAACAAAAAAAAAGTATGAATTTTATCTTTCATTTACAGAAAATAAGCTTTTTTCTACCTTATAGTTTATAAACTGCCCACAGTATTTAAGTATATTTGCCACATAGATGAGAAAGTCACAGATGCTGCAAGGTGAACAGATTAAACACTTGGATTCATGAATCCTATTAGAGGCACTGTTCGTCAGCAGAAATCAAGACTGCGTTATGTATTTTTTCCTATAAACAAAGTTTACATTTTGTTACTGGTCCCACTGCAGTGTTGGGATAGCCACTCCAGTTGCCAACATGGAGCCATGACAGTGGTCCCTATTGGAGAAACTGATCACATACCACCTCAGCCAGGAATTCATTGGGCTGCCACAAAGAGGTCAACACCGGTCATGGGGACGCTAACACAGTGTCATTTCAAAAAGATAATTCCCTTTGGATTACGCTTGAAAATGTTGTTCCTGCCATAAAGTATGAAATTTCATAGTCATGTCTAATTGTTTGCAGTCCTTCATCTGGTTGGGGCTGAGCAAATGGGAGAAGCTGTTACATTCTGTTATTCCAGAAGGGGAACAATATTATTTTCTGCCCTCCTGAAAACACTTTCTCCACAGAAGGCAAGTAGGGTACAACAGCAATACATAAATACACAGAAAACTGGTGTAAATAAAACTACAAAGATGAAACGTCTCTGGAGCCTCGTCTCCACAATTACTTTCCACTGACCTCCTACAAACAGTTGTCATCAGAGAGCCAGAGAACTGCACTACATTGTAATTAAACCTTCCATATCTACTGCAATAGAGGAAAAAACAAGCAGATCACAGAATGCAAACTGAGATAGGAGTTTCACTGCTGCTAAGGGTGAGGAAGCCACTTGCTACTTAGCCCTGGAGGATACAGCTACTCCAGCACCAGGGTTAAACTCCCTGTTTTCCCTAAGAGCCAGCCTCTTTTTCTCTTTTTTCATAGCACTCGTCATCACTGACATCCACATCCACCAAGGCTGGGAACGAAGCTGAAGGTAGCGCTGATCTGCACTTGATGCTTCAGTTACGCACAGCTCCCAGAAGTACAATACTAATTTTCTTCCATGTGCAAGCAAGTGCAGCACAAAAATATATATACATATGTATTAGTTTATTATGAAAACTGTATTTCCAGCAGACAAAATGCAAATAAAAAGTCAGGTTTGCACAAAGTAACCTCAGTCGTTTAAATGTCTTAAAATTACAAACACTCAGTTTGAAACACATACATAGTACCACTTAAATCTAGTAAAGATGATGGGAATTATGGAGAAAAACAGAATAATTTGCTTTCAGATGAATAATGCTACTGCTTTTGAACATATACTGTGATTGCAGTCCCCATGGTCATAGATACGTCTACAGCATCCCGCCCCTCAAAGTCCTAAACAATACAATGGTGGTTTGATAAAAAATTAAGAAAATCCAACATAGTAATAGCTTCCTCAGTAAATATGTCTGACTGTAATGGTAATGGCAATTTTGTCCTGCAATGAATTGCTACTGAAATGAAGGGGTAGTTGTGAGTTAGGATAAGACCAAACACATTCTTCAGTTGTGGAAGCCCCACATCCTTGTGGCGGAAACTCCTTGACCAAGCATTTCAGGATGACACTGCAGAATAATAAAGTGTGATAATAGAAGGAAATAGTTGGCTAACAAATCAGTAGAGACAAGCACCACATTACTTTTATAACAATAAACTACACAAAGTCAGAGTGACTTCTGAACTCTCTTCCCATTACTTTGTTTATGGCAGTTCACACTTTATAGGGCATGTTTCAAGAGCAAGAAAAGCTTCAGAGGTGAATAACTGCGGGCTTTATCCAAGGCTCAAAACATAAATTAAAGACAAGTTTCATCACAGGTCACAGACGATACAACGATCCAAGTGTTGGTGTGCTGCCATTCACGTCAATGGGAATGGCCACCAGATCAAACTCCATGTTAACCTTGCTTTAGTTTTTTGTATCCAGCTGAAAGCCCTTCTGTATTTCAGTTGTTATGATAAAGGAACACATTAACCAGTCTTTTTCTTTTTTTCAAGAAATATTCCATGCTCTTTTTTTTTCCTTTTTCAACATCAAAAATTAACTAACACTATATAAAGAACTTAGTGTGAAGCCAGTGATGATTTGTTACCAACAGCTAACTAGTACCAAGGGAACTCTCCTAAAAATCCCAAGATAAAAACAATGCAAAAGTTTTCCATCTACCAACACATTTCAGTGTCAAAAATAATGCATCTTCCTAAACACGAACTAATTGCACCCAGTGTAAAATCTAAATAAAATGACATATTACAGATCTGTTGGCAACTGTATCCTTTAGAAATATCCTAAATCCTGCTGTACTGAGGTAAAAAAAATCCTGACAACTGCTGTCTTCACGTAACTGCTGGTAACTTCAGCAGGAGCTGTGAGTATTTCACCCTCCTCTGGATTAAACAAACAGGCATGACTCTCATCAGCAGAACATCAGATCTCCTCTGCCACATGTGATATTACCAGAAAACTCTATCAAATAGTAAAAATCACATCACAGTGCTTACCAACACAATGTTTAGCCAGTAGCTGGGATTCAGCAGACCAGAGGCTGACAAGCCAATGTGCATCACCCTTATTTATGTATATATAAGGAGCCACTGCACCGGGCTGTTTTCTTCTCTTTCCCTATGCAAAGCACATCAGGTGTTCCTTCCCTCACTGCTACCCAGCACTCAGAATGGCACAACTCATTTGGAGCATGTTTCCTGCTTTTGCAACACCAGCTAGTCCCAGCAGAATGAAAACCCCAAGGCAAATCAGTGTAAATTATTTTAATGTCATCTAACAAGAAGGAGAAATGGTGAGTCTTGAGAGCGTAAGACCTATACTATGACTGCTCGTTTTTGTTGAACATCATCTATGCAGTGTGTGGAAAGTGATGGTACTGGGATTGCATTAACTAGACAGAGAACAGAGCTGCTCCTGTATCCAGACAGGTAACAACAACCTTTTTATTTCATTTGTCAACCTTCAGATGCAAAAATGATCCAACTTGTTATAAAACTGAGTACACAAGGTGCTCTTTCGTGCAGTTTGGATCCAGTAGATCTCCTAACACACCCAAGTTTCACAGTCAGATGTGTCATCTTTTTGAGCTCTGAGTGTTTGGAACTGCGCACAACTGTGCAGCCTGCCTGCCTTCTAAGTTCATTACCAAAATCACTTGCTTGTTGTGAAACAAGCAACAGAGATAGGAAAAAATCCCTGAAAAAGAGCTAGGGGGCTGTTATTTTGCTTTATATCAAGTGACACTTTGCAAATGGCACCCTGCAAGTTATGCCTCAACTCATCGTTAAAATGCAACTAAAATCTGTATCATCCCACTTCATGCACATAGGTAAAATATAGAGTTGAAAGCACACTAAAAGACTGGGGAAAAAATCCATGAAACAAATAAGTTACTTGATTGCCTCTGAATAATAGATTGCTCCCCAGCAGATTCCAAACAGACGGGTTTACTGCAGGAACACATTTCTGTTGTCAATGGGAAGTTAGCTGAGCAGCCGAGGGAGGGAAAACAGCCTGAAACAACTTTGAGATTGGAAAGTAAACCTGGCTGCAGAGATGCTTCTGGCTGGCCACAGCCACAACGCTTCACCTCTCCTTTAACAATACTAGCAAGTGACGGCAAGAGATCTCTTTGCTCTGATCACAACGCTCTCTTCCCCTGGAATAGTACTGAGGACCGGGAACACTCCCAGCTCCCTCAGCCCCGGAGTTGCTTCTCCAGGCACTGCACTGCTGAGGAGGAAGCACTGGGAGCCAGCACTTCGCGGGTGCTATAAGGATCCACAGGGAGATATCCTGGAGCACGAGGCACTGAACTCTGCCGGGAGCTCTGTGCTTTCTGCATTCCTGACCAATTCCTCTACACAGCTCCTGCCGTGCTGCTCTGTGTGCACTGGGGAAGCTTCATCCCTCACCATCCCAGAAACACAAAATAACAGAGGCACTTCACACACAGGCGCGCACTCAGACACACGTGCACGCTCACACTCTCCCCCCGACATCACATGCAATTCTTTCCAAGTCCCCTGCAAATTGCTTAAAGACGGAAATCAAGCTCACACACACACACCAAATAAAAAAGAAAGAACGAAAGAAAACCAAACGCAGAAAGGAGGAGGGAGTGGGGGGAGGGCAGGAGGGGGCAAAGGAGAAAACGAGCAGTTTTCCTGGTTTTGTTTTTGTTTTTTTCTTTTTTTTTTTTTCCTTCCCGGGTGTTGCTGTATCTTCCAAGCATGCAGTGCTAAAGAAGAGTGGTTCCCCACTTCCATCAGCTAGCTACATCCTCGGGATAAAGGGAGCAGTCCGAGAGGATGCTGAGGCTGCAGAAGGGAAATAAGGCTCTGCCAACACGCCTGGCTCCCCGTGAAATCCTCTCCTCCTCATCCCCTCCTCCCTAAAACCTGCCTTGAAGGGAGAAAAGAAAGAAAGAAAAACAAAACAAAACAAAGCAAAAACCAAAAACAAAAATTAAAAAAACAACACACAAGGAAAAAGTGATGAAAAGACACAACTCACCTTAACAAGGGGTGTTGGATGGGGTCAGAGAGGAGGAAGGGTATATAAAAAGATCTATTTTTAGCAGAGGTTGTGATAGTACTGAAACACACAGACACAGGGTTTGGAAGCAGGGAGAAGAGTATAAAAAACGAGGGTAAGAGAAATTATCGAGAAGGTGCAAGTCAGTCTGGCAGGAGAAAGGAGAATCCCCAAGGAAAAAAAAAAAAAAGAAGAAGAAGAAAAAGAAAAAAAGAAAAAAAGAAAAACCACGAAAAGGTAGCCGCCACCGAATGCCAGGAGGAGCAGGAGGGAGAGCGTGGCGGTGCCGGGGTTTTGTTTTGTTTCTCTTCCTGGGGGCGGGCGGAGGCGGCGGCGGGGCGGGGGTCACGCTGTCTGCGGGGAGCCCCTGGCTGCCTCCCCGCGGGGCTGCGGGCTGCCGGGGCTCGGGGCTCGAGGCTCGCTCCTCGCCCTGCTCCGGCGGCTGCGGCGGGCGCGGCGCTCCCGCTGCCGCTGCCGCTCCCGCTGCCGGCTGGGGCTCTGCAGCCGCGTTCACGCCGACGCCGTCGCTCCTCGGCCACCCCCGCGCCCGCGCTCCCGCCGCCGCCCGCGGGCGCCCCCCGCCGCCCGCCGCTGCGGGCCGGGGCCGGGGCGCGGGCGGGGGCGGAGCGGAGCGGCCGGAGCCGCGCCCGCGGGCGGGGGCTCCGCGGGGACAGAGCGGGGCCGGCGGCGGAAGCCGGGATTTCCCGGCGGGTTGCGGAGCCCTCCGGACTTGGGGCACGGGAGCTCGGGGTGGCAGCAGGGCGTGGGCAGTGGGCGTTATACGGGCTGAGGAGGCGTAGGCTTCGCTCGACATCGTTGAGGAAAGCAGCAGCAGCAGCGAACCGGGGGACTGAGAACCGGACTTTAATTAAAAGTAGCGAAACTGTGCACGGCCTTCCATTAATAAAGCAGCGTGGTACTCGGGAGCAGCAGCGGAACGGCGTTGGTGTGTGATCCAAATGGAAGCTGCTTGCTGTTCTTTACTCAGAGGGAGGTGAGGCACTGGCACAGCCTGCCCAGAGGAGCTGTGGATGCCCCATCCCTGGCAACATTTTGGCCAGGTTGGATGGGACCCTGAGGCGCCTGAACTGCTGAGTGGCAGTCCTGCCCATGGCAAGGAGTTGGGACTGTATGATCTTAGAGATTCCTTCCAATCCAAACCATTCTATGGTTCTGTTGTCTCGGAGGGCCACATCTGCCTGAAACAGCTGGCCAAATCCAGCCAACATTGAGATGCTACAGAAGCAAGCTTTTGCCAATCTTATCATCTCCAGAAATACATCTGTAACAAAAAAGGCATCCAGCAAAAGTTGCTTTTGAACATGTAACTACAACACCTTTAGAAACCTTTCTACAGTTTTTCTTTTTGTCTAAATTGAGAGTGATGGGAAAAGCGCATGGAGAATTTAAAGGCAGGGAAACAAACAGGCTTTTAAAAAGTATTTTATTTCTATCCATAGAGCTATTAACAATGGTGTGCAAACACGTCTGTTTGTGACTTGCGGTTTTGAATTGGCGCTGTCCCATAAGCGGTGAGAGCAAACGCAGGCCAAGCTGTTGGATCCACAACGTGCAACTGGTACACAAGCTGTGCTTCGACAGCACTGTTACATTGAGATAAGCAGGAGCGTGTGTAGTAAATAGCAGAAGGATCTTCTCCAGGATGCAGAGGAAGGGAATCACCAAAATGAGCAGTGTTTGGTGGCACCTGGCAGCCAACAAAGCCTTCCCGGGTAAGAGCAGGGGTACCTAATGGCTGGACATAAGTACCACTGAAATCCCTGGCACCAGCAGGGAGGAATGCTGGAGTGTGGGTGCCTCAGGGGCAGGCTGCAGGCGGCCCACCTGAGCATGCCCTAATGGCCCTACGCTGCCTGCAGCTTAGCAGGGCCAGGAGCACGGTGCTGGCTGAGGCGCAGGAACAGGGCGAGCGCCTGGAACCCAACGGCTGGCTGGGGCTGGAGCCTCCTCGTTAAATGAATCATTCATTAGGCAGAAAAAGGCATACTGAGGACCAAACAACAACTTCATTATTCTGTATTTCAACCCTTTTTCCTCCTCCGAAGAAAGAATTGCTTCCCACACAGCTACAGCAGAGGATCTGAAGGAATAATGAGCTTTCTGAATCGCTCATGTGAAGAAGAAATAAAACAAGAGGAAGGAGCTCCCCGCGTGTCTCTCTGTTCTCGCAGAACTCAGAGGAAGAGCCCTTCTGTTTCAGTGTGGGCTCGGCCAGCCGTTTCCTTCTCCAGTTCTTTTTCCCTTCCCTCTGAACCAAATTGTTCAGTAGTCTTGTGACTAAACCCAGGAGTTCACAGATTAGGATCTTGTCTCGTTATTTAAATCAAATGTGTACAAAATGATGCATGGCCACACAAAGGGGAGCAAAGATTGGAAATAAACTCTGTGCTGCTGGGAACCTTGATTTCTGCAATAAATAAGTTGAGGAGATGTTTTATACATTAAAGTGGGGGTAATGTTTTATACATTATGTTATTAAATATTTTCTTTAATTTCAGTTCAATTTCAAAAAACTGCATCTCACTTTACATGTATTTACATGAGCTCTCAGTGCCTTCCAATATTTATGAAAGCTTCCTTGATCATTTTGCACTGTTGCAGGAACACTAATTTACTGTACAAAAAAGAATATCTTCGGTATACAGTGATCCTCCCGCTCCACTCTGCCCTGGTGAGGCCACATTTAGACTACTGTGTCCAGTTCTGGGCTCCCCAGTTCAAAAAAGACAGAGATCTTAGAAGGAGTCCAGTGGAGAGCCATGAGCATTATAAAGAGCCTGGAGCATCTCTCCATATGAGGAGAGGCTGAGTAACCTGGGTCTGTTCGGCCTGGGGAAAAGAATACTGAGGGGCGGTGTCTGATAAAAGTTCATAAATATCTAAAGAGCAGTTGGAAGAAAATGGATGAGGTCAGGCTCTTCCTGGTGGTGCATAGTGATAGGACAAGCAGAAATAACCTAAAACTTGAATATAGGAAGTTCCATAATAACATGTGGAAGAACAGGCTCCCAGAGAGGTTGTGAAGTTTCCTTCTATGGAGATATTTAAGACCTGTCTGAACACCTACCTATGTGACCTATTGCTTTAGCAGGGGAGGTTGGAATCAATGATCTCTTGAGATCTCTTCCAACTGCTGCAGTTCTGTGATCCTTATGGGTCCCTTCTGTGATTCTATGATTATGGTGAGGCCCCTTTGACTTTGTCAAAGTTGTACAGATGATGATTTTCAGTTTCACTTCTCTAGGACAAAAAAACAAAACAACACCTTTGATGAATGGTTTTGATGAATGGCTTGGATTCTGAAAAGCACTGTCACCGGTGGTATTCAGAAACACCTGAACACAAAACACTTTTATGTGAGCATATCTATTTTAGACATACATTTCAGTTGCCATGTCATAGGATATTCATATTTGACATCTGATTTACAAGCATAACTTGGCACTCAAGTCATCTGAATGTTGAGGAGCAGTCAATTTTGCAGTCTGAATATAACATTTAGATGGGTGGAAATCACAACAAGGCTTAAAACAGTAGTTTTTTATTATATAAAAAACATTTGTATAAATCCTCTTTCCAGAAGCTAATGTACATACATTATCAATAATTAACTAAATTGCTCAAAAACCGAAGTCAGAAAGGTTATTGAGAGAACCAGACACAGCATCTAAACTGACGTAAATAAAATCATCCTTACACACCGTTATATCACTTCAGCTTGCTTCTGCTGCTGCAGGCAGCTAACGCTGGGAAGCTTTTCTCCATCTTTCACTCAAGCCATCCAGAGGAAGACAAACTTTGTGTTTGGTTCATTACAAGATCAAATATGCTGGCAGTGCAGCAGCGTAAGCTTGGAGGCAGACATGAAAACTTTGGTTTGGGTAAACTATTTAATGTCCTCAGACTGCTGAGGTATGAACCAGGTCATTTGGAGTCACCTGGAGCTTGCCAGTAGTATGTCTAACAGTGCTGCCACGGACGTAGGGCAGACACAGCCAAAGAATGATCTGCTTCCCTCCCAGCTGCTGAGGGCAGCTGCAGATCTCCATCCGTGCTTGGTACATTCCCAGAGCATGCTGGAGCCAGCAGGACATGCACCTCTGTCTTCCCTTGGGTAGGGGTACAATGAAGAAATTCTCTTCATATCACTGAGTGTTGATTGAATGGTGTGTTACTGGCCTCTACGAAGGAGGCGCTACTTGTCTTTCTGTCTCACTAGCAATGCATGCAGATGCTGTTTTTAGTAATAAAAGCTAGAAAGTTGATTTTGGGCCAATAAGGAGATGTTTATAATAGTATAATTCTATATGAATTGAGATATAAATGTATATATTGTTTCAATATTTATGAGATGCTCTGACATTTAATAAGACTTTTTTTTTTGTTTCAGCTGGAAATTGTTAAGTCCATAAGTCATGCCCAAGCTGTTGGGAGTCCACTGACAACTTCACAGATTGTGGACATTTTGGAGAGTTTTCACAGAACCTGACCATTTTATCCATTGATAATATATATCATATACGTCCATTTTATATTGACTCTGAAATTTAGTATGAAGTCTGAGCAATAAGTAGCACTTTGAGGTGTCTGGGAAATCTTCAAAGATGACAGACATGCTTATTGCTTTACGCTGTGCCTTTTAAGAAATGATCTCCTGGTTATTTATTGCTGGGTAAGGAGTGCAGCCATATTGCTATATTTTCTATTGTACAAATGTGATGCAAACATAGGTTCTGAGTGTTTTAATAATACAATGTACTGCATTTGTGAAAGGAGATTTTTCACAAATAAATAATGTTACAGTTCCAAAGCTGTGACTGAACAAAAAAAAAAAAATTAGAACTGCCTTTTGGATTGAAGAAATGTCAACTCTAAAATGAAATATTTTGGACTAGTTGACCAACATGAACTGTTATGGTCCTACATATATATATATATATATGCCAGTATTTTTGTATTTTTTGCCAGTTATAATCAAGGGCTTATTTTAATATATTTTATTATAGTAGCCATCGTATCTTTAACTTGTTATACATTCTTGATACTGTATGACATTGAATGAATTGTGTTTGCTAGTGATTGCAATTTGATGCAATTGACATTTTAAATATCTAAATATTAATAAAAAATATGACATGCATCATGATTTTTTTCCTCTAAAATTATCGGCATTATGGTAGATCTGGAAACAGTTATACATACCAATCTGAATTAACATAAATCAGACTAATAATGTGCACTTGTGAGCAAATCTTTTGTTCCAGCCTGAAGCAGAGCAGCTGAACTGGAAACCAGGCAGACAACTGATGGAATTATGGAGGGAAATCCCTTTTCCTTCAGCTGAAAAGTAGCCATTATACTAAGTTCCCTATTAATATGAGAGTTTGCACCCTCCATCAGAGGAAATGCCTACTTTGTTCGTTAGTTCAGAGTCACAGCTGTTAACAAATACTGCTCGGAGTATTAAGGATTACTTGTGATATCTTGGCTTGAAAGAGGTTTTATTGAGGACATCATACCTAATGTTATCAACATTCAATTCTGTTGAGGCCATTTAAGTAATCTGTCTTTTCTGGGATAAACTGGTAAATATGCATCTCTACACGACAATGAGCAATAAAATGAGCAATGAGCACTTTTTTTTCTTTCCAATTAATTACTTTGTATAACTTTGAATAACCCCATCAGATATTCTTTGCACCCTTCCAAGGACATCATGCAGGCCAGGACCAACAGACTTTTGTCGAAGCCGTGTTACTTCAGTTTTGTTTGCTTTTTGTCACAAACTTGCTGGAAGTTATGCCAAGCAATTTGCCTCCCACCACTGAATGCACCTCCTTTAGAAAACAATCAGCAAGTTCTCAAAATGGGTTCAGTAGCTTCTGAAGTTACAGCTGGATTTTAAAAATTGAGCATGCTTCTTATTTTGGCGCTTGGTACTATACAAAATGCTGACCTCTACAAGCTCTTTCTCATGCATCAGAATGACACTAGCTCTTCCCCCTTGCTATTAGTTTATTTATTAAACTTCAGTAGGCTATCTGTTCAGACTCATTGGTAATTCTTATTTGACCAAGAAGATTACTGACAGGTTCATCAATTTTAAAAGGACACCAGAATGGCTTTCTCATTCAGCTGTCAGTCCATGTTCTTCATTTGTCAGAAAAAAAGGCTAACCTCAGTCTTCATTTGTCAAGTCTGTCTTTGCCATCATATACATTGGGTTAGAGATCACAAGTCATCTCAACTACTTATAGCAAATACATTGTGGACAGTAAGAATAAGATGTGAAAGACACATACAGTAGCTCATAGCATGTGCTACAGGACACCACTTTCAGGGTCAAGCCAATAAAATGTAAGCAGAATATAGCAGGTGCCTGGTTTACTCAGGTATACAGACTTTCTCTTTTCAGTCTTGCTTTCTTTGTCTCAGATGCTTGTGATGGAAAGGTATGGTTTCACATGTTCTGACACTCTTAAGTATATAAAGCAGGATTTCCTTAAGTTAGCAGAGCAAGTTTGCTTCACATCTGCTTATTTTTTCAATTCCTTGCATCCCAAGGATAGTTATTATTCAGAAAACAATATACATAAATATATATTAAGTGTATATACATATGTATGCACATACACTTAAGAGTTTCCATAATTTCTAGGATAAAGCTGGATTTGGAAAGAGTAAGAAATACCCTAGAATTCCCACATCATGTGTCACAAAGCAGCAAGGACCATTTGTCCCCTCAAAGCCAGAGAAGGAGGACCCGCTGGGGAAAAGTCCTCTTGACCTTGTAGTACTCATCCCAGAGAGCAATACAGCAGGCTTAGAAATCATAGTCTTGACTATGGTCCTGGAATTATGAGTCCTGAGCATGAGGGAGGTCTGAGATCAAGCTGAAGACAAACAGCAAGTCAGGGACAGAATCTATTCTAATGACTGCTGAGCAGATCTATCATCAAAGGGCAGGTCTGAGATCAAGCTGGAGAGCCAGCCTGCAGATCAGGATCATCTATGATTGGGTGTACCCAGGGCTGAGCTAAAGATCAGCATTCCTACAGTATAGCTAGAAAATAAATTGAGAGTGTTAGGCTGAGTTTTAGAAAGCCTCTGTGCCCACGAGTGAGGGGTGGGTGGAGACTCCAGGTGAGGCTCATTGGGCCAGTAAAATGTAGTCAGAGACAAGAGAAGGGAACACTTATGCAATAGTGGAAGAATTGGGAAAAAAAAAAAAAAAAAAAAGCCATTAGTCTCTGCTGAATTGTGCATTTCTAGAAACAAGCAATAGAGAAAACATAAACCAGGAGTGCCGCAAGAAACCAATCTGGAATGTATAAAGAAAAAAAAAATGGTGCAAACTAGAGAAAAATGAATCGATAAATAGCCTAGGAGATGAGAGAAATGGAAAGAGAAAAGAATGAACAGAGCAGAATAGAAACATTAGAGGCCTGCTTTTTTTTCTTCTTCTAAGTGCAATGTAGTTATCAGCAGTAATATTGTTAATGGAAATAAGGGATAAAGCTGGAATATGTATGTTTATTTCACCTACTTCTGGGGCAGCTTGAGCTGCCATCATAATTATGATAAAAAAAGGAAAATATGTTTTTGTAAGATGTACTTTGCCTTTTTCCTTCAAGTTCATAGTTTTGTTGCTATTTCTCGTTCTCCTTTTGTTGCAATGGCCTATTGTCTGTAGAATTTTCATGAAAAAAAAAAAAATTGTATTTTGCATGCTATTCTACCTTCTGTTTTTCAGTTTCTGTGCCCTGAAAAGTGCCAAGAACTTTGTTCAGCCAAACTAGGATCAGGTCCATAGTAGGAGCCATTGGCTTTTTGCTTAGATATGGGTTTTGCTCACTATTTATTAGACAGGGACTGCTGGCTGAAAGCTGATTGGACTTCGAACTTGCTACAGGAATGTGAATATGATTTTAGACCAAGAAAACTTAGATCAGATCTTTACTAATTATCTCTAATAATTTTTCAACCAATATAAAAAGCTGCTTAGAAAGCTGCTTTCTGCATAATGATGTCAGTTCCTGTTTCATGCACACTTCAGCCCTTCTGTCATTAGATCTTCTCATGTTTTTCTGTCAACTCAGATTTTTCTCTCTATCATTTTCCTCCTGCTTCCTAATCACAGACTTGGGCACAGTTCTCATTGACCTTGACAACCTTGGACCAATGAGCAATTTCAGAAGACAAGAATAAAATGCAATATCATTTGTGCTTCCACATTCAGAAGTGTGCTTTAAGACAAATGTAAATTCTCATTGCTCTGTGTTAAAAATATGACAGCATCTTAATAAACCATTCATCTTCTTAGTATTTCAGGATCTAAATTCAATTAAAAAGCAGGATATTAGAAAAAATAGAAAAGTTATTAGGACCTTTATACAGAACAAATAATTCTTGTAACTGCTAGCTCTTCCTGCCAATTCATTTCGCACTGGATTTCACATCCTGCTTTCAAAATAACTTAACTACATCATCAACCAAAATTTACTTAGTGGGACAAGAAAAATGAAAATACAAAGCAAAATACATGCATGGAGCATATATTTTACTTAATGGCTACACTTGCTTTATGTCCACTTCATGGGCAATTCTTACTGACTATATTTGAAAAGAGAGACCTTATCAGAATTAATCGGGGTTAAACTGCTGTATTAAGCCTAATTTAGTCTAATTTACCCTTGTGCTCACAAACATAACCGTAATTTATTTTACCCTTCCTTCTATATTCAAATTCATTCACAATCTGACACGTTCTGTAGTTAAGTTACCCTACTTAATTTCTGCTTTCAGGAGAAGGATGCATCAAGCACTAGATTTCTGGAATTGACCTAAAAAGTTTAAACCGTGTCTCATTTAAAGGTTGTTAGAAAAACGTGTATTTTTATTTATAAACCAACACAGGGAAGGTGCATTGCTATTTCTGGCGTGTGATAACAAGAACTGACAGGACACAATCCTCTAGTATGGAAATAGGAGGCATATATTGAAATTATTTTGATTTTAATAATAATGTATGTGTATTATATGAAATTGTTTAATATTAAGTACATTAAGAATTTACTAAATGGATTGAATTAGTGCACACATTTACCTTATTTTATTGCATTATCAAGGAAGGAACAGATCCTTTTTGCAAATAGCTTGAATCTTCCTCTCATATTTTTGCTTCAATCAAAAACAAAAATCACCTTCCACTCAGCATGTTACACTCTATCAATATTTCAAGACTCTTTCTATCCTGAGCCCTATTCTACAACTATCTTTATCAACTGATTTGACCTTCGGAAGGTTTTGCTGCCACTCAATACAAATTACTTTCACCTGTGACTTGTCAGTACACACGTGTGTATGTGGGTAGATGACTCAAAGGCCAGAGTGCCATTTGAGACAGGAACTGTCCTGGATCTTTAACGAGCTCTTCTAAAAGTCTTATTCACAGGCATACAGACATCAAACCATGCCTCAAGGCTTGTTCCTCTGTGGCTCTAAGCTGGTGGCCTCTCCCAGTCCTGAACTGCCTGAGGCCTGAGAGGCAGACCCAGCAGCACTAAGCACTCCCTAATTTGTTTCAAGCAAGTTCAGCTGCATTTAAATGCACGGTGTAGGGGAACTGGTAGGTCATGCCTTGAACTGGTGACTTGAGCACCTGGTGAAAGGGTGTGGCTGGCCCAGGGAGCACAGCCAAATTGTTTGCACCTGTGTTCTCTGTGTGAGCAGAAGCAGTGGAACATCCTGGGCTCATATAAGGGCTGACCAGTAAAGGGAGATCTTCTCTTGGACCTAAGCTGTTGTGTGAGTAAGAGTTGCTGTATGGCCCTGTCATCACTTGGGTGAGTTTAGTTTTTCTTTTTGCTTAGGCTCTTGGCCTACCTGTAAGCACTTTGTCTCATATAGCTACAAATCTGTCAAAAGCAATTTCACTTTTTTTGTGAGCAGAATATGTGATCTGAGCATTTTCTTTCAAATTCTTGTACTTGCAGATTACTGGCTGCAGGTATCTCTGCTAGGGAGGTGTTGCTGTCCCTGTTGTGTTGGTCAGTGAGGGACATTTCTCTCTAACTCTGTACTGCCTTGTGTGATTTTAGCACCTATATATAAACAGCAGAAAGACTAATGCAGCTTCAAAATGATCATAGGGAACAATAAGCCATAGTGAATGTTTAATCTCTATGATTTGATTGAAATTTAAAAGTTTAGTTTTTGCTTGGTTGCTGCTTAGTAGATGGGAGGGATGTATTTGCTATTGCTCTGCATGAGGTAATAAACAGGAGTTCTTAACTGTTTCTTTCCTGTGGTGGGGTGCAATCAGAAACTCCCCCGAACATAGGACGTTTCAGATTTGGATCTGTCACAGAGTGACAGTTTCTTTTCTGGAAGAGTCCTTTGTAGAGTTTCTGAGTATTTACATAAAAACTATTACAGGGAGGGAAAAAGGGCAGTAGTGAAAAATTGATTAGAAGGTTTTTTAAGTCAAGCTTTTCTGAGGAAACTTCTATTCTATTTCCTGTAGGAATTTTGTAATAGCACCAATGAATAGAGTAATATTTGAGATGAGATGCTTTTACCACTTCAGAAGAACAAAACAACCTACAACTACTGCCAAGTAGCAGACAAATTCAGGACAGCTTCATAATAAAAATACAGAAGCTGTGCTATTACAGAGATTTTAGTGAGCCTGAGAAGTTTTTGTTACGAATGAGAGAACTGGTTATTGTTTTATGCAGAAACCTGTAATACAATGTGCTGATCTGTTCAAACTTGGATGCTCAGAGTAACTTTTTTTTTGCTAAAAAACTTGGCTCAGGGTGATTGATGGACAGTGCAGAATGCCAAAAATAAAAGGACTTAACCTCTGAAGTAGCGTAATTAGAGAGTGGCACCTCATTTCTTGCCTGAGAGCAGGGGCTGTAAGGAAGGAGAGTTAAAGGTAGCTCTGTTTCTTACAACAGCACATTTAGAAGCAACAAGTGTTTTTCGTAGCTTTTCAGGTATCCCAGATAGAGGGGACTGACTATGAAACTGTTGTGGAAATCTGAGTATTGTATTCAGTCTGATGATGAACATTTGTATAGAGTTTGCATTCTTGGAGAGATTACAGAAACAAGGGGGAAAAAGAGAATGAATGTTTTGACTGATGTAAGACTGAAGAGCCAGACTTGCAATTTTTAGTACCTGCATCTTTGGATAAGATTTGTTGAAAAGAAGAGGTACAGAACTAAGCTATGTTTAAAGAAAATAGAATTTAGTAAGGAGAAGAACTAATGTAATACAAACCTTTATTTTATGGATGGTCTGCAGTCTGGACATGACAGAAAATTCAAAACATTAAAGGAATGAAGGGTTTAGCCAGAAAGGCATCAAAAGCTTAAAGGGAGAGTTCACAACTAAACACCATGAGAGCCACACAAGCTGAAAGCAAATGGGGCATTCCTAGATTTAATATAGAAGGTCAATTTAATGAGCTATCAGAAATGGTTACTTCCAAACTAAAAGAAAAGTCATAGGTAGAAGATAAAGAAGTGAAATTCAAGGCGTAGGGAAGGATAAGCCACTAAGTGTGGCTTATTCACCACTAAGTGAATTTGTTTTCTGATAGTGTGGGTAAAGGAACTGTTGAAGATACAGCTTTTAATAGTACAAAGGAAACTTAATGTCTTGTATGAAAAAGTGCTGATTCCCTCTAGCAATATCTGAGCTAGATATCCTGGATGCCCTGTAGTGTCTTCATACAGCAGTGAACTCCTTTTTTTTTTTTCTTAATTTTTTTCTCAATTTTGCTTTTTTTTAACTGAATTGTTTTGATATGTGCTGGTGTTTGTTTGTATAGGCTTGGGAGTCACTGGATAATGAATTTGTGGTAGGGATGTTCCACTGTGATGTGTTACATGGAGCTTGCACAAATGTTGTCTCCAACTCACCTACACTTCTGTCAGATTTGATTGCTACTCATCAGTTCATTCAAAAGTTAGTTAGAGGAGGTTCCTGTGGAAGAGTTGACCATGACAGAGTGATTGCATGAAGTGACAACACTTAGGAAACTGATGAATGTACATCCCAATAGTCAGCTTTAACTAAAACGTTTGCACTCCACGTTTCTTCTCTTTGCTCCTGTCTGGTCACCTCTGGATTACATGAGTGAGAAAACCTGAAGTCAAATTAGAAATGGAGTATATGTGTCCAGATTCCATCACTCCTAAGCAGTATAAGTGCTTCTTATACCACTGCCGTGCCACTGCTGTTAATTGGGTTTTTAAAGTAAGTTGTATTAAGACCACAGATGATTATCTTATTTCTGTAACTGTTTTACAAAACAATTCTTTTTGTAACCCACATATGTATTTTTCCCAAAATTACCTCAGTTCCTTCAGTTTATACACCTCAGTCAAGTGTAAAATTAAACCAAACCAGGAAGAAAATAACACTCAGAAAGAAAAACACATCTGGAAAAATAAATCACTGTATTGTCTTAATGCCTTATAGTCAAAGGCTGAGAAGTGGAAAATAAAAATCATTACGTTTTGTGAAAGCCCTGCTGCTGATGGAGGTGAAACTAATAAAGCTGGTAAATCTTTATAATAAATATTTCGTAAAACTTCATAGGTATGATTTACTATGTTATCATTCCTTGAAGAAGGGAAGTAACTGGGACTTTGTATTTGCAGAGGCTATGCATTTCCTTTAATAGTGCAAACCATGTGTCTCCCCACTCGGTGCAGAATCCTGAGTGTAAAATGAAACTTTGCTCAGTTTTCTTGCTAGGATGTAACTCATATAGGACCAGTACTTCCAGAACTGAAATTATGAGAAACTGTAGGAATGTCCCCAAGTTAGAAAGACAACAGAAATTTTTGAAGAAAGCAGCTGCTTTTGGAACACAGGGAAAGCTCTTTATGGAGAGAACAGCTTTCGGTGGGTCATAAACCTCTGTGCTCCTTGTGATCTCAGTGCAGTCTGAGTTGACAGACTTAGCACAGGGCCTCATTCATTCCTATTTTAATATAACATCCTCATGTACTAAAACTTTGTTTGCTTCATTAACGTTGCTTTATTCACTTGATATGTATATATACCTGTATGCTCTTTTGCATGTGATTAAAGCAATAATTGACCATTTGTATAAGAAGAAAAGATGCGCACATAATGTGCTATGTCTTAGTAATGATGCTAGAAGTTGTTGTTTTAAGCTTTGTTAAGATTTTTATGGAAAAGCAAAGTGCTTCTGGCATTATGCAGTTCTGTAGAACAACTTTGATATGTATGTTAGTCCCAATTTATGAGTAGGTTTTAGATTTACTTTTAAAGGAATATTTCATATACTCTTTTGGAGAGGGGAGTCTATTTAAAAGACAAGCAGGGTATTTTGCATGGAAGGAAAGATCATTTGGTGCCTTCGCAAGATAGTTTCTCTAAAAGAGACAACTCTCACTAACAGGTACGAAGATGAATTTGCCAAAAGTGTGGTGATTCGTGGAGATGGCTTGTATTGCATTTCTACCATACCACTCATTTCCATGGATTAATTTATTGGTGGTTCTGTGCCATTTAATAACTGAATTCGAAAACTGCTGCTTGTGTGTAACATCATATGTTTTAAGTAGGGCTGAGTTCCACCAGGAAGACATCCTCTAGTTATCTCCCAGCATGACAGGGTTTGTCACAAAATACAGTGGGAAAAGAAAAAGAAAAAAAAAAACATAAAGGAATAAAAGCACCTTACTGCTTTTTTATCATGATGGTGAACAAGACTCTGTTCACTACAGCCTTGAGATACTGAGAGAGAGAAATATGGTAACTGTAAAAATAATGGGAAGTAGCATTTTTCTCCTAACTTCTGCAGTAAATATACTGGTTTTAGGATTTCTAGGTGGAGCAAGAACACATACAGCACTCATCTGCTCCTTAAAGAGACCACTTTTTGTCCTATGGAATGGAAGAACTTTTCAAGAATATTTTATCCTTGTGAAAGTACAACGCAGGAAGTCCTACTAGTCCAAGTCAGCACATCTAAAAATGATTTGCTACATAAATTAGGAAGGGTAAGGTTCTTTAATGAGCACATCAATTCACTTTGCCCCAGCATTTTTTGAACCAGTGTAGAGAGGCCCAAGACTCAAGTAAGCAGCAAGTCCTTCTGTGTTTAATCTGGGGGGACACCACACCTATCCTATTACAAACAGTTCTGTATGCTATCCTGGTACAAAGAAGGAAACAGAAAAAGGTGTAGAAGAAATCTTCCGAAAGCTTTTCCCAGTTTAAGATGTTGAAAATCTAGACCTAGGTTCTTGAGAGGAAAAACATCACATTAATTGGGCTCTTGACTGTTTTTCCCTGATGTTTATTTTAGAAAATATGTTCTTGTTGCTCATTTATGGATTTTTCTTCAACTGTTAAAACTCACATCCAAAGCTTAAAACTAAATGTCAGTTTATATTGGCATTTGTGACAAGACAGCAGGTTTGGAATAGTGATCCATACAGTACCTTTTAGCATTCTTTTCATATTTTAAAGCAAACCTTCCCCAAGAATTATGAACAATTGGAGAGCTGCATTCAGCAGCAGGGAGTCACTAATGACCATTTCTGTCCTCACCAGTAAATAGCACAGCACTTAATGAAAATTACTTTTGAGTATTTCTTAAGCCACTTGAATGAAGAAACCAGGCAAAGACACATTTAAATTTCCTCTATTTTAATTAACATGCATCTGGCAAACATATAACACTGTAAGCACCATACACTCTCCAGTAGTGTAAAGTACGATGAGTAGATTGATACTGTTACAGACATAGAGAGAAATTGGCTTGATAGGTGGTCTCCTGGTGTTTGTCACTCCCAACCACTGTAATTACGAGTACATTTGAATACTTGGCAGCATGGAGTTCATAATTTAAAGTGAATTGTTTAAAATACATGCATCTGAAATAACTGTTCAGACAGCATATTCTAAGTGACACAAAAGCGAAGAGACTTTATGCATTCAGCAGAAGTGTATTTAAAAAAAAGGAAGAAAATTTTAGTGCAGTGAGAGTAATGAGGCAGTGTTGCAAAGCTTTTGGTGCCCCTTCCTTTTCATTTGCCTTCTTTAACCACCTTTTATTTTTTTTCCTGAGTTGATGTCTGAAAGCAGATTGTCAGTAGTTCTGGAGAAAACAAACTCTTCCCAGCTTTTTTGATTAAGCACCTGTTAAAAAATGAAACATTTAAAATTACTCAATGCTTTTTGAAAACATGGGCTTATGACTATTTAAAATAAAAGACCTTCAGATATGACCTTTGATGCAGTGTAAAACTGCACTGATTTTCCAATTCCACATTGCTGAAATGCCCTGGGCTTTAAGAGAATTAAGTATGTCACAAAGTGAAGCTGGGATGGTACCATTTTTGGAAGAGTCTGATGCAGGTTTTGGTTCAGGCATGTTGTGAGGCACTGAGCTGGAAACTTACCACTGGCATGGGATTAACAGCAGTGTGATGATCAACTCTATGTAATCAGAAGTTCTGAAAAAGGAAGAACTGGATGTAAAAGAAGTGCTCAGTGTTCCCAAAACAAGTGAAAAGGTTAATTATAACATTCCCGTTGTATTTGTCTGTCTGGAATAACACTCCTGATGATGCTGCTTCCTTTTACCTTATACTACCTACAACTCCTGCGTGTCCTGTGTTGGTTTTTGTTTTGTTTTCCTCATTACAGAATCTAGAAGTTAAATTATCTCATTTGAATAACACTCTTGCAGCCTACCTCTTCCTCTAGATGATGTCAGGCCCCTCTGACAGATGACTTTTTTACATAGAATTTACAGTTTGTTCATTTTTAACTCTGGAACCAAGCCATTATAGGCCAAGAAAGCCTCTTGGAAATGAAAAGGTCAAGAATCTGTGGCTCAGGGGGCAATTAATGTCTCTTTGACGAACAGCTGAGGACCACATGGCTCTTGTGTTCCTCACATCACAGTATCCTTTCTGGTTTGCTTTCCCAGATTTACATGAGAGTTTAGATTGCCAAGGAGCCAGGCATTCAGCATTCTGCAGGCCTGTTCTTTGAACTTCTAGCTTTGTCTGTCCACCATTTTGTTGGAAGGCTAACAAGGCAGCTCTTATCCAGCAGTCTGGCTGACATGCTATAGGTGAGATGGGAATGCAAGATCTTACATGAGTCCTCTCTGTATGAGAAGCATGCAGAGGAAATAGAAGGTTAAGATCCAGTTACCAGTAGGGAGCTCAAGACAACGGAAGTCAGCTCTTCTGTGTAAAATACAGATGGCTGGATGAACTTACTTAAAAACGCTTCACCTAATAAGGAAGCCGTTAAGCAGCAGCAGTGACCAAAGTGTTGCTAATGTTTGCACATTAGTGTAATGCTCATCATCAGGTCTTGACTGCATCTTCCCACCACTGGAGAAGCACATTTTTGACAGATGCTTAGGCCTCTTCTGCATTAAGCAGATTTCTACCACCTGCCTCTGTACAGAGTCAGCATCATTGTCACAGTTTTACTTTGAGCTGAGCCTGGATAGAAGAAAACAGAAATACTATAAAAAAGCAATGGACTTGCGCTGTTTTCAGGATTCCTTTTGTTTCTAGTTTAGTTAAATGTCATTTGCTTCTAACTGTGCTAGCTAGATGTTTTTTATCATGTTTCTCCACTTATACATTTTCTAGAATGCTTAGTTTCAAACTTGCATTATTTATATTCGTTTCATTCTGGTCATAGAACCATGCTGCTTCAGTTAAAGGCTTACTTTGATTAAGTAAATGCTTATTTCATAAATATTAAACAGAGGGCTGAAGAGTATTCTCATCAAAATCTTATTATGGGTACTATGTTGAGAATTTACCATATGCTTATACAGATTTTAAAATAGTGAATGACAGTCAGAACACTTTGAGTGGTTATGGATATATTCCCCCTGTTCCATTTTAAAAAGACATACGCATACTTATATATAGCAAATATAATTTTGTGCCTGCTTTTTTCCCTTAGTAGGTTGCTTTGTAAGTGCTGTGGGTACTTTTTCCACTTTTTTGGATTGTGTATTCTGAGTACAATGTGAATTAGTTCCAATCATCTCTCAGATGCTTCTGTTTGTTTTTTCTCTGATTTGATTGAAAATTATTTACAGCACTTCTAAATTAGCCCTATTAAAGCATAAAGTCTAGAACATACTGGATATGAAGTTTTGTATTTCTTTCTGTTTCCACATAAGAAATGTAAATCATCTCCATCTCTGCCAATGAATTATGCACTCCTAAGCTGATATTCAAGCACTTTCTGTGGTACACAATGCCTCTAGGTCAAATACTCTTACAGGTCAGGAAATATTTACCTGTAGTTTTACAGGTTCTGAGGGTAGAAGTGTAGCTTTTGCTGAAATGTTTGTCAGTCAGAATGAAAAGCCCCCATGATAATTCTTTTTTCCCCTGTACATTATTAAAAAAACACTTTTTGAGCTTACTCTATACTGTGCTTTGATGGAAGGAAAAACATGTCCACTATATCCATATTGTGATTTTTCTGTTGGAGGGATAGTGCTTGATATTTTAAAAACTTTGTTACCAGGCTAACAATGGCTTGGGAGTGGTGAAAGTAACAACATCCGCCACTGTTTTTGTTGTTTCATTCTTTCTAATATATCTGCTATTAACGTTTGATTTGCGTGCTTCCTTCTATAAGCTTTCATCAAATAAATAAATGTGTTCTCATAGGCAAGCAGTCTGAGTATGTCTTTGCTTATTATTGACGGCAGAGAGATCAAGGCACTGAATGCCTTCCTTCCCTCACTCTTTACCAGCAAGACTGTCCTTTGGGACTTCTAGGTCCTGAAAGACACACTAAAAGGCTGGGGCAAGAAAGGTGTACCTTTTGTGGAAGGTCAGGGGGTGCTTAAGCTAACTGAACACAAGTCGATGGGCCCTGATGGGTTGCATCCATGAGTGCTGAAGGGAGTTGCAGATGTAACTGTGAAGCCACTGTATAATAGCCTTAATTGTGGCAAATGGGACAAGAGCCCAAAGACTGGAGGAAAACAAATGTCATTACTTCAGGAAAGGCAAATAGGACAACTTGAGGAACCATAGTCTGTCCAACCTCACTTCTGTCCCAGGGACGGTGATAAAGCATCTAACTGTGGAATTCATTCTAGGCTTGTGAAGGAGAACAAAGTCATAGTAGCCAGCATGGTTTAGGTGATTACCAGAGTGCTGTCCTAATGCACTGATATTTAGCAAGTCTTCATTTTTTTTCCTCATGCTGTGATTCATTTTGTTCTCAATAATTAATTTTGAACTAAATGCAGTATTTTCTTTTTGTTGCCCATTTAATGTTTCTATGTGTAGTTAGGACACTCTTTTAAAGATTGGTTTATTCCCATTGGAATGATCATCCGAGAGTACACATTGCCTTTATTTTTTCCCCAGTTCTCTCCTGTATCCCACTGAGAGTAGGGTCTGAGGCAACAACTGTGGTGCTTAACTTTGTCTGCCTAGTTAAATCACAACACAGAACATGATTTAAGATGCCAAACCATATATACATAATAAACATAACATAAATCATAATAAAATCTCTGTAGATATCTTAAATGCAGTAACATTTGAGAGATGGATAATGGAGGACACATACTTTTCCTCTGTTAAAAAAATATTTATTCATAATAACATGATTTCATTAATAGTCTCCATTCATGAAAG
This sequence comes from Chrysolophus pictus, assembly GCA_037305975.1. Taxonomy (NCBI): domain Eukaryota; kingdom Metazoa; phylum Chordata; class Aves; order Galliformes; family Phasianidae; genus Chrysolophus; species Chrysolophus pictus. The sequence goes on along the minus strand of CM074577.1, from coordinate 32,248,914 downwards.
CAAACCTGTATCATTCCGCATTTGTGTTTTCTAGTACACAAAATAAAGATCCTTAGCAGAACATGAGTTGCTTATGCTTGTACGATTTTCATAGCCTTGCTCAGATTATCATTGATTGCTAAAACACTAAGTATTAGCAATGAAATGATGTAACATCTGGGGCTCTATTATATAGGTAATTGTTTTAAAATGTATAAAAACATTTTTAGTATTATTAGTATTATTAGTATAGTTAGTATTAATAGCTTATTAGTTGCACTTAAGGTGAGTTTGACAATTTCACAATATATTGCAAGATTAATACTTAAGAAATATACATTTATTCAACTTTAAAACACTCGTAGGGATACAATGTGTAGTTCATAGAATCACCAAGGTCGGAGAAGGCCTCCAGGATCATCTGTCTACCTACCAATATTTCTCCACTAAACCATGTCCCTTAGCACAACATCTAAATGTTTCTTAAACACCCCCAGGGATGATGATGGTTCAACCGCCTCCCTGGACAGTGCATTCCAACCAGACCACTCTTTCAGAAGAAATTGTTCCTAATATCCAACTGAATGAGGCCGGGATGCAGACCTGAGAGTCAGAAGTTTGCATTCTATTTTTGGATGTGCCAGAAGGCATTTCCTAAAATTATCAGCATCTATATTTCTTTTTTTTTCCTCCATCCCTTTTGTTGTATATTTGGAAACTCAAAAGAAAGACAAGAAATTATTTAGAGAAGGGTGTTACCATCCATTTAGGTTTGTATCTTGACAGCTGAATAAAGTAGTACAAGTTAATTCAGTATTTTCAGGTCTTGAAATCTTATTCCATTTTAAACCAGTTCATTCACATCTAGCTACATGGCATTATATTAACAAAAATACAGAAAACTCTGATTTCTTTCCCATGGAATTATTCTACAGTACTGCTGATTTGGACAAAATCAGCAGATCAGTCTGGATTTTACTGCAGAGTCCTGTACTATCAGCAACAATGTCATGCCTTCAAATTTTTTTAAGCCAATAAGTTTCCAGCAATTGATGATAAAGTATTTAAAGTGAGAATTCATGAAAATCTTCTTTGGAAGTCTCATATTTCATTGCTAATCTAGAGAGGGATAAAATTGTATCTATTTCTATTCCAGGACAGAAAGAACTGCTGAAAATTCTGATGAAGTCTATTAGATTCTGTTAAGGAGTTCTACGAAGTAGTAATCATTAATTATAAAGGAGTTCATATGAGTATGATTTTTAAATGGGATAACTGGTGGCTGGGAAACATCAGCTAAAAGCAGTAAAATACATGGTGCTCAACTGAAAAAAAATTATCCTCTGTAACATTACAACAATCAAATATTTTTCCAATGATGCCAGTACAATGAGAACAACAATGTTAAATCCACTGTTGCATGAAATAACAAAATTTATTCAGGCAATTTGTCTTCAATCTGTTGTATGAATAATATATAGATAAAAAGATGGACATGAATCTTGGGAAGGATGACTGGAGACAACTTCCATGATGTCTCAATATTTTTTGTCTTTAAAAACTAACTCACAAATCTACATACTAGAAGTAGGCTGTCCAGTGGAAAGTGTTAGATTTACCACCTGTGTTCTGTTTTTGTTTTCTTTTTGGCTTTTGTTTGTGGCTTTGATGTGCAACTCGGCCTGATGCCTACTGTCATATATTAAATTAATACATACTCCATTTGCATTCAAGGTTGTATTCCAAGTTTTGGATCTAATGTTTTACTGGAAAATCCTTATTGAGGCTATTATACTGGCCTTGATTGTTGCTGTATCATTTTCTTTTTGAAGAATACATATGCTTCTGTTTTTCTGAATCCATTCTATTCTTAGTTATAGTTCTTTGGAAAGTGATTGTGTTTTCACAAATACTCCAAGTCCATCTGAAAGTGCTTTACTGGTTTTTGTTGTTGTTTTTGGTGTTTTCTTTCACGTAATGTGTATGTTCTGTTTTTCACTGACTCTGGTTAAGCATTAAAATGCTATCATTCTTTGTTGTGTCTCTACAAACTTCATGAACATATTAAATTCTTAGTTGAACCTTTCCCAGTTTACTTCTAGGCAGTGTACATACACTGGATCTCTTAGTTGCTTTCCACAGCTTTGTCAATCACCTTTTCTTTTTTATATATTTTCTGTTTTCAGATATCAGGGGAGGTTTTCCACTTTTAGATTATGAACATTTTCTCTTGAAGTCCAGAGATAAGATATCTTCATAATCTGAACACTAAAGCTGAAAAGAAAAAAGCAAGTCTTTGAGGAATCAATGAATGGTTTAATTTGGAAGGGACCTTTGGAGGTCAACAGGTCCAACTTCCCTCCTGAAGTAGAGACAACTTCTGATAGGATTCTCCATGGATACTAAGATCAGGGTCTAAATGCCTGCTCATCAAGTACCTTCATCTACACACAATACAGTAGTTTGACTTGCAGACTTCTGTCTTGTATTCCTTCATAATAAGCCCCAGGTTTTATTTTCTGTGAAGTTGTAAGCAGTTTTTTTCCCTGAAGATCTGTTGGGTCCTTTTTGGCTTATTCCATTTTACTCCAAGTAGACTTGAAGTGAAACTTATTTTTTTCTTCTGTTGACGAGGAATCTGAGAAGGGCTCCTACTTTTTCCTGTTACTTTCTATGTAGTAATTGCTGCTGGTAACATATCTTCAGTTAGTAAATGAGCAGATAACATGTTCCCAAGATACACTTGTATTTTGTACCCATGCTTCACTATTACTTCTTGTATTTGCTATTTTAAGGATGAAAAAGCTTTTATCACATAATATTTTTTCATTTTCTCCTGCTTAATATAAAAAAAAATCAATACTTTTACTAGAATTAGTGACTACGTAAGAGACTCTCAACCCCCTACTGAACTCTATGGAACTATTTTATGTAATTATTATAAATACTCCCTGAAACTCAGAGGCACCAAACAGAGATATGATTTTTTTTTATGGCTTTTTAAGTTTTCTTTTAAAAATGTTAGTACACATTTTAGAAGGGCTACTCACCATGGATAGCACAGACACCAAAGCATTCAAAAACATTTCTTGTACCAAAATAATATAAACTCTTAAGAAATCACATTGTGGCCTGTTCTTGTCACTGTGTCGCTCGGTAAGCCACATTTAGCAGATATTTACTTCACGTGAGAAGAGTGCTATTTCTAGATAATGTGAGTAATAAGTAAAGAAATATGAAATATTTTCCAGAATAAACAAACAAATTGATGCCAGCCCTCTACATGGATCTGAGCTTTTCTTTAGTTTGTCTAAGTCACAAGTAGAATTTCTACCTTCTATCCTTCTCTCTTTGGTCATTAATTGTCACAAGCTCTTCTTTGTTGTGGCAATTTCTAACTGTTCTGCAGCAATTCACTTTGGTTTTTTTTGTCATTTTTTTCTATTTCCTGGGACTTTCAGCTTCTTCTGTGAATGTTTATGATTTTTTCATGTATGTTTTTTCTGCTATCTTTTGCGCACTTTAACAGTCTCCTACAGTGTAAGTTGTTCTGAGGAGACAGAGCATACGTGAACACCTTATTGTCAGACTTCTGGGTTTCAGCATAGGCATGCTGATTGTCTGAAGATAACCCATGCCACAACATATATTTGGCTGTGCAAGACTTAAAAAGCCCATTGTTATGTTTATAGCAGCATTTAAAATGTGTCTTTAAAAGGAAAAATATTTGCAACAAGGAATGAATTAACACTTACAGGTAGTTTCTTAATTGTCTTCTTAAAATAACATTTTAAATTAAGAGATGCCACAATCAATTAAATTTAATTTTAAAGAGTCAAGATACTGTTCGTAGTGGGATGATGGATGCTTTTAATGACAAATCATATAACATACACAAGCACAAATGAATATTCATGCTGAAATTGTCTATAGCTACTGATAGTATTTCACTTTTTTTATGAGGGAGTAAAGTAATCATGTACCACATCTCGTGAATAGTCAAAGACAGCAAATAGATAAGAGACAACTCAGGAGATGAAACTTTTTCAGATAAATCATTTGTTAAACAATTATGACTAATGAGCATATTCATAAAAATCAGGCTATTCATTGATAATACATCCAGTGACTAAAAGTCTTTGTCTGATGACTACGTTATTTACTGTGAATAGTTCATCCATCTTTAAAGCTTTAATTTTTCTTTTAAAATATGAACAAAGTGTGAAATTATCTCAAATTTAGGGAAAAATCCTGCCAGCAGGTTTCTGCTTGGCTTTGGGCAGACCACTTAAAATCAGTCTGTTCTACTTGTTCACAGTGGCCAAGATGCCTTTGTTCTGTTGACAATACTTGTGTCAGAGTATTTTTTTTAAAGACTGCAAGATCAAGTGTGAGTGATGTCCTTTTTCTAGCTGTGCATATAGGAGGGCTTTAGTTTCTTCAGTTGCTAGGGCTACTGATATGCAAGCTGTTCTAGTCTACTTGGGGTCTTGTCCAGTTGTGTCTAATCCATCCAGGTGTTTTCTTCTCCTTTGACAGAGACCCCCAGCATTCAACTCTGTTTATTGCACAGCACTGATCTTGCTTTTGTGGAAAGATGCTAAAGGCAGAGTGGTGTGAATTGTAATGGTATGGGGGCTGGGGCCAAGCCTGTTGGGATGCCCTTTTGAAGGCTGGTTGATGCGTCAGTTGGGCTTGGCTGGTGCTCTGTGCTTGTCTGTGCAACTGTCAGACTTGAGGCATACCCCAGACCTGCATGTAAGCTCCACTTCTTGGAGAGCTAGTTGGTGCACGCTGGAGTACAGATAGGCAGGTTGGGCTCCAGTTCAAGGTCTGGTGCCATGTGAAAATGATGTGTCCTTGAAATCCCAGTTTCAGCTTTACATGAAGATTCTTCAAACTCATTTTTTCAGAACAATGATCTGGTTCTCAGTTTCATTTGGTTTCTGTCAAGAGTGACCTGGAGAAAATCATGTATAAAAGATAAATAATTGAATAATTCTCTCTCCTCAGGAGCGGGATTCTCTCTCCTTGTATTACAGATTGCCTGGCACACCTTTTTCAGATCCTTCTTCATACTTTGGGATCTAGTTTTCAAATGTGTCGAATATTTCTCACTGCAGCCCAATCAGTGTTTCTTGATTTTAAACATCTGCAGAGCTAGCTGGTAGCTATAAACCTATAGCGAGTGCAAGATGCTGACCATATGACAAAAAAAAACACAGAAGTTTTACGTGACTGGACCGGTGTGTGGTTCGTGGGTGAGTGCTGTAATGACATTCATCTGTTTGACTTCACTGAAGTACAACCTTAGTCTGCCATGGATAACTCGCAACATACTGTTTTCCACCTTTCTTTGTTAGGAAATTGATTTTACAGATTAGAGATGCTACGTTTTCTTTGTCTTGTTTTCAGCCTGATGTCATATAGGAAAGTACTGCTCGAACTTTGCAGTTTTTATGGAAGAATTAAAAGATGAGTAGGGAAGATGTTGGAGAAGGGAACTCCAGATTGTGCTGAAAGCACATCTGTCTGACTGACTATTCCTCAAAGATCTTTCTTGAGAAAGAACTCATTAAATATTTTTATTAATGACCTTGACACCAAGAATGGCAGTATGCTAAATGTGCTGATAACAAGCAGTTGTGAAGTACTGAAAATACTCAGGAAGAGTGGGAATATCATTCAGGGTACATTTCAGAATGTCACTGGCATCTAGAGTAGCAGAGAGGATTCAGTACAGTAGCTGGAAGTGGAGCTAAGGATGAGTAATGCAGATTTCATCAATAAATTTGGAATTTATCAACTCCTAACAATTTATGGGGATAAAGAAATGGGGAGTTATACTGCTCTGTAAATATATGAAGCATCAGTCTGACACAGCTTCAAAAATATGTGGAAGCTTGAGATGAAGCATTTTAAATACAGATAGGAAAGTATTAGTGCTAATGTGTAAAAACTTGTCTGCAATATTTCATTCAATTCTGGATGGTTATGTTTAATGAAGATGAATTCAGACTTGAACAGATGCAGAGGAGGAGGATTAAAATGAGTGGGACAATGGAAAACTTAGAGGAGGGAGATTAAAAGAGCACAGTACGTTTGGTTTAGTGAAAATCGGAGAGATGATGTTTGGTGTTTATAAGTAAATCAGTTAACACAGTGTGGACAATATTGGCACAAGTAAAAGAGTTCAAACTGAATCTAGAAATTTGTCTGGAAGTTAAAGAAGGTGTGGATCAGTTTTCCAACAGGATAAGCAATGCTATTTAATTTTTGTCTGGATTTTGATTTATTTTAGGAACTGGTTTCTAATAGAAAAATGGAAAGGCATCTGGCTCAGATCACATCTGCTTGTTCCTGTGGAAATAAATTAGGCATAAAATCCTGTGGGACAATTTGTTTGGAATGTGGCATTAAGTTAGTATCTGGGGAGGCTAGAACTGGTTCTGGGCCCAGAATGGACATTGCAGTGAGGTTCAGTTGAGGCTAATAAAGAAGGGGCATAGGAGCAAATACAGTGAGAGAAATGGCTTGGATGAGGAGTGAGGAAGAGGCTAAGGTGGATTTTCAGTGCCTGGCAGACTGGAGAAGAACTGAAGTGTGGTTCAGGAGATTGGTTGAATGCAGTGAGGATGTGGGAAAGTGATCTGCACAAAGAAGAGGGCTGTGAAGCAGGAACCTCTGGTTCTTTCTAATAGAAAGCTGACAGGAAGCTCATGCTAGGAAGTGATACTAGAAATCCTGTAGTGGGATACTTAACAGTTATTTCAATTACTCTGATGTCAGGATGCTCTGAAAAAGTTTTAGAGGCTGAGAGAATCTGATATGACAAAAATAACTCTATGTTCTAATTAAAGAACAGTTAAAAAAAAATCAGTTTGTTTTTAATTCAATTGTTACTTTATTGGTTCGGGACAAGATCTTTCCTTCAAACCTTAAAAAAAAAAAAAAAAGATGGCATTCTGGTCCTAGTTTATTTTCAGGAACATGAACGCTAATAAATTCTATCTTTTATTTGTTCAATTTATTGTTTAGATTTCCTTAGCAATGCACTGTATCCTTCATTTGGGGCTCCTAAAATAAACTTAATTTAAAATGCTCAGTTTTAATGAGGCAGTAAAGTTCTGTGAATGATCCAAAATGGATGAAGTCTGGGAAAGAATAAGGCTACCTGCAATTAAGCTTGGGATTGTGTTCAGAAAACACAAACCTACTGCAACATAAGATGACAGATTAAAATACAAAGAATAGATAATCAGAGGTTTAAAAAGATGCTAAAAAAAATCGGAACATTCAGTTCTTGCTGCATTTATATTCACTGCTTTGAAGCACTTGAGACATGTAAGGAGTTTATTATTTTTTTTTCCACAGGGCAGACAATACTACCAGGTTGGTAAATCTTGCTAAATTCCAGCATGACTATAAATAGCCACAAGAGAATTACTGAATATCTTCAGTAAAATGATGACAGTTTATCATTATCAGCATCTACCTTCCTTGTATTTTCTGTCTTGCAAACAAACGTGGAGGTGTTTATCTGGACAAAAACCGATCCATTACTTGACGGCCATGTGTCCCTCATCTAGCACAAATATGTGCCAGTGGAAGACGAAAAGAAATTTAACTTTTTTGAGATCTGAAGAAAACTATAACGTTTGTACTCAGGCAGACCAGGTTCTGATACTAAGAATTGGCTTTCTGCATTAATTTTCCTTTGAAGTTATTTAATCCCTTTTATAATCTGACTGGGACTTGACCCCTCGTATAGAAGGTATATTTTAAAATAATTTTATTTTAATTCTTCTCCTGTCTTTGGGTAGATTACTGAAACACTAGGCAACAGTGCAACGTTAAGACAGTTTTAGTCTTTCAAAATAGTTACTAGGAGCAGAATGGAAATACTTAGTTGCTGTAGGTATCCATATTGCCTTCCTGTACTTAGAGAAAATTTTCAGGTGTTCTATTTTACATGGAAAAAAAAAAAAGCTGTCTCCTTCATACCTTTTCATAAAAGCATCATTTTGGAGAGGGACACTGAAGGGATTCTACTTAATCCAGAGGGCACACCATCCATTTGTGTTTCTCCTGGACAGCCACTCTCATGCAGTCCAGCCACAATGCTGGCTCACAGTGTCTTTGATTAAAGCAAAGTAAAACTCACTATCCATAGGGAAACCAAAAACGCTGCTGCCTTTATGCACAGTAAAGGGAGATGTACAATAGACGGAAGTGAAGTGTGATCATATGTATGCTTCTAAAGGATAAGCTGAATACAGTTGGGTTCCCAGAATACTGTTTATTATTGGGGATCATTACTGAAGATGGGGTATCTGTGAGTATAAGTGTTGTCACAAACATAACTTCAGGCACAGTCCTACAGGTGCATGAAAATTTTTCAAATAAGGCCATAAATATGGGGAAGGAGAGGAGATTAGGAAACTCACAGATACCTGTGTCTTTTCCTTTGTGGTTTATCATTCTTACTTCATCACAAGACTAAGTGCAGGGAAGTAAGGTTGATATTGTGTGGCAAGTAGACGCACAGACATGGACACCGGTCCCAGTGATGCAGGTAATGACAGTGTGGGGCAAAGAGTTGCTCTGTGGTTCGGCAAGTTAAATGTAACCCCCTGGACAACCTGGATTTAACACTTTGCTTCCTAGCCCATATCACCATCACTATTACCAGTGCTAATCAGCTAGGGCTGGATAAACTGCTTTCATGTGCAAGGTAAACAGACTGAAAACCAAATGCAAACTTGACTAAGATTTTTGCAAGTTCATATTGCCTGGCAGTGTTTTATAATACAGAATGTATTGGGTTCTTTCCTCTCCTTATTTTTGTGATTTTATAACATTAAAAGTGGAGTCATTGACATAATCAGGAGGCAGTAGCTGTCCCTAAAATTTCTTATTCCTGGCACTGGGTTCTGCTGTTATAAATCACACCGTCCTTCTATAGGTAGATAAGTTTAAAAAAAAAAAAAGTTACCTGTGTGCATTTAGGTCATGAGATTCAGTGTAAGTAGCTGCTGACAGTGCCAAAGACACAGAAAATCAGATGGGAAGGGCATCTGGGGAATAGTCTTCTGCTCTTTGTCTGTAGTTCTGGTGCTCAGTGCTTTGGTACAACAGTGATTGCTGTTTTCCCTGTTTTATATTGTATTTTAATATTCAGGGTGAAATCACATCACAACAGGAGAGACCCAGGTGTGACCCTCTGGAAGGGGTAGTGTGTCCTCTTTGGTACAACTTGTTGTTTCTTTGCACAAAGTTCTAATTATCCAATATTGTGAAAGCAGTAACAAAAGTTATTAAAATACCCTGTGCACGTGCCAGTGTGTGGACAAAAAGATTTATATTCTCACAAGGTCATTATTGGCAAAATCTTCAATTCTGGCAATATTCTTCTTGTTTCACAGAAAATCCGATACTAAGCTGAACAGGTGCCAATTTCTACTCAGTGTTTAGACACATTCATTGTTGAAATCCAGTACTTCAGGAGAGAAGAATTATAAAGACAATCACAACAACTGTTTTGCGTTATTTCTACTGCATAATTTTTTTAACAGTGAAGGCAAAGCCTTTTTGAAAAATTAATCATTACTCTTTCTCTGTGCATAGACCAGATGGGCTTGGGAAAATTAAGCCCTGTGAGTTTCCCCACTATTGAAGGAATGTTGTTGAAGAGTATGGAATGGAGTAGGTACTTGTTTCATGAGAATGCCCACATCGTTACTACTCTCTTAATAATCTTGTGTAGTATGATAATGTGATTAAGCATTGTGAAGTTCTGTTTATTTTTCTCAAATTATTGTTTCTCCAAGAAAACAGTAAATTTGAACCCCAGACTTGGATCAAAATATAAACATTGATGCAAAAGAGAGGATGTGAGAGGGATGATACGAACGTATATTTTTAGTTCAGTGTCTTCTTAATGCTGCCCTTTTCTTGTGTTTAATATTTATCTATGCTTGTTTGTTAATTTGTTTAAACCTAGCTTCTTAATATTATATGAGGCAAACGTGGTAACCTTAATTACCTGGGAACTTTGGGACCTGTGTTATAATGGAGATAGATTGCAGATTTAGAAGAGACAGCTAGAATCGTCTATGGGAATAAATATGGATGTGTTAAACAGAGTACATCTGGCTGTTGAGTACAGTGGTACTATTCAGACAAAACTGTACTGAGCTTTCAGTAACACAGTTGCTCTTGATACTCATGCACAGACTGGATAATGCATGCCATGAACCTTAAAAAGCTGAAGACCACAAGATTAATATATTCATAGAACTAAGCTTTAGCAACATGTTTCCATACACAAATTGTAGAGATCTTCACATATGGTCACTCTACAAAATGCACTACCAGACATGCTGGGACAGATGTGTAGTATTGCTATCAGTAAAGTGACTATTTTTTTAGCAATTGACAACCGGTTGATGTCTCTCCAACAGTGCTGACAGATTTGAGTGAAAGAAGCAGTAGTAACTCAGGAAGTTAGGGGAGAGTCCCTCCATCTCTATCACTTTCTTGTTCAGTACATCTCCTATTGAAGTGCTCTGGAAAGATATACAGCAAGGAGAGGCAGGCAGGTTCACAGATGTGCACATCTTACAGAACCCAAAATTGTCTTCCAGGATTGGGTCCTAAGCATTTTCCACAAGATATGGCTCCAGGGTATGAAAGCCTTTATAACATGCAGCTTGCACTTTGCCCATAAAAAAAAAAAACATAACAAAACAAAAAAAAACAACCCACAACCATACACAAGCGAAAAAATAAAGATATTTCTATGTATGCCCTCTGAAGAAAGGAATGCAAAGAAGTAATTTCTGGTGTTTGGGGCTTGAAAATAACTTTTCAGTCGTAAACACAAAACAGCCCCCAGAGATCTTAAAATACGAGACATTTTAAGAGAACGCACCCTTTCTTCTGTGTAGCTAGCAAGTTTTGCCTGCTTCTGTGCTTAGAAATTACTGAGGGTGGTGGAAATAACATAATTAATGAAAGAGTAAATAGACAAGCAGTTGTAGCATGCCTTGGTGAATTCACCCTAACAGTACAGCTCTATTTATTTATAGTTAGACTGAGTGCTTTTGAGAAAATTATGAAATGAGCCAATATTGGATTAGGGATCCAGATTGGATTAGAGTGCAGGCTGAAGACCCCTGCACTCTTCATAAAGCTATCTTTCTCCAAGATGAAAGGGTTGGCAATAACAAATAAGAAATACAGATCCAGAATGAGTCAGACACAGAATCACAGAATTGCAGGTATCGGAATGGATCATCAAGTCCAGCTCCTCTGCTAAAGCAGATTCCATAGGTTACGTTGCACAAGAAAGCATTGAGGCAGGTGGTACCGCCAGTGTAATTGCAGCACCATCAAGTTCTTTTAAGTTCCACCTGCCCACTATAAATAGTAGTCCTGTGTTGGCACAGTACAGTTCATCTCTGCTAAACCATCTCTGCTAAATCATGTTGTCAGATCTCCATGGGAATCCATATGTTATGGTTTCAGCAAAGCTTGAGGGCTTCCTTCCAGCTCTCTCTTCCAAAATAATAACACTTTCCCAAGAAGAGTGACCTCTCATTTCTTGTAATCATGAATTTTTCCATGATTTCAATTTACATTATTCTTCAGGTTCAAACCTAAAAACTTCTGTTTTGGTTCAGTGGGTGTCTGGAAAGGGCTTGTTGAGAATGTTGAAGTTGTCCTGCATTTTGGATAAGTCTAGTTAAATGCTGACTCACATGTTACTAAGGATGTCCAATTCTTATCTCGTGTATTTAGGTTTCACTCTCTTGTTTAATTTATGCAAAAATTGAAAAAAGTGACAGACTTAGCACAGGCTTGCTGACATTTCTAGGTTGTGTCTTGTCACAAATTGTGGAACAACACTTCTAGCCACATGAACCTATTTTTCTATGGCTGTTTTTCTTTCTACAAAAGGATGTATGGTGCAGATCAGGAGGCCACCTTGATGCAGTTTGTTGCTGAAGTGGAAATAGTAGTGAGTGTTCAACATCTAATTTAGCTTGTTACCAATTAGGAGTAATTAAAGGTTCTTGGCTTTATTTTATTAATCAACATATCATCAACAAAGTGTTTGGACAAAATGATAGCCATTCTCACTGGGGAAAATATGTAAACAACAGTTTACTTAGGTGCAACAAACTCTTATCTAGACGAGACAAGCAGCTAAGTGAAATGAGGTTTTGCAGTGTGCTGGCCACAAGGATCAGGTCTGAGTACTAGATAGGAGTGCAATGTGAAAGCAGCAGTAATACAATCTTCTCTTCAGTATTAGGATTTTAGGTCTAGGAAGTAGAAAAAGTTCAGTCATTTTCTCAGCCTAATCTTGAAATAGAGCATCAGCAAGGCTTTCAAAAGTGAACTTAAGCCAATCGGAAGTATAGCTTAAAACTCCCATTCCTTATTTATAGCTTCATATAAATGAATAGAGTAAACGTCACTTTAAACATGAACAACCACATTCAGTATTCCTGAAATACAGAGTTAACACACTGGTAGCACATCTTGAAGAAAACTCTAAGTATAGAAGTTTCAGGATAAGCATCAGAGCAGAGCTGAGCATTGCTTTGCTCTGAAGAGTCATCCATCTAATGGCTTTGTCTCCGAATCAGAGATTTTAATCCTCTTAGAAGACTTAGTGATCTACTTTGAGAATTACTCTGCCATTTCTATATTTAACTAATGGCAAAACTTCAACAGAAATTTGCAGTGTTACAAACTTCAGATCCTATAGTCTCTGTCTCTTAGTGAGAGAAATGTGTCCATTTTTCCTGGGCACTGAGGATAGAAGGTGCTTGATGCTTAGGTTAAAACTTTGGAAAAATTGTGATGGGTTTCTTTACCTTGCTTTGAAAAAATCTAAAGTGATTGGGTAGAAAACAAACAAACAAAAATAAAATAAAAACAAAACCCAACAAACACAGTGTAACACTGCACGGACATCTCATCTGGATGTCCCTGTGCTGGACAGATAAAGATCCTCCTGTTGCAAGCTTTTTAATTTCACTAGTATTAACATGGAAGTCATAAATGAAGTGACAAACATAGAATAATTAATGTGACAGCTAAACTCTACAGTCACCTCACTTTGCCCCCAGAGCAAAAAAGTGCTAAGAGCTAGACACAAGCATGCATCCTGGCTCAGATTAATGGATTTTTCTCAAGTACTTGTACACCCTTAGTCATGTCCACATCATCTGTGAACATTATTTACATGCTGGTTTTTTTGCCAGAATAAACATATGACAAGTATGACAGATTCAACCTGCAATGAAGAGCCAGCCTTGCATCTACATTTTCCTTCAGTCACTGCTGTAGCAGAGCAACAATTTTCCTAATAGCATTTGCTTGATTATACTGTCACTATACAGGTTTTACTGGCACTTGAAATAGTAGCATATGCCAGACTCCTGACCTACCAAGCAGGACAGCAGTCCTTTGATTTTACACCATTGATATACTAATGTCATACTGTTATTTTTAAACTCTTGGAACGCACCATGCCACCCAATCTGCTATTAGCAAACCTCAGCTAGGCATTATTTCTTTTCTTTCGCTGCTCTGGTGCAGCACTTCATGCTGCTTTTTCCTGCCTTTATCACAGCACTACCATTTGAGATATAATCAGGCTAAAAAATGTTCTTACTTAAAAACAGACTTGAGCATAGATATTTTTAAGTACAGTCATTAACAATGATTAGAAAGAAAATATATCTTTCCCAGTATACAACAGGACCAAGGTCAAGTAAACTTAATGGAGAGTAATTTTCCCTTCTCTAAGAACGTATGTACTAGCTTGGCATTGGAAACAACACTGCTTTCAAAGAAAAAGATGTAGGCATTTTTATGTTCATTACTGACTGAGGTCTGAAACTGTTGCAGGTATTTTACGTTTTGGTCTGTGAGAAGAAGGTACAAGAACGTTCAAATACAGAGCCAAAATGTGTTCATGTAACATGAATGATGTATGAGACAGTTTCTTACGATTGATTCAGTAGATGTGAATGATTTTATCAGCTGAACTACAATGCGTATACAGACCTCCATTTCTCTCCACATAAAAGAGTCAAATAACCTCAACACCTAGAACTAGCGTATTACTGATGAGGCTGTGGCAATGCCAGTTTAGCAAGTTAACTTTAGCCCCGTCTCTGGCACAAGCAGCACACTCAACTTGGTTTCCAAATGTGGCATCCTCAAATGCACCGTTGTCTCTGAACCTGTGGGTGAAGATGGTATGAGGACTGTGCCTCTGGATGAACTTGTTACGTCCCACTCAGTGAACAAAGCTCCTTGTTTTTCTTGACATGTGTTAACCTCATGAGTACACCGAACCTCATGGGAAGGAGACTGCTGAAGAATGACAATTTCAGCAAAAATATGTGGTTTTCTTCCAATCTCAATGAGAAATTTTGAATCTTTCACTCATTCATCCTGTGTATGGCTCAGATTGCTGGCCTTAAATGACAAAGTGACTCTTGCTTATGCAATAAGTGGTTATTGCTCCTGTTGGGGATTGTGCTCATCTCCACTCCTATTGGGATTTGTGAAGGAGCTTCATTAGGCAAAAAGTTTGACAACCCTTTCTTCCCTTGGCCTACGCTAACCCACCACAATGCTTGGGGCCACAGGGTGGTATGCAGTAGCTGCTCAGAGAGAAACGTGGCATCTCACAGGAGGTGAGGGCAGGATATCTGTTTGTGATGAGGCACATACACATCATGGGAAGGGATGAGATGACCTGTGGGGAAAGATCCATAATCCATAGTCCTCTCAAAATCATCCCTCCCAGACCCACAAGGAGTCTCAACAAACAGGTAGCAGATTTCATCCCATGTCACTTTGGGCTGTGGCAGTAGGTGATATTTTTCCACTCTCTTAGCAATGGTAGCAAGTTCTATGCAGTGGCTGTTTGTGTAGCAGTGGTATCTCCCTTTCTTCTTTCTTGTATTTCTGGTGATTCTTCTGAGTGCTGTGTTTGAAGATGGCTCTTTTTCACATTGCACTGTCAGCAGCAGTAGTTCCAGTTTCATGATTTAAGGCATTCATGCCAGCAGTATCATGAAGCTGTTCAGATCCCTATGGACAAAGAAGGCTACAGTTTGCAAATTGCCACTGTAAGCTTTAATACTGCATGCATGCTATTTGCAAACATGGGACTTGCAAATGAATCACTGAAGCACAACAAAACCTCCAGGGAGTGGAGGGATCTGGGCAGGAACTTCAGCAATAAAAAAAATCATACCATGTCGTTTTACAGACTCAACAGTTGCATGGTACGTTGCTCCTCAAATCAGTCATCTTACTTTAAAAAAAAAAAACCTTTTTTCTTGATTTTTTTCCTTTCCTTCCTCCTTTCCAATCTACGCAAACAATCTACAGACTTTATAGCTCTTTCTTGGAATGCATCTTTCCAATAAGAATTTGGTAAGATATTTGCACACCAGCTTCACCTCATCTAAGTCTCACTTATTTGTGAATCTTAAACAGTTAAGTAGTGTTTTAGACATTTTTTTCCAATGAAATTTTTAAACTGAGTATTAAAAAAATGCGTTACTGAGGTCTGATATACCAGGAAATTCAGTATTTGTCAGTGCTTTGATGATCCAGATAAACTTTCAATATATGGACGTACCCTGCTCACTAAGACAATGAACTCAGTGCTCTGCATCCTCTCTCTGCAGTAAGAAGCTTCTCATGCTTGGTCATATATTTAGTTCTGATAGAGGAATTACAAAAATAATGTAGATAAGTTTACATGGCAGCAGTAACTATGGTTGCTGAAGTAACTGTTGATTTTTAATGTACCACGTGAATCACAGAAACATAGGTTACTCCAGTTACTGTGTATGGGAAAACTGGTTGAAGAATACCCAGCAAAAAGGGTAGAGGAAATTGTAGTTAGTCTCCCTTTAGAAAATATGACATGGTTATAAAATCTCTCAGTGCTTGTGTTTTACCCACAGGGCTTAATTAAATCTGATGAAGGTTAATAACTAGGCATAGGTAAATCTCAAAGTTTACAACACCTAGGTTTTATCTGAATGAGCATCTTTTACTTCAGAGGCCAATTATTGTGCTTTCCTAAATGGAGATTAATTGGGTGACCTGCTCCCTGGGCATATGGACTAATGGCTCCTTTGCTATGCTTTGGAAGAGCTGTCTTTCAGGATGCATCATGAAATTCTTAACTGCAGTCTGCTGCTTGTTAGTTCTTGGAGGAAGAAGGATTTCACAGCACTGCTGTGTCTGGTGAATGAGTTTTCTCATATGACTAGCAGATTTAAAGCAGTATTATTTAGGTGGCAGGGGCTACCATTTCCTTCTGCACCAGAGGAAGGGAATGGACTGCCCTCTTTCCCAGTGAAGAGCTATGCCTTCGAGCATTTCCATGAGATACTTCTTTTTTAATCAAATGGGTTTTAGTAGCCTGTTTAAATTCATTGCTTTCCCTGCATATTTAATGCAGAATGCCAGAAAGCAATTGGTGTCAGTAGCCTCTGTCCTGGACACTTAGTACTTTCATCCATAAAGCACTTCACAAACATCAGCTAATCCTTGTAATGTTCTTATAAAGTCCTGTAGGTAAAGCATTAGATAGATCTAGGTAAATAACTCACTCCCAACAGTTTCAAGAATTAAGCCCTTTTTTGCATGTGAACTGTTGCCAACTGACTGTGGTGCTTTTCCCTCCACTTCTGCTGCCTGCTCTATTGTTTGCAGAACAATGCAGACAATATTTGGAAATTTTCTCCAGCAAAAGGGAATACTGCCCATGTCTCTCATTCCAATTCATTGACAAACCTTTTGCGTCATCCTAAGTGTGCAGTTTTGTGGATTGGTTGGAGTGTACTGTCCACTGAGGGATTTCCCAATTCCTTCCCCTCCCCCCCCCGCCCCATCAGCCACCCAGCCCACTTCTGGCCATTTACTTCCACCACTTGTCTTGGGCTGGCTCTAGTAATCTCCGGACCTGTCTGTGGACCTTCTCTCTGTTGTGTTAGCGCATTCACTTGGCTCAGGGAAAAGAGTGAGACATGCCAGAGCTGTCACAAGGGGGAAGGGGAGACTTGAGTAGTAAGGAGAGAGGCTGGAGGAGTGAGGAAGCAGGACCTGCAGCGGGGCAGGAAGGCAATGGACTTTCTGAAAATGTCTCTGTCACTTCTCCGCTATGGCAGTGAGAACAAGCAATGCTTTTGTCTTAGTTCCTTTATACACATAGGATAGAGCAGTTTTAGTGTTGAAGAGAATCATGGAAAAGTCAACAGATGACCAAACATGACCTCTAGCCTTTGATGCAACACTGCTGATAGTCTCAGACGGAAAATCATAGAATCATAGAGTCATTAAGGTTAGAAAAGACCACAAAGATCATCATCTCCCAACTGTCAACCCATAACTGCCATGCCCACTAACTATGTCCCTCAGTGCCACATCCACCCTATCACCTCCTCCAGGGACAATGACTCCATCACCTCTCCAGACAGCCTGTTCCAATGCATTACCTCTTCCTCAGAGAAGAAATTTTTCCTTATATCCAACATGAAATTGATCAACGCAAATCTAGAACTGAAGAAATATGAAAGTATTGAAATGAAGTGGATAATTTCTAATTACTCCTTATGTTATAAATATAACTGAAAATTAAGAACGAAGTTCTGCACATTATGAAGCCAAATAATGATTATCTATTTCTCACTTTAGATTTTTTGCTTGAAATTTCATTTACTTTCTTGGCTTCTGAGCAGAAAATAATTTTGTAAATCCCACTGCCATTGTATGATAGAAAAATACTCTGTTAATTGTGAACTACTGCAGATATATTGCTTGGGATTGATTGCCTTGTTTTGGAAAGCAGTTGTATGTGAAATACTTGATGAAAACTAACAATAGTAGGCAAACCAAAACCCGTGAGAAGAAGCAGATCTGAAGCATATGGAGTGCAGCAAATAGAATACAGAAAGGTAAAAGAGGAGCTTGTGTCTTCAGGAAATAAATAGGGGATCTTAGCTGATTGACTCGTAGTCAGGTCAGTTTGGTAGGGGTTTTATGATTGGATTCAGCAAGTTGTTTAAACGTATACCTCTGTAAATGAGTAATCCCACTGGGTCTACTTACATATTTAAGTTAAGCATATATTTAGATTGTTGAATCAGTGGCTTCTGAAAGGTATGGCATATAAGCATTTAATATCATTTCTTGGTGTGATATTAAAAGAGCCACAAGTTCTGTGCCAGATGCAGTTCTTAGAATTGCTGCATCTGGTCACATATATATGTTGTGTTTTTTTGTCTGCATTGGCAACATCTGCAAGTTTTTCTTCTTTTAGCTGGGAGTGAATCCAGAATTCTATTTTGGGAATTTGCTGCCAAAACACCCCTAGCAAACTACCTCCATTCATAAAAGGAGAGTTCGTATTCTGTTCTTCTAAACTTTTTCTTAATTATAAACAGCTTAAAACACTTTGAATGGTACTATTAAATCATTGAATCTCAGTCTTTTTTGGCTAATTACTAACATTATTTCTATTTTGGGGGGCTATATTTTCATCTTCGGAATTCAGTCAGATTTTCTCCTATAGAGCCAAATTTCACCATTATTCTAAATGCTAAAGGCTGAATTTTCAAGCATGCCAGTACAGCTGGCATGACACTGGCCTTCCTCATTCAGGAACAAAGGATTACCCTAAACTATATGTGGAAAGTATCCACATTTGTTCTGTTAATCAAGGTTGTTTTTTTTTTTGTCAGACACAGTTGGTATTTGCCTCACAGGAAGGTCTCTGAGCATGTCAGTGTTTCCTGGGAGGCCCTTGGTCAGTATGAATGGAGCATCAAACAAGGAAGTTCATCACCTGTCACACTGTTTACTAAGCCAGCAGGTGGGAACAGAACAGTGCACAGCACTACTCAGAAATAATTCGTCCAGTAGGGACCACTGACTCATGTATCACCGGGACAGCTTCAACAAAATCCCATCATTTCAGTTCATGAGAACAAACAGGACCTCCTTCTCTGACTTCTTGTTTCCTCCACAGGTTTTTCTCTAACTATTCAAAAAAGTAATCATTTTTTAAAAAAATCAATGTTTCAGAAAACAGGTTGCACTATGTGCCCTATGAGTCTTGGTTTGAGGAACAGAATGGGAAAACAAGTAGTCCTTTGAGAAGATGAAGCAAAAAGCCTGGTTCCCACCATCTCTCTCTTGCTGTTTTTCTCTCCCTTAACTGTATGAGTCTCCTATTGCCAAAGAACTGGTGATCTTGTTAGTTTTTGTCTCAGTGAGGAACTAACAGCTTGCTAACATGCTGCCTGTTTTCATGAAGCTCACAGAATCCTTTTCCAATTTGACTGAAATTCAGCAGTGGATTGCACATGCGTCCAGAATAGGTGATTAAACAAGGCTCATTTCAGGGGGGGATAAAGCTAAAATCTTCCTGCTCAGGGAGATGTCTCTGAGACTTCATTCTAGGAACTGCAGCAATGAGAAAGCCAATAGAGAAAAATTCAGAAACCAGAAACAAATGGCAAATGTCAGCCGAGGCCAAAATGCAGCCCCTTCTTTCATAAACTGAATGCTATGGGAATGAAAATCAGATGATGAGAACAAACATGCTGCCTCACAGTACTCACAAAAGCATGTGTGCCATGCAGTGTGTAAGCAAAGCTGAACGTGGCTGAGGACAGCAGTTCCACCAGGGTTGCCCATGAGAGGCATCAGTGGAATACGGGAGCTGGGGTTGTTTGAGGCCCTGTGTCAGACCACAGTCCCTTATGTTCACACCAGCCTTGGGCCAAACTGACCTGCGTTTTCTGGTAGTCTTACTTAGTTGAATGGTGAATTTTGGACAGGACCGGAATGAAAGATGCTTTATAATATTCTGCAAAGTCCTGAGTGACTCCACCGATGGTTTCATGGTATCTTTGATGAAAGATCCCTGGCTATGTAAAAATCTTTCTTGATTAGAAGTCAGTTGCTGTTGGGATGATTTGGGTGGATTTATTTCCTCTTTCAAATTCAAATTACCTCAAAATAAGTTTTCAAGACACTTCCTATAGATTAAAGGATAGAGGAATGTGACACAGAATATTTCAGTAGATTTTCCTCAGAAAACTAATCACTTGGGATTCTAGTTCTGTTAAAGGAGTTATCTGCACAGACCCAGAACTTTCAGCTGCAAAATCTGTCTGACTCAAAAAAAAAAAAAAAAAAAAAAAAAAAAAAGTATGGAACATAGTCGACATCCCACAGAAGACGGCATTCAACACGGAGACGTTCCATGCCCCATAGTTTGCAATCTTGGAAATCAAATCTTTGATTGCCTACTCCCTTGCGAACTGTTCAGCCTTCTTCCTGCAGCAGCTGAGAGGTATTTGTGGCTGACTCTCAGGGTGCCCTAGGCCAGGCAGGCTGTGGGAAGTCTCATGGCTGCACAGAGGGGCTAACTGCTCATCAGCAGCCCCTAGTCCCCCACTCCCAGGCAGTTGCCAGAGCAGCTGGGCTATTGCAGATGTAAAAGGAAAGGCCGTGCTGCAGCTGGATGGCTGCCTGGATACTGAAATGGTCCTTGGCGGATGTAAGAAAAGTGTGGTGACAGGGGAGAAACTCATGTCTGTGCCAGAGAGAGATGCAAAGACAGGCAAGGAGGAAGACTGGCAGCTTCAGATCCCAGGGGGAGAAGATCAGGCAGAGAATTGGCAGAGGAGCACCTGAAAATGAGAAATCAGGTTTTAAGTGTCTCACTTCCTCAGGGACCTGCATGTAGAAGTCTCAAGCTCATTTGGATTTTACATCTTTTGAAAAATCAGAGCTGCAAATAAATTGGTAGATGGTGGTCCTCTGTCCTCTTGATTTATTTTCTTAAAAGGAGACGTTTGAAAAGAGGCATCTCTTTCACCATTTTTGTGTGAAATTGAATAAACTGAGACTAAGCTGTATTTTTAATGCAGTCATTGCTTAGTCTTAGTTTATTCAATGTTTAAGAAGGGGAGGTAGTAAATAATAAATACATCCATAGGTCTTGGATAAGAGAACTATTGAGCACAGTTTTGTATAGGTTCAAAGTGTGAACTTTATTTTCTATCATGAAATACTTTTCCATCAGTTTAAATGCACTTTATGAGCTGACTTTAGGGCTCCATGTAAATCTGCTCAGTATTCTGAGAAAGGAAATGGTTATTAATCTGGAAAAAGTGTCTTTGCTCAGAGCCAACCATAGAATCTGTTTAAAATAGGAATTTTTAACTAGTGAATAGTATTCCCTGTGTTGCCCTTAGATTAGCTTCCTTTCATGGACAGTGGGCAGAGTCAGTACAATTTCACTCTTGCTAAAAAGTTTTTACATCTCTGAACAGATATTAAACATGATCAGCATAACATCAGTGAATTTGATGAGATTCAGCCCACACAGTTTGTTCCTCCAGAGCTGACAGAGCTTTTGCTAGCCTTTATATCCATAACTAATAAAAAGGAAGACTGAATGAACTCCCACTACTGAACCAAACAAAGCCAAACACTAGACAATTTTAACAAAAATAATAGTATTTCAGTCATTAGTGAGCACTGCTATTCTGCTGAAATAAAATATTCTCACTGAGACAAGTGCACGGGATGTTTAATTCAGTATTATTGCCAAACTTTTGCTGGCATCTTACTAGCCTACTCCAACCATGTAGGCATACTGTCTTTTAGATTATATATCAAAAGTACCTATTTTGGGGGCATGCTGTCTGTGTCAGGTTAGAGTTTTCTTTTGCAAAAATAAAACAGCTGCCATCAATCTGAATACATGTAGTATGGATTCAATGATTTTAAATTTGAGCCCCTGGATATAATAATTTATTTTATATTGAGTTATGATTTACAACATTTTATGGCTTTATTTAGTGAAATTGGAATAAATTAGTTTGATACTGTTGTGGTCAGGATATTGTTTTTGTGATATAATTAATATAAGGCAGGCAAATAAGTGGCATTTAACTGTTCCATTGGATCCCAGCCATCTGAGCCCACTAGTTTCCCACTCCTGACTGTTGTACTGGTAGCTCATATGATGCTGGCTGTTGCATAATGTTGCATTTACCCTTTAGCTTCCCCCAAGCTGTATAGAAGCTAAAGGGCATGCAAGAGGGATAATCATGCTGGGTTACAGACCATCTCTCTGTTTTCTTCAGGTTACAAAAACCCTGGAGCCATCATAGAGTGAGAAGAGTCTCAGGCTTCCTGGTAGCGTCAGGGTTCTAACAGATTGGTTCTGTCAGCTCTGGCCTTCAACTGAAGCCCCCAGCTCCTTTGCATAATACTTGTGCAAACTGCTTAAGTCTTTTTCCATACTTAACACAGGCCCTTTCCCCCTTCTTCTTTATCCTCATGCTCACACTTTTCTATGCTTTTTTTTCTCTATAGCTCTCATTATCCCTCCTGCTGAATGCCATGTGTTCAGCCATCACCCTCATTTTTCTGGCCTTTCCGTATCCCGATACCTATACTCAAACCTTTGCACTGTTTCCTCTCCCAGTGTATCATTGTCTTGTGCTGTTTCAAGACATTTCATTCAGGTATCCCTTTCTGTTCCAGTCACGCAATGGTGGCAGTTAAGACATTTGTGTTTACCATGTTCTAATATTTAAAGGACATTTCTTGCTTTGTGTTACATCAACTTCACAGGGAGCTGTAAAATCTAATCGCTGCTGTTCTCCACCCCCTCTCCCTTACTGGTTCTTACAAGGCTATTGGCTAACATATTCTTCCTTACTGTCAAATATATATGGAAAGTAACTGTGTGTTTTTGTCTAAGTGTTATATTGCAAAAGAACACATTTTAGGGCAGTGCTGCATGTGTTAGTTTTTTTCTTTCATACTAAAATCCATAAACAGGTTGTTACTAAATTGTTGAAGATTTTCACAGTGGTGAGGAATTCTTTTTGGCTTTGTTTTATGGGTTTGTTTTTATAATCCTTTGCTCACCAATGTAGGATGTCCTCTTATGAATGCTAGGTCAGGTGCAGCCCTTTGGAGGGTAAAGCAGATGGTTCCTGTCTATCCAGCAGCTGGGTGTACGTGGGTGGAAAAATTTTGCAAGGCAGCTGAATGTGGCACGTGGAAGAGCTATGGCATAGATCTTAGAGCCTGCAGCTCAGGAGCAGCAGGAAGACTTGCAAAGGGCTTCCCAGGCACCTGTGGTGATCAGGCTAGTTGGTGACAAATTATGAAAGTGACTGAATCGACTTGCAGCAAGCCTGTGACTGAGGCAGAAATGCTAAGGAACCATTTTTGTTTGTATTCTGCTTGAGTTGGTCATATTGAGCTTCTTCTATTCAATTTTTTTTTTCCTGATCCAAGTTCTAATAAAATATTGCTTTCTAAGTTTCAAAGTCTTTTGTTCTTCTTTGGGGATCTCATTATAAAGAAAAGGTCTAGGCAGTTCCACTGCAAAACTTTGGCTGATTGGGGCTTCTGTCACAGTTAGGAGGTAGGAGAAGCTAAGCATCTCCCTCATTTATATCCTTCATAATGAGTTGCTTCAGTGCAACGAAATACACAGTTTGGAGAAATTTAGTACCTGAAACATTTGCAAAACTTTATTATACTACATTGCAAGATATATGTGGACTCAGCTCTATTAAAAAATCTGCAAGAAGCAGTAATTAAAACAGCGTTGCTTTCTCACTATCTGGCTGTTTGGAATTCGGAAGTTTTTGCAGCTGGTATCTCAGGAGGAACCCTAGATCAATAGTTTATGTTCTTATCATTATTTCTTTGAGGTTGACAGTAGCAAGCCTTCACCTGCTTCCTCCCTAATAACTAAATATAAGTTAACCTGATCCAGCCAAGGCATTACAGGGTTTTTGCTCATTTTGCCTTCCAGCACCAATTTGGGCCCTGATTTGTTGGGGGCTCTTTGTCCTAGGTCCTGCAGTAGATCTCCTAGTATTGGAGCACTGATCATTTATTTGACTGGCTGTCTGGATCCTTGCAGATTCTGACACCACTCCTTGTCATGCAGATCGGTGTTTCCTCAGGGGTATGGGGATCTTGCATATGACTCTCACAGGCTAGTGGATGATAGCCTGACAAAAATACTTACAAATTATTAATAATAATAGTGCATGGTAGAATTCTTTCTCTTTTGTTGTATGTTACA
Source organism: Chrysolophus pictus (assembly GCA_037305975.1). Classification (NCBI taxonomy): domain Eukaryota; kingdom Metazoa; phylum Chordata; class Aves; order Galliformes; family Phasianidae; genus Chrysolophus; species Chrysolophus pictus. The sequence goes on along the minus strand of CM074577.1, from coordinate 32,224,748 downwards.
AGGAAACCATCTGGTCTATCATTAGGATTTTATGAAACATATATAAATATTTTCAAAACAACAGACATTTCATCAGGCATTAGGATTTCCTCCCTCTTCGGGGCTCAACCCTAATGTGTATTTGTTGATTCACTGAGAGTGAGATCAGCTTCTCAATATGAGTTAAGTATCTTCTAATATGCTAATGAAAAAAAGAAGTGACCAGCTTTGGAATAATTAAACTGGAATTTGTGCTCAAGCTCTTAGTAAACCATAAGAAAAGTGATCCACAGAGAATTTGTAAACATCTGGTAGAGATAGAAATGCAATGACACAAAAGTGGGAAATGATAACAGCAATGATAATGTACAGGTGGCTCATCTAAAAATGATATGTTTGCAGTCTGCTTTTATGTGAAGCATTCTTTAATTGGTGGAAAAATAATCCAAGCTAGGGATTCTGAGGAATAAAAGCAACAAATATGCCGTGACTGGAAACAAAACAATACTAAATGAGTTCAGCTCACCTGCAGAATAAGAAACTGTAATTGGTATTTAATGCATCCTTTACTCTGATCATGATGCAGGTGATAAATAGGAGTAGGTTTATGGCTGAAAGATGCTCAGAATCCAAAGGGACTGGCAAAAAAAAAAAAAAAAAAAAAAGTATAGATTGATATATACATGTAGGCATGGATGTATGTTAGTATCTATCTATCTGACACATCTTCCTGATAAGCAGCACTAGTGATATGTCAGTGATCTGTACTATGTCAATGAAGTTCTACTGAGACATATGTGAAAGCGCTATGCATGGAGCTTTGAAGTTCGGAATGCAAATACTTTGTTAATTTTATTTAGTTATGCAGAAACCTAAGAAAAGTTGTGCTGGTTCAGACCAAAAGTATTAGGCCAGTATTCTGTCTTAGCAGTGGCTGAAAGAATTCTAAGGAAAAGAACAGGGCAAACAGTACTTTCTCAGCATCCAACTATTGCATCTCTGAAAATTTGCTGAGCCTAATGTGATCTCTCTGCTTGGTGACCTTCATTGGAGGTTTTGGGTGGTTTTTTTTTTTTACAACATACTTCTTTCTTCTTGTATGCATGTAAAAGTTCAGGGATCCAAAACGTCTTCTGGGAAGGAGCCTGAGGATCCTGATGCATTCTTCATTCAGAGCTACTTCCTCTTGTTTGCATCAGGCTCCTACCAGCTTTGTTTCACAACCCCAGTCACAACACTTATGCTCAAAACTATTATGTTGTTATATTTTGATGTGTGTATATATTTATATTTAGTTACAATAATGTTGTGTTTCCTTAAAATATATGAATCGGATGGGTGATCGCACTTGCCTGGTGGGGAATTCAAACTGTTTCTGGAGCCAAAATGCTTTGTCCTGCTATGTATGGCAAAAAGGATGATCCAAGCCTGGAGCTGGGAGCCTCTGGGTTCTTCAGACAGCAGACAGACAAGTCCTTCAGAAAAGCCTCCTAGGGTACAGAAGTTGCTAGGTAGATTTGCTGCAATTTGGAAAGTCCCTGAACATACTGAGAGGACGTCTGGGAGAAATGACTCACCTGCAAGGACACAGTGGGAAGGAGGAGTTATATATGAACCTTTTCATTTAGTTGTTGATGTTTGCATTCCATATGGTGTAGCCATTTTGAGTTTTCTCTTTTCAGAAGAATTCAGTATCTAAGTTGATACTGCAAAAAAGCCTGACTTCTCTGTCTTTAAAGCCTTTTGTCTTGGAGAAAGGGACTGTTCATTGGAGACAGTGATCTGGTCAGGTCCACCTCATATCTGTGGTCAACATCTACTTCCTTGATTATGCTTAGCTGTTGTGTTGTATTCTGCTTTACCAAAGGTTACTCAGTGTTCCCCACAAGGAGGTCCTTATGTCTGGGCTTACTGCTTTTTCTTATGCCATCTCTGTAAAAATTGGCTCACATTAAGTGCATTATGGCCAGCTTGCCTCCAGCAGACAAATGCAGTCCTCATATGTAATCTGAGGAAGGTGAAAGGCCATCCAAAAGATCTGAAACTTTGCTAGAGATGCAATGGTCAGAGTATTCATTAAAATGTGCCTGAAAAAACTCCAAAAGCAACCCCCCCCTCCCCCCCCCCCAAAAAAACAAAAATGAACTGATATGATCCTTGCTCAGTTCTGTGTAGTTAGTATAACAATTGAGTTGTACACAGTTGTTGCAGCACTAAAATATCTAAATCAGTCTGATACCAATTGGTTTTTTGAACTTCATTTAGATGAGATGCATCAAAAAGATACTTTTTTATTCTCTTCTTTCTCATAATTTTTTGTGCATTTTTCTTTGTTACCAAGCTTTCTGGAAGCTGAGAAAACTTTCTTTCCTTGTTTGGCCCATGGGTATTCTTTTTTATTTTTTATTTTTTATTTTTTTTAATAAACTTTGTTATTTGGTATCATATATATTCAGCCCTAGAATTTTTGAGACAGTTCCAACCATTATGTTTTTCAAGGTAGTGTCTTACCTTTACTCCCCATTCACATCCACCCACTCTCAGAATAATTTCTAGAATGCATCATCATTGTATCTTTCTTTATGCTTATCATTTCTCTTCAAGCCTTTCACTCTAAACTCAGGTATCACACTCCCTTGTGAGCTCTTACGTGTGTCGAGTCAAACAGGTAGCACCCCGACCAGTGGACGTGGCTGTATTTTGACAAATTCCTACAAATAACAAATCTATTTCCTTGCATATGTATACTTCTTTTCTCCTTAAGTATTGTCAATGAGGCTGTGCTGTAATGGCTTTATTTTTTTTTTCAGCATGCAGTTATGTAGGTTACTGCTCAGTTCTGTGCTTCTCTGTTGTCTGTTCACATTCTTTGTTCCTATCTGGAAGGTTCTGTTGCCTCCTATATGATTACTTTTATTCTATTTTTCTTCTACATGTTTCTGCATTCTGTTTTTATTTTGTTTTAAAACATGGTCCACCGTGGCACTGATGAAAGAAAGAAAAGATAAATCGAAACTTGTAGTCTAATCTGAGTACATTCTGTGGTCTGACAGATTTCAGTTGCTTATTCTGTTATCTTAAAGGCTGTTTTTCAAAACTGCTTTTTATCTCAGTTCCATGTCTCTGAGGCCTATTACAATCTGATTTTACATTAGAGAGTCTTCATTCCCTCCAAACAGCATGTAATACTTGCTGGACTGAAGTCTGCTATAAATGCTTCAAAAATTGTCTTCCTTTTTGATTTCACAGGTGAAGCCAATTATCTTGCGAACAAATCATTCTTTCGAGAAGTAAAGAGTCTACAACTATATCATGGCTTGTTCTCTTTCACTAAGCTAAGGTTAATGAGTGAAATGTGGGACCTAGATCCTGCAAGATTGATGTGTCTGGCCCCAGTATAGAATCACAGAATCATTAAGGTTGGAAAGATCACTTGAGATCATCTGATCCAGCCATCAACTGTGCCTGTGACTACTCTAAACCATGTCACTCGGTATGACATCCATCCTTTTCTTGAAGACCTCCAGGGATGGTGAAAAAGATGGATAGTTAAGATGGAAAGAGACCTTTATATCACTATGTTTTTCCATTGCTTCACCTCCTTGGTGAATAAAACATTCTTGCCTGAACATCTTCTGGCAGTCTGCTATACCGGTAGCAACTTCTAAATACATTCGTGCATTTATTTGCTGTTGCACTTTGTCATTTGGTACCTTTTGTCTTGCTTCATGATGCTTTTCCCTCTTCATTGAGAATGCTAGCTAGTAATTGTTGGTGGCAGTTCATGAACGGTCAATGTCAGATCATGCAACTAATATTACCTGAGGCTACAGTTGGGGCTGCATCTACTTCTTTTGTTGATTCATGTGCAACCCACAGATTGGCTTTAGAGAAGGTGGGCCACGTTGTCAAAACTCACTGACATCCCAAACCACACTCCTCGCACCTCAATGGACTTGAGCCAAGCACTGCATTAAGAGCTGTCCAAGATCTGTAAGGAGTTCAGTGTGAGGAGTGGAGACCTAGAGCCTCGTCCTGTCCTGTGAACTTCATTATATCTCATTTTCAGCCGTATTTTAAAAGAGGGCTTTTTTTTTCAGCTAGTGAATAGAGAATAAGGCAGAGTCAGGAGACACTCATTCCTCCTTAAAAGTAAAAATACAAAAAGGAATCAAGAGAAAGCTTTCTTTCCTGAACAGGTATTAACCATTATCTGCATAACCATGATCAGCACAATGGCTTTGATGAGACTCAGCCCACACAGCTTGTTCCTCCAGAACAGACCAAGTTTTCTGCCAGGCATTCCGTATTCATTACATCCCGATCTAATAAAAAAGACTGAATGAACTCTCATGATTGATGCAAATAAAGCCAAATGCTGATACAAAAGAAATAAGATTTCAGTCATTATCAGTCACAGTCATTCCGCTGAAAAGCAATATTCTCAGCAAACCTCCTGCAAAATATACCTAAGCCACAATTTTACCTTTTTTTTTTTTTTCTTTCCTTTTTTTTCTTTAATATTTGGCAAGGAGGGATACAATGTTGGCACTTTCTAAGGCATCCCTTAGGAACTCTCCAGACTGTCGCATATCACAAGTTATTTAGTGGTATGTACTGCTCACTGCCAGTGTTGATAAAGTCAATTTCTTCATCTTCATGGGTGGTTTATCTAGATTTGCTTCATGAATTATGACATAACTGCCTGGCTCTGTACAGGTCAGCCCAGGTTCAAAGAGGGTTCTTATTACCGGTGGAAATTTGAGCGCACACTTACGTGATTTGAACAAATAAGGGTAAGGTAACTTTAGAATCTAGAAGCCTCTAATTCAATCCTAAAGCATGTTGTTAGTAGGTTGGGTTTTTTTATTTGTTTTTTGTAGCCTGTAGGGTTAATTTTGGGCAGAAAGGATTTGATCAGAGGGAGACTAATATCTGCTAACATTGTTGCTAGCATATTGCCTGATTCATGGGTTATTTCACTTTGTATTTTATTATCAGTGAAGCAGATAGCACTGCCTATTATTAAAATTGGTGAATGTTGCCCTTGAAATTCCCCACAGCTGCTTATAACTTTGTCAAGCTTTTAACTACTCATGTTCAAAATTATTGTGCTGATGAAGTACCTGCCTCTGGCTGTTTCTGTAGGTTTTTAAAATTTATTTAACATATATTCCAGGTGTTTTGAAAAATAATGCCTGAGAAACGTAGGTTGTTTCACATAAGTTGTAGAACAAAACAACACTTAACAGTCTTTTTCTTTAAGCATCAGTAGTTCCTATTTTCTTTTCCTCATTACCTGATGCAAGGTCAAGAAGTTTCATAGGAAGAGATTGTTATGACAGGGAGGTACGTCCTGCTGTGTTTGAACAAGGAATAAGCTGTTTAAGAAAGATATTTAAACATGGTCATTTTAAACAGCTAAATCTCAGCAAATGTCTATGGCAAGTACAATTCAGAGTGGTGCTGTACCACATTTGCTGGCAAGAGCTGTTGTAAGCAGTGGCATATTTTTTATTTAGTTTTTATATTATTTATTTATTTATTATTTAGTTTTAGTATTTTTTATTTAGTTTTATCCAGACTACTGGACTAATAGTAACGACATTTTTCCAGAGTACTTCATGTCACTGTGCTGGACCTCAGTAGGAAAAACTGCTTCATCTGAAAGCAAGGGAGAAAGAGTTTGTCAGGGAGATTCTTTGGGAAGATGAAGAGGAAGGTGGAGAGGAGTAGAAAAACATATGTCATGAGTGAAATGGGAGAAAAGAATGGGAATAAGGACCAGCAGAGTTGGATGAAGAAGGTCCCTATAGAATAATAAAATATCTTGAGCTGGAAGGGACCTTCAAGGATCTTTGAGTCCAGCTCCTTTTTCCACACAGCATCACCCAAAATCAAGCCCTATGTCTGAGAGTGTTGTCCATATATTAAAAACAAACCATGTATGTGTTCATTTAAGTGCCTTGGGACATTTGCAAGACATAGGTTTTCCAGTTGGTACAAAATTCTGAAATTCCATTATGGGTGTGGAGGAAATGTTCTGAAAAGGAAATGGAGAGCAAAGAACTGGGGGTGGGGGGTTGGAGGAGTCAAACATTTTTGAGACTAAATTCTATATATTTTTTCATATGCAGCTGCTTATGAGCAAGGTTTCCTTTTCTGTGGGATGATAGCCACAGAATGTGGGAGTCATGCCGGATTTGAAAGAGGTGCAGTTAAAGAAAATATTCATTGCAGAAAGAAAATGCAGAAAAAGGCACTGCAAAAAGAAAATCATATAAAACAGCTATTTCACAGGAGGTCTTTTTACTGTCCTTTCTTAATTTTCTGGGTATCTGATTTGATACCTCAGGGTCTCATTTGCAGAAGTAGTGATGAGTTTTGAAAGTTGTTGAAATCCATGGAAACTGTCCTCTGCTATGCTAGCTGCTATATGTGGTAAATCCTTTTAAAAAAGCAGGTCCAAGGTATTTCAAACAGAGCATCCAGAATTAGCACCTATTTTTCACCTTTATCTCTCTGTGTTAGAATTTCTCATCTATAAAACGGTAATGCAGATAAGCTAATGCTAATGGGTGGCAAATGTGGCATCTCTTACTGCCGGAGAGCTGAACTGTACCAATTCAGCGGTTTGCTTTCAATACAAGTTTTCGTTTCTGCACTGAGCGTGAAAGAGTAATTGCTTTCTTTCTATAATCATAATTCTGTGGGAGAAAGTCATGTGAACAATATCAAGCCTCTTGCAGAGAGGACTTGGAAAATATTTTTAAACTACTGAACTCAAGTCACTTAATCTTTCCTGCTTACTGCAATGTATTGGATTTTTGAGACCAACCTGATGTAGCTTTAGCCAGCGCTATAGTCTTGGTTGTTAATAGAGGATTTGAAAACAAAGAAACAGTAACAAAAATAAAACACCACCACCACCAAAAAAAAAAAAGAACTCTTTATTCAGCATAAGACTATTCTTAAATTTACCATAAAAATAAATAAGTATTCAGGAATATCAGGAACAGATATGTGGACTTAATACACAATAACTAATCATGACAGGGAATTGGATTTGTTTAGCTTAGAGAAGAGAAGGCTCTGGGGAGACCTCACTGTGGCCTTCCAGTACTTGAAAGGAGTGTATCAACAGGAAGGGGAACGGCTGTTTATGAGGGTGGATAGTGAAAGGAAAAGGGGGAATGGTTTTAAACTGAGACGGGGGAAGTTTAAGTTAGATATTAGGAGGAAGTTTTTTACACAGAGGGTGGTGACATACTAGAAGAGGTTGCCTAAGGAGGCTGTGGATGCCCCATCCCTGGAGGCATTCAAGGCCAGGCTGGATGTGGCTCTGGGCAGCCTGGTCTGGTGGTTGGCAACCCTGCACATAGCAGGGAGGGTGAAACTGAGTGATCATTGCGGTCCTCTTCAACCCAGGCCATTCTATGATTCTGTGACACAATTCTATGACTGTCTTCATGAGTGACTGACTGACCTCTGTTCTCAAATTAGATGCATGCATGCATAACTGGAACATAATTGGAAGAGTTATGTGAATAAAATATTTAACTTAAAAATAAATGAGAACCTAAAACATGCCTGACAATGGGAAAATAGAATTCACTCTCTGAAAAAATGTAAACCTGAAATGTGAGAAAACATTTCAGCATTGTTTCACCCCAAGTAAAAGGTTCTGTGGGTTGATTTAAAAAAAAAATGCCAAAAGCTGTTGCTATCACATTTCTTCTTATTCTATCTGTGTAATGCATTAAAACTATCAATAATGACTCTGAAATTGTAAGAAGCAAGGCTAATTTTTGTTTATCAGGCTTCTCAGTTGCAAAAATTGCTGTGAGATGCAGCTTAAAACTTTTCCAATTACAGGCCATATTTTCTACAGTAAGCAATGAGGTTGGAGGCCTGATTGCTTCAGACTTAGCTCCCAGCCCTTATCTTTTCCTCTCCTGCACTTTTGTGGCTGCCATTTAAACATTTATTTTGGATTTGTGTCAGCAGTCCTGGTACCATGTAAAGATTAACAATACCATGGAGCAGCTGCGTTACCTGCGGGAGCAGCAATGGCCAATACTTTAACATTCAGCTGCTGGAAGGAGGATACATGACAGCAGCATTTCACCTTAAAAGTGTTTACCTCTCTTAGAGTATTAAACACAGTGCTGTTGAATGGTCTCCCTATCATCTCCAGGGCTAGTGAGCACTTCAGAGCAGATAAGTAGCCACACAGGCTGCTTGACCTTTCTCACATGGGGCAGCCAAGTGAGGGGACAGCATGTATCTTGAAACGTGCATACTCCTAGCAAAAGCACACTGAACACCCTTGTTTTAGCTGATCTGGTTCCGTGTTGTTAAGCCACTTTCCAAAAATTGCTGCTTACTACTGTTGTTTGTTATTTATGGTCTTACTTTAACAATAATCATACAACCATACAATCACAGAATGGTTTGGGTTGGAAGGGACCTTAAAGCCCACCCAGTCCCAGCCCTCTGCTGTGGGCAGGGCTGCCACCCACCAGCTCAGCTGCCCAGCGCTCATCCAACCTGGCCTTGAGCACCGGGACAGTGCATTCACAGCTTCACCATCTCTCAGTAAAATTTTTTCCTAAAATCTAACCTAAATCTCCCTTTGTAGTTTAAAGCTCTTCTCCTTTGTCCTGTCACTATTGCACCATATAAAAAGTCGATCCCCCTACTGATTCAATTACTGGAAGGTTACAATGAGGTCTCCCCAGAGCCTTCTCTTCTCCAGGCTGAACAAGCCCAATTCCCTCAAGCTTTCTTCATAGGAGAGATGCTCCAGCCCTTTGAACATCCTTGTGGCCTCCTCTGGACCCACTCCAACAGCTCTGCACCTTTCTTGTGCCAAGGGCCCAGACCTGGATGCAGTATTTCATATGAAGCTTTACAAGGGCAGAGTAAAGGGGAAATTCTAGGGATGTAGACTGATTTAGGTTGAAGATTGTCTCATCAGACAAAACAAAAGTGGAGTGTGTACATAGAAAATGTGTTAAGTGGTAAATACAATTTGTGTAAAGTCCCACAATAAGCCAGAGCCTAGGTCTGGACCAGAATTAAAGTTGCCAACGCTTTGGTTTACCATCACACTACTCTCACTAGCTAATTTGGACTTGGTGTTCCTGAAGGTCTTTTGCAACCTAAATCATTCCATGATTCTATGATTTCCACAAATTTGGACTTCTCTGTGCTTTTTTACATAAAACTAGAGCAAGGCAAAACAAAGACAGTTGAATATTTGTACCTGGGAGCAAAATGTTGGTAATGCTGACTGCTACATTGATACGGTATCTACTGCTACTGCTGCCTGGGGAGAGTGTATTAGCAGAGCCCAACAAGATGAAGTGCTGCATTTTTTTACTACCATGGTTGGATGTTTTTCTGTTAAATAAGAGCTGGCAGAGAATATAAGATGCTTCTCTAAGGGCTGGACATTTTGTTCCCCTTTCTGAGGATTTCTGTGTTACTCAATGAACTGCACGGCCCCTGCGTTTTCTTCCATTTCCCTTTTTTTTTTTTTTTTTTTTTTTTTAGCCTTATTTGGACTACATTTCAGTTGAAACTGTTCAGTGCTCTTTTTCATCAGAATCCTTTAGACTTCTTTCCTTTTTCTGCAGCAGAAGTTTAAGCTGAAGCAAATGTAAATGCTTTGAAGTTACTCTTTGTGGATGTGATGAATAATTATTTTTACAGTACATGAGATAAAAAAGCCACCTGGATTAAAAATAAAAGCCTCTTGGACATAGCCCTTGGCCATCTGCTCCCGGTGACCCTACTTGAGCAGGGAGCTGGACCAGATGACTTCCAGAAGTCCCTGCCAACCTCAGCCATTCTGTGATTCTGTGTGTAGTTTGGTCCTGTTACATTTTCCTTCCATTAGGACTCTACCTGTACCCAGCAAAAGCAAAGCACAGCATGTGTCCCAGCTGGGAGGCAGACCGTCTGTTTCAGTTCACACTGTGGTCCACCAGTTGCATCCTAGGGAGGTATGGGCAGATTTATTTTTGTCAGGTACACTCTGAGGTCCATTGACACATGCAGCAGAACATAAAGCAACCTCATGCCAAATGAGAATTAAGGCGATTACCTCTGGTCACACCGGTCCCTTTGTGACTCATTTTTCTCCTCTCAGTTCTTTGCAGAGTGTCATCCTGTGCCTAAATGGTTTTGGAAAAGAAGGAGAGAGACTCTGGAAGAAAAAGAGGGCTGTGCAGTGATCCCATTGAGCAAAGAGAACTGGCTGAGACCATGTTGTTCTTGTTTTGCTTACACAATTTCACATAATTTTGGTGATTTCTTTAATAAGAAAATTGGCCACTGAAAGGTTCCATCTTGGTGGAACTGGACTGGAGGTGATCACTAACAAGGGTGAATCTTTATTACATTCGTAAGGAAAACTTTAAGAAGTGAAGCAAAGAGATGTGAGTGAGAAGCAGAGGACCAATGAGCCTCTTTTGGCAAATTGCACCGACTAACATGAGTAGCTGCTTCAGACCTCATTGTACTGTCTCTCTTTGGCTTTGCATGGAAAGGAACTCTAAAGGCAGAGAATGGAGAAGGGATGGTACCCTGCTGCAGCAGCTGGAGGTAAATAAGTTGATTCCATGCAGGAGGCAAGTGTTGTCTGTGAACTTGATCTGGGCTCGTGCAAGTGCTCCCAGCTACCAGGCTCTCATTTGTCCATCCCAACACCTTTCTCCCTGCTACTAAACTGTGCCTTAGGTGTGATGATGATCCCTTTTCTGAAGAGCTGCTTGTTTAAAAGCCTCAGTGAAGCTTACTATTTGCAAGCAGGCAAGTATTGATCATTTTTAGCAACTCTGCAGCACAGCTTAAATTCTCCAGCCTGTGGGATGTGAGTTGGTGTTTCGGTCTCAGTGACGACCCCAAGACACTCAACTGATCTCTTTTGTTATGACCTAGCTCTTGTTTTCAGCTGTTGTTAAGAGAATTTCAGGGCTGAATAGACTGCAGTGGTTATATTCCAATTAGGGCAATGTTTTCTAAACTGCCTATATACATGCAAAGATCAATTAAATGTGTTTCAGCCTTTTTCTTCCTATTTTTTCTCTCCTTTTCCCACCCCCATCAATCTTCTGTTTCTACCACTATGTTTTTCTGCCTCTTTTCATCATTTTGGTACTACTAGCTACTGAAAAGAATTGAGTAGGATGCTTATATCTGAACTAACAACATCATACAGCTCTTCTAGTCAGTTCTACTCCTTTACAAATGTAAACAAGGGAGAACAATACAGGAAAAGGAAATGAGCAGATGCATGTTTTCTGATTCTATATGAGAAAAATGAAGCACATTTGCTTGGTATATGAGTGCTGATGAATACCTCCAGAGGAGAATACACCTGAACACAAAAATTAATGACGTGGAAAAGTGTCAGTATAATTCCTTTCAGTTTCCCGTGGACCCTTTCTAGATCATAGTAACTTCTACTTGTCTGTTTCTGTACATTAATACAGTTAATAATCCTGATCTTACATTTATCTTTGATAGAACAGAGTAGAGATCTCAAGGCCACACCTGCATGGAAGCACAACTGATTCATTAACAAGATTTAGCCAAAGTACCTCCCTCTGAAAGCTTTTCCCGCGGCAGCACAAAGGGAATTACTCTGTCCTCTGACAGCAGATGATTTCCTCTCATTTCTGTTCTTTGGAGCTCCTCTGCTTGGCATGGAAAAATTAAAAATTCATCCTACTAAGGGCCCACGCTCCTGTCAATTTGCATGTTGCCTGGCTGACCAGGAAGGATCAGCAAGGCAACACCTGGTTTATGGAATGTTTAGCAATAAGAACCTGAATGTCTTTGGGCTTCAGGTGTCCTCTGGGTGAGCTGGCAGGATCTTCAGAATTTCATTTACAGCTACAGTTGCTCCTTATGTGGTTTAGAAGACCCTTTTGTAGCCTGAACCAGTGAGGAGTGCACACTGGGACAGTGACCCCAAGGATGGTCTATGCTTGGCCAAGCGACGTGGGTTATGCAGAGTCCCTGTGTCTGGGCAGGTTCACTCTATGTGCATTATCATTCACACCCTCTGTCCAGCTGCTCTTGGTTGAGTGCTATAGTGCTTTTATATTCATGGAGACTTGAAACTAGGAAGTCGTGCAGGGCCATCACTTACATTTCAGTCTTTCAAAATTAGTCATTTTAGCTTAGTTGTTTTTAATTAACTGCCAGTATCCTTGCACCTATCTATAAACCAGTCAATAACAGCAAGTGTGGTAAATGTGGCTGGTGAGCGTAACTCCTGACAAAATGAGGATTTTGGTGTCCTATTGATTCAGTAGATAAAGGCCTTCAGGCTGGCTGCTCAACTCATAGCATAGAATATCAACAATAATGACAGTCCTCTACTGGTAGTGATGCTTGATATTTTAAACTATTGAAATTAATAACTGTATTTTCAGCCTTGTCAGATTCATTATGTTCTCCAAGGACACATGCTACCATTTCACTTTTACAGGGAAATTGTTCATCAGGCATGTTACCCCAGCACAGAAAAAGGAGAGCTACACCAAGCTGATCAGGGTTACCCTGACCCAAAAGACTGCTTAATAATGGGAAGATGCAGTAATTAGGTGAGAATTCCCTGTCTGCAGTGCCCAGTGCTGCATGCACCTTGTGGCACACAGGGAGGGACAGCTGAGCTGGGCAACCTGTCTTCATCTGATGATATGCAAATAGACTTCCAGCAAATCCTCACTAGTACAAGTTGGCTCAACTTCCACTGATCTTTATAAAAGCAATAAGGAAACATCAAAAGAGCAGAATTTGGCCCCATAAAAGCCAAGAAATAACCCATTTATGGGTCTCATTGTAAGGTATTAGCAGTTTAAAATTACAGTCATTGTGTGACACAAAGAACATTCTGAACAATCCATTCCCTTATGGATGTGATTTAAAATTAATTCATTCTTCCGCCTCACTCCATTATTGCCAGCAAACCAGCGATGTGGAATTACTTACTTCTAAGCCATATGGTCTTCTGAGGACAGATACCTCCTTAGCTTGCTCTAATTAATACATTTCGTGTATCAGAAGTTCACTCTGATTTTTAATTTTATGTTAACTAAACTGAACAAAAGGAAAAGTCAATTTTGCAATTAGAGGTTAGGGATGATTTTTGTTGTTGTTCTCATTTCCTATTTACTTCAAAATCAAAGAGACTATCATCCTGGCATGTCAGCGCTTCCTAGAAAAGCATTAGAGTATGTTGGAGAAAAGATCAAATGGTGTTAAAAACCTGTTTTTAATTTTCATGCTTCTACCTAAAAATGTGATTTTTTAAAAGGATTTCTTGTGACAGAATCACTTCTGCACATAACTGCGTGAAGAGCAAAGATCTACACCTTGCTGACTCATTTAGCAGAGATTTCTTGATTTTCTTTAAAGCTATGGTTTTTGTTTTCTTTCCTTCCCCGCTGTTTCATTTTCTGCTAAATACAGAAAACGTAATGCACTATGTTCCATCAAACCTGTAGCCATCTGAACAAAATAGAAGCGGGCACAGTAAGAGGGGTAGAGTACTACCTCAGCAAGTCCATTCAGAGCACTTTCAAAGACCAATGTCCTGAATTACAGAACATTTTAATATTATCTCCTACAAATTTTTAATTTTTTTATGTGAAAAAATTATAGATCTGTGTGATACTTTAGTGGAATTTTATATTATAAAAGTGGGCCAGTAATAAAATCTATTAAAATGTCAGTGGAAGTGTAAGCCAGATTAGGCCTGACTTGAATTCACACGTTCTCCTTGAAGTGGATTTTTGCTACCTTTCCCCTATTTTATATCTCATTAATCAAGCACTGTTTCCTTCTTTTTTTCTTTATCTATGTAATTACCATCTATGGGAGTATATTATTACAGAGAAGACCTTTCTCTGCAACTGGAAAGCACAGACAGCTTATTTTAAATGCCAAAAATTAGAGGGAAAAAAGGAGAGGACCTACTGGAACTGCAAATAGAGTCCTGAAATGGATTCCCTCCGCTCCTTTTCTTGCGGTTAAAACAAAAGCAGCTTAATATTTGCCTTTATCAGCTAGTTTTATAACAAAATGTAAACTAGAAGGAAAATCTGTTCACCCTCGCTACTAGTGAAATCTCCTGAAAGAGCACAAGAAGCTTGTTGATGTTTGAGTGTGCAGAGAGACATTTCAAACCTCTCCACAGTCTGAAATCCCTTGCTGTTCATTTCCTTATTTTAAGACAATTGTTAGTTCTGCCCATAAGCAGAGAGCCTTCAACCTGCAACCCAAAAGAAGACATGAGAGAGAGGTTTCTTACCAGCCACTTTGCCTAACCTTGATGATTACACTGGAGAATCAAGAGCACCCATTTAGTCAGTAAGCACAAATCATCTGTGCAGCTCATTAACATCCGCATAACAACAGCTGCTGATATCACTCCTTCCAAGTCCCCAGCAGCTATTCATTTAATCCCATAACCAAAAAATCCTCACTTATTCCACAGTATGAGTGCCCGTAAAGAGAGTTGAAGAGGTAGAAATAATGCAAGCTAAATTTCCATCATACCTGATGAAGGTGTAACCTTTTCCAAATAGATGTGTTGCTAACACACATCCTCTTCTCTTCCTTCCAGTGCTGTGCAAAATTCTACACCCCATGAAACCTAGGAGAATACTGATGAACATAGCATTAGAAACCAAAACTGTGATATCAGAACCTGCAGGGAAATAAATTGTATGGCTTAAAATATGTTTGGATGCCCCTAACGACAGTAATTTGGTCACTCATCTAAGTTGTGTACATTTGCATATTTATTTTTGTCAACACAAATCTCTTAGGTTATAGTTAGTGTTGCATCTTTCCTTAAAGAATAAATTACTTCTAGCCTTGAGGCAAGCTCATGAAATAGCTGACAGCTTTCTGTATATCTGCAGCATAGTTAGATCATAATCCTGTTTTCAGGAGGCATCTATACTTAGTTCGCTATGTTCATAATGATGAAATAATTATGGTAGTATTAAAATTCATCCTTTGCTAGTAACAAGCTGCAGAAATCTTGAATGCTCCCTAGGCTAAGGTTCACAATCTGTTTAAATTGGCCTTTCGTGGCACAAGTAAACAGCTTTAATTATCTGGGCAGATAATCAAAGTATTCTTAGGTCTGGGGGTGAGGTTATATTAATCATATCCTACCTCTAGAGAAGGTCCAATTCTATCAAGCACTTCATGAAAAGGCATAAGTGCTTACTCCATAATAACACTTATTAGCCTTCACAAATTATGAAAATATTATGGGTGCCATAATGTCGACTCTGTGAAGCTGGAGCTTCCTTATAACAAATTACTGAGGGTCAATTTCTGTCAATCAGCAAAAAGTACTGAATGCATAGATATATGCCACCTGCATTTATCACAAGCAAGAGCTGCTGCTGAATAATGTGCCTGTAAAATATATATCTGTGTTGCACAGTGCATGCCAGAGGCACATAGAGCCCCAGTGGAACTGGTAAAGAAGCTTTGGGCTTAGCTGAAATCAACTGAAAAAGAGAAAGGGCATTGCACCATGAAGATTAATGGTTGAGACTAAAAATCCTTTCTCACTTCTCTCCCTTCCTCAGTAAATCTGCCCCAGAACTCATTTGCACAATATTCAAGCAATGGAAATGACATCGATCAACAGGTACTATACCAAACCTGAGATTTATTGAAGTCTACATTTACTGTTTTGCCTTGTCACAGGCTTCCAAATATCTTATGCAGTGCTGTATTTATTTCATTACGGTTCTCAGTAGCTTTTCAGTTACTTCTATTATGTGAGCTCAAAGGAGAAATAAGGTAGAAATAAATATACTGTCACATTTCCAGATGAATTGCTCAAAATGCTAAATTTGCCACCAGAAATTTATGGCACTGGGAACTAAATTACATAATAATATAAATTTGGAAACATGGCTCTTTTAACTTTATATGTTTTAATGTACTGCCTTGACAGTATCCCTGTGGAATTAAAACAAAGTCTTTATTGTTTTATTACCTGTAACAACATTGAAAGGAAATGAAGTGAAATATTATTTCAGCATGTTTGAATTAATTTGATGATTTATTAGAGGATGCCTTTGTGACTGATAACAAATGGCTGGCTGCAACCTCCACTTCCCACTCTTTTTTTTCTTGACTTCTTCCATGTAGAGGCTGGGAGATAGAGAGTGTTCTCTATTTCTTTTACATTATATTTTCAAAAGACTTGTACTCTTCATTGAAGGCTGATTTTTAAAGTAATTCAGAGCTTATCCAAACACTTAAGAAAGAGTTGTTCATTCTCAGATGTTTTCAACTGTGCTGGCAGACTGCAAGATGGGAGCAAGCAGGGATTGAGGAAGACGTTGACCAGCCTTGAGGATGCACTTCTTGGCTCTGTCAACCTGTTTTCCAAATTTTTCCATATTTTCAAATGCATTTGCCACCCAATCCCTAGTGGAGCCAAACAAGTGACTCAAAAGGAATGGTCTCCAAAGTGGTCTGGAGCACAGTGCTGCCAATGCATATGACATTGCCTGTGGGGTGCGTGCCCCCCTGTGTGTATCAAGGACATCTGAAGCCCATGATTTAAGTTTTTAAGACTCATTTAAGCAAATGAGTCAAGTTGCTGGTCTGTGGGGCTACTCTTGAGCTACAGTCAGACTTGAGGAAGAAGGGTACCTGGATACCTCTGGCTATCTGCACTTTAGCCATGCAGTAGACAAAGTGGAAGCAAAAAAGCTCGGGGAGTTTGGGAGACACAGTCCCTACCAGTGAGATCTTTATGGGCCAGAAACCTGGTCAGGTAACAGCCACCTTCAGAAGGCTGATGCGCATAGACAGTCAGCTCCTAAGGAATGTGTGTGTCTGAGCCCACACTTCCTGCTTCCTTTGCACCCCAGCTTAGATCTACAACATCTCATGGACATAACAGATCAATTTAGACAGGATTTCTTTCACAGAAGGCATTGTGTTAATAACTTAGAGTGTATTATGCCTCATAATGTTGTGTTTCATAAATCACCAGTACTCATATGAGTGCATGCAAATGTCTGCTTCAGTTCCAAAAGATCTTCTAGCTGTCACAATTGCAGACGGATTTTGACAGCTAGCATTCAGAAGTCATGAAAACCAAAGATAATGGCAATACTTGGAGCCTGAACAAAATGGCATGAAAGTCAATAGAAAAGAGAGCTGGGAGTTAAATACAAGTTTGATTCAAAGTAACGAAAACATACAAATTGGCAGATTAGTAAAAAGTGCTGCTTATGTCAGATGTGGATAAGAAAGGCATTATATAACTAGCTGATCTTTAATCCCTTCCAACCCAAGCCTTTCTGTGATTCTGTGATTACTGATCATTCACCTTCTCACATGCTCTAATTACTTTCCTTTGCCCAGTACCAATGTGCTCTGTAGTGTGCTGTTCCTACTCAGTCTTAACTAGTGTCCTGAAGCAGAGGGAATAAAGAAAATGAGCCCATCTATAACATATTTTAATAAAGCATGAAGGTGGTATTGGTTCTGTCACCTGTGGATTAAAGTAGCTGGTTTTGTTAGAATTTGATAGCATTCTACTCTTATTCTATTATTTCATTGTATTTTATTTAAAAGGAAAAGAATTGAAGAGATTTAAAAATACATTGCCATTGTGGGAAAAGGCAATTACATTAGCTTTCTGCTACTGTACTTCTGTCTCAATGTTAAAATTTCTCAGTTTTAAAAAATGTTTTACTTTTTCACTTAAGAAGAATGGTGTAGACTTCCTTAAATCACCTACAGACCCTCCTCCTTTTATTTAAGGGAATCCTTAGAGTTGGAAGGCACCTTTAAAGGTCATCTAGTCCAACTCCCTTGCCATGAACAGGGATGCCACAGCTAGATCAGAGTGCCCACGGCCTTACCCATTTTCCCTTAAAAGTCTTCAGAGACAGGGCAGAAGCCACAAAACTAGGTGATATGTTCCAGGGCCTTTTTGTCTTACTGTCATAGGAATTTAGTCTCACCAGATCTGATGATGAAATGCCTTTTATTTCAGTGAGACAATAATGTTTTGCCTGCTTAACATTTGCTGCCTGACATCTCAGAGTTGTCTGAATTTTTGTGAATGGGCAACGTGAATTTTTTCCTCTGTGAAGACTAAGCTGATGATTTGTTATAGTACTTTAAGCCTATTGAGAGATAATATAAAGAGCTTCATCAAAGAGCCTCTTGAAATGGCAAGATTCTCCCTTCCATCAACAAACCATGGTCCAAACTTCACATCTGTCAGCAGCATCAGAAATAGTCAGCATTTGGTATTTCAGGACTCAATGCATTGTATCTCCAGTTACCTAAGTCAATTTATTTCTTGTGTGGGGCATATGAGAAGTTGAACCAAGCTCTTGTTGTTACCTATTCCTGTAAATTATTGATATCTGAAATGCTGATGCTTCAGGCTGTGGTTACAGTAAGCATTAAAGCTTCCTCCAGTATTATTTTTCTTCCTGGCTCTTGTCCATATTTTGGCCTTGTCCACTTCTAGAACAAGTAAAGATGGACTGTGATTGACAGCTCATAGTTGTTTGTGTATGTAGGATTATTTTCGTTCATTTTAAGAATGCCAGAGAAAACCTAGTGTTAATTATTGATTTCAAGCAGGAGAAGGCAATGCTTTCTTTTACCAGCAAACATCTTTGCAGCAACAGTAAATTTTACTGTAAAGATTTGAAAGCATGTTTATGTATCTGCACGAAGCCAAAAATGATTCAGCTGTGTCCTTCCCAGTCTCCCCCCCCTTGCTGCTCCATTGCCCGGAGAAAAGCTGCAGCTATGGCATTGTCTGCTGCTCATATGAAGGAGAGAGCCGTACGTTTAAGCTGGCTGTCCAGATCTAGAAGAAAGGAGCTGGATTTGGTTCCATTAGACTGAGAATTGCTGCTGTAGATCAGGGATGGTCTTCTCACACAGATTTGGAAGAAAAAAAAAAAAGAGAGAAAAAAGATTTCAGTCTTTCTTGAATAGAAGACTATGTGTGTTTGAGTAGTGGTAAATTATTTTTGTGTGAAAAGCTTCTGGGATGTATTACTCAACCTATCTTCCTGAGGAATTTTATCATCTCCTGTCAAGGAGAACGTATTACAAAAATTCAGGGCGCTGTCTCCAAATCCCTTTGATAGCTGTAAAAGCTAAAACTTTGGGGATAGCAAGGTACTGTTTCTCTCTGTTCACATCAAGAGAATGAAGAGTGCTTGGCTTTCAAGAGCTTGGGATCTAAGTGATTTATCTGGGACCATACTGAAACCTGCAGGTGAATTGACCCATGGCATTTTAATTAGGTTGAATTTGGTACTATGTTAGGCTTCCCTTTCTCTAGTAATCCATGCTCAGATGGTGGGGAGCTTGCACTTCTCAGCAGAGCATTGAAGAATAGAGTATGATCATAAGGCACATCTACCATGAAGTATGATCGTAAAGCTCATGATTACAAGGCTTTCCTTAGTAATTGCACCAAGATTCAGATTGCCTATGAGCTGTGTAGAAACAGGCCCATGATAGGATCTTCTGCTTGCAGCTCAGTTATAAACACAAGAAGAGGTGTCTACACTTCTAGGAGAAACCATGAAATCAGATCCAGGGGTCTGAAATTCTCCCGGGATGTTTTGAATTCTTTGAAGGTACTGAGCTGTCCGTGCATTTTCCTGAGACCCCAGCAATGCCCTTGCAAATGCGACTAGCTGTTCAAGGGACTTCTTGTTTTTGCTTGAAGCATGAGACTGCCAAGAGACTTTGGATTCTTCCTTTGGCATAACCCTGCCTCCTGCCTCTTCATGCCATCTATTCAGATCCAGAAACTCAGCAAGCTCTATCTGTGGCCTGCAGGGAAAGGGGGAACTTTGCTGCGGAAGTAACAGCTCCTGACAATCAGTGCAAGGAGTGGGAAATCTGCCACCACACTTTCTGCTAACACAAACCAAGCCTTGATACTTGAGTTATGTACTGAGTTCTGAGAGTCAGGCTTAAGCATCCCATGGAAGTCTGACCTGGGCTTCTCCCTGGTTGCTGTGTAAGAGGACACCTCGCAGCATGACTGCATGCTGATACTCACACAGTGGCTGCAAGGCAGAATTCTCCTTAAGGAGGGTGGCAGATACCTCTAATGACGTCTAGCAGTTTTAGCTTGTTAATCTTGTAAAGCACTCACTAAGTCACGTGTAATTCTCAGTGATGTAATGGAGCCAGCCTTTAATTCATGCTGATGATACCATATGCCTGAATATGACAGCCTTCTTTTTTTGACCACTATGTAAATAGACCATGCTGTTCTTTTCCTCTTTTATTTATTGATCCTTGCTCCTATATGTGATTTTTATAAAAATAATTTCCTTAATCTTCCATTCATCTTTTAACTTACAAGAACCAAATATACTTACACGGATCCGGGTGTTGCTGCACTAAAAACATAAAAAAAAAGAAAGAAAAAAAAAAAGGAATGAAAAAAAGATTATTTACTACTTTTCTGATAACAGAATTAAACTGTGCCTTGCCAGGCTTGCTTAGCTGGCACTAGGAAGATTAATACACCCACATTTGGCTTACTCGAGTTACAGACTGTTTACGCTAACAATTTGGAGAAAATGACACCAGTGGTCTCCAAGAAGTAAAGTGCCAACACAACAGATTTTAAAATCTGCAAGAAATAAAAAGATGGGCCTCAGTAAGAAATGAAAGCCTTGCATGCTGGATTAATAAAGAGGAAAGCGTTCATGGTATATAAAATACATTGTGTCTGCAGGACCTGCTTGCTAATCCAAAGCTATACCGAAGCTAAAAAGTTTGGCTTTTTCAATTGCTAAATATCTAGGAAACCCAGACACACTAGTGTATTAAAATGTTCCTTCAAAATGGCATTTCATTGCATATATAAACATCTCTGGTTTTCAATGTTTTTTTTTAATAAATAAAATCTCCATTTAAATCCACATAGTGCAAATGCTTCTGCACATGCCTGATTCAAATTGTTTACATAAATACTGGCAAGATTATGGCCTGAAGGTGCATCTGTTTTCACCTTTTCCTCCTGACCTTACTTGAAAGGTGAGTGGGATTTTTCAAGGGTGCTTAAGAAAGTGAGGCATGCAGTTCTCCTCACTGACTATGCTGGGGGCTGGATCCCTACACATCTCTTAAAAATCCATAGCAGAATATCTGAAGGAAGCCTGAAAACAGCAGTTTTAAGAGAGAGAAAGCCAAATGTACTGCAGAAGCCATCAGAAAAACATTGACTAACAGTTGCAACTGAAAGACGGAGCAAACCTGAGTAAACAGCATGACTGTACATGCCAAATACTCCAATGCAGAACATTTATTATTGTACCCTTGTAGGGAGAGGAATGCGTAGTAAATGACTCACACTCACTACCAACTGCTTAACAGACCTCACACCATATTTTCATCTAAATTACTATGACAGTTCCAGTACTCTGTAAAGAGTATGTCCTTTATGCATGATGATGTAACTGAAACAGGAAGATTCAAAGGGCTGTTATAAGGATCTGTAATAAGTCTTCATCAAAGCCCCATTGGCCAGTTTATCAATAGTATCCACATCGCTTACTCTTCCATGTTTCAGCATCGCATTGATTTATGACCCAGTTCTCAGCCCACTGGAGGCAGTGACAATACCTGCTTTGAGAGGAGCAATCAACTCCTAACCTTCCGAATTCGGCTGAGTTGCTTCACTCAGATATTCCAACTCCGTTTCTTCCAGCTTTTTTGTGGTCTTGGTCATAGCTGAAGACTGCTTTTAACAGCTCTCCCTGGCACTGGCTGTGGAGAGGCAAAGTTGCCCAAACTGGGCTTTAATGCCTTGGTGAAGTGCAGCACAAGCAGAGGTACCTGGGGGAAGAAAGATAGTCCCTAAAAGAAAACAAAGGCACACAAAAGCAGTTGTCTTAATTACAGTTGCACAAGCTGTGATGTTTGAATGATCACTGATAAGGTGAAATGGGATGCTGAGCATGGTCTCTTAAAATCTGTCTAGTCTCTAATCAAGTCTAAATAAATATCAGTAAAACATTGATGTTATGTCCAAAAGCTAGCAGAGGAGCTCAGAAGGGATATGACAGACAGTTAGACTGAAGCCTTTAGCCTGACAGTAAAGTACTATATGAGACAATAGTTCCCTTCAGCACATTAGCTGGTCATGACAAATAATTCACAACAACAAACTGAAATAAAAACATAGGTCTAAATCTATCCCTTGCTTGTTGCAAACTGTCATGAATGCTACAGAGAGAATATTTTCAATAAACTTTAATGCATACAGGAGCTTCTTTTACTAGTTTTCTTCTTGCTGACCTGGGTATCTCCACACTGCAAGGCAGTGGGGCTGAGCACACCTGCTCTCTGTTCCTGTGAGTTTTTCTCATAGCACATAAATTTGTTTGTGAGTAACTGAAAGGTGTGAGGTGCAATTCTCCACATCCTCGCACCTGAGCAGCATGCAAATCACCCAGATGCTCACACATACATTATGCATCCCAGAGGGTGAAAAGGCAATAAAAATAAAGATCTCTCTTCCTCAGAATCATGGAATCATTAAGGTTGGAAAAGATGTCTCAGATCGTCTCATCCAACCATCCACCCACCGCCAATGTTGACCACTAAGCTTTGTCCCTCAGTGGCACATTCACACATTTCTTGAACGCCTTCAGGAACAGTGTCTCCATCACCTCCCTGGTCAGTCTGTTCACGTGCCTGACCACTCTTTCTGAGAAGTTTTTCTTAATATTCAACATGAACCTCCCTTGGCACAACTTGAGGCTGTTCCCTCTCATCACTGTTACCTGAGAAAAGACCTCAGCTCCTCGCAACCTTCTTTCAAGTCATTGTAGAGGGCATCATCTGAGGAATAAAAACACTACACAAATTGTCTGTCTCTTAGATAAATCAGTACTGGGAGTCCCCAGATTGCTGGTGTTAGGGCTCTGAAGGAGCTTACACTTGGGAACACGATAGGACCTGGGAGCTCAACGCTTTTGCCTCTCGTCAGAGGAGAGTACTTTCTTCCTTACATTGAGGACTTTGAGGACTGCAGAAAAGCAGTATACCTTGACTGCAGATCTGTCATATTTGATCCTGCATTAGAGCAAAATGTGACTGTATTTGCTTAAGCATGTCAGTATAACTTTTGATAGAACTCTTGGAGCAAAATATTTTGATGTTGATATTTATGCAAAAGATTTTGAACTATTCTAGGACCTGATGAAAAATGAGATAAAAAATGTCTTGAAATAGCGGTAAAAATGCATGATTGCCTTTCTAAACTATATTAAAGTGGAAGAAAAAAAATAGAAAAAAGCTCCCAGTGTCTCAATTTCAGCAGAAGCCTGCTGACGTACAAAGTTGGAGATGAGGATGAGGACTGAATTCAGAAAGAGCGCAAATCAACATTGAGTTTAACATGTTTTGGGAAAATTATTTGAACACAGTTAATTGTTAAATGGTTTGAGATATGGGCTAAAATTGTAAGATTAAGTAAAAAATGTTTAACTGTTTTTTTACTTTAAAAAATGGGATGCTAGTATGGTCCCTCTTTTTTCCTTGATCTCAGTGCTGAGCTTAGCATTAAAGCTTCTATGTTAGTGAAGCAACACTTCACTAACGAGGAAAATATTGCTTTATTCTCCTAATAAAGGTGAGGCTGGATTGTGCTCCACTGTGCATTATCAAGATTTATTTACTTAGTTGCAGCTGTAAATTTTGCTCAGTGCCATTGAGAACATAATTTGAAGACCATGGAGGATCTGTGAATATGAAAGGCATCTCTATTTGTTCTTTACAACCTTAATTTTCTTGGTTACAGCTCTCAGAACCTAGGTGCACTTACAAGACAGCGATTTAATATCAATTGTATGAAGGCACATAATACAGAAATTGAGCAAAAATAAACATGAATATCTGCCATGCCATGTTTGAGGTTTATTTTACAAGCACCTGTGCTGTGAACTCCAGAGGAACTATTGTACATATTTCAATATATATAAATGTAACATCAGCAAACAGTGATGTGATCATTTTGCAGGAAGTTCTGGTGAAAAGGTACTTGACTAATTCAACCTAATAAGCCTGTACAATTTTTCCCATATCAAATTCAAACAAAATTTGACTTTTGGTTTAGATTTATTTAAATTTTGCCTGTTCATTTGACTTCTCCCTTTCTTCTTAAGTTTTCTTTCCTACTTCCTTCCTACATGCTATAGCTGGCAGATATCTCACACTTCCCTAGTTCTTAGTGAACTATCTTGTTTTCCATCACCTTTCAGTTAACCTGTAAGATAGGGAAACTGTGCTTTCTTTAGAATGCAACCCTGACAACCAGTTGCTCTGACACCTTTACCTTCAGGGTACATTTGATTTGAGTTTTGATTGAGCATTAGGTGTACAGTAAAAGATGTTTGAGAAATGATGGATCAAAAGCAACATGTGAATAGTACATTAGCATTGTATGAAGAGCAAGAGTTGTTAGGCCACTGTCACTTTTACAAATAAGAACCAATTGCCCTCACAGAGTTCCTCACTTGATTATGGGTGCCACATTTTTCAAAGGACAGACAAATTGAAGAAAATTTAGAGATAGTAAAGCATTGGTAAATGATCTGGAAAATAAGAATGTACAAGGGAAAATCAGAGTTGGGCATGTCCAGTCAAGAAAAAAAGATGATCAAGGGGAGATATAATTTCTACATTAAGTATGTCACAGTCATGGATGATTAATCTACAGAGGAAGATAAGAGGCCAAAGGCGTCAAGCAGAGAGGGAAAATGTAGCTTTGATATGAGGGAAAACTTTCCATTACAAAGCAAAATTGACAGTGATCAAGCCATCAGGAGAGACTGCATAATTGCTGTTATTGCAGAAGCTCAAGGTCAGACTCGAGACCCCCATTTATTTAAAGTCATTTAAAGAGGACTAAGTCATACCTGCCCTTTAAGAGGACAACCGAAAACCCAATCTTCCTCCAGAAGGTTTTATTGAATAATACTCACAGGAAACCTGTCTTGGGTTTTTGTCTTTCTTTAAGCCCCAAGCTCTGCTGAGCATTGAATTAAGTGTTTGAATTCGTAACACTTTAAGAAATTAAAATATTCTCTCTATGAGTATGCAGAGACTAATAAAAGTCATATCAACTCTGGAAACACTTGTAAAGAGGGTCCATCAAGTGATGAACATGCCCCATAGCAACTCCTGAAGTAGTTTAATGTGGTTTTATTGTAGACAGTCTACTTAATAGATCACAGTTGACCATCCTCTGAGCTCTAATAAAATGCACATGCCTGGGGGAGTATTATAAATGCTGATAGTATTCTCTGTACCTTTTTAGCTCTGCAGGTTTGGTGGTAGGTGTTGATGGTTGCATTACTTGGATGAAAGTGCTACTATGGCTTTCCTCAGCACGCCAACTACTCGTCAGGATAGGATTCAGCTTATTGCTGGTATTCAATCCTTCACAAGGTAATAATTCTCCTCACAATTATTTTTGTCTGTTGTTCATTATGATCTGACTTTGTTAGATTTGAGGAAAAGGATAATGGTGTAAACATAACTTCACATCTTCTGGTTCTGCTTAAGTGGTGCATGCTGTACATTTTAATAATATTTTGAGGTAGATATACAACTTCTGAAAGAGTAATAGACAGAAATAAGCTGTTACAGAAGAAAAATATACAGGTACAAATGTGAAACTGAATACTGGCATTTAAATGTATGTAACAGTCTTAAAGTTAGGAACCATTTATGAAGCACACTAACAGGTGAGCTGCCTAATAGATTTTCGCCTAATAGATTAATAAGTTATTCATACAATTCTGGACACTCCTTCCAATGTTAATTCTGTGGTTGGAAGGTTTGTTTAACAAAAAGTCAGTCCAAACCAGTTGGGATGTGCTCTCATATAAATGATGAACTCTTGGCTGGTTGGTGCAAAATTCTCCTAGACTTGAGGTATAACTCTATGAATGCTCTTCTGAAAACACATGAGTCTGGCCTGTGTAGCTTTAAAGAAAAAGGCAGTATGCATACTGGACGATGTCTAACATTGTTCAGCCATCTTTTCATCCCAGTGTGGAAAACTAACTCTCTGTCTGGCTTTTTGTTTTACTTAGGTTTGAAACTTCTTGTTAGATAACATGGCATTTTAGGTCTGTGTAATCACAACTGTCTACAGCAGGACAGAATATAAATTCTTTAGTTCTACCTCACAAAATACTAATGCACCGGAGATGTTACAGGCTCCCTTTCAACTGAACCCTATTGACTTTTGACTGAAGGAAAGAGGAGAAGTAGAATAAAGAGTAGAGAATACGATAAGTGATATTGAGGTTTTGTGGTGAGTAGGAATGAATGTGAATTTGCCAAACTGGGTGTTTGTGTATTTCAGCTTTAAATAGAGATGTTAAAAAAGCAAACCTCCGGTTTACGTTATGTGGAGAATTAACAGTTTTGTAAATCGAATTAAGGGATAAATCTTTCATGCTGAGGGGAGCATTTTCAGATTGCAGATAAATGGTTTGAATCTCTCCTCTGTTATTGCACGTCATGTGCTCAGCCCTTTCAACCCTCCCACACTCTGCCCTCCTTTCCTATACCTCCTATTATATATGTACCTCCTATTGCTGAGTCAGATTTTGCTGCTTGCAGGCAATGGGAGTGCATTTAGGACATAGTGCTTTTCACCATCAAAGCATACGTTGCATATCAGAAGATGCACAATCATAAGTAAAGTGAAAAGTTTCTAATGGCAACAGCTTGCAAACACAGGAGACCCACAAGTTGATCTTTCTTCTCCGATTTCTCTTCAAATATCTCAGAAGTTTTCTCTTAGGTTTATGGGTTCTCTGAGATCTTTCATTTTCCAGTGTATTTTTCTGAACTCCAAGGTCAAATCATGCAGCTGAATTAGGTAACAGTGTCTAGAGAGGATGACTCAGTTTATTTGATGAGCTGCTCACAATCCCAGCAGCAACTCCCAGCATGCTGGGGATTTGCAGGCAATATTTATGCTTGTCTTTCCCCCTCTGTGGATTTTCTTACTGAAAAAAAATTAAATCTTCCTCTGGCTTCTTTAAGGAGAGGGGTGTAGGATTTAAACAGTTGTCCATAAGGTCTGAGAATTTTTCTCTTTTCTGGAAGATGAAGTATTTCTTTTGCTTACTACTGGCTACTTGATGTCTAACTCATGGTCTCACGACCATGGTCTCGTGGTTCTGTGGTATCTGTCTTTTGCATATAACTAAAGAATCATTTAGATTGAAAAAGACCTTCAAGATCACCAAGTCCAGCTGTCAAACTGATCTACCAGGTCCAATCACTAAACCATGTCCCTTAGTGCAAAGTCCACACATCTCTTGAATACTTCCAAGGATGGGGACTCCACTACTTCCCTGGGCAGCCTGGTCCAATGCCTGATTGCTCTGTCTGTGAGGGGATTCTTCCTGATGCCCAATCTAAACATCTCCTGGTGCAACTTGAGGCTGTTGTCTCATGTCTGTCGCTTGTCATCTGAGAAAAGAGACAAACACCCACCTCGCTGCATGCTTCCTTTCAGGCAGTTGTAGAGAGCAATAGGGTCTCTTCTCAGATGCCTTTTCTCCAGACTAAACAACCCCACTTCCTTCATCTGCTTCCCATAACTCATTTTCTAGTCCTTCTACCAGCTCTGTCACTCTTGTCTGCAAACACTTGAACAATTTAATATCGTTCTTACAGACTGAATACAATCTGACAGTGGATAAGGGGATGATCACTTCCCTAGTCCTGCTGCCAACACTGTTTCTGCCGCAGACCAGGATGCCGTTGGCCTCCTTGGCCACCTGGACACACTGCTGGGTCATATTGAGTCAGCTGTCAACCAGCACCTCCAGGTCCTTTTCTGTTAGCCAGAAAGAGTGTGATAGAGCTGTAGGGAACCATGGGTGGATATCAGGCGTGATGTCAGGCTGCAGGAGCAGGCTGTACCTTTTAGCAAGGCTTTCTTGAGTTCAGCTTCTCCTGGTAGGCGATGCAGCTATGACAGGGAGGGAAGTCACATCAAGTAATGAGCATATCAGCTGCATTTGCTGAGCAGTGTCTCCTTAAAGAGGAAGATTATTAGCTTTAATAGTGATTACAGCATTTTATCTCTTCTCTTGAGATATAAATGTAAGCATATATTTTTATTTTACTGTTCATGGCAGCTAACTGCAGAGCAGACTACAACTTCCTTTAACTTGAGCAACCTGGAACTTCCTTTTAATTGAGCCTAATGCAGTTAGAAGCACACTGATGTTTTTGCTAGCTTACAAGCATCCCAATAAATAATCTGGAGAGTTCCGTATGATAGATTGAGTCACTGTTTTCTGAAATAGGCCAAAGATCATCTGATTTGTATGCCTGATCTTCCATCTGGTTGTCTTTAAAATCCTTTACAACTTGGACAGCAAGTGAAAATACTCCTGATCTTGTCTCAGTTCTGAACAAACAGCTTTGATTCCTGGAATCAGTCATATCATTAAATCAAGCAGTACGTGATTATTTTTATGATAGAATAGGTGGGGTGTTGTAAGAGGGTAGAAAGGGGGGCATGAGCTTATTGTCACATTTGTATAAAAATAAAAAATAATCAAGGAATACTCATCTGTCAACATGTATTCAAGTATTTCATCCAACTATAGAAAAAGGTGATAAGAGAGTCTGAATAATTCATTTGCAAAAGCTTGTTGATGAGTTCTCCAATGCTCTTTTTTGTTCTTGAAAGGGGAGTTAGTCTCAGCCTGGATTAAAATTTTCCTGTGCCTTATTTATACATCAACTGCACATCCTTTATCTATCTCATGCATTTATTGTGGCCTTGTGGTTGTTACCTAAGAAAGTTTGAGTGTGGAACTGGAAATTTATCATAGAAAGTTCTCTGGAGCCTTTCTCCAAACTTCTGTGGCCTCATATCTTCCACTAGCTTCTTGATATGCAGCAAAGCATGAGGAATCTTTTGTTAAACAAATTAAAAGAAAAAAAAAAAAAGAAATAAAACACAAGCATCATGAGCTTTTGTAGCTTTGTCTTTGAGAAAAGTGTAAGTAGACTGCCATGTTTGTAATACTCTGTTACCACAACAACTAGTTCACATCCTTCACATTTAGTTCCAATCAGAGATCTTCTAATTCACATATAATCAGCTTCTTTCATAGCAGAGCCCTACCAAGAAAGGAAATTGGCTGTTTTTTTTCCATTTTGGTCAACTTTTTTGTGCTTTGTTTTCCCCTGATATTCAGAAGAACGTATTTGGGCCCTTTACTTCTAACTTGATCATTTAGTTAAGAAGATTTAAAATTCATCTCCATAAACTTAGCAAAATGAATGTTTTAATTGCAAAATTGTGAAAATCAAACTGGAAGAAACATCATGAAACCAGTAGGTTGTGCTGCAGTGATAACAGATGACCTACATCAGCAGCAGTGAATGTAGTGATACTTTGCTGTTTATTGTAACTGCCATGGAATGCAGTAATCCTTTTTAGCTAGACAGTTTCTGTGGTCTGGGGTACATGGAGGGGGTAGTTTCTGAGCTGTGGACAAATCTGCACTCATTCTTTGAGGAGAAATATAGGAAGTGAAGAAATATTTCTGATGTTGTAGTTCAAGATGAAAGTCATTTAAAAAAAAAAAAAGACTGAGCTTTGGATGATCTGTATTTCTGCCTTTTTTTTTTTTTAAATCTAGGCTTTCTGATCCGCGCAGTACAGGCAACATCCCTCTGCAAAAAGAAGTTGGGGGGGGAGGGGAACGGGAGGGAACATTCAGTTTTTTCGTTTAGTTCACTTCTGCTCTTGATTAAATGAACGTAAAAAAAGCAACACAATAGGTGTAAAAGGCAGCTGCAGAACAAGTATCATAAAATGTACCTAAACCATAGATGAGTAACAAGAGAAAATTTATGCCTAATCACACTTTTAGAAGATTAAAGCAGGCCTTTAACTAGTGAAGTTTTCTCCACTAGTGCTTGTTTTCTTAGTACGAAAATGAGGCAAAATTGATTTACTGGAATGTATTTGTCATAAAAAACCCTAGTAAAATATATTTTAAAAGAAACAGGAGAGGGGAGAAATTTTTCCCTTTGCTAAATCAGTGGTTTATGGGATTTACTGTCTACTCTGTGTATCTTTGCTTCCACATTTCCTGCTGTCCTTGACTCACTGAAGAAATGGGTATTCCATGGTAGATTTTTTTTTTGATGGGTAGTACGGACTTTTCCATGTAACTTACACAAATATGTTTTCTAACAGTCTTTTAAGAAGGGTAATGGTTGCTTCTAGATCTGTAATCAAAATTCGCACCTCTTTCACTTGCAGAATGTGCTATAGGTACAAAATTGGATTTGTTTTGCTCGTGTGGAGAAACCGTCATTCCTAGAACTTTAATAGATAAATTGTGTTGGCCAACCCAGAGTGTACAAACTAAATTAGATGCATTACCCACTGTACCTGTGACTACAATAACCTCCTGGAAGTTGGCTGCTAAAACCTACGTTAGATTTTGTCCACTATACAATTGTCCAAGTAACTTTTCTGAATACATAATATTACCCAATTAAGAAGCAGACTATGGGGTTTGCATTATGGTACTCAAAACATGTATGATCTGGCAGAAGAAACTGAGAAAAATAGGAAGGAATTGCTTTTAAATGCTGAAGTTTGAAATACGTACCATTATCGCTTTTAAAAACTGCAAAGCAGAGTAATACAAGGCTTTAAACAAACTGATTTATTATGCCAACAATGCAGTTGACCTAGTTGTGGAACTTTTCCTTTTCTTAATATTTCTGCAGTGCCAGAACACCAGCAAAAGTCAGTAAAATGATTAAAGCATCCTCCCTTGATTTCAGGGGATGACTGAGGTTTATTACAACAGTGATGGACAGGAATGATTTGTACCAGCTGTGATAAGCTTGATGTGGATCTGGCAGGCCACACTTCCATTGGCTGAAGTGAACCGTAAGAAATATCTTTGACAGTACTAGTGTGGTCCTGAATGACAGAAAAGGGTATTTTTTTCCCCATCTTTGTAATAAAGGAGAATAATTTGTATGAAAAACAGCAGAGCATTGTGGTATCCTGAAATAAATAAATAAACAACCAATTCTGTTTTTTAAATTAAGATTTAAGATTCCCTTCCCTCATGCCATGCAGATATTTTATGCAGTGAGCAAATCTTCCCTTTCCTCTTATTGGCAGAGATGCTGCAATGTGTAGCAACATCTTTTTAATACCTTTTGGTTAGCTCAGAACTGTTTTTATGAAGAATTCACAATGCAGCACAATGAATGTGTATACCATAATCTTTTGAGAAAATGAAACCAGGAATGAAGTAATAGATTATTGATGTTTGCATTGCTCCCTATGTTTAGAGCAACCTGAAGCAGTTAATACTTAGGAGGAAACTCTTTCTGAATTTCAATGATATGTTTGCATCTGTGTTACATTGTTTTAAAAATTGATTTGGTCAGTTGCATAAACAGTCAAGACAAGGACTAGCAAAATTAATATCCTGCCAGATGTTCCATGATATTTTTCCATGAAGTGGGTCAATTGAAAGTAGTCTACAGGTATTGACTGAAACACC
This sequence comes from Chrysolophus pictus, assembly GCA_037305975.1. Lineage (NCBI taxonomy): Eukaryota > Metazoa > Chordata > Aves > Galliformes > Phasianidae > Chrysolophus > Chrysolophus pictus. Next base: position 32,193,105 of record CM074577.1, on the reverse strand, counting down.
TGGTCAACGTAGAATTGGTTTAACAGAACCCATAAAATCAATAACGATTAAATTTAATAGATCAATATGAAATTCACTAAAAGCTCTGTTAAACTTTAAGCAGTTAAAATCAATAGTTAACCTACTGCAAACAGATACGGAGAAGCGCTTGATTCCCAACAGAGTTAAACATCTCTTTTGAGAAAGTGCTGGGTAGAAAGCTCTTGCATGTCAGCATACTTGTCAGTGTCATGCTGTTTCTGGAGACATTTGAAAGAAATGCATTTGAGAGCTGTTACACTAATCTGATTTTACGGCAAAAGCATATTCAGTGTTGTGAGTTCACTTGCAGGCCTCTGGTTGGCTCCCCATGCTGTCGTTTCTGGACCCTTGCAAGCTTAGCCAAAATTCCAGGCTGACACACTAGAGGAATTTAAGGAGGCTTGAACTGGAACTTGAGCATAGTAGTTTAAGCATATCTTTATCATTTATGCAATTTCTTTTCTTTCTTCTCTATATTTTTTTTTTTAACACATAAACTGCATGAAGACTAATGCTAGCGCCAAATACTCAGAAGTGCTCACATGATAAATAAAGCACTGTTAAAATGATGCTTTTTCATACATTGCTCTACCTGTACCACCAGTTTTCATCTAGAGTGGATGCTGGCAACGCTGTGCCACAATCCAGAATTCAGTGCAGTCTGCAGAGCTCTGGGTGAGCCCTGTGTTCTGCCCATCACACGCTTCCCAGTGCCTGACCTCCTTAGGTAAGTTTAAGCTTGGTTTTGGCTGGTAGAGAAGACTTGAAGGAGTTCTGTCTTTTGGCTAAAAAGTGTATATACCCATACTGATGGGCTTTAGAGCAAGGAATATTGGGGTGCCCAGTCCTGCAATTAGTTCAGTGTTGGTGGACCTTGCAGTCTTTATTGAGACCTTTATTTTTCCCTGTGGGTACAGATCTGAGCGGGGGATATGAGGATTAAGTAAAAAATGAGGCCTGAGATGCAGAGTGGGGAGGTAAGTGAAGCAACGACCGTAGCAGATGTGGTGAAGGTATTCTGAAGTAAGGAGAGGGCAACTCTAATTAAAGGAAGTAACTCATTCAGAAAACTAGCAGTGCTAAGCCAGGAGGGTGACTTGGATTGATGCAGTTAGACCAGGAATATCCAGTCCTCCTGGTTACTCCAGTCAACCTTTTGCCATGCTGTGAAACGTCATAGTTCATGGAAATACTGGGCTGTGGAAAAAGAGGGAATTTGTTATAGGGCCTTCAACTGGGGACAGCAACACTCAGTTTATTTTTTAAGGGTGGGTGAGCAAGGGAAGAGATACATGGTTCATCATCTTTCTAGGGCTTCACTCCCAGTATGGGTGTGGAGATACACATTTTTGGTATCAGACGTACAGATCTATCATGCTGTTGTATCTCCAAAAGATGGTACAGATTTATCAAAGTTGAAGAAAAGTTCTGGTAGGAAGAAGCAATACAACAATCTCCCTTAGTCATGGGTGTCTTACAATAACTGAAGGAGAAATTCTTATTCCCAGATGCATATTAAATCTTCATAATAAGACCATTTTTTGTGGTTAGTTACAATTTACTTCTAAAACAAAGCCCTGACACTAATCACTTTTACAAATCCTTTTTCTAGGGCTTGAGTCAAGTCCCTTTGAAGTCAGTGGAAGTCTTTGAATTTACTGAGAGTTAGTTGAGGCCTCTACATCATAGGCAGGACTGGGTTGATTGGATTAAAAAAAGCCCACTTACATCAACTGCACTTACACACAGCACTAAAACTTTGAAATAACAGCCTTCTAATAAAAATTCTAATTTCTAAAACATGTAAGCCTAATTATTATTCATCTGCACTTGCATGCTGTGCTACTGCTTGCAAGGCTTTCTGCCTCATATATCATGTTGTAATTAGTAAAGTAGGAAAACACATTCATCTCCTCTTCAAAGAAAAAAAAATCACACTTTAATCTTAAGTACATCATATTCAGCAAGAGGGAAAAAAGAGTGGGGGAGGTATTTGAAGAGCACCTCAGGAATTTTATTTGGCCAACATGCAGATGCTGCTGTCTAGGTCTTTGCTGTATTAGTATTTGTTGGGAAAAAAATATAAGGAAAATATACATTGAAAAGAACAAGAAAAGGAAAGCAAATGACCAGCATGAGGATGCACTATCTAAAATGGAAAACCACGCTATATGGAAAAATCTGCTCTTTACCTCTTCTGGGTACCAGAAGGCTAACAAAAATGCTGACACCACTGATCTTATCTGTAGTGCTGGTTCCCTAACAGAGGAACCAGGGCCAGGGTAATATGGCCTATGGAACAATGAGGAATACAAAAATGAATTTTCCTGAATTAAAATGTAGGTGATTACACAGCATTGTGGTCCATGTGATGTTCTGAGTGTAGGTTGGAATACTTCAGTTCAAAGTTTGGTAAGCTCTAGATGAAGTGTTACTACTTAGTAAAAACTTCCAGTAAGATGAGATGAAACACATACTTTCACAGTAATGAAAGAGAAAAAGAAAGACAATCAAATTTGCCCCTCTATAAGGGCTTGAATATGGTGAAGAATTCAATCACATAAATCACTTTGATATTTTTAAATTGATATTTTTAATTTCTCTGAACTAAATACGGTGCTGTTAAAAATGATCAATTACTTATGTAAGGAAGAAATATTCAATTGAGATGAATATTTAACAATAGAGCATCAGGGGATATATATTTTAAATACTGTAAAATGAATACAAGATTGAATATTGCTAAAATGAGAGTGAAGAGTAATATGGTATGCTTCCCTGCTGTTTGTTTCCTGAGGATCCTAGAACACTTTAAGCAAACACTGCGTAAGGATCCAACCCACAAACTGTTTGAGATTTATAATGCGTTTCTTAGAAAAATCAATAGCATTTGTTTGGATTTAGGTCTTTCCTTGAAACCACAGGAAAATACCTAGAACAAGTACAAGGTCCTATTAGGTTAGGACCAAGATTTTTGTTTTGGGTCTTTTGTCTTTGCAAAGAATCAAACAGTAGCAAAGACAAAGTTGAATATCAGTCTCCTTTGCATTTTTCACACTCATTAATTAAATAAGTCCTCACTTTAGACTTCTATTTATCTAAATCTCACCTCCCCAAGTCAGCAACTATGGCAGACTTCTACTCCTTATGTATCTGGCACAGCGTCCTCAAGCTCTTAATTTTCCATCATCTTATAAAAATAATAATGATAAAATCTCTTCATAGTCAGGCTTTCCCTGCTGGCTCCCACTTAACTAGACTATGGAGTAGAATGAATTGGGAGAAATTCATCCAGAAGGAAAGCCTTAGCAGATGAGTCCCAAGGAACTCACTTGTTCATTCCTTCTGCATGTTTAGTGATTCTATATTATAATCAGGACATTGTAGTTTTTTGGGCTTGGCTTTTCCACACTGGGTTAGGATGTTTTCTTGTAAATTCTTTGTTTTGACATCTGTGACTTTGGGCAAGCTACTCAACTGTTCTGCAGTCTGTGAAATCTGTATACACTTCTGCTGCTTAGCTGTAGCTTATGGAGCATCACAAATACTCCATTAAAAAAGTGTTGGATCATGGAAATACTTAACTGTGCTTCAGGGTACACTTCTCTGAAGGAGCTCACATATGCCAGATCTTGACTGTGCACTGGGTCTTTCAGGAGGCTCTGCTGACTGACCTCTGAATATCAGATTCTTTTATTTACATTTGCTGTACTGAGATGAATAGCTTGTGTTTCATGAAGGATATGCTGCTTTATTGACCAGCAGGCTTGTACCTGCTCTGTCTGTGTTTTGAGTCTACCCCACAGTATCAGGGTGCTGAAACGTGCTCATAGAGATGGCCTGTGCGCTCCCAGTAGTGTGGGTGCATCAGGTTGCCTCTCAGCACCCCTCTGAGCAGCACCCCTTCTGAATGATCGTGGTAACAAGCAAGGAGGAAGCCAACTCTCCTTGACATTTGTTTCAACAGTTCATCAACTTTCAAGATGCACTTTATTTATTTCTAATATGTATTTCTTGACTCAAATTCCAGATACTGACCCTTTCTTATCTGCTCTTCATCCTCATCCTTCAAAGATGGTAATTTTATGTTGTGAAGTCAACTCTTCTCTTTCTATTCTAGTAGCATAAATTGATGGAGTTTTCTACTAAAGCCATTTGCTCTGGGCCTTCACTTTTTTTTGGTCTATGTGCCTCCTCCTCATGATGTTAGCAAGTGCTGGAGATAATTTTAAAACAGAAAATGACAGCTTTTGTGGTAACCACTGTTACACCACACCCTGTGCTATGGTCAGGAATGTATATACTAGAAAAGAAAATATAAAAAGATGTAAAATATCCAGCACTCTGCCTCCATTTATCCGATCTCATCACTTTGCCATCTTTGAGACAGGTAACCTGCTTTGGCCATATATCCATTTAATGAATGCTAAATTTTATACTGCTATGCACAAAGCCTTTAGTTTCTGGCTCAGTGAGTCTTGGTTACCAGGCTTACCCTTTTAATAAATGAATCTTGCATATGAATATCTTCATTCAGTAGAATAAAATGAATGAGTAAGTTTTAGCTCATTAGGCAAAATGTTGCATAAATGAAGAGAAAAAACTCTTTGCTGCTATAAATGTTTCAGAGTAAATGTTAAATTGGATCTAACGTTTAATAACAGTAACTTCAAGGTTTTTTTTAAGATTGTGTGGTAGAAGTGTATCGAGAGACAAAATGAATATCTTGAATTTTATTCCACTGTGGATTGTAGAAATGGGAAGCAATGTCAATGCATACTGTGTGCCCATACATGAGAAACTTTCTGGCAATTTAGGAGAAATAACTTTTCCTTTATTTTTCAAAATTATTGAAGCAATTTCCATCGAATAATATGCTAAATAAACACTAAGCTCTGTTGTTTACTCACCTAGCAGAACTATTCCCTGCTTACGCTCAGCTCTATGAGGTAGTGTGACTATGTCTTTTTCAGAATGTTTCATAGTTTTACAACCATTTTGTAAATCTACCATGATTGTGTGGGCTAAAATAATTGTGGTTGAAGGTTCCTTAGTCCTGGGGCTTCTCTAAGCAGGATTCAGAGGATGTCAGAATTCAGTAGTCTTGGCACATAAACCTGGAAGAGCTTGCAAGTGGCATTTGAGATCAGAAGGGAGTGGGTATGGATAGATTTGACCTGAGATTGCAGGAAATATTCTCAAAGAATGCTTAAAGATAGACTTAAATCTCTGAATTTTGCCCGGAGTACTGGCTAAATGTATGAAATCTTTTCTCAGTTCAAGTTCCACCAAGCATTAATTCCCTTCACAACAGTGTGAGGTCAAAGAGTCTGGAAGCAAACTGTGATGAGTACAACCCATCAACAGCTTTAAAACAGGTATTTCAAATATGGGATTTCCAGATTACAGAAGTTTCAGACTTATCTGAACTTAACAAAACAACTCATCAAGTACACTGTTGATTTGAGTCGATTTACACCACATTTTCAAAAAATGTCTGTTTGAATGGGAAATAAAGCAAATATTAACACAAATCATAAGGGTGCACTGATTTCCACCAAGTTACCTATACAGACAACTTTATCATCTTGAAGTATTTTCCTACATGGATGAGAAATGACAAAAGTGCTGCTGTTGTTGGAAAGTAGCGTAGACATTGCTTATTGATCATAGTTTTTTGCAGATAAGAGATTTTTTTGGAGTATGATCCCATAGAAACATAACTTTATTTTTCAGTAAAGCTGAGTAATCATTACCTAAATCTTGACCGAGCTATATCATCCTCTCTCCTACAAGTGGAGTTTTAGCCTTACTCTTGCATTTCTACCAGTCACTTTAATGCCTCAAACATAAAATTATTTTTCTTTATCCTTCAGCCTAGAACCTGGAGCCAACCTAAAACCTCATGTGCCTAACTTCTGTATATCTGCTGCTGAGCATAATCAATCAGTCCTGCTACAAATGGCTCTGCAATCCAATTCATACCAAGATCTCAAGCCAGGCAGTGCTATGCTCATGTCACCTGCAGGGTCTGAGCAAGTTACATGACTGATGGACTGAGCCTTGCACAAAACCCATACCATGAAAATCTTATGGATTCTTGACTGCCTACTAGGAATTACGGCTTGGTTCAGAAACACAAAGCTGAACCAAGCTGTAACTCTGAATGTTATTCCCATAGGACTGTCTAAGAAAATGCTCCAAAACACAGAAACACCTTATAGATCTCTTTTAATAAAAAAAACTAAAACCCTACATTACACAAAGAGGGCAAAGTGAAATGCTTTTTTCAGATGACTGATTAGTCATTGCATTTTTTGGAACTTGGAGTTTTAGCAGTCAGTCCTTTCATTAGTCAAAAATAGTGATGCATCCCCAAGATTATTGCTGGAATTTAAATTTTCTACAGTGAGATATCACAGAATCAGAGAATCGCAGAATGGCCAGGCTTGGAAGGGACCTCAAGGATCATGAATCTCCAACCCTCCTGCCAATGTAGGGCCACCAAACTCCCCATTTAATACTAGACCAGGCTGCCCAGGGCTGATATAAATCAGTTATGCAGGTTTTGTTTCTCAATGAGTTGCTGTCACTGAAGAGAATGATAAATTATTATTTCAGTTGAAATAAAAGATAACTGAAGTTCTGATCAGATTCCACATGCTGGGATCAATACATCATTTTTCAGTAAGTTATCTTTTACACCTCTATGCATAGCCAGCTTCCTGCTATCTCAGACATGCAGTATTCAGTATCCCAGTGAATTAATGAAATAGGGTTTCTGGCATATTGCTTCATTGCTCAGAGAACACTTCTGAAATGAAAACTCTCCTAATACGAAACTTTAAAGAATAAGACATTGCTCTTCTACAGATTTAATATAGCTAGGGAGATATATTTCATGTAGTGATCTTGGAATAAACAGAAGTACTCTCACTGAAGCTGAAGGACTGCCAGCCAGTTTGTTCGTGCTTACTCCCATTCCTTGGCTGAGACCTTGCTAGGTTCCTTCCTTCCATCTCTCTTCATCTACTTTAGCTTTCCCAACGTGTTATGCAAATCTCTCTTGCTTACTTATCTGTAAGCGCATTCACTGCTATTGCTAAATTGCAGATTTTAAAGTCCCCAGATCTTTTTGTCAGTCAAAGGCTTTTGTGCTCATCTCTTCATGCCATCTGTGTTGTCTGCCCGCACAGACATTGAGAGAGCCTCAGCCAGCTCTTCTCTCAGCCTGTCCCCTTCCTCACTACTCCACCTCTGGTAGCTTAGAGTGCTCAGAGCCCCCTGCAGCCCTGAGTGTGTCCAGGGGTGGGCATCCATCACCCCTTGGGCAACCTATGCCAGTGCCTCGCCACCCTGATTGTAAAAAAAACATCTTCCTTATGTCCAGTCTAAATTTCCCCTCCTTTTGTTTCAAACCATTTCCCCTTGTCCTATCACAACAGATTGTGCTGAAGAATCTGTCCCCTTTATTCCTTATAGCCCCCCTTCAGATACTGAAAGGCTGCTCTCAAGTCTCCCCAGAGCCTTCTCTTCTCCAGGCTGAACAGCCCCGGCTTTCTCAGCCTGTCCTCGTAGAGGAGGTGTTCCATCCCTTGGATCATATTTGTTGCCCTCCTCTGGGTGCACTCCAGCAGGTCTGTATCTCTCCTGTCCTGAGGTCTCCACATTTGGATGCAGTACTCCAGGTGAGGCCTCACCAGCGTGGAGTCGACATGTTGGGAGGCAATACACTCGTTGGCTCATGGAAGTTGGCATGCTGAGGTCTTGGTTCTGGTGGGATGCCTCACTTTGGTTCTATTGCAGCAAGTGATGCCTTTGCACTTGCTCATTCACTTGTTAGATCCCAGGCAAACTAGAAGGGCACTGAGTTTTAAAAGAAAAAAAAAAAAAAGAAAGAAGTTGGGGAAGCAGTAATAAAACTTCTTACCCAAACCCATGCTGGGTACAGGAAATGGCATAAGTTTTTGCTGGTAAGAAATATTTGGTTCATGTCAACGAAATTGCTGCTTTGTTGTTCTTTAAGGACTGTTTTGCTTCATGCTGAAGCAGGTGGCCATAACCTGCTTTGCCTCTTATTGAAGCTGGTTCTCTTTAAACTCTTCAAAGCTGTCCACTGGTTTCAGCTTTCAGAAGTCACTGTGGGAGGCCAAAGGAGCCTTTCTGCATGGGAGAAGGCATTCATTGACGTCTCTGGAATCTGAAGCACAGATCCAAGTGGAACATGCTGGAGGCAGGTTGACTATAAAGAGCTAACAAGAAGAAAATGCTGAGTATTTTGTTTTACGTATGGATGCTTTTATTTTTCTAGCAAGATTTTTTTTAGTACAGAAGAAATATACCTGATCCATGATAACACAGTGCTGGTGCATGAAGGCTGCTGCTCATCAGACTGAAACACACTTATTTTCCATTCTTTCAAAAAGAGGGGGAAAAAAAGAAAGATCTGGCTTGCCACTTCAATGCTTTTTTGACTTATTATGTTTTTTTGCATGTAAAGCAGTAACACAGCAGCCAGGCTATAAGATAACATGTTCAGTGTGCCATAATCAGATGGGACCAAATGTGTTCTTGGTACAACTCTATTAACTTTGATGGGCTTACAGGAGAGAAAAGTACAGACCATTCACATTACGGTGGAAATTTTTCCTGGAGAGAGAGCTGCAGTTTCTCTATAGGTAATACTGATGTGATTGTTCTGTGTCTCAGAGGCACAGCCATTACAATTAATGGAGTGAGTCTACATGATATACAGCATTTTGTCATATGTCTTTTTTTTCATTTGGTGGGTTCGTACTACATTTTCACATGTAGTATTTCTGTTCAGCTGTAATAGTGGTGTTTTTCATGCCCTCACCACTCAGCATGCAGTCTCTGAATTGAATAGCAGCAGTGTTTCTAGGGAAATAACATTTCCCAGGACAGTCAGTCACTGCAAAGCAAATAGTACAGGTAGATGTGATTCGCTGCTGACCAAGTCTCATTTGAACTGTTTGGCACACCTCTAAATTAACTGAACAGATGGGTTTTTAATTAGTTCTGTCATTTCATTTTCTGCATTCTTAATATATGTCAGACTGTATGTCAGGGAGTATTAGCATCAATTTCAAATGATACAAAAACATTCATAGCAAGAATAAGCTGATAATAACAATAACAAAACATAATTAGAGTACAAACTGGGGGGGTCTGTAGCTTTATAAATGTGATAAAGCTAGATTTATGAGAGTTCAGAGATATATTTTAAAAAGAAAGATATATGAAACTCGGTGGAAACCTATTAGTCCTGTGCAGACATAGAGTGGGATTTTCCATCATCTTCCATTTATTGGGCTGAATAGTGCTCGTGTAAACTGGCTAGGAGGAGATGCTCGCCTTATGGTTCCACCTGCCCCAAAGAGCAGGAGTACCTACCTGGGCACTGAAGGGCCTTTTAACTTGAGAAACAATAGTAGAAAAGTTTACTATTCTTTCAGACCAAAGCAGTAGTTGTCAAAGTGCAAAACCCTTTCTCTGAGATCTGCAGCAAGGCTGGTAGGACTGCTTTCAAAGGCAGGACAACAGCAGAATCAGGTTCTAGTGTAGTAATATAGCAGTAATATTTGCACTCCTACATGAAATTGAAATGGTAGTGGTTTCTGAGCACAGATAAAGCAATACAATATTATATACTTGTTTTATTAAGACAATCTTGCAGAAAACTAATGATGTTGTTTATGTGATGACAGTTAATGAGATGAAATGCAATCTACATAAAAAGAAGTTCCACGTGACTGTATAGAATTAGGATGCCACCACTGTTCATACAGCTTAAGCTTCAAAGATTGATTTTTATGCATTTGTAATTTTTCATGGCAATCTCTGGATAAAATACTCATTTCCTCCAGATTTATCTCTGCAGGGAATACCTTAGAATTATGGCAGGCACTATATCAGAAATAATATCAACATCTAAGTTAAAGCAAATAGCTTTAATCATAGATTTCCGAACTTGTTTCTTTCAGGATCTGTAGAAAAAGACTAACATGTAAACAGGCCTAATCAGAGCAATAACATTTCCAGCATTGGGATCATAGAAAAATTAAATAGGAGATGCATCATCAAGAGGATATAATGATGCTCAGTAGGATCTCTGCCCCTTGATGCTTTTTCAGCCAAATTATACGTGCAAATATATGTGCAAATACTGGAGATGGTTTTATTTAATATACAGCATTGACTAGCATGACTCATTTTCTTTTAATGGCTTACAATTAACTGGTTAAAAACTGCATGAAAAAGTGTCGTTTCCAAGAATGATGAAAGTATTTAAACCTGAGTGATTTCACAGAATTACAGAACTGTAGTGGTTTGAAGGGACCTCTGGAAATCACCTAGTCCAACACCCTGCTAAAGGAGATTCCCTACAGTAGGTTAAGCAGAAGAGCATCAGGGCGCGTCTTGAGTATTTCCAGAGATGAGGCTCCACAGCCACCCTGAGCTTCATGCATGTTCCAACATTTTCTTGATTTTCTTAGTCTTGGCCTATGTTTGCTGTCCTGTGTGTCAAATCTCAGCATCTCCTGAAAATCAATGGTCAGCAGCTGAACTTCTTTTCATAGAGTGAACAACGTGGTGGTTATTAAGGAAATGCTGATTCAAATCTGATCCCTCATTCAGCACTGAGACAAATACCAGGCTCCTTCATGCATCCTATTCGTAAGGTTACCAGTTCTTTTGGGGCAGGATTTATTTGCTCAGATCCTATTGCTCTGGCCATTGATGGAAACAGTTCTATGTTTTAGTGAGACATTTCATTTTAAACCATGGCATTTGGTGGATTTTGAAATACTTACCCTTGAGAATTTTCCATTCAGCTCTGAGGCTGAATAACCTCAGTTCCTATTCACACTGTCAGGGAATGTGTCTGGTAGTCTCCAGACAGTGGAACATGCTCACCCAGCCCTGCACATCTCACATGAGTTCAGGTTCTGATGGATGACAGCCTTATGCACAAACTTATTCAGTTGAACAGTCCTAGCTAAGCCTTTCCAGGATCTGGACTATCTCATAGATGATCACAGAATCACAGAATTGCCAGGGTTGAAAGGGACCTCAAGGATCATGAATCTCCAACCCCCCTGCCACATGCAGGGCCACCAACCTTCTCATTTAATGCTAGACCAGGCTGCCCAGGGCCCCATCCAATCTGGCCTTGAACACCTCCAGGGATGGGGCATCCACAACCTCTCTGGGCAGCCTGTTCCAGTACCTCACCACTCTCTCTGTAAAGAATTTCCCTCTGATGTCCAACCTAAATCTCCCTTCCCTCAACTTAAAACAATTTCCCCTTGTCCTGCTGTCACTCACCCTTTCAAAGAGTTGATTCCCCTCCTCTTTGATGCTTTAACCCACAGCGGCAGTGCAAGCTCTGGCATTTGTCAGCTTTGCTGCCCAGAAGTTTTGACTGATGTACCCCTTCCCATACAAATGGGCCCCTGTTCAGGTTGAATAGCTTTGCTGAGAGTGTGGTCGGGCCCTGGTACTAGCCTCCCAGGGCAGTGGTTATGGCCCCAAGTTGTCGGGTTTCAAGGAGCATTTGGAGAGCGCTCGCAGTCATAGGGTCTGATTTCTGGGTGGTCCTTTGTGGAGCCGGAAGTTGGACTCAATAATTCTTACAGGTCCCTTCCTGCTCAGGATGATTCTGTGATAGGTCGGCTAACATTTATTTTTACAAGAATAGAAGATTTGCTTAGACAGGCACTACAGGGCTCCAACTAAACCAGCATGGACAGGTTCAAACCAAGCAGAGAATTACCTATTGGAATAACACATGGTCAAGCTGTGCAATGCTTTGCCACAGGATGTTATGCACCCTTAAGTTTTTCAGAATTTAAAAACGAATTAGACGCATTACTGGAAGAAACATTTGCTGAGGTTGTTAAATATGAGTGGCTCCATCTTTGCTTCAGGACATCATGAAGAAGGTGGCACCATAGGCTAGGAGAGTATGTGGGGTCAATGTCACTACATGCCTCCCTGTAGTTCTGCTTTGGGCACGATGTATTAGCATATGGCTGGAGTTATGTGCTGGGCTACACACAATTTTTATCAACCTCAGTAGGGGTTTTCTTATGTTTTTATGTATTCATACAATCACTGATTTCCAAAGCAAAATTTCAGCACAGAAAGGTCTGTTTTGTCGTAGAAATTAAGCATTTCATGAAAGTGCAAACAAAAATCACTGTAAGAATATGCAATCTCGGTTTCTTCTCACAACCTGTTAAACTGTGGAAATAAAAGGATAACCAAATGTTATGGAATGGAAGATGGTGAAATGAAGAGGAGGCAACAGACATTGGGGTTGCACGTGTTTCTTCAAATTTTCGCAGTAGAATCAAATGTGTTTTCATTCGCCCTGAAAGTAAATAGCAGATCGTTCTGATTGCTAACAGTAGGTTGCTGAGGCAGCAGTCTCGGTACGGGACGTTCACATTGCTAGGAAGACCTGTACCACATTATTCATGTATGATACAAGCAGTTTCTGAATAATTGTGTTGTGCTGGGCTTAATGCTGTTTTTGTAGTTGTCTGAGGCCAGAAAGAGAGGAAAGAAGGTATTTCAAATACTTTGTAGTGGTGGGGAAGATCCTTATGGGACAACATAGTAGATGAAGGAAAGCTCAATTCATCAATACAGTTCTGAATAAATAGCTGTGCTTCATTCTGCTGCTATTTTTCAGCAGTATTATTTTTTGTTTGTAACAACTGCCAGATACTCTTGAGAACACTCATGTGTTCTGGATGATTCATGATTCCTTAGTACAGATGATTATTCATCAGATGGTTTGTACCAGAAGTGTGTTGTTTGCTGTTCATTAATTCAGTATTTTCTGTTTATTGTTTTGTGGTCCTCCTTTTAAAATGCTTTTTATATATCTAATCAGGAAGGAAAAATACTGTCATGTAACTCAGGACTAATTGTGAACCATGAAGTCCGAACACTCAAAATGGAGCAATTTGATATTGAATATACTCTGTCCAAACTAGGTGATAAATACCTTCTATTAATATGTTAATATAAATGAGTACTTGATCATAATCAGATTGAAGCAAAAAAGAATTGAATTCTGAGTGCAGAGTTTAATTAGATGCTGCTAAGGAACGAGTCTTAGAAGTCCTGAGAGCAAGTGTTCATGAAGGGTATGTTTAAAACAAAAACAGCTTAATAGTTCAACACAATACCCCACACAGTGTACCTTTCAGCACAAACAAATGATGCTTACATTTTGCTGAGAATCTCTTTTTCTTGTTATAAAGGTGAAGCACAAATGCCAGGTGGAATTCTGTTTTGCGTAGCTGAGGAATGAAAGCAAGAGGAGAAACCTGAAGCTTAAAATGATTTATAGATATGTTCTCTACAGGTATTCTGCTTTGTGGATGCAAATTTTATCTGAGACTTCCCTCATTACTCCATTACAGGCTTGGTTTACTTTCATGCTAGGTATGGTCCAAACTGTTGGTACATGGGAGGGGGAAATAGAGTTGTTCTGCATTGTACAGCACTTACTTAGATCCATGCTTTAGGCTTTCATGTGCAGAACACTACAAAATCTGGCATATGGCCTATACTATCTTGAACAACAGCAAGTTCACAGCACAGCCTCTCCAGCACTTTGATGTGATCGTACAGCATGCTATCTCAGTAACTTGCCACGTGCTGTTCTGTATTAGTTTCTGCTCTTTGCAGATGGACTGTTGTTCTCTTTGCTTACCTTCCTGCTCCAGAGTCATAGTTACAGGACTTTGTTTCCTTACCCAGATTGCTGGCATGCAATGTGACTAATGCTTTGGTTCAGCAATAAACTTTCCCTTTCCTGGCCTCCCAAATCAGCATGTAGCAAGATCTCCCCAAGATCTGCTGAAACAGTCCAAGCTTCAGAGAACTCTGAATGTGAAGCTGCATAGCAGTATTCTTCTAAGACTGTCACTTAAGATTCACAAATGAAGTCACAAAGTGATGCAGAAGCAGATTTTGAACAAATTGCCAAAAACTTGTAAGAAAGTAATCAAATTCTGGCTCCAGCAATGCACAAGAGGAAAAGGACCTCAGGTACGCTGACTATGATTTCTGATGTACCCTTTTGATATGCATCTAAAGGATATAGAATATCTAAAAGGATGTCTAAAACAGCTAATGACAAGCCTGTCTTTCAGCCTAGCGACTCTACACTTTCATGCAGAACCAGTTAGCTGCACTGTGGGAGATGCTGGTAAGCATCTTCTGTCTTTCATGTTTAGTCTTTGTTGATGAATGCTATGAAATTATTTGACATTAAATATATTTCTGCCATGTTAGAAAAATAAGTATGAGAAGTCAAAGTTTCCTTGCAGTGATGAATCAGCCTTTCTTGGCACATCTAGAAGATCTGTTCCCTTTATTATTACACTTTTCATTTAGAGAGTATCTTTGTGTTCTAGTAAACAATGATAAGGTTACGTATCACCTTGTGAACCTGTTCTTCAGAAAGGAAATGATCTTTTACAGATATATGCTTTAGATTAGTTTTGTTATGACAGCCCTGAAGCAGAAACTCTGATCAGTGGGCACTGGGGCTACAGATCTAGTTGCAAGGTGTTTGTCTCCAAATTTAGAAACTTGTGTGTAGCAAAGAAGATGCTGGAACCACAGCTGTCTCTCACTTGTGCTATACTTATTTTTTTTTTTCTGCAACAGACCCACTCAGTGAAGGGAACAGTGAAGGAGAATGAAGAAGGATGTTAAGAGCCTAAATTTCCCAGTGACATGCAAGAGCAAGCAATGTTCACTCAGTGGATTTACTGAATACCATTGTTTGCTTGTACAAACTTCTTCCCTTGTTCAGCAGCAGAACCATGTGGCAGCAGTACCAAAATATAGAAGCCTTTAAACTAAAAGCAGCCGTCGCCAAAGTATGTGCCATTTACTTTGAATAGGGAACATGACTGAAGGACTCGGAGATTACAGTAGGAAATTAAATGCAGTGGTAAGTGTCTCTCTTTAGGGAAAATGATCTTCAGTAAATACAGCAGAATAACATTTCACAGGGTTAAATTTCAAACATTGTATAGGAAATCAAAACTTCAAAAATTTTACACTATCCACCATATAAAATTTGCATAGCCATTTCCATATTATCTCTATTTCTCAAAGTTCTGGCATTTAAGGTCAATGTAACCATATGCAGAGAAAAATGGTCTACAACGATATTCTTTTGTCAGGCGAACTGAGGTGATAGGATATTTTATGGTTTGTGTAGACAAAGCCACATTCGGATTGAATTCAAATGACAGACAGAAAACTAAAAGGCTTATTAATCTTGTATATTTTAATTATTATTTTACTGGCTCACATTGGCAATAATGTCTTAATAATTCACTATGTCTCAATTCAGTACCTCAGCCTTAAATCTTGGGCAGCTGGTGGAGATTTTAATAGAATTCAGCAATTTAGTCGATATGTGAGAACTGAGATAAGCAAATTAAGATCTACCAGAGATCAGATATAAAATTAGAGACAGTATAATTTTTGATGGGCCATGACCTCAGCAGCTAGGGATTGTCATTTCTCTGTGAAATTAGATGAACAGATAATGAGGCAATTACCTTGTGAACTCTGAAATGATAAACAAACAGCAATGCTACAGGACAGGCAAAGTAAGCTATTTCCAGCATCTGGAGAGCCTGATGCAGTTTTCCCTCTAAAGTACAAATAAACTGTTTAAATCTGCATATATTAGTATAAATAAGAGGATCTAAACCCAAGTATGATTTTTTCTCCCAAAGGCATGCACATTTCTCAGTGGTAAAACTTTGAATAAATAAGTATATTCACAAGTCAGCCAAGCTATCGTACAATATACATAGTGCATTCAGGTGGCCAAGTAATTAACTTTATCACATTTACCCCAGTGACACCTGAGATAAGGCACATCTTGTGTTTTCCTTAGCCTTCAGGTGAAATTACTGCTTTACTTCAGCAGGAAATTAAGAGCACTGGGAAGATCTGAATGCCTTTGTGCAGTGGCTTTGTGAATACGAGGTCTGCCTTTTCTTTAATTTGGGTGCAAATGCACGGTCAGCAGATTCATTCTGAGCGTCACACTGAAATCTCAGGCGCCAGGATTATCTCTCGTAAAGCTCTGACTGACAAGACAGCTGGCA
The DNA here is from genome assembly GCA_037305975.1 of Chrysolophus pictus. Taxonomy (NCBI): domain Eukaryota; kingdom Metazoa; phylum Chordata; class Aves; order Galliformes; family Phasianidae; genus Chrysolophus; species Chrysolophus pictus. Next base: position 32,176,903 of record CM074577.1, on the reverse strand, counting down.
TGAGTCCGTAGTGCTGCTGCTTATTTTCTGTTCTTTTGCCCTGAAGGGTGAGAGAAGGATGGTTAACCCTGCAGTAAAGGGTGGGCTAGCCCTGTAAATTCCATTTTATTGTGTCCTTATTTGAGTAATACACATTTCATGCACTTCTTACTCTGTGCACATGGTGAGTTCACTTAGGTTTCTATTGACATATTACTGCCAGTATGGCACAGAGTTTAAATGCAAGCAAATGTTATCAGTGGTCAGTGTGAGCATGTGCACTTTTTGAGAACTTAGAAGTCCCTTTCTGTTGGTGTGTGTTTATATATGTAATTCTGTTCAGTGCATTATATGTATACTTAATGAAGTGTGATCTTTTGATAGGTGCTTACGATAACTGTTTCTCCAGAGAGATAGCAATACATTCAGGTGATCACACTGATATTTGCTGTCTGGCTTACTCAGCTCTGGAGTTACTGAATAGGAAAAAATATTGCATCACCAAAGAAGGAAAATCTAGTATTGTATAAAGCAGCAATCTATAAGTCTGACTTAAAATACAAGTAGATGAATGATAGCTGGCTATTTCTTTGATGCAGAAGGTTAGGAAGGACAGGGAGACCATTGCAAGTATAGAGAAAAACCTTTATTTTCACATTTAAAACTTATTCTCACATACTGAGCTCAGCAAAACTAAGACTCAAAATAGAATCATAGAATTGTTAAGATTGCAAAAGACCACTAAGGTCATCTAGTCCAACCATCAATGCATCACCACCATGCCCATTGTACCATGTCCCTCAGTGCAATGTCTTCTTTTAAAATAGAGACAGACCCAAACACAACCTCCTTACTTGAATCCCTTCAGATTCAGAGGAGCTAGACAATCTCAAACTCTGTTAGGTTTTTTTATCTCTAAGAAAACCACAAATTATGAGGAACTGCAAAGTCAACATCTGAGAGCTTAATTAAGGTGTTTGGTAATTGTGCCATCTTATTCTCTTGGTGTCAGTAAGTTGATACAGCTGTCAAAATAAGGTAGCAGAGAGGTGAACAGGAACCAGTTTTTACCTCATTTGAAGTCTGTTTTAAGATTGTGCGCAGGTGTGAATCAAGAATAACTCACCACAGCTGTAAAAATCCAAAGATTTTGGAATTACGGATCAAAATCAGATTTTTTTTCTACCTCCTCGGAGAAGCCTCCATATTCCCATGTTTTCTCTTCTATTAACTTTCTCCAGCCAGGAAAATATTTAAGACTATATTTACCTTAGGCATGTCTTAATACTTGCTAGATGCAGGGTTCGGGGAACTTAATAAGACCCAGTGGAGATCCATGAAGTGGATGAGACTGGGGGTAGAATCTGGTGTCTTTGAATGACCAAGACAAGACTGTTGTCAGGAGTCAACCTGTTCCTCATGTTCTCATGCTGTTGTCCCCAAGATTTCAGGCAGAAGCCACACTTTCTTCTTTACACCTCCCAAACAGTTAGGACTCTTGCACCATCTTTTTGAAAGGTTTTTACACTGTTATAGGCAATGCCTGGAGTATCTATTTATAAAATGGAGAAATTACTATGGTTTTCTCAAATGAAAAGTCAATTAATTCTGATACTGCCTTACTTCAGTGCTATTGATTAACTTTTATGCTTGTTTGGAATTTTTCATAGCTAGGTGCTTCACTCAGTGTAGAGAATGAAAAAAAGCATCCACTTATTTTGCCTTTACTTTGTTTTCTGGTTATTTCACAGATAGTTTTTACTCTTTTGCATTGCATACTCTCTGGATTGCAAACATTGTGAGGAATCATTTTGATACAAATGAAGCAAGCCCTATTCATTTTCTAAAATGGAACACACTCTTGATAATGCTAGATCTTGTAAACTCTTTCAAAGCAGCCTAACTTTGAGAGTAAACCAACAGCACCACCTTACTGGAAACCATACATTGTGTATACTGCTAAGGATGTGAAAATAGACTGTAGTTTAGGATGTTCATCTTAACATTATTAACCTTTCCCTAAAAAGATGCTTCAGTCTGTTCCATCTGCCTATATCCATTTTTATCATATTTATCCCTCTTTCTAAAATAAATTTGTCTCTTTTATTCAGGTTTCTTTATATTCCCATTCTGTTGCCCATGCAAAATTCCCATTTCTGCAAAGAACCCTGAGTCATGCATAAGTTAGGAGCAGTATCTCAGATTTTCAAGCTACAGTAGGATGTCCTGAGTTGAGTGTTTTAAAAGTAGCTCTCTTCTGTTAGATGACAAAGGGTAATCCATGTATATAGAAACTTGGCAATATAATGTTGACATCCAGCTGTGTTGCCATCAGCATTAAAATCCTTCTTTTGTGGTACCATTCCGGGCTTATGAGCACACAGATAATAACATCGATAAAGAAATAAGTACCATCCCAGTAAATGTCGATACTCAGGAAGCATTGATCTGATCACTGGAAAATGTATATTATTTAAAAAAAAAAAAAAAAAAAATTGCTTCAGTGCTTTCCAAAAAAAGCCAGATTTGCTTTGTTCTGCAGCCAGACTGGACTAAATGGCTCTTTGCAGAATCCGATCTTTGGTGCACGGTTTCCACCCCTGGTCCTGTGTTGTTTGCTCCTTGACTTCCCCTCCTTTTTTGCCTTTCCTAACTATGATGTACTGAATATGTACCCTTCCTGTGGCAGGGGGTTGGAGCTTGATGATTCTTTGGGTCCTTTCCAACTCAAGCCATTCTATGATTCTATGATTCCTATGAGTGTATGAAGACCTGGCCAGGCAGACAGCTTTACTGTTGATTCTAGTAAAGGAAAGTCTGGGGTATAAACTTCTCTCAGTTGTAGCTGTATCCATGTATATGCTGCTTGATAGAGGAGTGGAACTAGTCACATGAAAAACTTGTGCTATGTTTTGTGTCTTTAGGCACTTGAGATTCTCACTGGACATATGGCACTGGACTTGTCATCTTCACTGCACAGTGATTTGCTTTCTTCCCTACTCACTTCCTACAACTTCTTTGCCTGCTTGAAAGAATATGGAAGCTTTTATCTTCCCCTCCTAATTAGTGATTACCAAATGCCTACTTTCATGCTCAACTGGATGTAGCAAATGCAATCTCATTAAAGAGACTGAGAGGAACAGTCTCAGGAACTGGACAACACTTTAACTGGTTTAAGGCTCTTCCAAGTGATGCAACATGAGTCAGAGAAGTTGGAGGTGTGACAGTGATGTAGGTTGGCAAAGGGAGGATCATGGGTTTGGTTATGAGGTGAAGGGGTTGTCTTATACCTATGTGGAGAAATTGGAAATATGCTTATGGGCAAGATGCACTTTCTGACAGAAGTGGAATGGATGAATAAGCTGTATGTTTTACTCTTCCATGCATAAGGCTTGCATTGCTTGAGACATTTGTACCCACAGGATCAGGAGCAAAGCCTTCTGTCTTAAGAAAGCTGCTTGTAGTGCTTCCAAATGTCTTTTAATAGACTGATTTTTTGAGCAACTCAGTTCAGTGTTATTTTTCTAAGGAGTTAGGCATCCTTCTGCCTTGAATGAAACTGGGATACTCCTGTGATGAGGTGGGGTGCTTCTTTGCTAATGCAGGGTCCGGGCTGCTGACAGACGTGCATAGCATTCAACTCTCATCTTCACGCCCCACTGACAGTTGTTTTCTGCTGGATTCTGAACCACAGCAGGAATGCTATGGGAATAAAACTCTGACAAGCACTCTGCAAAATGCCCGTACTTAAGAACCTTTATATAAGGCTTTAACTTCTTCAAATCCTTCAACACCTTCAAATCTAAGACTCCTGGACTTTCCTGTAATGGTTCTCTTTTAAAAATTTGTGTTGATCAGATTCATGATGGTTTCTTGATGATCTGTCTTGTTGTCTTAAACAAATAAAGGTAAGTTTCTACCAATTCAGTCCCCTTCTGTGCCATGGAGAGTGAGAAAATCCTCATGCTGTGGCAGTTGTTAGAAAAAAGAGAATGTAGCAGCAGAGGAAAACAAAGATCTCAGAATGGTGAATAAGAAATCAAGAATTACACAGAAATGTAGAAATCCTGTAGAAATCCACAGAAATCTTGGTCTGGATGAGGCCAAATTCACTGCAGATCTATGAGTTGTGTTTTTTCCCACATTCTTTAACTGTTGTTCAGCTGGGGAGGAATGAAGAGCATGGCACACAAGCTACAATGTACAATGGACTGTACCCAAGCTCAGCTTGTAGCATTAAGTATCAGTGAAGTCAAGTGTTTCATTACCTATTAGAGTGTGTCTGTATTTTTCCCTTTTCAAACATTCATTTTCATCCTTATTCCTAAATCAGTGACTCATAAATTGGCACAGCTGGCAAGGCTGGGGACAGAATTTGCTGCATTATTGAAAGGAGAGTGGAAAACCTCAAAGGCACCGAAAGCGTGTCCATATATACAAAATGAACATTACTCTGATTACAAGATGAGGAACAGAAGAAAAGGTACTTATGTTTCAAATCTATAATATTGATTGAGCTAGTTATAATTATAGGCTGGTGCTACAGTGACTGAGGATGCACAAGGTATTGTAATTGTAGATAAAGGAATACAAAAGGCATTTGAAATATTGTACTAACAAGTAAGTAATACCGTAGCAGCTGGCCTTTATTACTTCAAATATTTTTCTTTATAGCTAAAAATAAAACAAGAAACAAAGGGATAAACAACAGATTAAAATAACTTTATCATACACATACCAGGCTTAGTAGAAGGTAGTTGCAGAACTGAAATAACAGTAGATCAGATGTTCCTCTCCGCTTCAGCATGGTAATAGCATGAGCTCCCACCGGGCTCTGAAGTCCCCCACCCAGAGCAGACACCACACACCAGCAGACACTGTGGCTCCACTTGACACATGCTGCAGCGAGCTGAGGGATGTTCTGGAGGGCAAAGGAACACTCTGTGGATGTTCCCTTGTCTTTATTTTATGCTCTGAAAACAGAGCAGGCTGTCGCTTAGACATTTTAATGGGAAAATCTAATTCCACTTTCACGTGAGTGGAATTAAAAAAAAAAAAAAGACAAATAATTGTATTAACAGAGTTGAATGTCCTAGTTCTCTTTTTTCATGCCACCCTTATTGTCAAAACATAGGTTTCTTAATCAACATTTTGCCAATGGAATGGTTTGTAGGAAATCTGTAGGAAACAACAGAATGCAGTAAGTGATCTGAATTCCATTAGTTGGTTGAAATAATAATTGATGATCTGTACTGGCTGTGCTGATGTCTTTTTTCACACTGGAAATTTGTTAATGAAAATCACCTTTATTAGTCCCCTAAATTATTCACAAAATGAAGGTTCACTGCTGTTTATTTTGAATGTAAGTTACCTTATTGGAAAGAAGTATTTCTTAGTTAAACACGGTGGCTGACTAGATTTTTCTTTCTGACTTACCAAAAGATATGGTAAGAACTTATACAAGGCAGGGGTCAGGCGACTTTGCAGCATGCACCTTGATGGTCCGACACAAGGTTGTCAGTGTTTCTAAACATTCAGGAGTACGATCAGCTCTCGAAAGAGGAAGAAAGAATATTGGCATTATTGGCATTGCTTATTCTGTATATTCCAGCTCCTAATCAGACATACATGAAAAGAACCTATAAAAGGTGAGAGAATAAAAAAGGAAAATGGTTATGGTAAAGCCATTATATTAATTTCCTAATAATCAGGAGTTATATTTCTGTGTTTAAATTTATAGTTGCCTTCTTCATAATGGCATACATAGCATTAGGTTGAAATTATAAATTAGAATGAAGCAGAATATGATTGCCTCAATTGTGGAAAACTTTCTAAGGGAAAGATGTTCTTGTCTCATATTGGTAACACAATTCTGTGCCTTAAATTTATATCCATCCAGAATATTTCAGGATGGATCATTTGAAACATCTATGTTTGTAAATGAAGTTTTGTTTTGATGTCAGTCCTAGCAGAAATAATGAAAAACTTCACAAATTATTATATATTTTGAAGTGAAAATGTCTCTTTAGCATGCATTAATCCCCCTCTACTTTCCTGGTATGGAAACTTCTCACCTAAAAGCACACTTCAAAAGATTGAAACTTGTAAAGACCAAAGTTTTTTTCCAGAACAATTTTCATGATCGATAAGAATCCCCCAGGGTGATGTGTAAATTAAAGCTGCACAAAACTGAAGATGCTATCAAATTCTATTCTAACAAGAGAGTTTCTGTAGCAGTCTTCATTATGACATTTAAATGCTATACGTAAAGAAAACATAACGTGCTCTTACCTTAAAGGAGGAATAGAGGCCAGCTATATTAAGACCTCCTTACTATCCTAGATATATGACAAACAGTCCTGTTAAAATCAGCAAGAATTTATTAAATCTAGAGCTTATTAATGAAGGTGATAGAAATAGAAGAGCAGTTGTTTTGCTGACCAAGAGCTTTGCAGGGAGATTGCTTTGAGGCACTCTGTAGCTCCATTCCTGCTGCCTTACATGTTTCCAAAGTAGGCTGGGATTGCTGCTAGAAGAATGACATTTCTTGAGAAATGAAAGAATAGTGGTCTGATTCTATATTTTTTTTCAACCAGAAAAGATGAGAACTGGGTTAAGCCATTTCTGTGTTTTTGATAAGAGCTGCAGATAGACTGTTAGCAACTGATAGCACAGTTGTAGAGGTGTTGATTGTAAGGGACATCTAGAGGTTGTCTACGTCAACCACTACCAAAGTTGTCTATTCAGCAACATTGAAGGAGGCTTTAGTGATGGTTTTATGTAACCAAGTCAAAAAACCCTCTTAATTTGCCACCATCTTCAAAACTAACCTATTTCAATGCTGTGCTGCTAGCTAAGCAATTTTCTTGCTGTCCAGTCTGAATCTCAGGTTTTGGTTATTTCCTCTTGGTTTATATCATCTACTGTTCCTAAGAGAGGGATTGTTCCATTCTCCTTTAACTCTGTTTCATGCAGTTGCAGGCTGCTATCAGATTTCCCCCTTAGCCTTCTCTTTATCAGACTCAGTTCAACTGCCTTAGTTGCTCATCACAAGCTATGCACTCTGGGACCTGGCCTTGAGAACAGCCTGCTGGACTCCCTCCAGTATTTCAGTTCTTCGTGAACTGGAGGACCCAAAGCAGGATTGGTCTCTGGCGATGATCCACCTAATGTAGCCCAGTACCAGTTTTCTCTACTGACACTGATAGCCCAGAGTTTGCTCATGCATAGCCTAGTGTTCAGCAAACCCCCAAGTCCTTGTTAGCAGGACCATTTCTCAGACAACTGTCTTCCAGCTGGGCAAACAGACGGGATCATTGCACCCCCCCACTGCAGAACCATGTGCTTTTTCTTCCTGAGGATCTTGTTGGTTTAGTTTCCCAAATTTCTCAAGGTCTTTCTAGATTGAGCCTTCTTATAGACATTCTGACGCTATCAAATCTGCTGATGAAGATACCAAACAAAATGAGCCCTACCACTTACATGTGGTATATTCTACTTCTTAACCATCAGCTGAGCATCAATTGATTTTTCTTCTTCAAGCTTGTTGTGGTCTAGACAATTTACAATCTATGTCTGATATCAGAGACAACCAAAATACTGTCTGTGTACTGCCATTATCTGTAGCACAATAGTGACATGCCAGTGGTATGAGATCTAAATCATACAATATTCAGATTTGAAGAATAACTTGTGTAGCTTTGTGTGCAAGTGATTATCATTCAGCTCCACTATTTTCCCTTAAAAAAAAAAAAAAAAACACACACAAGAAAACAAGCAAACCAACAACAAACTCTTGCTAATACATCTGAAATAGTACTGATTAGGAAAATTACTCTTAAAGTAATTTAAGTTATGCTTCTTTAGTGTGCTTGTTTTTCGACACCTGTCCAGATTTTTTCTAGGATTGCTGTATGAGGCTGACAATTAAATGAAGCATTTCTTACTGACTTTAAACAACATGGAAAGGAAAGGCATGAAAAATTTTAACAAGTTTCATAGATAAGAAACGCAGATTATCTTCTGTACCTCTTCTGACAAAATGTCGAACTGGTCTGTTTCTCTCATTCACTCTTGTGTTGTTTTGTTCCAATTTTTATATCAAGTAGGATGCCAATGCCACATTTACTATATAACATCATTTTTTGCCAGTAACACACACAAGTCCCTATTGGCCCTAGTGTTTCATCTTATTCTGTTTTTCAAAAAAGGTAACTGGACTCCAGAAACACTTGTTTTTGCGGTATTTACTATTAACACAAACACTCTTCAGAGAAATCATGTATCTGCAGGTTTCTGGGTGTTGTTTTTCTTTCTATACTTCTAGCTGTCCTTAAAAAATGCAGTCGATTGATATAAGAGTAACTTTCAGGAGCCTAAGGATAGTCACGTAGATTTTGAAAAACATTTCTAGTAGAAAAGACTTGTTTCTCCTTAAGTGTAGTGCTCTTCTGAAATACACCTACATTGAAGTGGTGGCTTTTCTCACAGTGTTTCTTGCAGTGCACTTTGAGGCTCCCATCTGCTAATTTGAGTGACAGAAATACTCTTTTATTCTGCTTTATTCCTGTTTGCCCTGAAGAGGTACCAGTGCTGAAAGACACTTTGATTTTTTCCCTTGTACTTTATCAACAGAATTGTTTGTTAAGAACTATTCATGAGAACATATCAAAGGCAACAGATTGGATAACTGTCATGGAAAGCACAATTGGAGAACTTCAGGCTATGCAAAAATACCTGAGAATTTGATTTGGCAAAATACATTTATGACTAATGAGTATTCTTGAAAAATAACCCAGAAGAATTATGAAGAATTGAAAGGAGCAAGGAAAGATGATGTGTGAGCCAAGCAAGTCTGTGATACATTTACAGAGGCACAGTAAATCCAGCAAGTCAAAGGACAGCATTCCCATTCCATTGGAAGTGGCAGGATTTATCAAAATTTCATTTCTTTGTGTATCAAGATGAGAAATAAAAACAATGCAGTACATGGTAAAAATGTCTTCTGAGTAAATGTGCTCTTGACTTTTGTGTGTGGTAAAAATGAACCATTCCAACTGCATCAAGATGCTGTGATAACATTTTGTCAGCGTTTTACAATATTATTACATAGCACATCTCAACTTCATTGACTTGGCATCTTTTAGTAGAAGGCTGTTTCCCTGGAAATTGTTCAGTCAGCCCACAGATGAAGTAGCGATCTATAAATGTTTTCAGTTTCTTTACATCCTTCTATCTCTGTTGAGTGCTTGTCTCCTCAAAATCAGAGAACTTGGTTTCTAATCAGTGTTGGAGCTCTTTGCCTTTCCCCACGCATCCTTAGTGTCCTGCTTTACCACAAAAGGCATCGTTAGTATCCTGATTTACCACAAAGTATTTAAAAGAGAATGAAGATATACAAGGTTCCACTCATAGTCCTGATTCAAATGAGTCTGTTTAGCTTAGTTTTTTGTAAGTTAGTTTGTTTTAACATGAAGTTAACCTGCAGTATTGGAGGTCCAAAGAAGAACTCAGCTGCTGTAGATGTGTTCTGCTAGAGCCCGTCACTGTAGTCTCAATCGTACAGGCTCTTCTAGGAGCTTAAAATTGAGGACTCCAGCTCCTGAAGGCTCAGAAAAACAGTGAGAATGTTGGCTGCAGGGATGCATTTCCTGAGACTCAAGATCAGAAACAATTAGCAAAAGTAAAATCTTCACTCCTGTAGTAAGGAGAAAGAACAGGTTTTATAGGCAAAGCTCTAAATGTGACACTTTTTAATGTGCCTAAAGATGCATTAAGGAATGCTCCCTTCAAACTAAGTCTTGGAGGTTCATGACTGTCCTTTACTGACCTGGGTTCATATCACAGCATTCAGATTAACATCTGTGCTAATGTTCCTGATGTCTGGCTTAAGGAGACATTGGTCTTAACTTAAAAATCTTTTCTCTCCCACTTTTCTTGGCATCATAAATGTTAACCAAGGAGAGTTTTTAAAACTATCTTATATCCACAGAACTTCTGGAAAATATTTGCTATGAAGCAGTGTCTAAAGCTAAAGCTGAATGTTGTACTAGATGGAATGATGACAGAGGCAGCATCAAAGATGAAGTTTTCCAAGATTCTGATTGTTCACATCTACTTTTAAGTCAGTAATACTAATGGTTTTGACTACAGTATTTAAGTGACACTAAGCCTTATAGAGAGTTTGCTTGAAACGTCATCAGTAATTGACAGAATTTTGTGTTTAGGTTGTTCCCATTATAAAATGAAACCAAGATGATGTTTGCAGATCAGCAGATTTACTCAAACATAGAAATTTCATCTATTAAATTATCTTACAACTGTGTGTATCTTGGAAAACGGCCATAATACTTGATTATATTCTGTTATGCTGTTCTTTAGTTTGGAACCATGAGGTTACTGAGAAGTGGAACCACTTCCCAAAGGTTGCTGTAGACTGCCCATAACTGGAAGTTTCCATATTAAGATTGCATGATTTTCTCCTTTAAAAAATAAAAAAATAAAAAAATCTCCAGTTAGAAAAGGAATTAATTCAGAGGGTCCGCCTGGCCTAGATTGCAGTCTGGCTATGGAATTGTAATCAGTAACCTTTGGTCTTATGACCTATTAATTTAGAGTGTATTGGATGGAACCTATACAACTGTCAGAATGCCCAGGCCTGACAAAAGTTTCCCTGGTGAATTTGAATGTGTTGTACGGTAGCCGTGCCCCATTCTTCTCACAGGATAGTTGTGAAGTTTATAGTAACAGCATTCATAAAACACTTAAAAATCCTTAAACTGAGTGATTGTGTAATCCTGTAAGTAGAGGAGAGGTATCGGTTATGCGGAATTATCAGGATAAAAGCAGTTTGGAGGAAGTGCTCAGAAAGTTGGTGAGGGATGGGATGCTGACATCATGTCCTGGGTAACAGTTGCCTCATTTCTCAGTCTTGAGCCTAAACTGTAATTATCATCAGCTTTCTCTCATGTTGGCTTTGTACACCAGCATGAGTGAAGCAGCCATCCAGCTTTCCTGCTCCAGCCCCAAGTAGGTGATAATGAAATTGCAAAATGTCTTCTCTGGCTTGTCTTATTGTTGGTGTCTGAAACCAACAGTATTGCCATGAGAAGAGAAGTGAAGGAAAGACATTCAATTTAAAGAAGTTATAATAGCGTTTTAGGTGAGACATTGGAAAGATTAAACTCAGTGTTGCCAAGTTTGCTTGTCTAAAAACAAGATACAGAAATGTGCTTCTAAATAAATAGCTTAGTGTTCAGAAGTGTTGTGCATATTCAAAAGTAATTGAACTCAGTGGGATTACAAGTGTCTGCTGCCTGCATTACTATTTTTATATCCATATTAAAGACATCAGGAAAAATTAGGATCAGGCTTTTATGCTATACACCTCTAAACTTCCCTTGTCATGCTGTTGCCCTGTGACTGTCAGTGTTCAGGAGGGATTTGGACAATGCCTTCAGCTGTATGCTTTAACTTTTGGTTAGCCCTGACGTGATCGGGTAATTGGATTTGATCCAACAACCAAACAGCAGATGTGCTTTCTCCATACTGTGCTGACTTTCACAATACCTATTGCTTCACCCATCTTTTGTGCTTTACTGTGCTTGCAACTAAAGCTGAGCTAACACTGATCTTTGGTGACTTTTTCTAATGATATGTGAAAACCTAGGTCTTGGCAAAATGTAGCTATGCTTTGCAAACTCAGCATTCACAGCTTCATGTGTTTTTAATAAAAGTTTAAGGAAGTGTTTCCTGGACAATTCCTGGACAAAGTAGTGCAACTTCCCCGCCTGATGCTGGAGTATCTCTTGGCAAGCCTCAGCTCACTGCATTTCAAACAACATCAATAGCAAAAACAAACAAACAAACAAACAACAAAAAGAAACAATAAATTGCACATTGGGCAAGATTTCACTGTTTCTAAATCAGTTTGATGCACATATACAGACATATGCAAGTACATGCACATGCATATGTAAATCCCCAGCCCCTACATTTGCAGATATCAGGATATTGCCATATTATTTTTCATGCCACATTTTGATTGCTGTTCTATTTCAATTGTAAGAGGTTTCAGGTATGGGACTTAGTGCCTGTTAAAACTAATTACCCTTACTATTATCATTGATTAACCCCAATTAATGTCAGAGAGAAATGCAGAAATGTCGAACCATTTTCTACAGTTCAGTACAGATGAGTTCAAGGGAACTGGCAATGACACCTTCAGACTGTGCACGAGAAACTCAGCTGTCCTTAAGGCAAAAGCCCTCCTCTGGGTTACATACATACACCACTCAGCCTTTTTGCTAATAGCACTACTTACGGAAGCTGAACAATTGGTATCTTCTGCTTCCAGCCTCTTAAATGGGAGTGGTTTAGAAAATGCTCTGGGCAAAGGTCTCCAGTGCGGCAGCCGTGACACTTAGTGGCATGACGCAGGAAATGTACTGCAGACACAGACTTTGTCACTTGCCTCATTTTCTCAGTACTCTATTGTTATTGATTATTATTCCTAGTACTTGGCACTTGGATGTAGAACACTGATTTTGTCAATCTTATAAATATTTAACGTATAGTGAAACAGACGTTATCGAAACTTTTCCAAATTTAAATGCTGCTGTTCCAGACTTGATTTTTGCTTTGTGCTTTAGGCCACAGAGCCTTGCTGAGTAAGGGTTAAGCCTTTTGCTTTGTGTGATAGCTCACTGAATGTGACTTCAGTGTTCTTGTCCTGGTCCGTTCCTCATCCTGGTAAACTAACGATTTAACAGTATGGTATTGATGAGAGTAGTTATAAGTAACAGCTGAAGTGGACTAATGTTATTGGAGACTCCTGGCTTTGTCTTCTTGGATAGTGGATCTAAAAAAGGAGTTTGGTCTCAGTATTTAAATTGTCAGCAGCATTTCCCAAATCAGTGGTTTTAACTTGGCTTCAGTATACAGCTAGGAAATACAGAGCAGAGCTGCACATTTTAGGGATATATTTCTGCTCAGAACATCCTCTGACTGCTTCTGCACCCCCCTCCATCCCCTCAGCACTCAGACCCTTTCTGATCCTTTCTATTGACATCTCATCATGAGGATTTGGAAAGCTTCCTATGATTATTACTGCATGTGTGCTAGCCAAGGACTGTTGTTTTTCATTATCCTGTAAGGATGCGGCATGACAGACATGACAAATACGGTGACAACTTGGTCTCTTTTGTTACTTGAACGGATTTAATTCTTAGTAGAAGGTGACAAGCCCCCTTAATCTAACTTTTGCCTTTTTTGCAATGTGGCAGTGAATGCTGGTAATGAAATAAAGAAAAGGAATATATTTCTGAATCAGAAATGGCACCATAGGGAATATAAAACCCAGTCCTTTTTGCTTTACTTTGTTTTTCTTCTTTTGAGAATGGAACCTGGCTTAGTGCACATATATATGGTAAAGCATTACTAGTTGTGTTGTGGAAAATTACCACTAAGTAAGTAATATAGATCTTTGAGGTATATGCGTACTAATGCTTCACATCTTTCTCTGGTAAAGTAGTTTTGGATACAGTCTTGCAGACCACAGCTGTGAGACTGCTGAATGGCATTAGGCTATAAGGAGCATGAGTGTGATCTACTGGTCAGGAGAGATCTGTGCTGTAGATCTCTGCTTACAGTTTTTAAATCATACTATCTGATCAGCTCAAGGGCATCCTGGTTCTGTACAACGATATCTCATCCACTCTTCCTGGCTGTCCTGTCTAAAACAAAGGAGCAGGAACAAAAATCATGAACCAGTTGGATCAGAATGGTGTCTGATCCTTAGCAGAGATCAGTGGTCATGCTTCAGCAGAAGGTGCGAGAATATGAAACCAAGCAATTCTGAAATAATCATTTGGAATTTTCTCCTACTGTTCTTTCTGGCTTATGTCGTGGAGTACTGAGGCTTTAAATCCTTTCTGAATGTTAAGCTTTGTGAAGTATTTTGATAACTTCAGCTGAGAAGTGCTGTATAAGCCAAAGTATTATTATTATTAATTGCTTTATTATACAGAATTCATAGATGTCTAAGGAGGGTTGGGGCTTATTTTGGCAGCTCGAGGACTGGCAGGCTTTGCACAGCATGGAATGATAGGTTTGGAGCCTTTTAATTTATTTTTATTTTATTTTATTTTTTCTGCGTGTTGCTTGCAGGAATACACATTTCAGGAATTTCACTTTTCAAGTTCTTACATCATGAAAGAGATCTCCTTCTGTGTCCCTAAGATAAGTGCAATTATCCATTTCTCTCCATTAGAAAGAGAGAAATTATGTGAAAAGAGAGGATGGCTTCATCTATTATTACCATAAAGCTGTTCCTGACCCTGCATACAATACAAGTGATCCCTCTGTAGAGTAGCACAGAATGGTTATTAGGGTAGTCTTTTATGACCTAAAGGTACATAAATGATACATTCCAATGCAACTCACAGGATTTGGGAAGCAACTGCCTTTCACAGTAAGAAATAGTTAAAAAATCTGTAGTTTCTGTAATTTTTTGTTGTGCTATACGCTTAGAATCTTTTTCATTGCTATCAAAGGCAAGGTCTTAATTCAAAGAGACTTACTGTAATTGCATGACCTAAATAGAATCAAGCCTCTAATTATACATATTTCATAAATAAATGAAAGGGCTTCATGTATTCTTTTCTTCAACTTTGGATATGTATCCTGAGTCAAAAATATACAGAATCTATTATCATAAATACATGATTTTCCTTGCCAATATGGTTTTGCAAACGTTGGCATGGTGCTGTCTCCTTGCTTCAAGCTTATGTCTTTCTTTATTAACTATGAAAAAATTGGAACATGGGCTAACGACAATTTTCTTTATTTATACACAGTTTTAATGAACAAAAACATAGCTTGTCATAATCTACAGCATTTTCATGGTGTTAGATGTAATTAGGTGCAGGGGGATGCACCAGCGCTTTTACTGACTGCCACACAGTTACTGCTATCAAGAAACTCTTAGGGTACAGAAGAACACAGAAAGCCTTGGTTCTGTCTCAGGTGAGGTAGATTTTCTTTCCTGCCAGCACCTGGCTGTAGCCTGCTAACTGAAGAACTCTTATGATGTACATAGAGTGACTTGAGATGACTTGGCTCTGGAAAAAAAATGATGTGAAGCTGCATTGCAACATTTTTCCAAAGTGACAGCAACTTTTCATTACAAATTCAAGTATCTCTGATCCTGGGAAGCAGTGGGCTTTTCTTGCTGTCAGCACAAGGCTGTGAACACTGCTGCCAGAGCCATGCAGTAAGCAGGCTAAGACTGCCTGCATATAAAGAATTATCTATCAACAATTTTGGCTAGCTACAGAATAGCTGAGCTTAGTCTCAGGTATGTCATTCAGAGAGAAATCCCACAAGTAACTTCTTGTTGCTGTGGGTAATAGGTTTTCATTTATATTCATTATATTCATGTCACAGCCTTGATGAGATTGTCTTGATTTCCCCCCCACTGCCGTACTTACAAAGCTTCCTCTTCCCTCTATTTCTTCATTTGCTACTGTCTAGAAGGGCCTTGTAAAGTAAAATAAATAAACAATCAAACAAACAAACAAATAAATAATAAAATCTGAGCAGTATCAGTGTAACAAATTTCTCAGACTTGCCTGTCAAGGTCTGACATTAATGCCTTTCCTGCATGTGACAGTTGGCAGGAAGATGTCTCTTGTTTAAACGGGAGCTTTCCTTCCTGGCCTTTCACTTTCATGCAAAATTCTTTTATTTTCTCCTGCTATTACCAATTGCTCTGACTTTGAAATTGCTTCTCTTTCATATCCTTCCCGCAAATCCCCCATCCTTTGTTGTGTACTGTAAATAAGGGTGGACTGTTTCCAGTCCCTTGCTTGGGTATTTCAGCACACCGAGGAGCTGACTAAGGGCTGCCTGCCACTCAGGACAGGAGCAGGACATGTCCCTGTGCAGGGACACAAGCGAGAGACATCCTGGCAGGGCCGTCCATGTTCACTTTGCCAAGTGTCAACTCCAATTACCAAAATGCCACCGCCATCCAACATCTTAAAAAGGCAGCCCCTTCTAGAAGTACACAGAGTACTTCTTAATTGCTGCAAAAACTTCTTTCTTTTAATTTTTTATAAAGTGAAATATAAAAAATTTAAATGAAAACTTTCAAAGGGTATAGCTTGAAATGTAAGAATGCTTAGAGTGTTGATGCAGCACATCTGATTCCAAAGCCTATCCTATAAATCAGCTCAAGTTTTGTTGTGCAGTAATTTAATCTCATTTCTACTACACGTTTTCCTCTATTTGGCTCAGCACTGTAGCTCTTGACTATTACAAACCACAGACTTGAATCAAACTGACATCTTTAGATAGAGTTCAAGAAAGTGCTTCTGATGACCCTCACTGATGTCAGTCGTTTTGGGAATTGGCTTTTGGTGTAAATCTTAGTCTTTTTCTATCCAAAAAATAGACAGTGTACAAAGGTGAAAATGTCTCCCTACTAGCTTGGGGAGAAGGTTTGGGACATACAACGCTCTAGAGTCAGATTCACCAGGTTTAATTTAGTCTATTGATAATAAATATTTTTCTGTAGCATGCAGTTGATCACCAGACTACGTGCACCCTCTGCTGCAAATGACCCAGTGAACTTGGCATTTATAGCAGGTTTGTGCAATATGACTTTAAGTCCCTGTTTAGAATTAGAGATTTGGGCGCTATGCTGTAACAGTATAAGTACTAACTTTCACAACATCTGCTGGAGGAACTGGTTTCTTTCTACCAGATTTGATGTTAAGCTAATGATCTGAACAGAATCTAGTTGCCTATGGCATTAATCTCCCCAACTTTTGTCTGTGATTTGTTCCTGTCAGCTCAAATTACTTCCTGGCGAGCTGAGTTTTCTGGCTTTTTCCTTAATAGTTCCTAAGGGTTACCGGAAAGAGCTCATGAGGATGTCTGAAGATGACACTGCCTCTAAACAGCAGCAGCCTGAGGTGCTGCACTACCTCATGCTGAAATGATGAGCCTCTGTGCCAACAGCCAATGCTCTGCCAGTGAGTCAGCCCATTGCTCTTCTTGAGCAATTTAATAAACTGATGTGCTGATCTAGTCTGTTGAGGTTAAATGTCACACTCAATGGAAAATCTGAGTGGAGACTGGCATTAATACAACTGCCCCTCTTCACTGTCTTCCAAACACTTCCTCTGCACAAAACAGCATGGTAGCCAAGAGGTTTTCTATTAAAGCCTGCTCAAAGGTACTTCTGAGGATTCTCTGACTAAGTGGAAGTACACCTAGGACTTACAAATATTTAGAATATTTAGAGACTCAAAACTCCTGCATGTTTTCCTAAAGGCATTTATAAAACATGAGTCATGGAAGTCTGTTTTTTCAGCATTTTCAGAGGTGCTTAAAGGTTAAATATTCTGTATTTTCTTTCCACCAGTTCAGTTCTACATAATAGGCTGTTTCTAAGTGTGTGTCATGCTGGCCACTGGTCAGTATATCATTTATAATCTTACTGATGGGTCCTGAAGGTGAAGTAAGACTCTTGAACAAAATTTCTACAGCTGCAAATGATGGCTGCCATGCCATTCAGAATTTACTGTAGAGGAGTTCTGGGTAGTTGAGATTGAGAAGAGTTTATGTTTACTTTCAAAATTTCACAGCAGCCAAGTAGAAATCATTTTGGAAAAGGCCTGTATAAAAAAACCAGCAATTATTATTCCATCAAAGCTTCCAGTCTCAAGCTGGAAGTAACATCTTTTCACGAGGCATTTCCAACATTTTCAAGAATTACAGAATTCATGGGTAGATTTTATGTCAAAATCTCTGGGTAGACAGAATAAGTGTTTTTACTCCAATGAACTGTCTGCTACAGCCTTGAACCTATCTGCAAGAACAGAAAGGAATGTCAAAACTCTGTAAGAACAGGATTATTTTAAATTAACTAAAGTGAACTTGGTTTTCCCCACCATGCATTTGCACTTCAGACATTAAGGGTAAAGGCATCTTCAAAGTGAAAGCTCTTGTGTTTGGAAATGAGCAGTTCTGTGGAAGATCTTGTATAACAAAAAAATTTCATGAAAATCACTATTCACAATACCTCACTGTGCTAACAGAAGTGGCAAAATTGTTCAGTGGCATCAAATATAATTTAACTTTGTGTTGGAAGGGAGATGTCAAGTATATCTTTTAACAGACACTGTGAGTAGCTGAAAAGCTAATAAAGAATAATTCAGAGCAAAATATTGAAAATAATGAAGCTCAACTAGTAACTAGATAATCATATAATTGTTTCACATTGTTTTTTAGTCTGCACAGAAGATTCTGAATTTTTCAAGTTGAACAATCAGGTGATAACAGAAAAAAATTTAAAAATGAGAAGTGGGATGAAAAATATTGCTGCATATTTTTGTGCACATTTAAATCTGCAAAGCCATTTCAAAGGAAGAGAGTATTAATTTTTGACAAAGCTGCCAGCGTGTTAAAATGTAACTGCTGGGAATGGGTTTTAGTAGTTTGTAATAACAGGTATAAATCGTAAGCTCTGTGGTCAGAAATAGCACATACGTGGATGTGTTGCATCTATTATGCAGTACAGAAATCTTCTCTACATTTCTGTATGTGGATATATGAAACGCTTTGGATTTCGTTACTGTGGAAAGCTGTTTGCCATTTAAAGTCAGCATCACTAAGCCCCAACCAGCAAGATTATGGCTCTCCAATCCATATTAATAATTCAGTGTGAAATATCTTCATGACACTTGTAGCTCTGTCAGATTGAAAATGTTTATATTTTCTGGATACATTATATTAAAAGTAAAAAGCACTAGTATGCTGCAAGCATTTACAAATTCTAGTCGTGGTGGATGCGCTCTGATTTGAAACCTGTAATTTTAAACCCAGCCTTGCATTATGAGTCATGTTGATTTCTGTGTGCAGTACTGTGGGTAACAGGTGTCTCATGATAAAACTGCCCTGTCTGGACAGGTGATGAGAGTGAGGACAAGCAACAAAACCTGAATCCCAAACCAGACTCATTTCTGGTCTCCTTATGGGTTTGACATTCTTCATATATGTTGGGTTTGGTCCCTCTACATCTCCATCAAGAGTATCTGTCTGACTCTTGGGATGCCAATGGGTGCCAACAGATATTTTCCCTGAAATCTGCTTTGACTACGAGGCTGTTAACCTGCAGTGACTTAGTGACAGACAGCCTTGCTCCTGTTTGTCAAACTCATGCACATCACCTCTGCAGCACAGCCAGCCTCCTGAAAGCAAAGGCTCTTGTGATCAAATCTCCCTTTGAACTTCTGGATTCTACTTAGCAACAGAAAGTTTTGTCACATTTTTGCAGTAAATCATATTCTAAAAACCCTTTGAATGTAAAATTTTATTGCAACACTTGCAGGAAGTGAATGCATCCACTGAGTCTCAGTGCTTATGGCCTAAACCAGGCATGTCCAACCTGCAGCCCAAGAGCAGCAATGCAACCTGGCCCCTGCCCCACGCTATGCAGGCAGCAGCTCCTCCCTGCTGATCCAAACTGCCAGTTTGTAACCCTATCTGGGCTGAAACCAGGACCTAGGGAGGGTGCAGTGCAGTGCCAGCTCAAGTTATGGCAAATTATTGTATGCCTTTTCACACACTGGCCCGTGAATGGAGAAAAATATGCAGCTGTGCTTTCTGTAGAGATACAGGAATTTGAGAATAGGTTTCAAGATTGCTGAAAAAATCATCAATTTCTTGGTATCTTTGCAATTCTATTTTCATTTAACACAAATAAATTGCCTGTGAATTTTCAAATGCAACATATTGAGTTGCAATCAGACGTTCAACTCAAAAATCTGATCATGTGTCTTCACTAGACTTTTATAAGCTCTATCTCACCAGAGAAAAATACGACGTGCTTCACAGCCACATCTTATTTGTGTAATTGTTTTTTGGCAGTGTGCACATTTCTGAACAAGACGAGTAAAATTTCATCAAAAACCTCTGGCGAACACCTTGAGACCTCACTAAGGATTGCAGCCACTGCCACTGAGCCAGATTGGCGTGTTAGTTTCGCAAAACAAGATCACATATCCTACTAGTTTTATGGGTTTGTTGCTTTCTTTTCTTTTTCTTTTTAATAAAAATTTGAGCAATTGTACCCATTGGCATTTGTTGACACTTGCTGAACATTTATAGCAACCAAACAGTGATGTGAGCACTGTGAGGTGGTGGGTGGTGCCTTTCAGCAAAGGCAACAGTGACGGTTGGTCATTTCCACTGGTGCTGATTTTAACAAGCACATTATGCAGGCTCATGTTCATCGCTGGTGAAAATGCAGAGCTAACGGTAGTGCCTATGTTGAAAAATAGTATTTTGTAGCTGAGAATTTGCTCTATCAGTTACCGTGCTCATTTTCTCAGTTATAGCTTGGAAATAAACAGGAGGCCAACATAGATGCAGCCCAAGGCAATTGCTCTTGACTCATTGCAGTCCAGGCAAGCCAAAAGGTTGGGCACTCACGGCCTAAGCCTACTTGGTGCTCACTGCCTGCTAGCTGACCTGTTGAAGTGGGGCCAGGGTTTGCCTTGGGGCAGGGACACACACATTCACTAAGAGTAGCAAAAGAGGGCTTCTGTCCCAGAGGCTGTAATGTAAAGCACCCTATTGAACAGGAGTGTAGAAATGGGGTACAACATGACAGCTGTGCTTTGTTATTTGTCATCAATTACAAACAGCTTGAAGGTGCAGAGGTTTATAGGGCTACAACTCTGCTGGGGTTGCATCTTTGCCTCCATACCCTGCCGGTGTATTAGAGGATCTCTTCTGTTCACTTCCACCAAAACTTTATTTTCATGCTTGCTTCCGCTACAACTTGAGCATGATTGCTGGGGGTTTGTCCACATAAAGGATCTTAAAGACTTTTTTTTTTTTTTAATGAAAGATTGCTGCTGACAAACAGTCTAAACATTTCACAATAATCAGCCTTAATCCTGAAAAGAAATATGACTTTTTTTATTACTAATGACAACAATCCATTTATGGAACAGAATATCAGATGTCAGTGAAAAAATAACTTCTTTTTTTTCCTTCCATGCAATTTTAATTACTGTGGGATTGGTTTTTTTTGTTTGTTTGCTTAAATGTGCTACAGCACCAGGATAAACTAGAAGTTGGAATCCTGATATTTGCCATATATGCTTCAGCAGCTTTCTATATCTAATGGTCTCAAAGATCCATATAAGAAATAGGTTTCTTGTAACTAATTGTAAATGTGATGGGTTAGATATATTCAAGTTTTCCTAATAGCAGTAAGTAACACTTCACTATTTCCAGTACACGTTTTTCACATCAATCAGTTAACTACTCACAGACTGGAGAATTGTATACAGACATCAGGATGTCTCCATAATGAGCAAAACAATTCTTATTTCATTATTCTATGGCAAGATACAAAAGGGAATACAGCGAGGTGAAAATTCATTTTGTGGACAATGAGCAAATAAGAAAGGGTATTTGCAGCAAGTGTGATTTGGGTTGCACAAAGCTTACAATGCTTTTCTTAAAAAAGGCTGTGTCTGTGCTATGCTCTGTGGAAACATTTAATGGCTGAAACCTTCATTTCCACCAATGCTTCTGGTATCAGCTGAGAATAGGAGCAGGATCTAGCTGTCTGATGGCAAAAATTCTTCCCTAGAGCAAAACCTCTCCATCCCAGGACCTTTCTTGTACTTTTCAAATATAATGCATTAGACTGGTACTTAATATTCTATATCTCCACTTTATATAATTCTAAATTACTTACCCATTTAATATAATGACCGGTCAAGTCCATAAATCTCTCCACTTCATACACTAGACCAACAACAGAAACAAAGCCCAAGCTCATGGCTTTCTAAAGCTTAGTCAATGTATTTTGCATGACAAGCTATAGGCAATCAGGAGGCTCCTAGAATGCCTTGAGAATAACTTACTGAGTCAAGTAATAGATGACTCCACCAGGGGGGATGCAATACAGCACCTGTTGCTCATGAGTGCAAATGAACTGATTGGTGATATCAGGATTGGAGTCTTCCTGCGCTGTAGTGACTATGCTGTGGTGGAGTTCACGCTCCTGGGGAATATGAGACAGGCAAAGAGTAAAATTAGGTTGCTACATTTTAGGAAAGTTAACTTCTAGCTCTTCAGGAAGTTAGTTAACAAAATACCCTGGGAAATCGTCCTCAAGACCAAGGATGTGGAACAGAGCTGAGAGATCTTTAAGGGAGCTTTCCTTGGGGCACAAGAGCTCTCCATCCCCAGGTATAGCATGTCAGGAAAGGAAGGCAAAAGATTGGCAAGACTGAATCAGAACCAAACCTGCTGGTCAAACTGAAAAGCAAGAAGAAAATGCAAAGGCAGTAGAAGCAGGGACAGGTACTGTGGAGAAGACTATAAGGAAGCTGATAGCCTGTGTAGGGATGGGGTAAGGAAAGCCAAGGTGGGAGTGGTTTTGGGAAGAGGTGCAAAGAAGAACAAAAAAGGCTTCCACAGGTACTTCGATCAGAAAAGAAAAGTCCAAGAGGGTGTACCCCCCAAATGAGTGACACAGGCAAACTGGTAACAACAGACAAGGAGAAGGCTGAGGTACTCAACAACTTTTTTGCCTCAGTTTTCTCTGATAACTGCTTGTCACAAAGCCCTCAAATGATTGTTTCAGGAGGAGAGGATTGGGGAAGCAACATCCATCTCACAGTGAGCAAATATCAGGTTTCTGATGACCCGAGGAACCTGAACATCCGTGCGTTCACACGTGCAAGGTGTAGTCAGTACACTCAAGGGACATGATACCAACCAGAAGGACCTAGACAGGCTTGAGCAGTGGTCCCAAAAGAACCTCATGAGGTTCTACAAGTACACGGTCTTGTACCTGGGTCAGGGAACTCCCTCTGCCAATACAAGCTGGGGGGTGAAAGGTCTGAGCACAGCCCCATCAAATAGGACTTAAGGGTGTTGGTGGCTGGGAAGCTGAACATGAACCAGCCCTCACAACCCAGAAAACCAACTGTACTCTAGGCTGCATCAAAAGAAGCATGGTTAGCAAGTTGAAGGAAGTGATCCTGCCCCTCTGCATCTTGCTGAGGCCTCTCCTAGAGTACTGCAACCAGCCGTGGAGTCCTCAGCACAGAAGAGACAAAGACCTGTTGGAGTGCATCCAGAGAAGGAGCACAAAAATGATCATAGGGATGTATATAATAACCATGAAGTCAGGACCTGAATCAGTGATTCACACCAGGTGAAAAGGTGTGGCCAGTCCTGAGAGCACAGGTGCAAGTAATTCACCTGTGTTAACTTCATTTAAGGGATGGTAGCCAGGAAGGAAATATCTCTACTTGGAAATTGCTTCCTTCTGAGAGTTTTCTAGCAAGCCCTTATCTTTAGAATAGGGGTAAGCATAATCTTTCCTATTGTTGGCTTGGGACAAATACCTTTATTGGGTTATTTTAAAGCAGTTAGAGGCACCTGCATTACTCTATTGTTCCTGTTGAGGAAAGAGCACCTCTCCTACGATGATACACTGAAAAAGCTGGAGCGTTACAGCCTGGAGGTAATTCCAGGGAACCTGATAGTGGCCTTTTAGTATCTGAAAGGCTGCTATAGAAAAGAAGGGGACAGATTCTTTGGTAGAGTTTATGGTGTAGGACAAGGGGAAATGGTTTCAAACTTAAAGAGGAGAGATTATTTAGGTTGGGTACAAGAAGAAGAAATGCAAGTCACAGCTTGAAATAGTGATTGAGCACCTGGTGGAAAGGTAGGGCCAACCCAGAGCTCAGGTGCATGCAATACCAGGATCCACCCCTTCCCAGACCTCACTTAAGGGTTGGCAGTGAAGGTAACAGTATATTGCTGGAGATCCTTGCATGCCTGAGGCCTTCTAAAGGTAAGTAGTGTCTTTCCTTTGTTTCTGTGGCCATTGCATTTGAGCAAATACTCATTTGTTTTGACTTGGGACCTTGCTGCTCTGCTGTCATTGCTGCACTTTCTATCCTATTACCCCTTGTCTTTTTTCTTTGTTGAAGAGTAGAGCGTGCCTTGGGGTAGTTCACGGTGGTAAAGCAAGCAGGGGGTAACAGGGCTTGGAAATGGGAATTCATTAGTGCAGTGTGTGTTGTTGTTGGGTTTTTTTTTTTTTGTATAGTAGCATCAACTGGTGTCATCACTGTGAAAGATAACTGCTACTGGACGTCAGTGACATAGTGAAAGTAAGCCCAAATTAGTGGACCAGGAAAGGAGTTGGGCTGGGTGACCTCTAAAAGTACCTTTCAACCTTAACTATTCTGACCTGTTTAAGGTCTTAGTTTTCCTCTTTTATCAGGAACATCTTTTTTGCATGGTTGCAACCAGTAGAGATTCTATGCGTGCTAAGCATGGTACTATTGGCTTCTATAGAGGTACAGCTTATTAGAAATATAGTCAAAGAATGTGCTGTAGGGGACAGAAAAAGGTTGTCCTGGAGCAGGAGCATGGATTGCACAAGCTTTTGTTGCTTGCTAAGCTATCTGAGAGCTGATGCTGAAAGCCAAACATTAATTATTTAGAAATATTTTGCTGATCATTGGAGTTAATTATTAGGGAAGCACACTCAGAGCAGATTGCTCAGGGCTGTGTACTTGCAGGCTTTGAGTCTCCCTAAGAATGGAAGTTCCATTGGCCCTCTGAACACTGCTCCAGTGTTCTCTCTCACGCAGAATTCTTTTACTTATCTGTAGTCAGAATTTCCCTGATTTCAGCCTGTGCCTATATTCTTTTGTCCTTCCAATGAGCGCATTCCAACTTTTTCTATGCTCTCCTGTCATACAGTGGCACTATGATGATGGTTTGTTATTTTCATGGAAGTAGACTGTAAAGAATCAATATTGGAGTCCCATTGCTTTTCAATAAAGTGGCAAGAAGTCAGTGAAGTCCCTTTATAGATGAGCACATAATCTTCTGAATTGTTTACAAAGTGTGTGGAGGCTACTATTACTTCTTATAGGGCTTGCTAGAGAGGACAAAAGCATTGTCAAAGTGAAGTGACTAAAGAAACCCTTTCCATATTTTTTTTAACATCTTCTAAGGAATGGCAGTATCACACTTGATACTTACGAATCAAGAAACATACTTGCTGGCTTACCTCATTATTTCACTCCGCTAAAACTTGGAATGAACAAGTTTAATTGTTCTGTTACTGCTTTTGAGACTTCATTTAGTAGAGAACTTGAAAAAGTCTACATATACACACAGGCAAGAGGTTAATATGCATACTTCATGGTGCAATGTTCTTTTTAGTAACAGCATTTCATCATTCTACGGTTTTGTGAACTTGACTCTTTCGGCAATACCTGCCCAACAATCTATTTAATTAATATACTTACATGGACTCATTCCCTGCCTTCACTTGGTGTAGTAGAAATGCTAAGTTATGGCCTGAAACAATAATTGAACACCTGGTGGGAAGGCAGAGCCAACTGTGCAAGGTGCAAATAATGGATCCAGGATCCACCCTTTCTAGACCTCACTTAAGGTTTGGTAGTGGAGGTGAGGGTGTCTCTTGCTAGAGATCCCTGCCTGCCTGAGGCCTTCCAAAGGTAGGCAGCACTTTTCCTTCATTTCTGTATCTGTGGCTGCTGCATTTCGACTTGCTCTCATTTGCTGTAGCCAAAGGCTTTGCTACCCTGCTATTATCATCCCATTATAGCATTACACTTAGTAACCTGGGAAGGGGAAAAGTTGCTCTAACTATGAATATGACTGGGGCAAATGAAAAATGCATGTGGAAATACCATCTGGTGCTTACTTCAAAAATGGATTTACCAGTAAGACTTGAGTAGTTCTTATAAATTGGTTTTTTTTGTCATTGAAGTTATCATATGATACTGGGTGACTCTTGTCACATGGAAGTTCTATGGTGGCCCTTATGGAGATTCAAGACTGCATTAGATCTACGTGACAGGATTTTGGTAGGACTGCACTAATAACCAGTAGCTCTCTTGGGATCAGAGGTCATCACCACAATACATTCAACATATGAAGTGCAAATAGAAAGCATTCCCAATTAGTACTTCAGATGTCCACTGCTTCCAAGAGGACAATTTTCCAAAACCAAGAAGAAAGATTGTGAGGCCGTGTCTTTATACAAAAATGTGAATGGAAATTAGGTCCTTAAGATGAATTTATCTTAAGATCAGAAAGCTTCATCCTCAAGAAAAAGGGAAATTCTGGTGGGGAAAACAAATCTTGATTTGATAAGGAAGTGAATGTGAGTATTTAACAATACATGGAAATGATGAGGGAACAATGCATGGTAATCAGTAAAAATAAATTGCTCTAGAATTGATAACAGAAAGCTAGAAATGAGGGAAAAACAATGGCAGGTGTTTTCTACACATACTTAGAATAAAAAAAAGTCATAGGAATGGCATTGACCCTTGCAAATTCCAACACATAAATTAAAATTTAAAAAAAAGGTATTTGGTGCAGGCTTCTTAAGAATGTCAGGGTGCAAGCTAAAAATATTCTACTTGATAGCAACAGTTCTTTTTCAACAATTTTTGTTCACTTGGAAGGAAATGAGTATGGTAGAGCTCATTCAGTAACTAGGTTTTGTGAAGTCATCAGTTAGGCCAAAAATAATTATATTTTGGATGTACGTTATGCATTCTAAGTGTATCTTTAAGAACCATTAAAGAAGGAAGACTGAGGCTGTATTTTTCTCTCCAAGAGAAAATTCATTTGGGCTTCAGGCTTCCAGAATTGGTCCCTCACTAGGCTTGAGAGTGCTACGTTTGTGTGAGACAGCTGTGCTCACTGGGAATGGCACTGAATGTGTCCTCTTATTACAAAGTTATGATAGAATGAAGTACTTCCAGTAAAGAACTAAGTATGTATTTGAGAGCTGCAGACGTGGCCTCAGGGGTGTCTGTGGGGTATTAAGTAAGCTTTCAGGTGAGTGTGCTGTCAGAACTTCTCTGTATGGACAGATAATGTGAAGCTGTACCTGATGTAGTTTCAGAAAATAATCAGCAGCTTTTTAGTAGCAGTTAAACCCCATTTTTCATGTGGAAAAACATGAAAAAGACCCTTTTTTCCCAAAGAGAATTTTCAGATTTGTGTGTGGTTCCTACAGTTTTCTGAATATACCTGTATTTTTAAGCTAAACTATTAATTATAGTGAAGAAGTCACATTTGGATTCTTGCATTTCCTTCCTCCTCCGTTTCTTTTGCTACTGCTTTGACAAGAATTGTCTTGATTGTTTTTCTGAATATATTTTAAAATTCTGTGAACAGTGGGAGAAATAAAAACCTGGCTTCATATGGATTTGTACACTTGTACTCCAGCTCCCACTCTGTCACACACACCAGACGGGAGCAGCATGCCTTGTGGCCATGCCAAAGCCTCACATGTGCGGGTTGCCTAGTGCCTTTCAGACAGAGCATATGGTGATCTGAGGACAGATATGCTCACTTTTCTTTCAGTGGGAGAACTGGCTGAGGTTCCTCTACTCTATCCAGCTCCTGATTCTTGTGATGCTTTCCTCATAGAAGTAAGCTGGCAAGCTAGTTCAGGAACTAGTTAGAAATGGAAGGAAGAAATCTTTTCTTTTTCTGCAGGGCCTTCACTGTGTTAAAATTGAGGCTAAAAATGCAAGTGTGCCAAAGGCAGAAGTAGTAGTTGTGAAGTACTGGTTTTGTCCGCATTAAATTTGGTGAGTCTGAAATTTTAGGCTGCCTAGAGTGCAGGCCTCAGAGCAAAGGATTTCATGTAACTTGGGATGCTTAAAATGTTCATGTAATACATGTTGTATAGTGTATTACTGTAAGTGGAAACATGTTTATTCTGTGTTGATGTATCATACCAGATTAAAACAGTCACATCATCTACAAAATCAACTATGCTTTTGCTTTGCTTCTAGTTTTGGCAGAAAATGATAACTTTGTAATCAACGTGTAGAGTGACAGTGTTGGTGATGATATGAATGTCATAATGTCCAGACAAGGTCCTAAAGACATCTGGAAATGAGACACAGTTTGTGTCGGTATACCTACCATATCCATAAATACAGTCAAGGATGAACCTACTTTTAGTGTTAAAGAGATGCTCTTCAGTGCCTCAGAGCCAGGCCTGTACTCAAACTGGATAAAATCTCCTAATATATAAAGTAGGGAGTATATTAGCAGAGTGTTTCACATCGGGCTTGCATTTTAATTTTCTCCATGGCTTTTATTCTGTATCTTAAGTGAAAATCTTTACAGTGCTGTTTGGACTGAACTTTGTTCTCTGCAGTTTCTTATTTCACTGATGATTGGTTGATAGCATTTCCAGTAAAGAGTCTGTCTTACCAGAAGCCTGATGCAGATCCACACTAACGAGTTTTATTTTAGAACTGTGCTGGAGGGGCATTTAACTCTCTGCAGATTGAGGGGTGCTCTCCAGAGCTGTGAGTAGGAAATCCATTGTTGAATGAATTGGGAAAACCGTTTAATGTTTGGAAAGCTTTTTATTTATTTGTGAGGAAAGTGGGAAATAAAAATTGTCATGGCCAGAAGAAGTTAATGTGTCTATGGTTCTGGTTTATTCTACAAAGCAAAGGCTTTTAGCCAAATGACTGCAGTTCTCTGGTAGCCAATTCCATGCTACTGCTTTTGGCCAGCTGAGGTCCCAAACATTGAGCACAGGGTGTCTGTGCCAGATCAGCAGGATGAAGCAGTTACCAGACTTCAAGCATGAGGTGCGAGTCTTGTGCTGTTCAGCTGAAATAATACTGGGGGGAAATATTAAAAAAAAAAAAAGAGATTTTCATTAAGGAAAAGAGGTTTCTATGAGCTAATGGAGGTTATCCCTATTTGAAACAGCATGTCACGAGAGCTCTTGAGAAGAGGAATGCTTGTTGCCCAGTACCTAAGCCCGGTGCCCTCGTGCTTCGGGACGCTTTGGCTCCACTTAAAGCTGTGTGTTCAGGGCAGGGAGCAAGCAGGCTCGCTGGTGAGCCGCGCCGCTCCGGGCAACACGTGCCCCACGCAGGCGCTGGCACTGCGGGGCACGGGACTCCAAGCCCGGACAGGCGGGCCCGGACCCGGGTGCTGCCCCGCGGGGGCGGGCGGCGGGAGGAGCCGGGCTGGGCGCAGCGCGGGACCGAGGGCGGCCGGGCTGCTCGACTCGGCCGTCCGGACGAAGTTGAACGCTGTGTTGTGTCCGCCTCTCTTTTCCGCTTCAGCCCGCGGCATGGCCGAAGAGCTGCTCTCCTTCCGGGCCTTCCAAAGCGGCTGCCCCGCCGGCTATGGCTACGGAGGCGAGCTGCGCGGCCTCCGGGAGCGCGAGTTCCCCCGGCTCCGAGGTACCGAGGGCGGGGCGTGAGGCGGGGACGGGGGTGGAGCGGGTGGTTTGAAAAGGGAAGTTTAAAAAAAAAAAAAGAGGATGTGAGTTCAAATGGTGAATCAGCCCCGCTGGCGAGCGGTTTGCGGCTGAAGGGTCTCTGTAAATGATTTCTGCAGGTTGTGCAGCTCTCCCCTCGCAGATACCCGTGTGTGCATGCACCTGTTACTTCACCTCAGGTGTAATGGATCTGCTAAAATAAATCGCGTAAAGAGAGGTGTTGATGCCTGCGATCTTAGCATTTAAGAAAAAAAAAAAGGGTAAATAGTCAGGATGCCCACACTGATGTTCTTAGGCTGGCCTTGCTGTGAAGGGTTTCCCACTATTGCTTCTTCAGGGCATTTCATGGAGATCTTGTGATAGAATCTGAGCACGGGTATTGCATGCTCTAGGAGAATGTAGGGGAAAAAGCTAAATTTTAGCAGCAGCCTGAAGGACTTCACTATTAGCTAGGAGTCTATAAGCTGATTTCAAATATCAGCAATGCTAGCTGCATTAGAAAAGGCTGGATGACAAGAAACTTGATGGTAAATTCAGGCCAGGATTCTGAAAAATAAGTGAGGTGTTGCTTAGACATTTAAACAGATGGCTCAGCAGAACTCCTGGAAGTCAGTCTTGTTTCTCATGAGACTCCTGTTTTTTGAGATGAAGCATAGCTGCTGGTGAGTGGTGCCTGCTGGATGTGCCTGGTGCCCAGCTGGAGGTCACCTCAAAGGCAAAGCATTTGGAGCTTATTTACCTTTGTTTGGAAATGTTTTAGCTAATGTGGTCTACCAAGCTGTACTTCAGTCATGCTGCTTTCTGAAGTTCCTTTAGAATTTTAGAATGTCTGCTTTTATTCTGAATACTGTTTCTGGAGTTTTTAAAAAATATTTTATATATATATAAAATATATATTTTATATATTTTTTTCAGTGTGGAAGATTAGTGTCTTTAACTGATGGCTATCAATATTATGTGTTGTCCTACCTGGTATTCCTGAGTTAAAAGTGGGGTTGTCTCTCCTGTAGTCAAGAACTTGTGTCTTAAAGGAAGTGGCAGTAAGATATAAGATTAGTTTTTCCCTCTCTTATGTGTGTGTATGTCCAGAGCTGCTGAGTTGGGTTTGCTAAAGGTCTTAATACCTTGCTATGGATGATAGCTAAATGGCTTTTGAAGCTCTAGGTCTCTGTTGCCATGCTGAAGTAAGGTGGAGTTGGCTGATATACAGGTTAAGCTCAGTAATAGTGAGTATAGAGGCCTTCTCTGAGTGACACACAAGAAATTAGTGGGTGTTTCAGGCACTTAGCTACCTTCATTTTCAGTAACCTGCCAGAACATGGAGATGAGGCAGGAGTAGGAGCCTTGGATCATTGCTGGCTTCAGGTCAGCTTTACAAATGCTGACCCTCAAAGGACCCTGTAGCTGCTCTGGGTATTGATCTCTGCTGGATGCCTACCGACTGCAACCTCCATGCAGTTAATCCCTCCTGGTTTTCAGCCAGGTCCTGGTTTTAAGTAGTCAATAGTAATGTCTTGCGCTACCTGTTTGGGATGTACCTCAAAGATCGTTCCATTGCTGAAGATATATAATAATCCTGATTCTGCTACTGACTTATGTGAACAGAAACTTTTGGAGTCCTTGTCTAGATGGCTGTGAATTAAGCCCAAAGCTCTGTATTTGAAGTGCTAGTGATTTATGGACAGCACATAGCAATAAAGCCTAATGCATGTCACCATATTTGTATTTTTGCAATTGCTGACACTTGGTGATGTTCACTGAGGACATCTTGTACAAATGGTGCTTTTTGGGGAAGGGGAAAACCTTCCTTTTGTGATACAGCTTCCACTTTATGGTGGTAATGCCTCTGTTGTAGCTCTAGTATGAACAGCTGCCCAAAAATCTGTCCAGAGTCAAGTGCAGTATGTGTGTGCTGGGACACCAGCTGCTGGACTTAGTGTGAAACCAGGCTTTTCTTTCAGAGGTGGTCCACTTGTGATGTTACCAGAGTCTGTGGGAGGTCTGCTCTTGACTGTATCAGAAGGTTCTTATGAAGTGTGTTGGGGATTTTCCATTCAGTATCTGTGAAGGGATGAAAGGAGTGACTTGAATCAGCAGGGCTATGTCTGTCTGTTTTGCTACAGAAGCCTTAAATGTTACCTTTTAAACCAAGGTTTATCTTCACATTTATAATTGAAGGGCAGTTAGCTGAGGGCTCCAGCAGCCCCTTCTAAAAATATACATGGAGCCTGTGAAACTGATCCCTGTTTTACAGGCAGCAGTACATGACCTTGACTTTAATCTTGTGAAGAGCATACCCTTATCTGCAGTGTAAATTGTGCTTTAAAAATGGATAAAGAAATGAGCAGGAGTTTGTAGATTCTGTTGTTAAGTAATGGGAATAAATATGCTTCTGTGATTTTTATCGTAGCAAAGGAAATGGCAGCTTCAGTTTATATCATGTTTTCAAAAAAGAGAAAAGCTGCTGTGATTTGTAATGCAGCATTTAGTCCCAAGATGCCTTTCTAGTTTTAGTTGTGTGTTAGTATTCTCCTCAAAGATAATAGTGACCACTTAGTGGGAGCTTTCCAAGAAGGATTAGCAAGTTATAGCTCCCAAATAAAAAAGCATAGTGTATTATTGGTCATGTATTCTTTAAGGACTGCTGGCTCTTTATCTAAACTAAAACACACTGTCACCTTTAATGTCAAATGCACTGCCCCATTAAATGTCAATTGTTTAGAACGAATGCCCTACCAATTTCATGATTTGTTTTAGTAGTATGTGTGCTTATATACAACTAACAATAGAAAGGTAGCTTGCATGTTTGAAAACAAAGGGCAAGGTAAGCTTTGAATAGCAAATTGGCCTTTGTTTCCTTAAAACTCAAATGATGTGTCAGGAACCGGTCACTGATGCAAGAATTTGTTCTGTTTTTTAGTTAAGAAATAGCTGTGTACTTGACCTTACACAGAAATAATACCTTTTACTCATATCACTGGTAATTATTTGCACTGATACTTTTCCTGTAACTAGAGAATAGGCTTAGCATGTTTTGAGTGCGTTTCAGTTAGTTCTCAGTGGATCTGTTAGGAAAGGTCAGTTCTGTCCTCTGAGAACAGAAGAGCATATTTGTTCTGTTGTGTGGGATAAGCTGGAGTTTTAGCTGGGTTTAAGGAATGGGAAATGCATTCTGGTGTTTCAAATCAGAGTAATTTTGTTGATAGCCAGCTGAAGCCACATAGATGAGTGTATTGTGAGCTTGAAGAACTGGGCTCAGCTGTTGATCTGATTGCAAATGTGGGTGTCACCTCAGTTTCTTCACTGGCATGGGAAGGTTGTTGCCTTGTCAAACCAGTATTTCCAACAGCTTTATGTCTGAGGCTGGTTGGTTGTTTTGTGAGTCTTTGTTTATATAATTCTTAGAAGAAATCTTTGTAACCCGATTATATTTTTTTTAAAGAGAAGACCAGCTCTGGTAGCTGTCTTCCACTTGTATTTGTTCTGCTCAGTTGCTGATTGTTAATATTTTCTACCTATGAATAGATCTGTTGTTTCTTGCTTGCTTGATGAAGACTGCATGCAGTCTTCAGAACTTTTTTTGAGTGTTAGCAGTTGTCAAGTCTCATCATGTCATTTTAAAAACTAATTTGGTAATGAGTAAGTTTGACTCATTGTTTTCATAGGCTATGCTTAAACCATAAGCAAGGTATGTGGTATCTTATGATCGTGTGCAGTACTTTGCTATGAGTCCCTTGAAGCCCTGGCACCTATCACTGGCCAGCATTAATCTAGGCAGCTACTGATGCAGGAGAGATTGCAAAGGTAAAAGGACTTCACCTATGAGCTGAGATTGGACGTTAATCTAGTGCTTATCTCTCCTGCCCAGTGAAAATGAAAACAACTTTTAGGGGAAGGATGAGACTGCTTTTGTTGTCTCATTGGGTGACTGAAAGAGCTGCTAATTGTGCTAGAGAATGTTTCTCTCCGAGTTGCCTCATCTCTAGTTCATTTTGAACAGAGAAGAAATCTTCAGAACTTCTCCTTTTGGAAAGAGTAGAAGCTGGGGGGTGAAGAAAAACAACACACAGACTTTCGAATGAAAAATTCCACCAAACTTATTATACCCTTGCTACCCACACTTGGGATGCTAAGTCTTGTTTAGAAATGTTACGATCTTTTTTGAAAAACAGAAAACCCGAGAACATTGTGTTCTGTGAAGTGTGGCAACGCATTGCTTTTCAGCTTTTTGTCCACAATGTTCTGGTCCCAAGGAAGAAAGAGGGAGAAGCTGATTTCCCCTCAGGCTGCATTAACTGGAGGGCAAATATTCAGGATCTCAGTCTTTGACTAGACTGCAGATGGGCAGCTAAAGCCCAAGCACTGGTAAAAGGTGGTAAAGATGCATGATACGAAACTTCGGCAGAGTGGATTTGGGATTGTTACATTAACTGTAGGTAGTAAACCCTGAGACAGGTACAGGAAGCATCCCAAAGGTTCTCTGTAAAAACTAGTTTTTGCAGGAATTTAGGATTCAGAAAATGATGCTACATAGATTTTTAGGCATGTAGAATGACTTAATCAAGACATAAGAAAACCTGTATTTGCAGATGTTCAGAACTGACTCTTTAGGGAGAGTAGAAGTGACAGTGAGACCTATTATTGAAAAGCTGGAAGTAAATCTTCCTGCTTGCTGTGCAAGGGTTGTTTATGTTCTTCTCGGTGACTGTGAGATCTCTGGCTGTTCACACGTTCTGTCCTTGCCTGGATATCTCTGCAGCCCCTTTGTCACAGAGTGATTTGATTTTTGTGAAGCACCTTTACTGTTTGTGGGAAAATAAAGCAAGAGATGTTATTTATTGAGGGAGGCTGCTAGTGGACAGTTTGAAACACTAAAATACGTTGAGAAATGATGGGTTTAGTATGTGTAGATGGCACATACTAAACATACAGATTTACATACAGATTGTAAATAGGAGCTGTGATATATGTAGTGCAACTGCACAACTATGTGATGATTGTGTTATGAAAACCAATATAGATGCTAATGTAGACTCCTAATACTTCCTCTTGGTTTCAAGATTTCGAGCTCGCCGGAGTTTAAAAAGCATTTGGACAGTGCTCTCAGTCATATGGTCAGGTGGTCCTGTGAAAAGCTGGGAGTTGGATGGAATGATTCTTGTGGGTCTCTTGCAGCTCAGGATATTCTGTGCTTCTTATTCAGCAGGAGTTATCTACGTATGCTATTATCTATAATATTGATATTGAAGAAGGACCATGCATGGAAAATGAAGTGAACTTAGTTTCAATACCAGTGAGTCAGTTCCTGATGTTTTTCTTCGGTTACTAGCAGGAGGTACTGCTGAGGAATTCTTTATCTTGCCTGTCAGGATTCATAGGCTGTCAGTGGTGTGCTCTGTGCAGAACTGATGCTTCAGTTGATCATGCAGCACTGGGTGATCTCTTGCTCTTTGTGAAGGACACAGCTCTTAGTGAAGAGTAGTTGATGATATTATCATTATCATACTTCTAGTTTGAATAGATTTTTAATTGAAGAGAGGAAAAAAATTCCCACAACTATTCAGGTAATGTTTTCTCTTTCTTGAATTGTATTACATCAAGTAATAGATGTAATTCAGTTTAACTTCATATTTGGTGCTTTACTGCCCATTAAAAATGTCCACTGCTCTATTATGCTGGGTCCGTAATTGCCTATGCTGCATAGCACAATGTTTTTAAAACTCTAAGCCTCATTGGGAATACAGAAGTCTTGTGGAAAAAGCCAAGTACCAAACCTTATAAACTGACTTAGTACTAACCTGGTGCAGTTGATGTGAACTGAGAATACTGATGTGCATTTCAGAACTGCGTAGCTGATCAGTTGGGACTAGATTCTTTACAGTAGGGAATAAATTTATGTGAACATAAGATATTGAACTATACATGTGGAGATTTAAATAAAAGGAGATTTTGAAAGATACTTGATAGAAGTCCATAGATGCTGCAGGGTATCAGACAGTAATTTAAAAAACTTTACACTTCTAATTAAAAGATAACATTATCTCTAAAATTAATGTCTGTACAAGATGGATATTAGTGTATGGAAATATTAAAACAGGCCAGTGTTTGCTTTAGTAAAGCACAAGATGTTCTCATATCTCTTACTGAAAGACTGGAGGTCTTTTTCCTGCAAAATCCCATGTCAGTGTTTTGTTCTTCCTTCCATTGCCTTCATGTGCTCTCCTGTTTGTCCTTCTCTGTTACGATATTGCTGCCATACTTGAAATCTGTATTGATTTCTTCACGTATTTCTGTATATTTCCATACTATTGTACATGTTGTGTTGTTTTGGTTGTCTATTTTTTTAATGATGAAATTAAATATTATTAACCAAGGTGTTTTAAATTTATGAACAGGTATGTGTTCCTATCTTTCTGCACATATCAGTTATACTGGAATTCTTATGTAAGATCAAAACCTGGTATGTACATCTCTTGAAGTTTCCGTTTAGCAGCAATCTTGATATCTGAGCTGTTCTTGAGAATTCAAGGGTATTCCCAAACTAAGGACAAAAAGACATATAGAGAGATGAGCGGTCAGTTTTTGTTGATCAGCTTGATTCATTGCATACTTCGTTTCAGAGAGATGCTGCAGAGGCATCACTTGGATGTGAAAAGACTGTCATTGAATTCAGGAAGACCATACTGCAAAGAGCTGTATAGTAAAAAAGCACTGATATGAAAGGTTGATAAATGGTGAGACAACACAGTATATTTGCAGAGCAGGAGGCTAGTGGGTTACTTGACAGAGAGATGATATTTAGGAAGTAGGATGTTGAGCCCTCGAATGTCTTGGGCTTTTTATAATAAGATGTCTTGGACCAAGCCACGAGAATATTCAGGGCAGATGCTCTGCTTTCTATGATGCTAAAATATTTGTAAGGTGGCTATGGTCTGTTTGCTTTTTAATACCTTGCAGAGCTGGGAAACTTAAAAGTGGAACTAGAAAGAGATTATTTTTATGAATATGTCGGCTTGGGGTTGGTGTAGTATTACCCTGTCTGCATACTGATCTATGTACACAAACAGTTTGGATCCAGTCACAAACCAGTTTCTGTCACATTTGTTAGCAGGAGATGTGGTTCATGTAGGTATTAGGGAAAAGATGGTGTTGAGAGCTGAAGGTGTGGAAAAAGGATGTCAGTTATGGAGAAATGAGCATATGGTGGAGCAGGGAGGCATAAAGACAGACCACAACAAAGTAAAAAGTCAGGCTCCATTAGTTTGCTTGCTAATGAGGTAAATTGTTACATTCCTGGAAGTACTCTTGGCAGCCTGGATAGATCCCCTGCAGTGCTTCTCCCTGGCCCTTCACTTCCTGTCCTGCTTATCAAAGTGATGGGCTGGAGGCAGGGATGTGAGCCTGGGCAGGCAGATGCTGTAAGGCAAGCATGCAGGAAAACATTGGTTTCTTTTTATTGGTATGTGAAATACCTGTATAAAACTGGAAGGCGGGTCTCTGGGAGATTAATCTTTCTTTCTATGGTGTTTTATTTCCCCCCCATTGCTTTGAAGATTACACTGACTCACTTCTTTCTTGTAGCAGCCAGGAGAATATGCTTTTTACAAGGGAAGTAGAAAGTTGTGCTTTCTGTACTCATTCAGCTTAGCCCTGGAGCAGCAGGATCTAAATGCTTTTAAAGAAGAAAGGAACATGACTGGACAGAATTTTTGTCATTTGTGGTCTTGTTTCAGAAGGAAGAGATCCAAGGGCGTGATCTTGTAGTGCTGTGGTTAATGGGGGAAGGACAATTACACAACTAAACTTCTGACAATATGTAGAATGTCCTAATTTAAAATTCGGAAGAATGACAGGAAACTGTTTTGAACAAGTGTTCGTTAAGTTAATGTTGTGTGAATTTTATTAATGCAAAATTAAACACCAGATATTACTTGTTCCCCTTTTCGAACTTACTAACAGGTGAGGTGAAGTTACACCGTCATCAGAAAGTTAATCCTCTGATTTCTTCTAAAGGGAAAAGCTGCTGAGGCCCACGGTTGTTCGCATCTTTATGTCCATGACACACAGTGCATAGAAGTTATCAGCATTTAGTAATTTGAAAGTGATTGTATCAGTGATGAGTGATGATATGTGTTGCATTTTTTTTCTTTTTTTAAAAGAAAAAAAGAGATGAAGAATTTTGTGTAAATATTGAGTGAAATACAAGCAT
The DNA here is from genome assembly GCA_037305975.1 of Chrysolophus pictus. Taxonomy (NCBI): domain Eukaryota; kingdom Metazoa; phylum Chordata; class Aves; order Galliformes; family Phasianidae; genus Chrysolophus; species Chrysolophus pictus. The sequence goes on along the minus strand of CM074577.1, from coordinate 32,139,347 downwards.
ATCATAGACCTGTGTGAGTTGGTGACCTTCAAAGATCCCTTCCTAGTCTGACCCCCTGCAATGGTCAGGGATGTGTGTACAAACATATATATGATTTTGTATATATACATGATATATATACAAAACAGCAACGATGCCATTCATTTCCAAGCAACTTACTCTGGACTCATATTATCTGTTACAATATACTATAATATATGTATATCTGACTATTTCTTTTAATATAAACAGTTGTCACAAAATATTACTTAGCCACTCAATGGAAGCCTGTAACTTTTTTGAATTCTGCTGTCAGCTTTGATTCATCACATACTAGGAAGATATTTACTGCTTTTACTTAAAGATTTAGTCAATTTAGGAGCATATAAGCTCAATGAGTAGAGCTTCTTAATACCGTGTCTGATCTCAGTTGAGATGGCTTTGATAGTACATGTTGTCTGCTGATGAGATCAGATAGAAGCTGATAAATAGAAGTGGCTAACAAGCAAATGATCTCTACTTGATGGTCTGAATAGAATAAAATCCAAGACTGCATGAAAAAGGAGCCTTTGCAGCCATAGGCATATTTTTCTCCCCTCACATAAACTTGTTACTGTTACATAGCTGGGTAATGGGACACAATGCTCAAACAAAACTGTACTGCAGTCTCTTATTACTGAGTCATAGATTTCATGTTCCCAAATAATTTAAACACTTGATAAAGAAGTAGCATCTTTTAAGTGCATTCCCTTAAGCATGTGAAGTATTGTGGCCTAAGGGTGCTTTTGAGGCATAGCACCACCTTATCCTAGATATTTAGTGATAGGTACAATGCTACAAAGATAGCTTAATAATACAAATGATGTCCTTCCAGAAAATATATGATTTAATGTTGGTGGAAACAAAGAAACCCATAGACCCTTTAAATTCATAAGAAGCACACTGGGAAACTCGCAGTATGTAAGAGCTGTGCATAGAACTTTTCTCAAAATGTGATCTTAGACATGCAAAAGTACCATCTAAGGGGTGGATGCAAAGGTGTATTTAGATGATAAAATAGGAAAACAAAAACATCACTGCTTCTGAACTGCATTACAGTTGACATTCCTTGTTTCCTGGGACAATGTAGTTCATGTGAATGATGCTTCCCCAATTTTTTTCCATTCTGTTGTTTACGACTGTTTTGACTGAGGAGGGTGTCAACACCAGCTCTTCCTGGTAATAAAATTAAGCTGCTTTCAGTATTTTCTATTTATGATCAGTGAACTGTCTTAGCATCTCTCCTAACTCACACAGAACAAAAATATAGATTAAGGAGAGAGAAAAAGTATGACACTTGAAAAGGGATAATAACTTGCTGTGTGCATTAAATGATTCCAAGTCATCTTAACTTGCAAAGCTGGGATCTTTGTGAGAGCCTCCTTTCCCTTCCCCATGGAAATTCTTATAGCTGTAAGTCTATCATTCATCAGGGAAGTAAATTGCTGTTTTTCCTGAAACTATTCCAAGTTCGTGTTCTTCTGAAACTGAATTTGACTAATAAGTCATGGTGCAATGAAGTTCTATCTATCCTTTGTCCTTTAGAGTCTCATTGAGAGTAATGGGATAACTTCTTAAATTATCAGAGAATTTGTTTTTCTTGAGCAAAGTTAACTTGGAATAAAGGCTTTGATTTTTGGATTTAAGTGTAGATTTAGCTTTCCATTAATTAGAATAGCCACTGCTAATGTACTTAAGGATTGCTAATGTCTTTATAGTGTTGATGGGGTTGCTGTGCGTGGAAGCAATTCCCCTATGAACAAAACACAGTAATTGAAACTGCAACATAAAGGAAATGTGTTTTTTAGGAAATGCCCTTTTCTGTGTTTTTTTTCTGTTAATAATAACATTAAGATTTAATGCTATGATATTTTTCTTGAGAATGATTGATCGTGAGTGATTCCCATTGCAGCTCCATTCTTCAAAGCCTCTCCAGCATCTGTACAACCTGAGCTGTAGGAATAGAGAGGGCATGAATGAAAGGAAGGAAGACAGATATCTAGTGACAGAAAGTAAGCCTCTTTAATATTCCTTTCATAGCTTATTGTCAAACTTAGATTTAAATCTTCCATCTTCTATTTCTTTAGAGGCCTGTGGTTTTTAGTATGGAAAATAGAATCAAAAATGATCTCTGGGTGATCAACTGCAGCTTGGGAAAGAACCAGACTTCTGGCAGCAGGGAAGGAAGTAATGATGACTTTGTTAGGAAGCTGCCTTGTGTTCAGGTTCGGAGAATCTCATCTGCTGGGCACAAGAAGCACTACTGTGCTTTTTCTCCCTCTTACTAACTCAGGCCAGCTCTCAGTTATCCTTAGGAGCCTGTAATAATGTGGGGTTGAGTCTGTCAGGAGTTATGGAAAAGTATAAAGTTACACCAGTGCTTTTCTTCTGTTGAGTTTTTCTTTCCAGCTGATGTTTTTAAAAGACTGGGAGAAATGTCCCACCCCCTTTGGAAATGTCACAGTTAAAAAGACCTGCTTTCATTGAGAACGTTCGTATATTCTGACTAGCTCTTAATGAAAGGTAACACCGGCTTTTTAGCTCATGGGAGCTGGAGCTCACTACTAAAAAATAATTGTGAGTACCTCTGTTCCTTTAAATGTGTGGACTGTGGAAGAGTTCACAATGTGCAAAGGCTGTCTGGAAGCACCAGATCGATACTCCCAGCTTTGCATCACTGAGCATGACAACTCCTGAGAGATTAAGGAGCTGTTACCATCAAAACTTTAATCAGTTTTTCTTCCACTTCTGCAAGTACGGAAAAGGATGGGTGTACTTGTGAATTGTCTTGAGGATTATACTGCAATGTTTCTGGATAAACTTCAGTGCCTCTAAAGTGAGGGGAATACAGCACCAGATTATCTTGTGACAGCTGTCAAGTTTCCAAAAGTGTCTGATGAGATCTTCAAATCTTAATGCTTGATACTTTATGGATACATCCAACATGTAATATGTCACCCTTGCTGCTGTTTCCTCCCAGTCTGGTGGTAGAAATGTGATTACATACAGAGCTGATCAAATATCTGTTAACTGGAGCAGATAGTTGTGAATTATTATATTTCCATGTTAAATGTAGAACTGTGTATAACCACAGAATCAGAGTGGCTGAGGCTGGCAGGGACCTGTCCATGTCATCTGGTTCAATCTCTGTGCTCAAGCAGGGCCACCCAGGGCAGGCTGCCTCTTCACTAAACAGTCATTACAGTGGGTGTGTGTACGTGTGTGTGTGTGTGTATGTATATGTGTATATATATATGATTATATACATACAAATTCAGGAATATTAATCTGAAAAGATGAGAAGAAAAAACCCAGAACCAACAATTGTGGAGTCCAGACTGAAGATTTAACCTTTCTTTAGTCAATGTCATTCAGTTTCGCACTGACTTGAAGAGCAAGTTTGGGCTTCAGCAAGAATTAGTATCTTATACAGGTAAAGTCCCAACCTGATGGTATGCCATTACAACTAAATGTCACAATGTTGAAGTTAAGCTGGAAGTTGATGTAGAGTATAAAGGAAAAAAAACAAAATCTTGTGATATTGTTCATAAACAGATGCAAACACAGAGAATAAAAGAGTACAAATTCTATCCCATTAGGAGTTTTCAGCAGCAGCTCATATCAAAGTGTGTCAGAGGAAGACCATATCATTGTCCCCATTTTTTTTTTTTTAGAGGAGGAGGATGCACAGATACAGTGTGGTTGTTCAGAATGTGTAGCAGTTGAATGTTGGTCAGCTGCTAAAAGCGATTGCAGTTCAGTGCAGTAGATAACATTGCTCTCAAATTTGTGTCAGTGCAATGGATCTGTTCAGAACGCAAGCAAGCAGACAAGTTAAAAATACTAGTAAAATGTTTGCCTGTGCTGTTTGCTAATTGTATTACTATTAATAATGTGTATTAGAGGCTTACTGTTTACTGTTATACAAGTTACAACATCTTTTATCTTTTGCTTAAGACTATAAAGGCAGGTTTTCTTTTACTGTCTCTTCTGTTGCTTTTTTTCTTTCCTCTTGTTTTATTCAGAGTATGGTGGAGCTAAATTGAAGCTGCCTGTTCAGTACATCTGTCTGAGGGCAGAGATTTATGGTCATTCCAGTCTGTGTGGGTATGAATTCCAGTCCACTGTCAGGATTCATAGCAGTGAAAGACTCTTCTTGCACTCTTCCCCATCATTTTGTTACTGAGGAGTATAGCTTTTGAGGAAGGTCGCCATGCCATATAGAAGTTGGTTCTTGAATTGCTCTCTAGGGACTTTGAAGTAATCAGGATGTTTTGGCAGAGGACTGCTTAAATAAACTATTTGTCTGATAAGCATCAGCAGCAAACATAGGAGTGAGTAATATGAGTGACAGTGGCTTCATAATAAGAGATTACAGGATCTTAATGGCACCTGATATTTTTTGTTATTACATGTCTGTCGTTAAAAATGAGAGGAATGAAACAAATTTCAATTTTTTAATAGGGAACTGGCTGTGAGGGGTACAGGGAACTTTATCTGTTTAAGCTGTGTTTTATTATATAAAAAACATACTTCAAGAATAGCTATCTATAAATCAGGATTATTTAAGACCACTGATAGCACTTGAAGTTCTTTGAGACAATATCAGGAAAATCTGAGTTTCTGCTGTTTGTATGATGATTCCTTTTAAAAGGATTGGTTCTTGGGGAATTCTATGACACCTAAAATACTTGTATACATTATCTTCATGAGGCTCACTGAAGGAAGTCACGTTGTGTGCATCTGTGTTACATCTGTGGAAAGTACTTGCTTCCCAATGGGTGTGCCTGGGAATAGGCTTGAAGCTGACTACTGGCAAGTCGTTGAGTGTTAGCCGATGTTGTTAATTCCTCTGTAACTCTTAAGGATAGCTTTTTGTCCTCAGGGAGAATAGCTGGAGCTGCAGCCCCCTCGCAAGAGATGAAGCAAAGCTTACGTCTTGTGGTGTCACCAACGATGATTTATTTTTTACATGTCCTGCATGGTAGTTTTGGTGAACAATATTTTTGTCATTTTGCTAAATATGAATAAACTTCAAAAGAATTTCACCTTAATTATGATTAATAAGTAGCTTTAAAATGCAAGTGATAAGAACCAAATATATACTGTTGCCTTAAATTTACTTGCTTTCAGATGTGCAGTAATATTATGCTCAGAAGTACAAATATGACAAAGTAGACAATTTTAGGATAAGAATGCATTACAGAAACTCAGTAGTATTCTGTCACATTACTTGTAGTTGTGGCTCTTAGACTAGAGAGTCTATGGATGCATTTGAGAATTAACAGCACAGAAATTAGCTCTGAGATATTAGTAAATGACTTTTCCATTTATGATATTACCGTTTGTTATTAACTTGATCATTCATTGCCATGAATAACGTTCACCTCACTTAAAATTCCTCTCCATCCTTGCTTCATGTTACAGAATTAATTACTGGATTTCTTAGCTTGAGTAACTCTTTGCTGTCTAATGTGTTTTTCCCATGTAAGAAATAGGTGAGACTAGCCATCTCTGGTTTACCCTTCATTGATAGAAGCAATTATAAAGAATGGACTGGGAAAGGTCTACAACTATCCAGTACTTCACTGCTGGTTAGCTTCAGAGGCTCCAGGTGGGAAAAGGCTACTTAGGTCTAGTCCTGCAGCTGGCTCTGCTACATCTGTTTCTATTTAGACAGTATTTTCTAGATAGTATGTGTTATCATAAACTGACAAAGATCCACTGTATGAATGTTGAGTCCAATTTTGTCACTTAGTCACATATGACAAGACAGTACAATCTGTGGCTGAAGGCCTTGGTTTTTAAGCATGTAATGCTTGGCTAGGTTCTTTGAGGCAAAATGCAATAGCTGATGTTTTGGCACAGTTATGATTTTTAAACTCAGAGTTCAGAGATGAGGGAAACCAGGGAGTATTTGTTGTTTTATGTATAATCCTTCTTCATTCTCAAAGCAGTGTAGTGTTAATGAGGCCGTTTGTATTTAGTGCTTTGAATAATTTATGGTGAAATTATAATTCTCTTTCATTTTTAATGTCATTAGTATTGAAAGAAGCCCCTTAATTGAGAGGAATTAGAGCAGATGCTTGATTTAGTGAAGTGCAGCAAAATATTCTTTAGGTATATGTTTATCAAGTTGGGGTAAACATGTAACTGCTTTAATGTTGGGCCTGTAAGAAAGGAAAAAGCAACTATGAAACTCATTTTTGTAGGCCAGAGATTTTTACTAGACATGACAATCTGTATATCAGTAATGTTAGTCTGTTATTGGGTTCGTGATACTCAGATATTTGTGAGTACTGCCATAAATATATTCTCAGGTATCTCCAATCCTACTTTTTAAAATTGAAGCATTCCTATAAACTAAGGGAAGTTGAAGAGGGAATAGCAATTGTCTGACTGGAATTGCACTGAGCTAAACATGATTAGAACTCAGTCATCTGCACTGAAATTCTTTATTGAGTGGAAATTTGTTCAAATTAAGTGTTCCCAACCCTGTTCAAAGATATCCACTAATAATTATGGTCAGCTTAGGTTCTTCAAATTATTTGAGGTCTTTGCTTATCTTGGTCTGTCCTCCATCCTATCTTGGGGCGGGATGTAAGGTGAAGTACCTTTTCTTTCTCTAACAAAAAAAGCCTTGTAAGGAAATATGTTTTGTATGTTGGTAAGAGTTTGTATTCTTTTCACTGAGTGTTTGTGTCCTTCTGTGGGTGTTAACTTTTCATTCTTCTTTGAACCTTTCTAAGTGCTTATTTAAAAAATGTAGCAAGAATACATTGTATTAATGTAGCTGATATCTACCAGAAGGTAATCTGTTTACTTTCTGAAAGATACAAAAATATCCCATTGACTTCAAAAGAGTTTTGGATTATCCTTTTATTTCTTTTGTAAATGAAACTGGGGAAGATATTTTCCTGTTTAAAAGAAGCCATGATGCGCTGTGCTATGATGTTTGATTTTTTTCTTTTTGATAGCATGGTAATTTGTGGAAGTTGAGTGGTACCTTAGAATGAACAAAACTTTGGGCCTTGAAAGAGTTTTGTGTTGTACTGTCATTCTCATAAGCAAATGATTGCTGTTTAAGCTAATGATGTAAGGGAAATGAACTGGGATTATTGCATTGGTTTCCATGTGGCTTCTCTTAATTTACACCAAAGTAAGTGAGACTGGAAGAAGGTGTGATGACTTGTTGGTTATTGCTTGGCCAGAAATATCAGAATGTACAGTTGGAGGAGCAGTGGAGAATCCAGTGTGGAAAAGAGAGAAGGAAGATAGCCTTCCAGAGTTGTATGCTTTTCCTTATGTTCTTCTACAAGAAGCAACATGAAAACACTAATTATCACCTTCAAATGTTACTTCTATGTGTTTATTCATATAACCATTTCAGTAGTGTACACCAAGACATCTTTGGAAATGTGTATTTGAAAATGTGTATAACACATGCTTGGAGGAGCCACTCAGTCACCTTGATATCTTGGTACCCTTTGGAAGAAGTTTGCTGATGCTACTTGACTGTAGCAAGCTGATTTGTCATCTGCAATTGTAACCCTTGTTTGTGTGTATCCTACTCCTTTTTGTTGATGTATAATTAAAAAGGTTGGACTTCAGAATTGATCTTTGAACTTCTGGAGAGTGCACACATACCCCCTGCAGCCTAAACATGTCCTTAGGTGCCACTGGAGGGGAAGTAGCAATATACACAGGCCAGCATGTCAAGAAGGAAAGCTTTCTGTTGTTTCAAAGGCTGCTTAAGCTTCTGTGCAGATGATAATCTAGCTCATTAGCTTGGCCTGGAACCAAAAAGGTAATTGGCACAGTACATTTAGGAAGTGCTGATTATGGTATATTTGTTAATGGTTTAACTCAGTCCAACTGAGCCTCATAATTACCTCAAAGGCTCTGAATCAGTAGCTGTTGCGTATGCTCATGTTTGAATGTAGTCCGCTCTGTTTCACAGTGGGAAGGTGTGAACTGAAGACAGAATTCTGCCTTGGTTATTCATTGTAATACAATTGGAAATTCAAATAGATATTGGCTGGATTCCTTTTCAATCACTGGACTTTGGAAAAGGTGTTTCTGTCCCACTGCAACCCATCAGAGGTCAAAGAACTCTAATGAATCTGAGACTGCCAATAGATTGCAAGTGATGGGAGGTGTGGTTGGAGGAGGAAAGAAATGAGAGTTTCATGTTCAGGTGGTTCTTGACAGCCCCTGCATGTTAGTCTGCCCTTTGCTTTTGAGAGAGTATATTTTTACTCTTTAGGACTTCAGCAGCACAGCACATGTCTGTGTCCAGTGAAAGTTAATGTCTCTGGAAAAGCCACAGACTTGTTCTAAAAAGCTGCATGGCAATAACCAGCAGTGGATTTTTGTTGTCCACAGTTAGATTTAAAGTAAAGACCAAACCTCCAACCCCTGTGTGTTGCATGGTAATGGTCACTTAATAAGAAAGCCAAACATAGGCTCTTGTGTCAGCACTTCAGGAGACTTTCATTTTCTTTTAGTTTCCTGAAACTTTACCCAAATTAAAAAAAAGAAAAAAAAAAAAACAACCAGGGGATATGCTGAAGTGGCATTCTATTATAAGTAAAAGTGGGCCTGTGTAAAGCAGGTTTTCTCTTGCATATAGCTATGTCTGAGGTTAATCATTAGGAGACTGATATTTCATTACTTTTGTCAAAACTAGTTAGCACAGCTCTGCAGCTGTCATGATCTTTCGGTATTATTAAAAGCTTTGTTTTACTGTAATGTTACTTTTTGATAAACATACTTCCTAATTCCTGGCACATTCTTGGAAATGATTGTTGAAGGCTTTGAATCTGTGCTTGGGAAAGCACCTAATTAATGGAAAATAAGCTGTAGGAACTAATTTAGCCCAAATATAAGAAGGTATTAACAGAACGCTTACACCAATATATAATTGCATTCCTGCTATGTTATTGGTGGAAGCTTATTTATGTCTGTTAGATCTTTTATTTAATTTTTGTTTTGCAAAAACTGTTGTCTTCCATTTGGGTGATGCTTTTTGTGCTGAAGTATTATGCTGTTTCTGGAGGCATTAGAAAAATACAGTCAGTTATTGAATTTTTTGTATTTCTTCATATTCTCAAAACAAAGTAAAATAAGAAATAGATATATTTAATGAGCTATTTAGTGAAATCAGTATCTAATGCAGTCTGTCTACTTTAGCAGAGGTAAGGTAATAGTGTAATCTTACCATTTAGATTGCTTTCCATTTGAATAAGAGAAAAAGTTTTACTTGAAGTGATTTGGATCAAATTATTATAAAGTGGAAGTGAATGCAATAGAAAAGTTTGTCATTTTTCATAGTGATGTCTCATCTCCATAATAAAACACAAGTATTTTTATGTCTTATTAAAATGAAATTCCCACCATATGTTATATTATATCTTAAGTAATAGATGAAATACTGAAACACATGTACTTAATGTTTTTTCCAGTGTAGAAACGGAACTGAAAAACAGTTAGGAACCTAAGTCAAGAGATATGGATGTGTTAGTCTGAGGACTGATTTTTATACTACGATGAGGGAAGATAACTTTGGCTTTCCAAAATTCTATTATTTTTTTCTGGAATTTGCTTTCCAGAGAGAGAAGAAGAGAGTTACTACTTGTGGTTGTGTTGTTTTTCAATTTTTCTGTTCTTCCAACCTTAGTTTTTCCTCCTAGTGTTTTTGGAGACCAATAAAACCATTTTAAAAGCTTTCTGAATGTCACCGTATATTTCATTTAATGTATTTTGCAGGGGATATTTAAAGTCACTAATTTGTCCTCCATTTTGTATGAATCCAATTGATTCAGGTCATAGAGCAAGAAATAGAACTAACTAGAAAAGTCAATTTCAAATATTATTTTGGCATGTTGTTGTAGGCCTGTCTCTTTTTATAGCAGTAGAGAGAAAAGGTAATGAAAGGGAGTGTAGAATAAGAGTGTTTAGCTAATGACCATTACTATAAATGATTACTATTAAGATTCCTTACATACTGCTTTCTGCTATCGTGTTGCAACCGCCAGTGGAAATTCTGAATGCTGCTTTCCTGCACGAAAGTGAACGCTTTCGTGAAAATCTCAGCAAAACCAACAAAAACATTTTGTGGTAATAGAAGAACAGGGACTGTGTTCTCTTTGAACTCTTAGTATTTAATCATTTGCATGAGAGAGAGAGGGGTAAAGAGAGAGACAGAAAGATAGTAGTATCTTCAACAGGGATGTGTGAAAATTAGTTTTGGATTGGGTATGTTGCAGTTTGAAGGCTTGCGTATCTATGGATCACTTGTGATTTATATTTTATCCAGAGGTGATGAGGTAGTAAGCTGCAGTATGTTATTTGCATGTAGCTGAGGTACCTCTGAGTCATGCCCAGAACTAAGGAAGGCTTCAGTGAGAACCTGAAATGCAACCTGTTACAGAAGCCTGTGGAAATAACTGTACTGGCAGCAGTCGATATCTAATCAGGCCCTAGTGGGCAAAAAGTGAGCCTGTTATAAGACTGCATTACAGGTGGGCCGCATGAACCAAGGTAGATGCTCACTGACCCATTTGCTGTGGTCTCATTTAGCACAGGAGCTCATAAATGATGAAATTTGACAGCATGTAGTTTTTTTCTGCAGCTATGAAAGATGTATTTCATGGGGTTGGGTATGACTTAATAAACGTAAAATGCTTGCTTTATTTAGTGCTTGCAAGGTTTCAATACCAGCAGGCTGTCAGCTTTATGTAGGGGTACTCTAAACTATTTGTGGACGTAGAACAGAGACAGGGCTTATTGAAACTGGATTTTGGCCACCTAAATAGCTTTTAGAGAGTCTGAGTGGTCCCTGCTGAAAAGTATGGTGAAGGTGGTGTATGATATTGACTGCAAACTGTTTTAATATTCTGACTGCTTTGCTGAAGCTAATAGTGCAATAAGAACAAATAACATGAACTAACAGGAAGTGGAGAAAACTAATGGGAAGTTAATACGTATAAATGTAATTGAACATTTCATGCTTTGCTTTCTGTAATCAGGTTGTCATGTCAAACACTCAAGTACATTGATGAAGCACTGATTTCCCACAGAACTCAGTATCTGGCCTGCAACCTGTGAAATATGGATGTCTTTCTGCAGGTTGCTGGGTTGACCTGGGAGCACTCCAAGTGCTGTTGAGCTTGGGGGTGGCAGTTGGGAGCCAGGTTCTCCTCCAGTGGTATGGTGACTCTTCAGACTTTCGATCTGCAGCCTTGTTGCTCAGGTGCTGTGCTTTTGGGATCATTTGAAGAGCTCCTGACTGTAAGCAAGGGACGCAAAATGTTGATTTGTCTAGCAGCGTGTAGGTGACAAGCATGTCATTCAGAAAACATAGTCTAGTTTTAATAGCTTTTGTCTATATTGATGCCAAATAAGAACTGAAGATATAGATAACAAGTAATTGACAAAATTAACAAAATGCTGGATACGTTCTGTTTCAAACAAAAGCCATTTTCAAGCCATATTAGTAGCATTTTCTCTTTTTTCAGTTTAATATTTGGCAATTCTTTTTTTTGCAGAGCCAGGATCTTTATCCATCTGTGCAGTGTGTGGGCATATCACTGACTGTATCATCTTGAGATTTCAGGTGCTTTTTTCAAGGTTAGATGCACTGTGTAGCTAAAGCTGCTTTTGGCATTTAATTTAGAAGCAGCTCTTATACAGTCAGTGGAGAGTGGGAGCAGCCTCTGAAGGGCACCTGGCATAGATAGTGAGACTAACCTGAAGTGGCTGATGTGGTGCTACCTGTTAGTGACTTGGTGGGTCCAGAGGATAGCTCACTTTCCTTCGTAGAGCCCTCTCCTCTCTATTTTGTCACTTATTATGCTAGGGTTATTCCAGTTCTGTCATCGTTGTTGTTTTGGCATGTGGAAGTCTTATATTTATCTTTTGACAGATAATGCTTTATTTTGCCTTCAGCTTGTTTTCATGCAATCGATTTCATACTGTTTGTTGTTAATGTTGCTGCACTTAAGATAGATACCATCTCCTCAGGGCACTGCCTGTATATATTTCCAAGCAATGTTTTGTACGTAATCCCACTGAATTGCAATTATATCTGTCAATCAAACTTGGTGATTCCATTTTATTTTTCATTATGAAAGCTTTGACAGCCTGACTGACAGGCCGTAATCAGTTGAGAGGGGGGTTCTGCTCTGTCTGAGACCTGTGGGGCCATGGCTAAGTAGAGTCACAGGGTTGCAAAAGGTTGAGAAATGGGGCAGCCATGCACAAAGCAGGTAAATTGGTTATTTTTGTGGTTGATGTGTCCAGTCAAGACTCAGTGATGTATAGCACCAAGAACAACATTAAGGATTAAAAGAATAGGTCACATAGCACCAGAAGAGTCATAATATAGCTGAATACAAGCTGGATGATCAGACATGGGTCCTCTGGTGGTGTAGGGAGGAGGACATCTTGGGATTGCCTGCAGGGTCTCCGTTCTCCTCTGGTTAGGCTGTCTACAGCATGATAACCGTACACTGAGCTTCCCAATTACTAGAAGATCTAAAAATATATATGTAAAATAGGAGTGTTAAGTTAAACTGAATAGTCTCCTGGCATACTGGAGTACTGTATCTGCTTCTGGGCTCCCAAGTACAAAAAAGATGGATCTCCAGGAGAGAGTCTAGTGTGAATTTTAGCACAGAAGGAGAAGAGGGGATTATTTATTTTGCAAGTGGAGTTCTTTGGTCTTTTCTTCAAATTTTGAGCAGGAAAGACTGGTCCATATCTTTTTCCAAAGTGTTCTGTATGTAGAAATAGTTTGCAATATTAGCATATGATTATTATAGCTTATGATTGGATACTGTTGATAAATAACTTTACATAACTAAAGCTGGCACACACAATGGTTTTCAGAAGTCCTATTAAAAACTTGCCTCTGAAATGTAGTTTTATCAAATAGTTGGTATATGATCAATGAAGTCAGTTACACATTCCTTGCATAATAGTATGTAAATTAAACTAAATTTTATGCTTTTCCCAAATAAAGACAGGTCCTAATAGATGGTGTGTTTTAATTTTCTTTTGGTTGATCATGTTGTTTTCTTTTTGTGCTACTTGCTGTAAACAGTGTAATTTCACAATGCTGACAGGCTATATACAAAATACTGTGGTGAAACAGGGAACTAGATTACTCTGTATATACTGACAAATCTTTCGTTAATGTGTGTTCAATAAAGTTAAAATAGCAAGTGTTATTAAACTAGGGGAAAAACAATGAAAATTATTAATGTTCTCTTGTTTGCAGGTGTTATGCATGTGCCACAGCACTTTTTTTTCCTCTAAAAATGCAGTTTTATTGAAATAAGACAGGAAGGGGAAAAACTACAGCATGAAAGTGCAATAGCAATAAAGATATTTTGTTTCAGTGCTGTCTCAAGTTGTATGGGCACCTTTTTTCATTTTTTCAGGCAGTACAGAGAGTATTAAATGCAATTCTGCTTTCAATTAAACAGCAGCATTAAAGGTAACAAAGTTTAAGAATTCCAAGTCATGGACCTGGAGGTGGTATTTCAGAAATGAGTTAGTGTTCTTTACCTTTATTTAGTGAAGTCACAATGTTATCCTTAATTGATTGTGTAATGAATCAAATTTGAAAATATCACATAGGGGAACTATTATCTAGAGTCCCTTTTGCTTGTATTGTTTCACATGAGTCTGCTTGGAAGGCATTGTTCTCCTGGAGGAATGCACTGCCTTTTGTTTTTTCTGGTCTTCAGAAAGCATTCTATGAACTCTTTAGGGAGCTGCTTGGCAGGTTGGCATGGGATAATGCCCTGGAGGGAAGAGGGACCCAAGAAAGCTAGTCGGTGTTCAAGGACCATCTTCTTCACGTCCAGAAGCAGTTCATCTTGAGAGTAAGGAAGGAGGGCAAGAATACCAGGACTCTTCCATGGATTAATTAGAAATTCCTGGACTTACCGCAGATTGGAAGTCTATAGGTAGTGTAGGCAGGAATAAGTTAGTTGGAAGGGCTACAGAGAAGTAGTAGTTAGAATCAAATCTAGTGAGGGACAGAGGGGAACAAGAAGAAATTCTACAGGTTTATCAGGGTTAAAAGGGAGGCTAAGGAAGATGAGGGCCTTCTCTGAAAGGAAACTAGAAACCTGGTCACAAAGGATACAGAGAAAACTAAGGTGCTCAGTGACTTCTTTGCTTCAGTCTTTGCTGGCAAGGGCTCTAGTCACACTGCCCAAGCTGCAGAAAGCAGAAGTAAGAACTGGGAGAAGGAAGATCTGCTTGCTGTAAGTAAAGATCAGGTTTGAGACCATCTAAAGAATCTGAACAAGCTGAAGTCCGTGGGACCTGATGAGATCCATCCACAGGTTTTCAGGGAACTGGCAGATGAAGTTGCCAAGCTCTTATCCATTGTACTTCAAAGCTTGTGGCAGTCTGGTGAAGTTCCTGCTGACTGGAAAAGAGAAAACACACACCCCCATTTTCAAGAAGAGGAAAAAAAAAATTGAGGGAACTATGGACCAGTTGGTCTCATCTCTGTGCCTGACAAGATTGTGGAGCAGATCCTCCTGAAGACCCTACTAATGCACACGAAAAACAAAGATGAGGTGATAGGTGGTAACTAACGTGGCTTCAGCAAGGGCAAATAGTGCCTGACAGACTTGCTGACTTTTTATGATGGAGTTATGGCATGGATAGGTAAATGAAGAGCAACTGATATCATCTGCCTGGACTTGTGCAAACCTTTTGCCTCTGTCCCACATCCTCATCACCAAACTGGGGAGAAGCGGATTTGATGGATGGACCGCTTGCTGAATAAGGAACTGGCTTAGCGGTTGCTCTCGGAGTTGCAGTCAATTGCTCAGTGTCCAAGTGGAGACTGGTAATGAGTGGTATTCCTCAGAGATTAATGCTGGGACCAGTGTTATTTAACATCTTCGTAGGCATCATGGATCGTGGGATTGAGTGCACCCTCAGCCAGGTTGCAGATGACACCAAGCTGAGTGGTGCAGGTGATACACTAGAGGGAAGGGGTGCCATTCAGAGGTACCTGGTCAGGCTTGACAGCTGGGCCTGTGCCAACCTCATGAAGTTCAGCAAGGCCAAGTGCAAGGTCCTGCACCTTGGGCAATCCTAAGCACAAATACAGGTTGGGCAGAGAATGGCTTGAGAGCAGCCCTGAGGAGAAGGATTTGAGTCTGTCTGTTGATGCAAGATTCAACATGAACTGGCAGTGCATGCTTGCAGCCTGGAAGCCCAACCATGTTCTGGGTTGCATTAAGAGAAGCTTGACCAGCAGATCAAGGGAAGTGATTCTGCCCCTCTACTCTGCTCTTCTGAGGCTCCACCTGGAGTATTACATCAGTTCCGGGGCTCCCAACACAAGGATATCAAGCTGTTGGAGTGGGTCCAGAGGAGAGCCATGGAGATGATCAGAGGGCTGGAGCACCTCCCCTATGAGGACAGACTGAGAGCTGGGACTCTTCAGCCTGGAGAGAAGAAGGCTCTGAGGGGACTTTATAATGGCCTTCCAGTACCTGAAGGGGCCTACAGGAAAGCTGGGGAGGAACTTTTTAGGAGGGCAGGTGGTAGTGACAGAAAAAGGGAAAATGGCTTTAAACTGGAAGAGGGTAGACTTAGACTAGATAATAGGAAGAAATTCTTTACTGTGAGTGTGGTGAGACACTGGAACAGGTTGCCCAGTGAGGCTGTGGTTGCCCCCTCCTTGGAGGCGTTCAAGGTCAGGCTGGATGGGGCTTTGAGCAATTTGGTCTAGAGGAAGGCGTCCCTGCCTATAGCAGGGAATTGAAACTGGATGATCTTTAAGGTCTCTTCCAACTTAAACCATTCTGTGATTCTATGCACATGCAGTTACCTCAGTTCTACATCAGAGCCAGATGAGCTGGCTCTGTGGGTCCTGAGTCCTGAGTCACATCCCAGTGTCCTGCAGATAACCAGCCTCTGTGGGGACCCTGCCAATGTGATTGCATAGCCTGGTGAGGGTAAAGCTGGTCCCTGTTATGGCAGAGGAGATGCTGGGTCTTGAGGGACCCCCGACAGAGACCGACTGTCTCCTGGAGCTGCCCTGCTCAGCCCAAAGCACCTCTGTTTCTGAGGCTGGGAGATGCCAAGCAGTTGTCACATCTCATGAGTGAAACTGAATCATTTTTAAATGGGCAGATTGGATATTTCATGTCACAGCACTAGAGCAATTTTTATAATGAATGCATTTCCCTTGCATTAGTTACAGCATGAAAATATCTTCTCTGCCAGTTTTCTATATTGTTTTTTTTTATAGTATGCACTGCATATTCATAGTAAACACGTGTAGATGTAAGGATATGTCTGCTATGGTAAGTGTGATTTGTTATGACTGTGTGAGTACTTTCTTGAAATGAAGCTTGCTCGCTGGCAATTGCCATGCGGACTGACTGTGGGGCAACCAGGTTTCACCATAGGCCTTCTGAATCTTCGTTTTGACCTCTGTGTAATTGTATGTACTGCTTCATACTGCTTTTTAAACCTTGCTATGATTAAAAAAGAAGTAAAAACCCAAAAAGATGGTACATATAATAAATCAGTCCAGTATTTTTCCATCCTCTTCTTCTCTAAGCACCTCAAACTGCTTTTCCTTGATTAACTTCAACTCGTTAAAAAAAAAAAAGATCTGCTTTAAACCAGACACTACAAATGGGGAATTCTTGAGGCAGGGGAGGACTCTCATAAAATAAGGGAAGGGATGGGTGTCCAGACTGGTTTTGTCATTACTGGTCTCACAGCTTCACCCACCGAATCATTGCAACAGCAACATAATTTATAATTATATGTATTTCCAAGTGTCAGGACTTCTCATTTAAAGCTTAACTCTTTAAGCTTAACTTTTAAATCCCTGTGGAAAGGAAAGGCTTTTAAAATACTTATTAAATTCTAATCTTAATCATATTCATCATTATTAAAATTTGAAATAGGTTGAAATACTTAAGGTAAGTGAAATGAAAAAACTAATAAAGGGCATGCAACACACTGGAGAAATGGAAGAATAATTGCTAAAGATTAAGAAATCTAAAATGGCCAAATACGAGAAAGCCTTCCTTTCCAAGAAGCTTTTATTTAAAAGTTTTGCAATAACTGAATAATATAAAAAGGAATTTTAAAAAGGAATCAAACATTAAGCGCAGCAGACTGGCAAGGAATATTTAACTGCATTAAAACTTAAACTTTGGGCTTCAAGAATGATTCAGGCCGTGCCAGTTAACATGGTTGTTGCCTCTTCATCGGCAGACTCAACAACTCACTATGGTTGTTGATACTTCTAATAATTATTGAAATAACAGTAATAGTGCCTAGTAGTGCCAAGGTGTTGTGGTTCAAGGCACTAGCTTGTGCAGTCTTCTACAGACAGGATTTTTCAAATAACTTGTAATATGAACTTGGAAGAAAAGGATCTCTTATAGCATTTAGCTGCTTAGTTAAAAATTATAAAGATGCAATCAAAACACTGGGCTTCTATTGTATCACTTTTTTCTAACTGTGCTGGTGAATGGAAGATGCCTCAGTGTGAATATTGCCTGGTTATTAGAATGTATTTGAGAAGTATTTTTCTATATCTGGGGAGACCTCTGCGTCAGGCAGAGAACTGTCATAGGCTAGGGACTTTAGGGGAAACACTTTTTGTGTTGTGTACTTCAGTGTGGATCCGTGTATAATGTACTTACTTGTATATGAGAAATTAGAATTAAATATTTAAGAAAAAACATTGAATTTGATCTTTTTGTTTGTTTTAGGGATAACTTACCTTGACCATGCAGGTTCAACACTTTTCCCTGAAAGTCTACTTAAAGCTTTTACAGATGACCTCAGAAACAATGTTTATAGTAAGTATGAATCAATGTTTCCATTATTCTTCTTCGGATTCCACCTAAGTAGTTGAAAACTAGTCTTGCTGACTTGTTGGAAGATGCGTTTTTAACACTGCTGTAGTGCAGTTGGAAGACCAGTGATTTTACAGAGAGGTCTCATCTCTTTAGATCTCCCTTGCTTTGCTTTTTAGTGGCCGAGGACATGTCTTTGTGGTGGGATGCAGACAAATGGGAACTGCTCTCCTGCCATTGTCCAGGGCTGCTTTCACCCTTGTGAATCTTGCCCTTTTTCATATATGGACAAACTCTTCAGTCTCTTCAGGACATTATCATCTCTGTGAGAACGCCATGCTGCTTGTGCTTTTAAACAAAGACAACATTCTTTGTTTGGAAGTTATTGTTATGGTGACACACAGTTTACATTAGAAGAGACTCATCCAGGAGGAAAAAAAAGAAGTTTGCTGTATTAACTATATATGCTATTAGTAGACTCTCTGAAGTCATCAAAATTTCTTATTGTGTGTTACTATTTGTGGGCTTGATGTCCTTTTTACTGGTTTTATGTCTTCCTTTTGCTTACTGATCCATTGAGCAAAGTGTTTCCTCACCTGGGAACTAGATATCACTCTTCAAAAGAAAACTGTGTTCATTAAAGCACCAGCATGCTTGTGCTTATCTCCTGGGTGATAAGCCACTGGGGAGTTCTGGCAAAACTTCATGTCATACAACATTGTTCATAGTCTTTTCCCCTCATTTTCTGAATGCTGACCAGTCCAGGATCCAATGTGAATTTAAGTTCTTCTATAAACTAGATGTTTAAACTAGATCTTAATAGGGGTAGCCTTTTTTTCACAGTTACAAAAGGATGCATTGATTTGATTATATACAAAATCTCTTATGCTAGTGAATGTCAATGATATTAAAATTAATGTTCTGTCACTATGGCCATTGCAAAGTGAAACATATGCACTCTGATCTTAGTTACTTCAAACAAATTTGGGCTCAGCCCTTTTAATTAGAAGTACCATCTGTGGCAGAAAAAATTAAATTTGTGAATCAATTGAGTGGTCATGAATAGAAATAGTAGTGCTGCCAGATTTCCACAGTACCTATAATGCTATGTGAGAACAAATTGCATGTTTGACACTGCTTTAATTTAAAATGATAATGTAATCCCTAGCCTGGTCAAATATTTTTTTTTTCCTCACTTATATCTCTGCTACTCTAAGGGCAGTAACTGTTGTATGAGTTTATTCAATGGACACAGGTGTGAATGAAGGGGAAGTTCAGCTTGCACTTTTCTGATTTTCTTGGTGATAACCCACAGGCCTGAAGAACTACATTTAAGATATTGCATGTGTAAATGAGAGGAAGGGATGTAAGTAAAAGAGATTCTCACTTCTAAATTGAGAATATTTGAATTGGAAATTACAGAAATGCAACATCAGACATAAAAAAAAATTCTAGGTACTAGATCTTAGGTTTGAGCTCTGAATTTATTATTCTTTTTAACACTTTCATTCAACATGCTTTGTAACACCTTCATTGTTTTTGAAATTTTAAAATAAGTAGATTTTATTGTCAATTGCTGAAAGATGTATTAATTAGTAACTTTTCTTGTTCTTTTTCAAAACTGCATATGTATTTTTTGAAAGATTTATTGAAAGGAAAGTGTGTTGTTCATATGTGGATGTTGGTGTAGTTTATTTTGCTCATGGAGGTAAATTTATGCCCTTTTTAGGTACTGTCTTATTAACATCTGTCTGTTCTGAGCTGTACTAAGGTGGCCACTGATGTTACAGTGAAATTTTTATTTTCGAGAACTAGTTGTATTTCAGACACTAGAAATAGGAGCATTCCTGGCATCCAGTCATGAATGTCTACTGTCTCCATATGATGTCTGTTAAATTACTTTTTAGTCCCTGAATGTATTTATTAATGTGCATTCTGTCTGTGTTTTTTTGCTAGCCCATTTGTACGTATGCAGTTGTGTTTTTTTAAGAGAACTGCCTAAGTACTAGTGACAGATACAGCTGAAGTTTCAAGGTCTGTCATAATTGCTTTCTTTAGTTAATGTCCCTTCTCTTGACTAACTGTTCCAAGGAGCTTCAGGGCATTGCTGTAAGTATATATTAAATCTTTCTTTGTCATTTTTTCGGGCTGGCTTGGTGTAATACTTTGTTAAAAGAAAAAAAATTAGTACCTAAGTTGTGATTAATGATTAACTTCTATTTCTTCATTGTCTCCTAGGCAACCCTCATAGTCAGAACATCAGCAGCAAACTGACATATGACACAATCGAGCATGTCCGATACAGGTAGAATAATCTTTCTTTCAGACATTGTGTGATGCACTTCATATTTTTCATTTTGTTTAGGCCTGTGCTGTTTGGATCATTTTGATGCGATGCCATTTTCTGAGGGTTGTCTGTCACATCTGTAGAAAATACCTTGCACTCAGGCAGTCAAATGTTGAATGCAGTCTGAGATGATATATTTCTTTTTCTCCCAGATGTCCCAATTCTCCAATTCCCATTGTTAAATTAGCACTGTAATGTAAGTCTACAATTTTAATTAAGATTTAGAATTTAAAATTTCAAATGTGAGTATTAATAAGATGGTAAAGTGGAATGAGTGCAAACATGTTGCTGAAATTCAGATGACTATTTAAAGTGTAGTGGTTTGGAGTAGTTTATAAAAAGAAAGTATGTTTTTCACAGAAAGTGTAAAAATGTATACATCGTTGTACAACAGATACTTCTACTGAAATAGAATAGCTTTTAAAGTTTGTTTACTGTCACTTAAGTGCAAAAAGATAAGTAAGGTACAGTTGAGCATCATGGCGAGAAGGATCTGAATGACTAAAAAACTGTACTCACGTGAGTTCAGAATAGAGTATACTGAAATTTTTTTTCCATTGGTTTGCACAAAGTGAAGTACACAATGTAGAAGGTACTTAGTTTAACATCTTGAGGTTTTTTAATGTATCTCTTGCTATTTTATAAAACACGTCTTCAACTCTGGTCAAAGCATGCATATCCAGCAATGATTAGCCTACTTCTAATGGTGCTCTTTGCCCAGGGTGAAAAATGTCACAGATTCCTTTATTATCATCATCTTGAAAGCAAACCTTTCTCCAAAACACATTACAGAATTCAGATCAATAGCCGTGGAACTATAGCATAGTAGTGCTCAGAGTTCAAATGAAAAAAATCTGCTTTACATCTTTTTTTTCCTTTTGAGTGCCCTTTTATAAGGGTGTATTTAAAAAAAAAAAAAAACAAAAAAACAACCAACAAAATCACAAGATTTTTATCTGTGTGATGATGCTGATGATGCTGGGTATAAACTTTCTTTTTTTTTTTTTCCCTAACTGTTCTGAAGAAGTATTCTTTCCTTTTTCACAACTATGTCTTATGCCGAGCAGGATAAGACAACCTGTTAATACAAGCCTAAGTGAAATTGAAAGAATCCTTAAGGAAGGGCTGTCTTCTACATCAGATGCTTAGGACCATGTACAGCAGTACCTACAGCCCCACAGTCTGCTGAGCTTGCCTGTGTGATCACATGCAGTGTTCAACTTGTGGTTTTAATTTGCTGTAATATTTCAGTATTGCTGCTGGATCATTTTTCTTATGAAGGTACACTAGAAAGTGTTCTTTGTAGCTGTTTCTGGAATAATTTCTATAACTGTATGCACTTCATGGACAGGGTACAAAGAAATAGACCTTTTCCATATATTTAAGATTTCTTTAAGAAAGGACGTGTATAGATTTCTTACAGAAAGCCAACATCTTATTTTATCTTGGATCCTATTTTTTTAAGTGACTTTTATAAGAGCTGCAAGGAAGATGCCATAAGCATACCAGTGTTTGTATTTTTTTTGTTTTCTTCTGAAAATAAATAAGTGAATGAAGAGCCCTCTGCATCTGAATGAATGTTTTCAATCTTGCAAATGTTATTTGCCAGCTAGTCCTGTAGAAATTCTGCAATTATTCCCCAATAAAAGTTTTAAAAGCATAATCATAAAAAAGAAAGACACAGTTGTAAAAATTTGGAAAGAAAATGCCCTAAAACCTGTCAGTATGTCAGTTATCTAAAAGCCAATAAAAGTATATTAAATATCTATGCTACCATGCTGTTGCAGCTAGTCAAAATAAGCAGTATGACGAGAGGGAGGTAGGCAGTTTTGTCCTGTATCAGAGCTCACAGGCTAGATTTCCTTGATGAAACAATAATTCCATGGATAATTTCAGAAAACTTAAAACAATTTGCTTCCTTATAGTTCTGCTTTTGGTGTATGGCTACAGCACCATACAGATTAACTTTTATCTGTGATCAACTTCTGTGACAATGATTATTTTTCTAATTTTTTAATTTGTTTTTTTTGAGGAGATGCCATGGACAAGTAATCAGTTATGGAATCATAGGATGGTTTGAGTTGGAAGGGACCTTTTTAAAGAACATCTAGTCCCTGCAATAAATCTTTAAGATGAATGCAAAACTTAGTTGCTGATTTGGATTTGTTTATGTTGCTGGTTACACCATTGGAATAAGCATTCCTAATCTGGCAATGTATGCTTTTCCCCCATATAAAACTATCATTTGTTTTTGCTTTGGTACTTGTTTGGCAGAAAGCACTGTTAGAACATAGATTTGCATTAAAATAATGTAAATAATTAAATATTAGAGCCAATATATGTTTTCTTTAATTTACAAGGTTAAAATAATCAAAATGGCTTACCTCTTGACCAACTCACGTACAACAAGAACAATAAAAAGCAACCTTATTTTATTCACAAAAGCATTGCTTCTCTTCATCTGAAATGAACTGTGGAGGGATTTCTAATGTTGTGCAAATCTTTATATTAATCACGAATGATGTTGAGAAGAGGAAGCAAGAACTGCAATAAACCTTTCTTAAAAGTATTAAATGTAGGCATAAAAAGATTATAGACCCTTTTTATGACCTTGCTTACGGAAGTTTGGATGTGCCATTGCTCCATTCCATACGGCTAAAGTATGTGAGTGGCAATATCTCCTTACGATGCTGCAGAGATAATGCAACTCAGAAATTCATTAGAGTGAGTATTAAATAACCTTTTTTCCCGTACGCAAGCACCTTAAAATACTAGCTTTCTGAATATTTTAAAACATTGTCCTTGTAGATCTTGTACTTGCAATATCCAAGTAGTTCAGTGTTGTGTTCTAACCAGAGCCAGAATGATGTTTTAGTGTTAATTTGGGGTGCATTTAAAATACCCAACAGGGTACCTTTTTCAGTCGAACAGTGTTGTTGGATTTAGTGGAGTTTTGATGTTTGTACTTGAACATCAGGTACTGAGAATCATTAAACTTAAGCTTACTTTGGGAATTGAAATGTAAGGGGGGAAAAAGCCCTCAAATTTCAGCTAGGTTTCTGCACCAGGAATCTCCTAAGCTATGGTAATGTGTGTTACAGAATTTTCTCACTGAAGCTAAAAGGATTTGGCACTGAGCTAAATGGGATCAAGTTTAAATATAGAACCAAACCATGTCTTTCTATAGAGGCCTCTCTCAAACTGTGCCATCTAAAGGAGATGACAAGAGGAGAATAATCTTTGTGGCCTGCATGTACATATGAAAAAAGGTACAGCAGGCATGCGTAAAATAAATGTAAACAGCTTAATATTTTTCAAAATTACTTCAGCGTAAAACATACCGGTAGTACTGAATTCTGCTGAGGAAGCAGTCTTATAAATGCTGTTTATAATTTAATCTACAGTGTATTTTTAGAGATCATTTCATGATAGCGAAGGAAAGCTTTACATTCCTGATGTGAGTATCATAGTTTGTCTCTGAAACAAGGTCCAACTCTTCTTAAATTATCACATGTTCTGAAACAGTGATATATGCAAAATAAGCATTCTTTGGTTATTTCCTTGTTTAAACAGTTCAGTGTCTGGAAACAGGAATGTTAGAACTGATACATCCATGAAAATTGCTTGACCTTTCATACACAGTGAGAAATAGTAGATGTGGGATCTGCTTAGTATTGATTTATTCTTTGTAAAGGTCATCAGCTGGAGACCATATGGGTGAGTGACATATGAACTCTGCATGCTCTCCTCTTTAATGATACCTATCTGTTTGGAAACCACCTTTCAAAACTAGGATGGTGTTCAGCTCTTTTACATGCTTATTTTATACTGCCACATGCAAATGCTGCTTTGTCTGGCCCAGCTGTTCAGTTGTAGGACAAGGCTGAAATGCCACAGCCAGTGAAGTTAAGTGGGAAGGCTGCTCCTGAGAATGGCTCTCTGTATGGTGAATGGAAGTACCATTGGAAGACAATTATGAATAATGAATAGTTTTTCTTGAAAGCACAGAATAGGCAAGAGAGGTGATCATCTTTGTGATGATCCATGTAATGATTTTACATAGCAGTGCAAAGGAATGATCCCAGTGTGCCCATACTGATCTGTGGCACGACCAGTACCTGATTCTGTGCTCTCTTATGCGCTGAGGAGCAGCCCATCAAGAACTTCAGCACAAATGCTTTCTTGTTTCTCATTTGGTAACACTTGTCCTTTTATGCAACTGTGGAAACTTACATTTTAGTTTGCAGTATTAAAAGAAAAAAGGTAATCGAATGAGTAGTAAGCATAAAATAAAGAAAAATCTCAATTTTATAAACAAGGTTTTTAGGAGTTGATCTGTTACTTTTTGTGGTTTTACTCTTTGTAGTCCTGTGCAAGGTAGTAAAAAGCATCCATACATGTACTATTATTTTAGGATGTGTTGGAAAAACAGTGAAATCTGTCTGCTTTATAACTTTGCTGATGGACTTTCATTTCTATTTTTATAAATTCATTATTGGTTACCTTGATGTGTTGAAGCTTTAGAAAGGAATGTGTTAATATCATCTCTTACTCTTCTGCTAGTCAGCTTTATCCCTTTGTTGTTTGTGATGAGATAGTAGTGAATAATATTTGTGCATTCATGGTGAGGCTCTTTGAGTTGCAGAGAGCCAAATCTGGAATGCTTCATTTATTGAAAGAAAAAGAAATGCTTCAGTAAAATGAATTAAAACCTGGAGGTCAAGATTGCTAGCGTATGAACGCACAATTTATTAGCTAACCTTGGGCAATCCAGAGTTTAATTTGTATGAGTGGTTAGAGTGTGTTTTGCAGAGATATTTGAAAAAAGGTGGGTATGACCTTTATTTTTCTTCTGTATTCAGAGGAAAAGAAACCTGAGGAATCTGCTTTTATAGTGCGGCTGTGATAAAGAAGCAATGGAGAATAAGTTCAGAAGTCGTCATCTTGTTCCATTGCTTTCTAAAGAACATTCAGAGTGTAGGGAATGGTACAGGCTTACTTGGACCCGGGCCACCATGTTTATTCATGTTCTATAAATGCGTAAAGCCTAGCTGCATGTTCAGTCTGCTCTTTTGGCACTGACCTGATGGCTCCTGTGACTGCCTCAAAGCCTGCTAGAGGGAACTTGTGCCACCAAATGAGATGTTTCAACTGGAATGAGACACATTGTTAAAAATAGTGACATTTCCTCAGTACAAATTCCATTTTTCCATTCTCTTCATCTTCTTGTCTCTTTTAGAAATGACATGGAAGGTTTTTTTTCCTCCTTAGGCTTGTAGAAGAAATGTGATATTCTTCCCTGTTCTGGATCTTCAGTTGCATCTTGAAAAGCAGTACAGTGAAACACCTTTCTGTTTTTGGTGATGTGTTCCTGTAGCTGTTAAGGGAATAGTATCATAGTCCTGTCTAGCTGTTGGGAACCCTAACAATTTTAATGACTCTTTGCTAGCTCATAGGGAATCTGACAGCTACCTTACTGGCCTAGATGATCATTTGTATTCTAAATAATTCTTTTGGGAGACCTGATATTTAGAAAAAAGTGATTTCTCTCTCCCATGTGTTTACTACTTGTGCTTGAAAGTTTTGTTTTGATTTCACTGGATTTCCGTTTCTCCTCATAAATTACGTAGCATTAAAGAGTTGCTCCATTTGCTTCAAGTCAGTTGAGAAATCTTGAGTGCCATCTTGAATTATGGATGTTGTCCAAAATTCAGCTGCTTTTTGTCAACTTCTTTAAAGACCACAGACACTTTCCATTTTGCTCTTCCATTTGAAATTTATCAGTGGTACATTACCAAGAGAACTGGTGATTGCATCTCTGAAAAGCTTAACCTTATGCTGTTTATGTTACCTTTGGTAACATGATCATGTGGAAAGACTACTTGTCTGGTTTTTTTAGAAGCACAGAGGTAATTTATTACCACAACTTTTTTTTTTACAGAATCTCAGGGTTTTCCTGTGAAGTTAGCAAATCCAATATCAATTTTGAATCTTTTTCATTTCACTGGTGAAGCAATCTAAGTCCTTCATCTGTTGATATAATTAAGTTGAAGAGATGCTATAATGTTCCTGAGGGTTCCACTGATGGCATCTGTGCCTCAGTGAAATTCCTGGTGTCACTTTCTTGAAAGCTTGTGTGTTTTGCATTCATATTTGCTGTCTGTGCCATATCTTCCTGCAGTTTTAACCAGCAGACTTCAGTCCTGAAAAAGTCATTTTCTGCTTATTGAGTCCCTATCCAAAAGCATGTGAATTCTGACTCTATTTACTGTTCAGTTTCCTCAGCTTTTTAGTACTGTTTGTTGCACATACTTCATGATCCTGTCTTGACTTGTTAGTACTTTGAACTCTGTTACCCCACTGAAATAGTTTTAGTATAAAGTTCACCAAAGGCAATAGCTAAAAGTGTTGCTTATTTTTTTATTACCAAGTCAAGCTTGTTCATGGTGTACTGTTTACATTTTCGTGTGTATATATTTCTAAACTACTTGCACATTTCTAATCTTTTTAAGACAGTGATATATTCAGGAAATTTTTATTGTGTTTTTTCTCTAGCAGTAGCGATGATCTGCAAAGGGTGACAACATTTTGGGCAGGTGACCGCAGTGTTTCAATAATTTCATTACAGTTTTTAATCGCAGTTGTTATACGAACTGAGAACTATCTTCTGTAACTGTTGCATCAAATATAACTACAGCCTTCTCCTCATCTCTAATAATGCTATTAGCTTTTATGCATTGTTCCAGACTGTCTGTAGCTCATCCTGTTTGTTTACAGGCACAGGAAATACATTTGCCTTGCCAGACAATCATATGCCTATAGTTCTTGCTTTCTCTAATGAGGGGGTTATTTACAGCACCCACGCTAGAGGCTATAGTTCTAAAGCTGCTTTATCTGTTTTGCTGCCCTCTGTAGCCTGATGTCTTGCTGAAATCTGCAGTTAATCTCCTATGTATGTTAGTGGTGGTTGCCTCTTTTCCTCTGTGTGGCACTGAGAACCTACTTAAGCACAGGCCGATGCCAGCCAGCTGTCTTCATTAAGTGTGTAATGGCTTATTACTCTGGGCATTGCTGTCCTGGTTAAAATTTGAACCTTTCTGTGGTAAAAGGCATGTAGGCAGAGTGGTGTGTTGAATACTAGAGAATGCATAACCAGTGGGTCTAATGCAGTAACTGCTGAGCAGAAGGAAAAGGATGAGTAGAATAGGGGTGCTGGAGGGCAGGCAGGGACTGGTGAGGGATAATGATGTGGTACAAGCTGATTGCCTTACTCCAGGCAGGGATGCAGTGGGAATGTGAGGGCCCAATAAGGATTTTGGGGGTGCCAGACTTCAGGAAAGCTGAATCCAAATTCACATTCCCAACTGGTACAGTTCAAGAGTATGGAAATGTATATCACCTTCAGGATTTTTGTCTTGTCTTCAATTACTACAGGGTAATCTTCATTAAGAATTTTCTCATTTTCCCAAATAGGAGACCTGGAAAAATCTCTTCCACTAGTTTGAGTGATTGTATGTTTCTGCGCCAAAAATTTCTGTTGCTTTTTGCTGTCTTTTCTTCTGTTAACACTTTCTGAGGTGTTTAAGTAGAGTGAGTCCTTACCCATTCTCTCGTTTTCATAGAGAGAACAGGCTCAGCAGTTCTTCTAAGGTGTTTTCTTTATCTCCCACCCCAAACCCCACTAACCCTGCTTCTGAGTTTCTTCTGGTTTGCCTTCCTTTTTCAGAAATGCATAGAGGGAATAGAGTAGTATCATTAAAACAAGTTCTACAGTATAGTAACCAAAGATTTGGTAATTGAAGGAGAATAAAAAATTGTTTAAATGGGGATATAACCTGATGAAATGTTCTGGGTGCTAGGAGAAGTCAGAAAGTATTGTAAAGAAAAGCAAATTGCCCAGGCATTTCAAATGGATTAGAGAAAACCAACAGACACAATGGATTTTCAGGATGAAAGGAAGAATGTCTTTGTAGGGATTCTTCTAGAATGTGATACATTTGTTGGAAGCTGACTTCTCCTTGTGTTTTTGTTTTGAAATTTCATGCTAGTTTGAAAGTGATAATGTGATTTCTAAACTGATTGATACTGTTATTAATGGAGCCAAAATGAAAGACTGAAATTTTTGTGCAGATAGATATTTGATAGATATTTTGTACAGATAGATATTTTGTGGGAAACTACAATGATTTGAAAAAGACAAAATTATTTGATTAACATTATCACTTTCAGCTTTTAGTTCTTTGAAGTTAAATGTGCTAGCTTTCACTAATAGTTTGAAAATATGCAGCGAATGAGGGCCTAAACTCAGATTTTTGTAATATACGCTGGAATTATTGAGATCCTTCTAGCTGTATTTATTCTTTCTTTTGTTAGTCTGCCTATTTCGTCTATTGAAGTTTTTTCATCTGTTTTTAACTTTGTTTCTGTTATGAAGGTTGTAAGCAAAGATTAATGCCCTTGAAAACAAAGGATGCTTTAAGAAGCAGCATGAGCCGCATTAATAAATGGAAATATGTAACATAATTGAAGCAAGGGTTGGAAAAAAATTCTCTGTTAAGGTGAATAACTTCTAGTGAATCTATATGGAATTGGTGGGTTTTGTTAGTATATTTGCAGTGTGTCAAAACAGGAGAAAATTGTATCACTAGTACTATTAGTGACAGTTCAATAAAATGTTGTAGACACTTCATAATTTATCTCAAAGTTTTGGATTGTGAGACAATTTAGAAGGTTGAATTCTGCATTTTTGGGGTTTTATGTAATGAATACAGCGTTCACAGTCAGTGTATAATAGAGCTTTTCAGCACTCAGGCTTTTCTTAGCCATTCTTTTGCTTCTTTTCAGTTCTCTGCCTCTATCTTTTTTGAGGTGTATAGTTTTTCACTACACATTTTGCACAATACATGTCATGTAAGGAGATTTCAAATAAAGAATCATATTTGGAAAGTCTTCCGAAATTCATGGTAAAAGCGACCTTTGGAATATTATTATGCATCTTTACTCCTTACAAGGAAGCTGAAGTGGCCTATTTCTCCTTTCCACCTGACTGACAGTTGGTCAGAAGAAAGTAGGAAGGCTTAGTTTCTGATTTTTCTAGTAGCACTTTAAAGCTACCTTGAGTGGCTGTCTTGCTAAGTGGGATGCTGCTGCTTCCCTTTAGGTGTCCATTTTTATTCCTTGGATAGGCAAAATGTTTGACATTTACTTATCTTACAGATTGTACCATATGTATGGTTACAAGATGGTGTAGAAGGGTGGATTTCTGTCTAACCAGTGAGAAATCCATTGCTAGGGTCAGTCCCTTTTCTTGCTCTGTGAGATATTCCAGTAATTAGTATAATGTGCTGCTTCATTTGTGATGGGAAAACTATAAAAAGTGCATGTATTTTAGAGGCACAGATATAAGCAAGAAAATTCTGTGTTTTTTCAACACCTTTAGCCGTACTTGTAAAAATCTAAAATCAAGGCTACATAGTTCAGCTCACAGTTGCATGTCAAATGCAAAAGACTTCATCTGGAAAAGCCTATACCATTTGGGTATTTCTCCAAGTTGTTCTGACTGTGTTTGCCTGTTTAAACATCTAAATGGGATGGGATTGCTATAGCAAATAGTACTGACGTTTAACGTATATAATGAACTTCAAAATGAGCTTGATGAAGTATGCTTTTAGTACAAATTGGAGTTAAGCTGCAGTGCCAAAATGTGATATAATAGGTGGTATTCTTAACAATGAAGTGCAAATGAAATTCTGTCTGCTTTTAATTAAATAAGCACACACTCCACTGAGTTTTGGAAATTTAATTCTCTTAATCTGAAGTCTCAGGCCCTGAACAGCTATTGTAATTTTGAAGATAGTACTGATATGTTTCAAGGCTGTTTATACTTAACAAAACACTTATGATGTTGTCTTCTGTAAATTTGGGACTCCTCTTATTTTTTTTTTTTTTTTCTGGTATTTCTTCTGTTGTGTGGAAAAAGAGCAAAGATAACTTTCATATTTGTAATGCATGGTAGTCAGCTGTTACCACAAGCATTAACAGAAGGGCTAAAACCTGTGTGTTCTGGTGTTGCTTGGTTGTAGTTGTCCCATGTGAAAAGTGCAGTGAAATATGTTGCTTACACAACAAAGCATATCTGCCACTTGAGAGCCATCAAAAAACCTTCCAAAGTGGGAAGGGACTGGCTAAAAATTATTGCTTGGAAAAAGAGCTGCTAAAAAGCAGATGGGTAAAGACTTTCCTTTGGTCAGATCTTAGGCCTTAGAGAAAAGATTCCCCAGACAAAGAGACTTATTCTAGGCATAATAAATTTACAGCACTAATTATGATGGCAGCTCTGAAAGTAATGCCTCTTATTATGTTGGCCCATGATGTCAGGGGCAGGTGGTGGTGGTGGTGTATAGCAGTACAGGCTGAACCTTCCCACCAGTATCCCATTACATTTTGTTGCTGTGTGACAGATGGCAGCAGAGGAGCAGTGTGACAAAATGACATCTGACGTGGAGGTTATGTATGAAGCAAAGGTGTAACATTGAATTCCTCCATGGAAAAAAAATAGCACCCATTCCTTTGATGCTTGCTGAAAACTTATAAAGGCCAAACAGTGAGCACAGTGAGGATGAAACTGGTACGTTTCAGTAGTGGTGACAGCAACATGAAGGACAACCCACATTCTGGATGGCCATGCACAGCTGTCACAAAATGAAGAGTATATTGATCAGCACATCCATACAGATTGGTAGATTATGGTCAGGGAGCAGTATACAGAGCTGAATATTGGCTTCAGTGTATTGGAAGCAATGGTGGCAATGTTGGAACAAGTGCTCACGCAAGGATAGAAGGAACACAATATGCAAGTTTGTCAGGACCTGTTGAGCCAATAGAAGGCTGATCACATCATTAGCAGTGATGAGATGTAATGTCACCGCCACAAGCCAGAGTCAAAATGACAGTCCGTGGAGTGATGTGAATTGCTCATCAAAGAAAAAATTCAAGATGCAGCCCTGAATGGGTGAGGTGATGTACACTGTCTTTAGTGCTAGGAAACGGATGATCCTTCTGGTTTTCTTGGAACCCCAACACATTATCAACTCTAACTACATCATGACACTGAACTGAAGGCTCAAATGTTTGGAGTCAGGCCACAGGAGAAGACAACTTTTCTCTTGCAAAATGATAACGCCAAACCCCATACCAGTTTAAAAACTTTGGAGCACACTGCCAATCTTGGTTAGTCTGTCCTACCACACCCACTGTATAGTCCAGATTTGAGACCTTCTGACTTTAATTGGGCTAGACAGATGGAAGGTGAACTGCATAGGCAACATTTTTCTAGCAACAGTGCTGTCATAGCTGGTGTGAAACAGTGGGTCACCTCTGCTGATACAGATTTTTATGACATGGCATGCAGGCTCTTTCATCACTGACAAAAGTGCATAGCAATGGAGATAATCAATTGAAAATTGAAGCAAGTTCTTAGCTACAGTATACTATCAAGCAGTGTTACTGTGTTCTTTGTATCTGTTGTCACTTCCAAGGAAATAAATAGGAGGCGTTACTTTTAGAGTGACCTATGTGCTAAGTTATGAAGAGATCTGTACAGCTTATTGAAAAACAAAATTAACATTGTAGTGATACTGTGCTTTTGTAAATTATGGGAGAAATTTTTCACCTTTGGGAGAAATAAGTATATGTTTCATGCTTTCCATTGTCTAATTTCACTGTCATAGAACCACTGAATGGTTTGGGCTGGAAGGGACCTATAAGATCACCTTGTTCCAACTTCCCTGCTATATGATTCAAGTTGGTACAAAATGAAATGAAGATGGCTACTAAGTTTATTTTACAAATGTGTGTTATTCAAAGTAAGGTCTGGTTAATCAGGTAATATGTAAAATCCATTGTTGTTTCTTGAATTTAGTTTATTCAGATTCAAATGATTTGATAGTATTTTTTACATACCAAAGCCTGTATTCAAACCACTTCAGAGTCTTATATGAGTAGTGGCAATCTTCTTGGAAATGCTTTTTTGTAGCTTATATAATTTGGAGTTAGCTCAGATGTATTTTTACAGCATAAAGTATTTTTTTGACCTTCATTATAACTAATTTTAAAACAGTGGCATATAACATTTTTGGTGTCACTCAAATGACTTTCATTTTTAAGTCCAATTGAGGTTTACTTGCAATGAATTGGAGCTCACAAACCACTTAAGCCATTACTGCAGTAGAAGCACTTTGCCTTTAGGGTGTACTTGTATTTCTGCATTAGTAGAATTGTGTTTTGTACCTGTTCAGTGAAAATTCCCATATCAGACTCAAACAAAAGAAATGGAGATGAAAAATTCTTTTTTTTTTTTTTGCACTATCTTTCTACATTGGAAAATTTTGCTGCTGTCATGGTTGTATAGATTTGTCACCATGTACCTGACCAATGTAATAGCAATGTCCGCAGGATTAGGTAAATACATAATTAAAAATATGAAAAAATTATATTCAACATAACTATCAAGAAATCAGAGTTATAGTGTGCAATTAACGGCTTAATGGACCTTTTCCTCTTCTAGCATCTCGTTTTAAATGAGACAAAGTGCTTGGCAATGTTTAATAAAAAATTTGATTACATACAATGTGTAAAATGAAGATTTAATTTTAAAGTGTATTCAGAATTTCTCTCAAGCACATGTGGGTTGCTAGAAAAAGAGAGCATGTGTGAACTTGATAACTTAGAATATAATTATTGAAGTGCAAAGCATATTGGAAGTCATTTAAAATTTATGAATGGCAGATTTGTGGAAAAGTTCAATCGCATCAAATTATAAATGTTGGTAAACTTGTTTTTATAACCACAGTGAAAGACATTTTCCCCCTAACAAGAAATTCAGACTGGAAATGCATAGAAGGTAAAGCCCAGCAAAATACTGTATGTTCTGTGCTAGCTTTGGCAGAGGGGTAGTTCTCTGCAGGCAACATGGCTGTGAGGTGGTCAGAACCACTACAGCCAGTCACTGCAGCTTATAATGGTGTCTGTGCTGTGTGATCTCCCCAGGGCTGGTGTCCTGCCAGGATGTAAGTACATGAGATGGCTGGTACAGGCTTCAATTGGTGCTCTAAGTTTAGGTGGATGCTCAGGTTGGGCTGGCACTTGTGGAACTGAGGCAGGAAAGACAGGATTGTGGGCACAATTTGATGGAGAACAGTTTTGAGGAGGTTGTAAAGGTGTCAGAGTGAGTTCTAATAGATGATACTTGATTGTATGGGGCTTTCATGCATTGGTTTAGTGCAAGTATGATACCCAGGTAAAGCTATTGACAAAATGCAAAGAAGAAAATGAGAGTCTTAAGTTCTTCCTGGCAAACTGTGAGAAGATTATTACTATATTAAGCAACGTTTTAGGGTCTGTTAGACCTATTAGAAAATGAATAGGCATTCCTCTGGTATCTTGGTAGTCATACTGCCACTGAATTTTCTGAACATACAGTGTTTATACTGTAGGTATTATATGCTAATGGCATTTATTTGCTTCTTTATGCAAGTAATTTTAAATAGGACTGCTTACCATGTACTGGGTATTTTGCACAAAAATTAAAAACACAAATCACATAGCTACCTGCAGTGGGTAGAGCAAATAAGGGCTTCTAAAAAAAAAGTGACCACCAAAAAGCATAGCAGAGATATCTTCAATAAAACTAAAGGAATGCAATCAGGCATGGAGAAGTTATTTGCATCAATCAGATGCAAAAGGTCCATATACTGTGTTCTGTGTTCCTGCAGCAGTTTTTCTGGCTGAAAAGATGAATGAACTGGAACTAGGCTTCTGGTAAATGTAATCACGCATTTTCCTTTTTTCTTCCTATTTCTTTAGCCATTCTGCTTAAATACATGCTAAAGGTTTATCTACTGATTTAATAAAAACACATAAGGTCTCTTCCAACTTAAGCCATTCCATGATTACTACATTTTCCTTCTGCTGCTGTGAGAAGGTGCAAAGGTCTACAAGAAAGATAGTGTAGCACACGCAGCAACATTTAAAAATATATTTCTGTGGTCTGTTACGTGCGTATAGTCCCTGTTGTGAGAAGACTGGTAGAGTGAAAGGAGAGAAAGCCCACAAAGTTTGAATCCATGGTTGATAAGCTATGGAGGATGAGAAGTGGACTTTACATATGCAGTTTATCTAAACTCTGTGGTACAGGGTGAGATATCCTAGAATAATTTTGAAACCCCAGTAACCTCTTATACTGTTATGCAGATGCCATGTTCTTATTCTTATTGCTTCTATTTTTTTGCACTTGGCTCACCTTTTAAACCTCCAGGTTTTCTAGTGAATTCTGGTTGAGAGATTTCTCAGCCGTTTTCACAACTTTCCTTGCTGCTGAACTCTAGATTTTAGGACTTTTAGATGTTCTTTTCTCTCCTCTACTTTCCTTTTATAGCTCATATTCTTTTTTCTATAGGGAGGAGTTATGCTCTCAGGAGAAGGAAATGTGGGTGCTCAGCTTTGTTTTCTGTGATCTTAATTTTTTTTTTTTGTTTTATGTTCGAAGTGTTATTTTAACATTTCATAGGCTGGAGCTGTTTTACCTGAATATTCTAATGCCTAAGCTCCTCTTCAGTGATTTAGTTGTCAGCTGCATCACTTGGAGACATTTAAAAACTGTATGAGCTTGCTTGTGTCCTGATGTTGCTTAAGTAAAATAAAGCTTGAAATCAGCCTTGCTGCTTCCAAAGAACTGCTAAAAAGCAATAGCCCTTAGCTTCTAGCCAGCCACCTGTGTTGAAAATATTTGAAAAGGATGCAGTAATCATCAGAATTGTGTAATGGCAGTAAGCTTTTCAAAATACTCTGCATTGAAAAAACTAGTAAACAAATAGTAACAAAACAAACCCCAACAATGCAGCAGTATTTAAGATTTCTACATCTCTGCTGTAGGTCCTGTAGCTGGGCCTGTTTGTTCTATGCAAAGTAACTTGGCCTCTTTCTTGTTCAACCAGAGGAAAACTCCTTGCACTAACCATGAAATTAGAACTGTGAGGTTGTTAAACCCATAGCTGGCACTTTTGCCTCCCAAGAGGAAACTTGACATAGTTAATTATTACTTCTGTGATACTGGTGACAGTTTTGTAATATCTCTGCATTTTTTAAAAAAGCTTTTGAATTGGTAGTACTGATGAAGAATATAGTGGGTTCAAATGGGTGTTTTGCTTGCTGGCTTAATGCCCAGGTATGGATTGACTTGCTTCAGAGCAGAATGGCAGTGCTCTCCCCCACCAGTAGTACTTATGTGGTTCTCTTCCAGCTGCAACTGATCAAGCCAAGGTCTGTCTTTCACAGTACCAGTTCAGCATCTCTGAGACCTCTTCCTATCAGTCATGCTGATTTGAAACTTGACAGATCCTTAAGAAGGTAGAGTTTTCTGGATTTTGGCTTTATAATCCCAAGTTTTTACTCACAGTTCACTTCTATGAGCAGTACAGAGAAGTAACACCAATGATAGAGTTGAGATTAGATAATTAGAGGGAAGAAATGAGTGGAATAGAAAAAAAGTGTTGCTCCTATGTGTTTATGTCTAGCAGAGGTCCCAGATCCTTTCTGCCTGATTTGGATCCATGGTTTGAAATGTTACTTCTACCAAAGAATATCTCTAGACATCGGTCAAGAGAATCAACTCCTGAAGTACTGCATTGATCCAGTTAATGTTAGCTAGCTAAATGGGAAATGACTGCAAAGTGTGGGGATGAAGATAAATGCACATTTTCTCTATATGCCTCTCACCTTTGTGTTATGCTGGTGTTGCTTCTTGGTCTGAATAAGGGAGTTAAAGTCAGACTCTTGCATAATAAACAATGTCATTTCATTTTCTGATGGAATTTTAGCTGTTCTGGGTTTTCCTTTTGCATATCCTGAAGAGTTTGTTTCTATCATGTGTCAAACATGAAAAATGGAATCACAAGAAAGCCTGTTCTCTCCAAACCCTTTGCGCATTCCTGTTCCTGAAAATCTGGAACAATTATTCATGGAGTTTTCTGACTTTGACTGTGAAGACTCAGAATGCTGCCTGGAAGACTTGCTGCTTTGCATCTGCTGCTTTATCAGGGTCAGTTAGTTTGTAGCCCAGGAAAATGTGTGCTGTTGTTTGGGTAAAATATGAAGCTTCTGAATGTACATAATATATAAATGTGTTTTTAATAGTTGTTAAGTACATTGATACGGTGCCTGGGTTTTTTTCCAGTAAGAATCAATATAAACTTGTTTTCCTTTTGTCACTGGTTCTGTATATGAGTATTTTAAATTGATTGGACAAAACAAATATCTCCCAGCTTTGAGCAAAAATATTGGACTGTAGCAATTGATTTACTTATATTATTTGATAATAGCTGTGAGCATTTCTATTTAATTCATGAAGGATCCCCATTCTTTGTGGGGAAAAATTCACTACAGTTTTTGTAATTTATTGTATAAGCAGAAAGCTATAGTCTGTACTGCTGTAAGTGGCCTATAATTTATTTTGAAAACTTGTTGAATTGTCAATATTTATGCCTTCACTGTAGTTAAGGCAGGTCATAAGGTGAAAGAAGGCTTTCATTTAACTTCTGCACTGAGGTCTGTGCAGATGTGATGCAGTGCATTGTCTCTCATAGTATGGGGGCGTGTATTATCAGTACTAAATATATACTTCCTTTTCATCTAACCTCCTGATTTTTTTTGTGAGCCAAGAACAGTTTTTGCAGCAGAT
Organism: Chrysolophus pictus; assembly: GCA_037305975.1. Lineage (NCBI taxonomy): Eukaryota > Metazoa > Chordata > Aves > Galliformes > Phasianidae > Chrysolophus > Chrysolophus pictus. The sequence goes on along the minus strand of CM074577.1, from coordinate 32,102,383 downwards.
CTGAAGCATAACAGATATAAATTATGATAATTAATATTCCTGTTTAAGTGAAAATGGCTTGTTATTACCATAATGAAGAAAGAAACATCCCATGACAAATGAATGCACACTATATGTGTTATCTGAAGAGATTTTCTTGTTCCTGTGTACGATATTTGAACTGATTTGAAAAATGAGGAAGGCGGAGAATAAATATTTAGCCTTGTGAAGCAGTGAAAGAGAATCTACTCAACTATACCTGGAAGCTAGCTGTTCTCTGAAGCATGCCAAGGTCAAGTAGCTCTTTTGAGAGAGTTTTCTGGGAGCCACTGTGTCATGGAGATGAGGGTTGGAGAATCTTCAGTTTTTAGAGAGGATTTTGCAGGGTATTTTTGCAGATAATTTTGCAAAATTAAGAATACGCTTCTTTATTCTGTTTACAGTTTAAAGGAGGTTCTCCAAGAGCCTTTGCTAATTTATCATTGAGTCCCATGTACTTTTGACTTGGTTAGGATTTGTGTTTCAGTGACAAAAGACTTCTTAAAATCACCATTTCCAAAATCTCTGCCTTGTTGGTACTCATTGTTAAATGCACATACAGTAGGAATGGACAGTCCTTGATTCAAGTATGTTATCATTCCCTTAATATTTTAAAGTAGACACTGTAAGGAAAGAAGGAGTACTGTATTGTTTCATTTTTCTTGTAATTTGCCAAGGGGGCAATTATGGTAGAAGAAGCAGAATAACTTACTAAAGATCACTCAAGAAATTAGCATAAGAAGTAGATAAGTAGATCTTCCAAGTCCCACTCATAATTGAATCCTGAAACAGTGTTTTGACTTATACAGTGTGTATATGCACAGGAGTATTTAATCAACAACACAGTCGATACACAATACTGAACTATTTCTCCCTTTCTACTGTTGTTGAATTTTCAGTATCCATTTGTGATAGCTGTAGAAACATTCCTGTGAACAAGAGGGAGAGATGGAATCTTCCTCACCATCTTTCCTTTTGGCGCTCAGACACTTAGTATCCTTTTTGTTCCAGTCCTATAGCCTGTCAGTACTTTCTTACAGATTGTATCCTGTCACACAGTAATTTGGGTGGCAGTAGCAGTGGACCTCTGGGCATTTTGTCACTTCCTTAAGACTTGCTAGTTGTATCTTCTCCTTTTTAAGACCCCTGCTTTATATATGTGTATGTAGTTATTTGTGTGTGTTTATAAAAACAGAAGCACAGAAACTATGAGTTATCTTACACAGTTTATTGGATATTTGATATCTATATTGATAGACAACAGTATCCCAATTTATTAGAAAGGCAGGAGAGAAGAGCCTGGAAATTATAGACCTGTTAGTTTATATGCAGTACCTGGGAAAGTTATGAGATTATATCCTTTAGTGTAGATTCATGAAGGGAAGGTACTGTCTGTCTATTTGATCTCCTTCTACGATAAGGTCACCCACTTAATAGAAGAAGGGAGGAGTATGTATGTAGTTTGCCTGGATTTTAGTAGGCCTTTGTTGTCCCTCACAATAACCTTCTGGTCTAATTGTCCAGCGGTGAGATGAAGAGGTCAACAGTGCACTGGATGAAGAGCTGGCTCAGCGGTAGGGATTCAAAGAATTATAGTAAATGGGGCTACATCTCACTGGTAGCCAGTCACTTCAGGGTGCAATCTTGATCAGGTGTTTGATGTTTTTATCAGTGATCTGGATCCAGGAATGGAATGCATCCTTAGTTAATTTGCTGATGATACTGAAGTGGGAGGTGGCTCTCCTGAAGGGCAAGAGGCCTTGCAGAGGGATTTAACCACCAATTCAACAAGAATAAATGCTGGATTCTGCACTGCACCTAGAGTAATGCCAGACATGAGTAAAATTTGGGAAGTGAGTGGGCTGAAGAGAAGCCCTGCAGAGGGGAAGCTCGGGGAGTGCTGATGACAGCAAGCTCAGCACAAGCTTATGTGCCCTGGTGGCCAAGGGGGCAAACACCACTTTGGAGTCTGTTAAACACAGTACAGCCAGCCCATTGAAAGAGGTGATTCTTCTGCTGTATTTAGCATTAGCCTCATGTGGAATATGAGCTCTGTGGCTCAATCTAAAAAGGATGCTAAGGTCCTTTTAAGCATCCAGAGAAGAGCAACAAAACTGATAAAAGGGATGGAAGGTTTGTCTTCTGAGGAATGAATGAGGACACATGGGTTTATTCAACTTGAATAATAGGAGGTTGAGAAGATTACATCCTCACAAAGTTGTAGGAAGCAAGGTAGAGAGGGAAGTGCTCATCTATTCTCCCTGATATCGAGTGATGTGACATGTGAAGATGCTGAAAGCTGTGTCAGGGAGATTTAGGCTTGGTACAAGGAAAAACTTCTTTACCAAGCAGGTAATTGAACAGTGGAACAAGATTCCTACAATGGACTGTCCACGTTTTAGAGGCTTTTGGATAAAGCACTCACTGATAAGTTTCAACTTTGAGTCAGCCCTGAAATAGTCTAATAGATGTACTTGGTCTTTTTAGGACCCTTTCAGCTGGAACCATTCTGTTCTATTCTTCTGCTTTTAATAACATTGGTAGAATGCTTTATTACCTTACCATTTGGTAATATTTGGTAGTTATTCAGTTTTACTGAATAAAAATAATGCTTTAAAGCATCCATATTATTTAAGCTTTACAATGAAGGTTTGTATCTTTGTTTCTAGACAAGTAAAGCTTGGATTTTCAATTCTTCTAGGATTTGGAATAACTACACATCCTGTGCCAGATTTCACTTTTTCCTCTAAATCTTGAAAGATTTTAGAACTGATGAGAAACATGGTTTGTATCAAGGGAAATGACTTGACTTTGTCCACTTTAGTTACCTTAAAAGGGAACTGGAAGACAGTAATTTTTCATTTATGAAAATCAAAACATCCTCTGCTGTCTCTGCAGACCAACTTTGTCATTGCACGTTGCTATGGCTGGTCAGAAATCAGGCTTTTTGTGAACTTCCCTACTTCTGCTTCTAGCAGCAAACCCACTCATTACTTATTGATGGTTTTATGCTTGCCTTTCTGAGTTCCCAGTATGCAAGTATGTGCTTATCTATCACCTACCTGAAATATGAAATACATGAATATAATTTTTAATTTTTTTGCCATTAGAACATTCAAAAATCCAGTTGCTACAATTATAAGCTGATGTGTCTGTGGAAATGTAATTAGCTTTTGTCAATTGCTGATGTTGGTGAATTAATGCTTTTTGCGTGACAATCTGACATGCTTGTCCATAAGCTTCTGAAAAACTGTTAATTAAGCTGGTCACATCATTATTTTTTTTGTATCCTAGTTAGTAAATTCTATTAGCTAATTTTCATTATTTTGAGGTTGAGATTGGTATCTAAAGTAGGTAGAATAAATCACATTTTAGGGATGACTTGTGTAAGTTTAGATGCTAATGTTAGATGAAGTGGATCCAGTATCAGAATCAAGAATGATGATTCACTGGGTGCATTTCTGATACTGTAATTTTACTTATTGTAGACAGTACACATTTAATTAAATGCCTGGACTCGGGTCTGGTATTGTATTAATTATGCAGAGCTTTAGTTCAGAAGCAGAATCACAGAATTATTTGACTTGGAAGAGTCCCCCAAAGCCCATCTAGTCCAATTCCTCTGCAACGTACACGGGCACCTACAGTAGGTCAGGTTGCTCAGAGCCCTGTCTAGCCTGACCTTGAGTGTCTCCAGGGATGGGGCATCCGCTATCTCTCTGGGCAACCTGTGCCAGCACTTCACTACCCTTATTGGAAAAAAAAAAAAAAAAAACAAAGCAAAACAAATAAAAAAAACCCCACAACCTTATTTCTTATATTCAGTCTAAAATAGCCAATCTAAATTCCTCCTCTGTTAGTTTGAAACTATTTTGCCTGGACAATGATTTTAAAAAAGTATATTTTTTCCAGACAGAAATAATTAAACAAGATCAATATTGACAGCTGTTACTGCTGCAATTATTCTAAAAATGGAAGAAATAATCATCTTGCATTAGTGCAGAAACCTAAGTAGAGCAATGATTTATGTAAAACAGTCTGCATCTGAGAAAAGCAAGAAAAGGTCATGGAGTCTTCAGTGTGCATCCCTTTTGTATTTGTCAGACAGCACGGTTACCACTGGTCAGGGACCAAAGAATTCTGGTTCCTTGTGTACGTACCCTTGTAGCCTTGTAATATTCCAGATCTGTAGTGAGATGTTGATTGGCAAATGTAAAACATTAATTGTATTAAAAGTCAACAAGCTAATCATAGATTTGTACTTTGCAGGAATTGGAATTCGTGCTAATATGCTGAATTATAAGATATTGGCTGTCTCTTCAAGTTGCTTGGAATCTGTTTCTCCCCATGTAAGATGTGGAGATAATACTTCATTGAGTTATGTAGTTATTGCAGCTTTAGCAAGAGGATGCTTTTTATCATTTTAAGATATTTGAATGGAAAATAATATATTGAAACAAGTTCTTTTAAAAAAACAAGTGAACAAAAAACAGACCTGAATTTTGGAAATAAGTGCAGCCAAACTTTATGTTCAGTGTTTTAGACTGAGTGCATATTTTGTTTCTAGGCATTTAAAGACTAGAACTACAGGATGACTTTTTTTTATCTTAGAAAACTTATCTTAGGTTTATACTAGTAGCACATAGTCCTTTTGATGGCTTACTGTGCAAGAGATGATGCTAAAATTCTGTAAGATCTATGAAAGAGTGCACTTAACAGGACCTAGAGTCTTGTCAGTACTCAGAACTATGAAGTCATTTGAAAGCCTGCTAAATTATTGCTAAGCATCATGCATATAGCTGAAGTTTAAGCTCTGTTTATGTTGATGTTTTTATTGCTCTTCTCAAATCTGGGGTGAGGGAGGCTTCGCAATCAATAATGCCTTTTCATAATAGGCCTTCTGAAATACTTGTAGAGAGTAAAACATAGTGGTAATGAAATGAGGCGTTTCTTTTCCCCATCTGTGAAACTTTGCACTCTTGTAGATGGGGACTTATTCCCATTCTCCTATTCACTGGCTTTAAGGAGTTTAGTAATTTACACCTATGCTGACTGAGAGGATCAGTCTTGTTACTTGTGCTTGTTGAAATGTATTACATCTTTTTGTTGTTGTTACTACTAAGAGAAAGAAAGGTAGTCTAGGAATAACCTTTTTGTGCTTTCTATTTTTTTTCCCCTTTGTGTAGGAGGGAAAAGAGTGTTGAGAGTTATCGATGTAAAACTAGGGTTATGCTTTGCAATAGAAATTAGTAACTGACAATCAGACTGCAAGTAACAATGATCTCTTTGCAAAGTATTTTAGTGTCCCTGTGACATAGATAGTTAGATCTTGGCATTGAGGTGAAATCAGTGTTTTTGTTGCCTTGTTCTCTTGTGTCTTAATTTCAATCAGTAATAGTCCACTCCTTGGAGTTGTGTTTTTATTACGTGGTCTTTCCCCTCAAAGGGTTAAGCAAGGCAGCTTACATTGATAAATTATTTAGAATTTAGGTCTGATTGCGCACATTGATAGGCTTTAAATTACGCACATCTGGAACTAATTTCTCCAACACACAGATGGCTTGGAAAGACAAAAAGAAAAAGTGAACAAATGTGTATGCTACCATTCTGATATCTATGTATCTTGATGGGGGACTCAAATTTTGTCATTTACACTGCCCAGGCTTGTACACCTCAAAAATCTTCATTCTCCTGTGATGCTCAAGTAACCATACTGTAATAATACTAGTTAACTTGACATTTCTACTGAGAGATGCATGACAGATAAAATCAGTAAAGTATTAAAGGATAGCAGTTTTATTAATGCAAATCAACATGATTTCACAGAAGGCAGATCTTGTTTGCTTGAGATCATTTTCCAGGTTTAATTGATAGAAACAGCTTCTGACATAGTAGACAGACAGACATTTGACTTAGCACTGAATAGCACTGTCACGCCTTTACTTTTTCTATAGGCTCTATACCTAGAAACGAATAACAGATTTTTCTTCTACAGAACAAAGATCCATAATTCAGAGTGAATGACTCCAAAGGATTTGAGACATAACTGACATATGCTAAACTTTTGCTGCTAGCAAATATAAATTGGGATTTTAATCAAAAGAGAGATGGCCCAGCCAGCTGGGTAAAACTGGCATGTACCTATGCCAGAAAGAAAGAATTAAGGTAAAAAGTACAGCCTACATTTTTGTTTGTTTTCATTGTAGGCACTTAAATACCTGGCCAAGGAAGCTGTCTTCTCAAGTTATGGGATAGCCTGAAATGTAAAGGAACTGTGCCTGGACTTGAATATATTAAAACTTTTATGAACAGTAATTAATGTGCTCCTACAGAGCACGCACACTTATAAAAGGCATCTTCTAAGATGTAGAGGCACCTTAGAGACCCTGACGTGTTATAAACTGTTTGCTTCTACTAATAATTCCCACTGAAATCAATAAAAATGCATGTAGAGCAAGATAATGCTAAGGCTAGAGTGTCCTAACCCAAACCAGTGCAAATATTTGCCAGATGAAACAGTGGAATGTACAAAGCTTGTTTACTGAAAAGGTTGAGGTCACCTGCTTAGACCATGCATGCTTTTTTCTTCTTAGAAAGAAAGAAATACAAAGAAATTGTATTTTATAATCATTCTTTTTTCTTGTTGCTTTCTTTAGTTTCAATAAGGATTGCATGTGAAAACCTTCCACGATGTGTAAAGTCAGTCCTCTGAAATGAATTAATGATATTTTCACTTGTTCACCAACAATCATTTTTAACTGGGAGACTCTGTAACTGTTGCTGAGGGACTAATGTATTCTGAAAGTTGGGGAAAGCTGCTGGATTTAGTAAGGATATCTGCAAATGGCTGTTGACAGGGAAAAGGAAAAAAAAAATGGTGACTGAATGCCCTGTGGCACTCTCCTCCTACTGACAAGTTGTTTTTCTTTATGCCTTGGAGATCATCACAACTCTCACACAATGTACCTTTGTGAGACTTGCAGCTTGACCTGACCTGTGTTTTAATAAATAAAGAAATAAAATAGTATAAAAATGCCATCTTCAAATGGCACCCTCAAACCATTATTTAAGACCCCAGGAACACCAGTTCTTACTTGTACGTAAAATATATTCTTAGGAAATATTTTTTCTCTTAGCCAGCTGTGAGAGCAGTAAGAATTTCTCTTAGAGAGAGATTGTCATCATTTTCTCTCTGAGTAGCTTAGTGGAATAAGTCAAAATGGAAAGAGGGCATTGGCAGGGAAAGGGGAATAAATTTGCGTTTGAATTTTAGTCATATTTGAATTTCACTGACTTAGGACAGAAAGATAAGAGAGATCAAAAGTTGTTGTCTTTTACAAATGAGGAGGATCCATACTCATTAAAATCTCTTTTCTTGTAGTTTAGATTTACTTGCACAAGAAAGGCTTTGTAGTTTTCACCTTATGTGGCATCCATATTACATGTGAAAAATCACCATTCTTCTTCTGTTGCATCAGGAACTGTAAATAATCTCTTGATATCTGAGGACAAGTTCCAATATTTCAATGGGAACTAAAAACATCTTTCTAAAAATGTTTGTTTGAAGGCTTGTTTGCTGAGAATGGCACAGGGCTTTCATTTTCTCAAAATACTTTTTAGTTCCACTGCATTTATAATAGTTGAGTTAGAAGAGACGGAGACCTACAAAGATCAGAGTCCAACTACCACTATTTGGAGAATGGGATTTTGAAGTTCATTTGCAGTCATAAGCAGTATACATGTAATTCATTGTCTAAGTAACAAAGAGAAGATCAAAATACCTCAGATTTAAAGAGCTACCTTTGTGTCTTGCCTGTATCATGAGATTACATTTTATTTTCATGTGCAATTGTTTGTTTATTAACAAGGCAATTATCTGTTGCTTTCACTAAGAGATACGTCTCCATCTTCATGCAGTGCTGAAATTATATTGTCAGTAATGGGATTATTAGATGTTGAAAAGGTCTCTATTTTCACTGAGCTGGAAATAAGAGTTTGGAATTAGAAGTAGCATTTTCAGTTTGATGCAATTGTTTTTCCACACCTACAGTGGATATCAGATCACTGTGAAAAGTGAGCGAAGAATCCTAATTAGGATTTTGAACTCTTATTAGTTTGGAGGTTACTAAAAGCCACCTTTTGTCAGTATGGTGGACATTAGTGAAATTTTTGACCTAGTGTAAAGACAGAAGTCAGTGCCAGCATTCTTATCGATTTAATAGATATTGCCTTGGACCTACCTATGGGAATACTGGCTTTTTGCAAAGAGGGAGGGAAGATTTTGTACGCACATCCTTCTTGACTTATCTTAACACCATAATTTTCAAGCTACAAGGTATTGGTGGTGTTCAGAGAGGTTTTTATATATTGATGATCACTTGCGGAACACATTTCTGATTTTTTTTAATCCTGTTGAAGTTGATTCATCTTGTCTAGTTTTAGTCACTTGCTAGTATTTAATTATCTACAAGCAAGTCAAATTGATTTCATAATATAAGAGCCTTACAACTTTAAAGCAAAATGTCTTAGCCTTTAGATTTAATCGGGATAGCTATCAGTGCTGGTGGCAAAATATAATATCAATCTATTTACATCTTTTGATTGGGATGCTCTACTTCAATAATTTTGAAAGACTTTATATAGCTGTAGCTTAGAATCCATCTTAAGATTCAAAATCATTGTTATAGATTGGATTTTTTTAGATTTTCTGTCTTGTGTTCTGTTCATATGTCTTTATATATGTATAAAGAATACAGTCCTATATTCTGGTCCCTTATTTCAACTTGATTTTTTTGGTGGGAGTCATTTTAATCTTGGGTCAAAAATAGAGCAAGTCATCAAGATATAAATATTTGCTTATGTAAAAGATTGAATGAGCTTTTCATGCAAATAAGAAATGTACAGCTTGCATGCTGTGTATATACATGCATACCTTGTGTATGCTTTTGATGTCATTAGAAAGTCGTGAGCTGAATATTAAAAAAAAAAAAAAGCAACTGTTCATCCTAAGATGTTTCACTGCTCATTTCAAGTGTCTTTGGATTTAAAGTGAAAAAGACAACTGTGTAGGATAACCTGAATGTACCAAAAGGAGAGAGATAACAAAGGGCATGTAAAATGCCAGTGCAGCAAAATGAAGGATATTCTGGAGGGAAACAAAGTCAAAAGAAGGAAGGAGAATTCTTAGGTAGCAGATGTTTTCCCTCAAGAATAGTGATGGAACAGAAACTAGAGGAGAAAATACCTAATGAACAGCGAAATTTCCCTTTTTTTCTTCTCCTCCCAGTGTCGGAGCAGTATGTCTAAAGAAATGTGACAAGAACTGTTACCTTCTTTGTTATTGAAACAGGAACCAAGAAAACAGTTAATTTCAAATTTCTATATAGGAAGGAGGAAGTGCTCCCTTTAATAGGATAATGTCAAGGGAAGGTCCAGTGAAGCCAAGTGTTGTGCATTTAGTTGAACTTTAACATCTCTTCCAGAAGGATCTGCTCTGTGATCTTCTCAGTGACAGATGTGAGGCTCACTAGCTTGTGGTTCCCTAGGTCTTCCTGAGGAATATTGCATTACTTTCAGAGTAGTCATCATACTTTTGGTACTTAAATAGTTGTGTGCTTGTTTCCTTTGCATTTAGTGCAGTTCCTACCTAAGGTGAGACTGTGCAATGATCGACTTGTAGAATAATTGTATAAATCCACACAAGATGAAGTAACAGACTTTGACATTTGGCTGGCACAGAGGTTTTTTTAAAAGGAAATTGCCAGCACATCAGTCAGTTTCAATGTGATAAATATGTTGTTTCCAATATTTGAAAAATCAGCAATTTATCTTATCAGACCAAAAGGTCTTCATCAGAACAAAAGGTCACTGACTCAGACATATGTCTGTATGTCTCTTTTCTTATTCTGTTTCCTCATTTTTATAACAGCAACGAGGCACTGCAACAGTAAACTGGGAGTCAAATTTGCCCTTTGATACTGAGTTACTGTTTGTTAGAAGGCACTGGGAGTCACATTCTTCTGAAGTGAAAATATGTTTCTTTATGTTTATTCTGTTCTAATGTAGGCCATGCTTATGCGATTATTTAGCAGTAAAAATTCTCATCAACTTCAACAGCAGCATGAGGATCAGCAGTGGCAGTTTTTCTCTTCGTGGGGTTTCTAATAAAAACCTGCCTGCTGCAGAATGCAGCCTCACTCTGCTCATGGGACTGAATGGCTGGGATTGCATTACATCTACCCAACATTCCTGTCACTTGCTGCCTATAAAATGACAGTGGATTAATTTTAAACTGACCCCCTTGACTTTTAAAGCCCTCAGCACAGAAGGAACTGGTTTTCTGTAAGCATACTTTGTGCATTAACTCTCGAGTCCTCTTACTCATATTCTAGTCAGAATTTGTTAGTTGGCAGAATCAACTGTTTGCTGAAAAGCAGAGACAGCATGTGGTTTGTTCAAAGGTACACAGGAAATGAAAGGTGTTCCAGAGTCTTAGAATTCAGCCATCTGAACTGACCATCACTTCAGTGTAATACGTGAGTTCAGTATCAGTAACAGACATCTAGGGAAAAAGAGGGGAAACATTTTGTGGTGCTTTCCTGCTAGATTTTTCCAGCATCCAGTGACCTTTGGTTCAGCGAACTCTTAACCAGATGTAATATTTTGGGTTTTTATTAATATCTTTTTGTGTTCACTGATATAATTTTTTAGTGGAATAAATGAGTTTCTTTCAAAGAGCCCTGGTGCTTGCGTTTCCAAAGTCGTTGGTAAATGTTACAACCATATGACTTCTGGCAGTGAATTTTGAAGGGAGCTTCTTTTTGTTGTAACAGCTTAACTGTTAGATATGAGTACAAGGTCTCTAAAATAATGTTAGGTAGCTGACAATTCAGTTCCACTGAACTATCATGTCCCATGTCAAACGAAAAATGAGTTTGTACTGATGTTGACCTCTCTGCTGAGTACGTTGGGGCCACTCAATCCAGGGTGTGATGTGTCATTTAATCACAATCATAGCAAACAATAAGCAATTTTTTGGTCCTTTTTTGTTTCTTTTGCCTTTCAGGTTTTTTTTTCTGCTGTCTTTTTAGTGCTTGATACAAGTTGGAGGGTGTTTTTCTTTGCCCACAAAATTTCCTTCCCACAGAACCACAGAGAGCATGGGGGCACTATCAGGGAGGATTAAATTATAATAGCCTGGAAATCCATGTTGACTTTAAAGAAAGGTAGCACTATACAAAGGATGTTGATGAATGTCATACAGTGCTTCCACCGTTGTTTTGCCTCCTTGTTCTTGACCTTGGCCCTTGGTTCTTTTGTCAAAGACATCAGAAATGCTGACACTGGATGAATAGTTGAGTTTTCCAAAACCAGAAGTTTCTGAAATTGTATGTCATTTCACAAAACAATAAAGAAATCTTAATCAAACACTTAAATGAAAGCTTGTACATTTTGTTTCAGCAACATGAAAGTGAATTTCAACTTAGGAGACCAGGTTGGAGGCTCAGACCTCATCATGGCTTCTAGACATCTATGCTTTCTGGCAAGAAACAAAGAGCTCTTGAGTGTCCCTGACAATACTCAATCTGAAATGAACTTGTCAACTTTTGTCCAAGTATTTTGTCCAAGTATTGAATGACTAGGCATTTATTAAGGGAGGAACTGGCCAGGATTCTTCTTTCTGTACAAATGCTGATCACCTCATGTAAATAAGGTAGTAAGTCCACGTGCTAGGTCATAGACCCTGTTTATATTTTGCTTAGATAGCTGATTCTTTTCTTTTTCACAAGTTTAGATGCAGAAGTCTTGCTGTGGTAGCTTGGGTGACAGAACTTAATACTATGAGTAACGAATAATCAAAGAGTGGTAAAAAGTGATAAATAGAATTTTTACCTTGAAAGAAAATTGCTCACGTAAAGCATTGAGTAATTACTTGAGAAATGTTTCTGGTGAGTTAGTCAGGAATACTTTGTAAACAGATTTGGTGTAGAATATGAATCCTGATCAAGTGGTTCATTTGTAATTACAAACTGATTTAACTAGATTTCATTAGTTATCTATGACTTTGTCTTTGGGAGGGTTTTTTTACTCTGTTTAATGCTTGATCTCCTTACTGATGCTTCCTAGGCTAGCATTCCAGTCTTTACCCAAGAAACAGAGCAGCACCATGATGTGAAAGATTTATCTGCTCTCCGTGGGAACACTTTCCCTCATGGCTGCATTGCTCTGGGAGATTTGGAAGGCTGAAACTGTTATTTGTGTTTTATTTCTTGCTCATAAGTGTGAGTGCCGTTCCATGTGGTGGATACTACCACAGCTGAGTAGGGAATGGTGGTGAATGAACGGATAATGAGTTGGTGCTTATAGTTCTGAGCAGCTTTGAGGAATAGAGGAGTTTATGATGTAACTGCAGGTAGTCCTGATGTTCTAAGTGGAATGAGTATACCAGGCAGCACAATGGGTCTTAGTGCTGGTCTGTACTGCAAGCAGGTAGGTCTGTAGCTTGTTCTCTTTGAATAGATTGGCTATACATGATGAAATAGTCATCTCTTAAGACTCTGAGTAACGATTTAGTCTGTTAAGATGCTCAGCCAAGAACTCTTGGCTACATACAGATGTTCTAAAATCGGCTCTGCATGAACAATAGCAAAGCTTAGCTTCTTTTTGAACCTTTTTATTATTGCTTCAGGGAAGTAAATGGCTGTCTGTATTATGTATGAGCATGCTGTGGTACCACGTTACTTTGTCATCCACCAGCATGTCTTATTCTCTTCCTTTACTGGCTAATGCTCATGATAATTCCAGGAGTAAATCTTAAAGCCTAACCTGAACAAGTGAGAAAACATGATATTAGGCTTTTGAATATTTGAGACAACTAGTCACATGGTTATATCCCTTTGTATTGGTTTGGATTATGTTTTTAAAATATATCTCTGTAACAAAATTAACTGTTGCTGTAACCAATACACTTAGAATGATTACATGATGATAATGAAAATGCAGTGGTTATTTGCTACATTAATTAGCTGTTGATTTAATGTTATACAAATGTGCTGCTTTTCAAGTAAACATATTGCTGATGTTTTTTAATAGGACTACCAATTAAACATAGATACGTAGAGGTACTGATTATGGGGAGGTTATGACAGAAGACAGTAGAATAGAGCTTCATAATTTTTAACTTTTAACATGTTACTATCTAAAGCATATTATTAATGCCATGCTTTTGATAGAGCCTTTTATAATAAGCACGCATCTCTGATATCTGCTACACAACCAAACTGCTAAAGAATAAGGTGTTGCTTCTCTGTGCTGAATTTTTTTGTGAGATCCTATATTCCTCATACCAAATCTAGCTTCCAAAGCCTGTAGAGAGATCTTTTCTTTTTTTTCTTACCATACTCTATCTCACAGTGAATTTGAAGAAGGCTGCTAATGTTCTGGCTGTTATTGCAGTGGTAAGGTGTTTCTGTAGCTTTAAAAACTTTCTAAAACTAAATTGAAATATTAAAGATGTAATCAAAACTTGAAAGTGTGTACAGTCAAAGTGTCTTCTCGAGTAAAACTTTCTTGAAGCTGGGGCGGCACCCTGTGCTTGTGAAGTTATTTTATAAATCATCCTCATAGGACAGATGTTCACAGAATCCTTCTGCCTCTTGCTTATCCAAGCAAACCTCAACTGATGTCAGCACCTACTTTTAATGGGAATTATTTCAGGCTGATCATTCTTGATTTGCTGTATCTGAGGAATGGACCCATTTGGTTTTCATCCATAGCAGTCATGCACTTGAATAAAATTTATGAGTCTGAGAACTGGCATACTTTACCACATGTAACTACTTCATGAGCGGTATTTAGAATTGTGTAAGATTAAAGCCCTTGACTAAAAAGTAGGTTATTTGATCAAAATGTTTTTTTCCTGGTGATTGTAGAAGAGTTTGAACAATAATCTAAAGGTGACTTGGAAGTGAACAGTGTGTGTTGCTTGTTCTGGGCATCCTCACTCAGAAGCAAAGTGCCACTTGTTTTTCTGTGGGATTTTCCTAGCTCTGGAATTTGATGCACTGTGTATTCAGTAACTGTGAATGTTCTGTGCTCCCTTTTTCTCAACTGTTTTACCTGCTAATCCCCAGTGGCAGTCACCCACTATCTTGAGCTTGGGTTTGATACATTATTGATTAATCCAGTTTAGACTGCACTTGAAGTGGTTATACTTTAATTACATTTGGTATCTAGAAGTAATAGCTTGGCATTTCAGATGCTTTTGGAGAGAGATGCTTCTTGTGTACTGCGGAATGTTTCTTGAGATGGCATTTTTTCTCACTGGAAAAAAACGTATCTTTTAGTGGAGTGTTCTATATTCTTTGAATCTGATTGCTTTTATATTACAATGATTTATCATTAGTAAGCTTCTTTTTCTCTGTGGATGTCTTACTTTAGCAATACAATATGTTATTTCCTAAGAAAACGATCATCACTTAAAACCACTAAGCTTTAATATCAAAGTAAAACTTTGTTTATTGAACATTCTCCTTTTGTGTGTTTGTGTTGGTTTTTTTTTTTTTTGTCAGTTACTATTGCTTTATTAATGCTACATTCTTTTATAATAATTTACCGTAATAGTTTCTGGCTGTGCCCGTTAGTATCCTCTCCCTTGGTTTCTGATACTGAAAGCAAGGAGTAGATGATGTAGCTAAATTTCATCGTTTATAAATATAATGGGTCTCTGGGTAGCCTTCACATAGAAAGGTTTTATTTTCTTTTTTGGGTACTGATACATAACTTCTTTGCATCACACTGATCATGAAACACTACAGATTCTACTGCTGACAGAAGCAGGCTTTATCTAGTAATTCAAAGAGGGGAGATCTGCATTTTCACACATCTTCCCTGTTAATTCATGAGTGAATCTCTTCAACAAAAGTGTCAGTTCAAATGAATCTAAATTATAATCAGTTATCAAGTGAAAAAAAACCAACAAAAACAACCGACAGTTAAATATGTTAAGCTGTTATCAGGTGCTATAGGTATGTTGCTTGAACCTGAAATTAGAGACACTCCTGAATGAGGCATCCAAAGTTTTACTGTTTTATGTGCATTTTGGATTACATTCAAACATTTAGACTACAAGTTACCATATTTCTTTCTTCGTTTATATTCTAGCAGTGTCTGAACTGTGTCATGCATACTGTGGTAAGTGGTGCTTTAAGTATCATGTAGGGAAGGCGGTCTCTTTCCAGAAAAGTTTATTATCCAAATTCAAAAGCAGCAGCCACAAGTGAGCACTTTGAGAAAGCAAGATAGATCCAGTAGACAAGACAAATCAACGTGAGCAGTAACAGTGTCAGCATCTTACTTGCTTGAAAGAACATTAATTCTGGGGAGCGGTGAGGTTGGATCTCAAGGGAATGTTGTAATCAAAATATCCATAAATGGATGCTCCTTTAAAGAACATTTGCTATCATCTTTTTCTAGAGCAGAAATGGAACCATTTGAAAATGTGTGAGAAGGTAATGAGGTTTGTGGGGAGGAATCAAGGCTCCAAAACTTTGCAAAGGATAAGGGTTCAGCAACAAGACCATAGTGAGCCTTCAAAACAGAACCCCCCTTGGGTTCAGTGGGGTCTGGAGACAACCACCTGGGGGAGCAGGTTGGTTCAAGTGCTGAAGGGGGAAACTGCTCCTGGCAGTAGAATTTGGAATAGCGAGGATTGGAATTAGGAAGTCATGCCATAGGCAGAGGGATAGCATGTTAAGGAAGATGTGCTGTTTTGGAAACTTTGCCTTTGTGGACAGATAGGAACAGGCATGTTTTTGGAATGTTATAGGAAGTCATGCATATTTATTGTAGTTCAAGCTTAGTAGGATTCTAACCAGTCTTTTTTTTTTTTTAATATATATATTTTTAGTGGAACTAAATGGTTGAAATGAAATAATCATTTTTGATAATTTCAGTGGGGCAAAGCCTGAGAGAAATAAATGCCCACGTGTCAACCTTTTCTTATATTAACTGTTTTTATTTGACACAAAATTCAGTGGGATTACTGTCAAGAGTGTCATTGTTGCAGTGGTAAAGAGTTTAGCCTGTGTAAGGTCTTTGGGTTGTATCGTTTTGAGAATGGCAAAGGATTAAAGTGCAGCATACCTTGATGCTGTAGATAACAGTGGATATACAAGAGCAACAGAATATGTGCAAGTGCATTGTGGCTTTCTGACCTGGGTTTTTGAGCATCACTTACTGAATATTCTGAAAAAGGTGGGTAGAGAGACCATAGAGAGAAAAAAAAAACAACCTTACACTGTTGAATTCTCCATTTGTTCAGTCATTATTCAATACATTAAGTAAAAAATACTTGTTATTTGTGCAAAATAAGTAAACATCAGTTTTAGCACCTAGATATTATAACTTAAAAGCAAACCTTTTTTTAGTTTATCATTCACAGTGAAATAATAGTACTTCTATTTGTCATAAAGAAATACAACTTTGTAGCATAAGTATATTTACTTATCTTCCTTTGTAATAGTGCTGAGCAGTATCTAAGAATAGCAATGAGACTAGTCCCTATGAGTACCATAAGGACAATAAAACTGGCAAATGATCTTCATGTGTCCATTTAAAGTTTTACATACTGGATACAGGCGATACCACGGGATTATAATTGGCATCTTTCTCTTAAATTGTTGGCAGTTAAATTGGTTTAAGGAGTGTGCAGAAGAAGCTGCATTTGCTGTTATCTGTTCCTTTGCATAGCATTTTCAGATCTTGTAAAATTTTATAAATATTCTAGAATAATGTTCTCTTTATTTATATGTGTAGCTGAAATTATTTTTGTATGCATGTATACAGAAACATATCTAAGCAAAACAAGATTTCTTTTTGTTTTGGTTCATGCAGTTTATTTTGTAGTAAGGTGTTTCTCCAAGCTCTCCTATTACCTGTATTGATTCTGCAAGATATGATATTTCCTGGGACTCAGAAGGAGATAAGAGCTATCCCAAAATTCTTTAGATAATTTTGTTTATACTGCATGCATACAGTGTCTCACAGTGGGATTGTGCAGGTGAGCTGAGCTTCTTGTGCGTTATAAGAATGCAAATAATTAAGCAATAACAACCACCTGTGTGTGGGGACAGGAAGTGAGATTTTTGAGAAACTGTTTTTTAGCAGTGGTGTTTTTATAAACTCAGTCCTCATCTGTCAACATTGTCGTATGTTAGATTGAAGCATAAGGGCAATGGAAACTCTTCACAGTTTTCTAAGAACTTGTACTATTTATTATTAGAAATTGGTAAATGGCATTATTTTGATAAAGATTCATCTTGTATGTTACATTTAAAGAAATGTAGAGATCTTCCAAGAAACCCCAGATTATAATATTCTTTTCCATAATCTCCCTACCTGCGTTTTCTTTAGATGCCCACAATTGGATGTTCATGCAAAGAAAAAAAAAAAAAGGTATGCCAAAAACATTGAAATTCAGCTCAACATTTCCTCCCTAACTGCCTGTCTGCTGGCATAAGAGGAGTAATAGTCCACTTTCCTCTTTGCTACTTGACCTGTGGTCAAACAAAAACAATCAGTATGAATCAGGAGTGAATACAGGAGTGCTTAATCACTTACAAAATTGTTATAACATTTGAGAAATCTGAATAATTTTGGGAGTCTGAGTGATGACTGCCAGGACCTTACTGTCTGAGGTCTCAGTTCAAGAAGTTATTCAGGTATGTGTGTCATTTTAGACTAATTGAAAACAATGGGGCCACAAAGAGTTAAAGACATGCTTAAATACTCTCCTGAGCTGAGCGTAAGCACGCAATAAATCTGCAGTGATCTTGTAACGCAGGTATCTCGTGTCAACTATCCCTTACTAACTTCAATGAAGTGCTGTAGGTACATCTGCTGTTTCCAATGAAAAGCAGACAGTATTTGAAGTGATGGCTGCTGCTGTAAGAGTTTTCTGTAATAGCTGCCAAATGGGAGGGAGGAGGGAGAGAGAGCAGCAGAGGAAGCAGTAACATCGCTGTCTCAGGCAAAGAAACAAATCAATCAGTAGCTCTATGCAGAGAACTGGGGAACCTGTCCAACATCTGTCAGATGGAAAACTGACACGCTGCAGTGAAATCTGCTTTATAATCAACTATTTCAGGTGTTCTGCGCTCAGAGAGACATTCAGAGAGCTGTATGAAATTCTTTATGTTGTGGGATATTAGCAGCAGCACATCCCTGCCTAAACGTGAAACCGTACCTTAGCAGTAAGTACAGAGCTATATGTCTTTCATATTCCTCTGTTGGTCATTTCCAACCTTGCGATTCTATGATTCTGTGAAAATATACATTGAGATGTACAGAAGGTGCTTAGCTGAGGAGTGCCCTGGGGAGCAGGGCACCTTGAGCAGGGCTGTCTGCTGGTAAAATCCCACTGCTGCTGGTGTTTACTGAGAGGGAACTGCTTTGCTGGAATGTGGACCATTTTGATTTTGGCTAGTAGAAATGTAAAGATGAACACGAACACTGCTCGACTCCTTGGGAACAGAGAAACTGGGAGGCACAAAACAGAAGTGACCCTACCTCTAACTGTAGGAACCTAACCAGAACATAGTGTTCTTTCGTAGGGGCAGTGGGCTAAGTATTGTTGTAAGACAGGTGAGTGAATTGCTGATTCCTAGTTCTCACTCACTCCTGCTGAGCCTGATAGCAGCTCTCTCATAGGCAGCATGAGCTGGGTAGCTAGACGTGATTTGACCAAGTCCACTCGAAGCCAACAGGCTTGTAACTATCAGTGCCACCTCAAACATAAGATGAGGACACTGGACTTAGTTGGATATCTATGTATCATGGGTAAAAGCCCACAGAATGGCAGCCCAATCACAGCAGAGTGAGGTTTGGCTTAATATTTTGGGATCAATGTAGATATTTATTTTCTTGAAGGTTTTGTGCAACAGGCTGTTACAGCACCTTTATTTTTATGATTCTATAGAAACATTGTTATGTAAGGGAATGGCAGTCATAAAGGGAGGTGCTGTATAAGGATGAAGCAATAAGTTTAAAAATGGGCATGCAATTCTTGCCCTTTTCAAAGACTTTTTGATAAAAGTTTTGAATAATGAAGAAAAGCCCAGTAGATTTGTAATGTCAATAAAGAGCCACAGTATGAAGTGTCTTCTACATTTAATTGCCATTAAATCTCAAGCAAAGTAGATTATGGAAGAGCACTTCTGCTTTTTATAGCGGGCAGCTTACTGTTTCTGTCTCCTCCTGTTAATACTCATAGGAGTCTTGCATTGATAGCATATCTTAACGATTCATGCATCCACCTTAGTTTAGGGGCATGCAGTGCTGATTTGCAGCCAGATGGTCCAGACAGACAATAAAAAACTATGCAATGAAGCACCAGAGCACTCATCTCCTGCTGCCCTGTCACATTGAAGAAACACTTAATGAAATCTGAAATTGTAACCGCTAAAAATATGTAGTGCGGGATGATGGACTTCCACACATCCCACAGGGATTGAACTGGCTTTTAAATGTAGCTTTTGTGGGAAAGTTGCTGAAATCCCTACCTTTTTGTGTCCATTTCTGTATAAATTCCTACTAAGCTGGTCAAAAGCCATAATTACTTATTTTGTTAGCAATTACATATATTTTAATCTGGAAATTGCTCACAAAAAGTTAACTATTCTTCAGTGTGCTTTGTTATTCACCAGTTAACTTCTTCTGACATCCTTGTTGCACAGAGTGGCTGATAGCAATCCATTTTGAGATTTTGCAATTTGACACTTGAACCCATTGATGGGATGTAGGATGAATATTAAACTTTTGCCTTTGATTTATAGAATGTAACTCTTAAAATCAGATTTCAAGAGTACAATGGCAAGTTCTGTATTTACTTTCCTAGAACATTCTGTAATCATTCAAACTCACTGTACATTTGCTGAGATGTTTGCAGAAAGCAGTGTACAAAGGGCAGAGACATACATATCATGAATGTATTTAGAACTCTGAATAAATATTCATCAAATATATTCTGCACTTTTTGTTCTGCTCCTTGTGATATTAGATGTTACCAAAGCTAATATCAAAGCATCAGAGGTGTGACAGATCTTCAGAAAAAGTGCCAAAGTCATGATAGGTAGGGCTTAAAAGTACATAGAGCAGACAAGGCAGTAGGTTTTATCTGAAAAACCTCGATAAAGTGAATATTTTGGAATTCTCTTTTGCTTTGTGAGTTTTATTCAGACTTGATCCTGCTGGAACATAAGCCCAGAACTCTGGAGGACCTCTAAATCTCTGGGCAAGTCTTACTGCATGCATCCTGTCTGTTTTTGATATGACAAGAGATCACTTTCAAAACAGAGAGCCTACTGTAATGTGGTGTTGCATAATAACATAAAGGAGGTTGTTGCACTTTCTAGTTTTAATGTAATATATTTTTCAGTAGTTAATAAAACTTTCCAATTTTGATGAATTTGTAGAATGCTTAGATTCACTAATGCAAGAGGGTCGTAGGTTAAATCCATGTTTAGAGTAAGATTTATTTGCTCAATTACATTATTCCCACAAGGGTTTAATCACTGTATAAGGTAATACATGAAAGTACCCAGACTTTTGATTTAGCTTGAAGAAATTCTAGATGTTTTTTTCCTTGAAAGTTAATCAAGGATAGAGTTTTTTCAGCTGTGAATATGTAGCAACACATGCCCCTTCAGGTGCATTCACTAATAGGAGTTACATCAGTGTTGTCACAACTGCTAATTCTGTTGCAGAGTGCTAATTTTGCAGTAATAACAAGAATAGTTACCCTCCATACCCCTCCAATAACAACAACTTTAAGAAATTTTGAAACTAGGAGTTATATCTTAGTTTGTGCAAGAGTATAGGCAGTATTATAAAGCTATCCAAGTCTGAAATAGACCTTTTTTTTTTTTTTTGCTACCTTGTGTAAAAAAGAAGAATGAGTTGACTTTTTTAATGAGAAATTTGTAGGTATCAATACAAAATGCTGAAAGGCTGGGATGCTGACTTCAGTGGTCAGTTGCAACGTGTTACTTTCCTTTGGGTTTCTTTAAGTGCCTGAATACCTGGAATAAAAGGGAGGAATTTTGCAAGTTCTCTTAACTATTGATCATCCCATGCAGAATAGCTGTTCAAAGAAGTCAAACATGATGAGGTTTCTCCATCCTATTTCTTTTCTGCTTTTGTTCTTTAAAAATTCTTGAACATAAAATATCAATTTTATTGCTGTTTTGAAGATATGAGCTCCGAGTATTATCCCACAAGATGCAAGTATTCTGTCTCACATGAGCAGGGGTTGTTATCCTGACATGATATCCATGACAGTACGTACTACCCATGTGAGCAATCCTCTGCTCATTCTGAGCATCCTCCAGTGACCTGAGTTTTCATGGGGCTTCACTTTGCAGTGTGGCATACTTGAAGTCAGAAAAAAGGTTCATAAGTACAGCTCCTTATCTATGGTAACTGGCTTTAGTGAAGTTGCAGTGGTTCGTGCCAATGATGAATTTGCTATTCAGAATGTTTTACAGCAACAGATATTCTGGATCTGGGCTGACCATCTGACATTTGGATTTCCTGACCTCCTGGATCAGGTATCTAACTCCGAGGAGTTAGTGAGGAAACAAGAAATACAGGTCAGATACCTTTCTGGCTCAAGCTTTCTGCCCAGCAGCTGTACAAGATGAGGATGAAACGTGGAAGGATTGCATAGGAAATTGTAGTTGTTTGTATACTTTATAGTTACTTTTGATTTTGTGAGGTTTTCTGCTGCCAGGCAGCACAATTGCGAAAAGGAAAGGTTAATTAACATACATCCTATGGGGTGAACTTTCTAATTAATAGCAGTTTTAATGTATATCAGAATTAGCTAATGAAATACTTAAACCAGGATTAGTTTGTTCCAGTTTATGATTTCCATGTCCATTTTGATTTGAACAGAACATTGCTCAGACAATATGAGGAAATTGCAGCAGGTTTCAGGTTTCTCTTAGCTCCCTTTCATATATGCAGTGTCTTGTTCTTGAATTTGATTAATATTTTCTGTTCAATTTGTAAAGTAATGACATTTATACAGAGGTTTTCTGGTGTTAACGTGCTTTAAGTTACCCCTAAGCTGTTTTCATTTTATGATTCTAAAAATGTCACTTGTGAGCTCCTTAAAATGCTATTGTTCCTTGTTTTCAGGATTTCAAATGGGTTCTGTTTCAAGGCAAGCCAAGAATATCCCTCAATAGTCATTTATGCCTCATTGCATTCATCATGTGAGGGGAACAGTTTTTCCCTCAACCGCCAGGAGCATTGGAAGCATGGTTGTCAGGATTTAAAGTGAATGAAGTGCAACTTGACAGGCAGAAATGATGTTTCCCATATGTGCAAACATCCATTCATATTTCTGGGAAATCTTGGGGCTGTCTAAGCCAAAATATTAATGTGGCTCAGTGTGCAGTGAGAAGTCTTTGATTGGCTCTTCAACAAATTATAAGCAGAAAATCCCTTCACTTCTGAGTGCTTCTTGGACTGAAGTCAACAGGATGGTTTCAGTATGTCATGATATTGTGCTATTTCAAACTCACAAGTTATGGGATAGGCCCTTGGTTTTAGCAGAGGATGAGTGTCTTGCAGCTTTCAAGAGCCCTTGTACCAAGGCTTTGCTCTCCATACTACTGTGTCTTCCCTTCATATTGATAGGAGCTTTTAAACATTTTTTTTCTGTAAAAAAACTTCAATGCTTTTAGAAATGAAAAGCAGAGCTGCACTGCTGAGGCAGGGCATCAAACCACATGAAAAACAAATGCCAAATAAACCATCTGCAGTGTCCAGGAATCTTGCAGACTTTGCTTTTGTGGCTTTTCACCCAAGGAAGGGAAAGTACAAGCTGATGGGTTTCCCTGGTCAACTTAAGTCATGTTAAAAAGAGGTCTATGGAAATGCATGAATAGATTTCTGTAAACTCTTTGTATTTTGAAAGCAAACTAAGGTGCTTTCATATTAACATCTTCATCTAAAACCCTTTCCAGATGAAAGCACAGTATTTGAAAAGCAACCCATGAGGAAATAAGGCCTGTTTATGTGTGAGTGTATGCCACAGTCCCATTCACCATGGTAACTGAGACTCAGATTCACAAAGCCATCTCGTTCCTTCTTAAGCACCTAAATACCTCTGAAGTTCTCAGCCTAGCTGTTTCCCAGGTAAATGTGATCTCTGTACAGGTGTTATATAAATTCCAGGAAATATCCCCTTCAACTAAGAAATCACTGTTTATGGCAGTAATGATTTTTATAGTCAGTCCACCAGTCATACTCTGGAAATGTGCCAAAGAGGAAGATTCAAAAGGTTATGCTGAAAATTGTCAGTTCCTGAACTTCTGGACATTTGGAGTCAGAGGACTTCATCACTACTGAAGGCTCATTTTGTGTAGCTGAATCCTTTTGATATGAGAGCACGTTGCCTTAGGCCATCTCTTTTCGCCTTGTGTTTTGCAATTTCCCCAGAGAACAGGCTAATATTAAAAGTGTGTGGTCACTGGCACAGCTATCTTCATTTGCGGTTAATATTTTTCAAGCTTAGTATCAAATCTTTGTTTCAGAGCAGAATTAGAGTTTAGGAACAAAAGATGGATCTGAGTATTGGGAAGATGTCTGTCAAGTGTCATGTCTTACTTTGCTAACTAGAATGAGAAATGCTGGGTTATCCTTTTGAAGCAATGCTTAGTTACTTGCAGTTTACAATTGAAAATAACAAGGAACATGCGAATTAATCAAACTAGGCAAACTTGAAGGCAAATCCATTTTGTAAATGTCTAATGGACAGTTACTGGTTGTCACTCTTCCATTCTGTAGAGCATCAGTAAGGTAAAGAGATTTACTTGGATCACAGTGTCTGGAGTGCATAATGCAATGCTTCAAGAAAAATAATGTAGTTTTTTTTAACTGGATACAAAACAACTTAAACCAACACCCCAAGCAAGCAAGCAAAAATAATAGCTGGAGAGATCACAGAAGTATGTAGTTTAAAGACTAGTACTTCTTGTCTGAAGTTACTTCCAAGTTTAAGCACTGTGTAAAGACTTGAGTGTCTGGAAGCATCAGATCACCTGTGCATGTGTTTGTTTGTTATTTAATCTTTTTTCCTGGAACAGCCTGTCCAAGTTTATACTTCTTATGCTGCTGGGAAATAGCTAAGTCTAATGCTCTGCTTTCTCTGAATCAGAAAACAGATTAAGGTAACTTCTGATTAGTTAACACTGAGGCACTGAGTTGGAATCATAGAATAGAATCATAGAATCATTAAGATTGTTAAAGACCACTAAGATCATCTAGTCCAACTGTCAACTCATCACCACCATGCCCACTAAACCATGTCCCTCATTTGATATGCATCTTCCTACGTACTGCTTCAGATTTGCTTCATCCTAGTGGCTCTTAAGACTTGTTGCAAAAGCAATTTGAATTTTAACACAGGATTGACTGTAAAACTGATTCATTAGTCATTATCTGTTTGGTAATTACTTTGTGCATTTACAGTTTGGAATGGTTTGTTCTTGAGCTGTTTGCTGTTCATGACTAGATCTCCTTTGATGTTACTTAAAATACCATTTTTTTGTGTTATTTTTTCTATTTATTTCTTGCCTGGTTGAGTTGAATGCCAGATGAATTCTCATTTGAAGAGCCTATGGTATATATTTTTAAATTATTTGTATCCTTATACGTATAATTATCCTTATGTATAATTAGTGAAAATATTATATTCACAAGTATGTTCACAAATCTTTGGCCATTGTTCAAGCACTAGGGTAAACTGATTTGGCTGATTTTACTCAAAAAAAATATATCCACTTAGTGGTTTTAAAATTGTAGCTATTGATCTTCTTTCTCTACTACAGAAAAACATCTATTTAATTTCTAAGGAAACAGTTACCCAGGGGTTTCTGCCGCATCTAGAAAGTTATAGGAATTATGGACTGCTGCCAGGGAGAGGAGTAATATTTGTGTGTTAGAACAAACTGTACCAGCAGTCAGCCTGCGGTATCGTACTTCATGGTTTTCATGATTCTTTCCTCCTGTTCTGTTCTTCTGATTACATGCAGTGCCATAATACCACCCTAAATCTGGTTTTGCTCTGTCGGTATACCCAGCATGATGCTGAATGTCTTCTGGTTGTGCACAATGAAGGTCCACACCTCATAGTCTGGATGGGTGCTTCTCATGAATATTGTTCATCAAAGCATCTTCTCTGGCAGAAGGACATTTTGTAGCCTTTAAAGAGCAACTTTTCTTCTAACTGTGTAGTGCAAGATGAACTCCAGATATTCTGCTGTGCTGACAACTGTGCAGAATTGGAGAGAGGATTTATTTGGTAAAGACCAACTATGACCCTTTGTTAGTAAATAGACATTTCCCCAGTGTGTCTCCAGTGAATCAATCAGAGCCTAGGAGAATAAACATAACGGATTATAATGCTTCAATTCAGGTGGCTGAACACTAATGCTTAAGTAGTGCTTTCAAAAAAAAAAAAAGGAAGGTATATTTTCACCACCTGCCTATAACAAATGAGGCTTATCAATTACATTCCCTCTAATGATTTATTTTATAAGTTCAGGAAGCTGATTTAGTGGAGTCATAATCAGCAGAGGTATAGATGAGTGAAATCCTAATCGCTTTCATGCAAGCAGAAATGGGAAGACTTTGGGATTCTTCCTTCTGCGTAAAATGGTCAGAAAACAAGTTTATGTGGATGTGATGAGTGAGGGTAGAGCAATGTGTGCCTATTTCACAGTTAGCGTATGTTCTGAAAGGCTTAAGTTTGTGCGTTGTCAGGATGGGAAAAGAAACTGAAACAGGAAAAGCAACTTCAAATTTGAGAAGAAACTTTAAAGGATTATTTATTTATTGCAGTGCTCCTTATGCAGGTACAAATCCATTGGAAAATCCTTGAATTTGATGGATTTCTGCTGAATTAGTTCCACAGGTAGCAGAGATGGTATGGCACAGATTCCTGTTGAAAACATTTATTTAAGAAGAATGGGTGGGAAGGCAGTAACTAATCTTTGCAAGGGCATTTTTTCATTAAATCAATGCTTTGCTGGAGGAAGATAGACACAGTCCCCCTTAAAACAATTGATTCTTCCAACTATTCATAGGTTTCAGTTTCCTTTTGTGCTTGGATTGGGAATTGAAAATAAGAGTATAATACAGTGCACTAATATATTGGGATAGACCTTGTCTTCACAGAATAAGATATTTTCTACCCAGAAGGCTTGTCTTTTTAATTTGGTGAACTAGAACGTTCCCCTTACATATACAGCTGTAAATAGTAAAGCTCTCCTGTCACTTTGTACTTTTGTCAATGGGAGAAGCTAAGGAAAATTTGGGATGAGTGTTAAGCAGCATGCTTCTTTATGGTATCCTTGGGAATTTGTGTTAAATTACAATTTTCTCCTCCTTTTTACTTCATATACGTGGAAAGAACATGTACAGAAAAACTAGTGCTAGATGTTAAGTTAAGCCTCAAAGCTGAGTGCCATGCACCAAGTCCTAGCACTTGCATCCATTTCTAATCCCCCAAGGAAGTTGATGAGATTTTTTCAATTGACTGCTTTGATAGCTGGAGCTGACCCTTAATTGATAAATGAGGAAAGTTAAAATGTTATTATTCATAAATGTAGATGTAGCCACTGGAAAAACTTCTCACATGCACATCTATGTGAAAGGGATTAAAAAGGCAGTTATGGAAAGTGTTATCCTCTAATATTATTAAAAGAAAAATATAAGTCAAAATAAGATATTTCAACTCAGAAGTCTTTTTTTGTGTTTTTTTTCTAATTGCCATTCAAATAATGGTTTTTCCTTATACAATAGTACTTTAAATCTATTCAGAGTGTCTGTAGAGCAGAAAGCAGTGCAGCAAAATTTCTGAGGCTCAAGCTGAACATCTCTCCATACAAGCCCAAACTGGATATGTGCCCCTGGGCAGCATGACAATGGAAAAAAAAATATAATAAGAAATAGTTTTAATATGTAAATGCACAGTTGAAAAGGAGCCTTTGTAAAGTGCTACTTAAACTTATACTGTTGAATATATAACTACTATTATACTGTGTTCAAATGTGAATCTGTTATTACAGTAGCAATACTGAGTTTTTAAAAGAGGTCTGTTATAGTTGGATCAGCTACTGGCTAGAAAATCACTGTGTTCACAGTATTCGTGAATGCTCATCTGCAATCTAAATGAAAATGTGAATACAAATATAAATCACGACAATCACAAACTCCTTGGTCATCTTTTGGTCTTGCCAACCAGCTGAAATGTTATCATCAATTGGGATTAAAGCATGGAAGAACTCAAACCTAGGAAGATAAACTGCTCAGTTTCTTACATGTGTTTTCAAAATAGTAAATTTTAAAACTATTTAAAGTATAGAAGCATGTTAAAACAAAAAACAAACGAACAAAAAAAAACCCAGCATACAAATCAACTGTGTTTTGGGAGGTTGTAATGGCTGTAATGGTATAGTATGAACATTCATACCTTTCTGGTAGCAATGCTACTGCTCTGCTGTTGAGAGCCACAGAAGAAGAGCTGGTGGTGAGAAAGAGCGTGATTTGTTCTGTTTGAGGTTATTACGGCCAGCAAACAGCCTTGGAGGACATTCCTTTCAGCTGACCATGGGTGTACATGAGGTGGCTGAATGAATCAGTAGCCTGTGCCCCCTGCAGAGCTGCCAGTGGTGGTCTGGGGTATCTAATTTTAATCAGGCTTTTAATTAATCCATGCTGTTGGATTAGCTGGGTTAAGTTAGGTGCTTGTTCTCTCTGAATATCTGATTTGATTATATATGTCTTTAAATATAAAGCCAGTTACTAATTAGGTATGTATTAAATTTATGAAACAAGACAGCAAGGTTGGTTGAAAATTAATTGACTTTCTCTGCCATTTTTTACTTTAGAAGAGTCTGGAACTTTGGCTCAGTGGTGTTAATGAATACACTAAATTCTCACAGCAGCCTTTTAAAGTGATTAAACACCAGCAAAGAGAATTCTTAGAATATGAGCATGTACTGGGTGTTGAGTGGGCTCCTCTTGCACTGTCTTCGCAGACTCACAGTATGGCTGAGGCAGTTTTTTGTTTGGTCTGTGTCCTTCTAAGGAGGTTGGATGAGGAGGAGAAAGGGGACAGGTTTCAGCAAGGCAATTTGCAAGGTTTGCCTTTGGTGCACAGCAAAGATTGAGCATGATGCCTCATCTTTCTCTTGCTGGCCTAGAAACAAGATACAGAGTTGGGCTTCTCAGCCTCTCTGCCATCTTCTGTGTGATGGCACAGCTCTATCAATGTGCTTAATGAAGCAATTATCCTCGTAGTCATTTCTTCCAAAGAGTTCTTTGAGAAGTGGAAATTTGTAATAATATAAAATACTACTACTGCTCACAGCTGTGAGCTATAGTAGATCAAGCTATCAGTTTTCCACTGCAACTCTTTAGTCCTGCTTCCAACATCTACCTATAAATCTTCCAGGAGTGTAATAAAGGTGAACTGCATTTCACTGTAATGGGGTATGTCTTATGTGAAGATAGACATTAGGAGTTCTGTGTGTAATAGCTAGTGCTTCCAAATATTAACGTCAAAAGACAGGATGTAGCACCATGGGCTGCAGAAGTCATTCAGAGGTATTGCAGTTTTCTGTCCTGAAGTATCCTGATTTTATCATAGCAGTGCTGCTCTGGTTCAGGAGTTTGTGCCATTTATTTTATAGAACTCATTCTGAGGTGCTCGTAGCTCTTCTGCTCTGCACATCAGAAGTCATTCTCGAAGAGAGAATTCTTTTGACTTGGTTGTTTTTCCTTTATTTATTTATTTATTTATTTATTTTAATGTTAAAAATTTTCCAGCCAAATATCTGATTTTGAAAATTCTACCTCTTTCACCAGTGTTGGAGTCATAGCAATTACATGACGCGTTTAGAGACCCAAAATGCAAATAGATACCTTAAGAGATTCACAGAAGAGCCTATTTCCTAATGAAGACATTTAGAAATGTAACTGCTTGTTCCTTTGTGAAAGTCATTTTCTGGTACTGAACTGAATAAATAAGCACATTGATATTATGTTGTGGGTTACCTTTCAACTGTTTCTAAATGATTGCAAACTGAATGTAATTAAAATACTACTGATGTGCATGAGCTTTCTCTCTCATTTATGACTTAAATATAGAGTTGTCATTATTTATGAACCAAAAATATATATTTATTGTTCTGTATAGTTGTGAAAATGTTTAAGGAAAGTACTCACTGGTTCTGATATTCATGGTTAGGCAAAGGCATCCTGTTATTAAATCCCAGTCCACCATTCTTGCATCCCATCTCTTGTCATTTCACAGTGTCTTTTGGTCAGATTAAGTGCTGCGGCAAGTCAGTACAATTCCCGTGGACATCTGCAGATTATTATTCCCAAGGAAAGTTTGGCTTTCTGCCTAGCTCTGTCTCACCTCCCCCTAAGTCTATGTGGCACAAAGAGGAGAGCAAAGAAAGCAGAGAAGCTAAAAGAGGAGCTGACTTGATAACTGTCTTCAGTGTGCTTTATGTTGCTGTTCTTGTCAGCTTGCTCTTATGAAAGGATACTGTGTATTAGGAGGTTGCTCCCATCACCTGGTTTTTTAACTCAGAAGGTAAAAAAAAAAAAAACCTTCCTCCTAATATCTAACCTAAACTTCCCCTCTTGTAGTTTAAAACCATTCCCCTTTGTCCTGTCATTATCCACCCTTGTAAACAGCTGTTCCCCCTCCTGTTTATATGTTTCCTTCAAATATTGGAAGGCCACAATAAGGTGTCCTCAGAGCCTTCTCTTTTCTAAGCTAAATAAGCCCAGTTCCCTCAACCTTTCTTCATAGGAGAGGTGCTCCAGCCCTCTGATCATCTTAGTGGCCCTCCTCTGGACTTGTTTCAAGAGCTCCATGTCTTTCTTGTGCTGGGGGCTCCAGGCCTAGACATAGTACTTCAGATGGGGCCAAATCATGTCCGCAATCACAAAGACCTGAACATCTTGCTAATCTGCCTTTCAATCCTTTCCCCTATTAAAAAACAGTCTAATGCCACCCTGCTTGAAAAGTAGGTTAGGGCTCTTGCTTGCCTTGCTACCCATCTTTTCTCTGCAAGGAAACGAGAATAAAGGCAAGATTATGTCTCACCTGAAATTCAGGGCATGGGTCTAAGTGGCAAACCTACACCTAGCCAAACTGCAGCTCTCTGGGGCAAGGCTTCATGATCCTGCGGTCAGCTATACCCTATGGCATGCACATGTGCCTCAGACTTCAGTGTGGGAGGTGGTGGGAGAGGCTGGACAGCTGCTGCAAGTGATGGGAGAGGATACGATTCAGCAACAGTGATGAATGAGGCAGGTAGGAAGCTTAATGCCCTACACTCAACTGCTGTGATTGTCCCTGTCTTCATCCCTAATGTGATGTATGAATTTTAAGGAGGAAGTCTGCTTTCTCTGAAGAGCTCTTTAAAAGCAAGGTCCAGAATTGTGAATTCTTGCAGGAGCTATACTTGGCAGGTCTGCTTCAGAAATCTCTCTATGACTTCTTTCAAACAGACTCCTCAAAACATTTAAAGCTTAAATCCATGACCTGATGATTCCTTCATAAAATCTGAAATTTCTTCTTTATTTCCAGGAAACGCAGGCCACCTGACATTTGTACCACATTTCAAAAATTTGAACTCTGAATCAAGTTTCATTGGGCATATGAATCCATTTGTTGCATCTTGTATTTCCTGGAGTAACAAGACTTTCCTACAGCAGAGAAATGTACGCATGTTGAGGGCCAGAGTGTATAGATTACCCAAGTACTGGGCTGTGCCTTGGAATTACAGAGTTGCAGCTGCTTGTTCACAGAAATGCTCTGTAGCAGAAGAGATGCACTGAGAAATCCTCTGACATCTTGCTTTTCTTGAAAACCAGGCAACACCTCTAAGTAGTAACATTTATGCTCTGGATCAGTTCTGCTCATTCTGCTTCATCTGCCCGAGCCTCCTAAATGCTTCCTGTTAATACTAATAGAATTTTTATAAAAGTTCACTTGGACAAAGTTCATCAGAATATCACGCATGGAAAGCAACTGAGCTAATGCTGCTCCTCAGCCTCTGCACAGAGCTGGTGCCAGTCTATCTTGCACGCTCTGGGACTGTAATAGATGGTTAAGTGTGCATAGATACCAAAGACTGTAGTAGATGCTGGTTCACAGAAAATAGTTTAGAGCCAACTCAGTGCTCACCAGGCATCAGCAAGTGTATGGTGTAGACATGCTTCAAAAAAACGGCTTGGTTAAGTTTTCTTCTGGCTCACTGGGTGACGTTGGTTACGTCTGGTTTAGGCTGTCTTTGCAGACAACAAAGATTATAGCCTTACGTGCATAAATCTGTTGCTTTTCTCTGTCTTCTGTTTCTGTTATTAGTATTATAAACAAGAAGCAAAGCTGTATGCTTTTTTGAACGAAGAATACTCTGACAGCTCCAAATAATTTGTAAACTAGCTAACCAAATAAAACTATTAAAAAACCAAACAAACAAACACGCACTAATGCCACTAATAGCTTTCAGGTAAAACTGACCTCTCTCCTCGGGATCAGTGTACAATATAATAATATGCAGGCTTGATTCTGATCTCACTGAGGCACTGGACTGGGTTGAACCACTTTGTTCACAGCTAGGCAGAATTGGCTTCTATCCTTAAGAACTCAACTACTTTCACTGTAGCACTTGAAAGATTCTCCTGTGGGCAAAATTGTTGAAGTTTATTCTGCTGTTTGCTGAAATCTGAGTACTTACGTTTAAATCATGTGTCAGAATAGAAGAATTTTCCTGCTGAGGAAAAACAGAATATATCATATAGAAAATTCAGAAAATAACCTGATTTTTTTTTTTCATTTTGCAGAATATTACAACATTTTCACACTACATCTGAAGATTATACTGTCATTTTCACATCTGGATGCACGGCTGCACTTAAACTGGTAGCAGAAGTATTCCCGTGGGTACCTGAAGGCACAAAGCAGCCGAGTAGTCGATTCTGTTACCTAACTGACAGCCACACATCTGTGGTGGGTATGAGGGGCATAACTGCCTCAATGAATGTATTATCTGTTCCAGTAAAACCAAAGGATAAATTGTTATTGGAGAAAGATTGGTTACCAGCTGAAGAACGAAACTGCACGACACCTCATCTTTTCTCTTATCCAGCTCAAAGCAATTTTTCTGGTACCAAATATCCCCTTTCATGGATACGAGACATAAAATCTGGAAAACTCTGCCCTGTCAAAATACCAGGGAAGTGGTTTGTTCTACTAGATGCAGCCTCGTACGTGAGCAGCTCTCCATTAGACTTGGGAGTTCACCAAGCTGACTTTATCCCCATTTCATTCTACAAAATCTTTGGATTCCCCACTGGTTTAGGAGCATTACTGGTAAACAACCGGATTGCCCCCCTCTTGAGGAAAACCTATTTTGGAGGTGGTACTGCAGCTGCCTACCTTGCAGGACAAGACTTTTACTTCCCGAAGAACTCTATAGCAGAAAGGTAAAGCTTTGTTTAACAAAACTTTGTTTATTCTGTTTGCTTTAGACAAATGTCTTAGTGTTGGAGCATGCACTCCTCTCTGGTAACTGTGTTGCTTTATGCAGTTAGATAAGCACTTCACATCCAACTCTATTTTCTTATTTTCATATCTAAAAGATGTTATCTGAAATATCCAACTTCCTTCCTTGATCTACGTTGTCACAACTGGTAAAACTGTATAGGTTTATCCAGTGACATAAAAGGCAATCCTTGCATTTTTTAAATTTTATGTGAGGTACCTCAACAGGGCCCTGATTTGTTTTTGAAGGTCTGCAGCTGGAGCAGACAGGCTGCAATTGATCACACTGTGATGACCCACAATGAAAATGGAAAGTAAGGGCCATAGATTTCACTGGCAAGATGGCATGCTTTACTCCTAGTAGAAGCTTTATGTGAACAACACATACAGTAAGGTGAATTATCAAGGACTAATGTTCGTAGCACTCTTATTTTAGGACCGAGGTTCTGGAGAAGCTGTGAAGCTCTCCCGCTGAAGATAGAGGACACCTGAAGGAGGTGAAACATAAATAGAGAAGGAAATACAAGATGATAGATTAACTTCCCTTTAACATACTGAAATACTACTCCTGGTGATACTTGATCCTTCTGCCTCTCTCCCTCAATCCAGATCACCTTACATAAATGTAGAAAAGGGGCTTCCTTCCTGCAATATCCAATACATCTGCACGAAGGGAAGATTTGAGATCAACATTTAGTATTGGGAGTGTCTGGAAATGAAAAAGAGAAATAATAAATACAGCCAGTCATGCCTTGCATTTGTTTATGGGTTTGTATTCACAAAGTCCAGCATCTCCCATGATGTAAATGCCTGTCCTTCCAGTATATGTGTAATAATGAGCATTATGCTTGATGTATGTGAACCTCTCCTAATCATGTGCTATGAATGCTGCTGTGGGATTTCAGTTCTGGAGTGGTAAATGCAGTGGCTTGCTCCATTAACTTGGCTCTCTTGAAGTACAAAGCTACATATTATTTTAGAAATGAAAATTGGTAGGTGAACAGCCAGTTAATCCTTTAACTTATTAAAAAAAAAAAAAAAAACCAACAACAAAAGGGAAACATTATTGTTCTGAGTTCTGCTTCTGTGTTGTTTTTTTTTAAAACCAACAAGTGCAACAGAATACTCATTGCGCATCAGAATGAAAGGGCACAAAAACGTGGGATCTTATGGTGCTCCAATATCAATTACAAGTCAAGGAGGAAGCCTGCTTTAATTTGACCTGTGTAGACTGATTTCTGAGGAGCTTTCTAAAGGTAATTGACACACAACTCCTGATGTTTCATAGCAGATAAAAATATTTGATAAATGTGATAGATCTCAATTCTTCTTTTATACCTTTTGGAAAGATATATGGGAATCTATGTCTTTCTTATTCAGACATTGTGGCACTTTGCTTCGGTATGTCTTTCAAGTTGTTTCCGGATAATAAAACACACAAAGTAGATAGGAATCTTGAGGAAGCTCTATCTCTTTTTCAAGAGTTTTCAGAGGTTGTCTGCTTATAAGTCATTCAGGCATTTGAGGCTCCCAAAATTTTCAAGGGCTTTTTTTTTTGTTACTGGATCAGAAGAAAGGCCTGCTTTAACCTTCTTCTAGGACAGAGTTATAAGGAAATTTATCCAATTGAATTTCTCAGGCTGGGAGCAAAGTGTCTAATCTTGGTTTGAGGGAACCTAACATATAATCAAATCTGACTCCTGGACAATGACATGTGATTGATACTAGTTCCTGGTAGACACCAGTGTCACTCAGTTTGACTCGTATATTGATATTTACTTCTGTTTTCATCTACTCCTTTGCTTTTTATTTGAAAACCTAATTGTTAAAAGTTTGTGTTTAGAGCATTATTGATGCTGTTCGTAATCC
Source organism: Chrysolophus pictus (assembly GCA_037305975.1). Classification (NCBI taxonomy): domain Eukaryota; kingdom Metazoa; phylum Chordata; class Aves; order Galliformes; family Phasianidae; genus Chrysolophus; species Chrysolophus pictus. The sequence goes on along the minus strand of CM074577.1, from coordinate 32,067,858 downwards.
CTTGTGAACTTTGGACACTTAAAGTCCTGCCTACAGAAGCTGACATTTTCAAAGATAGGTTAAGGAATGAGGATAACCATTTCTTGTAAAAATAAAAAAAATGATAGCATTGAAAATCTCAATCAGCAGTCTCCAGGCTGTTCCATATGGGTTTTTTTTCTTATTCAAACATTGTGGCACTTTGCTTCTGTATGTCTTTCAAGTAGTTTCCAGATAATAAAACACACAAAGTAGATAGGAACAGATCTAGATTTCAAATGAGAAAGCCAGCTATTGTGGCCAAAGCTAATGATTACTTTATCTGTGGCCATGATTCCATTTCATCACTAGTGTCTAAAACACAAATCATTATTTCTCATATAAACAGCCAATTTGCAGAAAGGAGCTTCCAGCCTTGGAGGTGTCTAAACCCAGCTGAGAAGACATTGAGCTATCAGCCCCAACTGGACGTGCTTTGGGCAGGACCTGAGACTTAAGACTTCCTGGGATCCCTTCTGACCTCTATGTTCCCACTGTTGATCCTGAGCACCACTGCTGAGCTCCATATTCAGTCTGTCTTTAGATACATCTCTGTGATTTCTAACGATTACTTTCTTAAAATTGTTTTTTTTTGAAAAAAAGGTTTTTTTAAAGTGTTGCATTAACATTGGAAGTGAAAAAATGGAAGTGTTTCATTTTGTGAGCTAATTTGTGAGTACCTCCCCTACGAAGACAGGCTGAAGGAGTTGGGCTTGTTCAGCCTGGAGAAGAGGAGGCTGTGGGATGACCTTACTGCAGCCTTCCAGGAGCTAAATGGAGCCTAGGTACTCAGGAGGGGAGTCGACTCTTTGAAAGGGTAGATAACAGCAGAACAAGGGGAAATGGTTTTAAGTTGAGGGAGGGAAGGTTTAGGTTGGATATCAGGGGAAGTTCTTTACTGTGAGAGTGGTGAGGTGCTGGAACAGGCTGCCCAGAGAGGCTGTGGATGCCCTGTCACCAGAGGTGTTCAAGGCCAGGTTGGATGGGACCCTGGGCAGCCTGGTCTAGTATTAGACCAGGTGGCCCTGCTTGTGGCAGGGGGGTTGGAGCTTGAAGACCCTAGAGGTCCCTTCCAATCTGGGCCATTTTGTGATTTTATTATTTATAAGAAACCTGCATTCTAACAAATATTACTGGAAAAGGAGATTAAAATATGTATGTCTGAATGCCTTTAGCAGAAGACATCCCTTGTGCATAATCAAAGTGCAGTGTAATAAGGTAATGGCTTTTTCTGAGTCAAGGTGAAACTTGAGTGGAAATGTGTAATGAGGGTGTTTATTCATTTTCCTTCCCAGAACTGTCAAAATTGTTACCTTTTGTTTTAATGGATACAGTTTTTCCTGGTGTTATTGGTAGTTTATTTTGTTGTTTTCGCTATATAAATTATTCTATTTCAGACTTTAGTTTTCTTTAATACCCTTAAATCACTTTCATATTTTCCCATTTCATAGCAGTAGCCAGTCCTTCTATCTCAAATTCTAAAATCATGTTTATTGTATTTTCATCCCTGTATCAAACAGCTTGACAAATTATTATTATCATTCACAAATCTAGCCTCATTTCCCATGTTGTTTTTTTCTCCGCAGCATGAGATAATAAAATAATATGATTATATATAGCAAGAATTCAGTGATAAAATATTCATCATCTGTCCTATTTTTCTTTTGTATCTGGGAGTGCTATTCAGAATCTGATCATTGTGGAATTTATGACTAAGGGAAGAGGCACTGTTGTGTTATCTGTAAATTGGATATCTGCATTGTAGTCTACCAGTGTGTGAGCTGTTGTGTGTTTTTCATTTCCAAATGCATTTTCAACATCTTTGAATATCCACATGTCGTGACTTTCTCCCTGACCAATTTTAGTGGTTCTTGTCTCCTCTGCTTGGATGATTTGACAGTCCCAGAGCAGCAGCCACACTTTTGTAATCTATGATGCAGTGTACTTAACCAGAGCAGGAGGAAAGGTGTTTTATTTTCTTGATGCGGTAACTTTTTATCTGTGAAGTGATTCAGTGGCTGTTGTATATGACTTGTCAATAACAGGTGAGATCCATAAAGTTCTGCAGGAAACGAGCTTAATTAGGTTGCACCCATGTACCTTAGTGGTGAACTGTGGTAGAGATGACCAGGACAAACCTGTGCAGGTGTGTAGGTAATGACAGTTTGGATCCTCAATTGCATGCTGAGTTTGTCCATGCTGAAAGGAAGGGAAAGAAGGACAGGAAAATGGAGCCAGAAAGTTAGGATCCAAAAGATCTACTACTAGGTTCCCAAGAACAGCTATCAGGATTGAGTATAATATCCTGGGTCTGGGTAGTTGATGTAGAATATCTCTAGAATCCCTTGGTAAAAAGCTAATTTTCCTGGTTGAATTTGTCTCTTGTGCTTTATTGCATACTTCTGCCAGCATAGAAAGTGCTGATTTACTGCACTAAAACTCTTCATAATACTGAGAAGACTAATACTAAGGGCTGGACTGCTGATGCTGGCGTTGTCATCTGGCTCCCACACCCTTAGGGCTCTGTCCCTAGGATTTTTTTAATGTGACAAGTGGCTGAAATGGTGGCTAGTACTTCTTGTTCAAAGCATATTGCTATGGTCCTTACATGGTTCTGAGATTTTTTTGAAATCTCCAAACAGGACCACTTAAGGATTTCCAAATCCAAAAAATTCCTGAACAACCATCCCTTCAAACAGAAGTGATAACTTTCAGATGATTTATTTGGGAAGTGATAGGGGTCTTCATCTAATTTCAAACCGGTGTTTGCACTGCAAGGCTGCCTCTGCACCTGATAGACTGCCTGGGACTTGCCAGCCTGAATGGGCAACAGGAAACCGGAATGTCAGCTCTACCTCCTCTTAAGTGTCACTGTCCCATAGAGATGAGAGGCTGAGGGTATGGGGTAGAATTGGGTAGGAGTCTCACAGATGCTGTCCCTGTTGGAAAGACAGATAAAAAACTTTTACTTCATTGATAGAATTTAATTCTGAAAATTTCTACAGCTTTTTCTCAAAGCAAGAGCTGTGAAAGAGTAGAGGAGAATATTTGCTTTCTTTGTAGCTGTAAGAAGACTTAAGTGAACCTTCACTTTTTCCCTTCTCTACTGAAGTGTACCTACTAGAAAGCTTCCAACAGTTTGTCTTGTTATTTCTTGGGAAGAAGGGGACAGTTGACATTTTCAGTGTGGGTTTTTTTTTTTTTTTTTTTTGCCACAGTCAGCAAGGTTCTTCAGTATTTGATACTCAAAAAGTTTTGCTCTATTTTTTGTCTGTCTCACTACTGAGGAGGCACTCATATGTCATTTCTGTACTCTAATACTCTAGATAATTCTCAACATAGCCAGAATAAATTTGAAGGTTATACCTTGGTGAGTCGAATGTAATCCTTTGAGATCATTTTTGTTCTTGATTCACTTCTGCTTCCTGGTCTAGCATTAAATGAGGAAATTGGTGGCCCTGCATGTGGCAGGGGGATTGGAGATTCATGATCCTTGAGGTCCCTTCCAACCCTGGCCATTCTGTGGTTCTGTGATTCCCACAGAGGTTCAGACAGGCACCTCCCCAAGTACAAAGTTGGCTGTAACCACTTAGTTATTTCAGCAGAGAAGCATCCATGCCAGGCAATTTAATATTGCATCTCAGAAAAATTATATGTTTCATCACACTGAAGTGTGTTTGTCCTAGGCTGCAATCTACAGGATGGAAATGAATACTGGGGTGTATGGGTGGGAAATAGGTTTTTGGGGTGGGAGAATGGTAGATCTTGCATACTTTTTAGCAATATTCAGCAAAAATAAATTTTAAAAAAACCACAAATGCAAAGATATTTAGACTGTTCTTCGAATTTTCTTACTTAAAAGAAGTAATTTTCTCTCTTAAATTTTCTCATTTAAAAGAAGGCTGAAAAATTGTTTTGTTTTGTTTTTTTTCCTGTTGTTGCTAAAGTCTCACTGAAATCCAGTAGCAGTCATATGCCTAATGTGCCCAGCCCTCAGAGGTTCATGTAAATCTTATCAAGCATCAATCTGTATTGATAAACCATCAATCTGATGTCAATCTCCATCCCAGTATACAACTAGCACTGAATTACTGACTTATGAAATAAACCTTATTAATTGCTAGGATGCTAGAAGGCATGCATTTGTAAATAAAAGAAAAATTTGGAGCTCATTATAAAATGCATTGGTCTTAAAATATAAAGTATTTTGAGATGATAGCAAGGAAGAAAGGAATTCTGTTCTATACCAGGGCTTGATTTTTGCCTTTGATCAAATACAGTGAAAATCCTGCCTGAGCTAGGAGGACTATTTGCAGTCATTGTGGTGAGCAAGTTGTCATGATACAGTTTCACCCTAGGGATTTCTTAGACTTAAATTTAGAATCAAACCTCTGCCCTAAGTCTTCTTTGAGAAGCTTTATAAATTTGTAGCACCAGCTATTGGGATTTTATAGCATTTTCTGGTAATGAATTTATTTCATAGTGGGTTTTTTGAGCTTTGCAGATTTTACATTTGTGATTGATTTACATATATGACATACGAGAAAAAACAATGGTAGCTCGTTCAGCATAATGATTACACTTTTTTTCCCCTTAACATTTGTTACTTGCTATTATGTAAAAGGGTGAGACTGGCTTTTTGACCCAGACAGTATTTACAACATGCAAGTCCTGTTCAGATAATGTTAATGCATTGATTCACTTCAAAGTACAGGAATTAAAGCTTTTGCTCTCTCTTTTTACCTCAGGCAGTTCTCAAGAACAGCAATTGCTGTAAATACTCCATGGTATAGTGTATAATTAGTATAATTCTCTTCATTTGACTGCAGAAGTCTTAGAGACAAAAGCAGAAGTTAAGGCAGACTTACTGAAGAGCCGTGACTAGTGTCAGGGGGTCAATTTATATATTTAACAGTATTTTAACCTACTTCTTACATGCTGAATCCTCCTGTGCGTATGTATGTGTGTGTGTTTTAAATGCTTTCACAGTGATGCTGAAATTGTTCTGAGTTGGCTGCAGAAATTTATTGCTTCCTTTGGGATGACTTGAATTTTGATTTGCAGAGTGCAGATGTGCTAAAAGCATAGAGCTAGGGCAGAAGTACCTGCTGGCTGCAATCCTGGCCCCTCATGGACACAGCTTCACATCTGCAGAAAGGATAAATCCTCCACACATCCTCCATCCTTCCCCAGGAAAGCACTTACTGCTTTTTCTAGCCATTAGTGGCGGTTCTTCCCACTCCCTATTCCTGCTAGTGTAGCAAAGGGGTGACCAGTTCAGCATCAGCCACTGGCCTGATGGATACTAAGGTCTTGGGGAAAGGACACATGCAGATCTGGGTGGATAAGGCAGCTCTAGCTCAGAGAAGACAAACCGAAAAAAAGCAGAAGAGAACATCTGTGTCAAAATGATACAATGGTAAAATATTCCCATTCCCAGCTGAAACTGACGGTAAGGTTTACGTTCATAAATGCTTGATGAAAAATGAGAAAGCTCTTCTTCTTCTGTAACATTCTAATGCAATATTGTGTCATGAGTTTATTTTAACCCTTCTTGCTGCTTTTATTTGCTCTTTTCTGGAAGAAGGTGTTAAAAATCAGTGGTTTTCAGTCTGTTGTGTATGGACCTCTCAAGATCTTAATCACAAAGTTTCCACTGAAGGCGATTGAAACATACAACCATATATCCATGTGGCAACCATATACCTGAACTTTCAAAAGAGATTCTCATTTCCGGTGGTATTATTTAAAGTTCAGTGACTTTCACTCCGTATCAATCTTCAAAACTCTTTTTTGAAAGGTATTCTTGAAGATCAGACTTAGACTTGTGAGTAGCATCTGAGACAAGTCTTGTCACTTAAGAGGATATATTTTTGCAGTGTAAATAAAGTTGTATTTGTAATACGACAGCAAGATGAAATGCCCATAAAGGATTGTCTGTTTAATAACAAAGACTCACAGAACAGTCTTAAATTTTATGACTCAGATTATGTGGCTTCTTATGTGGTATCAATCTTCTTTTATATTTTATTTATAGCTAAGTTACAGAGAGCTACTTTTTTAACAAGTTTAGTTGTCACTGTCTTCCTACTAATGAAAGTGGTCTATATGAAGCCAGAGTACTTCAAATGTTTAGATGAGCTCATTCAGGTTAGTATTTGAAGATTACAAGTACAAACATGGGGTTTGTTTTTAATTTTTTTTTTCATCTTCTTACTAGTCAAATGTATGCAAGGGTGCATCTGGCAGTTGTACTCATGGGAACCCGTGAAAGAAACATCTCCAGGATTCTCAAATAGATTTAATTCAGGAGAAAAAGGAAAATATTAAGGCTCTTGAGGGGAAAAAAAAAAAAAAAAAAAAGATTTAATAATCTTTCCCGACTTTCACGTATAAGAAAAATTTACAGGCACAGGAAATACTCAAATTTGATTAAACACTTGGCTGCCACATTTCAGTCTGTTCAATTAAAAAAATCAGACAGATTCTCTAGCATTATTATAATCTACTTTTTCCACATCTAGGCATTTTATATTATCAAATAACATCTGCTATGGTTTAATAGCTGTGTCAAATGATTGTAATAGCTTTATTTTTGGTGAATTTTATGATAAAAAGTTTTAGAGTTACAGCGGGGAAAGTACTTAGGCTGAGTGGATTGTATCTCCTACTTTATCCTTTATGGCAGACATTTTGCAGTTATGCTTCCAGGTAGTAGTCTGAAATGGCCTTTTTTTTCATTTTTGGATTGCTGCTGATGTCAACAGTTTGTGAGTTCAGCAATATAAATTTTATGGATTTTTCTTCATAACATCCACTGCTAGGAAGTGGTTAGTATGAATCTAACTGTCTTTAGCACTCACTTTGGTCTAAATTAGAATTGTCTTGATAGGTCTCGATATATACAGTAATATATGACCAGTTTACATGAGGAAAAATGGCATTCTGTTCTGGTAAATGACAGATCTAGCATGGTCTGTCTTCTTGGGCAAGACAAACTATAGCTAAGTAACAGTAACCCAGTTAACCCATCTTATGGAATTTTTTTTTTTCTTTTAGCTCTTCTGCTGTCATCTTGTGAATGAGTGCTGGCGTGCTGAAATCCTCATCAGTATTAAAGGAAGCTACTGTTCATGTCAGATTATGTTTTCATCTTGTTGCACATCTGTGTTTTTTCTGTATTTTACATGAAAGTTAGTTTAGAAATAGCATATCAAAACAAAGAACTAGAGCCACTGTTAGTACTAGATTTTCTGTGTTTGTCTTGAGAAACAGAAGTTAAAAGATAAAACAAACCTTAGATTAGCTTTTTTTCTCAAAGTCTGCAAAGCGTGGACATGCATATAAAAACATAACCCTTATACCAGTATGTGGACAGTAAGTTATTTCTAGTCATCTTTGATTGATAATGGTTCGGTAACCTTTTTCTAGTGTCAACTTGAACACTCCATTCTAATCTTGTTCAAATCATATCCTTGGGTGACAGAAGTGTTTCAAAATAAGATTTTACATATATGATATTTACATATGAGGCTGCTTTTTCTTTTAAGGAAATGAATTTAATATTGATTTAACTGTCAGTGTAGTTTAGAAAGCACCTGTAACTGAGTAAGACATTAGCATTTTGAGTCCAGTGGTCTGGCTTGGTTTGTGTAAGATGATAAGGATAGTGTACATTGTTTTGCCATGTGTCAGAAAAAAAATGACTGCAGCTGTGGTCCTGTCTTTTTTGAATGTTGCACATCTGGCTATGAAAAAATGCCTTCATATTTATCCATTCATCATTATTTCTGGATTTATGTTAGTATTGTTGAGTTAAGTGGATATCCTAAAAAGTACCCTGCTTTTCATTCCGTGTAAATGGTCCTCTGTATGACCTGGATGTTCCTGAGGATTTGTAGGTGTCATATACAAAATCTGCCTCTTAGAAGTGCTCTTTGTGATTGGAGATCTGACATGTGCTCACAATTATTTTATTATATATACACCTAAATTTGTTCTTGCTGTATGGAAAATCTTATTGTGCATACCCAGATTGGACAGGAATATTCCTTGATTGCGATTCCTATGCTTTCTTTCTCCATAGTTACACATTACATTTTTTGGATGCAGTTTTTAGTTTCAAGTTTATACACTGAGAATACATGCTCATCTTTCTAGAGATATTAAATAAATCACAAATAGTGGAATGCTTCTATTCTTTTTAAAATTGTTATATGAAGGTACCAGAACCTCTGTAATGCTCATTCTGAGAAGTACTGTTAAAGCCATTTGTTGAAATTTTGAGTGCTGCTTCATGAAATGCAAATATTTCATGGGAAAGCATAACTGTTGGTCATTTCTTAAAGTAAAAAGCAGACATCTTTCAGTCAAAATGGATTATCTGATTGAAACTTCATAATTAACCTTCAATTTACATGTGACTTGTATTTTATGTAAGTGATCATATTTTCATAACACAAAAAAGTTGCGAATTTTCTAATAATTTGGTACTAACACTGCTACAGTGTTTGCAAGGTCAAAGCATTTTCTCATTCTTGTTACCATGGCTTTCAAGACAACAAATTTTTGCATTTTGTAACCTGTTTTATTATAGTCTTCTGCTGGCACAGCGCCTTTAGCCTTGGAGAGGTTGTCCTCTGTTGTGCTAAAAGCTTGAGAAAAGCATTCACAGGCTTCCAGAAATGTGCTGCAGTAAATGAGAATAACGTAAGTTCACTGGGATGAAAGTGGCAGAATTGCTGTGTAGGGACCTCTTGGTCCAATTTATTTGCTGTTGGACTCTACAGGAGACCTTTGATTACTTTCTCTATGCCAAATTTAATCCCTTTTAATCATTTAAAGCAATTTAAAAGGACACAAATTATCATTGATTCACTATCTAGACATTTCTAGTTGATTTTCTTAGACGAATTGCTACTGAATTTAGGATGAGCAGGAAAACTGCCTCCCTAATTGTTCATAAGAATTACGCTCTTGGCATTTAATGAATGTGATGATTAAATTAGATCAACAAGTAGAAGAAGGAACATGCCCTTTGGCTGGCATTTTCTGAAGAATTGGGGTTTTTAAGTATGTCACTGTATATAAGAACACACATAAGCAAATAACTGTGGTTGATTTACCAGTAGACAAATAACTAAGGAAACCTTCCTGCCTACTAGTTTTGACTGCCTTGAATTTTAAATTTTAGATGTTACAATTCCCATTCTCTGTCGCTGAGTGGTGACTTTACAGTGAGTTAATGCACACACACTTAAAGATGCTAGGTGCAATTTTAAATTTTAGTGAAGACCGCAGAGAGGTCCGGACAGGATGGATTGATTAGGGTTCAACAAGACCAAGTGTTGGATCCTGCACTTTAGTCACAGCAAACCTAGGCAACACTACAGGCTTGGGGTAGAGTGGCTGAAAAGCTGTGTGGTGCAAAAAGGACCCGGGGATACTGGTTAACACTGAGCTGAAAATGAGCCAGTAGTGTGCTCAGGTGGTCAAGAAGACCAATGGCATCCTGGCTTGTATCAGAAATAGTGCAGCCAGCAGGAGCAGGGAGCTGATCATCCCTCTGTACTCAGCACTGGTGGGGGCCGCACCTTGAGTGTTGCATTCAGTTTTGGGCCCCTCACTACAAGAAAGACATTGAGGTCCTGGAGCATGTTCAGAGTAGGACAGCAAAGCTGTGAGGGGTCTGGAGTAAATGTCTTATGGGGAGTTGGTGAGGGAACTGGGATTGTTTAGTCTGGAGGAGTCTCAGGGGAGACCTTATAGCTCTCTACAGCTACCTGAAGGGAGGATGTAACAAGGTGGGGTTGACCTCTTCTCCCAGTTAATAGTGATAGGATGAGAGGGAATGGCCTGAAGTTGCACCAGAGGAGGCTCAGGTTGGATGTTATGAAGAACTTCTTCTCTGAAAGAGCAGTCAGGCATTGGAACAGGATGCACAGGGAGGTGGTGGAGTCACTGTCCCTGGAGATAGTCAAGGAACATGTAGGTGTCATATTTAGGGACATAGTTTACTGAGCAATATCAGTGTTAGGCGGATGGTGGGGCTAGACCTTAGAGATATTATTCTAACTTTAATGATTCTAAGATTCCATGACTAAATGCTGTGATATGGCTAACTTTCAAACAGACATCTATAAAGGACTTGGCCAGGAAAATGTTTTAAGTAATAGAATATAATGGAGACCTTTTTGTCTTAACAATATGATTTTATTTCTGAGAATGTTTAGCACCTTCGTGATTTTCTTTGTATGTGTAAACCCCATCAAAAAGGACATTGGTCTGTGTTCAGCTTCTGTACAAAAAGCAAATTCAAGCTGTACTGTGCTGCTCTTGTTCAAAGAGAATGCACTCATAAAATGCTGGTGTGTGAGTTTATAGCATACTTCCTAAATATTTACTATAAATCCTTCTTCCCATCACAGAATAAAGTCCATGGTATGAACACATTCACAGTCTACATTCATATGAAATATGTTTAGGAATATAGAATCAGGATGCATTCATTTTATGTTTTCTAGTTTTCTGTAATACGTGCCTGCTGTTAATATCATCACCAGATCCTGAGCATAATATTGTGCGTGCCACAGTGCATGTGCTACTTTCTAAGATCAACTATATGAAGTTTCCAGGAATTCAGATTGTTTGATGAATCAACCTTACAGTATAACTGTGTTTAAAATATAGCAAATATGGATTTTATTTCAGTCCTCTATGTGCAGGAAGATGTAAATTATCACATACTTCTGTCATGCAGGGAGTACCGAATAAGTTCTCATTTAATCTCCCTTCCTGCCTGATGAACACAAATGCTTGGCAATCAGAACTGTGAGTTGAAGATAAGGGAAGATTTCTTATCCTAGCCTGGTTTATTTAAATTATGAGCTAAAGAGGGGAACGTGAATCTTGAAGAGATCATTTTGTACTTAATGAAGCAGTTTTAACAGCCAACGAGATCTACCTTTAGCTATTTAAATGGCTACAGGAATGTTAAAAATTTATACGTAAGAATTCTCAGCAGAACATCTTATTTAAGTAAACTTTTCTTATCTCTGCTTCTTTCTCCAGTTAAAGATTAATAATCCATTAATTTGAGATTTCTGAAACATTTTTTTCCCCAGGCAGGTGAGGAATGTAACAAGCCCAGCCATAGTTAAATAGCGAGTGAGGCTCATTCTTAATCTGTAGTGGCATGTTGAAAAGGTGTGAAAGCACTTGGCAGGGTTGCCAAATTAGCTCTTGTGTGGGCGTCCTGGAGGGGGAAGAGAACGAGCACTATTCTCTTTCTGTGGTTATGTCCACTAATAATACTGACAACACATTTTTAAGGTGCAAATTATGTGTACAGAAAGAAAAATTATATACACACAGACAAGAAGATTATGGCCCTACTGATGTCTTTCATGGAATTGCTGACCAAATAATAAACCACGTGGATGGATATAACACGTTGCATGATGGGCCTTTTTCCCTTAAATTGTCCCTCTTCCTCAGCACATACTTAAGATAGTAGCTTTGGTTAACATCCAAGGTAACAGAGACACTGGCCCCAGTGCCTACTGACAGGAGGAGGAAATGAAAACAGGAGCCTCTTCTCCTCTTCGCCTTTTCTCTGAGCTGTGCTGAGGTGTGTATTGATTTCAGTTACAGATTAAGTTTACAAAGCAGTGGAAGAACTTGATGCTATAGAAAACATCAACGTATCAACTCAGTGAACCTGTCATAGGGTGACTGTTGTAGGGCTCCTGGTGGTTCAAACAGGCTTTGAGCAGTACTGCACTCAGAATAAATAATGTGATCCTTAACTCTTTCTGTGGTAATAGCTGATTGATCACACTGATAACTTTCCAGGCAGACACTGCTTTTTCAGAGTGCTAATAGGAAAATATTTCTTACGCTTTTCTTGTGCCAGTGCATTTCCATTTTAAAACCTAAATACATGACAAGATCTCGAAGTTTCATTAGGGAAAAACTCGAAACATACACTGTACCCACCTCTGTTATTTTAGCAGCAGAGGAGTAGCAATGTTAAGCCGATGCTGTAGGTTGCACGTGGTGGTGTAACCAGAAGCACTGAGCCAAATCCTTGCCCGTGGGACTCAAAAGATGTGGGAGCTGTTGTCACGACAGTCTGAAAATTTAAGTGAGGTAAGGCTCATCAGTTGCGGTAACTTGATTTATTGCTCCAACTGCTACAGCTGGGAAATATACCACTCCTTACAGAACTTGCCTTACAAGGTTTAGACACCATTAAATCAGGCTGGTAAGTTCTCTCCTGAAAATAAATAAACACCCAGACACTGCCTTCTGCTTCATGTCCATTTCTCCTTAAACTGAAAGCAGAATTCTAACAAAGTTTGATTTCTAGGGAATAGTCTTATTGTAGTGATCAAATTCAATTCTTAAATTTAAGACAAAGCATAATGTAACTTCATTTGTACTGGAACATATACTTATCAATTACAATAGAGACTTTGTGCCTTCATATACCACAGTGATTTGACATCCCACAGTGAAATAATTACAAAATGCATTACAAATCTCCAGGAAAAAAAAAAAAAAAAAAAAGCAGTGACAGTACCATTTGTTTGTTTTCCATAGGGGAAAATATCTTTGACATCTATTTCACTTTGCAGAAAATAAAGGAAAAAATAGTAAGACTTTCCTGACAGTCACTGTGTGACATTAACCTAAACAGCACAGAAGGAAAGTAAGATAATCTCATTTATAATGCATCTTTGAACAATTCCTAATTCTAAAAATAATCAGGAAAAAGAAGTACACTTAGCAGTATCATTTTAGAACTGTTTTATTTTTTTGTGTTTTTTTCTTTTAATTTTGATATACCCATTGTAGGTGAACAGTGTTTACTTTAATGACTGATTTTTAGACTGCATCTTGCACTTAAAGCTGAACCTGATTTTGCAACCTCAGGCAATTAAAATTCAGTGAGGCATGATGTCCGTTGTGTTTTCTCTGTTTGTTTCATAATGTACCTATCTAAACAACCACAAATACATTTGGAGACACGGATCCCTGTTGGGTCTTCTTTCAGGCTCTGGGCAGATCCAAGAAGACAGCATTACCTTACACTATGTCCAACATTCTGTCATAGTATTTTTACTTTAATTACTTCCTCAATTGAAGGGAAAATAGTCAATGAAGAGATAAAACCTTGAATCCTTTTCACCCTGGCAATTTGATTACCATTTAAAATGAGGAATTCCTTATGACTGAAAAGTTCAAAGTTTGTCTTTTCCCTTTTAGCATTGCCTTACAGCATCATCATAAGAGAATAAGACCTTCTTGGCATATATGATATGCATCAATAATAATCCTGTTTGCAGAAACCCAGCATTGGTAGAAAATGTTGACATTCAGATTAAATACTAGTGACAGTTTTGTGGGCTTTTTTTTAATTACATTTTTATGATCTTCCTTGTAAGATTATCCCGGTGAAATGTTGACTCGTTATTCTGTTTTCTCTCCATTGTTTTTGTTTTGTTCTGTTTTGTTTTGCAAAGCCCTGATTATACTTCACTCTTAAGAAAAGCTTTAAAGAATGCCCTGTATTTGCAGTGTGAATTATGATAGTGCCACTGTGCATAACAGTTACATTATAAATATTTCTTCAGCCATTTGATAAAGACTCAAATTAAGAAAAAGAATTACTAGTCCAATTACAATTATATATAATTACGCTATATTCAATTTAGTTTATCTCTAGCTTTTTCTTGCCACACTGCGTTCGTTGTTGAAGAATGAGAATTTAGCTGACTGTATTGGAAGTAAATACAGAGTTTTCTGTCCTTTATGACATATTTTGCTTAAATTGAGACTGTTCTATCAGCATGTTTTCTCACCAGCAAATGATGCAGTTTAACTGGTTCAACTTCAAAACTATCCTCACTCATGAAGTCTTCTTTTCTGGTTTGGAATCCATTTTCTGCTAGTTTCTGTTAGGCTAGAGACTATTCACTTCTAACAATGCTGCTTCCTTAATTATAAATTACCTATGCTGATGCAGGCATAGTTTATTTGCATTTACACAGTAAGAGAAATGTGCGTCTGATGGATTTTTTTTTCTAACCCAAGAACAATAGATACTTTTCCAGGTATGTATGAAGTCTTCTAGAGAGCTGTGTGAGGACCTACTGTCTCCAGGAGGGATCAGTGCAAAAACTTATTTAGCATAAATATTAGCCATGGACTAATTGATATGTATCTGAGCACCTCAGGAGGTAGAACAGCTAGAATAATGCTAGCTTACTTTGTTTTCTTAGAGCAAGTATAAATGTATCCAGTATGCTCAAGAACTGCACCTATGCTGTCTTGTTTCTGAAGGATTTATCAACCCTTTTAAAAAAGAAAAGGAAAAAAAGTACCTAGTAAATAAATGATTATTTGTTTATTTTACATCTTATAAGCTAAGAAATGCTCTGTGGTGACGCATTGCTTCTTGCTGTGAAGCGCTCAACTGATGCCAACGAGAGCCCATTATGTGATCAGATGCCTCTAAACATTACTGACCAATAGAGGTTAAGTACAGTACAGTCTGTATGGTGATACTACTTTTTTTGAAGTATCTTCTTTATATTGCTTTCAAATAATCCCTTGGTACTTTAATGCAATCTTCACGTGTTTAACAGTCATGTTAGTTGTGCTTTTCAGAGATGCTGAAACTAAATATTTTTCTCTACTTTAGGAAATTCTTGTTCTATTCCAGATAAAATCCTGTTGTTAGGCAATCTCTCTGTACAGCTTTGTATCTTAGATGTACATAATATTGATTATCTGCAGTTCTTTATTTAGTACGCAGTCTGGTGGTATACTTTGACTCCACTAAGGAGTAATAACCTATAACTAATGGTAATTCTTAGGATTTGAGAGATCTGGACTATCTTTCTTCTACAAGTTGCATATTTTTTTTTATTTGTTTGAATTTAGGAAGTGTCTTTGCTACTTAACGTTGTTTTTGATAGTGGCTGTGGATTTTATTCCCCTAGCCAGTGTTAAATTCTGAAATCTAACATTGCTAGCATTTGGCAAAAGAGTAGCTATTCCCAGCACCTGAATAAAGAACCTGTAGTATATCAGAACAAAGACCCCAGCGTTTCCCTTTTTAGGCTTCATTTTGCCTTCACAGAATGGAACAATAATATTCATTTGCCTGATGAGGACACTGCAAAAAGTTCAGTAAGAGCTTTATGAAAATTTGTTTTCAGCTAGGGAC
This sequence comes from Chrysolophus pictus, assembly GCA_037305975.1. Lineage (NCBI taxonomy): Eukaryota > Metazoa > Chordata > Aves > Galliformes > Phasianidae > Chrysolophus > Chrysolophus pictus. Next base: position 32,052,605 of record CM074577.1, on the reverse strand, counting down.
TGAGGAAAACATGCAGATGAAGACAAGAAACTTATGGTTGCATTTAGGCTAATGGATACTGCATGTTTTTCATTATCATCTCTTTATACGAATGTTCCTGTAAGGATGAAAGGTTTTAGTTAGAAGTAGCAGTGAGCTGTCCCTGTGCAAGGTAACCCAGGGAAGCTGCCCAAGCTGAATGCTTGGCTGCCCTGATTCAGAACATGAGCTGTGGTTTGGAAGATGTCCAGTTTGGTCTAATCGGGATAAACGTTGAGCACATGTACCTCACAGGTACATAGGAGAGAAATTTCAAGTAATCTAAGTCACATTTCTTCATAGCAGTGGATGGTTTGTGAGGATTGAGTTTGACTGTAACTCTAAACTAAGACAACTGTCACACTTCCCCTTAAGCACAGAAGGAAGTCAAGATGACTTCCTTGACATTAATGGAAACCTTATTTATTTATTTATTTTTAATTTAGAAATAGTAGGGTTTGTTTGTTTGTTTGTTTGTTTTAGGAAAAACAGGAAGCAAAGATAAGAAAGCAATTTCTCACTGATACTCCATAAGAATGTGGTGGGATCTGTTGTATGGGCTCCTGCCAGTCCCTTGGGCACCATCCCTCTCTTGACCCTCGTGATATAAGCTAAACCAGGCAACATGCTGCTCTTCTGATGAAGAGTCTAGAGGGGGAGACATATGAGGAGCAACTGAAGTCCCTGTGTTGGCTCAGCACAGAGCAGAGTTGCTGAGGGCAGGCCTGGTGGCAGCTGCAGCTCCTCGCAGGGAGCGGAGGGGCAGCGCTGAGCTCTGCTCTATGTAACAGCGACAGGGTGCGAGGGAATGGCATGGAGCTGTGTCAGGGGAGGGCAGCTGGGGGTGAGGGAAAGGGTCTGCACCAGAGGGTGTTCAGGCACTGGAAAAGCCTTCCCAGGGCAGTGGGCATGGCATCGAGCTGCTGGAATTCAAAAAGCATCTGGACAATGCTCTCAAGACATATGGTCTGATTTTGGGGTGATCCTGTGTGGAGCCTGGAGTTGGACTAAGTGGTCCTTATGGGTCCCTTTCAGCTTGGGATATTCTGTGATTCTATGATTCTGTCTCATCCTACTAGTGCAAACACGGTACATGGTTAAAACTACCCTCTGGTATAGAGAAGAAGTGAGTGCTATGCAGCATTGTGCTGCTAAGAGGGGTGTCACTGCAATGATTCAGAGATTCTAGGGCTCACCCTTAAATCTGTATGTGCACTCTTTAGACCTGGGACTAGTGCTTCTTGAGCCAATTTTTGCCAGACTCTCTGTGGCTAAGCAGTATCTGTCAATGTGGATAATTGGTATTATCTTCCATCCACTCACATATTTGCATTTGTTATTATGGTGACATAAGGTGGTAAAAAATGCTGATTCTTTTTTGCATCGCTTAAAAATTTCCAAGCTTTTTTTGTGATGATGGATGTGCCAATACAGGATGCTATACCTCTTGAAAATCTTCCACTTACCTCACTAATGTATTCTGTTTTTCTCAAAGGAGCCTTTGAAATGGTTCCAGTGAGTTTGAACACCAGAATTTCAATTGATGGTATGATAGCTAATTGAACAAAGGCATTAGTCAAGTTTTATTAAACATTTTATCTGCAGAACTGAATTGCAATAACAAATGTAGCTTTAAAAACTTTAGTAAATGCGAGTCTGCATTAGGCGAAATCTTGACGATGTGTTATCAGGTATATTCTTTCTGTAAAAAGTTAGGCAGTACTGGACACAAAATACCCTTAAAAGAGCAAGTTTGCTTGTCTGTAGCCAAGGTCTGCTAGAAAGCAGAACACACTTGTTACTGAAACACAGATGATCAATTATTTTAAGAAGTTATAACTCAAAAAGAATTAGAGGTTTTTTGTTGTTGTTTTTGTTTGTTTGTTTTACGTTCCAGACTAACGAGATGTTAGTAATAGATATGTCTATAGGTTTATACTAACGTAATGATGTTTTAGAATTGTTCCTACAGGAATGGTAGAACTCAAAGGAAGATTACATGTATTTTATGTCTCTGTTGAGCTCTGTGCACTTTAAATATTTAAGTATTTGGTTTGTTTTCAGAAGAACTTGTGGAGAATTGTGCTTTTTAATCAGAGGGTAGAATTGAGTCCCTGAAGAATATTTGACTTTTGCAGGATGAAATTACAACACATTAGTGAACTGAAATGCTCTGAGATATATTGACAGAATGCTATTGTGTAGTGAAAACTTAAAGCAAGCCAATCTTTATGTGCAGTTTTGACTTTAAGTCTGAATTTTCATCATGTTGCAATTTGAAAACAGCATTCCTAAATGAACTGTTTTTCTCTACTTCTACTAGTTCACTTAAAAGTCACTCCTTGCATCAAGAAAAGAACTAGCATTAAAACATTTTAACCTTTATCACTACAAAATGAATGAGCATATTCTTTATTGTTTCCCTCCATGCCTGCTAATTTGTTGATCAGGACATGCAGCAATCAGTTATGATTGTTTAGTTGTCATGGGCAACATGTGAAAAACCACAGCTTTCCACTCAAATCTGAGGTGATGAGGAGAAGCACTGAGCTGGGCCGGCATGTGGCTCATTGCTGCAGACTTGCCGTGAATACACCCCATGTCCTGCTATGGGGCTCACAAACCTACACACAAACACTCAACAGGGATCCACTGAGAGGGAAAAATTTCTTTGACCTAATCTGAGATGAAAGGAAATGCATTTAGTGACTACAAAGAGAGGGAAAAAAGAAAAGTCAGGGCAGCTAAGACTTACGTGAGATACCGTGAGCCGTCTATGGCATCCAAAGTTTTTTGGTTTTTTTCTGCCCTCTAAGATCTTAGTTTTCCATCTTCTGTATGTATGAACACTTTTAAAAGGAAGAGATCTTTTCAGAAATTATATCAGAAAAAAACAAATAACTTTTTCTTTTTTTCTTCATGGCCAAGTTGCCCTATTAATGCAAGTTTTTAAATTTATCCTTTGGATTTCTCATTAGCTTTACAATATGTCTAGATCATTTAATTATTATATTTCATCTTGTAGATGACATAAGATTTAAGAGCTATTGCTGGTTTCTAGCAACTTGTCGCTACATTTTGCTACATTTTGCCTGAAGCTGCTTTTGTATAACATAATCTTCCCATAGTTAGCATTCAGGATGCTCTGCAGAGCCTCTTAAGAAGACTTAAATGCTGAATAACTGTCACATAGCAAGTCTTAGTATTATTGCACTAAATTACATTGCAAGCAGCGTGATAAACAACATCATAATACTTTGACACATTCATCATTAATTATAACTGAAATCTAATCTCAACTGAGTTTTTTCAGTAATTGTATTCTGTAAGGCAAACATTTACATATTTGGGGAAGGGAGGGTGGCAGAAAGAAGTCTTGCAAAGCATAGCTGATATATCAAAATAGTGAATGGCCTGACAAGTTTTACTAGATTTTATATGAGCTTTTCTACATGTGCAAAGAATTAAAGTATCTGATTTATATTTAAAATTAATTCTATGAATAGCTGTATTGGAAAAAGAAAACATTGCAGTGACCCTCTGATTATATTGTTTTAGGATAGCATGCGGGACTTTTATATGACATAAGAGGTTTCTGCTCTCTGACATAGAAAACTAGTGTTGAATTAAAATCAGAGATTCCTCTGACCACCAAAATACTGAGTGGTTGGTGTTTAGGCTTTATACTGTATTCATATATCTAATATGCTCTCTGTATTTCCCAATAAGCTGTGTACTATGTTTGTGAATGGCAACTCCATCTGGTTTTCTCTCCAAATTCATACTTGGTTTCCACTGCAACACTTCATGCTGTCAGGGAGTTCCCATTCCATGAAGACAGACTGTTTTCATTTTTATGGGGAAATGTGAGTACCTGGCAGCTCATGTGGGCTGGCCATGTTGCATGCCCATTTACCACCCAGCTGTGACACAGTGTTATGGTGCCCTTATAGCCAGTCAGAACCTACATCAATTCAGTGCATGGGATTTTATTTTATTCCTCCTTTTTTTTTTTTTTTTTTTTTTGCTTTGTTTCCTATCTTCCTAAAAATGTTTTTGCAAAGCACTTAATTATTTGCATAGTTCTAAGCATACTTTCAAGTGAAGTGATACTTACTCTGTGTGTTGGTAGGAATTCCCTGCATGCAGAGCTACCTGATTTCTTCCATTTTTAGTTATCTCCAGTGGTTAGCAAGTCTCAGGAGACACTGTTATATTTGGAGCAAGCTTAGTCTTTGGATATTTCTTCTTATTTCTTCTTATATGAGACTTCCTGTCATTGTACAAGCTGCAGTTAGCTGGCTGCCTGTCCTTGAAATACCTGTGCATTGCGCCTGAAACAGCCAAGCAGTGGAAGAGCAAGTATTTTCATTTCAGCTCTGGTTATTTGTAGGTTGGTAAATAAACTAAGAGGAACTTTTCTCTGGTGGGCTCTTTATAGACACCATAGATTTTTGTCAGTAGTGCGTTTATGCAATTCTGTGAAACTTTCATGCTTTTTGTCTTGGATTTGTTGTTGTGCTCTCCATAGCATATAAAAAACTCTCAATATTTTCAGCAAGGAAATACGTTGGAGGATTACACAGTCATCAAAAGCTGAATTGTGAGAGTGCTTTTATTGATAAGAGAGAATAGCTAGTATACTATATTGGTCCATGTTGCATTTTTCAAATGAGTATTTTGCATTAAAATGTCACTGTACAATCTTCTTTCTTGACAATTCTTTTCTGTCTCGTATGATTGAGGTAGTGAGAATTTTTTTTTCACTTTTACATGACAAAAACAGTCATGGGAGTGGGTGTTTTTATTGTGTTAACATCATTTTGTAAAATCATACAGCTGTCGAGATCAGCTTTTATTTCCATGACAATTAATCTAAATAAAATTATCTTATTGTTCCTCACTACCCTAACCTCATTACTGGAAGCATATGGAACTAGTTGATAAATCATACTGTCAGGCTGGTACAGAATACTTGTGAATTTATAGGAAAAGAAAGCTGCTAGTAAATGCATTGCTTCTGCTCTTGTCTTTCTAGTCACAGGCTCTGTACAAGCAATGTTGCACAAGACAGTGCCACCTTAATTTGTGGTCAGTGGGAACAGGCTTGGTCACGGGAAAATCTTCAAGTTTTAAGATGTTCCCAAAGTTAGACGCTTTGGTATTTATGTAATTTCATTTGCACTTTAGTAAACTGACAGGAGTTGTATTTCAGCATTTCCACTTACTGGATTCTTAGGCGTGGCAGGAGCCTTCTGGGTGATGGTATCAGTTTGCTGACAAAAACACTCAGTGTAATCTCTTCTTTACTACTGAGCCTGTATGTTAGACTTTTGGCATGGGGGCAGGAGGGCATGTTGTTGTTTTGTTCCTACTAATCCTGTTGGGAAACTGTTCTGTAATCTCATTTTGAACACAAAACTTCTAATTTGCAGTCTGTATTACGCTTTTGCAGTCTGCATTACGCTGTGTTCTGTCTGATCATTTATCTGCATTTTATCCCATAGCTTAAATAGCTCTATTTCCTCCCTGGTTATTACTCACCTGTTCTATTTTTGACATACTGAGAGCAATTCTGCCTAGATTTAGGCTTCCATACTAAATGAACTGAACACTTTTATAAGATGGTCTGTCCTTTTCTCTGATCATCATACAAAGTATGCCACAGAAAATTGTATCAGATCTTCATTGACTGAGCTAGCATTTTTCTATCTGTAAATCCTTGCATGTTTTCTTGTCTGTGATGCTGATAGCTGATCTGATCAACTGTTTAGTATGTTGCTTCGGATGACAATCCTCCACAGCGGAAGCTAATGTCAATAATCCCTGACTCTATAATGGTTTATGCATACTATTATACATACTGTACATTACAGCACATTGGATGTTTCATCTTGCTTCTATTTTTAGAGTTTTCGAAAGATCTATTTCTTTCTGTATACAGTATACAGCCCTGTCTTCTGCTCTGACCGTTTCCAGGTTTAATTTCATGAGCCTGTTTTATGCTCACATTACCTTTTTACCAAGGTCATTACTACTAGAAGAGACACTTGTCCCATACCAAGTCCTTGAGGAACTAAACAAGTAACCTTTTCCCTGCTTAGTAGTTTCCCTTTCAGCACAATTTCTTAGCCTAATATAGCACTCTTCCAATAATCCTTATTCTGTAATAGCTTCTCATTACTAGAGGTAATGCTTTGCTGAAATACAGATACATTGGTTCTTTTGCATTTCCTTTGCCCAGAAAAACAGTGTGCTTGCAAAAGGCAGCCTCTCTAGGTTGTATTTTCCATTGGCAAAGTTCATGGTGATCCATGGTGGAACCTGCTTTTATTTACTTAGTTGCTTCAACAGAAATATTGTATTTAATGTTTTTTATATGAGAGTTGACAGATTTATTTACTGGTGTGTGTTGCTGGACTTGAGAGTTTTTATGTCAATTTTGTACTATTCTGGGACATAGTTTGTCTGTCTTCCTCTGCTGAAGTACATTAAAGCCTTTGAGGTTAGTTTCCACACCAGTTGCAACAACTTCACACTTTCTACACACTTTCAGCCATGGCTCACCCTGTCCTGACCTATGTTTTTCTTCAGAGTCCTTAAAAACTAAAGACAAGTAGTATTTATTTGATTTTCAGTCCCTTTTTCCTCTCCTACCTCTTTGCTCATTGAATAACAATAATTCTTTTTTTATTATTTTTGTTTATATTCTTTATCTTATTATATATTATATGCACGACATATTATTTATATTTTCCTTTTAAGTAAATAATGGTTTGCTGTTCAGTTTAATTTACTTTGTCAGAGTCTAATATAGCTTGGCTCTGGGGAATTCTCACTTCATCCTTGTGCTTTCTGTCTTTCCAAAAGTAGCCTCTTTTTTTTTAGCAGTCTTTTTCTGGTTTCGTATCAGCTTTTATAAGCAGTGCTAAAATCTTAAGACTTTTTTTAGTGCAGGTTGTTTCTGGAGGTTTTCTCTAGAATTTTTTCTCTCTCTTTTCCAACTTTTGGGATGCAAATTATATGCATTTTTTGAACTTGGACCTCAAGTACCTCTAGGTCTCTTCTGTATTTGTGTCCCCAATGTCTTCAGGCCTGTTTTCCTGACCAAGTAATTTGATGAATGTTTCAATTTGCCTCTTTCAAGCTGAAGACCTTGTTTTGGGTTGTTTATCTGTCTATGCCACGTAAACTTACAGTTCTTCAGATCAAAGTTTCCATCAGTCAAAGTCTTCTATAATATGTTGTATAACTACTCACAAAGGCCAAATTATAGGTAATTATTTTATGTGCACTTAGTTTTGTTTGCTGCTGGTTCTGATGTTAAGGATTGAACCCAACAAATTTTCTCATCTTGTGCTTTCTACATTATGTATAGAAAGTGAAGGTAGTACGTGTTTCTGTGAGAGTATCTGATGTTATCCAAAACCCTTTTTCCCATAGGAGGATCTCAGCAACTGGTTTTGTTCACTTGAATCATCTCACCAGAGTTCAAACCAGTTCTCTTGTTTTCACCATCTCTCACCTCTTTTTGTCTTTTCTATCTTGATTATTTGACTACCATATACTTGTCATGTAGAAGTGGAAAAAATTCAGAAGGGTTCTGTGTATTACAGTAGTTCTGAGCTTCCAAAGAGTAGAGTTACAGCTTTGTAGGCTTTGCAGTAAAGCATTTGACTGCAGGATGCCCCGGGTTGGTGTAGTGTGTCTTTCTACCAATATTTCTTCTTCAAGTATGAGCAGGAGGGGAAGGGTATGTTTTTCCTCATTGAAAATCTCAGTTGTCTGCACCTCCAGTGCCTAAAAGGGCTGCAGGCACACCATGGAATGCCTTATTAGCTGAAGAATCCCTTATATTTGTCTCTTCGCATTCTAGTCTGGCAATTTTACTGCAATCATAAAGGTCTCAACATGCAACCTAGCTATCAAATCTCCTTATGAATCCACGTTGTTTGATAGCAGTAGTTTAATAAGACCAATCCTATCAAGATGCCAGCCTTTCTGGGTACGCAAGATGTTGCTGGTACATATATCATATGTTAAATGTAGGTGCTTGTTACTTGTTACTGCTCTTTACACCTAGTTACCATAAGCCACCAGCTACAATCACATGTGCACAATGGCATCAGAAGGAAAACACAACAGTGGTAACACTGTGTTCTTCCTGTCAACACATGCTTGTATGCTTCTAGCATCCACCTAATATTCTTTTCAGTTTAGAAAGAAAGAAAATGAATTCTCATTTCTCAACCTGAATTCTCTTCTCTGGCTCCCAGTAGCAAAATACATGGACTTGAAGGTTTGTCATGGTAATTTACAGAAATAAAGTGCTTCAGTTCACTTCTGTCAGTGGTGGAAAGAAGTCTTGTGCATTGCAGTAAGCCCTGCTCTGAGGCAAAGACCTTTCTGTAGGACTGAACCCACACACTGGAAAGCAGTTACAGGGATTTTTCTCTGTTACCTAGAGATAAGTTACTACTCCATTATCTGAGGTCATTGATCTGAGTCTGCCTCACTGTCACACGTGGTTAGACAGCTGTATTGTTACATGTAGATCCTTAAGAATGAACTCCTATTCAAGTGAAGTCTTTTTTGTCTGCCTAATTTTAAATTGATTTGTCCCTAATAGTTCATTACAATGTTATTCTTTATCATCAAGCGTACCTTAAAAACGAAAGATTGCACCTCATTAGGAAATAAACAAATTTGTTTATATTGAATATGGACAAGTGATTACAGCTGGTCAGATTATTGCCTATGAAAAATTTATCTCCAGAATGTCTTTCATCCTTCCTTTCCTTCTAGGAAGAAAATCAAAGAAAGGTTTTGAATTTTTATTAATGATTCATTACTCATAATTTATCAGCGAACAGTTTATGCAAATATGCTTTGCAAATTGCTCCCTTTAACTGTTACTTGGGGTTATGTCTGGATCTTACCTTCCCATGGGAAGCAGAGGTAGGAATATTTGGATGATAGATATTTAATCATGTGAGAATAATGCATATCAAACGTTAAATACCCAGATACAGAAATGATTTGCAAGAAACCTGCTCGCAGTGAATTGTACCTTACTGGAGTTCTTGTTGACATTAAATTGTGATTTAAGATGAATGAGTAAATTGCAAGCTAGCTAGCTGAGAGCTGAACATACTATTATTTGAGGCCAGTGAACCAGCAGGGCTCCTGTTCCCAGAGACTGACTTTTATGTTTAATATACGTTAAGGAAATGTCCTTTTCTGTGGTGTTTTATATACCTTAAGGTAATACTGTGTTTGCACAGTGGAATTTTAAAAGAAAAGACTATTTTGTTTCCTCCACCTCTGTCAGTTCAAAGAAGTCACGTTGCCCTGTCTTGCAAGGTTAGAAGGGAACCTTTGCCAAGTGACAAATGTATTTTAGGACTTTTTGTAACTGATTGATCTTGTGTGAAGAAAAAAATAAAGGAGCTTTATTATTCTGTAGAGTGTTTGTGTAAGGCTTGTTTGGGGAGGATGTTAGCCCTGACATGTGACTTTTAAACTATTGCATGGTTTAAATGCTTTTTGGCTACAATTTTTGTTTAAATAATTCCTTTTAAAAAAATCCTGTAAACTATTAGTTGAAAAAATAGTAGGAGAAAGCTAATTTTATATATATAAAAAAATTGCATACAGCTGAAGGTAATTGTGATGTGATGTTCTCAGAAGTGCAATTTTTACTCAAAGGCAAAGCACTGAGGAACTGATAGTCTATAAAATCAGAATGTGTCATTCAGACTGACTTGAGTAATAGACTGAAGGATTGCTAATCTGTCTGTGCAAAACAGGAAGAGTTTTTGGATACAGATGGAGATCAAAGTTCCCTGTTAGGCATTGTATATAAAAAGCAGAGACATTTGAGAAATAAAAACGGATTGATTTATTCATTCCATTTCCTACTCCAGAAAGGGCAGTTGTTCAGGCCCTGGGTAAGCATTCTCCAGTCATTGCCCATGAATGTGTAATATGCTTCTAACAGAACTAAAAAAGAACTGCTGAAGTGGTGAGAGCAGGTATCCTATTCAGGAGTCTGTAATTTATTACTGCCCTCCTGACATTTAAATTCCTGTCTGCCTGCAGCACGCTCCTCTGTAGGCAGTCATGCAAAAGTTGACTTCTTACAAAAGCTTAGTGATAGTATACTTGCCCATTACAGTGGTTTATCTCCCAATTTTATTTACTCATCTCAGCAGCATCCACTGTATATAACAAAGATATTCACTCTGAAGGGAGCATACAGCAAAGGGTAGAAACCTGGGGATCAGATTCTGTTTGGAAAGAGGAGCAGAAAGTCTGCAGCTGGATGGTTGGTCTCAAGTGATGTTGTGGTAACACTCAGCTGTTGCTGTTTGCATAGCCAGGGTTCTACCTAGCTAAGAAGGTAACTAACTGGCAAATTGCTAGCAGTGGATGGAATCAGCTGTCAGGAGACAAAGCCAGAGCAAAGGGAGCCTGTCCTCTAGAGAGCTGCAAACAGCCCGGAAACATATCTGGCAATTGTGTCTCAGTGGGAGCAAAACAGGGTACTAACGGGGCTCGGTAAAGATGCGTTTTAAGTTCAAGAAAAACAACAAAAAAAAAATAGAGCTCCTTTTGCAAGTGTTGGTTTTTGATGTCGGGAAGCAGTGAGACCAATTAAGATCTCTTCCCCTGCTAATATCAGAGATGGCAATTAATAACGTAAAAAGGTGGACGTGATGGAAATGAGTCTGTTCCTACAGTGGTGAACCTGACACTGTATACCCTTGGTGCTATTGTAATTCCAGCAGAAGTCAATTTAGAACAAACAGGAGTATTTCTATAAAGTGTAAAAATGAAATTTACCGAGACGGTTGTTTCATGTGGAGGTGATATGGAATATCTCTCAGAGGTGAGAAACAGGATCTGAATGAACTACTTCTAAATGCATGCCAAGAACCTCTCAGTATTGTTGTACTTTTTAATTAGATGAAAATAAATGAATTGAAAAGATGAAAGGAACTTGTGTAACATCTCACTTCAAAGGACAGTTCCACTCTTGAGGAGTATTTAAAAAAAAAAAATGGAAAGTAAAGAAAGGAAAAGCAGCTTATTCAAGAAATGCGCTTTTTCTTCCTGTGGATTTGCCTTCACTTTTACCTGCCTCAGAACTAAGGCATGACTTTTGCTCATCTGACCTAAATTGAGTCATTGCCCTGGTGTAAGGAAGAGTGGAGCTTGACTGACAGCAGTGTTCCCTCTGCACACTGGGCTTTGTATTGACTCAGCAATACTCTCAGATGAGCTGAATTATTTTTGACCTTGTGGAGGAATTTTTATCAAAGTTTCAAAGCTCTGGGCTGTACTCTGGCCAGAGAAATTGATGTGCAGTGGCTCTGTATCTGGATTTACTTTTGGTAAATGGAGAGAGAAAAAAAAGCAGCAGCTGAATGTCTCATCTGCCTGATGGGCAAGTCAGCCTTCCCAGAAAGCAGAGGCCAGTGCTCCCACCTAAAAGTTGGGCTGTGTATACTGTCCATATACAGAATATGTGTTATTTAAAATATTTCACAACCATAGCAACAGCCAATTGGTCTTGAACCCTTTTAGACCCTTTACTTAAGCCACTGCTGTCCAACTTTGGGGTTATATTTCTGTCTTACAGCAAATTTTGCCTCTCTCTTTAAACAGGAATACTTTCATTTGTCTTTGTACGCTTTATTTCTAATCCTATCTGTCCAGGGCATGATGTGTTAGAATATTTATATGCAAAAGTGACCTGACTAAGAGAGAATGATTTCAAACTGTCCAGGAAGATCACTGTTTCTTTCACTGATTCTGTTGCCCTGAAATTTAGAAAACAATGTTTGTATGCAGAAGCCTAACAGAGAAGTGTCATGACAACCACTCAACAATATTCAAATAAAAACTAGCCTTCTCCAGTCCTAAGGAGATCATGACAGTGAGACCTGTAAGCAGTTTTCTTTCATGGCTCAAAGGAAGAATCAGCACTTTCAGAAGCAAAGGCCTTGCATGTCTTGCAAAGGAAGAGCAGCTCATCAACTTCATAACTCCCTGATAAGATTTAGACAGGCTGCTCTGCGTCTCTGTTATGCCATGAGCTGTTTCAGGAGTTTGCCAAATAGCAGGTTGATGTGAAATGCTATCAGGTTTTCACAAACACAATTAGCTAAGCAATTGAGCTCATCCCAGCTGTGATTAAGTGGGATTAATTATAATAAGAACTAGCTGAGAGAGGTAAGCTTGATGTTTCCTGGGTTGATGCTCCGCACTATTATCCTACGTAAGTATCCTTTATACACTGTCAGCTGCAGAGACATCGTTACTTTGGGATATGGCTGCTGGACCAGCATTAAAATGAGCTTCATCCTAAACTGAGTGTTCTAACACTGGAACTGCCATTGAGTGTGAAAACAATTAGTTTGAAGCATCAATTACATCAGAAAGAAAAGCAGCCATTCAAGTCAATGTTTTGCAATGTAACGGAGCGTGTTTATCTTTGGTCCGAAATCGAGTTAAATATTCTGGGAAAGAGCTCTCTGTATCCCAAGAGAGGAATAGCTTCCCTTCATAGCATCATGGTTTGCTTTGGTAATGATTAAATTTCTATAGTTTTTAAGACTTCGCTTACTGAATATCAGAATTTATAGATAATTCGTGTAAACTTCTCAAGGGGATAAAGCAAAATGATCAATTAAATAGTTAGAAATATGGAGGGGATGATAGCATTACATGAAGTTGTGCATAGGATGTTCAGTAAATCTGGATATTGTACACGAGAATCAAGTGTAATGGCAATGGTGTAAATACACACATTGTAGAAATGACAGAATACTAGTGCTTTCTTTGTTAGAAGAGAAAAGCTGGTAATGTAGAAATCGAGTAGGCATCCAAATACAAGAATGGAATATTGCAAAATATTTATCTGTATCTGAACTGTAAAAGAAGACTTGCCCATATCTTTGAGCAAGTATTTTTGGCATTGTATTTTAGCCCCCAGCATGAGTTAGATGTGGGGCTATCAGAGTGAGTCCAGAAGAGGGCTATGAAGACAATCAAAGGGCTGAAGCATCTCTTCTGTGAGGAAAGGTTGAGGGAGTTTGGCTTGTTTAGCTTGGAGAAGGCTCTGGGAGACCTCATTACATCCTTCTAGTACGTGAGGGGAGCTTATAAAAAGTAGAAGGGGGAATGATGTTTTAGATGATCTAATAGTGATCGAACAAGGAGAAATGGCTTTAAACTAAGAGAGGGGAAATTTAGTTCAGATATTAGGAAAAAAAAATTATGCAGAGAGCAGTGAGGTGCTGGAAGAGGCTGCCTAGAGAAGCTGTGGATGCCCTCATCCCTAAAGATGTCCAAGGCCGGGTTGGATTTGGGCCCTGGGCAGCCTGAACTGGTGGATGGCAACTGTGCCCATGGCAGGAGGTTGGAGGTTGATGATCTTTAAGTCCCCTCCAACCTAAACCATTCTATGATTTGGTAATTATTTTTATTTTATGGCTTCTGGTTCTTGTAATGGAGCTTCCAGCGGTCACTTTTTTTGCATCTACTACCATAATGGTTGCACTGTTCTGGAGCATAATGTTCGATGAAAAAAACATGATTGTGCTTGCTTTATTTTTTCTGAACAGAAGGAGATTCCTAATCTCTGGACTACTTTAGTGAAAATCTTTAAGATCATAAAACATTATCATGGTTCATGCATCTTCTGTTGCTTAGTGATGGCTGAACTACAGTCGTCTCCTGGGTTAATAATCGCATATGATTTGGGGGCCTTTGAAGATCTCTACTGACATCTTTGTAGCCTTTTCAAGTACTTTTCTGATGACTGTTGTTGAGGGTTATGCCCTTCTTGATGGGCTCAGTGGCAGTGTCTCTACTCTGGTCTTCAAATCCCAGTGCTCTAATTGCTTTGCTAGTCATTGCCAATATTTGATCAGGGCCAATCACCTCCCTCTTAGGTAGTCTTTCTGTAATTTCTGCTTGACAACTGTGTGGGACCACTGTAGTATTTCCCTCTGAACATGCAATTTTTTTTACTATTTTTCTACATTTAATTTTGAAACATCTCCTAACATCTGCCTTCTTCTTCTTTCTCTTCTCTCATCGTTTTCTGGCTTTTTGGAAGTATTGCTTCCCTCTGAAGCACCTTATAACTGAAAGCCAGTGAGGTTAAGGAACATAATATTTTGCTGTTCATTATTATTAGACAAGATCCAGAAATTTCTAAGAAGGATTCTTTGGCCTGCGTTGTGTTGGGAAGTGTAGCACAAATGATTCCTTTTGGACTGTTCTTCCTTGCACCACTTCCCTCTTATTGTTTCATTTGTAATTATTTACTGCTTGTATTATCTTTTGTCATAACTGAACACGTGACCTTATAGAATCAAATCCAGCCACCAACTAGCCCTGCACAATAGTCAGGAATTGCACTTATATAGAACTTTACCAAATATTTTTAGAAGCTTTATATGTTCTTCAGCTCACTGTTCTGTCTAACTTGTCTTGTTTCCATTAGTAGATAACTATAGAAGAATGAAATAGAAGTGTAAAAAATGACTGTTGAAGTGAGAGCTATTATGCTATTCTGTTGAGATTTATTTTATTAAAGTAAAAGTATTTGAAGACTTGATGTTTTGCATCTTTGAGCCTTTTCACAATACATACATAATTATGGCACCAAAAGCTTTCTATCTGCATTAAGAAAAGTGATTCACCCAGAAAAAAAATAGTCTTTTTTTCTTGTGTATCATGTGTACATGTAAAATATTTTTTTTACCCAAAAGTGCCTGTGTTGCACTTGGTGATATTCAACTGTGTTCAGTTTGGACATCATCAGCTCTTTCTGAGAAAGGTTTGAGGAACACTATGATCCTGGGAAGGCTTTGTCCTCATGGTGAAAGTTTAGCTTTAAAGTTGAACCATAAGACATGGAGCTGTTGCTGATGGGTTCATTTTCAGGCTTAGCTGTTACAGCTGTGGAGGTTGTTACCTCTTAGGTAAGTGCTGTGATCTCAGTTTCAGTCTTACACAGTAGCGAGTTCTGTATATTTAACCTTCAGTTGGCAGCATTATTCTGCTTGTGAAACAAGCTGAATCGTCGCTCCTTAAACCTCTTTGTATGCTGTGGACATATTTTGATGCCTGGTATGACATCCCTTCCCTTCTGCCCATTCAAAAGTCTCTTGGGCTCTCTTTCATGAATACACCTCTACCTTGGAGCTGCATCTTCTTAGTTGCTGAAATGGCTGCAGAAGTTCATCAAATCAAGCACTGTCTCCATTTCATGCTTACCCTGTTGTTTATGTTCGCATGTCCTGCCCCATCCTTTTATAATGCTCCTGCTATAGGTCAGTTATTTTTCCTTTCCAGTAGCATTGCATGGAGGGAAATTTGTTAGTAATCTTCCTCTTTCCTCCAGGTAAGTAAAGTCTCCTTTTGTCTTTCAATTCAACTACTAAATGTAATCACCTGTAGTAGAGCAAACACAAAATGTCCACCTGTTGCTTCACCTATTCCCATCAACTTCTAAGAGTAGAAGGAGACAACTTAGAACCTTCTGATATTAGTGCATAAAATACTCAAGTAGCCAATATAGGAGAAAATAGAGCTGTTATGTACAAGCAATTGCTCAAATGAGCTTTTAGCTTTGAATAATACATTTTGACTTAACAAGACTGGCACTTGAAGATAAATCCCTGAGGGAGGAGTTCCCATTCTACAAGTTAGATTCACTGGATACAAAATAGTAACTCTCAAAATAGATATGAAGTTTGTATGATACCTGCATGATTTGTTTACTGTGCTGCTTTGTTCCATTCTTCAGGTTTGAAGACGGCACAGTCTCTTTTCTTGATATCATTGCTTTGAAACATGGATTTGATGTTCTGGAAAAACTCACAGGTCAGTTAACGTAACTCTAATAATGAAGACTGAATTTCAGATATGATTGCATTTTCCTGTGGCTGTACCTTAATTTTCCTGTCTAGATTTATAATCCACATTCATCAATATGAAGATTGTAGTCTTCAGGATAACTGGTTTATTCAGGTGTTATGTATTTGATCATTCTAAACTTCTTTGGAAAAAATAAAGTATTCAGACTGTTCTCCCCAAATACACATGCAAGGCTTTATTACATCAAGTTCTTGCTGTCTGCCTGACACTTAGAAAGATGCAATAGGAAAATAATAGTAGGATGTAGACTTGAGGCAGTAAGAGTTCCTGCTGCGCACAAGGACCGTGCAACTTGACCTCGTACAGCAAAGCAATTTAGTAATAGAGATTTAGAAAGAAATCAGGAAAGAGTTTAGAGAACACCCTTTGTGATAGTAAATACACTTCCACTGAGTGGCTATTTCTTTTCATACAACAAACTTTTCAAACCTTGGTTTTTCACAGCAGTTATTTTGTCTGTACTTTGACACGCTGTACTGGAAAACAGCATTATGTGTTCCAGCGCTGTTATTGTTTGATTCTCTGGTTTTTTGTTTGTTTGCTTTTTTTATTTTGTTCTTAATGTGATATACTTAGCACTGTAGATCTTAGAGATCTACATTCCCATTTCTCCCATGGAAAAGCACATGATTGTGGAATTGTAATACACTTCCTGTTTCTTGAAGTGCGGGATGAAAGGAGAAGAAACACCAGTCTCAACTTGCAGCAGGGGAAGTTCTGACTAGGTATAAATAAGTATTTTTTTCAGGATGAACATAATCAAATCCTGGAACAAGTGCCCAGAAAAAGCTGTAAAATGTCCATACTTTGTGATGTTCAGAATTTGACTTGACTTGGTCCGAACAATCTGTTGTAGCTTTACATTTACCTCTGCAGTGAACTGGAGGTTGAAATAGATGACCTTAGGAGGTCAAACATGAAGTATTCTATCCTTCTCTAAGTACTGAGGGCTACTGTTTCCCTTCAGGCTAAGGACATTGTAATGCAGATAGAGGTATACTGAGCTGTGCAAATGGGGGGATAGACCTTTCCAGTTACTGCTTAGAGCGTGTTCACACAGCAGTCAGCCTGTGGCTATGTGTACAGAGATAACTACAGCTCACATCCTGCCATCTTCATCTCTCCTGTGCTTTGTGAGTTTGACATTCCCTGGTCACAGGAACTTTGGGAAGCCTGTGCAAACCTGCTAAATGTCCCTTTGCAGTAGTCTTCTTCAGGAAGATAACTTATATGGCATGTTTGCTGCATGACTTCATTTCCCTAGGGCAAGTGCAAGTAGACTGGGGTTAGGGGCTACTGCAGGCTTTCTAGCTTGCTAGGGAGTCTTCAGATTTTGAACCGCTTTTCCTCAGCTCTGACATGTTGAGGGTTCAAAGGTGCTCAAACAGTTTGAGCTATAACCTTGCACTGGATCATTGCCTTCAAGGCACTCTTTGTGCCATGTTGACTCCAGGATGCCCTACTGTGCTTGAGCTTGGCACTGAGGCTTGCTTCCACCTTAAAAGTGTGCAAGGTTAACAAAATATATGTTTCATACTTGAGTATATGCACAGTTAATGTGTATGAATTCTATGAATAATGTTTGAACCTCCCTTCTCCAGTGCATTTTTAAAATTTCCTATAATAAGGCATAAAGCTTATCATGATTTAAGAGATCTGAGTCTGGAAGTCTGAGTGACCATGTACTTTTAATGCTGCTAGTGTTTGAGGCAGTTTCTTGTCTTGATTTGTCTGAAGACTTCTAGTTTCTTCCTCATAGAGCAAGATTTTTGTGAAGGGTATTTTCTTAGATACTTGCCTATGTGGAAATCAATAGCAGAGTTTTCATGGACTTCAACAGGAGTTTGACTGATCTCCAACCAGTACAGTTGTTTTGCTTTGTTGTGTCTTGTGTGGAGACCAGCTATCTAAAATGAACCTGTACTATGCATACCTTCTTGCAAAACAAAATGCTTTAGAAGAGTATACAATCTTAAGCAAACATGTTCCTTTTTAAAGGAGGCTAAGTGCTTTGGTTTAATGTGTAGGAGTATTGGCTGGCACCTCTTCCATTGCTCATCCATCTAAGTACCCATCTTTTGGTACCCATTCCAGCTAAACTACTTGAAAATTTTAATACTAGGCAGAAGGGAATACTTGATTTGTACCTGAATAAAGTGGGTAGCAGAAGATAGAAGAATAGAATACATGCATGAATAAACAGCCTGTTGAGACCTTCTAGTTTTTACTATTTCTTTTAATTTGCTTTCTCACCGTTAGCAGTGATGAAAATTTAAGGTAGCTGAAGTGACTTTTAATGATCTAAGTCAAAGGGATTTTCCACCAAACTTTTGTGAGAGTGGGTGATTTGGCTTTAAGTTTGGGTTTAATTCATTTATTGTTTATGCTATTTTTGTGTGTGTACATTTTAAGATTTTTTTGAAGTCTGGCTTGAGTAATAACTTTCTGTCTCCAGTATCTGAAGTACATCAAGTTTTAGTTTCTCTAAAACTCATCAATACCTAGATTTAACTTGTTCAAATAGCAAAGCAGATGTATTTATACTATACTGAAGGGAATATGGTGAATTGTTGTGTTTGTTCATTAATAAAAAATGCACTCAACTATATCAACACCATATTCTTTACTAGTCTGTCTGAATAGAATCAGTAAAAAGCTTTTTATGGCACTCTATCACTTTCAGAATAGCTATGGACTGCTATCTTCTGAACCATTTCTGGGGATATGGTAAAAGTTTAGTAAGTTTGCTAAAGCAGTGATATATAACAACACCTATATTAACTTGGCATGGATTTTTTTGTGATTTTTTCAGAATGTTTAGTCAGTGTATTATGTTATTATGTTAACTTCTGTTTCTTTCTGACATTGTTTATTGTACAGCTTCGATTTTTACTACAAAGCAAGGTTTCTCAAAGATGAAAACTTCTATGTCAAAACTATGGAGGTTATTCCAAATCTTCAGACCAATAACACTTTCATAAATAAATAAATAGAAATATTTCCATTTTCCTTTAAGAAATTATTTTTTCATTTGTGCTTAATAGTAGAAAGGTAAAGGGAGATGAGAAAAGAAAAATACAGGATAAAGAAGAAACCTACATTCAAGATAAAAATGAGAAACTAGATGTTTGTGACATATATTTGAATTGAAGAACTTCTGCACAAGTGCTAGAGCCTTAGGTATTTTGGTGATCTCTAGTCTCATTTTCAAGTGCCACATTGAAAAGCAGAAGTGCCAGCAGTACCTCTTAACATCTACAAGAAACCATTGCTTTCCAGATAAGTAGGAACATTCAACATCTCCATTCACACTAAAACTGAAGTGATTATGCTTACATGTATGTGTGTATGTAAGTGTATACATTTGCATGCAATATATTTTTTATTTAGAATTTAATCATACCAAAGTGAACAACCACCATGCAAAGATGGTAGCATGAAGTTGTATGGCGATGGTCCCTTTTGGGTTTTTCCATCATTAAATGCATTCTGTCAGCCCATTTGTCAAAGGTAATGTAAAGTTTGACTGCAGTGCTGCAGCTTCCTTGGCCTGGTCCTGCAGAGTAGGTGCAGATAGGTGCAGTGAATCTATTTCTGCTTGACATACCCAGTGCAACAAGGAATGTAGTCCTTTTGACACTGACTGGACATCATTGAGAATATAGACGCTTTGCAAGTTACTTGATTTCTGTGGAAGGTACCCTTCTCCTTTTGAACAAAGATGATTGGCATTTGCATGTATACAACAAAGCCATCACATGCTGTAGGAACATTTCATAATCAAAAATTACTGCAGATTTGTTTTAATCCACTTTATGCATATTTCTTCCACCTCAGCTGTCAGAGTTTTCAGTGTCAAAATGTGCTGTCAGAAGGGAATCACTTCTGAATTAGGCTTTCCTGTGGCTCCTGGAGTACTTGCTTTGCATTCACTCAGTACCAAAAAGTGATTCTCATTCTGGGTTGTAAATAGCCTGGAGCAGAAACAAGGAAGATGAAGAAAATGTTTTTGTTACTACTCATTCCCTTCTGTGTAATAAAAGCATTGCTGAAGTCTTCTCAGGATGTAAGGTGACTGGATTGGACCAGTATTTATTGAAGATAGAGAGGGAGATCAGTAATGGAAGATTTCATCATTAGACTGTGCTGAGACAGATATCTGAGTCTGATATCATCCCATCTAAGTCCTTGACCTGTTTCAACTTCCGTTTAACAACAAAGACATATATCATGCTGAAGTTATGTTGTGATGAGTCTGACTAAACTGACTTCCAAAATCTTGTGTCTTCAGAATTTTCAACTTGACCTTAGCTGCTACACCCTTTCATTAGTAAATATTTATCCGTTTTACAAATGAAACAAATGATACACATTTGGAATTATTTTAGGAGTGGTACTTCAGTTATGATGTCTATTCAGGAAACATTATTTCTTTTCACAAGAAAATATATGCATTGGAAGAAATCATAAAACGCAGACGGTTTCTTAAGGATGATAAGTTAAATGCCTTTTTAAAAGTCACTGGATGCTTGATTAGTTGTTGGAAATAGAAGGTTGTTTTAGCTTTCATAAAGGCAATTATACTACATGCAGCCAAAAAGAAATACAGTGCAGGATGCTAAATGGTGAGGCTAATTTTGATTTTTAATTTAGCCTGTGGAAGTTGGGACTTCTGAGTTGTCTTCTGCTATATTTTAGTTTTTACCTTCCTTTGGTATTTCAAGGACTGGTTGATGCTAGTAGTGGGATGCTGAGCAGCCTGCTGTTGTTGATACTGCATGGATTCTTGATGTCTCATTTTTAAATACTTATGGCCACACAAATTAACCAGTTTGGGGCCAGTTATCAAATTGTCAGGGATCACTGCACTTTGTTCTGTACTGGCCTATGTGGAAGTGGAAGCTCATGATATACAAAATTGTTCTCTTTTGGGGCAAACCTTCCTTGATGTGAGAGAGAACGAATCACTGATGAAATTTCTGCTTTCTCTATGCCAACCATTTGCCACAAGATGAAATATAATTGAAAAGAAACCTGGGCAATTTGAACAAGTTCTCTCATTTCACTGTTCACGTTTAACACTTTTGGTAACTGCACCTGAAAGATGGACAGGGTTTTTTGCTTCTTTTCTTATGAGGAAAAAATGTTTGACAAGTTGACAGTGAGGAGATGATGCTCCATTCTCCCCTTGAACGTGAAAGTATGGGTACGCTGAAGAGACAGAATTTTAAATTCTGGCTTCAGAAGGAAAACAGTCTTATGGATGTAAGGAGCACAAAAAAGGAGTTAAAGCCAGAAGATGTTCTGATTTCTAGGTAATTACACTGAATTTATTAAAAAATTCTCCTCTCCTTTATTGGATAGTGAGTTGACTGTTTCTGTTTTCTAATTTCTATCCCCAGATGAACTTGGTTTAGAGAACAAACTAGAAAAAAACTTATTTACTGCTACCAGCCCTTGCTGCTAGCATGTCATGTCAACCCAGTTTTCTTAGTTTTCTTTTGTGAGCTGTCTAATGCAAGCTAGACATCATTTGTACCTGAAGGCAGAGCAGAACATTCAGAGCTTGATATCAAAAGCTCTGAAAAAGTGAGTTAACAGATGAAATCCTGCCAAGGCTGATTTTGCAGAGTTTAATTTTTATATAAGATTTATCTCTAGAAATAAAAACTGTTTTATATTTTGTTTTTAATGCACATTTGCTAATGTTGACATGGACTCCATTCACAAACTGCCTAATTTGTGATGAGGTCTAGAAAACAACCAGAAATGTCAGTCTTTCCTCAGACCTGTCGAGAGTGACACAGGAAGAGGTAGCAAAGGACAGAAATGTCTTAGGTGCCTTGGTGTGTACATTGCACATCTTCAGATACTAAAGACGACAAGATGAAAATTGAGCTTTGAAGAGCTCCATGTGCTTCCTCATAAAAAAGGATTCACCAATCTCATTTTTCTTACCAAGGAAGTTTAACCTCATACTGCTGGCACCAGAAGAATGCCTTTCCTCTTCTGTCCATCTTTATGTGTATAGTTTAATCTCTAGATGAAGAAGAAATTACACATGTATATTGGGTGTCTTATTGGTTGCACTTCCATAATGTAGCTGAGAATTTATGTCTGTGGTTGCTGGAACCACCCTGGTGTAGAACTGTTTTAAGATTCTGCTTTTTGGTATGCTTTCTACACCTTACTTTAACTGTTTGGTTTTTGTTTTTTGTTGTTTTTTGTATTAAAAAAAGCAATGCAACGAACTGGAGGAAGAAATAGAAAGAACAGTCTTGTCATGAGGAATGTGGCAGCTGCTGAGCATCTTTGTATCCTCTGTTGTATTGTGTTGTGGGTTTCTGTGCTGTCTTCACTGAAGCCAGCATATATGCCACTGTCTAGCAAAGGACCAGTGAATTTTGAAGAACTACTGCTATGGTTCCAGAGGAGTGGTAAAGTGCACTCCTACAGTGGTTGCTCCCAAATACAGGCAGTAAAACGGGAGCACTGTCCTTAGTTGTGCATTCTTGTCTACATTCTTTGGTATTTTTTTTTTGCCTCCCCATCACTGGTTGTTAACATGAAGTGGAGGTCCTCAAGCTATAAATCAAAGTTGCTGATAAGAGAAGCATTTGTCCATGTGTTAGTTCAGTTTCTTTAAGATAATGGTTGGTGATCTAACAAGAATGATAAAATTCTGTGCTTCTTCCTATCACTGAAATCAGGGAGGGACAAAGTAGCATGCAACCAGGAAAGCAAATGTACAGGAACAACATTCAATAAATTACAATGATTAATCTATTTCTCTATCTACTTTAGTTCAAAATAAACCGTCGTGTTCCTAACCAAAGAATTTTAGTTTGGCTTGGGTATTTTTGTGGGCTTTTTGGGGTTAGTTTTTTGGTGGTGGTATGTTGTGGGTTCTTTTTGTTTAGAAATTAGCTCTACTACATTAAGAAAAAACAAAACAAAACAATTTGTATATTTTTTCATCACTCTGTATGTGAATTCTATTTATTCTTGACTTAATCTTTGGAGCCTCATTCCTATTCAGATTCTCCTTTAAGCAAATTCTTACCATTCTGAACACCAGCTTTACAGTCTACTTTCTTGCAATTCTGTGTACCTTAATGAACGCAGGATAGTACTATCTTAGTAATATCTAAGTATATATCTTAGTATCTAAGATACTAAGTATCTTAGTAATAATTTACCAGCCTCACATCAGATGGCAACTGTGAAACTAAGTCCTGAGTTCTGATGAATCAGAACTTCTACTGAATTTCATTTTCAAATTTGTGAGAAAAGATTGACTTTCACTGTGAGGGCTTAATTTCTGTGGACACTCTTATAAGTGCTTCCACTGAGATCAGTGGGGCCATGAAATGAATCCTAATATAATGGCCAGGATGACTTGTCTGACTTGAGCTCCTTTCCTTGTTCAGATATAAAATTTACTTGACCTTTGGTAAATCAAATACTACTCGTTAGGGGAGAATAGAGCTTGGAAACTGTTCGCAGACACACAGCATAGCTGAGGCTGTCAGGGCCATCTGGGTCCATCTGGTCCTTCCTGTGCTCTAGCAGGAACAAGCAGAGCAGGGTGCTCAGGCCCATGCCCAGGCAGCTTTTGAAAACCTTCAAGTAAGAGACTCCACAGCCTATGCCAGTACTCTGTTATCTACACAGTATAAGAAGTGTCACTAGATCTGGAGTTATATTCTGGGTGGGATTTATCTTATGTTGCTGTCAGCATGTGTCTGAGCTGACCATCTAGATTGCCATTGCAATCCATAGAAAGAGGCAGCACTTCTCCAGCTTGATCTCTGTGATATTTTGGAAATTTAGGATGAAATGAACTACATCCAGCAATGGCAGTTATTCTCATTGCCTGTTAAGGGGGCTTAGAAGATTAGCTTAGAATGGCCTAGGAATTTTTTTTACTTTTATGTATATCTCCTGCTAATAATCCATGCGGGGCTTGAAAACTGAATAATCAGATTAGCTGAGGTGAAAATAGTGTTTTGTCACGGGGGCTGGGGGCGAAGGAGGAATGAGGAAGGGGAGTGTAGGTGTTCTCCTTTCCACCTTTCCTTAATGAAGATGAACAGGGTATGCTAAAGAAATCCTGAGGAGTGTGAAGGCTCAATTTCTGTGAAACTCTCATCTGTCTATTATTCTGAGTGATTTCTGATTTGCAACATACATTTCATGCTTCAAATCCAAGCTTATTCAGGTAGATGTCGCTTTCTCTGAGAGGGAAAGGTTCATATTCTGATAGCAGACAAACTGTTTTGCAAAAGCAAAAAAAAAAAAAAATCTATCTCCAGGGTAAGGATGTCCCTGTTACGGAAAAACAGTCAAAAATCTATCCTATATAAAGAGTATTTATGTACAGCTGACTGTCTGTGTTCATTTTCATTTCCATCTTACTGCTTAAAGCAGGTCAGTAGGAAAGCTTGATTGGCTCTTTTGCATATTTAAAAAAAAAAGCTGTTGTTGGTGCTACTGTTAATTTATTAGCACAGACATGCTCAACAGAGCACACATTTGCTAATGATTGTAGATGGAATTAAAACAAAGAACCAGTATTACAAAATGAGCAAATAGGTGAGTCTTGTGCAATACAGTCAAGCACATGATGTTTATGGAAGGCAAATTTGAAATAATGGATGGATCCTGCCTTTTTTTCATACTGTAGATACAGAATCAGTTCTCAGTTCTGCTCAAGGTAGCATTGTAAAATCTGTCATTTTAAACAAATAAGGTGGGAGAAATTACTATAGCTTACATCAAGAGAGAATGGGTGTAAAACTCTGTCTACTCTTCAGTAAGGGTCTTAATATTAACAGCAGTTAAGAGCAATGAAACATTGATCTGCTTGTTCCTAGACTGACCCAGCACTGCTGACACATGGCTAAAGGAAATCTTGGATGAGTGCTTTCTGTCTTTAATATCTTCCTCCCTAGAAGATCACTTTCTTTCTTGGATGTAGTTAGGAAATGATGGAATTCTCCATTTCACTAGAAAGTTTTCATTACCATTGCTCATCGATGGAGAACCTATAATGACTGTGGGACCACATTTTTCAAAGAAATTGTGAAAGTTTTTCAGTTACTCTAGGACACAAACCTTCCAAAGACTTTTTGCTGCCTAAACAGATTGGGGGGGTCGGGGTCCTGTTTGTTCTTGGAATGCCCTTTTAAAATAGGGGGAAAAAAAAATATAGATCTTGTACAGTGCTCAAGTACTGTCTCTATACAGTACTAGGTAAAAAAAAAAAAAAAAAACACAGAGCTGAAACAGAAATGGAAAATAAAATTAGACTTAAATGAATTCCATTAAATCTTCAACAATGTGATATATTGCTAATTAATTTTTGCCATATCCTGATATGCTAACAAGGAAATACAATGTTACTTTGTGGTTGCTAATTTTCTTGACTGATACAAGAGCAGTTTTCTTACTAGCATACACCTAGAAAATGAGTCTTGATAGGACGATGAAATACATTTAATTATATGAAGAAGTAGAGCTCTGTGATGAGAGAAGGGACCGGCGTTCACAAAGGAAGGTCTGGCTGGCACTGGGCATGCATTTTGGCCATCCCTCTGCATATGTCCAGGTCCCATTCCAATGTGTGCTGGCTGCCATGGCAAAGGATTACCTTATTTCACTTATTACATTTTTAATTTCCTAGCTATCTGGATCCAGCTGCTTCAGCTCTTCATGCAACACAGAGATTTTATGCTAAATCCAAAGGGGCTAAATTAAAGCAAAAGGAAATTTGCATATTGTGTAAAACTCCACTTGTTCAGCAGATCCAGATTATATGGTGCTAATCACAAACAGAAGATAGAGAAAATCCTCTTGAAGTCACCCTGGGGTTAAGTCAACTGCTTTACACTCTTTGACACATACCCATGAAATATGTAATCAAGTCTGTTTGACGTCCTCTCCTAATTACGTGTGTGTATTTTAAGCAGATGCTTTTCCAGCTGATCTGTGCCTTTTCAAATCTTTTCTTCATTATTAATCAGAAAATCACGCTGTATGTTAGCGGCAAGTGCCAATTATGGGAAACTAATATTAGTTTCTTTGCTTAGAAGCTGTACTATTCCAAGTAAGACCATATAACATGTAGATGTACAGAAAATTTAAGAATCTCTGGATGTTATCCATCAGTGGCATAATTAATTCTATCATGCACTGTGCTATTTCTGACTAAAGTTAAATTTTATTCTTCTATGTACTGCTTTTTTTTTTCAGTTTGAGGAAAAAATATTAAGGAAATTCTCTGTTGGTATCATGAATGGGATGTTTGTTTTCATAAAAGGTAGAATTTAAATTATAAAAATACTTTTCCCCCAAGACTCAAGACATTCTTAATTTCTGTCAAGAATATTAATACATAAGCTTAGCGTTTCATGAATTCTTCGTAGTCGGTGAGATAATATCAGGAGGCAAATTTAATATTTAATTAACTTGAGTGTCACTGAGTTCTAAGTAAAACCTATTTTTATTGTGACTGTGTCAGAACAGTCTTCAGAATTGCTAGTGACCTAGTTGGTCTTACCTCTTTCCTCAGTTTAAAGACACAAACAGCCACTTGTATTTTGCTGAAATTTATAGCTGAGTTCCCTTCAGTGCTCCCTTCAGTGTGTTTAGTGGAGACATCTACTGGCCAAATTTTAACTAGCTTCCTCTTCGTCGGGTCTTCCAAAGCATTTCTTACATCTCTTGAGGGAGAGTTTCTGGTATACGAATGAATATCTAGCAAATTTTGGACACTAAATCTATTCTTCTAATAAGAATTATGAATAATTATTGGATCAACAGATAGAAAATTAATAAAGCAGATGTTTTCCTATTGTCTCACTAGGGTGACTTCTTGTAGTAGTACTTAACTACTTATAGATTATGCTCCAAAAATAATGCCTCCTCTTTATTTCCATGGAAATTATAATAGATACAAAGAGCACAGTAACACTATTTGATAAAGCAGATTTTGTCAAATAGTGTTACTGTGCTGTTTGTATCGGTTGTAGTTTCCATTTGTCATTTAGTTTTATTTTAGGTTTATATGTATTTGTAATCGTCATTTCAATTCTATGCCTGCACATCAGCCAAATTATAAATTGAAGATGCACACATCTACTCACCCGTGTCACATCCCCTACTCACCCATTTCATCTACATTCTTACCCTTTCTCCAAGAAAAGAAGCCTCCACAAAGGTTCTCCACTTGTGTACTTGTTTAATCTCAAACGTTGCATTCCTATGGCAACTGGAAAAATATATATATTTTTAATTTTTCCTCCCTTCCATTCTTCTTTCTTTTTTCTTGTTATCGTTTTTACTTCAGGAAACTTGCAAATATTATGTTAAGCATCTCACCAACTGTACTCAGCTATACCTAATGTAATATAAAGCTGTGATGTGTGTTAGTTGAAATGACTTGTTGCTTTTGGTCTTTCAGCTTGATTGTATTGTTTCAAGTTGATACAGAAATTTCAGATTATTGTTTTGACAGGAAATTGATATTTTTCATCTTTTATTCACTTAGTAATTAGAACTCGAAGACATAAAAATTTCTTCCTAGTTTCTTCTTTAAACTTCTAAATTATCTTGAACTTTGGCTACCTTCCTACTGAATGTTTCATAAGGTTTTATATAAAAATCAGTGTATTTTTTTAAGTATTAGGCTAATGTCAATGGTATTCACACAAGTATCAACAAAAAAATGTTGCTGAGAGTACTTTTTATAAGATAGTATTTGAATAAAGGCTACGTTAAGTTTTATAAACTGAGGACATAGAAATCTAATAAAAACTTGGGCTATCCAGTTTATACAACAAATTCAGTACTGTCTTGAAAAGTAAGGGCGCATTAGCAGATTTCTACAGATTTTCTTTTTTTACCATTAATTACACAAATTGCAAGGATTCGAAGAGATGAAATATCTAACACAGGTTTTCTCAGCTTAACTGCGTATGTCAGTCAGAGGACAGTCATTTTATGCAGTGGAGTGATCTTGGCATTAAGTCTGCCCAGTTACATGTAGCTGTCTCACTAAGCAAACTAAACTGAGTTATAGTCACAAGAGCTGGTCTAAACCTCTTGATAGTAGAAAGATTTTAGCATAACCACAATGGAGAAATCCTTAAAGAATAAAACGCTATTAATTCTTGAATTGTCCAATACCACAATTCTGTGTTTCAGGCATGGTACTCTAGGTCAGTGCTCAGTAAAGTAAAAAGCAACATTTCTAACTTGACAATGTTCTGCATCCCTTTTTTAAGGGCCAAAATCATTAAGTGTCCTACAATTTGGCCTGCTAGGGCTGCATTAAGTAAAGAAAAACTGTGTTGGGTCTCATACAAAATATGTGCATGTATAACAAAACTTCCTTTTTCTATATAGATATTTAATGCAAACTTAAAAAAAAAAAAAAAAGCAACAAAAACAAAACTAGCAGGATATTTGACCCTGTTTTTTAAAAATAATGCATTAACATCTGCTTTGATGGAAATGGTTGCAGATCTTAGTTTGCTAGATGCTCATCAGAGATTTTTGGTCTAATTATACTCTACCCGTGCTTCGTTGTCGAAGATGGTTGTTCCCAAATGTATATGCTGCCAAAAAGAAATGTGATGCAAATGGCATGATTGTGAAGCAAGGGATATTTTTCTCTGGCAAGAGAGGTCACTTGCCAAATGACACAAGTGCTTGTAATGTGCAGTACACACTAGTTTCAATTCAAGAGTGTGTGTGTGGTGGGTATGAGAAGAGGGCTTATCACTGTACTGTGTCCTTCCCTCCACAGCATTCCATTGCCAGCTACAGTCTCTGCTTGAGCTATGGACAGTCAACTCATGAAAAATATTGCTAAAATCACATCATAATGATAATGTGTATGATCCTGTGGGGCTGTATTACTAATTGTCTAGGGCTGCACGCAGCCCTGCACGAGGCAGCAAATGTTTGT
The DNA here is from genome assembly GCA_037305975.1 of Chrysolophus pictus. Classification (NCBI taxonomy): domain Eukaryota; kingdom Metazoa; phylum Chordata; class Aves; order Galliformes; family Phasianidae; genus Chrysolophus; species Chrysolophus pictus. The sequence continues at coordinate 32,023,657 of CM074577.1, read as the reverse complement.
GATCCTGTGGGGGAGTCATCACCTTGTATGATGACTGAAACTGTCAGAGTTTGTCAGTAGTAGGATAGTTATGGCAATTGGCACCATCCAACTCCAAAACTTTGACCAAGATCTTGTGGATGCTGTTTGAAAAACTGCCATTTATGGGTGGATTTTAGATGCATCTTCAAAGTACTGACCTCTAGCAGCAGAGCTAGTTTCACTCCTTGGAGATTGGTAGGCGTTTGTATCGTAAAAGAACTTGATCACAGAAATTAAAGGGCAAGGCTGGGAGCCAGAATTACTGGACTGTTTTTGTAAACAAATTTTCATAAATTTTGGCAACACTCTAGAGTGGTATGATTTTCTTTCCATTCTATATGAGTATATACTGGAGCAGATTGATCTAAAAGAGTGAGTAGACGACAGGATAAGTTGAATGTTCACAGGTACACAGTATTTGAGCTTGTCTTGAAACAGAGGTCAATACTGGTGTTTGCTATGAAAGCTTTCTTTTTTTTCATATAGAATCTGTAATCACAATGATAGCATATTTTCCTTTTTGAGAGATAAGATTTTAAGCAATGAAACCCAGCTCTCAAGTAGTAGAGAGTCTGGAACCAATTGTGAATAACTAGTGTTTTTAAAATGTACCAAAAATGATGTAACATGAGTAATTGAAGGGGCATTCTGCTCACCATCACAATGCACTGTATCTGAAAGACTTTCTCCATGTCACAGGCAAATGGCAACCAAAAGCAACAGACCACTTCCTTTTCAGAATGCTTCCAGGTGTCTATTTTTAAGATCTTGTATTTGTTTTTCCCTTTTTTCTCATTACATTAGTATCAGTTTTATCTTGTTTTTGAAAACTAGATCATCTTTGCTCATGGTGGTGTGCTTTCAGATATTTTTTCAACCTGATTTCATTTAGAACAAGTATCATTCGATTTTAACTGTTGTAATTTCTTTGTTCTCTACTGTCTTTATTGATTTAGTTTGATGATTTCTTATTGTACAGATAAAGCAAACTTTTAGAGAGAAGGTAAAATTGGTTGGATTTTGCTTGATCTGTAGTTCACAAGATGTGCTAATACATTTTGTCTGATTAAGTGATGAAGAGGTTCCTGTTTCCAGCCATCTACTCCAAATCTTGACTAGAGTTGATGCCTAGAAGGTGAGTAGTTGGTGTGCCTACTTCTGTGCTCAGAGCACAGAAGCCCATTCTACTCACCTAACACTCCTAAATCTGACTCCATAAATAATAATCATTAAGTGCTCAGGCTGGGCTGAATGCTCTAATTCCATTCTTTACTTCTAGAGTTATACTTGACAGTGAAAGAGTTTGCCACCTCTTTCTTATTGCCTACAGTGGCAGTGTGATATGTAGTCTGACAGAAGCTGCTAAGCAGAGTCTTGAATTTCATATCAATATAATTTACAAAACATAGGTGAGGCCCTAAGGTATTTGAGATATAAAGTCTTCATAATTTTACATGAAGCTGTGAATAGAAGCTGCATAGGCTTGTATATAATATGTAAAATACTCAAATGGCACCATAAAAATCAGCTGTTTCTAATAATCCATAACATTTAATGTATTCTTGATCATCTCACCATGCAAGATCTGTTGAATTGGAGGATATCAGAGATGGGTAGCAGGAGTGTTCAGAGGCATAAAAGAGTGCTCAAAGGAACAGACTGAAGAAACTGATGGCATATTTTAGGGACCTGTTTCTGCTTATCAATTGAAAAAAAAAAAAATAAAAAAAAAAGAATGAAAGAATGCTTGAGTCAATTTGAAACCTTGCAGAAACCTAACACAAGAATGTGTGTTTTCCACTCACTTTGTTTTAGAGTGTTTGCCATGTATGAAGCGTTCCTGTTCATGCAGGCCATTGCCATTCTTAGAACAAATTGTCACAAGAAAGGGGAATTAAACTAATGTATAAGAAAAAGAGGGAAAAATGGAAAAAGAAACTGTGAGGACAATAGTTTCTATGCCACTTGATTCATAAGAACAAAACCATTAAAAGGATTAGGGGGCTGTAAGCTGCTATCCTAGTAGCTAATTTGCCGTGCATGCGATAGATCAATGAGGAGACTCTGAGCTAGCCAACGTGCAGTGATCTGGGCAGTCAAACTGTTGGGTGCATCCAATTATTGAGAAAAACAATGAAGTTCAATCTCCAGAATATCTTTTTCTTGATGTGTTTAATTCATGAGGATGTTTGGATTGTGCTTGTGTAATTGTGAAACACTTAATGCAAAGATAATTATTATCCACTTAAATGGGTTGGCATGTTTCTATTAATCATACTTGCTAAATTATTAAGCCTCTTATTTATCTTCAGCACTAATCACACAACATGACTAGTGGACATTACAGTGATGAGAAATCTAGAAGGAATTTTTACCCTATTCAAGAGGTATCAGCTAAGAAAACTGCATAGCTCCATGCATCCATCATGTACTGGTCCTGCAAAAGGCCGGACCAACCTTGCTGTTAACTGAGCAAGTATTTTCAATAAGTTAAGGAAGATCTGACTCAACTTCATATGAGATACTACTGGGGCAGGATGTCTTGCTGCCTGTGCCACATGCTGTCCTGTGACAAAGCTGAGTCTGATGTGTATTGGGCCACTGTTGGGAAGGTGGCCATGGTGTTGGGAGATTCAGCAGCCCTTCAGTGGAGCTTCTATGTTTGGTGCACAAGGCTGTCTGTTCCTCTGGGTTTCCATTTTCACCATCGCTTTATGCTCATATTTTCCCAAGTGCAGAAAGCAAGGGAGTCCTTCTAGTTATTTGTTGGAAATGCAATCAATGGGAGCTTGGAGCTAGTTTAACAGAACAAAGGAGATTCTCAAGGACTGCTAAAAGATCAGAGGGCAGGAAATACACTGGGTGTTTAGATTAGAAAACTGATGTTGATAAGGGTAAGAGTATAGGAGAGGAGGCATTTTTTGTTCAGTCACAGTTTTGCTATTTTTTCAGCAAATTCCAAAGAGAAACCAGTTGTGATTTGATGCTCATAAAATCCAACAACAATGGGGGACACAATTAACAGATCACTGGATTTGTGAGGTGAACTAAAAGGTGCACTTAATCCTTGGGTTTTTGTAGCCCAACGTTATTTTTCTATCATCTTTTCTTGTGCTTGTGGTGTTTGATGATAGCTCTACAGGATGAAATAAAGTGTGGTAAGTTTTCTGTCAATATGGGAACTGCTAGAGGAAGTCTCTGGGACAGAACAGTGTAACAACATTTAAACAAAAGGCAAGAGGAAAAAAGGGCAAATAACTCCAATAGAGAATTTAGTATGAAGGATTGTAGGTAGAACAGCTGCTGGACAGAATGAAGAATATCAAGATAGATCTGAATAATGCCCAAAAGTGAATTCTGTTGCTATTCCTCTGTGATCTTATTTACAACATGAAGTCAGATCATCAACTGATGCAAAGTGGTTTATGGCCTGGCAGTATTAATGTAATTAGGATGGCTGAGCACTGTTAGGAATCTGTCCATTAAAATATATGCTCATCCCATAAAAACAAGACTGAATTCCCACTGTTGCATTAAGCTTGTCTAAGCACAATATATCATCCAAATGGCCAGCAGTGACTAAGCAGTGTCGTGTTTTAATGAATATTCAAGCACAGATACATCATTTTATTTCTGTTGGCTTTTTAATTTTCTAATGCTCTTTCATGGTCCATGCTTTTGGAAGAGGGAGGGAGACGGTTGCTCTTAGAAGAAGAAAGGCATGTTGCCATTTCATTTCTTAGTACTGAGGTTCATAATGCGATTACCAAAATGTGAATAACAATCAAATAATGTAGAGGCTTATTCCCTATGGATAGCAAAAATAAATTTCAGTCAAATGTTTCCGGCAGAAATCTCAAATTTGTCATGCAAAGTACTTTTCTGCATTCAAACATAATGTATTTATATGAGTCAGAAACATCAAACATTAGGATAAATAGCCAGATTATAAATACAGTCTGCTTATGAAGTGATTGGAATAGAAGTGCAATTAATGAAACTGGCAGAATAGCTATGAAGCAGTGTTAATGCCTTGAGATTAATGGAAAACATACCTATCTGCCTTAAAGCATGGGATGAAGAAGACGCTCAGGGACAGCTTTCTATTTTTCCCTTTAAAAATCACTGACTACCTTTTTCTTGCTTGTGGCATATATTTGTGTCAGAAGAGAATCAGGAGCAATTTTTAGACTTCTCCCAGGCTCATATTTAAAAGGGATCTGAAGTCTAGGAGGCCAAAGGGAAAGAAATGAGAAGATCAGAAGTATCAGTTACTTTTCTTCAACCCCAAAGACAGTTTAAGACAGTATAGTTCAAGAACAGCAAAAATACAAAACACACACGCAAAAAAAAGCCAATAAAAAACAGTAGGGAAGGATGGCATATGCCTATGTCTGGCAAAAGTGCTGCTATGAACTCCTTGTCCCCACTTTCCCAACTCTACTGACCTGCCAGAATTGTTCTGTGAGGTGCTGCTGGTCTTACTTCCACCCAGAACTGCTACCTGATGTCATCATCCAAATGGGGAATGGATATAATCTGAGAATCTGGGTTTCAATCTGTGTTTGTGCATGAACTGCAAGTTCTAGTAACTGTTTGGGTCCAGGTCTGGTGCTGAAGGGGAGAAAAAAGAACAGGAGTAAGAATCAGCTGTGAGGTATATGAACCCTCTGTACTGGTTTGCATGCAGTTCTTTACTGCGGAGATATTGTGAAGATGTGTATCAGCAGTCTGTCACCAGTGGATTGTTCTGTGGATTTTGTCAGTTTTCTGTGTGCATCAGCGAGGGGTGATGGAATGAAACACATATTTTGCAAGGACCTTGCAGGACTTGTCTCAGCTGTGGCTGCTGAGTGAAATGTCAGGCTCAACTTGCAGCAACTGATGGAAGTCACTTGGCATCATTTTTGAGCAGTGAAAAAAGCTGAGATTTAACTCCTTTCCAGAACTTCAGAAACTACCTTTATGAAAATTTGTTGTTGCTCTAATTACTACTGATTTTTTTAGTCTTTTTGACTTTTGGCATCAATGTGACTTGAAATTTTTAGTGTTATATTGTGGGTCAATTGTGTTGTGAGATGGTGTTCCAAAATAATGTGACAATTTTATCCAGGGTTCACCTTATTATCAGGTCTGCTCAGTGTCAAGATGTTGCACTGCTTTGTACATAGTAGTAGTTATTTTAGCAAATGAATATATAACTAAGAAACCTCAGATTGGTTTTGGTGAGTAGCTGCAGGTGAATCCCAAGCCTGGATGACCTGTGCTCAGTACTGAGCTTAGAGCATATAAAATTAAAGAACAGAGGTAATAATGGCATTGGGATATCTGTATAATGATTTTGAAGCCATACAGTACTTATTACAACTTACAGCTTGGAGTTAGCATAGTTTATGTCCAGCAGTTCATGAATTAGAGATATTTATGAGAAGAAAAAATAGGTGTGTTACTCTGTCTATCATAGAGGAAGATTCCTCTATAAATAAAGAAACTTTACTAGTCTCAGATTTTTGTTTACTTGGCTTTAAATGAGCTACAAGGGTATTCCTGCTGAAAAGCCTTTTTTTTTTTCTTTTTTTTAATCCTTTAAATCAGTAATCTTGATTGGACACTTTCAATCATTAAATGTAATTAGCGAGGTGTAGTGTTTGAATAACTTCAGAAGTTTACAGGAATCAGAACAAACCACCATGTTGAATTTTTGAGTTTTATCTATAAGAATGTAGCTATGAATGGGAAGGCTATTTATTAGGCCATTGTGTACAACTTCTTCAATGACCCCAGCAATTACTTCCTTAAAGCTTATTTATAAATTATTGAGAAAATGCATGGTCATGGACATGAGTTGTGTGAGGGGTTCTTTACAGGAATTTCATTGCTTTATATTTGCAATTCAAATTAGAGTGAATTTTTAATATGTTAGAATTTCATATATAACAGGAATTCTGATTCCTCATAAGCTCCATAGAAACTGTTTTCTCTTAAAAGAGGCTGATTTTTATAATACAATGATGAGAGTTCTAATCAAGTCTGGCTGCTCACAAGTTATTAAAGCTGTTAGTCACTGTGACCATCTGAAAGAACAATGGATATATCATTAAAAGCTGAACGAGCAGCATGAATAAGTCGGCCTTTTTTTTTTTCTTTGCATCAATTGAATGAGTCTGTAACCCACACAGGGAATAAACATATTGCTCATTTTGATGAAAACAAAGAGCCTCCCAGTTCAGGGCAGATGGCTTTTTGGCAAGCCCTCTACACATTTCTTCTAGCCTTTCTGATAGCGTAGGTTACAGATGGGTTTCTATTTCTTAATATCTCCATGGATGGAAACACCACGATTTCCCTGAGCAACCTGTTCCAGTGTTCAGCCACCCTCACAGCAGTGAAGGTTTCATGTGTTTCAGTTTTGGCTCATTTTCCCTTGTGCTTCCAAAGTCACTTTGGAGAATAGTCTGACTCTTCTTCTTTATGCCATCCCATCAGGTATATCAACACATTGGGAAGATCCCCTGAGCCATCACTTCTCTGAGCTAAATAATCCTAGCTCTTACAGCTTCTCCTTATATTAGAAATACTCTGGTCCCTTAATCATCTTTGTGACCCTTTTCTAGACTTATTCCAGTAAGTCCAGGTATCTTGCACTGGGGAGCCCAAAACAGAAGGAAAGGATCACCTTCATTGTTGCAATATACCCCTAGGTACTACTGATTGCTTTTGCCATGGGAGTGCATTACTGGCTCATCCTGAATATTGTGTCCACTTGGGTCACCAGATCCTTTTCTACAAAGGTGTCTTTCAGTTAGTCAGACACTGTCCTGTGGTCAGTCCTACCCAGATGCAGGACTGGGCATTTCTAATTGTTGATCTTCATGAGGTTCCTCTGTTCACTTTTTCAGTTTGTGAAGGTTCCTCTGCATGGCAGCACACCCAGATGTTCTATCATCTGCAAATTTGTTGAGTGCATATGCTGTTCTGTTGTTCAGGTTATTAATAAAGTTGTTTGCATAAGACAGTAATTTCTGGAGTGTGCCACAAGTGACTGGCTTCCAGGACACTGTGTTGTGATCACAGGCCCCTAAGCCTGTTTTCGGTCCACTTCACTGCCCACTTATCAGCCCATACTTCATCAGCCTGTTTGTGATTATGTCATGGTGGGCAGAGTTGAAAACATTCCTAAAGTTAAGGTAAAGAGCGTCCCCTGCTGTCCTCCTATTCACCAAATCAGTCATCTTGCTGAAGTAAGCTACAGGTTGGTTAAATATGATTACTGCTTCATGAATCTTTCCTGACTCCTCCAGATCACTTTCTTGTCCTTCCTGACTCTAGAAATGGTTTCCAGAATCAATTGCTGTATCACCTTCCCAGAGACTCAGGCAAGGCCAATCAGCCTGTAATTCCCTGAGTCATTCTTGCCCTTCTTTCTGGAAGGTAGCAATGATATCTGCATTCTTGCAGTCCTCAGGAACCTCTCCTAGTCACCATGATCATTCAAAAATTATCAAAAGTGGCCTTCTACCTATCAGAAACTTTCTTCATGCCTAACCCTAAATCAAGTTCTGTGATTTGGAGCATTTCTGGACAAGGTCATTGGCACATGGCTAAAAATGGCCATTCACATGTGTATGCCATATATCAGAATTATCTGTATTAATTTATATGATTGCAAAAATTCTCATTTATTTCCTTGAGCACAGAATGAGGAACTTGATTATTCCTTATTTCATTAAGTCAGTATGCCATTTTGGAGAAGAATCTGTTTGTGTTGCACGTATATAAATGGCAGCAAGGGAAGAAAATGGTGTCTGTAAGCTTTTTATGGGCATAGTAAAAATGGTTATTGAAAGTAATCTTAAATATTTAGGGCTTAGCCCTTCCTAAAACAGCTATCAAGGATTTAATAGAAAATAAAAGCTTTTCTATTACGTTTTTAAGCATGTGCTAGCAGTTTGAAAAGAGTTATGAGCTGGAAATAGAACCCCATATGAAAGCAAGAAAAGCCCCAACCTCTGAAATGAAAAAAATCTCTGTTAAACTGTCTGGGATTTCACAGTAATTGCTAGGCAGCCCAATGGATCTGATTTTATCAGGCTTTTCCGTAAAGCATCTCTTACAAGAATATAACTTTTAAGGCAATTATCTCTAGGACTGAAGTCTTAATGAAGTTTGTACTTTCAAGCAATTTAAGGGGGAGATGTTGATGCTGCAGTTCTGTAAGCAGAATATCTTTATTTCAGAGTGCATTTGTTAAAGCTTTTTCTGGAAAATACAGCTCTTTATACATAAGCTAAAAAGCTTCATTGTATTGGTCATAATAAAGATAAAAAAAAGTCTGGGGATACTGAGCTTTGTTCAGACTAAGAAAAACTTACCTGTTTGAGGAAATTGACATAATTACAAAGTGTGAAGACATTTACATAAATATGCATACACCACCTGTACTTCTTTTAAATGTATGCACATTCTTTTAAAAGAAGTTTCTTGCTAGAGGCAACCCAAAATGTTTTTACAAAACATATGAACTTTCATCTGTGTCATTGTTTTTCAGTGTTTTACTCAGCAAACAATACTTACAAAGATATGTTTTAGGTATTGATCCTTGCCAGAAAGAAATTTTTAAATCAATGCTAATTATGAATTGTCAAGCTACTCAAAAGAAGAATAGCTGTAAGAGGTTACTTGTCAACTGCTTTGTGTGTTCTACCACTATGGCAGAGGAGGTACTTCTGTGTGGGAATTTTGACCACACAAGTTCCTGGCGGACCTAAAACCTCAGCAGTGTAAACTTGCTCTCTCTATAAAAAATATGTGCAATTTTACAAACGTGTTGATTTGGTATATTCATTGACTGAAAGAGCACTCAGCAATTTTTAAAAAAGCTCCGTATCTCTAGAATTTTCTAGTACTAAGATTTTTCCCTTGAAAAAATGGAATGTTATAATTGTTACCAAAAAATTTTCAGAGCATCCAATTTTTGAATATATTAATTGTTATGTGTTTTAATGGGTTACAATGATAATGATTGTAAAGTTTGTCTTTTTTAACAAGAGTTCTCGTTCACATCCAAGATGTTTGTGTTTCAAAGTTAGGGAATGTAGGAGCAAGAAAGAATAAGCTGTCTGAACTTAATTGAAAACTCAGACACTTACTTTCATGTTAGTAGTTTCCATTTGAATTCTGTCAAGTCAGGAGTTTCAGTTACAACTCCAGACCTGTAAAAGAAATAATTAATTTTTTTTTAAAGGGGAAAAAATGTTTTTTGTGTTTGCAGCAGCTCTAGCGCTGAGATGTCCTGTTGCATGTGTAGTTCTACCTCACTGAAGCTCTCCAGCAGAAGCTGGAGAAATCACTCATCTCCTGAAAGTGGGATCAGCATGATCCAAGAAGGAGCCCTGTTAGGGGGCTGTAGAAGGCAGCTTTTCAGGCATTTCACATGTGAAGGAGGTGGGGTATTTTCCTTTAGAGATCCCCAGCACATGGCTTGGCATTTATGCTGTGCTTTGGACAGGGAGATTTAAGTCTAATTAAACAGTAGTTGTTGACTTGCCTGTTCTGTAATAGACATGACACCATTTGGTGCTTAGCTGTGGTCTAGCATCAAACAGCTCCCTTCAAACAGCTCTGAGGCACGGCCCAAAGAATAAATAGGTTTGCCTGTGACAAGCCAGGAACTGGCTGACAGAACAAGTGACATTAGCACGGGTGGAGCCTGCCAGCATCAATACTGATTAGAGGTGCCATTCCTGCCTGTGATGGGCTGCCAGCTCCTAAGTGCTGAACAATCCAGTGACCTTGGACAAACCGTTTCCAATAATGATACAGCGTTTGTTTTAATATGAAAGTGACAAGAAGGGAAAGATCACAGCATATCTTTCTTTTATGCAATCCCTCATCTCCAAAATGGATGCGAGTTTAATCGTTCGTTTCATATGCAAAGCCTCTTTCTGTGGTATTAAGAACATCTTCATTTCAAAGCTTAGAAAAGTTAAAGATGACTGAAGGCTGAAGTGGAGGAAGAAAGATAGTGCTTATACCTGGCAGTAGCTTCACCTGCTTAGAGATAATAAAAATATCCTCTGAAATTTAAAATTGCTCTTTATCTCAGTTTAGGAACACACAATGCTGGATTTTTTTTTACTTGAATCCATTTTTTTATATTGTGGATATTCAGTAAATTGGGCTAAATTGCCTGTTTTATATAGAAACTATATAAAATATTGGCAAAATATTTGTGGTAGGAATATGATCTAGAGCTGATCTTCTTACATAATTTTAGATTGTGTTTAGTTGTTTTGTTTTTTTTTTTTTAAACTCAAGTCATGACCAGCTGCAACAGTGGTCAAAAGTTATGAATAAAACCTTTCAAAGCAGAAGAATGAAGTCTGGGTTTGACAAAACTGTCTGAAGAATGTTAGATGCAAAATGTAAGCTGCCTCACCAATGCCGGGCAAAAAGCCTGTATAACAAGCTAATCAGAGCCCCTCAAGACTCCTTCAAAACCCTGGCAAATGGCACAGCATTAGTGTAATTTTTTCATTCATCTTTTCCTCATAAAAGTTTTATTTCCTTTTTCAGCATTGCTTCTCTCGGTTTGTTTGATAGACAGCACAAGGAGAGCATTCCTCCAGGTACATTATGTGGGACATTGGATATACCTCCTGCTCTTCTTTCTTTTTATAACATTATTTCTTTCTTTCTTTTTTTTTTTTTTTAAACGAGAGAAAAATAATGGCAGTTTGCAGGCCATGGCTGAGCAGAAGAACCATCACTGTTATGCTATGAGAGATGTCAACTTGAATAGGTATCTGTGCTGCAAACTATGTTTAGAAGTGCAGAGTATCACACTGTCTGATACAGATCAAGTGACTTTTTGATAGGCTGCAGGACAGACCCTTTTTTCAGGTGACCACCACATTCCTTTGTTGAAATGTTTCTGGTGCCTGATGCTGAGCAAGACGAGCTGCTGCAGTGAAGTACAGCAGCCTTGGCCACTACTACCTAACTGATCTGATTAAGGACTTATACCACCCATATTTTGAGCATGTTACTGAAAGTACTTTATGTAGTGGTAATCTTCACTCGTATTTATTCATCATGAAGAGCACCAGTCTTAGGCATTGCATTGCTTTGGTTTTAGAAACAGTTTAACAGATGTGTAATGACTCAAACGAGCTTGCTGGGAATGGGAAACCACAGAACTTGAACTCCTTGAAGAAGCATAAGGAAGCTGATTTCCCGCGAGTCATGGAAATTAAGAGACCATGCAAAAGAAGCCTTGTTCTCTTGGAGCTGCTCACACCTGTGCAAAATGCACTGTGCAGCTATAACCATACTTGAGCTGAAGGAGCTGAGTACGGCCTGTCACTGAGCACATCCAGTTCCTGTGACGGAAGTTATGGGCCTGGGTAGAAAGATGTCAAGTGTCACTGTGATGTGATTCACTGCAGTTGCTTTAGTGAGGTGAAGAGGAGGCAAGGCTCCAGTATTCTTGACTTGAAAGCTGTATTGTTCAGAATACAGATTACAAACTGTCTCATAAAACATAATGCTTTATACATTTAAAGAAATACGATCTTCTAAAAATTCACTGCCACATTTAAAAACAAATGTTGGTGTTATATATTGTGCAGTATACGGTGCTGAGACAGCTGGGTGAGCTGTGTGGGTCAGAGCTGCTGGCCTGTCCCATACCAAGGGCCCCATGTTGCTCTTAGAGCATTTAAGGTTTCAGCTTTCTATGAGTTTGTAAGCAGGGAATGGCCAGTGAGCCATTGCAGGCTTGGAGTCACTCTTGGGCCTTCTGCTCTTGCATGTGCTTTTTGTTTATTTTGTAATGGAGAATAATCATAAATATTGTAATAGACAGTTATGCCTTAGGAAGTTAACAACTGTTGTGCAGCTAAAGAAGGTTTGTATCTGATATGCAGCTTACCTGAATGGAATCTATTTGAGAGCAGCGGCCGTTTCATGGTGTGTTTGTAGAGCATCCATGTAATCCTAGGAAACTGCCACATCCTTTGAGGCTATCCCCTCAGCCTTTCGCTTGATGTTTCGAAGTTTTAATCTGCTGAATCCCTAAGTGTTTAACAAGAGACATTTGATTCTTCAGCTGGTGCACAAGAGGGTGTTTGGAAACAATGGCTCTGTTTGTATGTTTCCTGTGAGTACTTTTCTGCTGCTTTGCTTCAGCTTAGTTTATGGGACTAATAGAGCGTAAGATAGGGAGTTGTTATAAATGCATTTGTACATTTGAGTTACTTATGAGTGTAGTTAATGGGAATGTAGTTTAAGAATGCTTTTGAAATCAGTGTAAGTTTAGTGATCTTGTCAATCCAGATTTTTTCACAAATCTCAGATAACATTTTCCTTAAAGCTTCATTTTATCATCATATCGTTATTGTTTTTAAATTCAGATTTCCAACTCATTGTTTTAAAGAAACCTTGAAAACATAAGCTGCCAATTCTGAGAAAGCAGAAGGCAAGATGTTACAACAGAGGACTGAGATGTCTGAGTTCCGCAGTACATTAGGATTTATTTCATTTCTCACACAACCACACTGAAATGTACATTTCCTGATAACATTTTTTTTTTCTTAAAGTAATTGTCCACTTCCAGAACCACCGTGATTGTGTTTTGGTAAATTAAAAGATCAACTAAAAGGTTCTGAAATTTTTCCGGATTTGGAATATTATTTATTTTTCCTGAGTATTTGCCCCTAAAAGAAGCATTTCAAAAGTAACTTCCCAAGTAATACATGAATTGCTTTGCCACTTGAAAATTTCTGAATTGTAAAAATACAGTTTTAGCAGTGTAGAAAGAAGAAATCCAGGTAGGAATAAAAAATACAGACAAGGGAAAATTAATAAAGGAATGCAACAAAATTTCCATAAGTAACTTAAGAAATTAATAGCCTGCATTTTTACTGAGTTTAAAGTAGTTGTGTGTGTGCGTGAAGAAATTTTTGTAAGTGCAGCAGAAAATAAGGGTAAGTTTGATGGATGGATTTCTCAGAGATTGACAAAAAGCTTGGAAAAGTGATTTTTGAACCCACACAGTCACTTTTAACACCTATTTGTTTGAAAACTTGATTATGATTTTTTCTTTTTTCTTTTTTTTTAAGAATTGAATTGTATTTGGAATACATGAGATAAATAATTCTGCATAGTCCATCCTTCTGGCAAGGCTTCAAGGTTTAATAGGAAAAAATGTATACTGACACATGTTTATTTCAGGTGTTGACCAAGAGATTTATGAGAAACGTCTTTGGGTTTTCTGACTGCACTATAAGAATAATTAAATATAGTGGCACTTACACGAGTGGACTTGTTTTGCAGGATCTCCAACTCTGGTTTTGATTGTATTTATGTATAAAATGCTTGTGAGGTTCAGAGAGGAGGTGATCTGTGGGTATCGTTAATACTGTGTTGGTAGAAGAAGCAAAGCAGCCTCATTACTGCTGCTATGTAAAAGGTCTGGAAAAGATCAGCAGAACAGAATCAGTAGAAAAAGAGATGGAGAGGCTTGAGAGAGAGAGAGGCTCTTGGCAGAACATATAACAGTGCGAGTTGTAGTGTAGAAAGGCTTAAAAATACAATGCAAAACTTCTTCACACTGTGGCGGATCATATCTAAACATTGGAAAATGAATTTCTACATGAACCTTTCTGTACTAAATCTCACTAAGAAAACTTTTCCCATTTTTTATTCATTAGACACTCCTTAAGATTTTCATTACTGGGCTTTTTAACAGATGTTGTTTTACTGATCACCATAAATATCTGTGTGGGAGTGTGTGTATATGGACCAGCCATCAGATTATTTTTTTTTTCTCCAGTGCTGTTTTGAGGATGTTACTTCTCATTTCAAGAATCAGTTGAATTTATCTTAAACATAGAGACATTATTATCTCTTAATAAACACTAGAGCTGTGTTTTAAGAGAGAAAGAGAAAGAAATACCAAAAATAAAGCCAAAGTTGAGCTATTTCTAGAAAATAAGAAATTCTGAAGTCCTGGATTTCTCCTTAAAACCAAAAATTTGCAAATGCTACTGTAGATGTCTAAAACTTAATTATGTCTTACATTCTAGTACTTTTTCCTAAGTGTACAGGTTTCTAAATATCGTTGTAAAAATAAAAATAAATCAGCTTTCTCCCCTTTAATTTGTTCAGCCTTTGGAATAAGCAAACAGACTGGGAGGGAGGAATAAACTAGACCTGATTATAGTTTTCTCTGGAGATTTGTCTCATGGGACATCTGTTTTACTGAAACCTGTTTATTTTTATATAACTGTTTACATTAAAAAGTCTAAAAATTATTCTATCGAGACATCTAGAAATGCTATTTGCTATTTAGTTTGTTGTATTTTGTATGCACAACTTAAAACATCATGCATTTCCATATTCAGAAAACGTTTGACTGTAAATGAAATATGTAGGCATTTGAATTTCTTTGAAATAGACACTTCTTTGAGGTTTTATTAGGTGGGATATTTGGGTTCTTCAACTACCTTCCTGATATGGTGTTTGAAAAATATCACTGTGGTAGTTTCTTAACGAGCAGAATGCTGTCTTCCAATTATATAACTAAAAGAGAGAATGCTATTTAATCGCTTTTTGACAAAAATGAGCGTGCCCGTAGAGCGTTCCAAATTCTGTATATCTGCAACTCAGCTCTAAGGGGAAAAGTGAGTACATTATTTAAAATACAATTCCATGTAACTGCCAGAGAACATTCCTGATTTCCTTTAATAGTCTAACAAAGATGGAGGTTAAAAAGAGAGGGAGCATAAGAACTAGAACGGGATAAACTAAGGCTAGAAGAGGTTGAGAGCTTTATAAATTGAAATTTATTAATTGAGAGTAGCAATACCAATCCATTAATTGAATAACATTGTAGGTGTTTAAAAGCAATATATTTTTATGTCTGCGTTAAGAGGTTTGTAAGATATATTTTGCTCTCTTTTTCATAAATCAGTCTTGAAAACGTCTTTCTGTTCATGAAAGCAGAAATTCTGAAAGTCTGTCTCTGGGCATCATGCCATTTTGTGGTACTAATAGATCATTCTGTTCTGACAGGAAGAACTTTAAATAAATGTCTGCTCAACAAGCAGCTTTGTGAAACAGGCAGATCTGGCCTCTATCTTTGGGTCAAATACTCACTGTTGCCACTGCAAAGTAAAATAAATTAAGAAATAATCAAAGTTGGGCACATTCAGTTAGCACGGTAGAATTTCAGAACATTTTGAAAAGGTTGGACGTCATTTCAGCAACATGTACATAGGGTATCGAAAGATGTTCTTGCTGATTACTGCAGGAGAGCTTTACAGCTGCAGAGGATCCTGTCGGCTTTAATAAGCTCTGAATACATTACTGATGAACCTGGCTTACTCGCAGCTGATGTTAAGCTTCCTGATGCCCTTGACACACACATTTGTCTTTTCTGTGTGTGTAGATCAAGGGACAAAATCTGTGGAGGAAACCGATGTCAGCATAGTCAAAAAGCAAAAACAGCAGAGAAGTATAGTGATGTGTTTAGCTTCTGTCTAAGTGTCTTTAGATAAAATTATAAATATATCCTATATATCCACATTCTTTATCCATAAGGTGTGATGGAAATGAGGGTAGATAAAGATTGGGTAAGATGTAGGAAACAAATCAATCTGTCGTGTTAGAGCTCATCGTATGTTAAAAGAAATTGTGAGTATGAGTTGGGTCAAAGTTTTGTAGGTTGCAGAAGAAAATAAAGATTGTGATTGCAGACGTTGGCTGTTGAACAAAGTGAGCTTTCATGAGTCTTTTAGTCAGAAATAATCAACATGCTGCCTTGTTACCTACATGTCTTGTTATCTGCTCTGACAGAGAAGGATCTAGGGTTTTATAGTAAATCATACACCGAGTCTGATAGCATTATTCTGGAAAAGAAGGGAAAAAAAGAAGGGCTGTAATGGGTATATGTGGCAATGTTTGTCAAGAAGTAAACTTCTTTTTGATTTGTTGATTTGACGTTTTGGATGAGCCAACTCTAAGCAGGACCATAATGGTATAATGTTCTTGACGCTTCAAATTATACAATTTTCCTTTTGCCTTTACAATTCTGAGTTCAAGGCAGCTGAAGTTTTCCAACTTTGCCATTTCAAGTACACAATACTGTCAAAAAGAATACAGAATGAGAGCTATGTCACATGCTAAGCTTTCTTATACTCTGGTCTAAAAAGTTCTTAAGAAGACGAGAAAAGGCAATATTGCTGACCAGAGTAAAGAAACTCCCAGACCTGTTCCAGATCACTGAAGTTTCAGCAATGCCCTGAAAAGGGACTTGCTATGTAGTACTGCTCTGTCTCTCCTGGGATGTTCAAACTGACTGTCTTCTATGGCCACAGAACACCAGCTTATCTTACATCTTCCTGATCTCTCTTCATTGTGCCTTTGTGCCACTGATGTTTTCTCATTTGAGAAAGCTCTGTAGTGAGTGTCATAGTGGGAAATACAGTGAAAAGAAAATATGGAGATGCAATGACACTGTTCAGGCTAACCTTATCTGATAAATGCTCCCTCTGAGAGCAGTGTCATGCCAGGACGCCCTAGAATAGAACAGCACACCAAATCTGATGAGCCAGCAGTTGCCTTTTGGTCTCAATGATTTAGTAACATTTCCTTGTTGAAAACTACTCAAGTAAGCTCCTGCCATAATGATAAACATTGAACATATTCTTGAACTCTTAAAAGTGACTGTGGAGGTCCTTGGAAAGCTGCGCAGAATTCCACTAGAAGAATTTGATTGTGAATCCACAAAATATTGTTTTATTATTGTTGTGCTCAGAAAATGAAACAGGATTGGTCCATTTCTTGTTGCTTTTTCCCCAAATCCTGCCACAAGCAAGAAGTCAGATGAATTTCCAGAAGGTAACTGAATGTACTAGTTCGGCATGAAATTCACCCACATTAATGTTTGATACCTGCAGTGCATTTCCATGCATTTGAATTCACACTTCTTAATTTTCGAAGTTTTCCTCTTAGGTTTGTAGTCAAATATTTGAACAGTTTGATTAATCACTGCAGTCCTGATCAATCTAAAGCTAGCTACTTTTCCTGTATCACTGCTGTGTGTTATATCTCTCAAGAACTACTGCGGTAGTGTGATACAGGTCCTGTAAGATCCTCTTCTATAGAGTTAAGACTGCCAGATTTGTCTGACCAGAAAGATTGATTCTAGAAATACTAGAAGGATGGCCAGCCTGTAATATCTCTTTTAACTTACTTAATTCTAAAGGGTGTAACTGCTTCATAAACAAAGTAGGCTCAGTAATAATCTTTAAAAGGATTGAGTTATTTCAACTGTGAAACAGGGCTCTTAGCTGCTTGGTTAGAGAGACCCAGACCAGGCAAGGGTATCTAAGGAGTCAGTGTTGGAAGACATTCAAATTGACTCATGTACTGAATTAAGTGTCCTTCAAAATGGAAAAGAAAACAGTACTAGATGAGCATCTATTAGTTACAAATATATTTTGAGATTACTTAGTTATTCTTTATTTTAGGAAGTTTTATAGATATGCGAGGCTAATCAATTTTTTATGAGTACAATTCAATTGCTTCTTTCTGTGTTATAAATAAAACCATTTGTATTGTGGAGAACTATTATATTCACATTCTGTGATTGGTTATAAGGTCCTGTAATATGCTGAAGACACATTTATTAACAAGGAGAATTAAGAACGTCAGTACCCAGTGTATGCTCTGATTACTAGTACCTGTTGTTATTATTTCAGACTGCCTCAGGAATTATCTTGGCTAATTGTAAATATCCAGTGTTATTATTAATTTGAATCTTGTTACTATTTGTTAAATCAAAACTTTAAAAACATATTTTAACAGTTAATTTTTGTAACTCAAGGAATTCTTGTTTTGAATGAAAACAAAGATAATAAAATGGATTATTTGCTTCATGTTACAGAATTTGCA
Source organism: Chrysolophus pictus (assembly GCA_037305975.1). Lineage (NCBI taxonomy): Eukaryota > Metazoa > Chordata > Aves > Galliformes > Phasianidae > Chrysolophus > Chrysolophus pictus. Next base: position 32,005,678 of record CM074577.1, on the reverse strand, counting down.
TATCTCATTTTGTGCAGCATCTCTGTGTAGTTAAAGGTCATTCAGCTAAGCCTGTGTTAACTTTCTTTGTTGACAGTGATAGCACTCAGTGACTGTTGGGCATAGTTGCCATCTATGCTATTTCTAAAGATTATTATTTCATAATACTTTAAATATGAAGCTCTTTTCATGATCATAATTTTCATTCATAGTATCACGACTGCACTTCATGTTGGTGGGACAAGAATGAAAAAAAGTAACAAGGATTATCTGTGTATTTATTTCCTTAAATTCCTTTGTTCCTTGCTAAAGCCCAATCTATAATCTGCATATTTACATTTATCGAATAATGAAAGGGGTCTTTGTCTTCATTCTAGGTGTCTTTGGCAAATATGAGCATCAAAAAAAAAAGCTGTAGAGCGGATAATACAAAACAGACAGAAAACACAAAAGGATCTGTATTTCCAAGTTTGCTCTTCAGCATCCCTGACAGTGTTCTGTAACTCCTTAAATCTTGTGAAGCAACTGGAATAGATCTCATGGAACAGCCTGAACAGCAGTAGCCTAGTCAGAATGTAAGAAAAAGTGTTCTAAAGCTTAAGTGCTGAGGAAACTAGGAAGTGAAATGTGATGTCTAATTGTTATATCTGGTGACCAACTTAAAGTGTGATGAGCCTCAAGGGAAAAGAGAAGTGAATGTGGGACCGCCATGCACCCTTACGAGTGGAAGTGTTTGGCCAGAGGGAACCGCTGCCATCTTGCCTTCTCTTCCTCGCCTGGAAAGGGAAGTTTGTAAGTGGCACCTTGATCTGATCCTTTCTTTATACAGTTTTGCTTTTGTTAAAAACATCTGAAATAGAAATGCTAGGGAAAATGCCATTTAAGCCATTTTTCGTCTGTGTTCGCACCATGCCAGCAGAATCTCTCACTAACACACCAGCAGGAGCCCACACTTCTCTTCCCTCACTTCTGCTGAGCTCAGGTGTTAAGGGGTTACCCTGCAAGGAGGCCAGGGCTTCCTGAGTGCTTTTAGCCTCACTTCTCCTCTTTGACAGCAGCCCCCCTCTGAGCCAGCAGGACTTGTCCTTCACTGATACCTTGCTTGGCTCAGTGTTTACTTTAACCCTGTCTGCAGTAAGTCTGCTGTAAAGGCAGCTCCTCAGTTTGCTGCAGATCTTGATTTACAGCATGAGACAGCACGTGGTACGGGTGAGAATTACTCATGTCTTGAAATACTTCAGCTCTTTTGAACTGGCTCTGAAGCACAGATTCTAACTGATTTATGGTGTCACAGCTTATCACAACTGATGTAACACCAAGAGAGGCTAATTCTGTGTGAAGCACACTAGTCACAGTCTTTAGAAGGAAGTAATAGCTAAAGTAAAATACTTCATAATATTCATTTTTTTCTATTTCAATTTTCTTTTTCAGTCGTCTACTTAGTATCTACACACTGAACTGGTAACTGATTAACATATCTACCCTTTTCTTACAAAACTAGAGATATCCAGCACAGTTATTGTTTATCAGTTCCACAACTTGGCGAGCACGCAGCGTTTTGTGTGCAGCAGATTTCAGAAGCTCATAGAAATGAGCAACTTAATGACAATCGGCCATAAGTTAATTTATTCCAGCCAACACTGCTGGACGTTCTCCTTATAAAAGCACAAGTGCAGGTTATTGCTGAGTGTCCCACAGCAGTGGATGTAATTTAAGAAGTAGTAGTATCTCCTGTTTTTGAATGAAGCTTGAGAAATGAGACTGGGACAGTAACATCACTGCTCAAATCTGTGTGTTGAGAGTGCGCGGTGTTATGGCAAAGTAGCCCTTTGTGCAGCGTTATGGCAAAGTTCTTCCTTTCACAGTCCGTGAAATACTATGCGTGTTCACACGTCTCACTGTCTCACACACCTTGCCAATAACTTCAAGAGATCTGAGCCTACTAAATTCGGGCAGAAAAAAAATGGCTACGTAAAGGTAAGCGTACCCCACAGGCACAGCGAGGGATGTGAAGAGGCGTTAATGCCATGACATAGGCAGTGCCACAAAAGTGGCAGTAAAAGACTGAAGAATTAAGGGGTTCCTGAACTGCTTAGCTTGTGGTGTTAATCCAGACATTTATTAAAACAGCATTTGCCTAAGGAAGCTTGGGACAGGTCCCAGTGTAATTCAGCTTAGGATAAGGCCCAAGAATCCTGGGTGCTTTTCAATATTGACTGTGTGCTTCCTTATGATTAAGGCATCAAATCACAAAAATGTCAAAGCAGTTCTTAGAATTCATTGTAGCTGCTGTGTTGCCTCTATCTCATGAGTGACACTGTCTGTTTCTTCCACGGTATTTATCGTTGTAACAACATTACCCAGCAGAGACCTACTCTGTGAATGCAAAATAGAAGGCAAAGCATTACAAAATCATACGAAAATCAGGGAATCCAAAATTTCATTAAGGAAAAACTTGATGTATTAATGGTTATTTTACCAACCGTGGATGTTTCTGGTGGTTACAGATGCAAAGTGAGAAAAAAAGAGTGTATTTTTTCTTATTTCATCCCTGGTAAAAATCATATCCTTATTGACTGGAAACTTTTTCTATGTATAATTTCTTCATTTAGTTAAATAAACCTGTGATATTTCCTGTATTGCTGTGATGAACAAGCTCTGTTGAGCGTTAGTAACAGTGAGATGCAAAGAGCAGACATAGAGTATCCCCACTGCTTTCTGCCCTGGCAGTCACAACAGAGATTGCTAAAGCAAAAGTGGAAATGTGTCCAACCCAATGGGGAGGGAAAACCTGGAATGGGAATCAATATGTTGCCTTGGGCACCACAGTGTTTCATCCACCAAGAGATTCTAGAAATGTTATGTTATGTTAAAGGAATCGCTGATGGAAAACCTACATAACGATAAGAATCAAACCACTAGAATAGTCTTGAGCATATGATGATCTACTGTTCCTCTAATACTGGCATGGTCAGCTTTGGAAGAAAATAGATTTATGTTGTGGTAAGGCTTTTGTCTGGGATCTGCCATCTAAGGGAGAAAAAGACAGAAGTTGTCTGGTTTTGTGGAACGTTTTAAAGGGTTTTCTTGACACTGAGGGAGAGGATTTTCCCCTACGGAAAAGTTTTTTGATATTTCTTTATACTCCACTTAATTTTCATGCAAGCTGTTTGTTTTCATTGGTTTGCAGTTCTCTCCGTAGGGGAGAAAAAAATCAAGAGCAAAACTGCTGGGCTACTTGATATTCATGACACCTTCAGGGAGTAGTGGTGACTGGGTCTTCCAGAAAAGATGTCTGAGGGAGGAATTGTATTTAATGGCAGACCTGACTGTATTATAGTTTCTGGCTTAGTAGAAGGTGAGAAAGCTGTTCTTCGTACTCTGTTGAAGTGAATAGAAAATTGCTTCTGACTCGAGTCAGAATATAGTAAATATTTAAATAAATAAGTAAATGAGTAAATACTATTTCATGTAAAGCTCGTGCTGAATTAGTCTTATTACCTGAAAACATATGACTTACTTCCCCATCTTAATGTTTCCTAAATCCCCAGCACTGTAGTTTTGCCTTACATTAGCAGTCCAGATGTTCTGAGTTGAAAATGCTGGGTAAGAAGCAGCAGTAAAGCTTCCTTGTGCTGACTTCAAGGAATTGTGTGCATCAGGCTCCATTAAGCAAAGGACAGACCCACTTTTACAATACAGCAGAAAACAGACCTGTGTGCTACATTCAGGTTTCTAACAGCTACCAGGAGAATACACGTGCTTTTATGGTACAAGCTTCTCTTGCACTTAATCTTTCAGGTGACAGAATCACAAGGAGATGTTGTTCTGTTGGACAGAGAAAAACCTTGGGATATAAAGCCTTTAGTGGTAAAATACAAATATCACATAAATTTGTACTTTCAGGGATGGTTCTGTTGTTCTTACCAAAACCTCGGTGGGCTCATCTCATCCAGCGCTCTGGAGATCCAGTTTAAGTGCTGCTTCTATGAGGTGTGCAGAACATTCTGCCTCTTTAAGAAAGCCTCTCCAGTCCTGTCATCTTTTATGTTGCTGGCTTTTTGGTTTGAAAAATCACCCTGAAATTATTTCCTCTGCTGAGAATATGGCTTGAGTTCATGAAAAAAAAAGGGCCCCTCCCCAACACATGCAGTCAAAAAAAGGAATCTCTTAACAAAAGTAAACAGTAAATTAAATGTCTCTTACCTGGAGCAGAGTTGAATTATTAGATAGTTTTCAGTCTAACAAGCAGTTAACCTAAATTGAATTGTACCTGTAATTAAAATAGTTAGACTAAAAGTGAGCCAGCCAGCTGGCATGTATATCCTCTTTCTTATTCAACTCCCAAGAAATTAAAAAAAGCAAAATACTTCTCATTATGATGTTTGAAAATGAGAAGCTTCTTCTTTCAGAATGTTCTGCTCGTTTTATTTGGAACAAAGACTTCTAGCTTCCCTCACCATATAAAAACAGGGCATGAATTAGCTGCTTGAAAGAAGTGGGAGATGGGGCATCAAAGAGCCTTCTGTTCATTAAGATAAACACCGAATATGTGTTTCATGTTTGGTTTCAGTATAACATTCTGAATAGAGGATTAAACAGTAGCTTCCCACAGTCCTAAATTATTGAGATGGTGTGGGAGAAGGAGGAGAATAAAAGGATTTAGGCTATTATGCATAGAATTAGTGCTGAGAGAGTAAAAGGTCCCCTTATTACCCACTGAATTCTCTGTGGATTTAAAACTGTTCGAAGTGTAACATAGCTCTCCATTTTGGGTGCACAGTAAGCACATAACTGAGTTCCTACAGTCCATCTAAAGTTTTAGCCTGAATGTTGATTTTGTGAGACTGACGATAGTTTCATGGCTAAAATTTCTTTTTTCTGCTTGCTTTTGGTAGGGTTTTTTTGTTGTTGTTATGCAATAACTTAATTTTTTTTTTTTTTTTTTGCTATAATCTGTGTTTGCATAAATACTTTTTTTTTTTTTTTTGGAGGTGAAAATCACAGAATCATAGAATGGCTTGGGTTCAAAGAAACCTTTGAGATCTTCTAGCTCCACCGTCCATCCTTTAGGCAGGGTTGCTCCAGATCCCCATCCAACCTGGCCTTGAACAGTTCCTGTTCCAGTGCTCACCACTCTCATCATGAAGCATTTCTTCCTTGTATCTATTATAAATTTACAGTCTTTCAATTTAAAACCGTATCCCTTGTCCTGTCACTACTCTTCCTGATGAAAGGGTCGCTCTCCATCTTTCTTATAGGTTTCCTTTAGGCATTGAAAGGCTGCAGTGAGGTCTCCCTGGGCCTTTCTCTTCTCCAGGCTGAACAAGCCCAATTTCTTCAACTGTACTTTATAGGAGAAGTACTCCAGCCTTCTGATCATCTTCATGGCCTCCTCTGGACCCACTCCAACATATCTGTGTTCTTCTTACCCTGAGACCCCAGAGCTGAATGTAGTACTGCAGGTAGGGCCTCATGAGGGCAGAGGGGCAGAATCACCTCCTTTGTCCTGATGGCTACATCTAGGGACACATTTTTTCCTTCTTGCTCATAAACATAGTAACCTCATTTGCAGAAGGGGTCATGATCCACCTCACTTTGCATTCCTAAAATCAATTTTTATTACACGTATTTTATAGATCAAGTTGATTGAACTGTTCATGTGAGTCAGTGTGAATAAGGGTTTTGCAATCTTTCCATGCTTTATACATTTTCTGTGAGTGTGAATGATGGATGGTTTTATGAATTTGCTGATATGCCATTTAGAGTGCTTTATGCAGAGTTTTAATGAACTAGAATTGCTAATTTTTATGACCAGTATTGAAATGGTATTGCAAGAGCTCCATTCTGTTGATTCCAAGGAAGTGTCAGTGTATCAAAGTTTCATGAGGGACCCTTATATCCTTAAGTACATTTTCAGAAGTAATTTTTAGTTGCTCTTAGACAGCTTTAGTTGCTGTATGCTCATTTTAATGTATTTTTAATTTATATTCTGTTTATTTAATCTTTAAACTGTCAATAGTGTCTGCTTTAGAAGTCCCATAATTTATTTTTCATGTATCTTTTCCCTAGGCCTTTATTTCTCTTCACTCTGAGAAAAAGGTGATAGCTAGATTTGGCCTAAACCAGACAGCTGTTCTCATAATTCAGAAAAAAAAAATCCAGCAGGAATGTGTATAATTCTTCCTCATGAATGTAGGAGTCCTGCTAGAGAAGTGATCGAGGTTTCTTATTAAGCTGATTATATTTTATTATTGTTGCTTACTCTTGCAGAACTATATTTATCACATTTCAGGGTTGCACTTCAGGGGTAGAGGTTTGGATTATCATGTAAGTATTTCATTTTCATGTTTGCAGCGTTTTGTTTGAAGTGGAATTGCTGAAAACCAGAGCTGGTTAGAATATATTGTTTGCAAAGGAGATATATGAAATAATCGTTACACAGTTCATTCTCAAGAGATGTTGTTTGGGTGAACAAATAGGTTCAAATAGACTTCAGTCAGAGACATTCAGTTCTGTACATAGAAAATGGAAGCTTCTTGGAGGAAGGGAAGGAAGCAGTTCAACTGTTTGACAGGATTTACAGTTTCCACAGCTTCATTAGCACGTTGACTCACAAATTCCACATGGTGATCTGTCTTATTTGGGATTTATTAGAAGGTGCCTACATCTTGGTCTCACTCCCTGCTCATTGGTTTGATGAGATTTCAGCTCATCCTTTCTCTACCTCATTACTGTCTGTTAGGTAATGCTGAAAAATATGAATCACACTGATTTTTTTCTTATCCAAAATATACGTGAGTTTGGATTTACGGGTGTATCAGAGAATTTGCTCACTTAAACTTCAACTATGGTTTTTTTGCACAGCAAATTGGAAAAATAACACTACATGTGATTTATGGCTGCCTTCTTTTTTATCTCCAGTATTTAATTTCTCATAATAAGAGAGATAAGAAATGTATTTGGATGCATATCACAGAGGTTTCTGAGTGCAACCTTAAGCATCAGAGCTTTCATTCTAGAGGCTCAATTTCAGTCTCTGCTTTATCTTAATCTCTTTATTTGAAATCTTTTACAGACAGTAACATATGCATATCTGTCTACAGTTCTTTCAGGAAGAACTAACATTTGAACACTTAAGCTACTGAAATTCTGGTTGTTTCAGAGAGGAGATTGTTTGCCATTCTATAATGTGTGCCATTAAATGTTTGCCATTTATGTGATGCAAAACCAGGACTATACTAAATCTGAACCTTTCTATACTGGATTACTTACTGGACATCTGTGTATCTCGTATTTCTCTGATTGGATGAAATTCTACTGGAAATAATAAAACCTTACTGTATTTTGCACATAATAGGCAGACAGAGACAGTACAAATACAAGTTATCATCAGGCAAGCCAGACAGTGGGTTTGGAGTATCTTGGTGAGAATTGTTCATCTTGCAGTTTGAATGCAGTGTTTTTTCCCTCTTCTAAATGTGAGTTATCTTACTCTTTCTGAAAATCAAAGTATTACAGTCTCTGTAAATAAGAGTATGCACATATGCACGCACTATGGAAAAGGTGACATTGAAAATTTATCTGTCGATTGCCCGGCATTAGGGTGCTCTCATGGGCATACCTAAGAAAGGTAAGGAATATTGTTCTTGCTCAGTCAATTTTGTTACTTAGCAAACTTGTTCCTCGTCGCTGCTTGAGCAATGAGAGCTTAGAAAATGGAAGGATGCCAGGTAGGCAGCTTAATAGAGGAAATAAGAAGAAAACCCTGTTGACTTCCAAATCTTGTATCAAATTTGCTTGGAATAAAATTGTTAAGTCTATTTTTCTTCTCTAAATATTGGGAATTTATTTTAGGTATAATTGTTTTTTACACTCAAAAGAGGACAGAAGTGTATAGTTGTACTATTCTGCCCATGTTCACATTTCTGAATTAAATACACAATTCTTCAGATTTCTTTTCTGAGGCTTCAAATACTTTCATTCTAATCTAGAATTAATCTTTTTGGAATATTAAGCCCGATCTTGAGTTGTGACATGCCACTACTGAATTCAAAGTACCACACAGATGTCAGCTAAATGAATGAGACCTGGAGACTTTTCCTTTTTGACTTTTCCAAGTTCCAAAAACAAAAAGAAAGAAGTGGGAAAAAGCAATTTATTAATATATTCTCATCTCCTGCCTTGCTGAATTTTGACAGAATGGGACCTCAGCAGTTGCCACACTTGGCCTTTTCCAAGAAATAAGGCTTTGCTGATTTTAATGAACTGATCTGTCTTTGGACAGATAAACACATATTTGGGAGGTGCCTCTGGAGACATGCAATTCTGAAATTAATGTTTACTGGATTTATTCTCTGATTATATTTAGAAGAAAGGAAACATTTTTGTATAGCCTTCAAAAAATGTCAAAACATTTAATGGGCAGCAAGATCTGGTGAAAAGTCCTCTGAGATGGTGATGAAGACTTCACTATAGGTGTGGTTTGATCCATATGAAGAAGTACACTCTGTGAAAAAACATAATGAGCACTTGCAAGTATAATGTGCTCTCCACATGACTGCCACCTGCTACACTGTTTGTACTAGTGACTAGCTAGCATTAGAAGTATTCCACAGTGTACCAAAATATGCAGAAGAGGATCCTTGGCCCTCTGAACTGTCCAGACTGGAGCAGTACCGGTTTCTGTGATGGTACCCAAGCTGAAGGACAGTGAAATGGTAGGTCTGAGACGGTGCTAACCTGTCTGGATGTTGTAGTCTGCAAATGTACCTCAGTAATGTTAGGTTTAATAACATCTTCATAGGTTAAGTAGAATACTTTGGCAAGGAAGTTTGTGCACAGAAGTAAAAGCTTTTTTGTCAATCTTTTCTGCTCAGTAATTTTGTCACTGCAAAATATATGGCATTCATTATGGCAATAAATAATGTGAAAACTGATGTGTTACTAGGGATAGAATTAATGATATGATCCTTTCTGGCTTGATATAAAGTCAAAACATACACACACAGTAATAAGAGGCATATTAATCCACAGATATGCCGGAGTTTATATTTACACAGCAAAGTCCTTACATTTGTATCAAGGAAGAATCATTATTAAATGCAAATTGTGCCCTATGAGCATCCTTGGTGCTGGTTTTGTCTCTACACGTACATACTGTAAATAATATTATAGACTTCATCTGATGTACTTTACATCAGATTTCATTCTGATCCAAAATAACGAGCTCATAAATTGTTCTTTATTTAGAATAATTTTTAGGAGGAACTGGATGCAATTCATCTTAGTGAAACGATGCCACTGTAAGGAGTAACATCCATAAAGTTTTAGGGAGTCAAAGCATTTGAGTCCTTCCATCACCTTTTCAAGTTGAAGTTGGGATGGTTTATCCAAGATGTAAGTCTTTCAAGAGGCTTAAGGTATGCTACTGCTTTTAGCTGCAGACAGGTAGCTAAGGAAGAGTCTCCAAGGTATTCAAAGCTAAGGAACTGGATATAAAACCAGATTTCTGTGTAGATGGTAGGCAAAATGCAGGAATGCAGTATGGTAATCAGTGGCAAGTAAACCATATTACCTTCTCACTTACCTCACACAGGCTCGACTGAGCAACGAGTTGAACTTTTGTCATCCTAAATGTGAGGCTATATACAATAATGCAGGTCCTTTGATCACACTGGAGACCAAAGATTTGTTCTATCTTTTTTTGTTTTCCTCATATTCATTTTTCTAGTGTGTGGAGAGAGATGAAGTAAGCACAGAATTTATGCTGGAGATAGTACAGATGATTTTGTTGAGCAAAATAAAAATAAATCACAACTATTTACCAAATATGCCCCTTTTTTCAGTCAGAACAAACTTCATATTGCTGGCATTTGTTTCGCAGGGTTTTTGACATTGCAAACCTAATCACAACCTATTCTGCTGCTCAAAAGTACGGGACCCTGGCAACACCGCTTCCTCTTTCCAATCATGGGGCAGCAAAGCAACTGCAGGGTATTGCATTTGGATTTGTCAGAATAAATAATGAAGAGGCTCATCAGCTTCTCACTAATGAACAAGGAAATGTGATTAAGCAACTTTAAAAGAGAATGGCTGAAAACAATATAGAAATGATAGCAGGATGATTGCTGTGAATGAGAGACTGAAATTTCTGAATAAGAGATTTCTTCAACAAGACGGGATGACAGTAGTTTAATCTTCCATTAAAAGATTCCTGCCAATTTGGAAAAGCTCTGAATCAGGAGATTACAGGCATCTCAGAAGCTGACAAGGCAGTCACTTCTCTTAAGACAGCTACTTTCTGGCAATTGCTAGGAAATAGCCTTTTTTTTTTTTTTTCATTTCAACACTCTTAACTTCTGCTAAACAATGATGAGGACATTTCTTATTTCGGCAATTCTTTTCTTCTCAAAGATGATGAAAATAGAAATTGTCTTTTGGACCAAAGTGTTATAGACATGCTTGCCAAGTTTATTGTGGCTAACATCTAGAAATTGTACTGATTAGCTTCTGGCAATGCTCCTCGAAAGTGCTTCGTGAGTTAGAATCTCATTTCTTCAATCTCATATCTTATTCCTCTTCATTATTCTTTAGCACCAGAAGTATACACTTCTTCCTCATATCTAATCTGTTCTTGTGCTTTTACTCTCTGCTGTCCTTCCTTACCTGATGGAGAAAGCGCACAATACAGAAATGTCAAGAAGAGTGAACTAACAAAGGGTGCTGTAATTTTTCTGTATGTCAAGAGAAAGGTATCTTATTCTTTCCCTCTTATACATCCAAATATATGACTTTTACACATAAATGTATCGAAGTCAGATTATAGGATTTCTGTTCGAGGTAAATTTTATAAATTATATAAAACAGTAGAAGTTTCCAGATATTCAGATATAAAAATGATCTTTAGGTATAAACATGATATGCATGTGAGTTTCACAGATATGCAGTTCAAAAAAGAAATTAAAAGAAAATGTCAAGCATCATTTAATGTATCAAAAATATTCACGTACCTCAACTACGTTACTCATCATTACAGAAAACTCTTTGGGTCTAAAACCAGGGCAGAAAAGTTACTATTACGCTTCATAAGGCTTTTGAAGAAAAAATATGTATTTTTTTCCATGTGATGTAGGTCCATCACACTGCAACAAATAAGGTGAGAAATTGAAAGGTCTGTGGGTTTTTAGCTGAAACTTCAGCTGTCTTCAGTAGCAAGTTGATTGGATTTAACCTTAGGATACAGAAATCTGCCTGCGTTGCTTAAAATAGTTTGAGATCATATTGTTAATGTCTAATTGTCTAGATGCAGATTCATTGGATTTCAGTTATTACTTTGAAAATTACTCACACTTTTCTTGTTGTGTGGATAAATTACTGTTAAATAAATCATATTGTTATATCTCTACTTATAAGATCTTTACTTTCCTACCCAGTAGCTATTCTCTTGTGAATGATTTATTCTGGCTAATACAATAACCTGCCTCATCCTTTCGGATTAGATGTATTCTCCTGAAATGACTTGTTTTGTATCTGAAGCTTATGTTTTAGCTTCTGCAGTGAATTAAAATATTTCAGAGACCATGTATGACAATGGTACGTCATCCCATGGCATATCTGAGAACGAGAAGTTATTTTGATTGGGAGATCTAACAGAGATGCAACTCTCTCAAAAAGCAGAGATGTAGCAGAGGTCTCCATCTGCCAGGAAATAAGTGCAGTCCTCTTTTCCAAACTGCTCTATGTAGAAAAAATAAAGAAGTAAAGAATGACAGTATATTCCTTCTTTATGCTTTTTCTAGGCCAAGTCCTGTGACAACATCTCTGCAGAACTTCTCTAGAGCAAATACGTAGCATGGGTGCTGTCAGTGAAGTGTTCACAACATCCTTTTTCTTATTAAAAAAAAAAACAGAAAGCTTAGTAGAATACTTTTTTCAATCTTCAATTACTTGCTCATGGACTGAGACTTGTATTTTATCATTTTTTTTAGAATATTATTTTTATCTTAGACATAACAGTTTGCTTTCTGTGCTGTGTAAGGGTTGACACCTCATTCCTATGATCTGCAGAGTGAAACCTGAAGCAAAACCTGCTTTTCAAATTAATTGTGCCAGAAGGTTTTAGTGATATGTATGTGCCAGAACTATCAGTGTTGTAATGCATGTGAATCCATTTCAGTGTAACTTGAGATTTCTACAGCAGATTAATTGTAGATAAACAGTGCAACAGGAGCTTTTGTAGGAGGAGATAAATATTTTCAAACTGTGTATTAATTTAAAAGAGCCCAAGCATACTGGTTTTGTGCTAGTTGCCTCCCATTTACACTGTTCTGGAAAATATTTTTTATTAAAAAAAATACCTGATATGTACACACATTTTTCTTTTGCAGGTGGAATGGAAAAAATAAAACAGCATACCTTTGCGTTAGCTCACTACACCTATACTGTGCTGTCTACCTTAAAATATGCCAACGGGGCACCTGTTGTACGTCTTTACAATGACACAGATTTCAGCAATCCGGATGTCCAAGGTCCAATCATTAATTTTAATGTGCTTGATGAAAGTGGAGAAGTGATCGGCTTTTCACAGGTATGATCCTCTTTTCCCTTAACAGAGTGTTCAGTCTGTATCTTAAGCATATTTGCAATGAGTTATTTATCCTAAAGAAAATATTTTATCTGTCATTGTCCCTTCTGAGGTTTCGGTTTCCTTTCTTCATAGCTCTCCATAATACATGCATACCTTTTTAAAAAATGGAAAGAGAATCTAATAAGTAATGCTAGCTAGCACAATGTAAAGTGCATGATAACAAAGGACATATCTTAGTGATTTAATACTCTTCACATTAAAAGTTTGAAAGTTGTCTGTTTTACCAGGATGTAAACAGGCAAGGCAGTTTGGTTTCACTTCTCCTTTTGCTTCTAATAATTATGTTATTGTGATACTCCTGAGAAAGCACTGAGTAACCACTAGGGTGTTTTTATTTAGAAGTTAAATATTCGATATGAGGACTACACATGATATTCAAGCTCAAAAATTCTTTAAACTCTGTATTTGTCAGTAAATTTCTCTAGTCTTTATCTGGCAGCTATTCTCAGTATTGGTAACAAAATTTGGTGAAACTTTCCCACTTTTCAGTATTTGTTTACAATGTGAGAAACTGGCCATAATTTTATATGACCACGCACCAGTGTAGGAAAAAAGCAGACAGTGGGTAACACAGGGTAACATAGCTCACTTGATCAGCAACAGAAGCCAGAAAAAGCACAGTGCTCTAGTTCAGCTAAATTATTCTGATTATTGCATGCTTCTTGAATAAGTCCACACATCAAGTTCATGGCCTTGATTTTTCAAAGCTTTCCATAACTGGTAGCAGTTCTGCAAGCAGTAGTTGTGTAGTTGGATTGCTCTTGGAATGGAACACAGAGAAACGTCCATGAGAGTGTGTGGGGAGATGCATGTATACACAGGTGAAGCAGGTGAAACAGTTACTTGGCAGCCTGACAAATAGAGTTGGAGCTTTGTAAACTTTCTAAAGCATTTACCACACTGATGAACATGGAGAAGCTCTTTTCTCTATACGTCTTTTAAAAATTGCTGGGCTATATTGCCAACTTCAAAGATTTGCCAAAGTTCAGTTCCAAGAATTTCACACTTTAGGAATCAATTAGCCATTTATACAATATTGATTATGTGTTGCAATGTTTAGAGAAAAACAGTGACATTAACACTACTGGGGTAGTAAAACGCTCTGCCAGCATTCTGATTTTGCTTCTGTCCGTTGGTTAAAAGGAAAGCCTGTATTTGCACTTCCAATTTTCACTGTTTTACAATAAAAATGACTCTTGCCTGTTTCACTTTTTAAAAAACAACTGTACCCTTAAATAAGCAATGATTTTATAGTCCTATGCCTTCATTGTGCTGGTTGGCTGCAATGGGTGCTCATAAAAAGCTTCTTTATTGATCTGTATCATCTGGATTGCACTATTCACCACATTGTCATTATTTCTGGCATGAGTATATTGAATGAAGAACTATAAAGTTTTCAAATACATACTTGTCACATCTGCACTGCCTGTTGAATTACTTTTTTTAATTAAAATAATATGCAATTGAATGACTTTCAGAAATTAACAAGCAGCACTATTATTTCCAAAGCTATACCATGTGTGATATATATAATTGGCTTCCTTATGGAATTAAATTCTTTCACAGACATCTTACAGCAGTTATGGGCGAAAAAAAATGTCTACTCTCTCTTTATGATGACAAAGAAAATTTGTACGACAGAGAGCAAGCTTCATCAAAGAAACAGTGTAATCTCATCTTCATTCATATCTGTGGCACTACTTGTATATGTCTTTAAAATTAGATAGGTTTATTCAAATTAAAGCTAGATCTAATACATTTATTAATTTTGTTTAGAAATGAAATGGTGTATTCTAGTTTGCTCATGTCTATGATCTGCACATTCCCATGGATTCACTAGTCAGTTCAAATATCATCTAAGGGAATTAGAAGAACACAGTTTCAGAAGACTTTCAGAAAACATTTTTAATGAAGGGAAAATTGGATGACATTTCTATCTGACATACCTACTAGTGAATACCAACTAATGACTCCAAATGTACTTCAGCTAGTATATGAAAAGGGAAATGACAGAATGTCCTATCTTTTATGGATGATATCCATCTATAATTAATTACTTATAACCAGGCATCCAACCAATTCTATTTGTCTTCCTGACAGGCAATTGTTATGTGACCATTGCCTAGCATGGCTGGACATTAGCATTTGGTAGCCTGAAAAGGACAAACTGACTGATATTAGAGAAGGTACTATGCTGAGGTTTGGAGTAATTTATTCTCACTTCTATATTTAGTGTTGGTGTAGTCTCACTTGAATATTGCATGCATTTCTGGGCTTAACATAAAAATGATGTTAAGATAGTTGAAATCCAGAGGAGGGCAGTAAGTCTCATAAAAGGGCTGGGGGTATGTCCTGTTAGGAGATGCTGAGGACACTTGAGATGTCTAATCTGGAGAAAAGGAGCCTGAGAGGCAATCTCACTGCTCTCTGTAGCACCATGATGAGGGGAGGCAGAAGGAAGTGCTGGACTCTGACATCATCACTGATGGCAGGATGCAGTGAAAAGTTTATTTGGTCAAACACTGGAACAGGCTTCCTAGAGTGTCTAAGTGTTCAAGAGGCATTTGGACAGTGTCTTCAGTAGTATGCTTTAACTTCTGGTTAGGTGTGAAGTGGTCAGATAATTGGATTTGATGATCTTTGCAGCTCCCTTCCAACTGAACTCCTCTCTTCTCTCCTCTCTTTCATTCCTTTCCCCTCTTCTTTCTCCCTGGCTTTTGTGATCAAGGCCAGTGGTATCCTGGGGTGCATTAAAAAGAGCGTGGTCAGCAGGTTGAGAGAAGTTATCTTCCCTCTCTACTCTGCCCAGGTTAGACAACATCTGTAGTACTTTGTCCAGTTCTGTGCTCCTCAGTTCATGGAAGACAAGGAACTTCCAGAGAAAATCAAGCAGAGGGCCACAAAGACAGTTATGGGCTTATGTGGAAAGAATGAGAGACCTGGGGCTGTTCAGCATGGAGAAGACTGAGAGGGTATCTTATCAATGCTTATAAATATCTATAGGGCAGGAGAGAAGTGGATGGGGCCAGACTCTTTTCAGTGGTGCTGAGTGACAGAAGGCAAGGAAGTGGGCACAAACTGGAATGTAGAAAGTTCCAGACAAACATGAGGAAAAACTTTTTTACTTTGAGGGTGAT
Organism: Chrysolophus pictus; assembly: GCA_037305975.1. Lineage (NCBI taxonomy): Eukaryota > Metazoa > Chordata > Aves > Galliformes > Phasianidae > Chrysolophus > Chrysolophus pictus. Next base: position 31,989,913 of record CM074577.1, on the reverse strand, counting down.
AAAGCACTGGAACGGGCTGCCCAGAGAAGTTGTGGAGTCTCCTTCTCTGTAGATATTCGAAACCCACCTTGATGCTTTCCTGTGTCATCTACTGTAGGAAACCTGTTTTAGCAGAGAAGCTGGATTCGGTGATCTCCAGAGTTTCCTTCCAACCCCTACAACTCTGTCATTCTATAATTCTGTGATTCCATTCCAAATATTTCAGACTGGCAAGAAAAACTTTAGAAGTAGACAGTGTCTTCAGAGGATACCAAGCTTACATTTAAGCCTGAAGATTTACATAATTTACATGATATTCAGAACTCTGAGCTAAGTCCAAGATACTTAGAATGTGAAAGGCATGCAATGAAATACATGACATTTAGCACTGTCACTGAAAATTAAAACAGGGAAAAAATCATGTGCTTTATCTTTGTAGCATTTTAGAGGAAAACTGTTCTTACTGACTACTATTACTGAAATCCATTTTTCATTCTTATGAGTGCAATTCACCCTAGTTAACAAGACTGTGCCTCAAAACACAAGCATTCATGAATTGCATACACTGCATCAACTGCACTAATAGTAAATAGCTGTGGTCTCAGAATCACCCTTGAATAAAACCTTTTTTGCATCAGTCAAGATCAAATGAAACAATTTCATTAAAACAAGAAATGAGACAATGTCATGATTGCAGTCTCAATAATGGCATCATTTTTGATAGCTTCCTGTCCCAATATGTACGATACAGAACATGTAGATATTAAGAAGTGGTAGGGTGGGAGTGGAGTAGTTAGAGAAGTTGAATTGTTCTTTGTTTTTCTTTTAGCTGTTTCTTTGTGATTGTTGAAGACTATCAGAGTTTTAGAGGATTACTTTTGGAAGAACTATCTTTGAATGCTATGTGTATTACTGGTTTAATGGATAGCTCAATTACTGGTTTAGCTGTTTTGCTCTAAATGGTAATTAAAACAATTAAAGAAGAGGGACTGGCAGGCTTCAAATATCAATCATCATTCAAAAGCTTTTTCTTCAGTTTTTTTCATGAAGAAATATTTCTTTATCTAGGAATAAAACTACTAAACTTTTGAAATCTCCATAAGTCTATAGTCTTTTGGCACTAAAACTACACTAAATTTCCTTCTTTGAGCTGCACCAAACTTCCTTTTGAGTTCCGCCATACTTCCCTTGGAAATGATTTCCTTCAGTATAAAGCTGTCTTTGTAGACTGCTGTTGTTATTAATTTATTCTTGAAATGTGTTGGGAAGATACTTGCATTGTTTTTACATGTAATGCCTGTTCTTTACATGTCTGCCATTTTATGCTGTGTGTCCATTTGTGCCCAGGTTATGAACAGAGGTTAAACTATAGCAAGCCTAGGGCATAAAGATGGCCATTATACCAGTATATTGGTATTTAATACCAAGCAGCTTCATCATATGTACTTGCCCAGTTCAGAATGGGTAATTCTTCAGCATTATAGCTTTTGCTGTTAATGAATGGACAGGTGACTAGCTGACGCTTTGGAAAGTGTAGGACTAGAGTCAAAGGACCTCTGCTAAGTCACTGGTGCAGGACTGACATTAATGAAGTAAGCTGCCGATCTCCTATTTCCTTATAAGGCTTCCAGAAAAAAAAAAAAAAAAAAAAGAAAGAAAAAAAAAAGAGCAATTTGCTCTAGACATTAAAGAGATTTTATGATGTCACAAAAATGGGGTCATATATATATGTATTCAGGAATGAGCTAATACTGCAGATTTCTAATGCAGCAAATCACCATTGCCTCATTTATCTATAGTGAATTTTTGCTATTTTCAGCATATATGAGTTTATAAATATCCCCAAGTCCTTCCAGTCTCTGAAACACTGCTTGACAGCAATGACTCGGCTTCAGTTTGCATTGCTGCCATCATTTTATCAAAGTCTTGCATGTATCTTCGTGATGTGTTATGATTGCCAAAGAGGGGATGGAAGAGCTGTAAGGGAATATTTATTTGAAACAACAAGCATAGACACAAAAAAAGTGGTTTTCATACAAATAGGATAAAAGTGTGGACTTGTACATATCTCTTCACTTGCAGATTTGAAAAAGAACACCAGCTCTGCCATGAGGAGCTTTTGTGCTAATGTTATTTTGAGTTTTACTCATAGTTCTCAAAGGAAGGAGAGATCTGTTAAATATTCTTTGTAATATAGATGATTGCAGAGTAATTTTAACAACCTTTCACATTTCTTCCTATAAAGTCAGTTTGGGAGCTGGAAGAGGGGAAAGGGATTAGGGCAGAGGTGGGTAGATGGAATTTCACCTGAAACATGTGTTGAGTTTGTGCTCTAGGGAGCTCTTACTCAGTCACACCTCCCAGTTCTGTGTTTTCTGCCCCCAGTGAGAAGTACAACTTCCTTTAACAAACTTTTTCTCTTTTCCCCCTCAATTTCTGAAAGTGTTTCTTTTCTTGTTATTTTTACTGTGTGTTATGGGCTTAAAAAGCAATCAACCATTCTAGCTCTCATAGCTTTTTTTTTTTCACAATACCTGCTTTGCCTGAAGCCTGTGGCTTGCTGTGACTGTCTCACCTGCAAAAATTTCCTTGGCATCCATATATGCCTGCCATGCCTCCTAAAAATCCTGTTAGGAAGGGAGTAAGCATCAATCCATTAGGAGTCCCAGCCTTCCTGCCTGCCATTTCACACTTGTGTGTGATAGACAAACTGCTATAACAGGAATCAGCTGCCAAAGACTGTGTAAACATTTTGCATCTTCTAGGGAAGGCTCTTCAGCAGTGTTGCATATGGATGAGTTTTGGCTTTCAGGATTGAGAACCCTGGTCAGCTAGATTGTGATCAACTTTGTCTAGGAGGTTGCATTAGCATGTCCTTGCTCACTCCCATCAGCCCAGATAGAGTGAGGGGAGAGCTAGACTTTGAACTTTCTTCATCCATTTCCTAGGGAAAACCTATCAACACTTCTCAACGGATAACTTGCAGTGTGTGTCCCTTCAGCACAAATCTGTAGTGCAGTCCAATGACCGCTCTTATTATGGCATCTGCCCACTCTCTCAACCACTTTCTATTTCCACCTCCCTTGTTATGTTAAGGATAATATTAAGGGTATTAAGATTTAATGTTAAGGGTAGACTCAGTGACCCACTGTTGTTTTCTTCTATCCTGTTGTTGTTTTCTGTCATTCTGAAGTGTAGAGCAGGGTCTTCCATTTGAAAATGTGGCACCAAATCACTTAGACATAAGAAGAGCCACAGAGGATCTCACCACTGTACCATGCCTACCCCATAGCTCTTTTTTCCAGTGTTCACATGCTAGTTTAAGAAGAGAGGGGGAAAAGAAAAAGGAAAAGAAAAAGGAAAAGAAAAAGGAAAAGAAAAAGAAAAAGAAAAAGAAAAAGAAAAAGAAAAAGAAAAAGAAAAAGAAAAAGAAAAAGAAAAAGAAAAAGAAAAAGAAAAAGAAAAAGAATGAGACTTCTCCTAGAAACAAAAGTATTTGTTTTCTTTTTAACTCCATTTATTCCTTTTTATCCAAAGCATCCCACAGCAGTGAATTCTCTTGTAAGTAGCTTAGCAGCCAAGTGAAACTTATTCCCGTGATTTGAGATGTGAAGGGGGGAAAAACAAGTTTTAGCACTGCAGGGACTGTGAGAGGTTATCCATCTCATTGTGTGCCAAGATAGGATCATCTTAATCTGAACCTTTCCACAGTCTTTGGAGGCTGAAACTTAGCTATATTCACTGCTACAAAATATATCCTGATGATGAACCTAAGTTTCTCGCAATGTAACCAAAGTCTTCATTTTTATAAGCATTGGGTAAATTAAAAAAAAAAAAAAAAAGATGAGTTTGGACAGGAAAGCAGAAAAAGAGAAGATTCCAACTGTGTGAGACAGGAGATTTGGACAGGCATTCAGAAGCACCACCTGCCTAAGAGATGGCAATATATGTCAATAGAATTTAATCTGTCTTTTTGCACTTAGTCCTTCAAACAGAAGTAATATGGGACAAACAGGTGTGAGAGATGATGGGAAATGTACATAAAAGTAGTTGCTCATGGTAGATATAGTGGCCATAGCAAATTCTGGCTGTACCTTTTCATCACAGGTACACTTTCTTTGCTTTCATTCCTAAATGTTCTATTTTTAAATGTTCCTTTTTCTTCAATGATATACTAAAAAACTGCTTAGCTGGACCCACATCAGTATCCAGGAACCCAGCAATGGGCTGCTGATATCCTCTGCTTCTGCTGAACTCTTTGTGAATCTTGACAGATTCAATACCTGTTTTTCCCACTTATACATTTATCTCAATAGCACTCTCTAATCACTCAGGAATTAAGAGAAAATAGGTCAATATACTCAGACATGAAGTGGCAGATACATGTGTATATTCACACTTCTGGATGGATAGATATTCATATAATTACTTAGGTACTTGATGAAAAGAACCATGCAATAGCTGAAGAAGGTAGATTTCCTGAAATACTGCTTTTTATATCCTAGACAGTACCCTCTCCTGCGCTAGTGGACTGGGTCCACTGCATTGTATACCTGTGCAGAATTGGAGCAGTGAGAATATGAACATTAGAAGAGTGAAGAAAAAGGGAGCTGCAGCATTTCTTTAGAATTGGAAGCTGTTACTAGCTCAGTTTGGTCAGACTGCTGGCTGGAGTCTGGTAGTAGCCATCTGACCTGGTCACCTGGTCTGGAAATTCAAGCCATGTCCCTACAGGAGAAAGTGGGTTATTATTAAAAAGCAAGGAGCAATACTTTCTATTGTACTTAAATTTTGAGTTCCTTGCTGTACTTCAAAATCTAATCTTTTTTTTTTCTTTTTTTTTTTTTTTCCCCCATCCAACTCTTACTTCTTTTATGTAATCATTCAGTTTTACAGCTGGAGAAGTGCAGCCTTTTTTTCTTGGGGGGGCCAGAGAAAATGGAAATTCAGTATTTGTTAATTCTAGCTAAGAAAGTCTGCTCAGGGATGGTCAGATGACCCTGAGTTAGTTACAATAATGCTTTTAGAAGCATATCCACTCATTATACTAATTCTGATGACTCAGGGGAAGAAAAGTGTTCTTAACATACTTAATGGGATTTTTGGCCTTCTTCCCAATAGCAATCTAAAAATGACTGGAGTGATAGCTCACTATTGATTTTAGCTATGGATTCAGGCATTGATTTCAGGAAGCTGGGGACAGTGGATGGACCGGTGAAATGGAATGCAAACAGAATTGCAAGAAATAAGATTGCTGGGAAGATTCCTTTTCAGCCTCCACTAATTTCCTTGGTTCTAATTAGTTTCCAATTGTGTTGTGGACATCTCCCAAGCAGGGAGATAGTAGAGATGCAGCAAACCATGATGGCATGTCAATAAATAGCACCTAGTTACTTCACACTGGTAAGAAATGCTATCACAGTCTGGTTCATTGCTTATGTTTGGTTACAAGATAACAGTAACACAGCATTGGGTACTCAAAGACAGCCCTTACAATGGGATGGTGATACAGCACACATTCTCATTGAGCTAGGTAGGGATTTACTGACTGAGAGTAAGGAGATGATGTGCTTGAGAGATTCAGTGTGATAATTGCAAGCCTGTTTTGCAGGCTTGTCTTGTTGAGGAAGTCATGGTAGGGTACAAGTTGAGTTGCTTTTTACAATATCTCATTGCAGGGGGACAAAGGCACTTGCAAGGTGGTATGCTTAAAACTGTGTACTGTTATACAGCTCACCAGAACTGGTCAAGGTTAGAAAGCTCCATGAAAGCCTAGACTGAAGATTTTGCCTGACACCACTTCTCTGGAGTGTCCTTGCATGTTGCTAAGGAAACTGCAAAGGAGATAAAAGAAAGATGCTCACAGTTGTTCAGATGACAGAATCTAAGATAAATGAGGAAGGCTAAATATTTTCTCGCAGGGCTAAACTGTGGCTCTAAACTGCAGACCTTGTTACGTAGGAGAGAAATGTGAAAAGAAACCCCATGGCAGCAGGAAGAGGACTGCACTTCTGACAGCCTCTGCTGGATACTTTTTTTCTAGATATTAATAAAAGCAAATCAGCTACCTTTGAATGAATGCAGTGTCCAGTTTCAGCCCACTGTCTGAATCCTTTGAAGATAAGGAGAGCCTGGCTCTACCTGCTCTATTACCTCACTTGCATTTGCCTTCTCCCTTCAGAGAAATTCTGTATAGGAACCTGTATGGCCGTAATTAAAATAATATTTCAACAAAGGGAAATATTAGTATTTTAACCCCTGACCTCCCTGTGTGGTAAGGAAGCAGTATTGTTGCCATTTGGAGAAATTAATACAGGGAAAAGGAGATTGAAGGGATATAAGAAAAAAGGAAAAGGTGGGGAAAGTTTCGGCTGGGACATGAATTTAATCTATATTTCTAGATGTAGTACTATGCAGTGCACCTTTTTTTTTTTTTTTTTTCCTCCTATACCCTATTTCCACTTCTGTTAGTTGGTTCCTTTCCCTTTTACCCCTTTGTACTAGATATTGCTTAATTTTTTGTTGTGTTTACTTCTGGCTGGCACTTCCCTGTCTAGCAGTAGTCTACCCTGATGCCTTTAGCCTACATGGTAGCTAGAGATGCACAACTGGACATAGAGATAGAAAGTTTCCTATTACAACATGGGAAAGCTATGTTGAAGTCAGAGCTAGAAGTCTGCAGAAGTCTTGGGTTTCTTTGCTTTGCTTTTTCTCCTGGAATCTGCCCTTTTCTGGATGTCACTTTATCAAAAGGATTTTTATTATCACTGAATATGGTTTTAAAAAGAAAAGAAAACAAAATATGATTGACTGGGAAGGCCAATGAGAATTGACATGCCAAATCAGACAAAACTAAGGTGTTTTACCTACTCATCAATCTACTCAATTTCAGTAGCTAGATCTTAGACTCCTAAAGGTGAGATATGTTCCAAATAAGCCCATGCCCTAATTCACTGCATGTAGTACAGGGCACAAAAAGCAGTTAAAAAAAAATGTGAAGTCATCCATTAAGAATCAAGACTGCTTCATTTCTTCCTTACAATCACATAATTCCCAAAGTATCTGGTAGTTTCTGGATCTTAGAAGTGTAAAATTCTTGCTACTCCTTTTTGCTTGGAGGACCTACAATTTGTTATGTATGTGGCATCTTCTAGGAGAGAATTCCTGCAGAATGGTAAATCACATATTTCAAATTATCCTGAATTTTCCTATCTGCAATCATGCCTATTATTTAAGGTTTTTTTTTAAACTGGTAGATTATCACATCAACAAGAAATTTCCTGAAAACTTCACACTTCCACTATCAAGACGTTCAGTTTGGCAATTTCAGTAGATTTCAGTACTTCAGTCTGATACACTACCGCTGTCTGTTAAGGAGAGAGTGATGAATGTATGTAGACTGAAGAAAGATTTACATCCACATACCAATTTGTTTAAACCATTGTTAACAGCTAGAGACACAAACAGCAGCTGAGAATCAGCTTCATCAATACCAGGAAGTTGGTGGAAATTCCTTCCTTGAGGTAGCAAAACCAGGAAACCATACAGTTAAATCAGTTTAATAATACTGTTACTCAGCTAAAATGCTTTTTTCTCACTACTAAGTTATTTCAAAACAACTGCTTATATATGTATGCATGTGTGTATGTATATATTCTAACCTACTTCTTATTAAATTGTATTAAACAAGATTAATTATGCATTTGCATCAAGAACAACATTTTACAGTCAAATGCTGGATGACGGAAAGAGCTAGCTTACTTTCTCTCCAATTCCATGCCATGAATCAGTGAATTAATTTACCAGTGGATGTGGAACACAGTGTCATGAATCTTGTTTTATAGGCAGCCATCAGTGGTGTGCAGTGAAATTCTTCTAATGAGCAAGTTCATTAGACAGGCAAACTCCTCTGAAATGTGGTCATTGCAGAAAGTAGAATGAGAAGTCCCAGTCCCAATTCTTGAAGGACAGTAACTGCCACTTTTGAATTAAATGATTTTGTTGTTGTTTTTTTTCAGGACACTTCGTGACCTATTATAAAAGAGACTTTTATTTGTGTCAGTAATTGTGATGCTCAGTAAAATAACTTGCTTGAAAAACAGTTACAAGAATTTGAACCTACAGAAATGATTTCAGCAGAGATTCTGAAGGAATTCACCATTCTTACTGAAAATCTTAGACTTTGGTAGTTAGAAATAATGCAAAACTACACGGTATTTGTAAATCTTTTCTATCACTTAGTATATATCTACCTGCAGTAAGAGCATCATCCTCAGGCTTATTTCATCAGAGTCTGAAGCCAGAGGAAGGCTTACACCATGCAGCATACCTCTAGAGAAGTCCTTAAGGGAGTGGATAGCAGAAGTCAGTCATTTGGTAAAGGCAGAGGAGTTACTGGTGCAACAGTGTGAAAAGGAATAGGAAGGCAGAACACAGGAAAATCTATTTTCTGTTCATCTTCTAAGTATGAATTAAAATACCAGCTATCCAACAGGAGATTGCTGTAGGACAGTACTCTGAAATGCTAAAAACAAAACCCTCTCCACCCCCTTTTTTATTAAATTAAATATATATATCAATTGTAATAGTATTTGCCGAAGAGAGCAAATGCTAAAGGTGAACATTTGGTCAGTGTGTCAGTACTGAAGGCTGACTTGCTGAGGACAGCATCTATGCTTAAAACAGAAATTCTCTCTGAGATGAAGATAAGTACTTTAAAAATTGGTTTAAATGGACATTATTCATGTGTGTTTGTTAAACTCAAAGACCACAACCTGGAACTAGAAAAAGCACTTTTTTCTTGTCAAAAGTCAAGATGATCTGACATGAGAGTGCTTGGGCATGAAGCAGCCTTACAGGGTTTGGCCTCCAGCAAACACCTTCAGAAAAAGTAATGAGTGCCAAGGGACTCTGAGGGACAGAAGAGACTCCAGGATACTGTGATGACTTAACTACTATGTCCTCACTGACTGAAATCGGTTAAAATGCTTTAAAGATTCTGCATGTATTTTGCACTTTAACTGTCATCATTAGGCTTTGAAAAACCTAGGCACAATGGTTCCAATTATTAGACTCAAAGAACCACCAAAGCTGAAGATTGGAATACATAACTCTGTGTACATACCATTAGTACCATTCATGCTTCTGTGCCTTGTTGATGAACACATTCCTGGCTCCCAAAAGCTTGCTGCCATTGTTGGATACAGAGCTGCAAGCATCTAGTTTTTTTCCTAAGCCTGAATTCCGTACCCGTTATTGCTCCTTATGGCAATTTTAGAGATGTGCTTTATTTAAATAAGCTTTTCTTCATTGAAATAACTGTAACAGATGTTTTATGTTCTATTTGTTTTGCTCTGTGGTAATGCTGTGGAGAGAGATTAAATTAGCTCCCCGCACAGAATATTTCTAGGGTGGAGCTAAAGAAGGCATAGCATATGTCCAAGGGACAGTCAAGCATGTGTTCAAGGGATAGATAGATTGGCAGTGCTGCATGTGCTCATTCTTTACATGGTTTCATTGCTTTCAATAAAAAGTGTGCATTGTGTCACCAAGATCTGCAGGGCATCTATGTGTATTTAAGCCTCACATTGGTGATAATGGAACTCAGTTAATAGTAAAGCTTATGACTAACTTATCTTTGTTCTCCTGAACCTTAAATTCCCCTAATATTCATATATTTTTATGTATCAATAATCTTTGTCTACTGTACAGACTAATATACATCATAGTTAAGAGTGTTATCAAAGATGGGCTATTGGGTCACGTCACATATTTCTCTTCTTAATGCTATGCAAGGTTAGAATGAAATTCTGAGGCCTTTATTAAAGCATAGTAATAATTTATTTGACAAAATGTAAAAGATTAAAAAAAATAATCTTGTTAACAATTCCTTGAAGCTAGGTCATGGAAACTTCATTACATTGCATACATTTGGATAATCAAGGCTGCCCAGCAACATTTCTTCAAAAGAAAAAAAAAAACCAACCAGTATTAAAAAGATATTTTCTAAGCTTTTTGAATACTGAGAAAATAAATCCAAACACTGTACAGTCTCAGTAGTGAAATCTGTCATGATTTTAGCCTTGCTTGTCATCATTAACAGAACGATAGATCCACCCACGAGTCACCAGCTCCATGACAAACCATGTTATATCAGATTGTAAACTTTTCTCATCTAAGTGTAAAAAGAAGTCAAGAAAATGTCACTGTTCCCAGACTGAAGTCTTCTGACAGCACAAAGTTAATGACACCACAACAATCTTTCTCAACAGATGACTTTAGCTATAACTTTGATTTGAGAAACATGCTTTGAACACAGTTTATTCTTCAAAGCATTAGTCATGAAAAGACATGTTTTCTCTGCTTTCCGAGTCTGGTTACTTTAGTTATTTCTCCATTTGAGAGCTAAACCATTTTGAACTGAACTAATGAGGCAGAGCACATTTAAGTATGAGCAGTGATATCTTTTGCTCCATAATAGTGTGGGATTTCTTATGTGTATACAACACATTTTTGTGTGGAGTATCTTGTGTCCCACACACTGAGTGCTTTTAGTTGGAACTGCTTTTAGCAGAACTGTACACTGTTTAGGCTGAATTATTCCAGCCTAGAATAAGTTCTAATTAAGGACTTTGTTTTTCAAGGACCCAAGATAGTGAATTAAGCGTATTTGGTATCTCACACAAGCAAACTCAAAGCTTTCAGAAGGCTGACATTAGAAGGCCGATGATGTCAGAAAACAGGAGACAGAGGGTGGGCTGTGTTATACAGCTGGGACAATCTGGAAGGTGCTCACCAGTAACCAATATAAAAAAAAAAATTATGTTTAAAGAACATAAAAGTAAACAGAGTTTAAGCCATCTAGAAAAACTAGATTGAATGTTTCCACTGATAGTTCAGGCAGGTAAAGCATGGGCTGACAGCTAGGGAAGTGTCTGGTCTGAAATGGTAAGCACTTCCATTCCTACAGCTTTGGGTGCTGCCATTCTGCATGTAGCCTTAGCTGCCTGAGAGGAGGACTGTGTTTCTGGCATATCTGAGTCCCCTCAAACTGTAACGTGCTTATTCCTAGGACCCCAAGTTTCCCTTTTGCAGTAGAGAAGATAAAGCACAGAAAGATTAACCACATTTTGTGTGAGGTTGTTCTGGAAGTCTGTGGTAAGGGTTGGATGTGCCAATTGGATGTACCTTTCTGACCATCTGTCCTTTTTCCAAGTCATGACCAGGCCTATTTGTCATTTGTTGTCAAAGAAATAACTGCCAGTATCTATACCTGCTCAGTTATCATTAGTACCAGCTGTTGTTGCTTTTTCAAATTAACATAAAGCGTGTTCAGATCCCTGCTGTGTGCTTCCATGGTTTCTGAACTGTGCTAAGAGGATCCCCATGGTGTGCTTCCCTTGTTTCTTAGCATTGCTATGAATCCTTGACAATCTGCATTTCTTCTCTGCGGGGCCATTTAGAGAGCCAGTGCCACTCTCCCACTGCATCCATATCTGCTTCTCTTTCTGACGCATATAAAGAGAAGTGCCTCTGTTCTCTTTGCACATCATTCACTCATGCCAGCTTGTCATCAATCACTGTATTTATGCCCATTCAATATTAAGTGGATAATATGAGACACAAAAAAGCATAGCACCAGGAAAACATTCATCAGTGAGTTGGTAGACTGGGTGGTTGTGTGTGGAAAATCAAAGGAAGTATCCCAGTAGAGTGCCTGCCCGATGAGGTGTAATTGCTTAGTGAGGGGCTGGTTCTTCAAGCACTGGTGTGCCACAATCACGCTAGTATCTTCATTTTCTGTAATAAGGAATTACAGTTTCAGATTCCCAGTGGGAAAGGTTTCCTTCAGCTAACTAACAGGTGCCCCACCCCTCACTCTTCATCTTGTAGGGGCAGTTAGAGGTGATGGTTCAGACCAAACCCTAAATGACACTAATCTGCAAACCTGTAATTCACATTGCCAGTATAGGTGCACAGATTTAAAAGTAAGCATGTGTGCTGGTATTAGACGGATCTGTGTCTGAACTGATACACTGTGTGTGTTTGCGTGTGTGCTGTATACCCTTCTCTCAGTGCCATTGTAATTATCTGCTTCCATCAGTGTTTTCTTTCAGCTGAAATAACAAGGCTGAAAAATGCTCAGTGTATTATGGGAATGCTGACAGCTACAGTCAGTTGTTAATAATTTAGAGATGTGATTTACCCCGAGTTGATTTGTACCCTTAAAACATTGTATATTGTTTACCACAACTTTTAAATGTCTGTCTTTTGTTCTTCTTTTATGTGTTATTTCCTGTTGAATCGGGAAGGTGGAAAAAATGGCCAGCCTCTACAACATACATGTCCGCACAGGTTGCTTCTGTAACACAGGAGCCTGCCAGATGCATTTGGGTATAAGCGATGAGGACATCCAAAAGAACCTGCAGGTTAGTTTCTGAATGAGATTATGTGATACATTGCCCATGGAAAACATATAAATTCAGTGACCCAGGCTATCAGTTCTGAATTTCACAAAGGATGGGAGATTTGAAGGGGAGAGAGGAAAATCTGGCCCTAAACCATAAAGAAAATATTAGTAAGTAGATAGATAGATAGTTAAAGAATAAAGTAGTTCTATCATATGCTGTGCTTTTGAGTCTCCACAACTTTTAGAATTAAGGTGAGTTTGATTTGCTTTCTCTGATCTTTCAACTCAATTACCATGTTAAAGAAGAAAATGAACTTAGGTTCAGTACGTTGAAACGAGGTGTTGAACAAAACCATTTTATGGACCCAAAGCAGTATATGTTGCTTTTATTTCATTCAAAAATACGAAGGACTGTGTTGTATCACTTACATCGGTATCATGTAAATATTACTGAACATTTTCACCAGAATAAGACCAGTGAAAAACCCATACTTACAGAGATTTTTCATCTTCCAGAAGTGGTATGATGAGGTAGTACGGTCAAGCAGTTATTTTGAGACATTCTCATCAGCAAAAGACTTAAATGAGTTATTGACTACATTACTGTGGAAAGGAAGAGAGCTTTTATTCACATTATTTGCATATATGCTTTGTTTTTGCTTTTTTTTTTTCTCCCAGAAAGAAAGTGGGACTTATGTTCGTAGATCAGTAACATTTCTTGCTTGAAAAAGCCTTCACTATTCACACATCCATTTTTATTTAACAGAAATGCATAAATAAATGAAATTCTGGGGAAAAAAAAAAACAACAAACAACCTTCTGTGAAACTTAGAGCTAAATGTCATGTCCACTGTTGAGCTAGGTGGGTGATCAAAGGGAGTTTCTAGCCTATCTTGCTGGAGGCGAGTGTTCACTGACCTGGACTGGCTGGAGAGTTGGGCAGAGAGGAACCTGATGAAGTTAAACAAGAAAAAGTGAAGAGTCATGCACCTGGAGAGGAATAACCACATGCATCAATACAGGTTAAGGGCTGACCTGCTGGAGAGGAGATCTGCAGTGAAGGATCTTCTTGGTGACCTGGTAGACAGAAGGTTGATGATGAGCCAGCAATGTGTCCTTGGGGCCTAAAAGGCTAATGGTATCCTGGGATGTGTTAAAAAGAACAGGACCAGCAGGTTGGGGGAGGTTATCCTCCCCTTCTATTCTGCACTGGTGAGGTCACATCTGGACTACTGTGTCCAGTTCTGGCTCCCCAGTTCAAGAAAGACAAAGAACTTCTAGAAAGTGTCAAGCTGAGGACTACAAAGATAGTTACAGGCCTGGAGCATCTTCCTTACAAGGAAAGGCTAAGAGACTGGAGAATATTCAGTCTGGAGAAGAAAAGCCTGAGAGGGGATCTTATCAATACTTACGAATATCTAAAGGGTAGGAATCGAGTGAATGGGGCCAGACTCTTTTCAGTGGTCCTCAGCAACGGGACATGGGGCAACGGGCACAAATGGGAACATAGGAAATTTGATACAAAACTAAGAATAAACTTTTTTTTCTTTCTGGGTGACACAGCACTGGAACAACCTGCACAGAAAGGTTGTGGAGTCTCTGGAGATATTCAAAACCCCTCTGGATGCTTTCCTGTGCAACCTTCTCTAGGGAACCTGCTTTAGCAGGGGGTTGGACCAGATGGTCTCTAGAGGCCCTTTCCAACCTCTACAATTCAGTGAATATGCCACTGATTATATAAAATGGAACTGTTCTGACAGTGAATATAAATGAAACTCCCACAGAAACAGACTAGTGATTTGGTCAGCTATCTGAATGTAATATCCCAGTTTAAATCTCAGTGAACTATGCAGATGAGACTGGAATTTATCTGGAGACTGATCTTGCTAACAGGCTATTCTGGCACATGCAAACTTTTTCTTGACATAAGTTTCTGAGAAGATCCTCTTGCCTTGGGGTAGAATAGGGCAAACATTTCAAAACAATATTTTTCCTTGCTTGAGTAGCTAATTAGACATTTGGGATTTTTTCTCCTTTCTCTGTATGTATTCATGGGTTAACTGTGTATTTCCGAAAACAGTATTTCAGGTTAGAATTAACAGACTTGTGAATAACTGTGTACAGTAAGAGGGAAATAATGCAGTCTGTCATAATAGCTCTGCTTTTCTTCCTATTTTAAACTAGGCTGGCCACGTCTGTGGAGATGATATTGACCTAATTGATGGACGTCCCACTGGTTCTGTGAGAATATCCTTTGGTTACATGTCTTCTTTTGAAGATGCACAGACATTTTTGAAATTCATCATAGCCACAAGGTTCTCCAAGTCAGACACTGAGATTCCCTTTCAATCCTCTGCTATGCAGCTGGCAACAGAACCTGCCCCAGATGACCACTCTTACTTTAACAGCATCAATAAATTGTCTCCAAGAATGCACATCGCAGATAAAGAACATAGGAATAGTCCGTCTGGAACAGAGATGACTGTCGGTTGCCCGTCACCGAAGTCTGAGTCAGAAAACATAACGGCAGCTCTTTCTGAGGTTGCTGTGCCAAAGATTACAAGGGGCGGCAAGCCCATTACTGTCATCAATATTTACCTGTATCCAATCAAATCCTGCTCTGCATTTGAGGTATGTGCTTTAAATTATACTTATTTTTATCCCCAACTATCAAACATGTCAACCAGGAATAACATGTGCATTACATATTAGGAAACAGTATGTGGGTGCTCACTTTTCCATTTCTCCATTCTCTAGGATTGAGCCCTGCCTGTTAAGGTGCTCTAAAGGATTTTCAATTAGACTGAAGTTACAAGATGCAAATGTGTCTTTGCTCTTCTATTGCCGATCACAGAAAAATCAGTGCATAATATGCAGTTTTGGGGGAGGAGGGAAAAAAGTTGGCTTTGCAAAATTTGACTAAAATATAATCAAATAATTAGTATGCTTTCACTGAATGACATGTGATGGATTTGTAGGCATTGATGGGTAGACAGCAATTTAGAAATAACTTGATTAACATGTTATAATTGAGAGGAGGTTGATTTACATTACAAAGAAATGTTATCATTAAAAATACATTTGCAACAGAAATATGACATTTAAGTGTTGCTGCACTATTTGAAAGTTCACTCTTTGAAGATTTTAATTGCTTTTTTGCCAAGTTAATAATATCATCACCTTAGCTATGACTTTTTTTTAAAATAATGCATGATGAAATAGGTGTATGGCCCACACATGACCTAGAATGTGACTCTGCTTAGTACCATACAGGGAACTGATTTAATGAATGTCAATAATGGTATAACTTTCCCTGTGAAAACTTGCTGGTGTAGGTCACTGTCTCACATATGAATGAAAATTGGGGTCAAATCCAGTGACAAATCACCTACATTTAAAATATGGATTCTCAGCTGTTTTCATCTTTTTTCTTTTTTTTTTTTCTCCTTAATGCCAAAAAAAAAAAAAAAAAAAAAGGGAAGAATTGAAGCAATGTCTATTGAGAGATTAACAAAACATCTGCATTTCTAAACTTGGTTTGCTTATGATGTTTTTAATTCAGAGGCAAAGTCTTGAGCATTAAATGAGACCTGAACGAATAATTTTCCACCCTTTATTAACCTTCCACTAAATCAAGCCATTTAAAAATCAAAGTAATCATGTGAGAATGTTTTAACCTTTGTTTAAATGTTGCAGTTATTACAGCTATATTGCAGAAGCCCACTACAGAAACTGCTGAAATATGTCTTAGCAGTATTTGGGTCCCTTTGGGGTCAAATTCTATTTTTAACGTACAGGCTGGTGTTACAGGATACATACCACAACACTCAGTGCCAGGAAAGCTTTGAAGTAATTGTGCCCAGAAGCAGGTAAACCATACCTCAGCGTCAAAGACAGCTTTTGTTTTCCCAAACTGAGCCAGTTTTCCTCTCTTCAAGCTCTGTGAAGGGAAACTTCTCTAGGTAATAAATTAATAAAAAGCTGGTACACCCTGATGGACAGAATTGCAGTTTTAATGGAGGAGGAAAATCCCCATGCATAATTCTTGTGCCAGGTATTTGTTAATGGGCCCAGCATGAAAGCAGAGTTCATCTCATCTGACCTTATCCCTCTAAAGTTAGATATTATTCTGTAAGCAGGAAGGGATGGATACCTGCTAAGTCATCTTATCGTAAAATAGGCATCTGCAGTAGGAAAAATGAGTTGTCCCTAGATATTTCTGTCTCTTTCCATTGACTACAGGAGGTATCAACGGCTACTTGGATTGCATAGGCAACAGCTAACACTAGGCAGTTTAAATAGTTTAAAAGTGCAAATTTAAAAATTGGAACTGTATGAGGTTTAGGTTTTCATGCCTAGAAATATTTTTGAAGTCTTTGATTTGATATTTTTTGGTAATGAAGCATCAGCTGTGTTAGAGCCCAATAGCTAAGCACTGTCAGAGCCTGTACTGCCAAAAGGTAATACCCAATGAAATGTATGCTTGCTTTAGTATGTGATATTGAAAGGGACTGGAACTTCACTGTAAGCAGCATGCAGCTCTCCTCATCGTCTTCTCAAAGAACATGTTTTGTACATTTCCATTTAGTCCATAGAAGATAACAATAGAAGTTGAATTAATAGATTTGATTAGAAATGGATTTCAGTGCATGAGGAGAACAGGCCAGGAAGTGAAGTCAAAAGTATATTGGAACATTATATGATTTTCAATATTGAAGTAAGCCAGAAAGGAAAATGTGTTTGCTTATGTGATCATCTTCCTGTCTACCAAATGTTCTTCATATTTTTGTTACCAGAAATCAGAGTGGCACTTCTAGATCTGTCATATATTTATAGACAGATTGAAAGATCTGCCAACCTGATTTTCTGCATGTAAAAGAGCCAAATATGGCAGCTCACAGCCCACCACTTGTAATGAGCATTAAAACTCAAAGGCAGTTAGTTCCATTCTCAACCAGACAGTGACTTAGTTTCTTTCCAATGCTGAAGAGTAAAATAGAAAGCCAGTGCTGCCAGAACCCAGACCACCAAATCCAGAGTGCATCATCCTCCACAATACTGTGCACACCATTACTACAACTTCAGCCTATGTCACCTTGGAAAGGGAAAATAACCAATACCACACACACAGGAATTTTAATCCAAGCATGCTAGAGAAACCATACCACAACTAAATGGACCCAAGTCCTGAAAATCATTTTGCCTTCTAAAATAGTGATTATCCTAAGACCTCTAGGCTTTATCATGAAAAGGCTGACTCCAGTAGATTATTCCTTTGCCACACAGCCTCTTTGTCACACAGACTTCACACTTTACTGTCCCTTTGCTTTATTAAATCCATAAACTTCTGAAGTAATAATCATGTAGCTTGTAGTTCCCATGGTCTTCAGATAGAAGCCAATAATTGAAATTCAATTTCATGGTTTAAATTTAAAATAGCTTTAAATGTTTTGCAGTTGTTGGAAAGTTAGAAAAATATTTCCTGTTAAAATTTGATGTCTATATTTGTCAGTTACATAGTAGATCCAAACCAGCTGATGTGAAAAAGTGGTTTAGGTATTAAGCTGCAATAAAATCACTCATCTTGTACTTGGATACTTGAGATCGGAATCTCAGATTTGTAAGTTCAAGTTGCAGTCTTCCAGCTGATGTGAAGGTCAGACCTTCAGCATGCCTTGTAAATGGGCTTTATTGGGAAGTACACGATCAGATGTATTTGCCTAAAATAAAATGTGTAGTGGAGGATTCCACCTATGTGTGCAAGACCTCATGCATCTACCAGTGAAGTCTGCCCCTCAACTTGTTGTTTGCAGTATAGATGACTTAGTTAGTAACGGAAGGACAAATTCAAGGATGTGAGTGTGAGCTCAAACCTGTTTAATCTCCTCTTTTAAGTCACATCATCTCCTCTTTACCTAAACTATGAGCTAAAACTGTGTTTTAGTGTAGGAGGTGCTTGGCCTCCAGTGAAAATGAGAGTCAGAGTGCTTTGGCATCTGGCAGGATAAAACCTTGCATTAAGGTATTCAGCCTACTGCAGACTGCTTAGCTCCTACTGTGTGCATGTTTCATGAACTTTTCCTGGCCACAGGACTGTCTCTGTTCAGTTGTGTTCCATGGATTTTGTGCATATGGCTTAGGAACTAGAGGGCAGAATATTCTAGCTGAACATCTTAAACGTGTATTCACTTTCCTACAATTATTTTATTAAATGGAGAGAAGTAGAAAAGAGGAGTAGCCTCTGTCCCTGACGACATTTTTCTTCTTTTCCAACATAAAAACATATTTTAAACATGCATTTTTAAACATGAACATCTCTCATGTCAATGAATTTTGCATAATTACATAGTGCAATGTGCCCAGTAAAAAGGTTAGGAGTTTAAACATTAATAACTTTATTATTCTTGCAGTAGATTTCAGAAGATAAAAATTGCATCTCAACACAGAAAACAAATTAGCTTTTAATCAGAAATACAATGCAAGTTCTTAGTGATCAGTAGATAAATTATATGTAAGACCACTAGTATTTTTAAACTTGCATAATTTAAAAGCTGTTCAGTGCTTGCTTTAATGCGCCTGAAAATTGTGTTAGCTTTCGTGATGACATTACGGTGAACTATGGAAAAATGCAGACCAAAATGCTTTACAGAAAATTCTGAGCAAAACAAAAACATGTTTTTGGAATGAAAATATTACAAAAAGAAAATTTGCTCAAGAAGATAGGATAATGCAATGCACTGGTTGTTCTCTGTGCATTGAGCTTACAAGTATATTTGAATGTTGTATGATTAGCTCACCTGCCACGCTGGGAATGAGGTTGTACACATGCAGTAATCAGTAAAAGCACAATGTCTGTGCTTCTCTCTGTCCTTCACCTTCTAATGAGTCTCAGTAGAGGAGATGGTCATGCAGTTTCAGGGAATTGATGTAATACACTATTTCTTATTATGATGTAAGTTAGCCTGTTTTATTTCACTTTGCAGTAAGCTTCCCTGGCTGCTTTGCTTCACTCTTCTAGCTACCTGATTATAGGTATTTAGCGCTGTTTGAGTGCCCTGCCTTGCCTCCTGCTGCCTGTCCTCCAGGATGTGCAGCTCTTGTGCAGCCTGTGTCTTATCAGCTGATTTTGGGAAGACATGTGGGACATAATCCAAGGGAGCCAAATTGAACCACTCTTACCATGCCTCAAATGATGTCCTTTGTTTATCTGCTCTAATTAAGTTGCTTGCAATCACTGAACAATCCCTTCAGCCTCTTTCAAATAATGGTGGAAGAGGGTCTGTGCAGATTGAAAGCCAAAGTACTGGAGAGAATAGCAATTCCACACTCATCTCCTGTATCAATATTACCAGCAAATCAACTCTATTTCATGATCATCTGTGACTCCCTGTTCAAGGCAGAGTACGCAGTTATTTTCTTGTTGCAACTTTAATTATTGGAGCAGACATGCAATACACTAAGTTGAACTGTGGAGAGAAAGTAGGGCACTTAACAGTTTGCTCAGGACATTCATGAGAGGCATGGGACTTACTGCTGGGGACATTTGTGTGTATCACTCTTATTATGATAGCAGACAACCAGAGGAACCAGAGGAAAAATGGACTCAAGACCTTCAATCGTGTGCTGCATCTCAGAGTGGAGCCTGGAGCTGGCCCAAAGTTGAAGCAAAACAATTGAATGTTACAATTGGGTGCTAAGAATCACATTTTTGGACTCTTCCTATAATTTTCTGCTCTTTTAGTTTATTAACTCCATTACGTCTTGCAAATCCCTCATGATCTGTATATCCATGGCAGGATTCGTTACTGATAAGCGATCTTCTGTTTTGGAAAGGAGATTTGTTAGCAGGAAATTCTTGCAGCTCTCAGATGATTACCAGCTGTTCAAAATGTATTTTGTAATCTAATTACAGGATAACCAAACAATACAAGCATCTCCAAAGGATAATTTCCAGCAAGGATAAAAAGCTGTACTTCAGCTGATATTGCAGTGTTTGAGCTGTGATTCTTCTCCTAAAAAAAAAAAAAACAAGGCAAAGGTTCAGATCTTTTAGGTGCTGATATAGTTCATAGAATCATAGAATGGCTTGGGTTGAAAAGGACCGCAGTGATCATCTAGTTTCAACCCCCCTGCTGTGTGCAGGGTCACCAACCACCAGACCAGGCTGCCCAGAGCCACATCCAGCCTGGCCTTGAATGCCTCCAGGGATGGGGCATCCACAACCTCCTTGGGCAACCTGTTCCAGTGTGTCACCACCCTCTGAGTGAAAAATAGTTGCTGGGACAATGCTGTTTCAGATGGCACGTCATACCTAAAGATTCCATTTTTGACTGAGTTTTTATCCAGACTCACTTCAAAAACTGACAAAGAGTGTCATAAATCATGTTGATAAAATACATTTCTTTAATTTTTCCATGTATGTTCTGTATTTCATGCAGTTGATAACTCATATGGTTGATAGCGGGAGGCTAGTTCAGCTTCAGTGCTCTCAGTTTCCCATTTCAGCACATCTTGAGTGCCTGCCCTCAGCTCTCTCTAGTCATGCTCTTGGTGGCAGTCTGTTGCTGAGAACTTTCCAAAACCTGGAAAAGTTTGTAAGACTGGGGTGCTATGGCTTCTGTGGGGTTTTGGAAAAAGCGCATGCTAAACAAAATTGTGACTTTTAATTAATATAGCCAGTGCTTCAAGCCATGCTTTCTTCAGAGCGTCTGAATCTCTCAGCATTTTTTGCTAAAGCTGGTTTCATGTGGAAAGTGCTAAGCTTCTCTACAAGAATTCAACACAGTTCATCTGTAGTTAACTTTTCTCATATTCAACTGTGACTACAAAGCATGTATCAGTGGAAACAATACGTTTAAATGCCCAGCTTTATGTTAAAATAATGGTATTAATATTTTAGCATTCTGAAGGAGAATGCAGTTATTAATATCGCCCAAAGACATTACTAAAATTGCTCTCTTTTTTTTTTCATTTTGAGATTACCATCTGTGTAGCATCAGTAACAGATGTTCTTTTCACCAGAAAAATGTACATGAAAGCAAGGACAATATGCCTGTGTAGGCTATTGGAAGTAAAGAGCATTATAGAAGCAGTGGAAGAACAGCTCGCAGAGAAGATCATGTTTTGTTGCAGGAGGATTTGGAAAACTATTATGCTCCTAGCTAAAACAGAAACTTCAGCAGTGAATATTTTCTCAGAAAATGGTTCCAGTTTAAAAAAAAATAAATGTGGAAGTTTATTCAGAGTTCTAAATTTCATGTTTTCCTTATTTTCTGCTTCTTTTTTTCCTTAGTTCATACAACTCACACAAAGCCTCCATTCTTTGTGAATTAAAGTTGTTAAGGGGAAGAGGTCCTAAAAATATCTGAGCATAAAATTAAAAACAGTTTTCAGAGTGTTTTATTGATTATTTACAGCATTCCCACAGCTCTGTTAAATCAAAGGGTGTGATAATACGCAACAAACTGTAGTAACTCCATTCTCTTCTGTCAGCTCCTCGCAGTGAGAACTTGATCTTTGATTTAAAGTTCCTGTTATAAAGGTTGATATCAGCTTGCAAAAGTTTTTCTGATTTCAAGGAATTTCATTATTGGTTTCTTTTCCCTAACTTTTCAGCACGAATGTGTTAATACAACTAGTATTTTCTAAGCCTTTCCATCCCCTCCTGATGCTTTTCCAGGTTACAGAATGGCCGGTAGGAAACCAGGGTTTGATGTATGACCGTAACTGGATGGTTGTAAATCAGAATGGTGTGTGCATAACTCAGAAGCAGGAGCCAAAGTTGTGTCTTATAAATCCCTCAATTAATCTGAAGCAAAAGATTATGGTCATTCAGGCAGAAGGTAAGTGAACAGTATCCTTTTCCCCCCTTTGTTACTGATGTTAAACTTGCATGCAGAGACACCTGTGTGCATGCACAGAAATACTGATTGCTATGTATGCATACCAGCTGAACAGACATCTGCTATCAGCTGCAGGTAAAGAAAGCTGAGGCTGGAATAGCCCTGGGTACTTTCCTAGCTTATTGTTGGGATAGGCAGAGAGCAGATAGCAAATCTGTATGCGCAGTCGTAAAGTGAATGCTTCAGGAAGAAAACGTGATTTGATAAATGTGGAAATCCATTGACTAATCTGTCCCTCCACATCATGAAGAAGAGTTCACCAGCCTGAAGGGACTGTTACCGCTGTGAAGGTAAAGGAACAGGAGTCTAACTTCAAACATCTTGGCCAAAGCCTTTCCCATGTTTTGCTCTCTTCTTTCTTCCAGCAGCTATGGGACTAGAGGGCTAGAGTCTTCAGTGGGAATTAATATGAGTTAAGATAAGAAACAGATAGTACTAAGCTCAGTTAAATGCTCGCACTGGCAGGCATGTTTGGGCTTCTTTTGACTCATCAAAACCCTCTTTATTATCTGCTGAAGGGAAAAAAAAGAGAAAACTTTATGGAAAGCTTTATGGAAAGCCCCTTGCTACTTGGGGATACAAATCATTTATTTTCCTAACAGTGCTATTAGCACTCAACAGTCGAACAGGTTTGTATTCCACTGAAGTCATCATTAATGCCAAGTTTGCATGTGGCTGAATGGTGTTTATCATTTCCCTTGTGCCTTACATTTACTCATCCTGTATGTCTTAACTGTTATTATTATACGTGTTCTCATTTTGCACAGCTAGAGAAAAACAAGGGAACTTACATTCAGATTTTTAACCTCTTATTAGAACTCCATATGAGTGGTTCTGTAACTACAGCCTCCTTTCTGTTTCTACAGTACATTTGTTGTCCACTCCAATTGTCAGGCCAGCTAATTTCTTTTGTCAGCTTTGTCAAATGTACATTAGGGTATTTCTGCTATTTTTTTGGAATACTTTTTGTGTGTTCTAGAGCCCAAACACAATCTTGTTTTTATTTAGGGATTCCAGTCTGACTCTCAGGGGGCTCTCTGCCCCCCTCCAGGCACACGCATTCCTTTCCCTCTGGAGCATTTCATTATTGGAAAAAATTGTTTATAGCTATTTTATTTCAATATGGCTTAGTATTCCCTACCCTCGCTGTCCAACAAAATAAATTTGTCAGTGTGATTCAGTGTGACAGTAACTACTTTAATAGCTTTTGCCAAATCCTTCCTGTGCTGAGACTGCTTCAGGTTCTTTTTTTAACCCCTGTGTGTGAGCTGTCTAACAGCCAGCCCTGGATGGACAGGCAGATCAACTGTCTGACCAACCCAGTGGTGGATCCTGCTGTCACTGCTTGTTCTGCTGTTGTCATGGCTGTTCCTTACTGTGGTAGAGGGAGGGAGTTTTTAATTTTGAGAAACTGCATTTCTGGGTTTTGACAGTTATTTTGGTAGCCCGTGTGGTTGTTAGCAGGGATTTCCTGTTCTTTTTGACGTGAAGGGTACAACAAACCCTCACTATCACAAGACCCAGTTTGAGAAAACTGATGTTAGTTTAAATCAGCTTCCAAATAGAAAGATAACTTTTTATATATTGATGTAGGGTTGCTTCCACTGAAACAATTAATGATGGAGCTCCCAGCAGCTCAGGGCAGGTGTCTTTATTTCCAGAAGTCGTATTGCTAGAGGGAAAATCAAGGAGAATCTTTTTCTCCTGCTCCAGCAAACACGTAGGGGCACAAACAGCACTGGGCTGGTTCCTGACACATAAAAACAGAATTTGCTTGAGAATACGTTCCTGTAAAAGGGTAATTTCTCTCTTTACATGTTAGCTAACAATCAGCATTACTGTGGCAAGTTGTGACAGTTTGCCACCACATGGAGGGAGAAATTTTAAGTGCTATGAAGGCCTTTTAAAACACTGGAGTGGAAAGATGCTTGCAAAACTGAACAACTAATTACACTTCATGGAGTTTATTCTGCCTTCAAATGGTCATGTGTTGCTGCCAATAAAAATAATAGGAATTATACAAATACACTGCTGAAAGAATGTACATGAATAGTTTGTATTTCAGTCTATTGAAATAACAGACCTCTAATTTTTCTCATTGACTGAAAATAGGAGCTATAAAGACAAGAATATTTTTTTTATATATTAATACTGTGAGCACATCTGTGGATCTTATTATCAAGCAAATGACCATGGAGAATGACAGCTTTTACAATTTAGTAACTGGCAATATTCTGCTTTTTTTTTTTTTTTTTTGCCTCAAGATAGAATAAAATTGTAATTAACAATGTTTAACTGACCTAAAACTCACTGTAAAATGTGTATTGTTCAATAAAAATGTGATTCACTTGTTTATAAAAGCAAGGCTTTTTAAAGCCCTGAGACTCTATTTTAAGAAATGTTGTGAGTATGCCTTGTTCAGAATTTTATTTTAAAAGATAGTAACAGATAAGGACACACATAGTGTCCTTTCAGGTGGCTTGGAGCTAGATGATCTGTAAGGTCCCTTCTAACCCAGGCTATTCTATGATTCTGTAATTGTATGAATCAAACTTTTCCAGAAGGAATGATGCTTATGTTTAATTATTTCAAAGTACAAGAACATTTGTCCTGGTCTGTAAGATGATCATAATGTCTTCTTTTTTAGGTTGTTGCAGGCAACTTCAATGCAACTTCAGTCTAGGTTGTTCCAAAAGTAATGCCTCCTGTTTCATTCCATGGAAACTGCAACAGATACAAAGAGCATGATAACACTATTTGCAAGAGCAAATTCTCAGCTACAAAACACTGTTTTTCAACATAGTCACCACCATTAGCTATGTATTTTTGCCAGTGATGAACAAGAGCCTGCATGACACACTTGTAAAAAGTTGCATTGCCATCCAGAATGTGGCTCGTCTTTCATTTCGCTGTTGCCGCTGCTGAAATGTAGCACCCACAGCCTCACTGTGCTCACATTCACTGTTTGGCCTCCATCAGTGTTCAACAAGCGTCAGTGAATGTCAGTGGGTGCCATTTTTTGCATATGGAGGAATTCAGTGACATACCTTTGCTTGACACAGTTCCATGTCAGACACCATTTTGTCAGAGTGCCCCACTGCTGCCATCTGTTGCAAAGCAACAAAATGCAGTGGAATACTGGTGGGAACATTCAACCTCTACTGCTATACCACCGACATCCACCTATGATATATCGTGGGCCACCATCATAAAATAGGAGGCATTACTTTCAGAGCAGCCTGTGTATTGCTTGAATGTTTTCTTTTTCTAAATGAACCTAAATTTTCCTCCGTTGTCTTTGCTTCTGAAGTATCCCAGCATTGCTAGCTAAGTAGAGAATGGGAGTCTCTCTGTACTGAAAACTTGCAAGGACTGGAGCTGTTAGCTGGGCTATAGCAAATCTAAACTACTTTTCATTCCTCTCCTTACAATTAAAAAAAAATGATTTCACCATGTCAGAGGGCTAATAGAGCTTAATTCTTGTTTGTAGGACAAATATATAAGCAGGAAGTAATGAGTGAATTCAAGACGTGCTGGTATAAAACTGGAGTACTGCAGATCAGATTCTTCGTTGGTTTGTGTTGCAGTGTGATAGAAAATAGTTGCATTCATTACAGCCACATAGGCACACTTTGTTCATCACATAGGATTATTGCTTTCAATTAACAGATAGGAAAGCTGTACAGCTTTATTTTTTCTTTCTACTAAACTACAGTAGCTATTCCATCCCTTTCACATTCCATTCCTGATACAAAAACTATGGAAAAAACTTTTAACGTATGTCATAATCAGGGATTCATCATCTTGTTTAAGCTCAGAAATGGATACATGTGAATAGTTGTCTATTTGTGGTATCTATACATTTTATCATTACTCCAGTCATTGTAATTTAATGTTACATTGTATTTCTTTCCATGTACAGCCTATGCTTATGTTTTCTTTTCCGTGCCCCCATCTTTCTGTTCAGTCCATCCCACTGCTCCAAAAGAAAACACAGCAGTGATTAACCTCATCTCCTGATTTGCTGGAGAGAGCATAACAGTGATAAACCTATGCTTTCAGCAGAAGCCATGATTGAGGCAGTAATTCTGTGCCAGTTATATTGCCTGAGATTCACAAAAAATGAAGTTATTCAAAGCTGAAGCAGTGTATTTCTCAGTGTGGCTTGGATACCAAGGTCATCTGCAGCCTTTGCTCTTTGCATTATCATTTGGAGCCACCTGCAGGCAAAGAACATAATACTAGCAAAAAGGAAGAGAGGATTTTTGTCGCACAAAATGTGGGAGGCTGCTGTGACTGTGAACAGGTGCAAACATAGGCATTTTATTCATTATTGTATGATTCTACATAAATGTTTTTTAATTTGGTTTTCTCTCTCCCTATCTAGGCATGGATCCAATATCTGTATCACTAGAAGAAAATACTGGAAAAGAGGCTGTGATCTATGAGAGTAAAGTCTGTTCACACAGGTGAGGAGAGCAGAGAGGAAACCAAGCCAAAAATCATTGCAGTAAAACTAAGAACATTATCAGATTGACACTAAGGGGCAAAGTCCTTTAATAAAAATGAGGGAAGATAGAAAGCAATAAATGTTCATTGAGTTAGGGGGCCAGGAGAAGACAGTTTGAGATAAGTAATTTGGCATGAACAGCATGTCTGATAGAGAACAGTAAGTACTAACATTAATGAAGAGGGAGTTAAATGGGAAGGTTACAAGAGACTGATGACATGGCACTAACTTGAGTAAGAGAGATCTTTGTTTTACATTTTCCAAGTATGAAAAAAGGAAAGGATGTCACCTCTTGCTTCCAAATGTCAAACAGGAACCTCAGCAGGACTCTAGAAATTCAGCTCATTCATTTGACAGTAATGATGCTGGCAAGTTTGCCCATTTCTCACTGAACTGATTCAAATTTGCTAGAACCCACTGAAGTTATAAACAGCTTTCCTTATATGTACAAGCCTTTTTAATTTTGTTTTGACCATCCATGTTGATCAGTGTCTCTTTAATGAGCCTAGGAGGATTGCAGGTGAGTATGTGAAATATGATCAACTCTAAATCAAAAGACATAGCACTTCAGTGAAATACAACATTATGAATAAATTAATTTCCTATCAATGAATTAAGCATTTATCCATCATATTTTCTAAGTACATTCCAGTCTCAAAAGTTTTTCTGAGTGAGTGGCAGTGTTCCAAATGCCTTCCTAAAGTATATTTGCATTTATTACTACGTTTGTTGTCTTTTGGTAACCCCAAATGAAAGAGTAATTTACAGATTTCTTTAGTCTTTTAACCAATGTATGCAGGTTCTTTGTAACCCTGTATTGGCTTTTATGAGGGTAGCATAAACAAACCATCAGAAGTCCTGGCCATTTTCCCAATGGAGCCAAGGAGGAAATGATCTTCTTCTTTTCCACTAGCTATTCAGATGGTGATAAAGAGGATTGTTCCCTCAGAAGTGTACTTTCCTCAGGTGGTGGAATTCACCCAAGAGTCATTTGTTTTAACCATCTGTCCCACTTCCCTTAGTGTTGACTCATCCCTAGCCTCCCCATGGTTAGCCCATCTATTACAGGTGCTGCTGTAAAATAGCCTAGGTTGTCTTTTTCTCTGTGTCTATATATTTTGTTGTCATGCCATTTATTACAGTATGTCTCTCATGTCAGTGACTGTGCGATTTTAATGCATGAAGCAGGAAATTTTTGTGGGAGACAGCTTAGAGTTCTGAGGAGGAAGAAAAGGATGAAGTGGTGAGGAAAGGGGAGATGCAAGACAAAGACTGTGATAGGCAAATAAACAAGGCAGGAAATAAAGCCAAATGAGTGGACAAAATTCATGAGGCTCCCCAGATTCTCAGAGATCCAACAACACTGATGCCAGGTTCCCGTGTTTCAACAGGGGAGCCTCCAGGGCCTAGAATTCAGAAATAGGAGCAAAACAGTGCTTTGCACACTTTGGAGTGACAGGGCTTTTTAGTACAACATCTAACAGAGAGCAGATGAAAGTACTCACAGAAGCCAGTGTTAAGTTTATGGGTGCTGCAGAAAACTGTAAGTGCTCAGGGTTAGTGCTTTGCTGAAATAGGCAGGAACACAGACACAGTATCAAAAAAGTCAAGGGAAGGATATTTATGATAGAAGAAGACAAAGGTATAGTTAAAAACAAGGTGAACTGAAGCTGTTATGGGTGAGTATAAGTATTCTATCCCTTGAGATCAATATTCAGACTTCATCTGTCCTTGTTTTTTGTTCTATAAATTACCAAGCCATAGGGACCAGCTGTAAGGCACTGAAGCTGAATGACAAAATAGTGTGGTGAGAGGGGAGCTCAAGGCAGACAGCAAGTAAAATCTGAGGACGAGGCCCTGCTTTATAAGTTGTCTGACATGTTGCAAATGAAATGTAATACTGACAGATGTAAAGTAATACTTGACAAAAATAAACACAAACAGAAAATGAATGGAGTTGAACTACAAGAGAAGAAGTTTGAAAAGGACCTTGAAGAGACGATGGTCCTTGCTCACAAAATGGTCTGGCAATAAGGGAAAGCAATTTGAAAACCTTGGAGTCTTGAAATACAAAAACCACACGGTGACATTTGATGAAATATTCAGAATGCTGTGTGTCTCTAACTGAGCTACTGTGACTCAAAAGAGAAAGCAAATAAAAAAGAGGGCCAAATTTTCATCCTGATTTATGCAGTATTAAGTTCCAGCAGGCAGCTAGGCAGTTGGCTCAGCAGAAAATTGAAATACCCCTAGCACCTCTGTTTGGGTGGGAAAAACTATTTGGGGAATTTGTTTCACCTGTACTGTGATCATGAAAGATTCATGTCTTCTCATTAGCTGCCTTCTCCCTAACACAGTGAGCAGTGAGGACACAAGAACTGCTCACTTCAGGTTATGAATATCATGTGGAGATTCACCTTTTGTCCCCAGTTCTAGCCACAGTGCTGTGGCACCATTTTTTCATTTCAGCTTTAGGATCATTGACTAAAAGCAGCAGGTGGGCATCTGTCCAGTCTCAGACTGGGGAGACAGATGCTCAGCTGCATCTCAGTAAAAATTCAGATCAGCAGCTGAAGGTGTATCTGATCCCTGCAGGATTATAAAATCTCTTGATATCACTTTTCCTGGCTTTCTACCTGTGTAACTTGATTGAACACACAGAGCATTTCATAAAGCCAAGCCAATTCCTCTCTCAATCTTAGGGCTTAGCGTCTTTTACCATGTGGAACTGTTTTCTTGTTTCACAAAGAAGAGAGTCACCATTCAGCTTTTTTTGTCTGGGTAGGAAAGCAAGGTGAGCACAGGACCACTGCTACTTCACTTTCCTTATTACAAGAATCTTGCCTAGATGGTCATGAGAATCTACGTTCTTCTCACCTATTCATGCCACTTAACAGGTAGACATCAGTCAAAGTATAGTTAAAAAAAACACACCTGGAGTAAGAGTCATCCCATCCTGAGATCTGATATAGATGCAAAGTACTTATCTCTTTCTATTTTCTGTAAGGGGAACCCAGACAACTAGCTAAAACTAAATGCCCCGTTTTTAGACGATTAAAATTAAGATGACTCTGGGCCAAGGATGCTAATTGCAAATAGGTCTGATCTGTGTACTTTCTGAAATGAGAGTAGTGATCTAAAAATCCTTTTAGTAGAGCTTAGATCCAGGGAAAGAAGGCAAATCTTGTGTAACTCACTAGACAGATTACTAGTAATAGGAACCATCTTTAAGTTGAGAAAAACTGCTACATAGGTTCTACTAGTGGAGTAAAAAGCACATACCAGTGAGTAACTTTTTCATAACACTTCACTGTAATGCTTTAGTATGGACTACCAATTACTGTACCTCAGAGTCATTGTCTTGAGCACTGCAATTACATAATAGTTTATTCTGCAATGATTGCTGGTCTGATACCAAATTAGATCTCATGAATATTAAGACTAACAGAATAGAGCTGAGGAAATTGGGAAATAAAATTATGCAGAATAAACATCTTTGTTATTTGTCTTCAGTTTTGCAAGTTAGTGTTTTGGTGATCAAATTTTGTAAAGTCCCTCCATTCTCATGATAGGGTGAAAACCTATGACTGTGGAGAAAGAACTGCTGGCTGGTTCTCTACATTTCTTGGTCGTCCATGTCGCTTGATAAGACAAAGTCCAGACAGGAAAAATGACACGCAACACAAAAATACAAAAGGTTTGTTGTCAATCTTAAAAAAAAAAAAAGTGGTACCTCACTTAGTAAATATGGAGTCATTGGCTTCACACTGAGTATAAAATTTCCTTGATAAAAGGGGAAAGAGTCATGAGATATTGATCTAGTAGGCTTCTACGGGTACATTTATACCTGTACTCTGCTTTTGCTGCCCTTCTCTTGCTTTCATCTGGTGAAAATGCACAAATACCTCTGTCTTTCTTTTTTATCATCACTACAATGATTTTATCTGGAAATCCAATGATCATCTTGAGAAATGGTGATGAAAAATCTATAAAAAGAATGTATTTTTATACCTTTTTTTTTTTTTTAATAAAAGCAATCAAATTGAAAGAGCGCTGAAAACCCATAGATATTGCTGTTGTAAATGATTTTAAAACTGGTAAAATCTCGGCTGTATGTCAGTTTCTAAATGCACTGTATCATTACAGTCTGCAGTTTTGAGAGGATTCCTGGAATCTTTCGTTAGTATCTGGAGCCCAGTGAGAAATGTTTTAATGAGAAAGAGTAAGAGGTCAAAGGAAAAATGAAACTGCTATTATAGTCTTCCTGATTATCCGTCATTGTATAATATAGGATTGATTTTTCGTAGGTCTGACGTGTGCTACAAGCATCTCGCTCTCTCTTGTGAATGAAGCTCAATACCTCCTGATAAATGCAGCCAGCATTCTGCAGCTGAGAGATCATGTTGCTCCAAGGTAAGATTCTTTTGTCTTCAAATATCTTTCAGCTGTCCTGGATTCCAGAATCTTGCCAGAAGGTACCAGTATAATTGTTTTATCTCAGAATTTAGAGGCACGTACTTTTCAATGTTCAACAAATATATAGGTACTAAACTCCTATAATTACTCACTCCTGAAATGCTTCTGAAAACTTGAGTTAAATACTCAGATATAAACTGCCTACCAGTCATCTTCAGGAGAACTTTAACAAACCTCTTGACAGTTGATCTGATGCTAGGGGACCATTAGGAATCAGTCAACTTCTGTTTGTGGAAAGAACATGGATAAATTAGTTTTTCTTGACATAAGTTACCAGTTAGATGAAAATATAAAGTCTTGTTACTTACTGAAATACTTCTTCCTATAGGAAAGCTTCAGATTTAGAGAAACATTCACAATAGAAATATTTTAGAACTATTTGCAGGACTGTGCTTACTTTGTTTATTGAATTTTATATTAGTGTACAAAAGTGAGAGATAATATTACTGTACAAAAGTGAGAGATAAAGGCAGCAAACAAAACACTTCAGCTAGACTAGGATTTAAAGTTAAGACACCCAATGCTAATTATATTTTCATAAACTGAAACTATTTCTTGAATATAACGGAGGACAGGCTGGAATTCCATCATTGTTGTTTCTTCCATTCTTCCATACCATATATGTTTCTTCTTTTCTGAGCTCATGTCCCCCTTTCCTTGTCTCACCAAACTATTGTGTCTGCTTGGAGATATCTTCTTTCCCTGTTGTCAGCCACCTACATGTCTCTCTGCACTGAAATTCTTGTTTATAGAATCATAGAATGGCTTGGGTTGAAAAGGACCACAATGATCACTCAGTTTCAACCACCTTGCTATGTGCAGGGTCGCCAACCACCAGACCAGGCTGCCCAGAACCACATCCAGCCTGGCCTTGAATGCCTCCAGGGATGGGGCATCCACAACCTCCTTGGGCAACCTGTTCCAGTGCACCACCACCCTCTGCATGAAATACTTCCTCCTAGTATCTAACCTAAATTTCCCCCATCTTAGTTTAAAACCACTCTCCCTCATCCTAGTGTTATTCCTACGTATATATATATATATATATACACATATAGCTGTAGGAGGATGCATATATGACTTCAGGGCTTAAAACCACAGACTGTGATAAACATCACTACAGGTCAGCTTGCATTTCCTTCTTTCTTTAGGAGACAGTTGAACAATTTTGACTTATCAGGACAGTATCCCTCTGGGAAGAATGCCTGGCAAAAGTTTGAATCTGTCCATCTCTCAAATACTGTGACTACCTTTTCTCAGTGATTATTAATGCCTTTTTTTGAAGCTTGACTGGCTGGGTTACATCTCCTTGGGAAAACAATGCTTGCAGGTATCCCTTACACTGGACATTTTCCATGTGGGCTCCAGTGAGGAAACCTTTCAGGTATGATATTTGAGTGCACAGAAAAAGAGTAAGGCTCCAGAGGGAGCAGCAAGTGACAGGAGGAGGAGGATAGGGAACTTTGCAACATGTGATGTCAGATGATCCACTGTTTTTGCACCTAATATCTTGCAGCATTCTCTTCAGTACAACATAATCTCCTTTTTCTCAAAGGATACTCCAGACATGACGGGAGCTGCCACTGGGCCTGAGAAGTATTTTGCTTCCCAATTGTCAGCACAGGCTGGAAGACCCCTCCTTATTTTGCCATGCTGTGCTTTCTCAGGGTGCTGAGGAAATTAATTCAGCATAATAGAATCATAGAATGATTTGGGTTGGAAGACACCTTAAAATCATCTAGTTCCAGCCTCTGTGCTGTGTGCAGGGACACCTACCATCAGGCTGCTCAAAGTCCCACCCAGCCTGGCCTTGAACACTTCCAGCAATGGGCCATCCACGGCTTCTCTGGGCAACTGTTCTAGTTTGTCACCACCCTTACAGCAAAGAATTTCTTCCTAACATCTAATCTAATGCCTAATTATTAATGTACAGCTCAATCATTCCTCACTGCTACCCAATCATTGCCATACAAACTTTCCAAATACTGAACTATGCAATAAACTTTGAAGAATCTGCATATGGGGATCTTTATTAATTTTTTTTTTTTTTTTTTTTTAAGAAAATATGAGTTAGAATCTTGGCATGTAAGTTTATTTTTGTTTAATGGAAACCTGCTAAGATTTATAGAACTCTTTCAAACTGCAGTTGAATTTTAACAGTTTCTCTTTGATGCATATTCTGTAGTAAGTAAAAATTAATCTTCACTTTTGTACTTGGCTCTTGAAAGGTGATCTAAAACAGTAACAGCAATTTAATTATAAATTAGAATGTAAGGTGCTTGTGGAAAACTATATGTGTAAAGAGACATCCACCTCTGCTGTTGCCTTTAGAGGTTACCTCCACGAAAATCCCCATGATTTGGCCTGCGCAAATGGTCCTGATAGAAATATTCTCATGAAGGTGCAAATAATCATTTTCAGTTTCTGTTTAATATATGGAATGCTTTCTGTATTGCAGGGCCCGCTGCTGTGGTAAGTCTTAAGTACTCAAGCTAACTTTGGCAAATTACATTGATTTTCACAACAGATCCATGCTGAGATTTATAGGAAGAAGATGCTTCCATCCAACTGATTCATGTTTTTAGAGAGAGGAAATAACAGGAATTTACTCAGATACATGCTGCCAAGTAGTTACAAGCAGTTCTGAGGACTGGGAATAAACGTGGGAGAGTCCAAGTATTTTGGAGGTGAGACTGAGCAGGTAGAGAGAGAAAGAGTGTGGATATTGGAGTCTTGGAGAAGCAGCATCAAGGGCTGGAAGTCAAAACTAGAAGTAGTTTTTAGCAGCTGGTTCAGAACGTAATGGACTTAACTATGAGGTTACCAGGGCCTTTGATGCACCTGTTAATACCAGCATGGATGGCAGGAACTCATCTGTCACAAAATGCATTGATAGCTGTCTGTACAACAGCAGTCCTTTCTGCCAGGTGTCAAGACAGTCCACTGTAAAATCAGGAAACAAAATGGTGTAACTCAGCTGTTTCATGGCTGCTATTTTCCCCTGTAAGTCTCAGCATCAGCATAGTCTGTACTTACCTACTACAATCATGATAAGCTGTATCTCAGCCATGGGATTGCTTGTGGGATCCCTAGGGAAATCTTGCAGCCCTGCAATTTCCCACTATTTTCTATCCCCAGGCTCCTAAATGCCTTGTGAACAGTGAAGGTTTGTAGGAGCCAAGGTTGTGTAATTTGACTGTAGATCAGTTCATCCTTATGCACATTCGTCTGCTGAAGAGGATCATCTAGACTATTTTAGAGAAAATCAAGTTCTTTTTCATGTAGCAGACCTATTCTGACAGGACTGCTTGATGGGAAGGGTTTTTCCCATGCATTGAGTTTACATTTTTTTTCCCTTATTTTAATTAAAACAAAAATTTCAAAATGTTTCTCCGTTTTTAAAACTTTTTTTTTTCCCTAGAACAGAAACATCTTTGCACTACTTACCCAAGTTATGATCTCTGCTGAAGCGTGTCATATCCAAAAGCTCTCAGAACACAGCTGATAAAACACTGAAAGTTGTTCATGTCCACCATGGCTAATGCAAAATGAAATGCTCTTTCCCGCTAACAGTAGTACTCAGAGAACCTCCCTCACAAATTTTAGGGCTGTCATTTTTTATGGTGCTGGTAGAATTCTCCTTTGGAAGGAGAATGAAGAATTCAAAGATGCAGCCAGCTTTCTGATATTTATATGCAGTCTGCTGCTCTGTCTCCCACATATATGTTCTTAGCACTGACACAAATCTACACTCTGACAGTTCTAATGCTTGTAAAGAGGTGGAGATATCTCCTCACAGAGATTAATTTTTGTTCTAAATATCTGTCATTCGGTGCAATCTGCTGCAGCCTACAGACAAATAATAATATGAGGAATACGTTCTCTCCTAAAATGCCTTTACTGGCCTTGAGCATCTGCTGGTTTTGTCCCTTTTCAACTACAGCATGTGCAGAATATGTTTGTATTTGCTTTCTTGTTAGAAGCATTTAATCAGTCAAGTGATAACTTAGTCAAAAGATCTTTTTATTTGCTACCATAAATTTTACATGTAACTAGTAAAGAAGTTTTTTCATATGCATTGTTTTTAATTGCTGAATGTTTTCCTGCCTTCTTTACAGTACTTTACAGGGCTACAGCTCTGAAGAAACCACCCAGTTGATTACAAGTTATAGTAGAATACTTTGTGCCTCTTTTATTACCTTTGTAATAAAACTTGATCGAAGATATTCTGGAAAAACATTTGATGAATTCTGTTAGCCACTAGCTTCTTACAGCACAAAAATCCAGTGCAGAACTATTGCAGAACACATTAACTAAGCTTGCTTTTTCTCTTCCATTGTGAACTCCGTAATATAGATTGAAAGAGCCATTGGAAATAGAGGAATTAATCCGACGTTTCCGTGCCAACATTGTCATCAGTGCACCAGAATCCTTTGAAGAAGAAGAGTGGGCTGAGATCTCAATAGGTTCTCTGCGATTCCAGGTGCAAACTTATCTCCATTGTCTAAATTCCTGTTCTGTCACAAAGCATTTTGGCCCTTGGAGATTGAGCAATTCTTGCAAAGCATTGGCTTGAACATGGGCAACACAGTGTGTACAGGTGAAATTTATGAAGTGCTAAAAAACCATGCTGTGACCCCTGGCAAGCATGCTGCAAGGTGACTGAGTGGTTTTGACGTATTTCTCGACCCCCCCCTTTTTTTTTTTCAAACTTCATAATTCATAACATTTCTCATCTCCATCCAGCTGAGGAAAAAAATAGTCACTTTTTTAAAGTAGGGTTTGCAGCAAATATTGAGCAAGCATGTAGCAAGAGAATACTAGTTGCTCTCAAGTATGATAATCTAAATGCAGTCTCAGATTGCTGCACATCAGTCGTCATACTGATTGCCAGAAGCCTGGACATGAATACCTGTGAGTGATCACTGTCCGTTGCCCTCTGGTGTATGCATCTTAATCTCCATTCAAGACGTGTTTCTAAGTCTAGCCTTAGGTAAGGTTGTTTCTTATGTTATGCTTCATATCATACCTCACAATGTGATGTGCTTTGTACTGTAAGGAAAATGCTAACAAGTCAGACTTTGTTGGCAAGGAAATACTTTTTAGAAGAAATGCAAGCAAAGGTCCATGAAGAAGCTACACATGAGGCCTAAGGAAAAGACGAATATATCTGTTACGTGTTGTATTGAATTTACCTTGTTCTTAGATATGAAATATATATTTGTAAATGCATTGCCAAGGATGTGAAACAGCAATTCATTGTTTGCTAAGGAATGATAATGAAGGATGTGAAGAAGAGAAGTGCTAAGGCTAGATCTAGAAGCTGAGATAGAAATTATTCCTAATTGTTTCTAGTCAGCATACTTTAAGAAATGGAAAGGCTATTTTTTCAGTAAAGGTAGAAAATATGACTTATCTTCTCCTTTCTTGTGTGTACTTTGATCAGTAAGCTGCAATGTGAGTTGAAGAAAATTGAGGAAAAATTTCTTCAGGTGCTTGATGCCAGAAACACAGTAGAATACAGTGTTGAACAAAGCAAAGTGGGGTAAAATATTTTCTTCTCTTGTGTTGTTTTTCTTTTAATAAATTATTAAAGTTGTTGCAAATTGTGAAAAAGTAGAAACAGATGTATGGTTTTAATGACTACACTGAAGAGTTGTACAAACAGTTCTACGTGTACCTCAAAGAAATAAAATAATAGCACTTCAGAACAGCACATAGAAATATTTGCAGTGTAAAGTTAAATTATTTGCCCTATTCAAATTTTATGACAAATTTTACAAAATTGGAAAACTTATATTAAGATATTTTAAGGAACAGTTATTTTCTAACATGCAGAGCTTTGCTAAAGCTTCGGATGCAGTAATAAGCAAAACTGTTCTTCATTTTAATGTTTTAGAAGAAATAATTCATGGCAGATTTTTTGTTCACCCTAAAAGTGCACCCTGTTTCAAACAGGAATTAACTTTGGGAACAGTGCTCTGTATTATATATGATGTTAGATTTGCGGATCTCAGTTTCCTTTCTGACGATAGACTTGTGGAAATTCACATTTTACATTCTGTTTATCTATAAGTTCCGTACATATAAGAAAGTGTATGGGATATTGTGTATTATACTGCGCATAAACAGTGTAAACCAAAGACTGTTAGTTTAGCTCCAAGAAAATCACAGAATCGCAGGCGTTGGAAGGGACCTCAAGAAATCGTGTCCAACCCCCCTGCTAAAGCAGGTTCCCTACCACAGGTCGCACAGGCAAATGTCCAGGTGGGTCTTGAATATCTCCGTGGAAGGAGACTCCACAACCTCTCTGGGCAACCTGTTCGATTGCTGCATTACTCCCTTACCATAAAGAATTGTTCTGCTTGTTTGTATGGAGCTTCCTATGTTCTAAAGAATAAAATAAAATGAAAAAAAAAATCATCTTCTGGGTAAATCCTGAGGACCTGGCTTAATTTTAAACCCAGTTCTACTTTCGGCAAGTATTCCTGCCAGCTCACAGATTAAGTCAAGCCATCAGGAAATACAAATATGTTTCTTTCTCTGGGAAAGTTTTCCTTCAAAAGAAAGGAAAAGAAAAAAGAAACTAAAAATTCAGTGAGACCTTTGCAAGTGGACTCTTTGGAAATGTACCTACGTGAGGTGAACAGGACTGACCCCTTACATAATTAAAGCCTAAAAAAAACAAAGGAAAAGTATGTGGAAGATGTGTTTTTACAGTATTATGCTGGTCATAAGCTTGTACTGTTCCACAGTGTACTGTTTTGATATAGCAGTGACCCTTCTTCAACTGAAATTTCAGGTTGTGGGCCCGTGTACCAGATGTCAAGTAATCTGCATTGATCAACAGTCTGGGGAGCGAAACAAAGAATTTCTGCAGTCTCTGTCTGCTGCCAGGGGTAAAAAGGTCAGTACATTGCTCTAGAAGAGCTGCACAGAAAGATGTAGTGCACTGCATGTATAGTGGAATACGTGCTGAGAGAATACTCACTGTTAAGTTCTTCAGCTACTCATTATCGTTTGTTTTTTCAGTCAAAAGAGGATGGACTTAAAACCCAGATATGATATGGCTTATTTCCAAAAAATTCTCAACATATCTTTTATTCAGAAACTGACTATAAATGTGCATTGTTTTTCACTGTGCTTGCTTTTATTCAGTATGTACTGCCTTACAACATATTTGTTTTGGTCTTGGAAAATACAAGACAGTGTGTTGATGTCATTCCAAAAGAGAAATGTGCAGAAAAATCACAAAGTGCTTGTGACAAAACAATTAGCTCTTGAGACTAAACATTATTCTTGCTGAGGAAAAAAGGCTTAGGTAACCCAGAGCAGACGCAAATATAATCCAAGTGAAGAGTGACTGATCAGGAAAGTGAGTGACGAATGGGTCTGAAACACAGGCGTTGGTTTGGAGTGGTTGGGTTTCCTCAGGCTGAATTAATTCTTGGAACTGAGAGTGCTCAGACAATGGCTAGTTTGGCATCCCAAAAGCTTCATAAATCTCAGAAGCATTTTTTAGCTGAAAATCCTTACTCTGAATTCACTGATTGCTGTTAAGCTTCTCTTGTAAAAGGGAAGGCAGTCAGTGCCAATAGCCTCGCCAATAGCAGCCAGACACCAGAGACTGTGCACAGCACAGAGACATAACGAACAGGTTGCAAATTATTCACCCAAAGGGGGTGCACAAACAAGTTACAAATAATGCATTTTTTGTTTAAAAACAAAACAAAATCGATTTGTCTCAGTGACTCACTGTGCAAAGAAAGAGCTACATGTTCAATGAGTGTTATCCTTGAGGAATAGCCCTGCCAGCTCCATCCTGGAGCCAGCTGCCTGGTGCAAAGTGAGGTGGGGAAGGGCGAGTGGTTCAAGCTGCCTGCTGGCACTGCTTCCTGCTGGCCTGAGACAGCTTGGGGCTGCACAGCAGGCTGGCATCCTGATTGCTGCAGCACATATCATAGAATCATAGAATGGCTTGGGTTGGGAGGGAGCTTAAAGACCATCTAGTTCCAATTTCCTGCCATGGGCAGGGATGCCCCCCACCAGATTAGGCTGCCCAGAGCACCATCCAATCCGGCCTTGAATGCCTCCAGGGATTGGGCACCCACAGCTTCTCTGGGCAGCTGTGTCAGCACCTCACTGCTCTCTGAGAGGGTATATGTTGCATGTGAAATGAGAACCTAATCATAGTGGGTAGCCTGAGAGTGAGACCTCTCCAAGTCATGATGAATCAGAGCTGGAACATCTGGGACACTTTCTGCATTGGGATGCTGTCCAGCTGCCGCATGGAGTAGGGAGGGCTTTCCCTCCTGCGTGGGTTTTGCTAGATTATAACTGAAAGCCTCTGTAGAAGGACAGTAATCTGTGTTTGGTGTCCTCCCAAAGTGGCAGCAACTCAGCGACCTCAAAGACACAGATTCTCAGGAGAGGCACAGCACCTTCTGCATGTTTCCCACAGCAGAGATGAACTTCTCTTTTGTTCAGATTAACTCTGGTAATGCAAAGACTTTCTTGTCCTAGAACCACAGGACTCATTCATACAGAATTAAGGCAATGAAAGCAACCCTGCCTCTTGAGAACCTGGCGTCAAATAAAAGGAGCAGGGCATGGCAAGGCGCTGCAGAGCACCACGCTGCTATTCACAGCAGAGCAGTGCTTCTCTTCCCTCAGCTGTGCAAAGATATCCGTGCTGCAAAGAACAAGGCCATCAGCTTTTTATTTTTCCCAGCTTTCAGCCAAAGATTACTCTCAGCATTGCTGGCAGAAGGACTCTTGTGAACATGCCCTGCTCTGCACAGGGCCAAGTCTTCTGGGTATGCTTGACAGCCAAGTGAGGTAATCTGAACTGAATGTGTCTGTGAAGACTTCATAGCCCATCGCTCCTCCAAATCATCTGTGGGGTGATGGTCACCAGCTGCTTATCAGTCAGCAGCACCTGAGGACTGTGGCATCTGCAGTGTGCTAGGCAGAGCTGGCAGAGGACATTCATCTAAACTTTGCACAGTAAATAGTGGGGAGGGAGAAACATTGAGTTCCTGTGGTTTTGCTAAATTGCAGAGCTAATCCTTTGGTGACTTTTGTCTGTAGCAAATGCTTTTCTGTTGAGGATTCATCTACCTGACATCACTTTAGATTTTTTTTCATTAAACACAGATTCAGTGAAGGAATTTAGCAGTGTTTGTTCTCAGCTGTCAGTAACACAAATCGAACTACAACAAACAAATGCAGCAAGTACAATTTAGACTAATTTCCTAGTACTGGTGTAACTGATATTTTTTGAAAGGCCATTATAGTTACTTAATTTCCAGAATGTTGAGGGCACTGCCAATGAACTTCAAGAATGACATAAATAAAGTAAGGCTTGTAAGAGGTGGGTTAATATTTTTTTCTGAAATGATATTTTTCACCACTCTTCTGAGACTCTGAGCACGTGCTGCTCCAAGCTGAAATATTGAGGCTTTGCATGGATGGATTATTGCTGAAAGTCAGAAGCAGCTACTGTAATTAGCCACACAAGCAGTTTGCATGTTTCCTAATAAACATACAGCACAGCAATGAAGCCTAGCCAACTACTTTCTACAAAACCTTTTTTTGCATTGTTTGAAATAAAATGCAATCACCTCTGGAAAGTGAACTCAAATCCTACTGCCATCAGTTCTGAAGAAACGTTCATTAAGAATTCCTTCTGTAATTTTGGATTGAGAAGGAAAAAAACAAGCTTTCCTTCTGTGGCAGAGCTCTCTGTTACGGCAGGAGGCTCCAAAAGGCTAGATAACTGCATTAAGCAAATACTGTAAAAACAGCCACATGCTGTTTCATATGCGTCACCACCTGATGCAAAAGGAACACAGGCAGAAAGGAGAGAACACTGAATTCTTGCCCATCCTCTGTGTTTTTCAGATGCACTTTAATGCTAACAATAGTGGAAGCCTTGTGGGTAGATTTGCAGCTGTGCTGTGAACTGGGACTTGCTGTCAAGGTAGCAAAGGGAATAGCATTAGCAATCTGCCTCAGCATATGTATATGGATAGCTGTACATCAGGAGAAATCCATTATGGCTGCATATGCCTTTCTACACTAAAAGGTTTGTGTTTTTTCCTCTGGGCTGTTGATCCCCTTTTATGTATCTCATTGTGCCTGGGAGAGCTTCCATCCCTGCAGAATTAGATACAGCACCTTTGGACTGCTTGCTGAAACCTTAGCAAGGAGAGCAAGTGAATTCTCTTATCTGATGCATCGTTTTGCTTTACACTCTGCAGTGCTTTCTGTCCAAAGATCAGGAATGCTTGCAAACACTGACTGATGTACGTAATTAGCAGACCTCTGAAATAATATGCTTCTCTTTTCTCAGGGGTGGCTGAACTGGGAAATTCATTTATTTAAGGTAGAGTGCAAAAGCAGATCAGTTCTTATTAGAAACTTCTGTTGTATTTTCAGTAAAAAAAGATGTTTGGTCTTTTTTTGGCTATCAAGTTAAAACCTTCCTTTCATTCCAGTATGAAAAATCAGCATGTCAAAAGTAAGTGCTTCCACTCCCCGATTGTGTAAGACTTTGCCCACGAGCTTTGGTGAATCCAGAGCTAAAAGAATATCTTTACGTTAACAAAAAAAAAAAAAAAAAAAAAAAGTAAATAATTCGGGTTTAATCATTGCATTTTCTGCACCTTTGTGTGAGAGAGGTAGGTTATGTTACATGAATGAAATGAACAGAAGTGAACAGGTGAATTTATCTGTTGATAGAAAGCAGCTGAGAGCTACATCCAGGGGCAAAATCCAGAGCTCATCCATCCAAAGCTAAGTGTTTGCATGCAGTATCATTTATGTGCTCATTACACCTTCTAGCAGGGCACTTTCCCCAGCAGATGCTAGTCTGAATTAACCAATTGCTTAGGAGCTGTATCTTAGGGGCATCACATCACAGCTTTCGTCAGGTGTTGCACCTCACATGTCATCCTACAAAAGGATACCATACCCAGGAAATTTCTCAATCAGTAAATATCCTAGAAGTGCATATTTTTATTGTTGCTCCAGTAAATGTATTTGAAACCACATGCAAGAATGACAGCATTTCATAACTCCTCCTTTCAGTGAGTGTGATGACTATCATATGATTCACCGATGGCAAGAATAAGTGTGTTTTATCTGTTTATTCCAGCAGTGAAGTGTTGCAGTTTTACTGATAGGGCAGCTTTACATGAAGTTTAAGAGCAGCAGGAAGAGCATCTACTGCCACCTGTATGGACAGAGTGGCACAGCTCATAGTCTGACCATCTGCTCTGGGGAAGCTGTGAGCAGAATAGATGCCCTTGAAGTCAGGAGAGGGTAGTGACAACACCAAGGAATTATGCAGTTCATTGTAATGACTCTGCAAGCTATAATCTCTGTGTCTGAAAGTTTCTCTTTTCAGCACTGAAACTGGAGAATGGACAATTTCCTACATTTTGTCATTCTCTTGAAACAGAGCCCAAATGGCAGGATGCACAGTTTTTGTGGTTGTTTGTTTGTTTGGGTTTGTTTGGTTTTTTGCTAAGTCAATATTTTTAATTGGTAGAAAAGCAAGGAAATGTACTTGAAAGATACAAAATCAATTTCTGGTAATCACAGGCTAAATTCCGGTCATTCAAAAAATAAAGGTATCAGCAATGCAAGTGATATTACAGGAAAATCTTCATCTAAGTAGGCATAATAATGAAATAAGTATACCATCGGTATCAGTGTCACCTTGAAAACTCCTCAGGCATCATCCAGGCTTAGAAGTCCTAAGAAAGGCTTACACGCCCAGAGTAGAAAAATACTGATGACCAGCATTAAAATAGTATTTAAGAACTGCTGTAGATAAAAGTTATGGATCTGTCTTTTCTCAAATAATCACAGAGTGTTTAATTGCTTTAAGAAAAAAAATCTGGTTAAATGATTCAAAGCAACAGAAATAAGGCAAACTAAACTATCCATAGTCAACAATCTGCCAAGATGTATTTTAGTCAAAAAGATAAGTTAAAAAATCAGTGCCATAAATTTATGTTGAAAATTCCCATGTGTGAAATCAGTTGATTAACATCGATGTTAAAAATCTTTCTTGTTTGAAATATGGTGTAGAATAGACCAATATTCTTTTTACAGTATTTGTTTTATGATTACCTGATTTTTTACAGCAATTAAATTATGGTAACTGTCATCTTTACATTAGGAAATTAAATCCAAGATGTTAAACACAAGGATGAAAAAGACAGCAATTATGTCCACAGAGAAACCAAAGCTCACTGACAAAAAAGAGAAAAACAAGAACAGGATAATATGTACTTCAAGACTTTAGATGAAACTGTTACTGACTTAACATTTCACTGTTGTGGTTGTTCCAACCCAGTCACTGTGCTGTTTGGTTGGGACCCTGCTGTGCTGCAGTCATATCTCAGCATTGCATTCTGGAACACTGACCATAGGATCTACCCTACATCCACAGGTGTGAGCCTCATTGCAGACACTGGTATCCAGAAAGCATCATTAGTAGCATAGGACTGATCAGGCTCAACTCATGCTACATATGTGGAGTACTCACAAGATGAAGGAATAGCAGAAATAGCCAAAAAATATCTATCTGGGAGCTATCGTAGTGTTCAGGGTTACAAATGAAAAGAGAGCCATGCTGAAGCAATGTTTGGATATTTCTCTGCTTTATAGCATTGCTATTACGTGAGAGTAGGCCTTGGCCTTAAATCTCAGTCATTCTTCAAAGACTAAAAGCTGTTTCATGTTACCTCATTTCTATATCTTTAATTACATAGTGCAAAAAGTGGAGAAAACATACTGCCTTCATTTTACGTCTATCAAATACGTACCCTTAGATTCAGCTAATACATTTGGTTATCTTTAATTTGTTGCAATTCCTTTCACCTAGAATATTTTTCTAAAGCTTCTGTAAATGTAATTCCCTCAGTTTCAGGATCATTGATTAAACAATGGCAATAAATGTAATCAGGTAATGGAGAAGGATGATAGAGATTTGTTTTAAAAATGTGTTTGTTCAGACATACCAAATGGATCACATTTGCTTTTTTATTTAATTTACACTTGTGAGTGACTGATAATGGAACACTTCAGCTGTAGCATACCAAATCCAAATACTTTTATTCAAAAATTGACAAGAAAATTTATGTTGGCTTTCGAAGTTCTTCAGTTTGAAGAACAAAGACATTCCGAAGTCTACAAATCAGTTCTGAATGTAACATGACCCCCAGCATTCATTTACTTTTTACTTTATATATCAATTATTTTCTTATTGTTTCTAATTCTTCTAAAATGTCATCCTGAGGTTGAAAGACTATTTCTTGCTGCTATTTTATATCTATATTCTTCACACATAGGGAACAAGAGCACAGAAACACACCAAATGTCTTACTGTGACATTTCTAT
Source organism: Chrysolophus pictus (assembly GCA_037305975.1). Lineage (NCBI taxonomy): Eukaryota > Metazoa > Chordata > Aves > Galliformes > Phasianidae > Chrysolophus > Chrysolophus pictus. The sequence continues at coordinate 31,945,224 of CM074577.1, read as the reverse complement.
GTCAGAGCCAGCTGTTCACAGTTTTAACTGTAACATCTAATGTACTTAAAATTAAAACCATACATAAGAGTGCAGAAGCACAGATCAGGTTTTCAGTGCCTGCAAAGGCTTATGGTCAGTAAGAGAAGTAGTTGTCCCGCTTCTTTCTTCTTTATTATTCAGCAATATGAGGACACTTGCCTAAGTTTTTCTAATGTTCATTAAGGTGGCATCACAGCTAATGATAGGTAACAAGTGGCAGTCCTGATAAAACAGACTTTTGGAATATTTTCTGTAAAATATACTAAAATATTGATAAAAGAAATGAATGGAAATTCATCAAGGTTAGACAAAGTTCTATTAAAAAGTGAATAATTCACTGTAGGAAATGCAAGAGTTTTCCTCACTGCTTGAACATACGTATCTTTTGGGTGCTGCCTAGCCATTATTTGTGAAAATGGATTAACCACATTTGTCAGGAAGCCAGAAGAGTCATTAATTGAGTGTGAATTACATACACAATACTATGGAACCCATGATGAAATACTATGCTATTTATCCACTTACTGAAGGTATTCTTCTTGAGTAGCATAGCATTAGCTCTTGTTTACCAGCCTATTATAGTTAATTAGTTAAAATAATCTTATTAATAATAAGATCACACATACATCCTTATTATTAAAGCAATATTATTTTTCTAAACATACCTGGTTTGTGAGATCCTTTATAAATCAGATTACTTTAGCATGAGTCGCATCTCAATTAATATTTTGCTTTTTTCAGACAAACTTTGGCATATACCTGATGAACCAGCCCTTGTGCTCATCCTTTCCAGATATTTTATCAGTTGGATCTGAAGTACTTCCAATGTTGAAGGAGAATACAGAAATTCAACATCCAACATTCAGTGAAGAAAAATGTTCAGGATAGATTTCCTGGCGGAGAAGAGATGTAACTTAAAAAACAAGTCACTAGTCAGTAATTTGAAAAGAAAGAAAAATCTTTCACACATTTGCTTCTGGTTTCAGTCTTAATTTTCTGCTTGCAGCAAACATTATCAGTTGGCAGTACTCTTGATAATTACACCTCACCTACATGTTTTTGCTTGTGATTAGGTTACAGCAGCCATAACTCTGTTTTGCTCAATTGCTTCAGGATGCAACAGGCTTGATCAAGTCTTAATAGTGGATAACTCCCAAAACAAGTCCAACAGTTTTGTCAGAATGAAGGAAAGTAAACACAAAAATACCCTACTACTTCCTTATGCTGCTTTGTTAAAACCACATTTGGGAGAGAGGACACAGGCTGTGCTTTGTGAATGGTGTGGGTGGGGAGGGGATAGCAGAAGAGTGGTGAGAGAGCAGCAGTCCTTTCAGCTTTTCACAGTGATGTATATACAGTCTGAGAGCACCTGAAAAAAAGGTGTCTTGGAATGCCAGAAGGACACAAAGCTTAATGAAGCAATTTCATCCATTTGATCTGAACATCTTTTTCTCATTCCCACTTGACACTTTTATACCTGATCCATTTTAGATGATGACTTTCCACACACTTGCTTCCTTATGTATTTGTAAATGTTGACACATTTTTTTTAAATTACAAATTTCTCAACTAATGCAGGCATTTCTATACAAACTTTGTTTATGATCAGCAATCTCAAATAGCCAAAATGTTGGAACATCAACTTGAGGGAACTCATGCAAGTCAAAATGCCTTTCCATCCTGAATAGATTGGCCCCTTTTTCCCCATCCCCAGAGGTATTCAAGGCCAGATTGGGTGGGACCCTGGGCATCCTGGTCTAGTATTAAATGGGGAGGTTGGTGGCCCTGCATGTGGCAGGAGGGTTGGAGATTCATGATCCTTGAGGTCCTTTCCAATCCTGGCCATTCTGTGATTCTGTCAAAGTATTCTTTATTCTTACTCCTGGTGCTAGTTCCTTAGAATTTGATAATAGCCTTCTTAGATGTTTTTTGACTTTACTGGGACTTCATCTGATACATCAGTTGTGGAGAAAATAAGTAAAAAAAATAAAGCCACATATTAAATAAATAAATAGATAAATAAATAAATAAGGAAAGAAAAAGAAAACATAGGAAGTCAGTGTAATGCAAGATTAAACATACTGAGGCCGGGTGTTTGATAACCCCCAGCGTGTGTCCAGCCAGACACATGGCAGTGTCATGCTTTCAGGAAGTCCTCCCGGAAAAGGAAATTCTCCTGGATTGGCCACTTTATTGCCAATTGGGAAGGGAAATTTGGGCTCCATTAAAAGCACTGTCAGGACTTTCATCCAGAATGATTTAGGTGTTCCTTGAGGCGGTTTTGGCTCCAACTGTGTGAAAGGCTGAAGCAATCCTTGAGTTGTATGGGTGCAGCCCTAGAGGGGAGAAGGCAGCTTTGTGATGGATTTGGTCAAACAGTAGTTCTGAAAAGGGAGCGTTCATCTCAGAGCACCATACGGTGGGAAAAGGGAAGTGCATTGCCCGGTGTGTGAATCAGAATTCAGAAAGTAGACAGTCTTTTTTCTTTTATTTCTCTCTCTTCTTTCTCAGTTCTTTTGAAGAACAGGTTTTACTCACTTCAGCTGGAACAGACTGTTATTAGTTTCCCAGCAGAGCTTTGTAATGGAAATGAGGAGAGAGACGCTATCTGTTTCTTACAACCCTCCATAAAATACATGGAAGGAGTGAAGTGTTTTATATGTATGTAAACTGAGGATCAGTTTTGAGAGTTGTGCCTTTTGCTTCAGAGCCCAAGCCATGCTCCTTGATGCCTGCTTTGAAAACCAGGGGTTTTATCTGTCTAATAGTCAATTATCTGATGTTGTAATGAGCTGGCTTTTTGGAACCTTGAAAAGCAGATTCCTGGTATTTGAATCTCTTAACTGTTTCACACTTTGCCCTTCTGTTATGCAGAACTTTGTTTTGTTGGATAGAAACCCAGTGTGACTCTGGCAAATTTAATACGAGGAGACCTGCTGTATATTGACCTTCAGGTGATCCCTGGTGCTTTTCTCTGTCCTCTTCACCTCACCACCACATCATTTGTTTAGAATGGCACAGAAGTTAGAAGAGGAAATGGAAAGCAAACCTCAGTGAGATCTGTTTTACTTGTCATTGCATTTACTACAAAATAAGTCGGTTTGGTACACTGTGATATGACAAATACTGTTTGTAAATAGCCTTAATGCAAAGTATGATTACTGAGGATGAAAGGATTTGAACTTTTAAAATGTCATGCTTGGTCCTTCTGACTTATTATTTTCAAGCAATTACACTTTTTCTCTTTGTGGCCCAGTAATATTAGGTCAAGAATAACTCTGACATTTTACAGAGGAAAAAAATTTCCTCTGATGTCTGAACATTCTTATTAGTATATTCTGTGCATTTCCCAGAATGAACATCTTTGTGTTGTGGTGATGGGAAATGTCAAAATGCTTCTGATTGATGGAAGAGGCATAAGGAATCTTTCATCTCAGCAAAGAATAATATAATATTTCCCTTCTGTTAAGTGGAGCGTCACCACCAGTCTTTCCATCAATGAAGACAAATTCTTCTCAGTGTGAATACTTTGTGGAAAATCTTAAAGCAGGAGGAGTCATGTTTAAATGGCATGCACTGGAGGTTTTGCAGTAAAAACGTCCCTCCCCTACTGTGAAAAAAATTGAAAGAAAGGAAAATTGTAGCGTCATACAAACCAAAATACTGCACAAGTGAGAAGAGCATAAACACTTGAAAACACTGTGCATATTATACAGGAATATTATATGTTTTGTAAGGGAGTCACTGCTTAACGTTCAGACTATATAGTTCATATGAATGCAGTTTCATATGAATGCAGACTCTAAAATTCTCTCGTTGCTGCAAAATTAAATCTTTGGACTAATTGCAGATACATATTTACTTTCTATGGATGAGAAATGTACTGAATATATTATTTTCAGAGTGCTATATGTAAAAAGTCCTCTACATATTTGAAGCTTGTATTTCCTTGCAATAAATTATTCAGACACATTCCATGTTCCGTGGGACTTAACTCCTCTGATCTCAAGGCAAGAATGATGATTATTACAAGTTCTAATAATAGCCAGGAGGCTGGAATCATAGGACAGAAATCAGCATTCTTAGGAGAAGCTTCTGAATTGTGTTCAGGCATATTATGATTTATACATTTTCAATAGCATCCTTCAAAATACGGTCAAAAATTTTGGTCAGCCTTCTGTCAAAATCATGTAAAAATCAAAAGTGAAGATTATTGATTATCATTCATAAATAATGGAGATTATGCTCTGCATTTCTTCTTCGGACTGTTTCCCAACTTGGAAATTAGATCAATAAAATACTGATAGTGCTTGGCATGTGACCGTTGGTGCTTGCATTCTTTTCCTTTGAGCTCATGAGATGCTCAGCTCTGTGTGGAGGCATTGCTGGGCTCACTGGGTGAATGTGACTGTAACCCAGTAGGTGGGTGGCTCCCATGGAGCTGAAAGATGTGTGTCCCTGTCTCCGTGATTATACAGCCATCGTGAGGCAGCCACCTCAACAAACATGGACTCAGGAGAAGGGAGAAGAAAGCCAGGTACTCCTCCCCTTCACTGGGCATGTGAGCTGGTGGGCTCCACAGGCAGATGTCCTTCTTCAGGCCATCAACACCCCAGTGGGGCATGGGACTTCTTAAGAACAGATGGGAACACCCCAGAACAAATCGTCAAAAGAAAGGTGCCTCTTAAGCAAGGTGCCACTTAAGATTCCTCTGTTCTTTTCACATCAGCTCAGTGTGATGGCAGCTGTGGGTCACTCTCAGTGGAGAAGGGCAGGTGCCCTGCAATGGGAGTGACTCACTCAAAGCAAACACAGACACTTGCCACCAAGAATTGCTCAGGACTTTCTCTGATGCCCAGAAATTATGACACAACATGAGAACTTGGGGGATTTTGTTTAGAAAACACATAAGAAGTGGCTGGTACAGTGCTACTGTTATTTTGTCACTGGTGTGTCTTTTCAGAGTTACTGTTTGCTAGCTAATTAATAGACAGATACATGAATTGGTGAAGGTTGATAGTATAAGCTTAATAGAGCTGCTTCATGGTGAATCTGAAATGACACTGATCTCAAAAGTAGAGCCACTTACTTTGCTTGGCACATGCACAGCGTATAATTAGGTGCATTTCTATGTTAATCCCAGTTTCTGCTGTGAGCCTATCTGTTCTAGGCATGCAACCAAAACTATTCAGCATGGACCTGGACATCAACATCAACTCATACTAGATAACTTAGATATTCCATATTTGAGCCGCCTCATGCTATCTGCTGCTTTTCAGAGGTAAGTGCCCCATCTAGATTAAAGTACTCTGGCTAGGATTTGCAACGCAGGGGTGGCTCTTTAGTCCAGAAGTGGAATCAGCCTTCAGTTTCTGAAAGAGCTGCGTTTCTCATAAGACTGTGTTTGAAAAGCCAGCCATGACCTAATGTTGTTCTCTGCTACTTATTAGGGAGGGCTCAAATAAAGCTGCTGAAAATGTGCAAGTTACTATTTCCCAAACCAAATGTAGAAGACTGAAGATGCTGCACTGCTGGACTCCACTCACTTCCACAGATGAAGAAATCTCTGAGGTATCCATCATTGTCTTCATGGATGTAACTGCCTGTGGGCTGTGTATCAGATGTTGTAATTTCACTGGTTTATCCAAATGCTGTGGACTAATCCTCAGAGCCTTTGTATTTGGTGCCACATTCATAAAAATTATTTTAGCAAATCCTTTGATACTGAAATGGAATTGAATTTGCCTGGCACCAAATGTTTGTCTTTATTCTGTTTGCAGGAACAAGAATGCACAAGTTGTGTGTTCAACTTGACAGTCAAAGCTCAGTGTAATGATTTAAAACAGTTGAAAAGAAAAAGCTCTCGTCTGAGTTGGTGTATCTATCAGTCAGTACCTGTAAAAACCTGTAGTGTTCCTCAGTAATTACTATGACTGCCTAGCAAATCAGAAAAAAGAACTAACCTACAGGAATGAGGCATGTCTTGGTAACACTCATGAACATCACTCCTGCACATCTTTTCAAGCAGAAGAAACTGAACTTTCTGGAACACTTTAATTTTAGTCCTGGAAAGTCACCTCTGAAAAGAGCACACACTTTTTTTGAGGGATCACAGGATCACCCCACCTTTTGCATCAGACCCACAATAGGGCAACAAAATGGTCGCTTTCTGTGCAGGCAGAAGCAGGCCTCAAACATGCAAAAAAGCAAAATTAGAGGGGCTGTGTAGAGTCAGTCATTATGTTAGCTGTGGAATCTTGCTGAAAAGCAATTCCTCTAACACACACATCTCTCAGAAAATGTCCATATTAGGAAATTTTCCTTTGTGCATGTAGTTATCTTCCAAGGTCTCTGACAAGGAGCTTTATGCCACGAGGAACAGGTAGAGATAAAACAAGAAAGTGATATCAGACAGCAATTGTTGGAAGGCAGTGAAATAACAGAATGGTTTTTTGCTGTCTACAGCATTCTCTACAGGCAAAAAGATCAAAACTGAGTCTAGAAAGAATATGAAGTTTTGTTTGAAGGTTACTTTAGCTTCAGGGCTAGATCAGTTTGCTCAGGGCTGTCTCTCCAACAACTTCTCTGGGCAACCTCTTCCTTTACTTTTCTCCCTCCTGGTAAAGACGTTTTTTCTAGATTCTTTCAGAAATTTATCTCTGAATATTACCTCTTACCCTTTTGCTGTGTTCCTTTGAGAAGACTCTAGTTCAGTCTTCTTTCTATCCCACACCTTGAGGCAATTGTGTCCTCAAACCACCCAGTCAAAAGTACGATCAGCGATTTCAAATACCTTTTGCTGAATGCAGGAATGTTGACAACAGATAACCCAAAAAATCACCTCCTGAATAATAGCACTTAATAGCACTGAGTGTTCTCCCTGTGTTCTGACGCTGAATGAGTGAGAAGGGCTGAACAGCTCACGCGGGTGCTATTTCCCAGCAAGTGGCATCAAAATGTTATAGTGTTACATGACTGGCTGCAACACATCCACTTCTGCTCCTCAAAGACTGGCTCTGAAGTTAGTTTTAAATGAAATGTTATATTGACACTGAGTTCAGGGTATGAACATATTACCACTGACTTGCTGGTTGTTTCCCTTTTTGACTCAACTAAGGCAAAGGGTTTTTGCTCTTGTTGTTTTGTTTGTTTGATTGTTTTGTAATACATTCATCACAAAACTGGAATCTGGTTGAAGTCTTGGGCCTAATGAAGTCAGGAGCAGAATTAAACTGTTGGGTAAACTCCAGTTTCCTCTAGAAGTCTGGAAGTAATCATGTTTGTTTCTTTTAGTGTAGTTTAAATGGATCTTCTCAATATTCAGAAAGCTGAATGTGACTGAAGCATCTCCATTTCAGTATGCCCAGTTTTGGTTATGTAACAAATGTGATCTTCCAGAAGTATGAGCTGAGCACATAATAAAATCTGAGTTGATTAAACAGTACGACACCCAAATCCCCATGCAACCCAAGTACTTCTGAAAGTTTAGACAAATTAGATATCAATTCCTAGTTTACTAAATTACTGCATCCAAAAGGAGTTCATCAGCTTTTTCACTGCCATTCAAGGAAATTGACAGCTATTGACAACTGTATTCTTCTGTTTCTTTCTTTAGCACATACAATGAAAAAGGTATGAATCAGGAAGAATAGGTCAATGAGATTTTCAGGCAATTATGAGAATTAATTAATGAGAATGAATTATCCGAACAGTTTAGCAATCTCATTTTATTCTTCTCTGCACAGTGCATATTTGCTTGTCACAGTGCAACCTATGTATGAAAACCATAATCTCATGGGAGCAGTGAATCCTCCCTCAGTTGCCTTCTGAAATCCCCTTGCTCATGTAATGAATAACCTACATGGATTTCAAGGTGATGAAGAATTAGAATCAGTAGGATGGGGGTTTTTTTGAGAAGAGGTTGTAGAGCCAAAAACCTTTGTCTGCTGAGGCTGCAAAGCCAAAAAATAATTTCCACAGGTTTTGATTTTTGTTTTTGGTTTAAGTCGAGTGTTTTGCAACTTTTAGAGTATGTAAGTAAGCCATTTAGCATTTCTAGCTTTTACAGGCTCTTCTTCCTTTGCGTGTGATATCCTCAGATGCATATTCCTAGCTGAACTTGTGAGGATCTTCACAAGCTAGGTCCTCTGGCAGACAACTTGGAAGATTCCCAATAATTCAATATTTATGGTGAAACGCAATTGATCTTCAGAATGAATGTGAGCTTAATAAATTAGAAGAAAAATAACAAAATGGAGAAAGAGGAGTCCTTGAGAAGTTATCGAGTCAGCCCTGAGCTCTAGACCATCAAGTGTATTCACGTAATTCCTAACAGGTACTCATCCAACCAGATGATGGGACCACAAAGTATCATTCCAGCTTTTAAGCTGTAGATGCATCTGGCTTATTATTCAGCTCTTATGTCAGGTTGTATCACTAGGGGAGCCAAGCCAGGATCTGTGGTGACCATATCACAGGCCATGTTCTTGCTCATAGGCCATAAGCCCCAAGGGTCTGAACCAACTGGGCAGAGCCGGGGGCAGATGATAGATGCCAGTGTGACAAGATAGGGGATGAACTAGATCCATGGTCCAGGGCTCTAATCCAGCAGGATCAGGAGATGGGACAAGAGATGCCTGAGCCAGCTCTACGGTCTCAAGATGGGATGGTGGCAGTGGCCTCTTAATGGGTCTGAACCTAGGGAGAGTTGTTCTTCAAGACATACACCTCTCTGTGTGATAGCCACCATCATTTTACACCTGGGCTAGAGAGCAGCAGTACTTTGATTTAAGGGCCAAAATGGTCACTCTGCTTCTGCACGAGAATGGTCACTGAGGCCACAGTTAGTCAGCTTCAAAGCTATTCTCTGTTTTTGTGTCTGCCAAGTAGCTGATGCAGGCCAAGGACTTGCTTCTTTTTTGCTCTTTTCTTAAATAGCTGAAAATAGGAACTTCTGTCTTCCATGTGCTGACACGGTCATGCTCACAGGCTGCTGAAGATTGCCTGAACAACACGGTGCCCAGAGGCTTACACACGTGTAAGCTAGCACGCACAGGGCAGCTCTCGGTGAAGAGGTTTTGCCAGTCTGATCAACTGTATATTATAATCACCATCACGTCGTCAGAGATCTGAGAGATTTTCATTGCCATCCTCCCTGTACTGGTTACTTCTCATTCTTGTATTGCTCATCATTTAACAGCAGAGCTTCAGCTGTTCTTAAAATTTCCAAGGTGGCATATAAAAAGGAAAACTGTTGTCAAACATATGTTTACCACCACTGATTGATGCTCTTGCAGGATATAATGTCACCTGAAGAGGATCAATTAGAAGTATTACTCTTTCTTTCATCATAAATCTCAGTGAAGCAGGAAACAGTATGAAACTTGAAAGAAAGATAAACAAGTCTCATTAGGAGGAGTGCGGTATGATGAAACAATAGGGTACAGAAGGGTAGGTGACATATCAGGCCAGCACTGAGCTGGACAACTCATCTAATTGTTGCCAACTATTAAGCCCAAAGAAGGAGTAATTGAGAAGCTAAACATAGGTCCTGAGGAACACCATCACAATGCTAAAAATTTGGCTTTAGAGCATTAATGACACTGATCCCTAAAAATGAACTCAGAAGAATCCCTGAACTGATGATCTCACAGATAGCAGCTGATATTATGGTCATGTTCACTTCTCATTGACTGCATCTTTTTGTCCTCCTCAGAGACGTGATCCCTCTGAAATCAGTGTGCCCATCAAAAAGCAAAAGCGTAATGAAGAATTTTTGATTTCTATAAATGGCAAAACTCTTTTTGATTTCAAAAGAAGTAGGACAGTGCTATTTGCTTAATTGGATTAAGTCCTGCCCACTGAAATTCATGTGAAATTCTGTTTAGTGGTTTAGCCTGCTGGGTCTGAAGCTGGAAAGAGATATTACTTTCCATCTAGTGAAACAAGAGCGGTACTCATTCTTCTTATAATCTCTTTAAAGCATCTGTGCTTGAGGCAGAAGCTAAGGTCTCAAATTGAGGCATTTTAACACACAGTGTCAATGATGTTGTGCCTAGCACTGTGTTGAGCCAAATAATTGCATCACTGTGCCATGTTTCTGCTTACCTAATCCACTCTGATGCAAGAGAAAGTACCTGGGAATTGCTTGGCATGTTTGATAGGGTAAGTGGCACAGCAGCCTTGACTGCATTGCACAGAGCCAGGGCAGCTTTCTTTTACCTGAAGGTCAGTAGCCCCAACTTCCTGTGGCCTTGCTACCTGGATGCATTCATGCCTGCTCACCATGATCACTTTTCTTCCACTCTGTCCTGTAGACACTACTACTACAGCTGCTGTGTCAATCCCACAACAAGTGAGGGCTTCTAATTCATAGAATCATACAATCATAGAATCATTACAGTTGGAAGAGATCAAGTCCAACCATCAACCCATCACCACCACACCCACTAAACCGTGCTCTATACCATCTTACTCCTGCTTCATTAACTGCATTTCTCAGGCTGCTCCAGTACCCTATAGCCTAGATGTCTTTCCTGCTCCTATGCTCCAGATTGAAGTAATTACCCCATAACCTGCTGTTTTATCTGTAGCTCTTCTTTGCTGGCTTCTGCCCTTCTCAACTCCATGCAGAGGTTTGTCAGTCTTCTTAGCTGCAGCTCAGCCTACCTGCAGCCCTTCTGGGAGGTGAGAAGGATGCTAAGGCTGGTGAGAGAAAGTGGCACAGGGAATGTGCCTGGCACCTCACAGCCCATTTTTCCTAGCAACTTGCTTCAAAGGATAGGTTACTCAGGGCTCATACCTTGGGATCTTGGCTAAGATGTATAAACTCCACTAGGCCTAGGACCTATCATGTTTCATATCTGGTTCTAAAAGCTGCTTATATGTTGTTTTCTTATTATTTGGTTTTTAACTCTCTTGTTTGACATAAAAAGGTATAAACAGGTGACAGGACTTAACAGTTAATTTATCCACAGGTGAATGAGGGAGGACTTTCCTGTCTTTTGGCATTCTCTAAAGGTTTTTCTTTCCACAGAGAAAGAATAAGGATTTTCCTCGAATCAGGAGAGGTTTATATTTAAGCCCCCTGAAGCAACAGAATTGAGCCCCAAACTTTCATGGTTGGTATTTGGAAGGGTAAGCTTTACAGAAGAGATGCTGCTGGTATTTCTTCCCTAGAAAGCATTCCCAGGGGCTCCATGGGATCACAGAACAACTCAGAATGAAGGAGACCTTTGGGCTTAGCACCTTGTCCATCCTCTGGATAACCCTTCACCAAAATGCCAGGTAGGAGTCCCACCACTGCTGTCTGTTCTTTTCACTGTACAGAGAGCAGTGGGAACAGACATTGTAGTAGAATCTTTATAGGGGCAAGATGGGTCCTTTTGCAGGGTGGGAAAAGAGGGGGAAGCTGAGTAGCACAAAGAATGAACTGAAGTTGGGTATCCTAGTCAGCCTGTAGAAATCTCTTCAGTTGGTTGACTAATTATGATCAATACCAAAATACATTAAACAGATTAAGTAGGACAAAAAAAAAAAAAAAGTGGATTTCTGAATAGTTCCTCTAGATGGCAAACTTTATCTATTCTATTTATCTTATCTTTTCCGAAGCAAATATATTCAAGTCCTATAAGGCATCCTTATGTGGTGTTGGACCATTTGGTCATTTCTGGAATATCAGTTCCTGGAATCCTAAGCAAATTACTGTAGAGAAAAGAAAATGTGGCTCATATATCAAGTCCATGATAAATGTATTTATTGGTAGATTATGCTGGAAGGTACAACAGTGAAAGTTTGTTTGATAGACAGTGTATTTTGGAAACTTCCTTACTGCAATTCACTTTAATGCCAGTGGGATTTTACTATGCTAGGTGTGAGGAAAATCCCTTTTCTGCCCCAGCTTTTCTTTGTATTATTGCTGATCATGACTGTTGTTTGGCTAGTGAGGAATAAAAAAAAAAAAGTATGCAATCTAAAATAGGATGAGGAAATCAATAATTTTGCCCAGAGAACTGATCTTGATCTAACTCCTGTACAATTAGTGAGAGGACTCCAGTGGACTTCCTGGCTTAAAATCACTGAGATGTCTGATATTTAGTTTGCTTCGATATTTTCATCTTAGATAAGAATGTAATAGATATCAGCCACTTTGAGTTCTGTATTGTCTTTTGAATTGCTATAAAGCAAGCGTGATGGTAGTGCTGGGACATAGAGTTGCATTACAGACTTAATGGTATCAAATGATTTACTGGGAAGCAAGACAGCAAAGCATCAACCCTGTGTCTCTATCTAGAAATTAGAGTACATTCCCAGGCCTATGCTTCATACAACAGAAACTGAACTTTAAAAAGACTCATGGTAATTATGAAAACTCCTGTCTAGCACTGTATTACCACTCTAATGAGTTTTTCATATGGTGGCAGTTGTTATTCTGCTTTTTCTGTGGACACATCAAATGATGTCTGCACAGGCTGACACTTGTGACCAGTGCTCAGATGTTTGCATCTGTTCTGCACGGCCCTTGCTGAGACTCAGGCTGTGTTTCTTCATCTACATGAAACAGTTTATGAACTCCTCTAGGGAGACACCCCCTCATTCATCTCCCAGCTGTACATAGCATTCTATTCAGGTGTCATAAGTGGAAATTTTTTGTTCGTTCTCTTGGGAGATTCTTCCGTACTTGTTTTGGTTTAACTCAGCAGGCAGAGCAGCTGTTTGCTCACTCCCCCCAGTGCAATGGGGGAGAAAGTCATGGGCTGAAATAAAGACAGATTAATAGGACAGAAAGGGAAGGAAAATAATATACAAAATGAGCGATTGCTCACCAGTTGCTGACTGATGCTCAGCCAGTCCCTGAGCAGTGGCAGCACCCACCCCCAGCCTACTGTCCCAGTTTTGTTGTTCAGCATATTGCCATGTGATGGTATGGAACATCTCTTTGGACAGTCTAGGTCAGCTGTCCTGGTGCTGTCCCCTTTCAACTCTTTGTGTCCCCCATTGCTGGCAAGGCAGTTGAAGAAGCTGTAACATTCTCAGTTTTATGCAACACTGCTCATCATCAGTTAAAACGTAGGTGTGTTTTTTTTTTTTTTATTTTCCTCCTGAATTGAAAACGTGACCCCATACCAGCCTCTATGAAGAAAATTAACTCCATCCCAAAGCCAGACTCTAACAACCTATATATGTATTGTTCAATTTAAGTTTTTGCTGTCCATGTTGCAGCTCATTACTTATTATTACATCCCTCAGCCTCCCATTCCTTGTTCATGTCAAGTGCACTGTCATGTCTCTGACTAGACTGCAAGAGTCTCAGACTGTGGACTCTCATTTTGTCTACAACATTTTTGAGCAATCTTTAAGCATTGTAAGTACATGCAATGCTCAGTGTGCTGTTTGTTCTGCCTTATGTGATTTGTAAGTACCGGGGGGGGACTTTTTTATAAGGGCAAGTACTGATGGGATGAGGGGAAGTGACTTTAAACTGGAAGAGAGCAAATTTAGAGTAGATATCAGGAAGAAATTCTTTACTGTGAGTGTGGTGAGACACTGGAACATGTTGCCCAATGAGGCTGTGAATGTTTCCTCCCTAGAGCCATTCAAGGCCAGGCTGGATGGGCCTTTGAGCAACCTGGTCTAGAGGGAGGTGTCCCTGCCTATAGCAGGGGGTTGGAATTGGATGACCTTAAAAGTCCCTTCCAACTCAAACTGTTCTATGATTTGTCCTTTCTTTGCCTTTCTACCCTTCAAATACTCTTGTCCTAGCTGTTGTCTAGCCTACCCACACTATCTCTATTGTCTTCAAATCAGCCTCCCCAGCCTGCAGATCATTGCTTGGACCACCTGACCTCCCTCTGACTCAGGACTTGCTTTCTAGCAGAGAGATGCCTGGGCCTCTGTAAACTTTTGCTGAATGCATCTTGGTCTAGTCACCTCAAATGTTTCTTATCTCACCAATGTGATGAGATGCCTCCTCAGTCATTTCCTCCTGCTGCCACGTGGCATTGCATGACTGTGTCCCTGACAGCATCTCTTCCTGCTTTTGAGCTTCCCACCTTTCTCTTCCCCAGTGACCATGCCTGCCCTTTGTAATGAAGTGGTTCTTGTGCAACTTGGTCAATGAACCAGGAGACCTTTCTTCATTTCCTCCTCTTAGCATTACAGTTATACCTCTGAGATATTTGCTTGTCCTCAGATAAAAATGTCCCCTAAAACAGAAGGGGAAGTGGATGAATCTGGTTCCTCCAGATTTTACTGAATCGTGAGGCTGAGGTTGACTGATAATGAAAAGAGGAATGTGTGACATCATGTCTTTATGTCAACACAAAAATGCTTGAGAATATAATTTCGGTCACCATTCATAAATGTGATTGAAGTCTCTCAAGTCTCTCATTTTGACAAGTAATCTGGCTTAATCTCATCCAAAAAACTTATTTTTCTCCCCCCCCCCTTTTTTTTTTCCTCCAGTTTTATTACTGAAGGAGGAAAAAAGAAGTCTGGCAGGCATTCTTACAGGCCGGGACAGGCCAAGCATGATCCAGTGCCCCAACGAGCCATTTCTTTCCTCCCCAACACAACTGCACAGCACATCTGTCTGGGAGGTCCACAGATGATCAGCCCTCCCTGTTACCTGCTGTGTACAATTCCATATTCTCTATGTGTTCATTTAATACATCCCTGTAAACTGGTGCAGAATGCTGAGGATCCCTGCCCTCTTTTTCTTAGCTCTTTAACATGACTGATGAACAATTGGCTAATCCCGTCCCCCGGCATGAGATGAGATATACTGCAGTACCAAGTCCTTCTCATCCCTGCAACATGCCCTTACGCAAGATGGCTTTGGTCTTATATAGTGACAGAGAGGGATAACCAACCTCTGAGTGTCTTGCTTAACACAGCAGGCGTTTCTTTTACCCTAATTAAAAGGTGCCCATGATTGATAGGCGGGTGCATGTAGGCCTTCTCTTTCAAGATCATAGTGTCTCAAAGCATCCTTATAAATGCCAGGAAATCTTTTGGTGATATGTGTATAACTGCTGAGGAAAAAAAATATATTATTGATGTTGTGCTGAATAAGCAATGGAGGCAACAGTGGCTACTGACAACATGCCAGCAAGAGAATTTGAGAAGAGGATATATTTCCTCATAGATTTGTCTGTGAAATATGCTGTGGTTGCTGTGCATTGCAGCTGAGCTTTACTCAGGTTTAGGCTATCCTTTTCTTTCCTTGTTTTTAATACTGGTAATTTGGATACATACATAATCATCCCCACCACCGCTTTGTAGGCACTTTTTATTTCCTCTCTCATTCACATTATTTGGAAGTGGATCTGTGAGTGGTGCCTGAATATTTACATTTCTTGTATTTGTATTTTCAGCATCTTCAAGTTAGAATCAATGGAAAGACCCTGAGGAAATTATTTTTGGTCTCCCAGTCATAAAGGAGTAGGTCATGCAAACCAAACACGCTTCTACTTCCTTTGCTCCAGGCTATTCCCCTGGGCTGGAGCAGACCCATGGGGCAGGATGTCTCACAGGCATCTTAGTGCACAGAGGCTATGCAATCCCCTTCTTATGTGTATAAGCACTTGCATAGGTAAATTCTGCTTGATGGGAAGCAGGTGGAAGGAAATGGGCAGGCAGATTCTTCCCCTTCTTCCTCTTTCAGCGGGCAATGAGCCTGTGAGAGTGTGGGCTCTTGTTTTAATCATTTGTCTTGCACTGCTCAAACTAAACAGTAGTTAAGGCATAGCATCTGTAAAATCTGAGCCCAGGTTCTGCTGTCTCCTTCATTAAATGTACGGTGGTGTGGCAAGCTATTCTTCATAAGCTGAATCTATTTCCAATTTTTTTTAATGAACTGTATTTTAAGAACATTATTTGTGTGTATAGATATGACACTTCTCACAAATTAGAAATGTCTCATAATGCTGATAAAATGGGGACTTAGAATGAAGAATTTCTTCACCTACCACAATAGCAAATGTGTTGGATGTCTAACCTGTGCTAACACTGTAGTATATATTGATGACTGTGTATCGTACTTCTAAATGTAATGAAAACAAGCTAACAAATCCTGTGCCTCTGGAAAAGCCATCCTTTGCAAATCCTCTCTATACATAATCTTAAAAAGCATTCATACTGATAGCAAATACTAAATGTATTTTGTATATTTTGTAATGCAGAGGGAGAGAATGGCTGCTGGCTGGATGACATTAGCAAACAGACCATCCCTAATCTGCTCTTCAGCACATGACCTACATCTTGTTGCTATCATTCCTCTTTTCTTTGAGTGAATAACTCTCATTTCATGAGGCTTTTCTAAGCAGAACCCATCCTTCAGTATGCCTGGTAAGTACCAAGTGCTTTTGGCTGCTTGCATTCTGATTCCTGTTTTCCAATGCAGAAACAATACAGATCTCCTAAAATACAGTATTATAAAAATCAAGTCACAGCCCACAGGATCTAAAGCATTACTTATCTTAGAGCCAACGGTCAGGGCAGTACCACAATCACATAGTTTCCTATACACAGGATAAGGCTGGGATCATAGACTGGGGCTGATATCAGAAGGGCTGTGCGATATTCAGGAAAAAGCCAAAGCTGCCAAGTATCACTAGAGCTGTGAAAAGGAGGAGAAATCCCCACCAAATGGCAAACATTGGTCATAGCCCAGCCTGGACATGCTTTGTAAAAAGCTTTTCTGATGTAAATGGTGTTCTTCAGGCTTTGAGGAAGCTGTCTGGGAAAATGACTGTACAAAGGATTTTTGTTGTTACTTGGCCTGATGGCTCACTCAGCATCTTGGTGTCCTCACTGCCTCTTGGTCAGAGTCATGTTATTATGAGTAGATAATTGTGTATTTTGCTTGTAGCTCCTGGGTTAAGACTACAATTTAAAATAATGAAGGAATTTAATTTATATCAGTGATGCTCCCCATATGAACTCAACACACGGCTATAATAAGCTAATTTGTAAGTGACACATATTTCCTTCAAACCCAGCCAAAATGAAAAATATAAAAATGAGAAGAAATGACTTTCTGCACTTAGAAGAGTGCACTCCAAAAAGAGGACTGAGCTGGTTAAAATTGCATCTGTTGAGGCGTATGAGCAATTGGCAAGTTTCTTCATAGTTTTCACAGGCAAAATTAGACCAATTCAAGAATAACTGAGTCACAGGGCATTTTGATCGGACATTTCTTAGCAAGAATCTGAAGCAACATGTGCTTCACGAATGCTGTTGGCAAACATTTTAATGGTTTGTAATTTGATTTTTTGAGAACTAGTCAAGCTGAGGGTTAAGAAGAGGTTCTTAGACATGGGAAAATTTCCAAAGCAATCTGAGTCTCCCTTCACTAATTGAAGTCATGTCAGGAAGCATGTTTTAACATGACCTTTAGGAAGTTGTTTAATTTGTTGTTAATATACTAATTTTCTCTTTTCCCTCCAGTATATACAGCAGTTTTACACAGGCTTTTTTTCTCTATGCCCAACACAAAGGCAGAAAAAGGAGCTGCTGACGCTAACAAGGAAAAAAGGAAGGTGGTCATTCCTGGAGAAGACGCCTTTCTCCTTAATATCCTGACACAGCGAGGTGGTTGCCCACAGATTAGGAAACTGTTTCCAGAGCTCATCATCACCCAAGTGAGGTGGTTGCCACAACAGGTCAGTCCCAGCACTTCCAGCCCTGCTGACTGGGAACTGAGTCAGGCTCTCCTGGCCCTGGTCCTCCTTCCACTGCGCCTCGTATTCATGACAGCTAGCTTCACCTGCTCATGTTAAGATGACATAAAACATACCCTAGTTTCTCATTTTAGGACAATGTAAGACATGCCCTGGTTTCTCTTGGGTGGCCTTTGCCTGAATTGTTCAGGTTCAGCATTGCTTGCCTTAGTCCTGAGCACATCCCTCTGATACTTACACCCTGCCAAATCTCTCCCACCACCTCTTTCCAGTGACCAAGCTGAAGTTGTAGGATCATAGAATTGTTTGAGCTGGAAGGGGCCATTAAAAGTCATCTAGTCCAATTTGCCTGCAATGAGCAGGGACACCTACAGCAGATCAGAGTGATCAGAGCTTCATCCAGCCCAATCTTGAACGTCTCCAGGAATGGGGCACATACCCCATGGCTTTCTAGGCAGCAAGGGCACATTGCTGGCTCATGTCCAGCTTGCTGTCAAGTCACAGGAAGGTTTCATTCCATTGGAAGCATTAACCTGCCTGCTGGGTAGCACAGGGAGAAGCTGCACAGATAGGAACATCCAATAAAATCAGAATGTCCACAGACTGCTGTAATGGGGTCAAGTGCAAAGCCTGCTTCTTCACCGAAGTTGCCCCATGAAAATGCCCCAAACCTTAGGTAGAAATTTCTGTACTGAAAAGATTATTTAACTGGTTTTATACTGGGTATGAGGAAGAAGTTCTTTTACAATAAGGGTAGTGAGGCACTGGCACAGGTTGCCCAGAGAGGTGGTGGATGCCCATTCCTGGTGACACTCAAGGTCAGGCTGGACATGACTTTGAGCACCCTGATCTGCTGTAGGTGTCCCTGTTTGTTGCAGGGGAATTGCACTAGATGATCTTTAAAGGTCCCTTCCAACTCAAACAGTTTTAAGATTCTATGGTTGTATAAGTGATAAATTGTGCACACTGATATTTGCATATCCTAAAGAAATGCATCATAGCATCAAACTTTTTCTGTATGGTGACAACAGTACTGGGATTAAAAAAGCAATCTACCATATTAAAAATGTTGCAACCCACATAAATTAAAAACAGTAAATCTTTCCACTGTGTTGACAAAGCGGGTGATTTCCATGTTCTCCAAGACTTGTGCACATTCATGTCAGTGTTTTTAATGGCACTCAGGCTTGGGAGAAAAACCTTTGTTACAATTGGACAAGTTGTCCCACTTTTGACCCTGGGAGGAGCCCAAATACTGCAGGTGTCTGCAGGGCATCAGGTGAGGAAAGGAAAGGAAAGGCAGGAGATATTTGTTCTTCTGCATGTTCAGCAATGTCTTGGAAGGGGAAGAGCCTGGCACCACTAGAAAGAAATTTACACTCTTTTGACTCTGCAAATGCACAAGATTTATGCATGTGGAGCTATATGTTACTTACTGTATGAGAACTAGCTAACAGGAGCAAAGGTGAGGTTCCTCAGGCATTTACCACAAATTCAAATGTACGGGTTAATTTTTTGCTGCCTTTCTGGAAGATAAAAGCTCTCAACAGGCTGAAGGATTTTTAGGTAGCAGCTGCTGAAATGAACTGAAATGTATAGTTTTGTTATGAAACCTGTGCTAGGCCATATCTGAAACAGCAGTGCTAGTTTGGCAACAGCTTAAGAACAGAGGTTTCTGGAAAATGGAATTCAGTCACGTAAGACATTCTGATATTACAAAAGAGTGGGAGTTTTAAGCACAGATTTAAATGAAAAGTTGACATCATTTTTAGTTAGAGGCAAAATAGTCTCATTTGAAAATAAATTTTGAACTATTCTTAATAATGATAAAATACTTAAATTCTTAATATATAGAAAAAGATAAAATTGGTAAGAAATTGGAGCCCAGTGACATGAAAAGTATCCAGCCTCTGCACCCAGCTGCTTCCAAAACACAGAATTATTTCAATTATTCTTCTGTCTCTTCTTCAAACCATGGCTTGCTACTCCACAGCATATATAGGAATATATTCTCTTGGAGGCAGCATGCTCGATCACCCCCCCAAAAATACAAAAACGCACCACTATACTGAAGTAGCTGTGCTGAGCATTCTGACGTCTCATCTACATTAGCAATCCATCAGTGCACAGCAGTTGATCTACAGAGCATTCACACTCTTTGTCTCATGGTTTTTTTACTTTGCAGAAAAAGAGCATATCTGTGGCTGGAGCTGGATGCAATTCACATTCTCTTAGGCCAAACCGGATCTGGAAGGGTCACCAGCAAGCCTCCCTGATCTGGATTAAGATGTTAATGCAGATGTGTCCTGAATATGAAGCTGACCTGCACTTACAAAGAGTGCCATCAGCTTGCATCATTAGCTGCTGAATGGTATTTATATGCTTAGGGACTCCTGACTACTCGGTTAAAATATCCAAGGCATTCAATTAATTATTATTATTATTATTATTGCATCTTTATTCAAATGCAGCCTATGAGCCGTATTCCCTATTATTTATTTGTCTGGTGTAATTCTCTGTAGAAACTATTAATGGAAGAAATGTTACCTTGAAATAAATCACTGAACAAAATATGTGGGCTTCGAAACAGAAATACACAATATTGAGTAATAGTTCAGCCTTCTTCCTAAAGCCCTTGCTGCGTAACACAGGACTCAGACTGCGTACTTGTGGTAATTGCTGGTACTTACCTCCACCAGTGAACATGGAAAAAGATCCCCTTTTCTCAAGGCATATAATAAATGTTAAATAAGAATAGGGTCAAATTTTCTGCTGATTGCTTCCTCTCATTCATTTAATGAACACAGGTGAACCAACGTTCCACTTCTGTTTTCTCATTCATTTACAGATTGTGCCTGGTACTTAATGGCATTTCAAAGAAGTCATACTGCAAAACGTAAAGGATTGGATTAAAAACCAAATCAATCAAACAAAACCAAAATGAAACATCACACACACCAAAAAAACAAAAACAAAAAAACAAACAAAAAAAACCTGCAAATGATAGATAGCCAGCATTGTCATTGTAAGAACAAGTATGTTCAATTTATCAAAGTAGGAATATTTAAACTTCTGTCAGTTCACACACTATTTTGGTCAGAATTCAGGATTTAATAATTTTCTGACTTGAGCATTGTGTTTTTTTTATTATGAGTATTATAGAATCATCAAGATTGGAAAAGACTTCCAAGATCATCCAGTCCAACTGTCTACCCACCACCAGTATTTCCCCACCATGTCCCTTAGTAAAACATCTAAACATTTCTTGAACACCTCCAGGGATGGTGACTCAACCATTTTCCTGGGCAGCCTGTTCCAGCACCTGACCACTCTTTCGAAGAAATTTTTCCCTAATATCCAACCTGAACTTCCTCTGGTGCAACTTGAAGTCATTCCTTTTATACTGCTAATGCTCCACCTTAAAACACAAAACCCAAACCCCTCTGCTGTTACAAGCAGGTAAGTGTTGCCTGAGTTTTCTCCCCCTAGTAGTCTATTTTTCTTGTAATCACAAACAGACTAAAATATCTGTCTGCATCATGTTGTGGTAAAGTCTCATGCTACACTCATCCTTGGCTGGATTTCCTGATGGTTTTGAAATGAGTGCTTACACTTCATGCTTAAATCAGCCAATGTGCTGTGCAAAAAGCAGACAAATTTTGTGTACCCATCTTGAAACTGAAGTCAAATTTTTAACACCTGGTAATTCTTAAAAAAACAGTATAACAATTTAGAGCAAAATCCTAGCCATTTTATTTGTATGGCAGCAAAATAACAAAGATCAAGGCACTTTCATGTAATCACAAAAAGCCAATTGTATTAGAATCACAGAACGAATCACAGAATCATTCAGATTGGAAAAGACCTCTGATATCATCCACTCCAACCACCAACCCATCCTCACCACATCCACAAACGACGTCTCTCAGTGCCACATCCACACGGTTCTTGAACACCTCCAGTGATGGTAACTCCACCACCTCCCTGGGCAGCCTGTGCCACTGCCTCACCGCTCTTTCTGAGAGGAAATTTTTCCCGTATTATTGCAAAGAAGTAGCAAAATGTGTTGCTAAGGCATACCATAGATCCATAGATTCCAAAATAATGGAAAATTTCTGTTTCAAATTCTGTGCAAAATTTGCAGCACTAAAAGGACATTTTTAAGCTGATTAGCACGTTGCAAGGAAGCTTCTTAAAGACAATGAATTTCAAGTTCTTCAGAGTTACGTTTGTCATTTCTTTATGAGGCAGACATTCTGAAGTTAATAAGCAAATTTGAATTCTTTTCCCAGAAGATTCTAAATCATGGCATCAGTGTAGATTTATAAGATCTGGGTATTTAACAAGAAAAATACCAGTATTCACATGTAGGCATTATTACCACTGACCTCTTTTCATGTGGAAGTGCTGAATTTTATTTGGTAAATTGAAGCATTGCTTATATTTTTTTGTTGAGTCAAAAGAATTTTCCATCAAACCAGTATGACAGTTCTAAGAAACTGAATAGGAATTATTTTGTTAGTTAAGTTAAAAAGTTGGATTAATAAGTAGTTCACCTTTTGAAAGTTAATGTCAACTGAAATATTAAAAAATTCTCTTTTAAACAGTCACATCTACTTAATAGTCTTGGCCACGTTCTAGAATGACCTCTCCTATTTTACAGCAGCCTGAACTTTTACTTCTAAGTTACCTGAGCGAACAAAAAGCAGTTCAGCCTCAACTGTATTTTTTATTTACATCTTTGATCAAATCTCCCTATTCTTGGCAAGCATAGAATTAGATGCCAAAGACATCAGCAGCAGAACGGATGACAAGCTGGATGGCATTCCCTGCTGCAGAGAGGATCTGGAAACATAAAAGAATTCTTAAAATCACAGGTCGATGGCTAGCTGCGAGGACATCAATGGATGCACAACTTCAAAGTGCTGAGATGTAAAGCATAACACGCATAGACGAGAAAGCTGAAGAGTCTTGTGTGCAGGAAGAAACGGCATCTATATGTAATGAATGTAATAAGTGCGGACTGATTAAATTCAGCAAATCTATCTCTAAGAAAATCATATTCTTGAAATACTTATCCTATGCAGCTTTTAAAACAGTTTCTGGCTCTCCCTCTCTGACCTGACGAGTCATTTCCTTTCATCTAATTGTAACAAATATCTGGCTGAACAAAGAGACAAACCTTACTTGATTTTTGATGACAAATCAAAAGTGTGTGCAGGTCTAAGCAGATGATGGTCTGTCCTATTGCTGTTTGAGAGGGGACATTTTATTTGCTGATCTGAGCGGAGATGTCTGGCTGCTTAGCCCATAATGAAGATGTGTGGGCGCATTTCTATCTCCTTCCTTAAGTGTTAAGCTCAGTGCTATTAGAGCTTTGAATTTGCCAGGGGAAGAAGCAAGTAATCTTGTAGGGTTAAGGATCTAACTAAAGATTGCCTCTGGAAGTTGCTTCTGGAGGGTCTTTGTTCAGGTGGCCAGATCAATCTGCATGAGGTCTTAAAGTACAAAGATAGAGCTAACAGGGCCAGCTTGCTTTGTGGCATGTTTGAAGGAGCTGTGCTTGTGAAAATGAGTACAAGACAAAGAAATGAAATAATGAAATTCAAAAGTAAATATGGGAGGAGTCACATTTCTGAAACTTGTACCTGGGAAGAAGAGAAACATCACTCCATGTCATGAAGGTGTCACAGGCACTTGTCAGCAGAATAGCCCTTTCTTTGTTGTTTTGTGTGATGCTAACGTGAAGGTGATGACAAGTCACCATTTTGCTGCATGAAACTATGTGGCTGTCACTTGGAATTCATCTACCCTAAGGTATTTACTAAACACAGTGAAGCTTACAAATATCCTCTGGTCAGCACATTGAAAAGAAGTCTGGAAGCTTACTCACCTATGAAACGCTGTGTAATTGGGCACTCCGACTAACTCTGAGCAACCTCCTACACTGTAAATGATCAGTTTTATGATGTTATAATGAAGCTTTTTTCTTTTTTTAGCTTAACTCTTTTTTTTTTTTTTTGTATCTCTTTTTTTCTTCATTTGTATAAAATCATACTAGTGATTTCCTGTGTATTTCATACTCTGTGCCAACTGAGTTTTAACCTATCATTTCCAGCACAGATTAGAATTATCTTATCTATTTATACTTAATTACTGTTTTCTGAGAAAAACAGTAGTCAGTGGTACATGCACTGACTAATAGACACCACTGTTTTCTTCCTCTTGTTATTATACCTTTCTGGGTCTTTGTTCCCTATGAAAATAATTTTCAGCAGTAAGGGTGAAGAAGTGCCAGTTTCTGCTAATGGTAGTTTCTTTCAGATGAAAATAGGGAATTACATAAGATGACCAGCAGTGAGAAGGGGACATGTACAGCAGTGAATTCCGAACAGCTTTGCCTTTACATAACAGCATTGCTCAAAGCAGTTTCTGACCCCTGATGTACACTTAAATGCTTCAGAGGGTGAGATCAGCTGCCAATGGAATCGCAGGAGCCAACCTACATGAGGATTTCCATGGCCAAAGAAAACATCCATGTCCTCTATTCTCTTCAATTATTCACTATTTATCCTCTCCTCTTGAAAGAAACTATCTTGACTTCACAACTTCTTTGCTATAGGGTGATCCAAAGAGGTAAACTGCGGAGAAAGATCCCAGGACAAGAAGTAGTGAAAACTTTGTTCTCTGTCAATGCATTTTGAATGAAAAAAACTAATGTGGTCCTTCCTTTTTCTGTTTAATGTAGGAGCACTGAAAATGAGCATATGTATTATCGTAATTAGTAATTATAGAGAGCCTCAGTGTTAACACTTGGATATCTTGTATATCTACTTCTCTTTGCCTTTGTCAGCAAGAACAACCTTGATCTGAAGAGTGTGATTTTCTTAATTTAATATAGGGCTTTTCAGTTTACATCTGGCATTGTTTTGCTAGTGAGACTAGTATGTCTCACTATGATCAAAGCAAACAGCTACACACCTGAGGGATGGAGGGATGTTAGCCCACCAGGATCTCAGCACACCTCCATCTGTAATGGCTGAACTCCGGGAAAGCCTGAAGCTGGACACAAAGCCAGAAGTAATGAAGCCAGCCAGCAGAGCTCTGGGGATACCTGCTGCAAATGTGAGAGTATCACAAAGCAGAGGCACAGTGCATCAGCACTCTTGGCTCACCAGCACATTGGAAAAACTCACAATAAAGTGTAACCGCATTCAGAGAGAAAACGAGATTGAAAGAGAACCAAATATTTGAAAACAAGCATCCGGATGGTGCCCCCACTGATAGGCAGGATTAGATAGTGGAACAGCATGCAGTGTTAACTGGTAATCTGTGGGTGCTGGCAGCAATTTCTTAGCGAGTTCATTATTCTGCACAGTTTTGCTGTTGTAGTTACTGCACTCATCTCTTTTTTGCCTTACGCAGTTTTTTTGTTTGCCTGCTTTTTTAAGTCTGAGGTTTTGAATCTGTTCTCATCTTCTTTGTTTAAACATATCCTTCATGCCTTCAGGTGTGTTTGTTGATCCCTTGAACTGAAGCTAGAAAAAAAATTCTCCTGGATTAGCATCATGTTGCATCACCTTCAAAGAGGGTGGGAAAGCACATCTCCTTCTCATAGCCTTTTGTCCCTGGATCCCTTCAAGTTTCTGCAGTAACTCAGCAGGCTGATTTCATTCCCATGGTCCTTCCAGAATAGGAGGCTTTTCTTCTCATTAATCTAAAGCAACTGTCAGTTCAGGAGAAAAAGCTTTGGTAGTATTGTTGAATGGGCAAGAAGTTAAAGCTGAATTCCTTGAAATAGATTCCAGTGAAGTGTGTGCCAAGTGTCCTACTGCCGTTTGCAGAACTTGTGTTTAACAGCAGATATATGTCACATGGAAATTACTGCTTCAGTGGAAGCTGGAATTAGATTTTGCTTAAATATATGTGATGGCTTTTGATTTGCGATCTTGAGAAGCCAAAATGTTGAGATGGTGTCCAATTTAGACTAGAAAGCTCACAAACATTACAACTATTTTACATCATCTTCAGAAAATCTGGTCCTAGGAAGAATTGGAATGTTCCACAGGTCCTCTCTAGTTTTGCTTCTAAGCAGACACATGTTCATCAGTGCTATTGCTATGTATTGCTCTGCAACTCTTCTTGCTTTCTGGGGCCCAAGTAGTAGATCTCAGGAGATTGATGTCCCAAAGCTGTCCTGGAGTCCGCAGGGCACAAGTCAGTAGAAATTGCTCACCTCTTGTTTGAGAAAGGGAACAGAAAGTGTGGTTAGGAAGGTGATAGCAGCCTGCTTGGTTTTGTGTGGTGTTTAAAGAGCAGAATTCATCTCAGTCCCAGTCAGTCCCCTTCGCAGAAAATGGAGAGCGAACCTGGGCTCAGTGGGGTCTAGGGAGTGATTCTCCTCCTAAGAGAGATGTCTTGTACAGCTCAGGTGACCCACACCTGCAGCAAGCCCAGTTCTTTCCTCTGACTGTATAGACAGCCTCCTAAAGCCTTTGGTACCTATCTGCTCTGGGTCTCACACCAGAGACATCAAGCCTATTACTTGCACACAGTGGCTGTTGAAGCACGTTCAGCTAATGCTATGCTTGGTATCTTCATGTCTTGGAACCTCACAGCTCCACTGCTCCCAGTCAGAGACAGATATTTTAGCACCATTTCTCCACAAGCAACCTTTATTGAATTTAAAGAGAGCACTGGGTCCCTTCCCTCTCTTTGCCCACTCAGCCTGTCCCTGCTATGCAAGCAGCCGTTCTGCAGTAATTCCACAAAGCCATTTTAGAACAAACCAGCACTTACTATTCTGCTGAAATGAGAAAGGAAAAGCAAAGATTGCCCACATGGTATGGATGACACAATCGCATGCCTCTTTGGACCGGTATGTTCAGGACTTCATCTTGTTCACATTGCACTGGGTAGCAGTGGGAACTGGGAAAGTGAGAAACCCATGATGTTTAAAGAATCAACTGCTTAAATCTGCTTCATTTATGCCAGTTAGGGTCCGCCCTCAGGCTTTTGGAATATTCCCAAATCAGCCTTGAATAGGACAGCCTTTAATCAGTTCCACAGAAATCTAATGACGCATAATTGTAGGTTATGGCTAGATACTGGGGTGAGGACAAATGGAGCATTATAAGGAAGCAGATGTGAACACGGCTTGGATATTTTGTCACTTCAGTGACAGAAGTGGAGACAAGCATCAATTGCACAGTTACTGTATTGTTTTTTCAGACAATGATTATAATTACAGAGATGAGCTTCTTGGAGGATCAAGCACCACAATTACGGGATGTTTGTCATTCGAGCGCTCTTTGCAAATAACTCACACACGAATGTACGCATCGGTTTGAATGCTTGGAGCCCATCCAAAGATACAAATGGCTGTATCGCTTCATATTTTAATTTCATTACAGCAGAATGCTTCTGTATGTAAACTTGACTCTTTCTAGAGTTTTTGCTGCCGTTGACAACACCGGTTCACTTAGCTCATTAGATAGCTTTCAGATTTTTAGGATGTGGTATTTAAATGCATTCATTCATCCCCACTTTCTCAGGCACCTACACTCACATGCTATTTTTCACTTTGCTGAAAAGATTGGAATCAACTCCCACTGTGCCTTCTATTCCAGAAGCAGGTTAGCAACTTTAATTCCTGACCAGCTTCATCCATGTGCAGATGACAGCTCAAAATAGAAAGAGATAAAAAAAATCATTTTTAAAGAATTTCTTCTGTCATTTTTATACTACCTCTCTACAAGAACTCTTTTTTTTTTTTTTTCCCCATAGTAGTCCTTTCCACTGAAATTCAAATCAGAACATGCTAATATGATTCCCAGTAGGAATTTGCAAATGTCATAAGAATTTGGTTATTGTCTGATTACTATATGTAATCAGACAAATACATGAACATTCTTCTGCAAATGTAGCTCCAAGTGCTTCTGAGTTTGCAGATCTAAGTGACTGAGTTTCTACTGTAAGCTATCAGTGCAGTAACCTTAGTACATCTTAGAATATGGCTCTGTAGTTAATGAATTATGGAATAAGAAGCAAGTAGTTAAACATTTACCAACCTCCTCGTCTGTAATAAACCTGGCTGGCCATCTTAATTCATGGAGAGAATGATGTTTTGAGACTTTCGTAAGTTTTCAGAGTGTGACAGTATCATCTTGCAAGCAAGGGGCATTTCACAAAAAACTATTTCCCCAGTTATTCATCTTCAGTTCAGCATTGCCCAGCTTTATCTCTGAGCTCTCTCTGATGCTAGGCATTACCTGCGATTTTAGTCCAAGCAGGAGAATAGATAAGCACATTTTTATTGGGAATGTTCTTACAGGAAAAGGATGCAGAGGGAATAAAGCAACAACTTTGCCTCTTTGTAGACAATACTGTTAAGGTTTTGCAAGTTTGTCTTAATTTTCAACCCTATGCGGTCTTCAATCTCAAGAGTGCTGCCATCATTTGAGAGGTCTTCAGGCTGTGAGAGTACATGGACAGCGGTAGCACATGAGGAGACAAGAAGGCCATAGCAGCTCCATCCTGCACTGCCCTGGCAACTGTTGTTTCCTTGAGTGACCAACCATTATTTGCTCTGAATTCTAGGGAAAATTAATTCACTGTAATTTCCTTTACAAACCTCCCCATTGAAGAGAGGCCCCTCAGTGAGCTACACTAAATGAGGTGAATAGAAGCAGCTTTCTCATGTTTGCTAAAGTATTGAAACAAGTACAAGGCTCCCACGTGAATGAATTCAGCCACTGAAAAACACAGCTTTTCATCGATCTGTTTGAGTATATTTGCATATGAAAAAAAAAAAAAAACACCCTTTCAATCTTTGTTGACTTCTATGTTTTAAAAAGAAAAGGGGGGCGAGTATTTAGATCTGTTGAGTATAATGTAAACACTCACTGGTTGCAAAATGAGAGATGTTATTTACCCAGGTGAGAGAAAAGCAGGAAATTACCATATTACATCATTCTCCACCAAGGAACCTCTGGTGGATCTGCCATTTCCAGGAGGACATAAAGTTCCTAAAAGTGAGAATCGGTTTAGAGTTTTCTCTCAGCAAACTGGATACTGGACTTGTGCTGAATTTTGTAGAATTACTTTTTTTAAAAGCATAAATAATAAGGTTATGACAATAAGGTCACACTCCTGTTATAACACGACACTTCGCATGCATGCAGTCTGAAATGCTCACTGCTCATTGTCTGCCTCATTCCAATATTTTACAAGTGTGCAATAATGATAACTTCCTCTTTCATGCTACATTTTGTGCATAGATTTCAAAGCGCTTTCTAAAGAAAGGGAACTGTAATTATCTATGTTAGAGATGGAGAAACAGAAGCACAGAGAGCTAAAGCAATTTGCCCAAGGTGACAGGGCAAATTAGAGGCAGAGTCAGGTGTAAATCCCGCGTCTCCTGCGATTTGGCTCCTTGCTAGCCACAGCCTCTCTTGCACTCAACGATGCTTGGGGGAGCAACTGCAGAAGGAAATGGCTATGAGAATACTTTTTGATATGCCCTAATGTGGAACTGGTGCAAGTCATAATGAGGAGCCACTCTTGGCGTGGAGTCAGCAGAGAAGTGGTGATTGAGCTGCAAGAAGCTTCCAGGGCTGTGCTGGGGGCTCTTTGCTGAGACCCTTATAGGAGTTGTGCAAAGGCAGAGACTTTTGTAGTTGCTGCATGAACTTCTCTGCAGGCACTGCAGCACCATTAGCCTTGTGTTCTCCAGTCTGTGTCTCTAAGAAATCAGGCCCACATGGTTCACATCAGTAGCAGTCAGTGCTGTTGTTCATGGAGGCAGAGGTCTCTATGGCTGAGATATAGGGTTGTTTTATCCCACAATAAGCTGTGCTTTGGGAGACGCAGAGGCAGCCCATGCCACCTGTGTGCATAGCAAAAGGCTTGCTGCTCTCCCACGGTGCAGGAGCACCCAGCTTATACCGCTAACTGCGGTTTATTTAGCATGTAAGACTGATTCTAAATTATTTCCTGCACATTCTCAAGCAGTTTCCCTTTAAAGTGCAGCAGCTGTGACATTTTGCAGGTTCTGTAATTTCAGATGAGGTGCTAAGAGACTACTCCTTTCAAATTTTTTTTTTTTTTTTTTTTTTTTAATGAAGGTGGGTACCTGTTGCAATGAATCAATTAAAGCTCTTCTGACACATAAGATGTGTGTTGCCAGACCTGTTGCACAGGTTTGTCAGGAGGAAGGATAACATGTGACAGCACACAGAAGCCAAGAGGGCTGGAGAAGATCAGAAGCTCGCATGAGCGAGCTCAGCTTTCCAAAATATTTTCTCGAAACACTATTCAGAAGACCCCTGAACTCCCTGGCAGACGGCACCATGGTGGAGCAAGAGATCCTGCTGTCATGTGCTTATCCTCAAGAAAAGTGTAAGTGACCAAATGT
Source organism: Chrysolophus pictus (assembly GCA_037305975.1). Taxonomy (NCBI): domain Eukaryota; kingdom Metazoa; phylum Chordata; class Aves; order Galliformes; family Phasianidae; genus Chrysolophus; species Chrysolophus pictus. The sequence goes on along the minus strand of CM074577.1, from coordinate 31,915,107 downwards.
GATTTTGTATGAGAAATGAAAACAGGACACAGGAGAAAGGAAATGAAAGAAATGATCTAGCTATTATAATTGAAAAGACAGAGGGAGTAGAGGGGAAATGCTAAAATGAGGAAATAAGGAAGCTATTAACTTTATATTGTAGGCATGCAATTGAAATATGATTAGTGCCTTTACAAGCAAAGGAAAGGATGCTTGTATGAAGAACTTTGATATAAAAGCGTCTTGAGGAAATGCGCTTTAATCTTTGGCTTTCTGCTTGTATTTGTGAGGTACTATGGTGAGGTGCTGCTGGTGTGGTGGAAAATGTGAACAGTGTGCTCTGAGTAACTCAGGTGGCAGTCTGGAGGGCTGCGAAAGCTTTTTCTGGAAAGACACAGTATGGTTAAAGACAATAACGATTTTTTTTTTCTTATAATAGAAACTGTTCAGAACTTTATGCAGATGTCAGCTGAGATTTACAGTACAGTTCAAAGATTCCCAAACCAATCCCTCTATCCCCAAAGGAAGATGTAACATCTTTGCTAAATATTATTTTTCTTACTAGAGAGCATATTGCAGGCTAGAAAGAATAACAAAAACCTCTGTATAGTTGGATTATAACAAGATTAGGACTATCTTAAAAGTATTCTGGAAAACGCCGAGTTCAGCTCCCAGAGTGCCCAAGAAGAGCGTGTCAGGCAGGGAGGGAGGCAGCTGGATGCAAGAGCAAGGCACTGAGCCTGGCCTGGGCTTGTCTGAACAAAACGCTCAGCAGAGGCAGGAACAGAACTGGTATGTCCCAAAGCCACTGCAGTGTGCTGCCAGAGCAAAGTTCAGCGCTAAGAAAATCTTCTCTCTTTGAACTCCAGATACTTTGCTTTTTTGAATGGGCTGGCTTGTTTTGGCAACATGAAGAGGATGTTATTTAAAGCTTACTCCAGATGGAAGGATTGGCTTTGTTCTGGATGTATGCCTCTATGCAGGGCTTGGTGTTGGTTAGAGCAGGGAGGGCAGGGATGCCAGCAAAGATGCAGTTTACCTATGGAGAGATGACTTCTCCCACAAAGTCCCAAATGCAGAAGATGACAGAGAATTAAAATCTTCCTGCTGAGCTGAGTTAGGAGCCAGCTCACTTGTAGCCAGCCAGCTGAAAGGGGAACCAGAGTTGTGATTGCTGCACTATAGAAAAGCAAGTGCTTCCTTTGCTGCTGACTAGTTGCTATTAGAGGTTTTCATAAACCATTACATACATGGGATATCAGTAATTTATTTTTAGCTTTACTGTAACCTAAACAACTTGAGTGAATGTTTTTTTTATTTCCTTTTTTTTCTCCTTTCTCTTCCTTTTTTCTGGAGTTTAACCCAGATGAGCCACTCTGGGTTAAAATCATCCAGTTGCCATCTGTGAAAGACAGAGGGTGACTGGAGTTCAAATTGCACAGTGCATGTCATTGTTTTTTGCATGTGTGTAAGAGAGAAAGGAGATTTCCCAGTCTAGCTTGGCTCCCGGTAGTGCAGAAGTGTACCAGCTGCAACATGTAGAGCACTGTAGAGTCTGAAAAATGTGCATGGAAAAATCAAAAGAAACACAAAGAAAGTAAATTCGTAAGAGGAAGGAAGCCAGGTGATACTGCAGGATGCACAAGCTGGGCTCTCTAATTACATCTTCTGGTGGCATGAATCAGGACTGGCTGCCCCCTGAAGCCACTGGAGTTGCTCTATGGGCTGGAGAAAGGGCCACGTGAAGGATCTGCCTCAGCATTTACAGTATTAAGCACTTGCCAGGAACAGGTAGTACATCTTCCTGACGCATTAACCAAATACCACTGAGCACTGAATAGCTCAATTCTAGCCATGAAGGGTCAAACTACCCCAGTAAGTGATGCATTTGAGCTCAAAACCATGGGCTTTTGTGGACTGGTTTGAAAGGTTGACCCGCTGCAGATCTTAGCTTAAAGACAAAACCAAGCCTTTTAAGAAATCCTTTCTGCTGTAGCAAAATGGGCAAGGCACATCTTTGTGAGTCATTGGCTATGTATCTGTTGTTATTGGAATTTAACAAGGCTCTCAAAACTTCATACCTGAAGTGCCTAGCTGTCCATGACAACATATTTCCATGTGCGTGTCCTCTTTACTGTCTTTCAGGAGAAAAATAAGACATTTTATGGTGGTCTTTTTGTCTTCCAAAACACACTGATGCTTACAACACTGAAGATTAGACCATAGTTAGTCATATGTTTTCCATAGGTCTGCATAGATTCAGTGCTTTATTGCCAAGGTATTCACTCAACAGGTAGACGCTACATTTTCCTTGTGTGTGTGTGTGGGGGGGGGGGGGGGGGGGTTGGTTTTTTTTTGTTTTGTTTTGTTTTTAACTGATCACTTTGTCAGGCATCTCATCCATCAGGCTCATCTTAAAACAGATATGACAAGACCAGGAAGATATCCTGAAACAGCAGTGCACGGGTTATTTTCAAGATCTTAGCAGCTCTTGCTACTGTTTTCTTTTCTTCTGTATCAGAAGTTGTTAATTGTCAAAACAACGTTGTAGGAGGTGCACATACCTTGTGTAGGCAGAGCTGCCTCGCTAGGCTCAGCACTAGGATCAATCTTTTCAAAGCCGTTCTTCTCACCTCTCCTGACAGAGATGGCTTCTAAGGAATATACCGTAAATTAGTCATTGAAATGGCTTTTATACCACTTAAAAAGAAAAATGTACGTAATAAATGTGATTTCTTCTAGAGCAGTGATAAACTTTTCAAGCGTATCACATAGTCTAAACAGCTGCTTGCAAAATCCTTTGTTTATCTGCTCTTTTTAGTAATATTCTTATATTGCCAGAGCCCAAATATCTATTTTTTTTCATAACTATAGGAAGGCATGTGAGAAAAGGACACTGGTGTAAGCCTTTTAAAAAGAAGGGATAACAAAGTAACTTCGGACAGAACACAATTAACCTGAAGCCACTTTACAAATAAAAAGCACTTTTGTGTTGTACTTTAATTATCTGTCACAAAATTAAAAACTTCTGAAGATTTTTCCTCAGTTTTTCCAAAAAACATTCACCTTTAAGTTGAAACCAAACATGAAATTGCACTAAAATTTCAGTGAAAAGAAATTTGGGTATGGGACTTGTTTGGTTTTGATCAGTCGTGAAACACACATTTTCAGGATTGTTTGCTAAGATTTCAGGTATGAAAAAGTAATCTAGAATTAATATATTTTATTCTTACTCTTAAGAGCAGAGTTATGC